>CM074740.1:20629371-22084552 GCA_037367245.1 Phrynocephalus guinanensis | reverse complement strand
AAAAACAAGAACAAACAACCCAAGTGAAATTAGGCATGCTTTATATATTTCTTATGTTTTATTATTCATTTTCCCCATTGCCAATTAAGTGGTAAACGTAACCAAAACCAATATTAGCTAGGTGTTTATGGGGTGGAATATGGCACCCTCACCTTTTATAGTACAGTAATATATGTACACATACAAAAAGAAAGAAATGTACACAAAGCAATAGTAATATGATTCTCTAGATGATAATTTATGTATACAGGAATTACATATTTGGTTATGTTTATAATGATTTCATGGTTTTTAAGTACAGATTACAGTGGTTTCATCTTTTTGTATTCTTTTAAGCAGTTTGTAAGTCACTTTCATCACTATCTTCTAGTGGAAAGGTGGGGTATAAATGTAATGAACAAACAAACAAATAGAGCATGAAAACAAAACAGAATTTCTGCATACTCTCAGCACTAAAACACACAGATCAGTAAAGCTTCATTAGGCATAAGGGGGTAATTTAAATGCATACTTTTTAAAATGAAAAACAGGACAAGAGAGAAACAAGTTTCTTGGCCTTGATCTAGAGCTGAATCAGTTGTTTTTTAATTTTTTAAGAAACTAATCAGAATATTTAGACTCTCTGAATTCCTCGAATTAGGATTGGGGGCAAATGTAAATTTCTAAAGCCAAAGGACTAAGTCAGACTTAAAATCAACCCATTCCTACAAGTAAATGCTGATGATCCAATAAATTATGCTGACAGCTTAGGCACAGATAGTCAAGAAAAACTGTTTTTGTCTAGGTAAAAATGGCTGCTTTCTATCCCTGGTGGAAATAGTGCTGTTTCATTTGTTTTTAATATATAAAGGGAGGGAGAAATGAACAATTTATTTTCAAGTTCAATGTACTCTTCTTCCAAGTACTTAAGATACAGACACGAAGCCTATTTTATTATCACAGCAAGCTGTGAATATGTGACTGGTACGTGTTCATCTTCTAAGTGTCACTGCTGTTGGAAATACATGCAAGATATTTCGAATCTGAATCTAACACATAAGTCACCACTTTACCAATCTCCAACCTCCAGAATATCATATCACAGATCATAAAGAGATGACAACAAGTTTTGTGTTCCCTTAAAATATAGAGGTTGCTCCATTGCCCCAATCTATTTCACTCACATTAAATCAATTTGAGTTTATAAATATTCTTAATATTTTCATTGAGTGTTTGTGACATTTGAACAGTTATTCTAATTAAAATGATAGTATAAGAAAACCAAGCGGACAATAAAATTACTTGGAAGCTTGCATTAAGAGTGACAGACTTTCTTCTCCAGCTCAGTACATTTTACTTCTATTAACTCCCAGCCAGAGCCGGTGCTAGGTTTTTTTTGCACCCTAGGCGAGGGGGGGGCAGGGGGGGCGGTGGGTGTGGCAGGGGGGGGGGGGGGGGGGGGAGGCGGCGGGAGCAGAGCGGCAGCAGATGGCAGGGGACGGCGGATGGCGGGGGATGGCGACGGGCGCGGGGGACAGACGGCGACAGGCATGGGGGTGGGGCGGCGATGGGCACAGGGGCGGCGGGTGGACGGCGACGGGCAGCGATGGGCAGACGGCGGGGGGCGGCTGGCGGGCGGTGGGGGGACGGACAGCGGTGGCCAGCAGGGGGCGGCGGGTGGGCTGCAGGCTGGCCAGTGCCCTCCCTCCATTTTGGCACCCTAGGCAACTGCCTAGTTCACCTTAATGGAAGTGCCGGCCCTGCTCCCAGTATATGGTACAGTGGATAATAATGGGGAAAATTATTTAGAATAATTAAATCACTAGTTGTACCTGAATTTTCCACTAAAGATTTGAGCAGAACCTCGCCAGTTTCCATACTCAAATGCCACCCACAGATTTTTTCTATATATAAAATTCCCCAAAAGATAAAGATTGTAGGAATTTTAAATAATAGGTGGGAGAGAAGTGGGGAAAAAAATAAGACTTTGACAATAGACAGAGCAACCCAAGTTCATCCTTTGTGGATGAACTATGAATTTCTGTGCCATGCTGAGTTTATGACTTTAGGGCAGAAGACTGGAGTTGATAGTGCACAGATTGGAAAACATCAAGGAATTCTGGAATTCATAGTTCAGAAAGTAATGTTTCCAAGTTCTCCTATTAACATTAGCAATTGACACTTAGTGACATGTTTGGTTTTCTAAGTTAAGGAGTTGTTTTATTGTCATCTGCAAGGATGTAAACTAAAAACACTGGCATTTAAAGAAATGCACATCAATCTGTAAAATCCCTTCTGCATCTATACACTCTGTTCTTCATAAAACTTGGCAATAAAAATAAGGCAGGTCTTGCCCGTATGTTTACAAATTTGAAACACATGAAAAATAAAACAAATTTGATGAGGAGAGAGGAAAATGCAAACTCAGGCACCGCTTTTTAAAGTTCCCCAGCACTTCTTATAAGGACCAGCTGGAATGGAAGAAGTACTATCAGCCTCCAAAAAGAGCAGTGCACAAATCAAACAACTTTTCGAGATAGGAGTAGGGTTTGCACCATGAACTTCTACTGAAAAGTCATGTCTGCTTCTTTCTGAGTTTCATGTATTCTAACTACATCAAGTTGCCTTATCAACTAGAATACTTGGTGGGAGGAAAGTCAGCTACAAAATAAACAATCAAGATTATGATCATAAAGATGTTGCTGAAACAATCATGGATGATTAGAAAGAAGACTAACTTGTATATACACAGAGGCTGGAACAGCTGAAACACTGATTCTTCTTGTGCACTCATGAATTAAATGCAGTTATGTTGATTTGCTGGAGTGATACCCTGGTTCTTTTAGCACCCAGTTAACAGGAACTGTATTTCAAATGCAAGCGCACAAAGAAAAGCCAAGAGCTTGTGCCTGAGCTGGGGGAAATGACCATTACAAGTTTGATAGAGTTATTTAGATTGTCTTCTTTGTGACATATAATGAAGAACCATTGTTCAACAGAAGTAGGCAATTACTGAAGCAGTAGCAGCTGCTCATAAAATCTCCAGACATTGTGCTGTCTATGGATTACAGCCAAGCCACCTTTAATTTGGCTTGAAGTAATCAGCCCCAAAATGTACAATCAAATACCTTAAGACACAGGGATATTGCCTGGCTTCTTGAGCTATATGGAGGCATGCTCTGTCCCCACGTTTGAGGCCAATGCTGCTCCCTTCACTGGTTCTAAATGAAAATGTGACAAAGCAACACTTGACTGGCTATACATCTCCATGAAATTACCTCACCCATTCTGCAACTCCGAAAACCGTCTCTGGTTTTCTTAGATATACAAGAAGCCAACCAGTCCATAGCCTAAGAGGATTTGGTAGCATGTTGTCTAAGGGACTCCTACAGCCTGTGTTAAATATAAGCTAAATTATAAGGGTTGGGGGATTTTGTTGACTCTCTATGTAGGGGTGGTCCTGCAGTCAGAATAAAAAGGGGAAGTGAGGCTAACTCCAGAACGAAAAGCTGATATACAAATTAAGCTAGAAAGTTAACAGGTTAAACAGATGGTGGCATGAATGTAAGCTCCCCCCATATCCTCACGTGAGATCGGCCAAACATTTTTTTTATGTTCAGGTTATGCAGATTTTATTCAGTATTTGTGAAAGTCTTAAAGGCATCTAGGTGGATAGGAAGATAGAGTTGTGCCTTGCTTCATCTTCAGCCATTGAGCCCCACAAACATACAGATGTAAAGGCTTCTACCAAAACCCTGACTAGGCCCTGTATCAAGCAGCTTAATTAGGTATACAGTTCACAGGATGCAGTGGTTCCCAAACTATTTGGATTTGTGGCTCCCCTAAGCACCAGCAGTGGACTAGGAGGAGTGGCAAGGGTTGTGGGGCAGCCGCAGAGGCAAACAGTCACAAACCAGACAGAGCTGAAATAGCAGCAGCAGCATCACTGCTGGCTCAGTGACAAAACAAAGAGAAGCGTCCACATTGCTCCTGGCTTGCTTGGTGGCACCCCAGGGTGGCATGGAATGTTGCATGGGCTGCATGATGCTATTTCAAGCAAATGAAATAGATCTGACATAAGCCATAACATTAGCAAAATGCATGCACAAGAAAGGCAGACACATAAGCGTGGGGAATATAACTCTTGCTCATTATAACATAAAGATGCATGTGTGCATTTTGTTAAACCACATACTTTTTTTAGAGAACTGAAAAATTTGTTAGATCTACACAAAAGCCCTTCTGTTTTTCAGTCCTGCCATCTTTGGACTTTTATACCTGCTTTGAAAAAGAGGGCTTGCTCTCGAAAGCTCAGCAACTTTTTTTTTATTTTTCTATTAGCAGCCTACGAAGGTATCACGCATAGTCTAGTTTTGATTTTGTTTGTGTTAATGGCTGCACAGTTCCAAACTTCTTTTTATGTTTCTATCTGTATCAACAAAATAGCTGTCAAATATTTTTGTTAAAACATTTTGCTCCTTAGCTGCCTGTTGCTCCTTTGTGACACCTATATGTTTCTTCCAGAATTTTTCACAAAACAAGCACCTTTGTCCCTCAAACCCTGTTTGTGTTCTATAGGTAGCATTCCCTCTGTTCAGCGGAGAGGTGAGAAAGCTTAAGCCCATCCTTGTTTGCAACAAATAACACTAGCAGTGTTTCCTTGTTTTAGTATAACTTGTTTCAAAAACAATTGATGAATATGAAGTACATTACCTGTAACCCAGGATTTCCTGTCCACTGCCCTGCCTTTCTGCCAAAACAGCATTAAAATTGGAATCTGGCATATTCAGATGCATTCTTAACTCAGGTTATACTGTTTGCGCAAGTAGACTTATTTTGGGAAGCTATTTATTTGCACGTCTAATCTCAGGATTAATTCAGTACATCTCCATAAAATAAAATTAACTCATGTACTGATACTGTAGCATACTGAACTTCTTCTTTTGAGAAATTGAAATGTTTCGCTGCTCATCCAAACAGTTTCATCAGTTTGAAGAAAGCTAGTTGCAAGTCCTCCACTTTATAGTTCACTTTGGTCATCCTGGTCTGAAATAGGCTCATAAAATGAACAATGGCCTGAATAGGCTTGTTAGGTAGACAATATCTCAATGGGCCTCAGAGGGGGGGGGTCAGGCAAAGTCTATCTGCCACTTATCAGGCAGCGATTTCAACAATATCCATATTGTATATTTCACACCTCCACCACCAAGGCCATAGCTAATGACCCATACTTTATGGGTTTCAGCACATTAGGCCATTGTTCACTTAAAGGCCTAAGGTAGTACAGTAACCCCCCGCCTATCGCGGGGGTTAGGGACCCAACCGACCCGCGATGCCTGAAAATACGCAACATGCAAAAGCCGGTCAGGTGGGGCCTGGGGGGCGGGGGGCGATCAGATCCCCCTGCCGCTTCTGGCATGTGTCAGTCCGAGAAGTCTTGGGGTGGTGCGCAGCGGCGGCGGCAGGGGGATCTGACCTCCCACCGTCCGGGGCGTCTCCATTGAAACGCATTGGCTCAATGCATTTCAATGGAGATAATTTTCCCCATTGGAATTTGTTGTTGTTGTTGTTCACTCATTCAGTCGTGTCCGACTCTTCATGACCCCATGGCCAGAGCTCACCAGGCCTTCCTATCTTCCACTGCCTCCTGGAGTTTTGTCAAATCCATATTGGTTGCATCGATGACACCGTCCAACCATCTCATTCTCTGCCGTCCTCTTTTCCTTTTGCCTTCAATCTTTCTCAACACCCGGGGCTTTTCCAAGGATTCCAGATCCTCATGAGGTGGCCAAAGTACTGGAGCCTCAGCTTCAAAATCTGTTCTTCCAGTGAACATTTGGGGTTGATTTCTTTCAGGATGGATAGGTTTGATCTCCTTGCAGTCCCATTTGAATACATTGGCTCAATGCATTCCAATGGGGAAAATTTGGAATACATTGGCTCAATACATTTCAATGGAGATTGCGGGGTGGTGCCCAACGCCGCCCCCATGCTCCTCTGAGAAGCCTCGGGGCCGCATGGGGGGACGGTGTAGGGCAATCGCATCGCCCCCCTCCCTGCGCGGCCCCAAGGCTTCTCGGAGGAGCACCGGGTGGCGGTGCGGGGCGATGTGATCAACCCCCCTGCACGGCCCTGAGGCTTCTGGTAGGAGCCAGGGGGTGGCACGGGGTGATGCACTCTCACCCCCCCCCCCCGAGCGGCCCCGAGGCTTCTCGGAGGAGCACTGGGCCGCAGCGTGGGGCGATGCGATCACCCGCGCTGCCCCCCGGCACGGCCCCGAGGCTTCTCAGAGGAGCGTGGGGGCGGCACAGGGTGATGCAATCGCTCCCTGCCACCCCCGCATGGCCCCGAGGTGCCGGTACTGCGATCCCGCAATATAGTGGGACCACAGTACCTGAACCGTGAAATGGCGGGGGGGTGACTGTAGCAACTAGCTTTCTTCAGGCTGATGAACCTGTTTGGATGAGCAGCGAAACATTTCAATATCTCAAAAAAAAAAAAGTAGTCCAGTTGCCATGACTCAACCTTCAGATAATCTCACCTGGATGACTGAGAATCTTCACAGACATCCCACAGAGATTTTTGGGCATTAAAGACTCTCACTTACACACACTGTTCCAGTACCCCCAGAGTCTCCCTTCAGATGAAAGGGATTTCAAGGAAGTTTATGAACCTTTTGAGTGAGTGAAATCAGAAATCCCCACACCCGCCAAAATGAGATCAATAGCCTCACACAATATAAAGCCATGCAGCAGGATTTCAGCCATTATTTGTTGGTTGCATGACTTCAGCAAATCATTTTAAAGGCTAATAAAGGCATATTGCTTCAAAACATATTTAAATGACAACTGCAAGGCATGTTTTGGTTGTACAGTATGTTTAAGACTCGCTTCAGTTTCCATTATGGCAGATAATTTAAATACAATGTAAAAACTCAGCATGCAATGCATTTTTTTTTTCAAATTTTGAAGATATGAGTTATCCCTTAGGACCAGACTAGATGATATACTATCTGCAGAGATACTCCTGCGATCAGCTACTGTGCATTTAACCCCCCCCCCATAATGTCATACTATGTAATCTTTCTTTGTGCTGCAGACTTTATGTGTTGCTATGGAGGGAGGCTAATTTTCATCTAGAGAGGAATTCGTGCACACTATCTCACCAACAGGCACGTGAGGAAGTGGAAGTGGTGGGAATAGGAAACGTCTGTTCTTAGTTATCCTCCTTTTTCTCATGCAGCCAATGCCAGAGCAAAACCTTTTAAATGAATAATACATTTATTAATGTCTACATCAATTTTACTTATTAAATTAGACTTTCTTCCAGCTTTTTTTTTTAAAAAGACCCTTATGGTTTCGTAGCTTCATTTTATGTTGTTTTGTGGCTTTGCTGTTCACATTAAAAATAACTGATTTCATCCGAATGGAAACACTGAGGGTTTAAAGTACTTTGCACTTAACCATAAATTGAAGAATAACAGGACAACAGCCCCTAAAGTTAGAAATAATTAATGTTTCCTTAATCTATACATGCTCTTTTTCAGCAATGTTGTATAAACAAAGCAACTGATGCATCTTGCTTGCGGTACTTCTTTTAAAATGTAAAGGCCTTTTCTTCACATATTCTTATTTTTTCTTGTAATTTATCATCCTAACGTTTGTTTGGAAGGCTCTGTTCTCCCCTCCCCCATATTCTGGAGGTCTGCCCCCACCTCCACAGCCTTAGTACTAATATTAAAAAGAAAACTACAGTAGGACCCCCGTATTCACTGATTCATTATCCACTGATTCAGTTATCCACGGTTGGCAGAGGAAAATAAATAAATAATTCAACAGCCACAAAGCAAGCTGTAAAGCAAGCTGTTGTCACAAACAGCATCTGAAAAGCAAGCTATTGTCACAAACAGCATCTGTAAAGCAAGCTACTGTCACAAACAGCGGCCATAAAGCAAACTACTGTCTCAAAACAGCAGCCATAAAGCAAGATACTGTCAGGAAACAGCAGTTTGGGGGTAGGTGGGCAGGTGTTCTCTCTTATCCACAGTTTTCATCATCCACGGGAAGGCCTAGAAACAATCCCCAGCGGATACTGGGGTCCTACTGTAGTATGCCTCTGGTTAGTAATATAGAATGAGCAGCTGCCCTCCTCACTTGTCATGCTCAGCAAACATCATTCCATGCAGTACTTAATTCCCACTAGAGTTTATTAGAGTGGTCTGGCTAGTCCCAAAATACAGCTGTGAACCTTTGCACCACCAAATGCTTCGGACTTCTTTCCTGAATCCACAATCATTATGGCATTTGTGAGTTGTATCTCACAGTAGGAGGTGAGCCAAAGATTCATCACTTTTTTGGCAAATTTGAAGGCAGTTTGCCCAGAACATGTGAATGATACCTATTTCAGCAAGGCCTGTAAAATTTGCTGAATTATAAACCAGGTTTTATCAATTTACACGATCAGCAGGTGTACAGAAAAGACCCAATTTCCCCAAATGACAATCTGAACATCTGTAGTAGAAACAAAAACCTGAAGTATCTTAAGTATAAATTTCTTTGAATGTTTTTAACAATTGGATATTCAGTTTCTGTGCTATGGATTATTGAAATAATACCAAAGACATCCATATTCTTTGTCATACTGAAGAGGTATATGCCAAGATAAAGCAATGTCTACTAGAGTCTACACCAGTGATATTCATTAAAAGTATTGATAATTACTGTATAAACTCTTACACTGTTATATAGCTGTCAAAATCATTGGACATATTTATGATTATATAAGTTTATGTTTATCATCATATCATTTTCTTCCATCTTATTACACTTATAATAAGGTTGGACGTTGGGCAACCACTGTTGAAATTCTGAGTATTAACACAGACCAAACCGATGCCCTCATCTTGTAAATACTGGAGTTGTACTAGTAAGTAACACAACCACAATATATAGCTTTGGTTCGTAATATTTATTTGAGGAAAAGTAAAGCAGAGAGGGGAGGCACTAAAAACAACAACCCTACAGCCTCTGTTTCAAGCTGTGCCATCTCTGTGTGTGGGTTGTGTCATTATAGTTATGACCGACCCTTCGTGACTCCATGTCCATGGAGTTTTCTTGGCAGGAATACTGGAGTGGTTTGCCAGTTCCTACTCCAGATGTCTACAGCACCTGGTGTTCCCCGGTGGTCGCCCATCCAAGTTCTAACCAAGGCCGACCCTGCTTAGCTTCCGAAATCAGGCAAGATTGGATGTGCTTATAAATGCTTACTTCTAATGAATTGTTTTGCTCAAATCAACAGACTGCATTGGTGCTCTTCCAATTACAGATTTTTTCATTCTAAACAGAAAGATATTGCCCCCGAAATGACACAATTAACAGAGTCATCACAAGAAGTACAGTATACAACTTCACTCTTCAACTGTGTTTAAATTATTATATTCCAAAAAGTAGTACTTGAATGTGTTTGGAAATTTTTCTTTCTCTTTTAAGCTTGATTGCTTATAAGAAACTGCTGGTGAGCAGTAAATATCTCAGTTGAGTTCTAACGCTGTGGCTGGAATCCTCCTTGTGTAGCATAAAGTTGTGCCATCATAAATGTGCCAGGCATTACACTTAGGCGACAAATTGGTCAAATTGTTACTGTCACAACCAACTGTGCAATGCAATGTTGAGTTATGCAAGTGTATATCTGGTTTATAGGACTTCACCCAGCAGTAGACAATTGTTTCCTCCTATGTGGGCGAAATGAAATCTAGTGCAGCTCTCCTTTTTCCTACCCTTCTCCATGCTAAAAGAAGTAATAAGAAGCATATGACTCTGGCTTCAAAGCAAGCATTATTCCTGATTGTGGTCAACACTGGGGGGGGGGCTGTGGATTATTTAAACTGAGATCATTTTAGTTTATCTATCGATCCATTCCTTCAGAAAAACATTCCCCTTCTGCGGTTGCAAAAAACAATTTTCATAGTAGCAAGCAACAGTAAATGCTACAAATTAAACAACTATAACAAGAATTAAGTTATCCTAGCAAAGTTTACCAGAAAGCAATAAATGTTTCCAAATCTTAGCCCCCTCCCCTCCCACAAAAAAAATCCCTCCCAAAATAGCTACATGGTCCTTTACAGGAAAGCAAAATAGGTGATCCCTTTACTTAAACTACTAAAAAAATCAGACAGTCAATGCAAGCTTTCATGAATGAAATTCACTTCTTCAGGCACAGGCTAGAAAAATTATGAACGAAAGTCTCAAAACAGTCATGGCAGAAGACATCTACCAGGCATACTGTTTGTTACGTGACCTGAGCTGGGAGCTTGTTTGAAGTAGCTTGAGGGTCGATGTTTTTAAATGCCTCATTCCTGGTGCCATTTGGTTGGAATTTTCCATGCAACCTTTTTAAAGACTTTTAAAATCATTTGTCCCAGAGCTGCAAAAAGTTGAGCCTTACATTGATCATGATCCTTAAACGCATATGGACTGTGTACTTCAAAAGTGTTCAGTCTGCTCAGTCTATGAAGGGAACAGGGAGATCCACTATGGTGCAACTTGTGGATCAACCCTTTTTTTTAAATAAAATGACAAATTAGTTTTGGATGCTTCTGCCTTATATAGCTTTCTCCTTGCTGACAATGATAATTTTATGCACAGAGGGGACAGCAGATGTAGATGTACAGTGGTACCCATTATAAAGGAATTAATTCATTCCAAATGAAATTATGTTAAGCAATTTTTTTCCTTTATACAAATTCCCATAGGCAATGCATTGAAAACAGAGTGATCCCATTTTTATGTTGTACAGATTCTCCCCATAGGCAATTCTGTTAAGCAAATTTCCCCTATCTCCGGAATTGTTTATGTTGTACAGATTTTATGTTATACAAACTGTTTGTTATACAACGGTCCACTGTATCTTGAAAGAAAACTGGATCTCTGAATGGGTACACTAGTGTGGTTCAGGTGACTGAACTTGGAAATACTCTTTACCTTATAAAATATGCTGTAAAAGTGAGCAGATCTGTATTGCTTGGACAATGAAATTCAAAAACATTTGGAAACTCATTTTTTTAGAATTACAGAGCAAGTAGAACAAAAGTTTGCTCTTTCAATGGGCCCAAACCCTTAATGCAGACTGTATTCAAATGTTTCCTTATTTCATTGGGTCAAAACAAAACAGACTATACAAAAAATTGTGGTCGTTTGTGCAACAGTACTTTTCCATTTGTTACCAAAAGAAGACTGTACCCTTCCCTAAGCAAAGATTTTGTTGACTTTGAAATCCGTGTTATAAATCCTTTACTAACATACAGGAAATAATAGGGGGAAATATTCTACCCAGAAGAATGTGGACAACTGAGTAGAGATAGGCACAAAATAGCAGTTTGTTGCGGTGCAGTGAAATCCATGAACCACAAACCACAAACTTCCTGAATCTTTGGGAGAAAAACAAACCACGAACAGGTTCATTCTTGGCTTGGAAGTTTGGGAGCCCTAGAATGCTCCCCGAGTCATCTCAAGACATCAAAATTATGGAGATTTCCCTGACTCTTCTCTATTAGACATGGGCACGACTAGGGAAAATGACGTTTTCGAGTTGTCGTGTGTCGGAGGCAGTCCGTTTCGGCTCATTTCCGTTTTTCGCGAAATTTCGCAAAAATTAGTCGGTTCGTTTTTTCATTGTCGTTAGTACTGGTTTGGGGGGTGTAGCGGGCTCCTGGAGGGAGCTGCAGGAGTCAGCCAGAGCCACAAGTGACGGACTGGCAGACTCTTTGCACCTGCTGTGTCTCACGTACTTGCATGTAGTGCAATGCAAGTAGATCTGGCTTAGGGTTAAGATGGGTTAGCGCAAGGGCTAGGGTTAGGCTAGTTACGGGTGAGGTTAGGGTGAGTATTGGGGTGCACCTCTGGGTGCCTATCTGACCCACTTAGAAGGACAGTGTACTGGCGTATGGCTTAGGCTTAGGCTTAGGGTTCGGGTTTGGGCTACGATTAGTGGGCTGTTTATGCCCGATTGGCACATCCCAGAAGCCTCTGTGGTCAACCTGGCCAAGTGGCCATGCGATTGGTGGAAAATTTGCATGGTCCACTCCCGTGGGCGAGCCCATCATTGCGAATGTGCAGGTGTAATAAAATAAAATAAAATAAAATAAAATAAAATAAAATAAAATAAAATCAACGGAGACTTTTTTTTTGCAAGAAAAACCCACTGCTGCTACTGTAAAAATTCAAGCATTTAAAATAGCTAATTTTCGCATGTTTCTGTGGTGCTTTGGTGGGGTTTTGGGCAACGATTTCAAAAAAAATATTGCGGTCGCCATTTTGGATCCCCCGCACTGCATGCCAAATGGATGCGCCCTCCCAGCCTGGTACCACCAGCGCAGCAGTAGCAATAGCCAAGGAGAGGGGGGCGGGAACCCCCCCCCCAAATAAAACACCCTTCTGGCCTGGTAGGTGCCCTCAGACAGTTTTCGCCTACTTTTAGGGCCGGGAATCGTTTTTTTTTTTAAACTTTTAAAAACTTTTTTTCTGTGCCGCTTGGCATTGCGCGATCGCCGCGATGCAAGTAACGAGCACGACAAATCAGACCAAATTGTTCGTTCGTCGGTTCGAGCTCGAATTCCCGTTACCGTTTCCGTAGAGTAACGGATACGAGTAACGGAAACGGAAATGGGAATACCGCTAAGTCGTGCCCATCTCTATTCTCTATACCCTTCTGCTTCCAAGTTTGGTGAAGTTTGGATTTTAGATGCCCAAGTTCCTGTATTTTTCCAAATATAAGATGATATTCTTTTGTAAAATTGGTAGCCTAAAAATTGAGGGTTGTCTTTTACATGGAAGTAAGCTGAGTGGTTACGAAACAGCCCATACCTTGTCTCTGCACAACAGGCTTGTAACCGACATCAGCTGATGCTGAACAAACCGACTGAAACACGTCCCATTGGAGGTGGAGAGCATGAAGGCCTTGCACAGATGCGGAATGTGTTCAGTTTTATGTTTAAAATATTGATTTGTTAATCTGGGATTCCAAAAGTGAGGAGCGTCTTATATACGGAAAAATACACACTCCCAAAAGCAAGTCCCCCTGGGAAAGTGCACTTGAGCAGTTGGCATGAGGGAAATAGCAGCAGTGTTTCATGCCAGGGAACCTGATGCAGGGTTTTGTTCATCAGGACGTGGAGTGGGGAGGCATAATGCCCTTTCCCCAAACCTTGTTGTGGACAATGCTATCCTGGAGGTCTGAGATGAGGTGCAAAGATTAAGTGAGGACAGAGAGATAGGCTGTCTGACAAGGGAAAGAACATGCCAGTGGAGATCTGAACTAACCTGGTATCAAGATACGAGAGGAGGCTCTGAGATAAACATGGCTCCTTTGAATCACTCTTAGAACAAGCAATTCCCCTAAAGCTTGGTGAGCTTGGCTGCCTGACCTGCTAACCCCATAGTCTTTAGGTCCCTCCCAGGGTTGCCTAGTGCTTCTGATTGACAGGAGCAGGTTGTTGGGGGGAGTGGAGGGAGAAAATGTGCAAACAAACAAAATGAAGTAAATATTCCTCTTAAAAGTCTGTTAGTTTGCAGGTTTGTTTTGATGCATCAATTTTGATTAATCCAAAATGACTTGAACCAACAAACCTGAGCATTTTAAAGAACTTCTTGGTTTGGTTTGGTTTTTAAAAAATTTCTTTCTTTCGTTCTTTTTTGTTTGTTGCCTATCTCTACTAATGAGTTACACCCAAAATCCAAAACAAAACTCTTAGTCATTTAGACTTAGTAAGACAATTACGACCATTAAAATAAGAGAATAAGTATAATTAAAGCACCCAACAATGCAAAACAATTGAAGGTTAGTGCCAAACCTCTTTATGCTCCTGGTTTTAAAAAAAAACTTAAAATGCATCAGTAACAAATTTCAGAGTTCTGTTGTCATTTATAGCTTGAGGCGCAAAGTTAATAAATAAAAAGAGAGGATCTTGATATATTTCAAATGGAAAACGTCTCTTTAGGATTGACGCTTCATGCTTAATAATAATAGAAATCCCAGCAATGGAAAACTATGACATTCAGTATATACAAGCAACTGAATTATTTTAATAAAAGGTGTTTTCTGTATTTATTACTTTGAGAGCCATTGTGGATTTCAAGCTAAATAGTCATGATGCATTTGAGAAGCCTATTTCTCAGATGACTCTCCAGTCACTGCCTTTTATGCCTGCCCAGTACCAAGGGGGCTTGTACTTTCAATCAGCCCCCTGGCCATGAGTCTTCATAAGAAGCAGAACACTAATCCCAAGACTGCAGATTTAACTCAAGACTATTGTCTCATGGGAAACGAAAGTTCACTCATGAAAGAACCGGAATTTCTGTGTCATGTTTTATAGGTTTTACTGACAAGAGGAAAGTTCATATGGCCACAAGCAATGGAAGAACAGATTCCAAAAGACAGGTTTAAATGTTAGCCAAGTACAAAAGATTACTTATTTATTTATGCATGTATCCTGGGAACAGATTGTGGCCCTTTTTGTTCGGAGACATCTCCTCTCATAAATACTTATGAGGGCACACATCACGCGGAAATGAAACTTAAACGATATTATGACGAAGGGATTCTTGGGCTCATGCCTTCTCCTGTGAGGTGAAAATATTGTGTTAACTTCTGTTTTTGATTAAATGCAGTGTCCTTTTATATTCCAGCGCTTAACCATAATTAGTCTTAATTATGATTTACTGTGGCAACAGTGCTTCATAAACTAAAGGCCCAAGTTACCGTAGTTTGTTTCAGTAAACCACAGTTACATGGCCTGTTCAGTGTTGGACATAATAATAAACTGAAGGTAGTAAAGAAATATGGAAGTGGATGATCTGATTTTTATCTTGCAATCCAGTTGGAAGAGTGGAAGAGGGCCCTTGAACCTAGACCCGCTCCATAACAATGAACCATATTTACTGCCCAAAATTTAGTACAAAATACTTTATCATATATGAAGTTTTACCCACCCTTTTGAAAACTTGAAAGTGAAGTACCCTGTTTTGAAAAGATTCTTGAACAATCAATATGAAGCATTGCCTATTGTCCACTACCTAGATGGTGTGTTACTGTAATGAAGTAGCGCACTACAAAGGTGTTTAGATAAATCCACCCTAAATATCATAAGAGATTAAAAATATGCAAATTGGTGTTTTATTTGCAGCATCACCCAGAGGCCTCAATTTTATTGGCCAAAAGGAATGACTTTTTAAAACTCATGAGAAAAAAAAACCACCATTGTTAATACACTTTTCTCATGCCAAATTTGACCTATTTTGGGCTTTACTGATTGGGAATCACACAAAGATGCATAAACTGGAGTTGCCATAGGTCTTCTGAAAACATATTAATTCTGGGTGTCTTGTAAAATAATTATCAATTATGTGAGTATTTGTAAATATTCCATAGCAGAGGTAGGGCACCCATTCTTTTAAGCTGTCAAATCTAAAAAGGGGTTTGTTTTTCATGGACACTAAGACCAATAATATATATTGGCCAGCACCAGTAGCCAACCAGATACTCATTAGTACAGTTTGAAGCCTTTCCTATATGCCTCTCTTTTCTCAGATCTGCCTCTAAAACTGGAGGATCCATATTGCCATAGCCCCTTTCAGGCCTTAGACACGCCAGTGTTATTAATACACTTGGAGGGCAGTGCCTCACTTCTTTCCCTGTCACCACCTTCTTCATCCTTTCAATCCCAAATTTGAAGAGAGGTTCCTGATTGTGCCTAGGCTCTCAACCCAAGAAGGCACAGGACTAGGGACTCCTCCCTAAAGCATGTCGTCATAATGTACGAATAGGATTTACAACCTCCAAGATATCCATTGACAGGCCCTTCTGCCCTCCATTAACTTTTCTAGGCCAGTGAACCACCCCACAACATCTGACAAACCTATTCCATGCATTTTATTGCATTTTATTGGGGGATCCTTGTGCTTTAAGGGGGGAGGGTGAAAATAGTTGTACCCACTTCTTTCTGTCCCTTGGGTTGCCAAAGGCTCTCTATCTCTGATCCAGGAGAATAATTTTTAAAGCTACAGAGCTGTAAGGGACCCTATGGATCATCTATTCTACATCAATGGTTCTCAACCTGTGGGTCCCCAGATGTTCCTGGACTGCAACTCCCAGAAATCCCTTCCAGCACAGCGAGTGGTGGAGACTTCAGGGAGGTGCAGTCCAGGAATATCTGGGGACCCACAGGTTGAGAACCACTGATCTACAACCACCCCCACTGCCAAGGTCAAGCAGCAAGAAATCAGACTCCCAACCTCTGGCCACTGAACTGTCCAGCAGCTTTCCTTTACTCCCTACAGTGTATATGCTGTACATTACCACATTTTCGTTGCTGTAAGACATCACCATCTTATAGAACAAGACACCCTTCACTTTTTGATCCCCAAATTAACAAACTGAACAAATCCTGCCAGAAAGGAAGGGAAACTGGGGGGGCAGAGAAACCTGATGCCAGTGAATGAACTGAGAAGAGTCCCTGCTCCACTGAGGTTTCCCTTCCAGTTTGGGTTCTCCTCCACCGAAATGCACACACCACTGTTTCCCTTCCTTTTTGTTTTTGCAGAAATCCGAGCTGTCTTTGTCTTTTCTGTGGGGAAAGCACCAGGGGGTTAGCAGCCCATAAAGAAGTGACTTTCCCCCCTCCAATTTCTGCAAAAAGATGGCTCCAACATCTGCCAAAAAATAAAACAAAACCCCAAAGCAGATAGGCATTTCGGAAAGGCAGTGTGCAGTGAAAGAGCATGCATGGAAAGGAAAGGGAAGACAGGGGTGTATGGTGTGTGGAGGAGAACCCAAACTGACTGCAGTGAATGTGCTGCCAGAAAGGAAGGAAAACAGCAAGGTCAATTTGCTTCTCCTCTCCCCACCCTCATCCACAGGGAAAGGCTTACTTCCAGGTGTATAGCACCCCTTAAGTTTTAGTGTCATGATTTTGGAGGGAAATAGTGTCTTATACACAGAAAACTATGGTACATTGTAAAGATGAAACTGATAAAATAAAAGTTTATATTGTAACAATGAAAAAGAAACCAATACTAGAAACAAAACACAGCACCACCAACATTCAACATGGCTAAGACTACGTATGCTAGCAGTTATCCCTCCTTTTATATTACAAGCTAGACTATTAAAATAGCACAGGATAGAGAAAAATCCGATGTGCCCGCTTTACATTTACATTTAAAAACCATATAAACCATCATAATAATGAAATAGAGGCAAGGTTAATGTTTTCTTTCATCCTGCCTGAAATTCTTAGAAGTGATTCAACAGTCAAAATAACTGCCTTTTAAATCTCTCAGAAAATCAATTTTACTAGGTCAACCTGCTGTCCGCTGCTATTACTGTACACTTGCTGGATACAGCATCAAAGAAAGCAAACAGCGACTTTATGCATCACTAGGTAAAGGGCAACAGCCTTCCAAATAACTTTTAAAGGTGTATTTATGCCACAGTTTTACATTCACAAGGTATAAGAAACACAGTTTGTCTCACAGTGAAGCACTTTTCAGATTTAGTACATGAAAACCAAAAGGGAAAAAAATCATCCCAATGGAATACCAGATGAACAATCTAATAATTAAAGATTAATGACTTTCAATAGCATAACTGACTTATGAAACTCAGTCTGTAACAGAATTGCTTGTACCAGATCAAGATTGAGCTGATTACATCTCTTCTCTTCTATATCTATTTTCCTGTTATTCTGAAACCCACAGGAAAGCAGAGCAGTAATCAAAAATGTTTTTAATTGCAATTGAGACTTGCGGGAGCTTTTTCAAGCCTTCAGTAATAGCATTGTTTGCACAAAATTCTGGCAAGCAAAGATACTTGTCTCAAGAGCTCTTGACTGTTTTAATTCAGTATTGTTCTTCTCTAGTACCACATGTTAGAAGTGATTGGGTTCAACTGAGTTTCACTGAATAAGATACATTTCTTGCATGGAGGAAGTCCATATAAAAGACAGGAAGGGGTCCTTAGGTTTTATAGACTGTTCTTCATCTGCTCTGACCAACGCTGACCTTCCTTCTAATATTTCCATCTCAGCTCTCTCTGGGGTAGGACAGAGATGATGACATCTTGCCTTTGGTCTCCAGTGTGTGTGTGTGTGTGTGTGTGTGTGTGTGTGTGTGTGTGTGTGTGTGTGTGTGTGTGAGTGAGTGATCCATAGTTCTCTGGATCTCTTTAGATAGCTAGAACATGTTTCTCCACTAGTTTGTTCTATTGCAATCTTCCTTTATTTGTAACAGTGCAACACACAACTTAGCGTTATTGTGGATGTGATTTCTCTACAAGGGGAAAGAGCATTCTGCTTACCATCCTGACTTCCATGGCTGAATACATAAGTTAACTTAGCTGCTGCTTGCCCTGCTAACACTATAGACATCTCAATGTGTCAAGATCAAACCTAGATAGTGATTTAATAGGAAAATAGCTAAAGTAAATTTAAAAAAAACTATAGAAGTGCTACTATCTCAGTAGTATGTTATCGGGATTCAGGAACCCTTTGAGTCAGGTCAGTTACACGTTTTCTTTCTGAACCAGTGTTGCATTCCTTTCTAGGCAGCATCTGTATGATAGAACCTATTCTGGTGGTTTCTTCTTAAAATCCAACACTTGAAAGCAGAGGTAGTTTGGCTTCCTCCTCAATAGAGTCCCAGGTTTCCAGAATGAAGCTACAATGTTCCTCAAAGTAGGGCTACAAATTCCTATATGTTTCCATTCTTGCATAAAAGGAAAAGGAGCTATAAGATCTTCACCCACGAGAGGGTAAAGTCTTTTGCAATGCATGCAACAGAAAAATTGCAGATGAAATGGTGCTAAAAAATGGATATACAAATAGCTCAGCATGACTATGGTCGATGATCTGTTGCACCGACTCTTCGGCCTAAGGTATTATGTCACCCAGAAGTTTGTATTTATTTCTGCAGCTGTTCTTTATATGATAGTTCACCTGATGCTATCCGAAATCTGCTTTCTGCTATTTCCATTCATTGGTTCTAGTCCTTATGACTGCCAGTTGACTCAGCGTTCTATCCTTCTAAGATCAGTAAAATGAATACTGTACCCAGCTTGCAGGGGGGTGCAACGTATAGCTTCCATAATTAAATTATAAACTTCCCAGAGTGTGCTTTAAGTGCTATAAGCAGAACAGCTTGCTTTGCTTTCTTCATGAAATAATAATAATAATAATAATAGTTTATTTACGGTCATAGACCAAAATGTTACATGGCAACCAAGTTCAAAAGACAACACCAATAATACAAATATAGTTGTATGAATTAAAAATTAATAATGTGTAACCATGGAAAACATTAATAGACATATAATGGCATAGGAGAATAATAAATAAATATTCTAAATATTATATTAAAATGTGGAAACCATACACTGGGAAATTAGGGGATCTAAAATTCTGATGACAAAATCATCTCACAGGATGCCATGACTGCCACACAAAATCTGGCCATTACCATAGTTATATTTATGTTCTTATCGGCTAGTAAATACTCAATATAAAATTTACTGGGCCTACCCGGGACCCTTTGGAGAATTGGATATAAAAGCTCTTTGCGTAGGTCCCTGTAAAAGCTGCAATACAGAAGTACATGAAAGCCTTTAAGCTATCTGATCATTTTAACCTTTAATTTCTTCTTTTATCTTTTGACTGTTCCTCACAGGACTTCATTTCCAGACTCTCTACTTCCCTGGTCATTTGTCAATCTTCTCCCATAATTTTCTTTTTTTAGGGACAAAGATGGAATAAAAATATTTTAAATAAATAAATTAATAAATATTTTACTTGCCAGTGAATTTTTAGAATGTTGGTGCTCAGAACTGGACTCAACAACTAAATGCAGCCTGGCTGAAACAGAATGGAACAACAGTGACCCACAGTAACTTTTGACCCTACTGTATGTACTTGACCTGCTTAGTCCCAAGAGTGGTCCCAGCTACAAATCTTGGGCATACCAAGTGACAGGCTGTCAGCCATTAACCAAAGGAAACAAAACTCCATCCCAGATCTTGAATGTTGCTGGACTGACATGAGGCATGATCCCAGATATCAGCATTTGGACATGGGCTCACATCTCTACCCAGCTATGAAAACTACCAGCTATAGCTTTGAGCAAGTCACTGTCACTCATCCCAACATATATCATAGTACAGTGGAACCTTGACTTACGTCATTAATCCGTTCCAGTGGTCTAGACTTAAGTCAAACATGACTTAAGTCAAACGAACGTTTCCCATACAAAGTAATGGGAAAGCAGATTAATCCGTTCCAGATGATGAAAAAGACCCCCGAAAACAGCAATTTAACACAAATTTGACTGGGATAGGACATTCCTTCTGGGGATGTAAATGAAATGTCTCTTCAAAGAGAGGAGGAGGCAGTGGAATTATAGTCCACAAGTTATATGCCTCCACTTTTTAATGTTCATAGCAACAATGTCTAACATTTAAATTTTACTGATTTTTAACCTGACGTTCCAAGTTCTGAACAACTCTATGCTTACCATTAGAGTCCCACAACTTTACAGCTCCCCAACTAAAATGCTTCCATTGTGGACCAGACTTCTGCAGCCAGAATGTTTACAAGACTGAGCCGACTATCTAACCAGCGAGGCCAGCCCCGAGCTCCCGGCCCTTCTTCTCCTCTGGCAGCAGTGCTGGCTTCGGTGAGGCCGAGGACCAGCTCCAGGTGCTCTGAGCTGGCCTTGCCGAAGCTGCCGCTGCCAGAGGAGAGGAAGAAGGCAGGAGCAGTTTGGAGGCAGCAGCCACGATGCTGGGTTGTGGCTGCCGCCCGATTCCGGTGCCTTGCGCCGGGGCTCCGAGATAAGTCAAAGCCTGCGACTCAAGTCAAACAGGCCCCTTCTTGCTGCAAGTCAAATATGCTGCAAGTCAAGCAGTATGTAAGTCAAGGTTCCACTGTATTGCAGTGAAGCTGGAATACTTGCATTCCAGGAAATAACAGGTTGCAACATTTTTCAGAGAGGTGTCAGTTTCACTTTTGTTGCGATTCTTAAGGGGACAATCTCACCATTATAAGTACCTGGTGAGTGATTTTTAAAAAAAAATCTACACTTGCTGAACCTTTTAACTGACAAATATATTCCTGTCTGGATACAGTCTGTGATTAATTCCCATTAAGACACATCCACTGAATAATGATTCTCCAAAGAACTATAAAGTTTCTTAATGTATTTGTGCTGTAGGGATTTAAAGCAAGATCTGCATCAGTCCTATACGTTTTCCAGTACAAATGGAAATGATCTGTGGCAGCATTTCGGAAGTAGAACCCTGTGGCTCAGCAGTTGTACGTCTGAGAACGTCGCCTTTGGCTCTCGGAGATAACAAATCAATGGGCTGCTTCAAGCTTTATACCACTAATGTCAGTTTTTAAGCTCTCGTTGAAGTCAACAAGCTGAAGACTTCAGAGGGAGATCATGAAAAATTGCTTTGCTCTTGACACAAAAGACAGATGGAACGTTAAGTGAAAACTTTATAGCTACAGACCCAGAGAGAAGAGAGGAAACTGTTTGTGATGGTAGCTTTGTTTTCTTAAACAACTTGGAAGTCACAGTCTAACCTCCTTCAGCTCGTATGTGCTTCAGAAAATCAAGACAGGAGGAGTAGTTCAAAGTTGCTTAAGTTAACAAGTATTATCTTAATGTAATTTTTTTGGGGGGGAGAAGAAGAAAATATAGCAAAGAGAAGCAAATTGTTCCTGGACAAAGTTACTTCCATATGGTTATTTGATGAGTTAAATCCCAGTCTAGCACTGGACATAACACCAGCTGAAACCATTCAAGCATTCCTTTAATGTGGCTTTAGAGGCCATCCTTAACTCCTTGAACAAAAAACAACACTTCATCTCTGGTTGCAATCAAAATTCATTGAAATCAATTTGAAACTAACAGGCATTTAATTATTCATTTAGTGTGTATTTAAGTATAACTTGGTGGAACGTACTTAATTTAACTATTTATTAGGGAAATATCCAACTAAAGGAGAACTGTCTGAGGTGGGAACCCACATTCTGGGAATCTATGTTAATCTGGTTACAAATAGCAGAACTGAATTATACTGAAATGCAACCCACCAACAATTTGCTTTCTCTTTACAAATTTTACCAGAACTGAATATTATAAAATCTAGAGGTCATTTCAACTCTGTCATAGCATACTCCACCTTTTCTTTATTCATCAAACATTTCAGACATATTCTGAGCATGGAAATATATTGTTTATAGTTCAGGGCTGTATACAAATTCCATAATATAACAACTTTTATTTGAGGTTGAAATCTTTTTAAGGGGTTCCAGACTAGTATATTTTGAGCTGTGGTGCTGGAGGAGAGTCTTGAGAGTCCCCTGGACTGCAAGGAGATCAAACCTATCCATCCTGAAAAAAATCAACCCTGAATGTTCACTGGAAGGACAGATTTTGAAGCTCAGGCTCCAGTATTTTGGCCACCTCATGAGGAGAGAGAAGTCCTTGGAAAAGTCCCTGATGTTGGGAAAGATGGAAGGCAAAAGAAAAAGAGGACGGCAGAGAATGAGATGGTTGGACGGTGTCATCGATGCCACCAATAAGGATTTGACCAAACTCTGGGAGGCAAGATAGGCAGGCCTGGCGAGCTCTGGTCCATGGGGTCACAAAGATTCGGACACGACTGAACGACTGAACAACAAAAGACTAGTATATAATATTCTTCTATTGGACTGCCAGGTCTACAGTCCTGTCAAAACACTGTTTACAATAGCCAGACCATTCAAAATGGAACAATAAACTGCATACTAAGTGTGTGTATTTGTGTGTGTCTCTGTGTGTATTTAAAAACATTTTACTTCTACTTAACCCATAGGCCAATATTTATTTTTTTTATCATGTTATTTTAATAAGGTCCATGTGATTCAACTCATCAACCAGTTTCTTAATTAAGTCCTTCTTATTAATGATATTTACGTTTTCCTTTAGCAAGCTAATAGCAAACCACAAAGCCCTTGTGGAGCAGGCAATTAGGTTTTTTCCCCCTCATACACATAGAAAAATGTGCAAGAGACAGAGTAAGTGTGTACAGTGGAACCTTGACTTAGGCTTGACGCAGCATATTTGACACCTGTTTGACCCAGGCTTTGATTACATCTGGAGTCCCGGCATAAGTCGGAATCAGCGACAACCCAGCATCGCAGGCAGGCTGCTCCAAATGCTCCTGCTCTTTCTATGTTCGGCGAAGCCAGCTCCGCTGCCTGAGCTGCCTTGCCTCACCGAAGCCGCCGCTGCTGGGGAGAAGGGGCTGGGAGCTCGGGCCGGGTTGGTTAGACCAGTGCTCCCCGCCTTTTTATCTAAATGATTGATAATTTTTCCCTCCCGCTTGCGGGGGGGGGGGGTCCTCCGGCCGCGATGGCGGGGGGGTCGCGGCGGCGGCGGCTCTTGGCGGGGCTGGCGGGGGGTCGCTCCAGGCCAGGGCAGGGGTGATTGCCTCGGCTGCCGGCGATGGCCGATTGTTGTATGGCGATGGCAGGGGTGGGCGCCGGGGGGTCGCGGCGGCGCGTTCCTTTGAATGCGGGGGGTCGCGGCGGCGCGGATGGCGGGCCACGATTGCTTTGATGTCCCGGGGGCGAAAGGAGGGGGGAGCCGTGTCATCGATTGCGGGGGGTTGCCTCCCGGCGGCAATGGCAGGGCGGGGGCGATGGCGGGGGGTCGGAGGCAGCAGGCGGGGGGCAGCAGGCGGCGTGACGGCAGCGGCGATGGCGATTGCGGGGGGGTCGCCGGCTACAAGGGCAGGGCGGCGGCAGCGCGGCGGCAGCGATGCGGGGCGGGGGCGATTGCGCGCGGCGGCGGAAGAGAATGGCAGGGCATTGCGGGGGGGTTGCAGGGCCCGGCGCGGGGATGGCGGAGGAGGAGGGTGATTGCGGGGGGGTCGCGGCAGCAGATGGCGGAGTGAGGCGCGGGGGGGTCCGGCGGTGGCAATGCCCCGGGGGGTTGCGGCGCGGCAGCAATGCAATGCGGGCAGGGGCATTGCGGGGTGGTCGCGGCGGCGCAGCAGGACCGGGGGGGTTGCGGTGGCGGCGGTGGAGGGTGACCTGCGCCGATTAAATCCGGACCAGGTTGCTGCTCCATTCACCCAAAAGAGGCGCGGCGCCAGCCAAAGCCCGTGGCCTGAAGAAAACTGCTGTTTGGTGAGCCGCTCCGCTTCCCCTCACCTCAAAAGGGCGCGGCCGCCTGTCTCGCCGCTGCCAAAGACCGTCTGCAAAGTCCGGAGTCTGGTGGGGCGCCTCCAGGAACACAAACTTTTTCTCTCTCCGGACTCTTGCAGTCACTTTTCTCGGCGGCCCTTTCGGGAGTCGTGGGAAAAGCGGCCCTTCCGATTCTCTCTCTCTCTCTCTTGCAGCATATTTGACTTGCAGCAAGAAGGGGGGCCCCCCTTACCTCGTGAGGGTCCCGCAGGCTTTGACTTATCTCGGAGCCCCGCGCACCCGGGCGCACGCGCCCGGAACACACTGGGCAGCAGCCACAAGCTTCGCCATCACAGCTTGGGACCAAAGCAGCCAAACTGCTACCTGCCCGTCTTCCCGCTCAGCTTTGCCCTGAACAACCATCTGAGCAAGCGGTGGCGGCGGCGAAGCCTCTCTCCGAGCACCTAGAGCTGGTCTCTCTCCTCACCGGGAGCCAGCCGCCACAGGGGCTGATTTGAAGTTCCTCGAAGAAGGGCCGGCATAGATTGCTCGGGGCACCGGCCTCGGACCGGGGGTTGAGGACCACTGGGTTAGACAGTCGGCTCAGTCTTGTAAAAAATCTGGCTGCAGAAGTCTGGTCCACAATAGAAGCATTTTAGTTGGGGAGCTGTAAAGTTGTGGGACTCTAATGGTAAGCATAGAGTTGTTCAGAACTTGGAACGTCAGGTTAAAAATCAGTAAAATTTAAATGTTAGACATTGTTGCTCTGAACATTAAAAAGTGGAGGCATATAACTTGTGGACTATAATTCCACTGCCTCCTCCTCTCTTTGAAGAGACATTTCATTTACATCCCAGAAGAAATCTTCTATCCCAGTCAAATTTGTGTTAAATTGCTGTTTTCGGGGGTCTTTTTCATCATCTGGAACGGATTAATCCGCTTTCCCATTACTTTCTATGGGAAACGTTCGTTTGACTTAAGTCATATTTGACTTAAGTCTAGACCACTGGAACGGATTAATGACGTAAGTCAAGGTTCCACTGTATATATCTCTGTGTGTATGCACATGTGCATTTTGGCAATTTTAAACTGATTGCTTCTGCAAAAAAAAAAAACCTATTTGTAAATAGTACATGTGTGATCTAAAATACTTCTTAATCATGCCATCCAACAGAGTTGTCATTTCCATCTGCAGGAAACTATAAAATGCACATCTCTGTAAAAGTCCCAGTGGAAAGATAGACAGTAGTTATTTCTTCAGAAGAAGAACCCACAAATAAATGCATCTTGTTTGCAGGGTAATACTAGATCTATGGCTTCTGTGTGGTAATTAATAACAGACTAGGAAGTTGCCATGGAAGAAAATAAAATACTATGACAGCAAGTTAACTCGTTTTCTGCATGGCTAACTAAATGAATTATGAGAAATGGCAGGTGTAAATGTGTAGATGTATAAAGGTTTTTTTAAGTTTTTAAAGATATTTTATGTCCAGTAAGTAAATATTTACAGCGTAGGTTTAGAGAGAGGAAAAACAGGAGACAGATGGATTGGTTCAGAAGGCAAAACCTCATAAAATGAACAACTGATATCTGGAAGTTGAGTCATGGCTACTGGACTTCTTTTTTGAGAGATAGAAACGTTTCGCCGTTCATCCAAACAGCTTCATCGGTCTCATGTTTGGATGAACGGCGAAACGTTTCAATCTCTCAAAAAAGAAGTCCAGTAGCCATGACTCAACTTCCAGATAAACTCACCTGGATGACTGAGAATCTTCACTGACATGAACAACAGATAGTTTTCAGAGTTCAGTCGACAAATAAACGCATCTGAAATAAAAGCGAGAGGGTGGCCTTGGGTAAACGCCAGTATTCCAGTATGATGTTGAGGGTAGCACTGATCCGCAGGGAGGGTCAACCTCAGCATTTTCCTTCCAACGTTCCAGCCGAAGTGTGTGGAAGGCTACAAATGGCCTTCTTCCCTAGGTCACTAACCCTGGAAGGTGTCCTTTGCTCCCAGCTGTTTGAGCGCTGGGTACTGAAAGGGGGAGCAGAGGAAAAAGGCCAGGAAAGTTCCTGCTCAAGAAGTTTCCTGCCTGGAAAAATCATGCCAAGAAATGTGCCACAGAATGTGGGCACCAGAGGGCTCTGTCCTCAATCACTGTGTGAAATCAGGATCAACCGGTCTCACTAGATCTTTAATTTGATGTGTACTATTTTTCGGGTTATCATGTGATGTTTGATGCGCTGTTAGCGCCCTGACGACAGGGGAGTATTTTACTTCTCTGCATCCGTCCTGACTTGCTTACTGCGCATCTTTTTCCCTTCTGGCAAATACCTGCGTTGCAACCAGGTAGCAGTTTTTCTTCTTAAAATCAATTGTAATTGATGGCAGACAGCCAGAAAAAAATTGTACTGGCATGTCGGTATGCCACCAAGTCAGTAACATAAACGATTACCAAGGCAGAACCACAGGAAGTGGCAGAAAAAGGGGTACGAATTTAATTGGTGCAAATTTTCTGGGGTCGCATCTCATTTGATGCATTAAAAACTGTGCATCAACAACAGAAGTAATTTAACACAACCCCTAGGAGTGGTACAAAATGCTGTGGTTAAAGTGTGCTTCCAGGAGCGTGGTCAGCTGGGTACTAAAATGCTGCTCTTTGGAGTAAAGATACGATCTTTTGCTGTGCAGTCTTTCGCAGCAAAAAAAGCCGCAAAATTGTCGTGAGACCGGGGCCCAAGAATCGTTCTATAGGCTTTCATACATACACACACACACACACACACACACACACACAAAGAGTCAGGTTTAATCTATTTCACAGATCAAAGGGAGTGAGCTGAAAAGCTAAAGGCCCACCTCCCTATAATGTTAACAATGCACATCTTGCTTCACACCTTCCCCCTAGGCCAAAGTAAGCACTAACCATTTCACACCTAACCACATTTCAAAGGGTTTCCTTTGCAGAATTCTAAAACACAAGGCAGGTTCCCAGAAGTTGGGGAGAAAAAGGAAAGTGGGCCTGTGGAGGACATAAGGAAGAAAAGGAGCTCTCTTCAGCAAGATTCTGGGAGGCTGTTGCTGGCAGGGGAATGGAAACTGATTTTGAATATCCCATAAGCTTTAGAGATCTCATGGCAGTTAAGAATAGTAATATAAAGGATTCTATTAAAATAGTATTAAGATCAGTATCAAAACAAACTTAAAACACAGCACAATGAATGACCTGTTTGAAACCCCTCTCAAAGCACCAGTCATTAAGGGAAAGTCTGCCTGAAGGCCTGCAGAAGGACAGCAGAAATTAGGCCAGGGAGCTCCAGAGTCAGGGAGCAGCAACAGAAAAGACCCTCTCCCAAGGACCCACCAAATGCATTGTTGCATTTGCCTGTTTGCTTGTTCTACAATTTTATTCTTTTAAGTCTGTGTTCAACCTAGCATCTTAACAACCCTTTGCCTTATTTTTTTTAAAAAAGTTTCATTTTTCATTTTAACAAAGTCACCTTTTAGAATAGAGCTTTTGTCTGGTTTGACATTCTTTGCAGAGAACCCGGGCTAAAACTAAATCCAAACATCAAGCCACTGGACCGCAGCCACTTGGCAATTCCCTAGAGGACATGAAGCATGGTGAAAGGAAGTTAGAGGCTCTGTACCTGAAAGGAAGTGCAAAAGGAAGCAGAGTGGGATCTCTTGAGTGTATGTTATACATGCTAAGATGCCAGCTAGCTGCAGTGTGAGATCGAAGCCTAGAGAAATTTAGAGCAGGCACAGGAATAATATCAGCTGCAATTTGATTCATGTAACATAGCTGCCTCAGCCGAAAAGATTGCAGGGAGACAGTGACTTTGCAAACAGCGCCTCTATATCATCCAGCCAGGAGAGAGGAGGGAGGTGATGGTGGCACCAGGAGAGGAGGGAGAAACTGCTGCTAGAAGAGTCCATGCTAGAGCATGGGTAGAGGCTGAGGGAGACTTCTGAAAGCTTGGCTGAATTCAGGATGGCTCTGATGGCTAACAGAAGTCTTGCTGACCATAGGGAAAAAGCAAAAAGAATCCTGAAAATTTCATGTGCTCAGCCTGTGAGATAAGTTTGGGATGCAGGGCTCTCAAACCTACTGTCATTGGGAAAGGGGTGGGCAGACCAAAACCCTTGGAAGCAATTGGTCACCTTACTGTGTCTCTGGGTGCAGGTGCTAAAGTAAGAACACAGCTGTGTATCTGCAGGGCATCGGGGGGTTTGATGGATATTGGATAGGATCTCTTGTGGGTTGCCCTAGCCAGGGGTAACCAGGGAAACCAAGGAACACTGTGCAACTTGTTGGTTTTCCCTAAGATATGGGTGGTACACACTTCCAGCCCCTTGAGATAGTTCCTGCACACTATGAAAGATTTTTATGGACATCCTAGGCCTGTTGATAATAAGACACATTTAGGAAAGACACATCTTCTCGTGTTCACTGACCATGCAGTTCAATCACTAGGGTTCACTGACCATACAGCTCAACCACTAAGGTGGTTGAACTGTACCCTTTGACTCCCACCAGTGCACAGAAGGTTGTGGGTGCCTTTCTGGACTTACTGGTAATCCATCACAAATATGTAAAAGAGGAAGTTTTGGGGGAACAAGGGAAGCCTGGCGGGGCGAGAGGGAGAGATAGAGATGGGAGAGAGAGGAAGAGAGGGAGTTCAACCAAGGTAGAGCAAGATGAGAATGAAACAGAAATGGGCTGTCACACCTAAGTGGACAGTTCACAGGTCAATAACAACGTTAGTTCATGGACAAAGAGTGCATACCTGCAGTGAATCAATGGGAGGTCAAACCAGCAAGAGAATACACTAACCCCTAAAAGCCACTAAGGAGATGGATGTGTCAGAGACAGTTTAAGGCAACGGTGGCTAACCTTCAGCGCTCCAGATGTTTTGGACCACAACTCCTATAGTCCTTTTTCATTGGCAATCTAGGCTTGGGATTCTGGGAGTTGTGGTCCAAAACATCTGGTGGCCGAAGGTCCACCACAACTGGTTTACGGTATCATCAGATGGTAAAGAACTTTAAAGGAGGAAAGCTGGTGATGTGAACCATTCCCTTGTCCTGTTTGTGCTTGGGACATAGTTGGACAAGAGGTTAAAAAACACTGTCTGGCAAAGACAAAGGAACTGGATTATAGGGCAGTGAGCAGCCTATGGAGCCATTGGCCCTCTTGTAAATCGTGATGTCTCTCTCTTTATGGACAGACTGAAGATCCTCAAAGATGTATAAGTGGGGGAGTATTCAAAATATTTCTTATTTTTATTCTTAACAGTAACCAAATTTGATAGTCAGCAGAACACGAGTTGTTTAGTGGAACCAAAAACCTGGTTAAAAATCCAAGGATGTTAATCATTCCTTGCCTGTTCTTTGCACATGGGAACTGTAGCATTCTTCTCCTTGATGGTGAAGAACTTATTGGGACCTTACACAGATAAGAGTTCTTACATTACCAGAACCACTTTCTGTGCAAACACTCTCTCCCCACCCCACAACTGCACAACTGCTGAAGTGAATGAACTCCACAAATTGACAGAAATAGAGTGACCTTTGCTTTACTCAATGATTATTCTCAATAAATAAACAAATGACCTTAATCACTGTGAAGACCATTTTCATCTTTTACAATAAATCAGCCTTCCAACTCTGCATGATGATGATGATGATGATGATGATGATGATGATGATGATGATGATGATGATGATGATGATGATGATAGGAAGGTTTTGTTCCTAATGACACCATTAAGAGTTTGGACTAAAGCTCTTTTGCCAAAAGAGCATACCCTCTGTTGAGTGGCCTGGTAGTATTTTTGTTTTAAAATGTGAAATATGACAAAGTAAAACAGGAGGGGAAGGCTGATGTTACCAGTCTTCTTTTTCAACTGGTAACAAAGATGGCTGGGTACACCACCAGTTCAGGGATGGGTAAATCATTTTACAGCCCAAACAATACCTGCAAGCAAATTCAACTAGATTGGTAGGGATGATAAATATCCTCCAAATAAACAACAGTCTGCAAGGTCCTCATTATTACTGTACATTTAAGGAGGCATGTAAAGTAGGGGGGGAGTAATTAAATTAAAAATCTTTGCATGCAGGCCTGGAAACATATTAAGAGTAAAAAGGAATTGAGAAGCTATTCAAAGGACAATTAAAAAGCAAGTCATCATTAATGTCATCTCAAGAGTGTTCTGGCACTGAACACGTAGGGCCGGAATTTGGGTTTAGCACAAATGGGTTAATTTGATGGTGATCATTGTTCGATTCCTCTCACTGAAAGGAAAAACTGAGTAACAGCTCGGCTTGTTTGGAAATCAGATAATTTAGAGGTCAGATTTTGACAACACTAAACAAAACACATATGAAGGTTGATACGAAAAGCCTAATGGCAGAGGCACAGCAATGTGCATTAGCACTTCTGTTCAGAATAAAGCAGATTCTTAGCTTAATTTGAATTATCATGATGTGCAAAACAGACCATAGTCTCAAAAAGATTACTTCCAGATTAAGTTGCATAATATGATAGTTGACTTCACTTCCTGTTCTTCTCCTCCATGCCTCAGTACAGTGATACATTTGTTTACGAGCATAATTCATTTGAGAAACTTGCTTGTAAACCAAAACACTCTAATATCAAAGCAAATTTCCCCATAATAAATAATGGAAACTCAGTTGATTCCTTCTTGGGTCCCACAGAACACATACTGTGCACCCAAAATGCCAAAATTCACAAAATAAGATGGCTACATGGTTATGGTTATGTACCTGGCTGAGGAATCTGCTCTGCTTAGGTCTAGCTCTGGATTTTATTCTGATTTTTTATTGTGACAATAATAAAGTGCAATTTGTAGCCCTATACACACTTGACCAGCAGCCTCATGCTTGAAAATGGTTTGAAAAATAAGAAAGGATGTTGAAAACAACTTAAATAAAAATATAAATACTGTATAAAGAAAAATAAAAGAAACCCCTAACCTGCACTCATCTTTGAAAATCTTTGTGGCTAGTCCAAGGGAGACCTCCCTTCCTCTATCTCCCTCCTTTGCTTCTGAGGTTTGCCTGAGATGAAACATTCCAGACAATAACCCATAATCCAGCAGGATTGAGAGAGAGAGAGCACCATTGGCTCACTTGTGATCATGTTATCTGTTCCAATGTTTCTATCTCAAGATATTGCTTACTAATCAAGGCAAAATTTTTGCTTGTCCTGCAAAGCATTCTTAAACCAAGGTATTACTGTATCTAATTCCTGAAGAGTTATCCTGATTCCTGAATTGAGATTTGTTACATTGTATGTTAATTACAGAAACACAGTTGAAAAACATTGGAAGACATTTTATTTTCAAAGCAGAGTTCCTCTGCTTGGAATCGTCTATCATCTTTGTATAGCAAGCAGGTTTTCCAAACAAAAATAAAAAAAAATTGAACTCAACATCAAAAATATCAGATATCAATAATAAAATGCTGCTGGTAGTATGTTCTACCTAGTATGCAAGTTATACCCGTTTCTTGAAAAACCAGCTCTGGCCATGGTAGTACATGCCCTAGTGACATCCCGGCTAGACTACTGCAATGTGCTCTATGTGGGGATACCCATGAAAAGCCTCAGGAAACTTCAACCGGTTCAAAATGGAGCAGCCAGATTGCTGACTGGGATGGGGTACAGAGATAATATTACACCCCTATCAAAGCAGCTCCACTGGCTGCCAATCAGCTATAGGGCACAATTCAAAGTGCTGACTTTGACCTACAAAACACTGTATGGCCTGGGTCCTCAAAGATAGAATCTCACAGTATGAACCGACCCGGATGTTAAGGTCATCAGGAGAGGCCCTTCTCTCCATCCTGCCACCCTCAGAGATACATCTCGTGGGAACCCATGAAAGGGTCTTCTCAGCTGCTGCGCCCAGACTCCCTCCAACTAGAGGCCAGGACTGCCTCATCTCTGTTGTCTTTGCAGAAACAGGCAAAGACCTTTCTCTTCAGGCAAGCTTTCCCTGAATGATTGTCTACCTATTATGTGTCTTTTATATGAATCTACAGGATCACACAGACTTTGTGTTTATAACTACTTATAACCTTATGGGTTTACATTGACACTATGTGTTCAATGTTAGTTTCCATCACTCATAATTTTATATGAAACTTAACTCCCCTTTAACTGCTTGTATTCTCTTGTAGCTTTAATGTAATGTCTATTAATGCTGTAAGTAAGATGTCCCTCAATTCTCTGTTCTCAATACTTGAACATGTCTTAATTATAATGGACTCTATATTATCCCTATTTCTGTAAGCTGTCTTGGGTCCTTTTTCCAAGGAGAAAGGCAGGGTAAAAATACTCTAAAAATTAAAAAATATTAAAAAATGCATAGAGTATCTGTATGTTTTAGGGTAGGAAATCCTTGTCCATTTAATATTGAGATACAAGGATTTGCACAAAGCAAAGTGTTCTGCTTATATATACCACTACAAGTTCTCTGGGCGGTTTACAGTGTGCAGGCTACACATTGCCCCCCCAGCGAGCTGGGTACTCATTTTACCGACCTCGGAAGGATGGAAGGCTGAGTGAACCTTGAGCCTGCTACCGGGGATTGAACCCAGGTCGTGAGCACAGTTTTACCTGCAGTACAGGCATTTAACCACTGCGCCACGAGGCTCCTCGTCTTGTAAAAAGATGCTGTTTTTTTCTGGTGCTATCAGATCGGTATTGCACAAGATGTTGGAGTTTCAACAAAACAAAACAAAAACAAAGGAACTGTGATAGCTGCTGATTTCTCATGGGCGTATAAATATCTGAAGTGTTCAATTTATTTTCTGCATTTTAAAATAGTCTTCACTGCTTGGTATCCCCACCCCCAATGTTTGTTTCTCAAAGAGGAAAATGGGTGCTAGCTTTGTGTCAACTACCCCTCCATGCATGTTCTGAACAAGTTGCAAGCAAAGTGAAGTCTGGGTAGGGAAGTGTTCTTTCTCTCACTCTTAAGCTGGAAGAGAGGAATCTTGTGAGGTTTGGAAATGTCCCATTTAAATTCAAATGCTTCCCTGTCTTGAGCAGACCAAAACTTCCTGTTACAGTAAAATATTCAAACGCTTTAATATTTGTAATTCTTAGACATCCTGTGTGAGATAAGACTTGACACAAAGTTGCACGGCACTAAAGAAAAATTAGCCAGCTGATTTTTCAGCAGAATTTTAAGGCACAGTTTGTCCAATCTGGGCATGGCATTTGCAGACAGTTACGAAGTAGTCCTATTCATCATCTGCCAAGATTGTTTCATGGTTTCAGCAGATCTCATGAAAGAGATAATAAAATGTGCATAAAGGACACATACTCCGCACAGCTATTTCTTGTGACATTCCCAACTCTGGTAATTTACCCCCCCCCCCCCCAAAAAAAAAACAACCCACCACTGTCTGCCTACATTTTGTGCAGGATGTGGGTAAGAAGCAGACACATCAGTTTGGTCAGTAGAATAAGGTTCAAGGTACTGGTGTTGACTTACAAAACCTTCCGTGGCTTGGGACCTGAATACCTGACAGAGCAGATCTTCCAGAGGTCAGCTGAGGCCCAACCCACCAGAATGTCACAGATGCTCTCACTTTGGGTGGCCACTCCCAGGGAGGCCTGGAAATCTATCACTCGAAACCGGACCTTCTCTGTGGCCGCCCCTACACTTTGGAACAAACTGCTGAGTGAGATTCACCTTGCACATTCCCTGGTGGTCTTTAAAAAAGCGCTTAAGACCTTGCTTTTCAGAGAGGTATTTGGCGACCATTAGGTTTTGTTGTTGTGGTGGTGGTGGTGGTGTTCTGCCATCTTGCTGAGTAGTATTATTGGTTTGTTTATTGTTTTTGTTTGATGTTTGTTTGATGTTTGTTTTTAATTGTTATATGTGACTGTTGTACACCACCCGGATTCCTTTGGGAAGATGGGTGGTATAGAAATGAATGAATGAATGAATGAATGACATTGAATAAGGAGAACAGTTCAGCGCCACTTCTAACAAGGGTGGGCAGCTAGTGCTCTTCAGCTTGCTGTTGGACTGCAATTCCCATCTGCCAGCCTAGTCCATGGTAAGGAGGAAGCTGCAAGCTAATGCTACCTGGAGGATAACCAGTTATCTGCCCATTGCTTCCAGAAATGCCAGCAGATGTGATCACCCTCTACATTAACAAGGGCCTCCAGGTCCATTCTGATGAAAGATCTATGTACTGTACAGAAGACAGCTTTGAACTATAATATGGATTTGGGTTTATCACATGATCGCTTGACTGGACATGAGAGTCTTATATTTGATTTTTTTTCCCTCCACCATATAGTCAATAAATGGCTCCACTTCTGAAAACTATTACTTTCTATTTTTGGTCTAATTATCCAGGTGTTTTATCAACGTAATGGCCATCATCCATCCTGTAAAATCACCTTGAACTCATGATTATATTTTTATGTTGTTCACAAGAAAGTTGGGTTGCATCCTTAGCTGCAGCACTATGAATGCACAATATGTCTCACTTCTTCATAGCAGTATTGCAACTACATGTGGTGCTATAGCTGAAGCAGCACCTTCTGCTATAAAGCCTTTGGCCATTTCTGCTTAGGTCAGAGCTGAGTCCCCACCCCTATCTTCCTTCTATTCCCCAATCCTGCTTTGGTATCTCACATCTGGACATCTTGGGTCACCTGCATCCATCTTTGTGATAATATGTTATTACACATGTCTTGTTTGTTTGTTTGTTTACTGCACCAATTTTTCCAGAGGGAACTCTGGGTGGTTTACATAAAACAAAACATATTTAAAAATATCAAAATCTAAACATTAATACAATAAAGACAATAAAAATAGACAAAACTAGGCGAACTGGAAGTGACTCCTGGATCACTGGAAACCACTTCTGAAAACCACTTCAGAAAGCCCCTCGGAGACCCATTTGGGGCAATGCCAGGCCTCAGGTAAGTGTAGGAGGCCCCAGATAGCCCCCCCCCAGTCCCAACCCAACCCATCATCCATATATCGTGGATTTTCCATTATCACAGGTTGGGTAAAAGTACTATTTGATCTCCCCTTAATCCTTTCTTCCATAGACTTAACAGACCCAGCCTTTCCCACCATGCTTCACAGCATTTCTTCACCATCCTTGGAAACTTATTTTATAAAAATATGAAAGTGCCACAGTACTCTTCTTTTGAAGTACCCTATGTCGGGGTCCAGCAAAGTAGGCACCAGGATCCAGTCCAGTGAAGGCCCTCAGAATGAGTCCAAGTAAAAACAAACCTGTGGGAAGTCCAAGTAAACCCTGAGCCGGAGGACGAGGCAGAGACTTAGTTAAGCAGTCCAGGACTCGAGGTGCAGTACCTGGGAGCTGGATCCAAGGGATGTCTGGAGGGATGGCAGGGTAGGCACGGCAGGAACGGAGAAGCTGGTAGGCAGGAGGGTGGCAGGAGAAATACCACAGCACGACCAGGGATCTTCGTTGCTGAGGCAAGATCCATGGAGAAGGACTGCTCCTGAAACAGCCCCAATCTGAGCCAGCACCGTTGTTCTTCCTGAAGGGCTTAACCATAGCTGCAGGGGGTTGAACTGGTACTGCAGGCTTCCAGGACAGACTTCTCAACAGGAGTGGGGCCATCCCTGCATACACTGGGGTTTGCAAGGTGCTGGCACGGCCCCGATTCTGACACCACATTTCGCTGGCTCAAGGCAACACAGGGAATCTCTGATGGGTCATCTTCTCTGCACCAGATTCCCAACCCCACGCCTTGTTAATTTGACACAGATATCCCTGATATAAGATTGGACTGAGCTTTGCTACAGGAGTACCTCAGGCAGCGACGACACTTGCACAGGAAACGATGCCAGAAAAATGTCCTTCTTATTCAAATGCTTGATCTTTTCCCACAGTGGAACATTCCAAATACTATACATTTTTTACTGGAGAATAAATTAATATAATACCCAGAGTGAAAATTATCCTTTATACCCCTTGAAGCATTCTTTTTTCAAAGATGTAGAGAATGGAGCAGATCTCAAAGGGATCAAATTAATTTATCTTCTATGTAACCCACCCGTGCAGCTGGTCTCATTCATCTTGGGAATGTTTCCCACCAAGACTGAGACCACCAAGACAATTTCCATTGCTTGAATTTTCTAATTATCTATCATGCATAAAACACGGCAACATGATTAATTAACAGTGCCTTAAGAGAACGTTCACTGAAATATTATATAATGACAAAAGGGGGGGGGAAAGAAATCTTTTAAAAAGTAGAAGCAAAAGCAGAGGGTGTATAGGATATAATGCTTATAGGATATGATAATGAGCAAACATATGGAAAGATTTAACAAACATTATATTACAACATTCACTGGCTTTGTATTCTACCGGTCGCAGTCAAACCCCCCTTCTTTTCCTTATTTCAAATATGAGAAAAATGTAAGTACTTCTTCCAGTAATGCTGGAATTACAGGGTATGGAACATCATCTAGCGTACTCTTTCTGAGACAACCTTCTACATTTTAGCCCACCAGGTGAGCTATCTGACAAACAGATATGTCATCAAAAAACACAATAGCCAAGTACTCTGTACTGCAGCTGGACAATTTTTATCTTGAAAAATGGAAATCTTTTGCAACCTTACCATCTTTCCAATAGTGCTTTCACAAAAGCTATCATTTACCTGAACAGGAAGTGCCTCAAGACATGCCGTTAGATACATTGCATTAGAGAACTGAAATATTGTATGTAATGATATAGATGGGGCAATCATTTGACTACTATGGAGATTTCCCCATCAGCCTGCCTGCTCTCTCCTATTCCATCTTCTTGTTATCATGGTTGTGAGGTGATCAGATCCATTTACTCCCACTTCTAAAGTAACTGGAGTAGCTTACTGTAGCCAAAAGAACTAAAATTCACATGGCACTTTTAACACTATCAGACTTATCACAATGTGGAGTTCTAGGGACACACCAGTCCATTTATTCACACTCATGGGCTGCAGTCTTGATGCAGCTGGTATATTGAGACTACAGATGACCGGGGCCTCAACCTCAGGTCATATTCTGGATCTACCCTATAAATCAGTTTTAAGCCCTGTTCCCCCATCCCCACATTTTTTTCTCATATTGCACACAACAAAAACATACCAAGGAAGCCTCAAAGAGTACCTTAATGACTCTTTAACATTAACCATATGCAAGAATACAGTTATAACCAGCCAAGAAATGATTATCCTGTTAAACAATTGGGCTTAAAATACCCCATTCAAATATATCATGATGGAATATAAGGATATATCCCAAACCAGCTGTCATGTGTTCATATATTTCACTGGAATTCATTTGCTCCATAATAGCCACCTTGGGCAGAAAAAGACACCTTGGACAGGCCATGATTGAGCGCATAATGATTCGAAGTAGAGAAACAGAGGATTTGTGAATTTGTACTTTCATGTTTGAAAAAATAGACATACAAAATCCTGTACTGTATCTTGAAGACCAATCGCTAACTAACCGGAAGGGTATATATGGTTAATAAAGTTCTACCTGTATTCTCAGACACTTTCAGCACACAAGGTATTCCCTCTTTTAATAATGGACTGACTATAATGTCTGTTTCTTCCTTAACAGATCAGTGGCAGAACACCCTGGGAAACTGAAGTGTTATTCCAGTGATTTGTATATTTCTTTTAAGGTTTATGCCAGTGGTGGTGAACCTTCAGCACTCCAGATGTTTTGGACCACAACTCCCACAATCCTTTTATTTATTAATTAATTAATTAATTAATTTATTTATTTATTTATTTATTACATTTGTATACCGCCTATCTTCCGAAGCGGAACTCTAGGCGGTTTACAATTAAAAACACACAACAACAAGCGGACAAAAAAAGAACAAAACAAACTACCAATTAAAAAAATAAGTGGGTATGAAACCCTCAAAAGATGACACAGGCGGCAAGAGAAGGAAAAAAAAAAGAGAAAAAAAATTAAGTAAAAATGTTGCCAAATGCCTCCTTGAAAAGATGTGTCTTCAAAGCTTTTTTAAAGGTGGGCAGGGACACTGCTAGGTGCAACTCACCAGGGAGCTGATTCCACAGCGTAGGGCCCACCACAGAGAAGGCGTGGTTACGAGTGAGCGATTTCCGCGCCTCTCTAGGTGTGGCCACCCTAAGTGAGCACGCCTGCGCCATCCTCGTGGGTCTGATCCCAGTTGACCTCTGAGAGATACGCTCCTTTTACATTGGCAATCTAGGCTCATAATTCTGGGTGTTGTGGTCCAAAATATCTAGAAGGCCGATGGTTTGCCACCACTGGTTTATGCTGTTAACAGACTAACATAACTCCCCTACCAAAGTTCCCTGCATCCAAACTAGGTAAAAATTTGCAGACATATGGTTAATTCAAACTATCATTCAGTAATGAGCCAAAGTGTAACCAAGGATGTCATCCTAGCTGTGGCTGCAGTGCTTACCTCTTGTTAGTATGTGTTGTTGCTTCTGGCCTGTAGACTCATGACTTCCAAATGTTCATAAGTTCCTTTATTAACTCTGTCCATTCAATACTCCTCTTCTCTTGTTTACTTGCTCAGACAAGGGAGCACACAAGCATGGTTGTAGGGAAGAAAAAGAACAGAGGCAGCTGCTCGTTAGGAAAGCTAGCAATACTCACTGGCTGATTAGCAGAAAGGTTGGGATTTTAAAAAAAGAGAGACTCAAATGAAAGAATATTTTTCCATCAGTGCAGGAAAAAGCACAAGTTGGAAGTACCAGCTAATACTAGGAGCATCGGGCCTTGTTTTGTCATTTGAGCCCAGAAATAAAGAGATCAGGCACTCAGGGGGATAGGAATGTAGGACTTTTCAGGAGAGAAGAGGTCTTACACATATACAGTAAACCCAAATGTTGCCTCAGGATCTCCAGGGGCTGTCAACAACTATGTTTGCCACCCTTCTGAGGTGTGAAGTTGACAAGTCCCATCATCTGTTTTTCTCCAAGGCTGTACAGACTTCTCAATTCCTGCAATTGGGGGCGGGAGGTGGAGTGCTTATTTGCTTTTCGGTCATCAATGGGGAAAACCTTTAAGCTACTCAGCTACTAAGGTTGGAGGTCTGGAACAGAAGCCATGTTACTTCTGTTACAAGTAGGTTTTTTTTTCCTCTCCCCTTTTATATATTTTATATATGTGTATTGTTATTGTTATTGTTTTAATTGTTGACTTGTTTATGTTGTTCACCACCCGGAGTTCCTTTGGAAGATGGGTGGTAAATAAATAAATAAATAAATAAATAAATAAATAACTTTAGTTAAGAGTAGAGCCTTGGAAGAGGCCAGCAAGTGAATGTCACTTTAAGTGCCACACATCCAACAGCTAAGGTGGTCGATCTGGTAGAGATACTGAGGCACCCTGTGCTTCACTCACTGGCTGTGACTGAAGCAGTGGCTGCCTTCCTGAAACTTGTGGGTGAATAGCCCACTCACTCACCCCATGAACTGCCTATGGTTTTTTCTCATGGGAAGAAGCCATACCCAACCTAACTGGAGCTTCTCTGAGCTGGGTTAGTATGAAAGCAGGCATGACAATCTGCAGTCTAGGCCTTGCTGTTGGAGTGGAAAAAAGGAAGGGAGCGGGGCTCATGGTAGGAGGCTGAGGTGCACTGAGGGTCACTATAAGTAATGTAAGGGTAAGGAAACGTTGGCCTTCCCATTCTTTTCGCCTACCGTCCTATAACATTAGCCACAGTGCGTCTGTGAAGATTCTCAGTCATCCAGGTTCGTTTAACTGGGAGTTGAGTCATGGCTACTGGACTTCTTTTTTGAGAGATAGAAACGTTTCGCTGTTCATCCAAACAGCTTCATTGGTCAGACCGATGAAGACCAATGAAGCTGTTTGGATGAACAGCGAAACGTTTCTATCTCTCAAAAAAGAAGTCCAGTAGCCATGACTCAACTCCCAATTAGCCACAGTGGCTGGGTTTAATGGGGAAAGTTATCCAAAACATTTAGAGAGACGAACGGTACCAGCCCCAATTGGGGAAATGGTAATGAAGGTATTTTACCGGATTCTTGTTTATGGTCAAGACAGGTTGTCCTGGCATGGGAAGACAACGGCTTAAGGCATCTCGAGTTGCCATGGGAGTTCATGCCATGGCACTGAGAATTTTTACAAAACTCATTTCTATGATGTGTGCAAAAGGTCTCCAGCACTGTTTTTCTCTTTGTGAGGCCAGGCCAACACATGCACACACAGAAATATGCAGGAAAACAGCAGCTGACAGGATCCTAAAGGGGCCTATGTCACATCTAATAGCCCAGGTAGCAGTTATTGAAGTTTCCATTTAAACAACATCAAAAATGTGCACATTTTCTGGAGACCACCACTAATAAAAACATCTTGCCACCTTGGAAAAGGAGATTCTTTTCTTGTACTTCTGCACATGGGGTTAAATAGGTAATTATTGACACAACATTAGATGCAAAATGGATCCCTGTTGGGCTGTCCAGATACTGGAGTTAAAATTACTGCCACCTGTGATATGTAAATGATACATGAATCAGGAGAGCACCCTTTATCAACCTCGCAGTCTGCATGTCTGCTGAAGGCACATCATGATGTTGGCCATGACGATAACCTTCCACTTTCTAGACACGCTCTCTTTATATGCAGCATAGATCTTGGGCATGCTGGCAGGGAACACGCCTCCACAGAAGCATTTGAAGACCAAAACTTATGCACAGTGGCAAACTCAGGTAGGTAGAAATGGCTAAGAGGTCAAGAAAAAAACAATTACCCTGGATTGTTTGGTCATATGATTCAGGTCTATGAATAGCTCACTAGGCACACACTTGGCAGGTTAACTTATATGGGGCAGTCAGGATCAGTGATGCAGCAACAACAGCTTTCTCCATGCACAGAGAAGAATGCCAGTCCAGTGTTCTCAAATTTAGGTCATGGTGAAACAACTTTTTTTAGACAACGATATTAAAGAAAAGCGATTCCAGTTTTACTACACTGAGAAACAGCACTGACACCCTTATCTGTAACATTTTTAAACAGAAAAATTCAAACCTTCTAATAGAAACACTTTACAATGACATGCAAACTGTATATCAAGAAAACACATCCTTTTTAAAAGGACTTTCATTTTTACATATGAATATATATTTCTTTTATCCTCATGGAAAGGGGGGGGAGTCTGTCAACCAAGTGAGGGGAAAATGAAGGTTATCTTAACAAACCTCTATTGTGATCATTTTATTTCACAGGAGAATTGATTCTATGCGAAACCTTTTATGCACCACTGAATTATCCTGTTCCTTCTCTTTTATTTTGGATATAATGGAACTTTTTGCATTAATAGCTTGCCATTCTTTCCCAGTATTTTGAAGCAGAGTGGCACATTCTTTATGCTTAAAAACTATTCTATTTGGAGGTGTATGCTTTTCTGAAACTGTGAAGGGAAACTATACAAAACCATACATTTTAAATAAGGTGCTAGGTATTAATGACATTGTGCCATTGGTCCTTTTCATAAAGATGAACATACTCTGTGCCTTCTGAACAAGCCATGTCCTTGGCATTTCATCTATTCCACTCTTAATTTCTAACCTCCTTTGCTTGCAGTAATCACACAACTGACAGAAGAACAATACAGTGCTTAAAACTCTGGATGTGGCTTCTATTGCAGATAGGTAGAAGACATGTGGTTCTTCAGCTGCTGCCAAATTAAGCGCCATTAGGAATAGACAACCTGACCAATGATCAGAGATGATGGGGGGAGGCCAACAACAGCTGGAAGGTCCTAGCTTCCTAACCATTGTTCTATGAAAACAAAATGCCAGTGTCTTGAATACAAAAGAATAATCCTACTGATTAAGACAAAGGCTTCCTGCTTACCTACGGGTGCAACATGGGTTAATTGACCAGTTTTTGTCCAGATTCTGGGTACGCCACCCAGTGCCCATCTGAACAATCAACTGGCCTAGATTTCCAGCAGTTATGCATCATGCATCTTCTAAGACGTTAGCTTCTACCAAACCAATGATATGGGGCAGAATATATGATCACTTCCTCCATCTGCCTGTAGTGTTCAACCAACGAATGAAACTGTCCTGGCAATCAGTGGTTCCCAGATTTGAGTAACCCCAGGTGTTCTTGGGCTGCAGAGCATCCCTGGCCATCACAGCAGATAGTGAAGGCTTCTGGGAGTTGTAGTCCAAGGACACGTTGGTTACTGGAGCCATGGAACCACTGACTTAGATAAATGCTGCAATTTGGGGGAAATCATGGCCTGTTTGCAGTTATAAAGAGCTGGAGAGTGATTGTGGCACATACTGGGGGAAGAGTGAGAAAGAGACTAAGAATGCATGCAGCAAGCAATGAAGCTTCACAGGCCAGCACCCTGTTGAATATTTAGCCCTGTGGAAGCTACTGTACTGATCAGAGGTGTAGGCTGTGGCTTGGTTGGAGAGGGGGGCTGTGGGGGGGGCCCTGCACCAGCTTCTACAGTTTATGCTCCAGATGCACATAAATACTGAAAACAATACCAGTCGCTGCTAAGCAATCTCCAGTAGCTTTTGTGAGCACAGGAAGGTGAGTGGAGAGGGGAAAGGGAAACCGCAGAGCTAGGCTGCTTGTGGTAGTGAAGCAGGAGTGAGTTGGGCTTATCTCCTATATAAGACCACAGCATGTACTCAGTGGAAAACAAATTCAAGGAATTAAGGGAAACTAATGTGTTTTGAGTGCCCTCCCTTTCTGATTTTCTCTGATTTTGTCACTGCAGGACACTGTTGGTCTTTCTGCCCCTTCAGTGCATTGCTGCAAAATAAATAAATAATAAAGTCCACAAGTTGGAGACTCTAGAAGGGCCCACTGTGGTAATACATTATAGACCATGTGTTGCCACAGTGCACCCTTTGAAAGCCCTTTGACAGTCCAGTAGCCATTAAAAAAAACTCCCTAGGTTCAGGGGCTCTGCAGACACTGGCTACAGAAGATGGTCAGCCTGTCTATAACATTTTGCTCTTAAAACATGCAGAAATTGCCAGGATTTTAATGCAATGGTCTGTTGCTCCTGTGTCTACTCTCAACCTCAAACCAAGAGCTACACAATACTTCCGTAGAACTTCAAGAAAAACCAGAAAAAGATGTGAAGCAAATCCATATCCAAGAAGTTAGGGTTTAAGAGGTCAAGGAATTCTAGAATAGCCCCCCCTCTCCGAAAATAAGAAAATCTAACTACTCCCTACTAATACTCACAAACCAGTGGGACGGAAACATGATTCCGATGCATATAGAGAATACAGTAGAATAGATTAGGCTGGAACTGTTCCATTGTCTGAGCTGCGTTTACACTCATCATCCACCCTTCTTAATTTTTCAATGGCATTCCACCTATCAAATCCCAAGTTGCCCTGAATCTTGATGATTTTTTTTTCTGCACAGTGACTTTGCCTAAATCAATCTTCCTCCACCTCCTTCAGGTCCAGCTGAGACCTGCTGGAGTGGCTTTCTGTAAGACAGGCATGACCAAGCTTCGGCCCTCCTGATGATTTTTTTGGACCACAACTACCAGCATTCCAAGCCTGTATTGCCAATGACAAAGGACTGTGGGAGTTGTGGTCCAAAACATCTGGAGGGCCGAAGTTTGGCCATGCCTGCTCTAAGATATACTAACCAAGCCTCCTGCCACTCGCGGGCATCACTATGACTGGGGGCCAACCCAAGGGAGGACCAGATCACTCTGATTAAAAACCAGGCCTTCTTGGTGGTGGTCACAACTCTTTGGAACCCCCTGCCTGTGGAGGCACACCAGCACCTTTCTCTTTTAACTTTTAGAAAACTCGTTAAAACAGAGCTCTGTAAAGAAGCCTTTAGGAACGTCGTCTCCCTACAGTAGTTATCTTTTGCGTATACCTTACTTATCTTTGTTTAGCTGGGGGCTGGGCGGTTCTTTTATCTGGATGTGAACCACCCAGAGTAATGATCCCCCCACTTTAGAGACCATACTGGGAAAAGAATGCTTGACCTTAGTTCTCGCACATAACATCCAGCTGTAGAATGTCTTTTAATTAAGGGGCAGTTGTCCCCTCGCCAGCTGTATATTGTTTTTAATTAAGGGATAGTTCTCCCCTCTCCCTCCCACTTCTCTGTGTCATAGACCAAAAGCAAACATTTGAAGAGGGCACTTGGAGATGATTCATCTCCCTTTTTTGCCAGTTTCTTCACAATATCACCTAGTGCTTTGTTTTAAAAAAGGTTCATAGATATCAAAGTATAATTAAGTAATTAAATGGGACTCCCTATCTAATACATTTTGGACAGGAGTTCAGCCTAAAAACATCTGGCAGGAAAGTGACTGATGGGAAATGGTTAATATTGCTACTGACAAGCATCACCTGACAGATGTAGGGAGCTTGAAGGGGGGCAGGGAGCTGGACAGCAGGCCAGGAAGGCATGCAGCTATCAAACGGCCAGCAAATGACCAGCAATTGTCAAATGACCGGGACAATATTCCATGCATTTTCTTAAACCTTGAGAATATGTACATACTGTAAAATTATTTTGGCCGTGGTCTTTCCTGTCAGTAAATAGGTAAATCAAGAATTAATGCAATGAAAGAAATCAAGTCAATTGGTAACATATGTCATAGTGAAGGTCAAAACAGAGCACCATGGCCTTGGAAATTGGTCTAGTTATTTTTTTAAGTAAACAAAAAAAGCACAGGGGAAAAACATAAAGTATTTGTCCTTTTTATTCTTGAGCAGAGTATTTTGAGGATAGATGGATAACACATTCCCAAAATCAGGGCCGGCGCGTCCATTAAGGCGAACTAGGGAGTTGCCTAGGGTGCCAAAATGGACAGGGGGCGCTGACCACTGCCATCCGCTCCCCCGCCCCCCACCAGCCCGCCAGCCGCCCGCCCCCCTGCCCCCCTGCTGCCGTCCGCCACCCAACCCCCCCCGCCGCCCCCTGCCCCTCGCCTAGGGCGCCAAAAAACCTAGTGCCGGCCCTGCCCAAAATATAAAAGCAGATGAAACATCTCTTAAAGGAAGATTAAGGCTTGCTTGTAAAATTAGAAGTGAACTTGCTTGTTGTACCAAATGGATTGGACCAAATATCTTATGTTATTGCAGTGGTGCATTTTGCCCACACTGTTTTATGCACTGGAAATTGGAGCCAGAGAGAGAAAGAGCCCCAACAATGCTTTGCCTTCAGTGTGACTCAATCTCTGCCAAATTTCTGTTGTTTTAAGTGTTGTGCTCAAAGGAGCAATAGGCAGGCTACCTCTGGACTCTGACAGAATTCCCTTTGGCTGGCCTGATAATTAAAAATAAATCCTAACCTGCCAAATTATTATTTATGCAATATCAGGTACTGCAAATTATCCAAATGCTGCCTGTGTAGTCTTTCATTTCCATTTGCAATGCAATCAGTGGCTTGTCTTTTTGAGATCTGCATTCTTCCATTTGGAAATGGGGTGACTATGCATTTAGGCTGAAAGCTGAGCATGGTTTTACATGGTTTAAGCCTTGCTTGTTTTACCTTACGTATCAGGCTGCAATGATTCTCTTTTTGGCTTTCATTATCTTTTGCCAGGCTGGATGTCCTTTTGTCTATGCAGGGCAGTTGTGGCTTTTTAGAAGCAACTGAAACATAGTCTTTTAATGTGGGAATTCTAGTACCTCCCAAAGCCACTGTACCCCCTCTCACAGACTAGATGAATATTGTGTGAATAAAAATACAAACACTGGAATGGCCCTCCCTACATCAATGAGAAACTGCCGACACTCTCAATGTGGTTGTTCAAATAATAGCTAAAACTGTCTCCTTGGTGGCATCTCAAGACAACCTATTCACCATGGCCAAACATCTGTAAAAATGTCTACAAAATGTATTATATTTATCCAAACTAAACAGATATATGTAAACACAAAATTGAGCCCAGCTATGAACTATAGGCCGCTGTCATCTTACAGAGCTCTGCTTCCACAGCAGGAATAACATCATGGTAAGCAACAGACTTGTGCCAATTTAAGAGTTCTTTTTCTAATAGGTTGAGATGTGTACGTCTTGTGCACAATGAGAAGTGGCACCACAAAGACAAAAACTGGAACTCTTTAATTCATATTAAGCTGTCTCTGCCTGTGGCTTCATTTCCACTGTGCAAGTGGCGCTCCATGAGTAGATCCCATCCATGGATAAAAAGGAAGCATCCTATCAAGATAATTTGTATGGAAATGACTGGCTGATAATGCCAATAAATTTTTTAAAAATGATGGATTTCCAGATTATGCCATGGGAAGAATTTGAAAATAAAATCCACGTCCAATAATTTGATCCAAAGTAACACTTCATAAGGCTCTTTATATGTTTTAGGAAAATCATTCAAAATTCCAGCCAAGCGACACTTCATCCTTAGTGAATAGATTTTCTTTAACTGCTTCGAGGCCATTAGACTGGCACGAGAATCTATCCATGATTAAGAAGAGCAGATTCATCTTTGACAGGCATGCCTGAAAAGATAGAGAGGAACAGATGTCTCAGGGCATGCTTAAAAAGGCAGGCAGATACAAGTGCAATGCCTGCTTCTTCCCTCTTGAGCGTCAGTGTGATGCATGAATAGGCCTGTGAGGTTCCATTAAAATTCTGCTTTCTAATATCTTAAACTTGCCTGGAAGCATGTTGGGTGATGAACCGTGTTGGGCTCATTGCTATCACAAAACTCTTTATATTGATTTGTTAACATTCTTTGCCTAGAGACAGATTTAATTCCAATTGCTCCATCCACTAACCTCAACCAGTACTGATCAAACAATATTTCTTCTGTATCTAACTTTGAAGAGTAGGCAAAGGTCTTTGTGTGCTTTTGCATAGCTTGAGTTTGCTAATAAAACAAGAATGCAGCTAAAACACTAGTTGAAGGGTTTTCACTGGAAGCTCTTTGCTGCTCTCTATAGGTATACTGAAAAACTGCTAATGATTGAAATCACGTATTTCGTATCAGAGCACTGTTACTACAAAGGGCCAAGGTATCATTTTACTTGGGCTGCCACACATTTGTAACTTTCCACCCCCAAACACAAACAAAAACAGTCCCATTCCATAATGAAATCTCATTATGACAGAAAATGTCTCTATAAATTTAAACACATGTTTTCTACATTTTTCTATGATAAATGTTGTTGTTGTTGTTCTTCGTGATCCCATGAACCAGAGCTCACCAGGCCTTCCTATCCTCCACTGCCTCCCGGAGTTTTGTCAAATTCATATTGGTTGCATTGATGACACCGTCCAACCATCTCATTCTCTGTCTTCCTCTTTTCCTTTTGCCTTCGATCTTTCCCAGCATCAGGGACTTTTCCAAGGAGCCCTCTCTTCTCATGAGGTGGCCAAAATATTGGAGCCTCAGCTTCAATCTGTCCTTCCAGTGAACATTCGGGGTTGATTTCTGTCAGAATGGATAGGCTTGATCTCCTTGCAGTCCAGGGGACTCTCAAAACTCTCCTCCAGCACCACAGCTCAAAAGCATCAATTCTGCGGCGATCAGCCTTCTTTATAGTCCAGCTTTCACTTCCATACATCACTACTGGAAAAACCATAGCTTTGACTATCCTGACCTTAGTTGGCAAAGTGATGTCTCTGCTGTTTAGGATGCTATCTAGGTTTGCCATTGCTTTCCTCCCAAGAAGCAGGCGTGATAAATACTGATAAATGATAAATACTGATAAATACTGATAAATAATGATAAATACTGATAAATGATAAATACTGGGCCTTATATGTGTATATATGCACCTATGTACACACACCTACTGTGTTTGCTTAGCATGAAATCCAGCTTATATAGTTCTACAAAGCTGCAGGCTATGGTTGTAATGAAGTATCAATGAAATGAAATAATAATACGGAAAATCTTTTGGATAATGAAGAAAAATAGCTCAGTTCATTTCATCTTCTTTTACTTTTGCTTAATACAGTATTTATACGTATTTGGCTGCCTTGCTGAGAGAAATATATAAAGAAAGAGTATAAGATCGTAGTACAAAAAACAACATGGTGAGTGTGTGTCATATATGTTGTTGTTGTTGTTGTTGTTGTTGTGCCATTATAGTCGTGACTGACTCTTCATGACCCCATGTCCATGGAGTTTTCTTGGCAGGACATGCAAATTCTACCTGCAGCTGGTTCACAGCATTGTTGGAATGAGTGTCCCTAATTATTATGGCCTAGACTAGTAGGCAGCCCCAAGTAGAGAACTATTGACTCAATGGGAGTCATACAACTGCTGACTTAACATTAATTCATTCATTCAGTCGATTTACTCTAGTTGGCACAAGACACTGTCTTTAGTTCCCCAGACATTCCTCCTATAAGCTGTCCCATCTGTTGCCTATGCTCAAATAACTGTGGATTGGTAGCTCTCAAGATAGAAAAAAAAATCATCCTGACAAAGAAAAAATTAACTGGGCACAAATCTATCCTGTTCTTTCCTGGTGAAACACAAAACTCTTCTTGTAGAGCTTTACCTGGATTCAGTTACCAGTTGCACTACCCGCCACGTTAGTGACCAATGAAAAGAAGCCCATCCCCGAGGTAAGGAGAATGGGATGGACAAAAACACGTGGCTACTCCCGGCAAATCTGAGTAGCCACCAAAAATTCCCATCTGGCCCCAGATGGCGACGAGCTAATCTCATTCTCCGACCATGGGGGGAGGGCGGGGCCTAGGATCTCGCCGAATGACCAGGTTTTGGGGGGGAGCCTTCTTATCAGAGCGTCCCTTGGACTCTTCCCTGTAAGCCCCCACAAATTTGGGGAGGTTTGGGGTTCAGGGGGCTAAGTTATTACATTCCAAAGGGGGTGCCCCAGGAGAAAATCATTTCTAATTGAGTCAGGAAGTGGCTAATAGCCCCCCCCCCGTGGTCAAGTGATTAACCGCTTCCCAACTCAATTAGAAATGATCTTCTCCTGCGGCCCCCATTTGGAGTTTAATAACTCAGCCCCCTGAACCCCAAACCTCTCCAAATGTGGGGGACTTACAGGGAAGAGTCCAAAGAACCTACCCTGTGATTTCGGTGCCTCTAGGACCCAGGGAATCCACTAACAAATTGTTTCATTTTGTTCTGAAAATTCTTTAAAAATTCATTACTAGCAAAACAAAACAAAACACTACCAGCATCCCTAAGTCTGAGTGTTGCCAACTGGGGCTAGTGCAGGCATTGTAAAGACATTGCCAAAGGCAATGTAGAATTTATATCCAAAACAGCATGCCCATAAGATTCATATTGTTCAGCAAAGCTTAGGAAAGTTACTCCTTGGACTACAACTCCCACACTCTCACTGGCCATGCTTGTTGAAGCACAGACATTCCCTTGAAGCTTACTTCACTGTCATAAATTCAGGAAATGGGTTCAAGCCTGGAGACCCTAACTGTCAGCCTCATTCACATACTGTTGACCTTGTACAATAAGATGGTGAATTCCATTATGGTATGTTACATGTTACATGAGCTTAAGAGGATTTTTCAAGGCATGTGAGGTACAGTATTTAAACAGTGTTTTTTGTCATTATCACCATCTGGTGGAATTTCCATGGAAAATGAAGCAGGAATTTGAAGCCATGTCTACCAAGCAGGACTCTCTGTCCCAGACACTGTCAAAGGATTCTGCAGTCCTTCCCATTGCAAGGCAGACCGGTTGGGTTAACCAAACTGGAGATTTTGATATGATCTTGGGAATCTCTTCACATTTTTTTTCTGAGGTTGCTGTTCATTTGAGATCGAAAAAGGTACTTCCTGGGTAACAACATCTTCCATCTAACATAAGCAGTGAAAGGAAAAGGGTAAAGGTTCCCCCTGCACATGCTTGCTAGTCATGTCCGACTATAGGGGTGGTGCTCATTTCGGTATTCAACCTGAAGAGCCAGTGTTCTGCAAATCCATGGCCATGTGACCAGAATGGCTGCAAAGAAACACTGTTTTCCCGCTTTCTCACTTTTTACAGCAGTACCTATTTATCTACTTGCATTTACATGCTTTCGAACTGCTATGTTGGCAGGAGCTGGAGGTAACAGTGGGAGCTTGCTCCACTGTGTGGCACCTGGGATTGGATAGATTCCTGGAGGAAAAGTCCATCATAGGTTACAAACCATGATGGAGATGTGTACTCTCCAGGCTTAAAACTGGGGTACTTCAAGGGCCAGATGCAGGGGAGTGGTATAAGGAGACAGATATCTAGTCTCATGCACTCCCAGATGCATCTGGTGGGGCCACTGTGAGATACAGGAAGCTGGACTACATGGGCCTTTGGCCTGATCCAGCATGGCTCTTCTTATGTTCTTATGTTCTTATGATTCGAACCGCTGAGTTGCTGACCTTGCAGCCAACATTTTTCAGTGCTCTAGCCCGCTGAACCACCACGCCCCTTAAGCAGTGAAAATTGCAGTTCAAAAAGAAATTTCCTGCATCACCCAAACCCTGTTTTTGAACCGCTCTGCTGTGTCACTGGGTTAGTTCCAGATTAAACAATTGTAGCTGGACTTATGGAAAACTACAGAAGCCCATCTATTGCCATTAAAGGTAACTTTAGACAAATATATTTAGCACTTGGTGCCTTGTATGTGTGAAACAGCCATCACAAACCAAATCGCATGAACAGAGGTTCTTTAATGTTTCAATATTGCTTTAACGGAGTCAGTTCTGGCATGTGTGAATCAATCTGAAAACATGAACATAAGCTTCAATTAAATATTTATAATGTTATATATGGTGTTTGCTCAAGCCTATATTCAAAGGCAGCTGCAACACCCCCAACCCCCAAAGTAGATGATAGCAGCTCATTCTCTTTCAAAAATACAGACCTTGATGACATTTAACAAGACAATATTGTGTTTCCATCAGGGATTCATATACAGGTACATACCTAGCTCTAGCATTCCAGTGTGAATCAGATAATGTATTATGAATTGATAATATAATCTGGCAGGCCTCCATTTCCTATTAATTTCAAGCTTCTCAAAGCAGACTATTCAAACACAAATAGAGAAAGTTAATGAGACTCTGCACCTTATTTACTATAATTAACACTCTGGTGAAATAATTACCCAGACTCACCTAAATGTGCTTCTACAAAATAGTTGGTAAGGCTTTTTGTGCTTGACTATAAAGTATACTCAATCACTGGTTTAATTAGCAGGCAACTGAATCTGGTGAAGAATGCCAACAAGAGGCATTCTGCGTGTACTACTTAGAGAATACATTTAAGACACCGCTCTGAAATGGGATATGCTAAAGCCAGAAAATAATATTTATTTCCCTTTTTATAGATGATTAAAATAGAACAAATTGTACTTGAGAACCCAAAGACAAAGCATATGCCCATGCTGGAACAACAGATGATAAAACATTTAGATTGGAGATCTAGAGAACAATGGATCACATTCCCAAAAAGCTCTGCATTAATGAGTATAAATTAATGAGATGGCTATTGTTAGGAATACATAAATCACAGTGTTATTTACATTTAGCTTCTTTAAAAACATCCTCTTTATCCAATCATTCTGGAATGGGTGAGCGGACACATCTGTATTATTATATATGATAAATTTAATAAAATTTTAAATAAAATTCAAGTGTTAATATATTTTGTACAATACTCATCTATGTTCCCTAGATATTTAAATTCCCCACTTCTTTTATTCTTGTGCATGAGAAAAAGAACCCAAAAAACAATTTTCCTTTCCTTGCAAAATGACAAAACTTTTTTTGTTTCTATTGACAAGAGTTCTTAAACTTGTAAGAGCAATTTTTGCACAATTTGCACCCAAGTGCAGTACATTTCCAGCTTTGTTGCATAGACTTTCAAAATCATGAAACCTTGGATACATAATTTGCATATTTCCAATCAATCATCCAGGACTTCTGTAATAATTCCAGTCCCAACTTGTATACTGTATTCTTTTTGTGAAGAATCATGAAGATGTCAGTGACTCATAGTAAATAGCTCTATTCCCCCTTATTTTCAGTGGGATCTTTCTCCAGCTCAGGGAAAATGAAGCACTGTGTATATAAAAGTACATGAGTGTTCAAATGGTTCAAAATATGATGTTAGAGATTAAAGATAGGAACAGAGATAGTGATAGACAAGCAGATAAAGAGACGGATCAAGTAAGAGTATGATGAGCAATGTGAATGGATAAGATAGGTAACAAGATAGAACAAGCTGGCATAAACCAGATTTCAATGTATGTTAAGATGTGAGAATAAGGATTAGATATACACTAGTGAAAATAAGCTAGGTCGCAGCTCAAATGTGGGCAAAAGAAGGGACAAAAAATGCCTTTTACAAGGATTCCTGTTTAGGAACTGGTGGCAGCAGCATTACTTAAGGGCTTGAGTTCCAACAAAAGGCAAAATAAATAAAATTTGCCTGCAAAATGAGGCTGAGTGCTCATGTGCTACAAGCATGTAGAGACAACAGTGTGAAAAAGCACACTGGGTTATCTGTCTGGACTTAAGAGGGTCTGATCTGGGGATAAGAGTCCCCATGTGCTAGTGTCTAATGGCCACCCACCTAAGTAAGGCCTGGGGGGTATCACACCTTCTGTGGCTTTGGAGGGTGTTATTAGTCTTTGCAAGCATATCAACAAGAAGGAAGGAAGGAAAGTAATCCAAACCTTTATTGCGGTCAATTGACCCGAACACAATTTAAAACATAACAATACAACAGTTTGAATCTATGACATAGCAATGCAAACAATAAATCCCTAGATCAATTTTCTGCCACTAGAACAGCCCTTCTATGGATAGCAGCCATGGAAAATTTGGCCACCTGGGTTGTTACATAAGAATTCTGATCTGAACGAAAGTATGCAACCAACAATTTGTCTAGATACCCTTGTAAGTTATAAATTAGGGGGTCAATCAAGTATATCCTAATTTCTTTATAAAAAGTACAATATAAAAGGATATGTGATAAAAAATTTAGGTACCCCAGCTCCACAGGGGCAAACACATTCATGGTATGGAATTCCATTGAACCTACCCCAAAGTAGGGCTGAGGGAAGGAAAGTACATTGTGGCACCTTACAGACATATTGCTATATTTAAATATAAGCTTCTGTGAAACAAGTCCACTTCACTTTCTGTGGTAGAGGTGTGTCTGTGCCTTGCTTTAGGAAAGAGAAAAGGCAGGGACATGTTCCTCATATTGAAGAAGCTTCGATATAAAAAATGCTTCTTGTCTCATATTTGTGGTGGAGTTGAGAAATCTCACAGGATCTCAGCGGTTCCTTGACAGACCATCTCAAGAAAGCCTGTCACATTGAGAATAAATAATTTTGTGAGAAGTTTTCACAACCCTACTCTCTCTCCAGTCCCAAAATCCAACAAAATTACAGAATCCTCCACATTTCTTCTACAGATGTATAGAATTATGGAGCTCTTCCACAACATTAAAAAAATTAAAACATTATAAAGCGTATAAAAACATATCTTGCAAACGTTATCGTAGAACATAGCTCAATATACTGACAGATAGAACCATGGAACATTTAACTTCCGAACACAAATGTTAGATTGTTGAAGCTGCAGTCAATGAAATATACATAGTATCATTTGGTGGTCCTTTACTAAATATACAGTTGTATTGCTTGATGACTCACCACTTTACAAACCTTAACTGGATTTGTAGGTGTGTGGCAATGCAAAGCCATTTAAGTTGTGTTTATCAGTTGGTATTATACAATTGGCTTTTAACGTAGAATTGTCCATTTCAAACATGCAAGATGTCAGCTAATGCTCTGATCAACACAGGCATGCTTGATAACAGCAAAATAACAAATCAATAATTGGTTATAGTCAAAAGTGTCACCTACTGTTTCTATTAAAAAGCAATTTGTTTTAGTAATATAACAAAGTACAAAGTACAAACTGTTTTCTTGTATGTGCAAACACAAACCAAAGTAGCAGGGTGTTTAGTTACAATAAGGGGATGAAGTACAAATATAGCATGACCATTGCAAAATACAAATGGAAGACTAGGTTATAGGTCTCTAATAAAATAACAAAAAAAAAAATCATTGCAAGCTTTTGAGGGCAATACCTTCTTTTTCAAAACATACACCAAAAGTCTAGACATGACAAAATATGTGGTTTGCCAGGATATCATTCTTAGATGTAAAGTTCTTGGCCAGGCAGTCTTCTTAGATGAGGCAGGAAGCAGCAGGGCTGTTGTTAAAACTGCATCCGAAGTACAGGATTGGGTTTCACACCTCAGCTCTCCAAACAAAGGGATATGGGCCATGCTCACCCCTCCTCTCTGTTTGGCTCGCCAAGACCCATAGTCCCTGTCGGCCAGAGAGGAGGGGGAATGGACTGATGCAGAAAACCATGTACTCTATTTGGGGTTTGGGATAAAATTTAGCAAGCCCACTAGGTATAGCCAATTGGGACCAGATTTTTAAAAAGTAACTTTACCTAGTGGTTGCAGTCTTGCCCTCTGGTGTTGATACTCCATGTGCCTCCTTGGTACATTGGAATGGGTGGCTCTTTTCTTGGCATCTTCATCATTCCATTGAAGTGAAAATGGGAGGAGCCGTGTGGCCAATACAAAATACAAATGCAAGATTAGGCTATATACAAAAATTCATTGCAAGCTTTTGAGGGCAATACCCTGTTTTTCAAAGCATTGGGGGATGAGAAATCCTTTTGACTCCAAAACTGCATAGGTGAAAGTGCCTGTATGTTTTCAGTTTTGTTTTGTATAAAATATATATATTATAATGAGTGATCAATATAAGGCAAATAAACACATTTTTTCCACATCATATATACATATGTATATCTTTCACTGTAAAATAGCAACATTTTATAGACAGATGTACATAGAAGTCATGGATGTATTTTCCAAACTGGAGTAAATTATAGGCTGGGAAAATTACAGTGTAATGAACTTAAGTGCATTGAACTAAAGAATGGAGGAAAATGAATGTATTTGTGATTATGTTTATGTCAGCATATTCCTAGGCTTCCTACTATAGTAGTAGTCTGTCCCCACCCTGAATTATGGTAATGGTAACCAGAGTTTGAGAGCAACATTAGTCCATTGTCTGCGGCCAAGATCTAAAATAAAACTGCATCTAAACTAAACTGTCAGACAGATATTCTGTTCTTGTTGACTTAAACAAGGGATTTATTGGACAGCAATGCTCACCTAACAGAGGGGAGTAAACAGATCAACAGAGCTAGATGGGAATGATCTACAAATTACTTGTTCTAATCTACGTTTCCCTGCTAAAACCCCTCAAGCATGTCAGCAATCTATAGCTTATCCTGGTCAATGACATCTCCCTTGGTTCTCTAGGTGGGAAGCCAGTATTTCCATTTGGATGCACAAAATAGAAATCACCATGCACCAGCAACGGTGGATTTTGTAGGAGATGCATAGGAACCAGGCCCTTTTACAAATACACACACCAATGCTGCCTCCGTGTTAACGCTAGACACACTACTAACAGATTTAATAGTGCATGCCAAAACATCAGAGGTTTGCACACTTGCTCATTTTCTAATATGGTGCTTGCCATCTTTTGCCAGAAATGTCCGACAACACATAGAACAAGCAGGCTAGCCTGTATACGAAAGAAAAAAGGACATGAAACAGACCTAAAAAAAAGATACTATACTGTATACTGAAGAAAGCCTCGATCTCTCTGGACACTATTTTTCTGAGCAAAAGGTGGTTTTCCTTGAATAAATACATCTTCAAAAACAGATTCCAAAGGGAAATGGCTGAACATAAATTTATCAAGAGATTCAATAAAGATAGGGTTTTTAAATCTTGGTTTCCATGTTGATCAACTCACCCTGCAGGTTTGTTACTACCCCACTGCATATCGCATAAATGATCTTTCCAACCAGAATATGAAAAAAAATCTGAAACAGACCCTCTTTTGGAAGTAGAAACTATTGCTTCACCATTACCTAGGAATGCAACCGACATTACAGCCAGAATGTTTATGTCAACCAACTCCCTGAAAGGCTGCAACTGGTGTTAATAACACAGCTGTGGTTATCTGTGTCCATTTTCAACTTGTTGCAGTCCGTAACAAATGCACATGTAAATATAAATCTGTGGAGTGAATACCGTGCATCACATATCTCACAAAGAGGAACAGGCCCAAGGAAAACGGATGCCAAATAAAACCTGCTTGTCTTAAAGATGGTGCAAAAGCTACCTCTGTGGAAATCTGTATGTATGGTTCAAGTCAGCATGGTGTCATGCGGCCCCCACCACTGTGCAAGAGAGCAAGATGGACTACAATCTGTTTTACTCCTACTGCTGAGGAGATTGGGTTGGGAGAGGGCGAGAGAAGCAATGTGATAGATGAGAGAATCCAGTGACTGACTGAGACATGGAGATGAAAAACCTGCAGCAAAGCTCTGATTCCCTGATCCTCTTTCTAGACCAAGCTAAGGAAGGGGGAAGAGCAAATTCTCCTTCCTATTTGGCTCATCTAAGAGGTCCCAAGTCCAATAAGATCCTATTGTACACTGAAAGACATATGGTGCTTTCATATTGCGAGTGTGATGGAATGACAATTAGTTGAGGCCTCCATCGGTGTGTAGGCCAGTCAACTACTATTTCAGAATAGTTTTTCCATGTCCTGTACATTGGTTCACTCTATTCATACTAATTTATGCCTAAATACTGAGCTCAAGAAGGCCTTTATCCTGAGATATATGAGACCTCATTTAAACAAGACTCCAGTTTTTCTCTCAGAGCATATGTTAATGGCTTTGGAATACACTGTTTTCGATTTGGAATACACTGGAAGCTTGAAAGAGTGTGACATGGTCAGTTCTTTAAGAAGTAGCAAATAATAATAACAATTAACATGATCACAGAGTAAGTGAATTGGAAGGATTTATAGGGCCATTCTGTCCAGCCCTCTACTCCATGCAGGAATCCAAATCAAGGTAGATTTGACAGATGATTGTCCAACTATCTCTTGAATGCCTCCAGCCCTGGAGCATTCACTACCTCCTGAGGTAATTGGTTCCATTGTCCTACTGCTCTAACAGTTAAGAAGTTTTTCCTGATATTCAACCTAAATCTATCTCCCCATAGCTTAAGCCTCTTATTGTGTATCCTGACTTTGAGATGATCAAGAACAGGTCCTGCCCCTCCACTGTATGATTACCTTACAAGAGTTTGAAAATAATTCTCTCAGGTAATTATTAATGCAGTCAATTCCTAACCAGCATAATAATAATAATACAGTAGTGTGCTTTCAAGTCAGTTCTGATCCATGATAAGAGATTTGTTTATTTATTCATTCATTTACTTATATAGGGATATAAACAAGGAACATGCTCACAAGGATATGGAATTGCACATCTTTTTTGTTGTTGAAAATTAAAAGAAAATGACAATTCCCACTTGAATTTTCCCAATGACGAGGACATTTTTGGTACAAAAATTGCTTACCGTATATTTCCATAAAGCCAAGTAGATATTACATGAAAATGCGCAATTGTGCAAAATGACTAAAACTAGGATTACTGCATAATCAGAAGCACTAAGTGGATTGTTGGATATCTCTCTTAACCATCAGTCATTCTTATGTGTTTGGAGTGTGAGTGCATCCTCTACATCTAATGGGAAGTTCAGGGTTAGGGTTAGGGTTCATTATATAAATCTTCTGGGATGGGGTAGGAAGGCAGTCTCTCTCTCTCTCTCTCTCTCTCTCTCTCTCTCTCTCTCTCTCTCTCTCTCTCTCTCTCTTAGCTGAAGATAATGACTTGGATTTTAAATTTCCTATGGATAGTTTTTTTTAATCAGGTGCACATTGTTGCCAAGTTTTGAATTTGTAGTTAAAATACTTAAGCTGCAGAGCAGAACTGCAGGGACTTGCAGAGCAAAATAGCTTCGGGTTCCCCAGGTTACATTCTCAGTAACTCATTCTGGGACATTATTAGTAGAAGTACAGAACCATTTTCTTTACTTAAAGTTCTGAACAGTTCAAAGAGCAAACTAACAGAATATGACTAGCTAAACAGACTCAGGAGAGAGAAAGGCAGAGCACAGGAGCAGGGCTCTTTTTGAATCAGAGGCAGAGAAGGAACTATTGGTTAGTGCTGTTACTGACTGACAGTCATGCTAGCCCAGAAAGGTCCCTCCCATCCACAACTACTAGAGGTAGAATGAGATGTTGCAAAAAATCCTAAACAAATGAGAACAAGGAAATTAGCAGTACAGTGGGGGCTTTTTAAACCTCCTCCCTTCCCCAAGCCCTGGGCTCCAGCTGATTGGTGCTAGGGTGGGGAAACAAAAGGTTTTTGTCCCACACCCCAGAGCCAATCAGCTGGAGCCCGGCGCTTGACTCCATGGAGGCATTGCGCGCCTCTTCTCTCCACCCACCCACCCGGGGTGTGGGGAAGTGGTGCACGTTGTTTAAAATGGTTTTCAGCAAGGGAGGCGAGCTCTTGGTTCCCTTGATGAAAGCATTTTAAACATTGCACACTGCTTCCCAGCACCCCAGGGCATATTGTGGATTTTCAATGATCATGGGTCGGGTCGGTCTCTAACCCCCGTGATAGACGGGGGTTACTGTATTTGTTTTGCTCTGATGCCAGTCTGACATCTGAAGTGGTGAAACAATTTTGTTGCTATTGCCAAAGTCTACATGTATTTTTCTTAAAGGACACTGCCCCAGTTTTTGAGAATTGTTGCTGAACGAAGCAAATTGTATTAATATCTAGATTTATTTTAAATAAATAATGTTATTTTCACTTAAGTAGCATTAAGTAAGTTAAATCCACAGCCTAAAGGCAATAACCTACACCAAAAAAACTTGCAGTGTGAGTGCATCCTCTACCTCTAATGGGAAGGCAATAACCTACACCCATAACCTTCCACCTCAGCTTGCATGGACTCAAGGGGAACAGTGGAGGGTAAAGTATACTGTACTTTGTTAAAGTCACAAACTTAGCAAACAAATAAATGTACCTCCACTCATCCAAGGAAGGTCAATTAGTAAAATCCTCATGCAGCAGGCAGAAATTCTTTTTGTTCATTTTTACCTAAATAATTTAAGATGCTTTCCAACTACTTCCACATAAAACCATGCAAATCCATTAAGACTGATACAAAACAAACAAGTAAAACTAAGAGCAGGCAAGTTTAAGTCTAGCAGAAGGCCAGGGCACATAAAAGCAGCTCCATTTCACTCCAAAAGAAAAATGGGGCAGCACCATCTAAACTTGTACAAGGGGAAATATCCAAAGATTGGGAGCCATAATAGTTAAGATAATCTCTAGTCACAGCTCGCCTTACTCATGCAGAACGTCTCTCCCTAAAATCATCTGTTCAGGCTACTTGGGCCAGCCAGGTTTCACGGTTGTGGGTGGCCACCCTTAGAGAAGGCAAGAAAACTGTCACCAGAACCTGGGCATTCTCAGTAATAGCCCCAATGCTATGGAATCGCCCCAATGCAGATATATGCCAGGCTCCCTCCCTTCTAATTAGGAAACACATTTGTTGGAAGCCCTTCAGAAATTTCCCAGCCTTTTGGAATCCTCATGAACCCATTAGTTGGATATTGATCTTAATTCTCCAGGGTTTGTTTCATTTCATTTCATTTTGGTTATTGTTATTGTTTGAATCTCATCATTTCTGTCATTTTTGGAGTTGGGCTGGGTAGTTTTTTCAATCCAGAGTAGCTGAATGAGTGGGATAGAAATGTAACTGAATGAATGAATGAATGAATGAATGAACATTCAGATACGACAGTTTTCCAAGGCAGGAATCATCATCATCATCATCATCATCATCATCATCATCATCATCATCATCATCATCATCATCATCATCATCATCATCATCCCACTGGCTATCTGCAGCTTAGAAATAGCACTTTTTAAACATCTTGTTCAGAATGATTATTGTGGATTCATTGCTTCAACTTGAGGCTTAAAGCCAATCAATTTCTGTATGGTTTACAACCATGGCTCAGATTCTCCTGCTCAACACTGAAGATAGTTTTGCTGTTTATAAACTGTCTTGTATAAAAGGAAATGGGATTTAAATATGGAAGCAGTGAATTTTTACTTCAAAGTAACACAAACGGACAGAAACAAATGTTTATTTTAAAAAAATCTTGAACATTTGTCATTGTACTGTTATTATAAGATCAAATTTTGCAAAATATTGATTTCCATTTCTGTTCCAGTTTGACAAGAAACCATTAACTGGAAGGAGGAAAAAAATAGAATAAAAGGCTGACTGGTTTGTTGTTGTTATTGTCACCTAAGCAAAAAATCTGACATGCAAATAGGTTGGTGTAATTATAATTTAACTGTTAAATTACCACCTGCTGTCATGGAGAAAGCTTTACACATTTTAGAAGAACTCATTTGATTACAGATGTGACTCTTCCCTTTAATTTTGTTATGTGAAAACTGCAAACATTGAATGACCTGCAGATTTTTTTTAAAAAATATACTTAATCCAGTTTTTCAGAAAGCATTACAGAAAGAGCATCTGTTCCTTCCACAAACACCCCAGAAACAAAATACTCTAATTATAAACATAATCTCCTTGTTTTAAAAAGGAACATCATTTTAGCAGACTTGTACCATGTACTCTGTACTATGGCAGGCCATAAATTCAAACAGGAACGGTTTTCAAAATTTCATTTTGAACATGACATAAAATGAAGCAAAAATAGAGTTTTGCTACACACTGCACAAAACTGGAATCTTTGCTTCTCCTATCCTTGCAGACAAAAATGTGGAATTCCATGAATTTATTTGTTTTGTTGTTTTCTTCTCAGCACCCTAGTCCAGTTGTCAATTTGGGAATGCAGGTGTTATTACTGTAGTCTCCATAGCCAACCACAGAAGGCTATTCCAAAAATATGTATAGTTCCATCACTTCATATTGACAAATAGGTACAGATTTTTTTTAAAAAAAAAAACAAATGGTTCTAAATTGCTCATTCAATACTTTCCAACCTGAATTCCCCCCTCCCATTTCCCTTCCCTTGTGAAGAGTGGTAGATCAGGCATGCCCAAACTTCAGTGTTCCAGATGTTTTGGACTGCAACTCCCACAGTCCTTTGCCATTGGCAATCTAAGCTTAGAATTCTGGGAGTTGTGGCCCAAAACATCAGGAGGGCTGAAGTTTGGACATGCCTGGTGGTAGATGATACCCTAACCCTTCTGCTCAGAAAGTACTGGGGCATGGATCCTATGGGCCTTGGCTCCACCAAGCCATTGCCTCAATCTGTGGAAGGCCAATATATTGTATGGTGCTATCCACTCCTTATGTTCTGCAAATTACATTTGTTGTTGTTGTCACATGTTGTCAACTCTGACTTATGGCAACCCTGCGGATGAGTGTGACAAAACCCTGGAAACAGGAGTAATGAATATACAAATCATCAGCCAATCCCAGCAGGAGGGCGGGGAACGGTATGATATAAAAAGGGTGGAGCCTAGTCAGTTGAGGCAGTTCAGATGAGTTCAGTTAAGTTGAGGTTTTGAGAGTGAGTGCGGGGATAGAGCACTGCTCTGTTGGAGTTCTGTCAGGCAGTGAGGGCTATACTGTTTACTAGTTATTAAAGACAGGGGGGCTGGAAGAGTTGATGAAATCTATTATATGTTAAAGGCAACGCATACCATCCTCAGATATTGTTATATTTATTATTTTCTCAATAAACTTTGTTATTATTTTTATATTATACATCTGAGTCTGTCCCAATTCATGAGGCGATGATTTTAAAAGGTGGCAGCATTACCATTTCCATCACAATTCAGTGTGTAAAAGGGAGGTGTCGTCACAATTTGGTGGCACAGCAGTGGGAGGTCGAAATAAACCCAGTTGTGCCTTTGAAAACTCAGTCTGTTAAAGGGGTGACGTCACAATGAGTGATTTCCAAAATATCATGTCCGCAATAACCCACTCAGGTATTTTAAACTCCAGCTTCTAGTTCCTTTAGGGCAGTGATGACAAACATTTTAGAGACCGAGTGCCCAAACTGCGATTCAAAACCCACTTATTTTTCACCAAGTGCCAATACAGCTATTTAACCTGAATACAGTGGTACCTGGGTTACAAATTATTTAGGTGCTACCCTTTGGGAAACCAAGGATCGAAGAACAGTCTTTTGAATTTCTCGTGGCCACAGGGCCCTCGCTGTGACCGTGGCACCACAGCATCCTGACTGTGGCTGCGGGAAATTTTTTAAAAAACCTGCTCTTCGATCCTTGCTTTCCTGAAAGGTTGCTACCCTTTGGGAAAACAGAGCTCAAAGATCAGGGGTCAGGATTGAAGAGCAGGTTTTTTCCCTTTGGGAAAGTGAGAAGAGCAGGTTTTTGACTTTCCCACAGCCACAGCACCCTCACTGTGGCCACACCAACACAGCACCCTCACTGTAACCATTCCTTAAATATTCACTGTAACCCTTCCTTAAATATTGTATCTCACATTGAAACTCTTATTAGGGGCATCATAAGCCATTTCTGATTTGAAATTATTTGACACAAATTGTTCCTAAATTTATGGTTTTTTTAAAAAAATCTGAAGCACCAGATGAGTTTGGAACTTTTTAAAATAATTAGGTAGTTTTGTGGGTGCTCTGTCTATATGTGTGTACATAGGTTTGCGTATGCTTGTATCCCAGGGCATGGTTCCTGACGTGATGGGACACTAGTAAGTATAAGGTACTGTGAAACATAAAACACTGCAGAACCACAGAAATTATGCACCACTAGCAGACTAGAAGCACTCACAGCAGTGGCATTATTAAAGACCTATAAGAATAATTAGGCAATTTGATCTAAAATACAGAAGCTATGCATAATAGCTACAGCTGAAACATAGGTCAAGGCCTGGTTGTCTGGGTTTAAAAACCTCAGCTATAGACTAGAAAAAACTGCTGAAACAATCATGACTTTAGTATCTTTTACAAAAGGAAGAAATGTGCCTTTTGTGGAAGTTTTGTTAAGCTTTGAATGTAAACTAAGTGGCTTCCTCACTCCCCCATTCCTTTAGGATCCTGAATACTCATGCTCAGTAGCATATAGGACACTGTACCATGGAACATGGAGTTCTCAGGATAATGAAACATGACATGTACTGAATTAAAAGTGACAACTAAAAAAAGTAGCTACTTAATACTTCTGTTAACCTCAGCCATTTTGGGACCTCTAGGATTACACTCCTCCAATATTTTGTTCTATTAGCAAGAGATATGGTGTCATTCAAATTATCAGGATTTATTATTGATTATGATGTCAATCTAGTGAAAAGAACAACACAAGTCCTGAACACTTGAAAATCATTGCCCACCTAACCTCAGCTCCTTCCTTTTTGTTACTAATTACTCTATCCCCTGGGATCTTTACTACAGTACTAGGGTTTTAACCCCTAACCTGCTTGAGAGTCCAAAATGAAATACACCATGCAAGGGATACTACAACATGGACAGTTTCCATGATTATCAGGTGATTGAGGGCAGGAATCCTCCTTGCTCCTCCTTCTGCTTCTTGAGTATTGAGGGGCCTGACAAATCTGTGCCTGGGTGTTGAGCCAGGGTTAGTTCAGAGAATGAGAATTCTTTTCTGTCTTGCTCTCACAGCTTGCATCTTATTCCCAAAAGGGAGGTTCCTGAGGGTGGTTAGAACTAGAGATATGAAGGCGGGGGGCGGGGGGCGGGGGGGATGGAAAAATTCAGAAAAAAACAGTTTCCCCCTTTTTACCCTGAAGTCTTTGGGGTCCCCCCCCCCGAAAACATGGGAAAATTAAAAAAAGAAAAAGAATGATTATGGAATGTTTTACTTTAACATGATGAATAAAATATTTTAAGACAGGGTGTTCTAATATTTTCCAAATCATTTCTAAAAAATATGCTTAGCATCAGATTATTCTAATTTCTGTGCACTGAGGGCAAGTATGTCCTAGGTTACAAAATGAACTCTCCAATGCAAGAACAAGATGCATTTCTTCCTTTCAGGAGGTGCTGTTATTGTCACAAGAAAAAGAAAAAGGTTTCATTTTTGTTTTTGCTCATGGGTGTGGGTGTTGGGTTCTATTCTGCCTCTTCACTAGGCCTCAAATCACTGGAAGAAAAATGATTCTGATTGTTGCTACAGAGCAACAAAAATGATTCTGATTAAATTTCATGCCCATTCATTGAAACTTAGTCCCACTTCCTTCTATACATTTCCCCCCTCTTCAATTCATTTTAAGAGAAAGAAATTTTTATTTTATTTTTAGGTAACACTATGGAGAAGAAATATGAATTGTTAATTCTGGATTTTTAAACATTGTTTTGTAGAGGTATTTTTCTTCCACATAAACTAGTAAACAGTTCAGGAGATTGTTACTCCACTTGTTACTTACAATTACAAATAAATATTATTTAAAAAGTAAATTCTGTTTGTAATAATTATTTAGATACCCTATATTTTAATATGCTAGTTGTGATAATTACCCATAGTCATATTTTATGTTCCAAAAGTAACAGAATGACTTTTAAGCTGTAAAAGGGGGTGGGGAGTGCTAATGTAGCATTTTTTTTGTTTTTTCCAAAAATTTCCATCCCCCACAAAAAAAGTATCCAAAAAACCTTGTTTTTCCCCCAAGCTTCAAAATTTCCAGAAATTTTACATCTCTAGTTAGAAGTGCTACAGGTCTGGGGACTCTTAGAAAGACAGTTTCTCTTTCTGCACTTATTCCCACCCACCCCCTGGAACTCTTCTAGGCTGGAATTCTCCACCCCAGTACTTCGACTGTATCACCCCAATTCTCTTTCTCTTCTTCTGGCACACTCTGCTCTAGGACCCCAGGAGCCACCTCTAAGGTGTCTCTCTTTTCATTGAGAAGCTCTTTGCCCTCCTCCTTAGCTCACTTCCCCTTTACCTCCTCTAGCTTCTCTTTTATAGCTTTTTACCTCCCATGGTTTGCCTCCAAAGGTCAGCCCTCTTTTCCCAGGCTTTGTATTTCCCCTTAATGATTATATCTCAGCAACAATTCTCCCAGGTGAGCTGAATGTTTGAAATTTCAGCAGGGATCAGCAGGAGGCCAGATAGTCCACTGTCAGGGACCTGGGTGTTACTGACACTCTTCTCATAACGTAGGATTTGTACAGGATTATATAAGAATCACAAGAATCACACAGAATGGCAAGCAATCCCTGATAAAAAAAACACCAACAGTCTACTACGACAGAAATGCCTATGGAAATTACAAGAGTTGCCCAGTGATAAACAAACAAATGGCCTTGTGATGCTACAGAAATGAATAAGCAGGACTAAGAACACTTTCTAATTGATGTATTTTATTTTTAAATTCTTGACTGCCCATCTGGCAGCACGGCCACGTTGAGCAGTTGAAATGTCACAAAATGTATCCTTGATGTGTGTGTGTGTGTGTGTGTGTGTGTGTGTGTGTGTGTGTGTGTGTGTTTGCCAAAACAGGCTAGCATGAGTAATTCTCAAAACTGATCACACTCTTTTTCTCCTGCAGTCACAACAAAGCATGATGCTGTGAAGCTGTGTGGTCAACTGACAATCACGACAGCCAACTGCTCACTAAAAAAAAATAATCAGCAGCCAGCTGTACTTCAGAACCATTCAGATTAGACTGAAGTATGCTTCTCAGTTTGGGTGTGAGACATAGAAACCTGTGGCTTGGGTAAACTTTTCCATGTGGGTCATTTGTTTTTCAGCATATGGTAGGTGTTCACACACACACACACACACACACACACACACACACACACACACACACACACACACACACACACACACACACACAGAGAGAGAGAGAGAGAGAGAGAGAGAGAGAGAGAGAGAGAGGAGAGAGAGAGAGAGGGTATATGAAGGAGGGAGCTCCACCCCTTACTGGCAGGCACTCACCCCAAGAGACAGCATGCCAGATTCCCTGCCTCCGTGTGAGCACCCACCAGCAAGGCCAGGGTGGCAAACTGTACAACACCTGTGGTAGTGGTAAACAAACTTGGCCAGCCTGGAGATTCATGCCCATTTCTACTTTTTTTACACAAAAGTTATTCCATTCACTGCTACAGTAGAGCAGCAAAAGTTGTTTGCAGTTTATATTACCTCATTTGCAAGAGTAACTTCCTTCTCATTACTAATGCAGTTACAAGTGCAGCCGTTAGCAAATGCCTGAATGTGCTTCATCAAGTGTCCAGTTCAGTTTACTACATACTGAAAAAACAATAAATGGCCAAATGTGGCACCCTTTATCGCCCTTTTAATTCTCGAGATCCAAAACGGTTTCCACCAACTAACCTGGATCTCTTCAACTCATAAAAAAGGGTAAAGCTAAAGGTTCTCCCTGCACATGTGTGCTAGTCGTGCCCGACTCTAGGGGCGATGCTCATCTCTGTTTCCAAGCCAAAGAGCCAGTGTTGTGCAAGTCCATGGCCATGTGACCGGCATGGCTGAATGCATTTCTGTGCACGGAACACTGTTTACCTACCCGCTTTTACAGCTATAATTTTTTATCTACTGGCATTTACATGCTTTCAAACTGCTAGGCTAGCAGGAGCTGGGGTTAACAGTAGGGAGCTCATTCCGCTGCGTGGCACCCGGGATTCAAACTGCTGAGATGCCGACTTTGTAGCTGACAGTTTTCAGTACTCTAGCCCGCTGAGCCACCATGCCCCTTCAACTCATATTACCACCTAACTCCAGATAAATGTTGTGTTTGCATACGTTTTTACTTATCTGTGCTCTTCTTCTCAATTCCGTCCATTCTAGTTCTCCAAATCTAAGTAAATCAGCCTCTTTTAAATATTATTTCCAGCCAGAGTTTTTGCAGCTCATATTGCTTTCCTTGTTCTGCAGATTATATTAAAGGGGCTTTCTTTTTTCAACAACTCACCTAAGTCTCAACAGCTTATGTCGTCTTCATGTCTTTCTTATTTCTTCCTTTGGGGCTGGCCTGTCAATGCCTTATTTTTCTGCTTTCTTTTCCTTCTTGCTCACTTTTCTATGCTTCCTTCACAAAGAAAAGCTTTGGGGCATTCTGGGAAAGAATAAACTATCCATAGAACCATTCCTCCTACCCCCCCTTCAAGTCACTAACAGAATTACAAGGGAACACCCATTTTCATTTATAACCATGGTGAAGCACTGGCACTGCACATTAGAAGGGTACATTTATTTATTCATTTGCTTGCTTGTTTCCCTTGATTAAAATATTTATATGCCACCTTTCTCCTAAAAAGGTTCTAGTAGTACAGTATTAAAAGAAACAGTATTTTAAGCTATAACAATAAATTGTTGAAAAATTTAAAAAGAAAGAAACAAAACAGCATTAAAACTAGTAGAAGTTTTCTGCTAGTAGGAATCTGTCAGAACGGCTCCTACCACAGAGGACTAGCCGTAACACTCATTCCTCTCAGGTGGGCCATTTGAGGGTGCCGACCCCAAGGTAAGCCTGGAAGACCACTACCTGGAACAGGGCTTTCTCAGTGGTTGCACCCCGCTTATGGAATCAGCTGCCCTCTGAGATTGGTTTGGCCCTCACACTACAAGCTGTATAGACTCACTTTCCCTGAAACAGAGGAAACAGAGATTGCAGGGATTGCAGAAAGACTCAATGAATTCTTTGTATCAGTATTCACTGAAGAAGACAGAGACCACATGCCCAAAAAAGAGCCTATCTTCACAGGGAGGGAAACAGAGGAATTAAGCCAGATAGAAATAACCAGGGACAAGGTCCTTGCATATCTTATTAAACTAAATGCTAACAAATCACCAGGACCAGATGGCATCCACCCACGCGTTCTCAAGGAACTTAAAGATGAAATTGCTGATGTCCTAGCCAAAATATATAATCTTTCTCTCAAATGTGGTGTTGTGCCTTATGACTGGAAGGTAGCGAATGTAACACCAATCTAACAGGGACATTATACTGACCTGCGTGACCTGTCAATCCCTGGTTGATTATCAAGATAGCACGCATGGCTTCATGACAAATATCAAATCAGATGCAAACTTTGTCCATCAGATACAGGAAGTCTCTGCATTCACCATCCTGATTCCTAAATAGTGCATTACTTTATCTTCTGCTTAGAATGAAGGCATATGTACTATAAAGAGACCTCTAAGGTGTGCAGCAAATACAGAAGTGTCATTTCACTATGCTGCATGCCAGGAGTTGTTTCTTTATTTTTTTTAAAAAAATTGCAACCAAATTTTAGGTATGTTGGCTTTCCTATCTAATTGCACAGTAGCATTCACCCATTGCATAAACAAATTATCCTCTTTTTAACTCCCATCTTTCTAGGAATAGACATTTTGTCCAAGACCTTTTCACTCCCCAAGTAAATCTCCCAAGTGAAATCTAGTTCAGTGTAGTATTCAGTGTAATATTTCATTCATGAATATTCTCAAAGTGGCGTAGTGGACACAGTTACCTGACTTGGACTCAGGAGATGTCTGGATCCCTGCTTAGCCATACAAACTACAGTACCTGTATACAGTACAGTACTGTATGTGATTTTGGGGGTGGGCAGGGGTCAGTGCTTAAATATCTCACATTGAAAGCTTTATTACAGTCACTGTAAATTGATTCTGACTTGATGGCACATAAAGCAACAGTTAAAAGCAATGCACAAAGTACACTCTAACACTCTCTTTATAAGGAACTTCGGGGGCACCTTTCTTGAATTGCAATTTGCTTCACTGTGATCTGAATGCCATTTCTATCCCCAATAAATCATTTTAGTAGCTTGTGCATTGATAGGTGCCCCTCCATTTCTGACACAGAGATGAGGATCATGATTCGGTTTCACTTGTACCACCATGGCACCTCTCTGTCATCGCCAACTTCGCATCAGCTGCACCGCCACTGTCCAAAAATATATCCACATCTACATCTGTAGCGTCCACTTGAAACAGAAGTCGTACAAATTAGAAAAGCTGAGCTACACAGCGATTTTTGTTTAATTCCACCAGAAACACAACAGGCTGGTAGGACAGACTGTGGCAATTAAGGACTGATCAACTGCTATAATAAGAAGTAACTGTGAGAACAATTGCTGTTGCCCATCTGGGCTCTCGTCAGGAGACGAGGGAGGAAATGCAGTGCTGCTGATACAGCAGCTGTCGTCCTGTCTGCCACTGCAACGTCTGCAGCTTTCTGCTGGTGCCATCACCACTACGGAGCATCTGCCTCAACTGTGCCTGCTAATCACGATGCCTTTGCTGATGGGCAAAAAAGAAAAAAATGCTCCAAAGGAATCTATTTTGGTTTTGCATTTTTTTAAGGCAGGACCTCCATATGTGTTTAGCTTTCTTCCTCTTCTTCTCGGTTCCACACCCTGCTTTAACAACTACATAAAAGATAAAAGGTCCAGCCTCCCCCCCCCAAAAAATCACATTTGTACATGATGTGTTTTTGCATAATGCTGAAGACCACTTCCTGCAGTTCCCCCTCAAGCTCACCGTCAATATCAGTGTGCTTCCAACATGTAATAGGGGGGAAAACCCTATGGTAGCAGCACTTATTTTTCAAAGGTTTCATTTCTCTATTTACGACAGGTGGTTTTTAAGTCAAGATAAACCCCAAGGGGAAACTGAAAATAAACAGAACTAAGAAAGCGTAATCCTAAAGACAGCATATTAAAAGCTGCAATTAAAACTGAATCAATTGTTACCACTTAGCCTCAGCCACCAACAAGCATTGCAAAATATCACAAAAAGAGGGAGGCACTGCTTAAGTTATAATACCAAAAAAATAGCCCAAGCACAGTCTTTATAATGCCAAATGTATATCTGATCGACAACAAAAGACTATGCCTTTGATCAGACCATGCCTTTGATCAGACCATGCCTTTGACCTCTGATATCATCTGGCCCAGCATCAGCATCCTCTCCCAATTCTTGACTTAGAGAGTGCTGTAGTTGATGCAGGTCCAGTCAATGTGACTTTGGCTCCTGCTTGTCCTGTTAACATGGGCACCTTTCAGTCTTTGCAATCCGAGGATGTGGACAGGATCCTTCGAGAGGGAAAAGCCACCACATGTGTGCTGGATCCTTGCGCTTCGTAGCTAATAAAACCTGCCAGAGGGGGGGGGCTTGACAGAGCAGATAAAAGGACAGCTAAAGGCTTCCTTGCAAGAATGCATGATACTGGCATGTTTGAAGGAGGCAGTTGTAAAATCCTTTTTCAAAAAACCCTCCTTGGATTACACTGAATTAAATAATTATCAGCCAATAGATAATATTCTGTTGTTGGGCAACAAGTTAGAGGGTGTGGTGGCTTTGAACAGATGGATGGATGGATGGATGGGTGGATGGATGGATGGGGATGGATGGATGGATGGATGGATGGATGGATGGATATCTCTTGTTATTAATGAATGTACCTATATTATGTTAAACTGTACAAGTGCTACATAAACTGCACATATTGTTGGTCTTTGCAAAATTTTTGTGATTCAGTATATACAGTGTGTGAGGACGATTATAAGCAACTAGTGAAACTGTTGGCTGCCAATCTTAGGCATTCACTTGTCATCAGTTAACAATAATTGACAGCCATGTTTGAAAACAGCCCAAGAGTTAGAACATTAGAAAGTAACATTAGCTCAATCCAATATGAGGTAAACTTTTGGCTTTACAAAGTAAAGGTCAAAAATTTCTTCAGTAATGGCCTGTAAAATCACATTGTTTATGCACATCTAAATCCTAATACAGTAAAAGACAATGATAAGGAGATAACAAAAGCAAAGCAAAAGCAAAGCAAAGTGTTCTGCTTATATACCGCCCCATACCACTACAAGTAGTCTCTGGGCGGTTTACAATTTTGATTACAGTGTGCAGGCTACACATTGCCCCCCCAGCGAGCTGGGTACTCATTTTACCGACCTCGGAAGGATTTGATGTGCACTGTCAGGGTATAAAAACCTCTACTTTAATTATTAACAAATGATTAGTAAGGTATGTCAAAGTACAGTATAGCAAGTCATCTCCAACTGTCCAGTTCTACTGTGCAGGAACTGAGTATCACACTAGTTGTCAGTGGCTGGCGTGACAGGTCATTCATTCCTTTATACCTCCACCACCTTGTAGCCCTCTGCACTGCTCAGAAACTGCTTCATATGTTTTCTCAGCCTTCCAGAGTAGGGTTTGAGAATGCATGAGAGGCTGCCCTAGAAAGGCAGAAATAACCCCTTTCTTGGTTCTATTACAGAAAACGGTCCTACGGAGGAAGCAGCCCCAATTAATGGTGGCTGTGGTTTCTTAAAAACGTCATATGTATACTTTACTTCCCATTGCTGGAAAGAGACACTTTGCTGAATTTCAGCAGGAGGAGGAAGAAGCCGTTTTCTCAGAGGTGAGGCTCAGCACCTTTGCTCTTTATTTTCCAAAAGACAATGCTTTTTGGACAGACATGACAAGAGACAGCAACAGAAACTGTGCCAGGTCACGGTTTTCCTTCCTCTCTGTAATGCCTCTACCTAGTGTCATTCAGGGCACAGTAGTGAGGGATGAGGACTGAGAACAGAGGACTTCTAAAAAATAATTCTCCAAAGTAGCCTTATATTTTCGGGGGTGGGGGTAAGAAAAAGATCAGAATGTTTATCAGAAAAAAATGCACTCTGAGAACTTTCATTCACTGCTTGTAATTCTGCGGCATCCAGCACCCTTTCCATGCCTTTGAAATGTAACATATTCCCAGGGACATAGTAGAAAACATTGTACAGTGGACCCTTGTATAACAAACAGCTTGTATAACATAAATTTTGTACAACATAAAAAAATCCGGAGATATGGGAAATTTGCTTAACATAATTGCCTATGGGGAGAATCCGTACAACATAAAAATGGGATTACTCTGTTTTCAATGCATTCCTATGGGAATTTGTATAAAGGAAAATTCGCTTAACATAATTCCATTTGGACCGAATTAATTCCTTTATACAAGGTACCACTGTATTCCTGCAACAGATCATGCAACTGCTTCCTCTTATGCCCTGTAGCAGGGAGGACTGCGTCAATCCAGCTGGGGGGGGGGGAATGAAATTGATGCTGTGCGGTAATTTGTCTTCCAATTTTCCCCAAAATTAGAAGCTAAAATTTCTTCAAGAAGGCATTCTCTGTATAGCACAATTGGGGGGTGGGAGAAGGGCTAGATGCCTGAATGTGAAGAATCTGCATCAGTAAAAACAACTAAGAACACTACTACCTTACAGAACAGAAAATTTTCCTTGGTGTATATTTTTATAGGCTGCATAGCCCCAAGGAATGGGTTTGTAGTACCTTTGGATTTGGACAAAGAAAAAGAAAGCAAGTGCTTCTCATTGTAATGTATAATTAAAACAGTCCCTGTGGGATTTTGGATGGTGGGTGGTGGGTGCAGTGACAACATAAGAGGTTCTAGGAAATTTATGGTGGCCATTACTATGAGTTGCTAGTTCAGCCAAATGGAATCTCTGACCAATTTCTGGCTAAAGGAATACCCAAAGAGGGCTGCGGCCTTGAAAACCTCCTTCTGGCATTCCTGAAAGCATCTGACTGATCACTCTTGGAAACAGGATTTTGTGAACTAGTACGTTGTTAACGTCCTTACATTTGCTGTATTAAAAATAAAACCATGGACCAGTTCTCTGACCAACATAGCCATACAGTATATTCAAACCTCTCACTTTCCTAACCCTTGTACCTTTCCTCTGTTCCTGCTGGCGTTTCTCAATAGCACACATTTTTCCAACATCTGCTGCTGCTTCCAATTACAGCTAGTGAGGCAAGAATTCCCCTGTGAAAAGAGATGTGGTAACGCCTTCTTCTCAGGAATGCTAGAACGGCATTCCACAAAGAGCTCCTCGCTGAATCAGGACATAGAGAAGTACAGTGGTACCTTGTACAAAGGAATTAATTTGTTCCAAATGAAATTATGTTAAGCAAATTTTCCTTTATACAAATTCCCATGGGAATGCATTGAAAACGGAGTAATCCCATTTTTATGTTGTACGGATTCTCCCCATAGGCGATTATGTTAAGCAAATTTCCGCTATCTCCGGAATTTTTTATGTTGTACAGATTTAATGTTATACAAACTGTTTGTTATACAAGGGTCCACTGTATAGAGTAGTAGGAGGTTATACGTTGACGCCTCCTGGCAGTTCAGGTAAAACAAAGCCAGACTTTCCTTGAATATGTTAATTGCTTCAAATATTTATAGACTTCTCAATTGCTGCAAAAATCTTCCAGAGCAGTTAATATGTACTTTTAAATAACAATGACAATAATAAACAATGGACAAGATGAATGCAACACTAACTAAATGCAGTTTTAACACTAGCTTATGTTAAAACTGCATTTAAAACACACAAAAGTCCAATGTATGGGACAGTGTTGGCAAATCTATGGTGTTGGCACTCTAAGCCCTTTCTGTGGGGACCCGATATTGCCCCTTTACAGCCACCTGTATTCAGGTTAAATTGTCGTATTGGCACTTTGCGGATAATTAGTAGGTTTTGAATCGCAGTTTGGGCACTCAGTCTCTAAAAGGTTCGCCATCATTGATATATATAAAACATAACCCATCATTAGAGCTGAAATTATTTTAGCATTCTAAGTGACGTGGTACAGGCAGAGAAATCAAGGAGTTAAACAACTTCATTCACATTCTGTCATTGTGTTCTTTACAGCTGCAGTGCAGAAAAAAAGGGAACAGTTCTTCTCAAGGAATAATTTTGAGACCCGATTGAAAGAGGAAAAGCTATGAACAAAGACTAAAAGAGGATTCTTGTTATTTGTAGTATGTCAGAGAAAAACATCCTTGGATCATGTAGATCATAAACACTGCAATGTAGAGTGGAGGTATGAATAGAGATGTAGGCATATGCAGGCTCAAGGGGTTGACTCTGCACAGTGGCACGGCAACCATGAGAATGGGACGGGCCAAGCAGATAGCCAACAGGAAAACCACATTTATCTCTCCAGAAATATAGGGCCACTTGTGACCAGGAAGGTCTTAACAAATGTTTAGAAGTCAGGATCAACTTTCAAAAGGATGGTAAATCTTTGGGTCCAAGGGAACAGCGCTTCAGAATAAAAAGATACCATAATCAGAATTAAAAAGATAGCTGCACGAACAGATTGTTCCAGGAACACTGAGACATTCATTCATTCATTCCTTTGTGTGTTTGTTCATTTTATGCTACCTTTCTCCCAGTGAAGGGACTAAAATGGTTCACAGAAGATTAACAAACTAAAATTTAAAAGAGGATACATAAGCCGCTTAAAAGTTATTCAACATGAAAATATTGGTATCCGCTGGAGATCAGTTCCAGGCCTTCCTGTGGATAACAAAACCCATAGAGAACGGCAACCCCCCCCCAAAAAAAACCTGCTGTTTTGTGACAGTAGATTGCTTTACGGCTGCTGTTTTGTGATAGTACTGTCTGTGACAGTAGCTTGCTTTGTGGCTGCTGAATTATTTATTTAATTTTTCCCTATGCCAACTATGGATAACTGAATCAGTGGATATGGGGGTCCTACTGTATACATTATGAGCCCGTCTGAACATGAATGTTTTTAATTGCTGCCAAAAAGAGAGGGGAGGGGAGGCCAGTCTAGCCTCAGTGGTAAGGCACTTCATAACCTGGTTGCAGTCACAAGGAAGGCCCTTTCTTAGGTCCTCATCAAAGTATCAGGAATAAGAAGATGAATTCCCTATTAGATGTTAAGACCCCAGGAACTTTATTTTGGGAGATACAGTGTGCCAGATAGCTTGGACCCAAATTGTATAGTGATTTATGTCATAATCAGCACAGAGAAGTGGTTTGAAAACACTTTGAAAACACTTTGAAAACAGACTGATAGCCATTGAACCTGTTGTAACAGGAGAGTTACATGCTCCCTGCAACCTGCCATTTTGCACCAGGGGAAGTGTGTGAATCATCTCCAAAGGCAGCCCCAATCCATACTGCAGTCATATCAGACATCTCAAGGAAAAGATACAGCTGGCACACTTGCTTTAAATGTGCAAATGCACTCCTTGTCACAGCTGAAATCTGGGCCTCCGGGTACAGATATGAGTTAGTGTACACAGGCAATGTAACACAAAACCTTGCCTTTAAATCTCTGAAAACATAAGGTGGGAAACGAAGGCAGCAATCATGTCTGTCTTAAACATCTTTGGCAAAAATAAAAGTTAAACTTCTGTCCATTTAGTTCAACCAATGTTAAAAGCTCTTTGGATATCCCTTTTACATCCCTGAAATAATCTTGATCTAGTGAAATATTCATATTTCACAGAATCGGTGCTAATTTTTCAGTGATATCCAAGTTAATCTACATTATGCAAGCATATTTTTTTAAAAATCCCTATATAATCATGCAGCAGATGCTTAGAATATATTTTTGTGATAGAAATTAATTAGCTTGTCCATACAGTTTAACAGTCTGTCAAGAAGATAGGACAACTGCAATTAGATTATCTCAGAACACAAATATCAAAGGAGATCCTAAGAGCAGATCATTCACCATTCATGTTTCCATTATTTCCTGATTTCACTGTCATTATAGAATTGGTTACAAGCATCTGCCACTATTTAATGTACAGTATTAATTATAGAAATTTTAGATAACCTAGAACACAGAGGATTCATTTTGCACATTAGTTTTAGCTGCATTTCAGTAAATGAAACCAGCTTCTCCCATTGACTATTCACCAAAAATATCAATTCATTTCTTGTGAATGATGTACTAGAAGCTGTAATCAGCCTGCGCTGCCTGGGTATATTTGCACAGCAGAGTTGGGTCATGATTTAAGTCTCCTATTTCTATACAGTATAGAACAATGTTGGCAAACCTATGGCACAGGTGCCAAAGGTGGCACTCAGAGCCCTTTCTGTGGGACCTGACATCGCCCCTTCACAGCCACCGATATTCAGGTTAAACTGCTGTATTGGCACTTTGCGAAAAATTAGTGGGTTTTGAATCACAGTTTCGGCACTCGGTCTCTAAAAGGTTCGCCATCACTGGTATAGAACATAATATAATGCAGTTTAAGAAGAAAGACATGAAATGTTTCATAATCAAAAAAAAAAGGCAGCTGTACCAACAGATGCTTCCATGATCCTTGATATATTCTGATTAGAGATGGACACTTTCTATTCAATTTCAACAATATCTGGAAAGCTCCACTTTGCCCACTTCTGCTGTACACCAAATCTGAACCTGATTTCAAACCATAATATTGATGGCTTCATCTGAACCAGAAACAGCTGATCCAGAGGTAAAAAATAAAGAAGAGAAGAACATAATCTGTAAAATTAAACTATGGTCTTCAAACAGGTTCGTGCAAAGCTAGGCTACAGGTGATGCCTTTATAGGCCTGTAATAAAATAACAAAACAAAACAAAACTTGCTTTGGGAAAGAGGGTATTGCCCTCGTAAGCTTGCAATGATTTTTGTTATTTTATTAGTGGCCTAGAAAGGTATCACCTGTAGCCTAGTCTTGCATTTGTATTTTGCAATGGCCACACGGCTGCCCCCCCCCACTATTTTTTCTTCTTCTTCAAACATATTCATGTTATCGGCATTACTTTTGTAGGAGTGGCATTTTAAGTCCATTTTCTCCTAGGACAGTGATGGTGAACCTTTTAGAGACCAAGTGCCCAAACGGCAATTCAAAACACACTAATTTTTTTTGCAAAGTGCCAAAACAGCAATTTAACCTGAATACAAGTGGTTGTGAAGGGGCAATGTCAGGTGCCCACAGAAAGGGCTCCAAGTACCACCTTTAGCACCTGTGCCATCGGTTCACCAACACTGTCCTAGGAGCATAGGAGCAGTGCTGTATTTATGGAGCCATGCAAAGGAATGAAGAAAGGGAAGTGGAAAGAAAGTTTTAACTTTAACTACCAATTATTTAACTACCAATTATTATTTAACTACCAATTATTACACCAATTGCCTATTTGATCCAGCACTTGGGTCATAAAATAGCTAACCATTTCCCCTTGAGAAGCCCATATAAGATATGGACATAACAACTGTTTTTGTTCTGCTTTTAGAAGATATGGACATGGGCTATTAGAAGCCTCCAGCCCATGCAAGTGAAACAACTTTGTTTCAGAACCCATGAGGCTCTGGTGTCTTCTTGTATCAGTAAGGGGATAATGAGAACTAATGGATGTATCTTTAGTGAGTAGAGATGGGCATGACCAGGAAAAATTACGTTTCGAGTTGTCGTGTGTCGGAGCCGGCCCGTTTCGGCTCGTTTCCGTTTTTTGTGAAATTTTTCAAAAATTTGTCATTTTGTTTGTCATTTTTTTTCATCTGTTGTTAGTACTGGTTTTGGGGGGGCAGGCTCCTGGAGGCACCTCTCTGGGGTGGGTGCCTCCTCTGGCCCGCCATGAAGGGAAAGCGGGCTACTGGAGGCACCTCTCTGGGGTGGGTGCCTCCTCTGGCCCGCTACAAAATGCCATGCATAGCCAATTGGATATGCATACCATTAGGTTGCAGTTGCACTGCAGTAGCAGTAGCAATGTGGGAGAGAACACTCTCAGGATGCTGATTAGGAAGTTTGTAGAAAGTTTATTAAAATAGCCCTTATTAAAATAGCCCGAAGTTTGTAGAAAGTTTATTAAAATAGCCCTTATTAAAATAGCCCAACGCGTTTCGGCCCAAATGGCCTTCTTCAGGGACTTTTTCACTATAAAAAAGGTGACATTTAAAAGACATAGAGTCAGAGAATTTTACATATGAACAACAAACAGAAGCACTAATAATCAAATGCATGATAAACACTTAAAATGCTGAAACAGTAAGTTTTGTAGGGATACTCACTAAGTGTTACAGGTCTACTTTAAAAACAGTCCGGCCTGCTGTCTCAAACTCCCAACCAGCCTATGTAACAACATTCTAGAGAACAACCACACAAGGCGTGATATGCATGTGTACACAGTCTCAAAAATATAGCTTCAAAAGAGAAGTGATGGTAGCAGATGCATGGGTATTTTACTGTTTACCCCACTATTTCCATACATAGAGTATCATTCATCTGCTTGCATGTATGTGGGTGTTGTCTACAACTATTTCCAAACATCTTATCTGAAGCAGAATTTACGTGCATTTATCTCAGTGTTCCACTTGTTGGCAAACATACTCTTATCTTTCTTAGTATTATCCCTTCATTGTTCAGTAGGGTAAAAGAACTGTTTTTTCAACATAACTGCAATATTATACTACAATACACATCACTAACCTGTGCTCAAAGAAATTCTGGAGACGTTAAATGTCTTGCTTCTCAGTCTGTTGCTAGCTACAGCTGGGGGCTTTTATAATTGCTGGTGAGATTACCCAGCTGGTGTAGCATTCAAGTGAAATCCATTTGTGGCTGTAGCCTTGGCCAAAACTTATAATAATGGTAAAAAGTCTATTTCTTCATTCAAACCCATAGGGGATAAGGTGTTTAGCCTAATGATCCAGTCTATTTCTTTTTTTAGAAGGATTTTTTCATTGTTTTTCACAGTTTCTATTGCCCAAAATTTAAGATCTTTTTCTGAATGCTTGTATTCTATGAAGTGGTTTACTAAAGGAGTACCTATCCTTTTATTTCTGATGTTGCTAATATGTTCCCCTATCCGTTTTTTCAAGGGTCTGGAAGTCTTCCCTACATACAGTTTAGGGCAAGGACAGCTGATGACATATACAACACCCTGAGTATTGCAGTTTGTGAATTGCATTAAAGTATATTTCCTATTCTGTATATCTGTAAAATCAGTCATTTTTGTGGTATGTTTACAATAAATACAATGCCCACATGGGTGATGGCCAGTAGGTGGCTTTTTGGTCTTGAGAATGTTATCTTTTATCTGATTTTTTTCTTCTTTGAATTCACTCCTGATTAAAAAGTCAGCTAGGTTTTTTGTGCTTTTAAAAGTAATTAAAGGTTTTTCTGAGCACCCAGGTATGTTATTGAGGATGTGCCAATGTGTTCTAATGCTATTTTGTAGTTTGTTGGTGATATGATTATATGTCAACACACAACTGATGCGGTTATGGGTATCTCTCTGTTGACTTAAAAGTAGATCTTTTCTTCTAGAGTTAACTGCTTTATAGAAATTTCTTTCAATGATGTGACTTGGATAGCCTCTATTGGACAATTGTTTTTTTAGGAGATGAGATTCAGATAGAAAATCATCTGTGTTGGTACAGTTTCTTCTGATTCTTAGGAATTGTCCATATGGTAAATTTTCTCTGAGGGATTTTGGATGTGAACTGTCAAATCTGAGGAGAGAGTTACAGTCTGTAGGTTTTCTATATAGGCTGGTGTTCAATCGTCCGGAGTGTATTTTGACGGTAAGATCTAAAAAGTGGATTTCGGAATGGTTGTATTCTAAATCAAATTTCAGATTAGTATCTAGAGAATTTATCCATTCAGAAAAGGACTTTATGAGCTTGTCTCCTCCTCTCCAAATAATAAAAATGTCATCAATGTATCGGAACCATTTGACAATATGTTTAAAGAAGGGATTGGTGGGGGAATGGATGTGTCTTTCAAAAATTTCCATATATAAGTTGGCTATTTTATTTTATTGGCAAATTAAAGGGGTTGCCATGGGTTGTCCTATGGCCCCTGAAATAGCCAACTTATATATGGAAATTTTTGAAAGACACATCCATTCCCCCACCAATCCCTTCTTTAAACATATTGTCAAATGGTTCCGATACATTGATGACATTTTTATTATTTGGAGAGGAGGAGACAAGCTCATAAAGTCCTTTTCTGAATGGATAAATTCTCTAGATACTAATCTGAAATTTGATTTAGAATACAACCATTCCGAAATCCACTTTTTAGATCTTACCGTCAAAATACACTCCGGACGATTGAACACCAGCCTATATAGAAAACCTACAGACTGTAACTCTCTCCTCAGATTTGACAGTTCACATCCAAAATCCCTCAGAGAAAATTTACCATATGGACAATTCCTAAGAATCAGAAGAAACTGTACCAACACAGATGATTTTCTATCTGAATCTCATCTCCTAAAAAAACAATTGTCCAATAGAGGCTATCCAAGTCACATCATTGAAAGAAATTTCTATAAAGCAGTTAACTCTAGAAGAAAAGATCTACTTTTAAGTCAACAGAGAGATACCCATAACCGCATCAGTTGTGTGTTGACATATAATCATATCACCAACAAACTACAAAATAGCATTAGAACACATTGGCACATCCTCAATAACATACCTGGGTGCTCAGAAAAACCTTTAATTACTTTTAAAAGCACAAAAAACCTAGCTGACTTTTTAATCAGGAGTGAATTCAAAGAAGAAAAAAATCAGATAAAAGATAACATTCTCAAGACCAAAAAGCCACCTACTGGCCATCACCCATGTGGGCATTGTATTTATTGTAAACATACCACAAAAATGACTGATTTTACAGATATACAGAATAGGAAATATACTTTAATGCAATTCACAAACTGCAATACTCAGGGTGTTGTATATGTCATCAGCTGTCCTTGCCCTAAACTGTATGTAGGGAAGACTTCCAGACCCTTGAAAAAACGGATAGGGGAACATATTAGCAACATCAGAAATAAAAGGATAGGTACTCCTTTAGTAAACCACTTCATAGAATACAAGCATTCAGAAAAAGATCTTAAATTTTGGGCAATAGAAACTGTGAAAAACAATGAAAAAATCCTTCTAAAAAAAGAAATAGACTGGATCATTAGGCTAAACACCTTATCCCCTATGGGTTTGAATGAAGAAATAGACTTTTTACCATTATTATAAGTTTTGGCCAAGGCTACAGCCACAAATGGATTTCACTTGAATGCTACACCAGCTGGGTAATCTCACCAGCAATTATAAAAGCCCCCAGCTGTAGCTAGCAACAGACTGAGAAGCAAGACATTTAACGTCTCCAGAATTTCTTTGAGCACAGGTTAGTGATGTGTATTGTAGTATAATATTGCAGTTATGTTGAAAAAACAGTTCTTTTACCCTACTGAACAATGAAGGGATAATACTAAGAAAGATAAGAGTATGTTTGCCAACAAGTGGAACACTGAGATAAATGCACGTAAATTCTGCTTCAGATAAGATGTTTGGAAATAGTTGTAGACAACACCCACATACATGCAAGCAGATGAATGATACTCTATGTATGGAAATAGTGGGGTAAACAGTAAAATACCCATGCATCTGCTACCATCACTTCTCTTTTGAAGCTATATTTTTGAGACTGTGTACACATGCATATCACGCCTTGTGTGGTTGTTCTCTAGAATGTTGTTACATAGGCTGGTTGGGAGTTTGAGACAGCAGGCCGGACTGTTTTTAAAGTAGACCTGTAACACTTAGTGAGTATCCCTACAAAACTTACTGTTTCAGCATTTTAAGTGTTTATCATGCATTTGATTATTAGTGCTTCTGTTTGTTGTTCATATGTAAAATTCTCTGACTCTATGTCTTTTAAATGTCACCTTTTTTATAGTGAAAAAGTCCCTGAAGAAGGCCATTTGGGCCGAAACGCGTTGGGCTATTTTAATAAGGGCTATTTTAATAAACTTTCTACAAACTTCGGGCTATTTTAATAAGGGCTATTTTAATAAACTTTCTACAAACTTCCTAATCAGCATCCTGAGAGTGTTCTCTCCCACATTGCTACTGTCTGTGGATGCTCCAGTCCTTTCACCTTGCACTGCAGTAGCAGGCAGAGGCACCTCTCTTTCGGGTGCCTCTGTGACTCACTGCCTGCAATGCACTTGGGCTGGGGAACGAAGTGAGAGAGGACCCCTACGGGCGCCCTGTGACTCACTAAAAAGGGAAGTGTACTTGCTGTAGTGCAATGCGAGTACACATCTGGCTTACTGGTTAGGGGTTAGCGCAAGGGCTAGGCTTAGGGTTACGGGTAAGGTTAGGGTGAGTTACTGGGGTGTACCTCTGGGTGCTTATCAGACCCACTAAGAAGGACAGTGTACTGGCGTATGGGTTAGGGTTAGGGTTCGAGTTCGGGTTCGGGCTAGGGTTAGTGGGCTTTTTATGCCCGACTGGCACATCCCAGAAGTCTCGGTCAAAACCTGGCCAAGTGGCCATGCAATTGGTGGAATGGCTCCAAAAATTTGCATGGTCCACTCCCATGGCCAGCCCATCATTGCGCAGGTGTAAAAAAATAAAAATAAAATAAAATAAAATAAAATCAATGGAGACGTTTTGTTGCAAGAAAAACCCACTGCTGCTACTGAAAAAAATCAGGCAGTTTTAAAATAGCTCTTTTCGCATGTTTCGGTGGTGCTTTGGTGTATTTTTGGACCACGCGATTTCAAAATAAATATTGCGGTCGCCCCATTTGGATCCCCCGCCCGCACCGCATGGCATGGCGAGTTGGCGAGACAATGAGGATGCGCGCAGCCCAGGAGAGGAGAGGGGGGAGGCCGGGGACCCCCCCCCAGAAACCACCCTTCTGGTAGGTGCCCTCACTGAGGCAGGCATATTTTTGCCTGCTTTTTTGGCCGGGAATCGGTTTTTTTTATTTTTAAAACTTTTTTTCTGTGCCGCGCCGCTTGGCGAGTTGGTGTGGTGACTCGACGAGAATGCGCACTTTGCGCAGCCCAGGAGAAGAGGGGGGGAGGCCGGGGATCCCCCCCCCAGAAACCACCCCTCTGGTAAGTGCCCTCACTCAGGCAGGCATCTTTTCGCCTGCTTTTTTGGCTGGGAATCGGGTTTTTTTATTTTTTAAACTTTTTTCCTGTGCCGCTTGGCATCGCGCGATCGCTGCGATGCCAGGAATGACCACGACAAATCAGAACCAATTTTTCTTTAGTCGGTTCGAGTTCGAGTTCTGGCAGAGTAATTGTCGTTACCGTTTCCATTACGTAACGGAAACGAGAAACGGAAACGGAAACGAGAATTTCGCCAAGTCGTGCCCATGTCTATTAGTGAGTATGAAAGACTGGGGTATTCTTTTTTGTTTGGTATTAAGACAGAAAGGTGGAAATACTTTTGCATCTAACAGCAGAAACTCCTAATTAAAGTACAAAAATGACATTGCATGTAAAATGCCAGCCGTGGGATAATATAGAGAATCTTGTATATTTTATTATTATTATTATTTCATTTCTACTTATATATTACCACAAATGCGTAGTTCCACAAACATTTTGATCTTTATGGACTTTAGCCATCTCTCATCTCAAGTTTTGTTTTAAATATAGTACAGCTGGAGAATTTCAGGAAATGTTCAACTTAATTTACACTTATTTGGTGAAGTTTTAGTTTTAGTTCTAGTTCAATATATTTCTGTATTTTTTGCTAATACGGAACAGATTAATTTATTTTTCTTTTTTGTAGAGTTCTTTTAAAAATATATTGATTACATGTCCCCATTTATTCAGTGCTGGATTAATAGTCAGTCTTCATAACCTCACCAGAGCAAAATATTGGATATAAAAGAACCAAATTTTCACCACTGGCCGTTCAGAAAGCAATATACTTTCCCCCCCCCTGTGACATATGGCCTGAATATGTGTGTGCACCTGAACAGCAGTAACAAAGCTTTTACTTACAGCCTTGAAAACTCTATATGCAGTGAATCAATCAGATTGCCCCAAAGATACATGACAAACGAGATCAGCTCAAGTCTCAATGTTTTCATTACACTGATTATGATCTCTTGAATGCCTGCTGGAGTGATTATAAAACCCTATCTCCTCATCAGAACTATCCCATGGTTTACAGGGATTTAAATCTAAAGAACAGGAGCAGTAATGAATATCTTGTGTTGGGATAGAGTTCTAAAAGACTTTGAATCCAACTGTCAGCAGGAAATTGAAATGGCATCTTGAGCCTACTAGTTAACTGTACACAAGAAATTTAGACACCATACATGCGAATGCAGAAAAGGAAGCAAAACCAAAGATTCAGGCAGATAATTGTAAACTATGTTGTTAATTCCTAATTTATATTTAATAGTGTAATAGGTACCTCATTTGAACGATGCCTCCAGAGGAAGAAAACTAAATGTCAGAGCACTTCTGAGGAAAGTTCTTTATCTATCGAATCCTTTAAATTCTGTCCTTATATTTAAAAAAAAATGCTTATTTTTTTGTATTCATCACTTCTTGGCTCAGCAACAACTAAAGGCTTCAAACAGACATAACAATTTGCTGTATGCATCTGGTGTCCCAGAGTTTATTGTGTGGGTTAGTAAGAAAAGAAATCTAGCAGAACATGCATTGATACTTTTAGACACATATATTGAGATCTGCTAAAATCCAGTAATGTAAGCCTGATGATGTCATCAGACACAGTCACATTGTGGTAATAATAATAATAATAATAATAATAATAATAATAATAATAATAATAATATAATAATAATAATAATAATAATAATAATAAAGAAACTACTCCCCTCCTAAGATTCAAGGCTGCTGGGGAAGCCGTTTAAGACATCAGGAATGTGTGTGGGGAGAGGAGGAAGGCTTAGCCATCTGAAAAACCCCAGTCCTGAGGCGGGTGGCTGTGGCAGGACCAGAGGTGACATTTTCAGGCATTTAAGACTCCCACCTCCATCCTCACTATCCCAAAAACTTCCCTAGAGGGATTAACGGAGCCTAGACATTTTGTGGTAGGGATGAGGAAACTTTTAATAACAAACTATAGATAGAGTTGAGAACACCGCCAGACTTCCGTAGTTTAACTTTGCATTACAGGACTAGAGCCATCATCTGTATCTACACAGGAGAGTGCCAAACAAAAAAAAAGGAATATTTTAATTTTACAGCAAAGTATTTTGTCTTCCTTCTTCTTCAGCTACTTTGAATAAAAGTTCTATATCTACAATGAATTAACAGAACCCAGAGAACAGAGTACAGCACAGTGTTTGAAAGTGGATGTATAATGTTGCATGTTGCCCTCTAAGGGTATTTGTACACGACCCCTAAACTCCGCCGCAAATGGCTCCCAGCTCCGGAGCTTAAAATTGTTTCCCCACCAGCTCTGGAGTTTACAGATAATTAAGTGCGACCACGCCCACCTAAGCGCGTCCCAGCATACTTTTCAGGTACCTGCTCTCCGGAGGTGAAAATTCCTGATGCGGATATAACGTAGTGACTGCCGGGCTCTCCTTGCTTCTGTTTGTTCTTTTTTTGCCCCCCACCCCTTTAAGAGATCTGAATGCAGTGCCGGGACAGCAGAACGGAGGTGAGCGGCATTCTTTTCTTCCTTTTTTTCTCCCTCCCCTCACGCAGCCAGCAGCCAGGAGTGCTGAGGGGGTGGGAACGCAGGAACAGCGACAAACCCCTAAGATCTCTGGTCCGAATTTAAGTGGCCAGCGGATCTTAGGGGGCGTGTAAAAGCGCCCTAAGCCACTAAAATAGTTTCCAACCTTCAAGTATATTTAAGGCTGCAATCCTTTCACTCAAATGTCTGTCAGGTCACTTTTCAAATCAGATAAACTGGCCAAAATTCCATGACTTCCAGTCATGAATTGCAGGAGCAATAAGTCTATAAAGCTACGCAATCTCCCCATTTGCTAAGGTACTTGTCCTAATCACGGACAAATCAGACAGGCTGTGCTGTTCTGAATTAAACTTTCTAGCAACTGGTTGACCCAACGTCTTGGTCAATAACAAATAGTTATGATTGCTATAGTATACGTTCAGATCTATTCTAGTCTCCTTGTATAATTTACAATTAAAGGACTGGGACTTTGATTCTATTTAACATGTGTTTCAATTGATTAATTGCCTCCTTCTAGAACCTGGAAAAGACTTCTCTGAGATTTAAGCCCGCAACACTTCCCCCCCCAAAAAAATATATAAAACTTAACAACAAAAACATAAACAAAAATACAACCATGCCTCAACATGTACTGTATTCCCTACTACCCCTGGGATTTTCTTTCTTTCTATTGTTTTGTTATTTATTTTAGTCTGCATGCCCCCATCACTCCAGAAATATAATGATTCTTGTGTTGGGATTTAGGATATAACCAAATACATGTGCTAAAAAAGCATCCCATATTTCCTTAAAACAATTTGATATTTTATCATTAATAGCCATATTCCACATTTCTTTGTACCATTTTTTGATATTGAACTGATTATTTTCCAGTTCTTTGCAAATATCTATATTGCTGCAGTTAACATAATAATGATTAATTCATTTCCAGATTGAATTGATTATTCACAGTTCTAATTGATTATTTACAATCAAATTTGACTGTAATATTGTTAGATAACTTTGTATTTCAATACCCATAATTTTCTTTATCTCCTTGAAAATCACTTTCTATTCTTTCTGGCTCATTTTATATGTCCATCAGATATGCAAATATGTACCCTGTGCTTTCTTGCATCTCCAACAGAAGGGTGATACTTTTTTGTTCATTATATTCACTTTCATTGGAATAATGTACAGTAATTTCAAAGCTTGCAATACTGCTGAGACCACAAAAAGGGGAAATACCCAGTATAGTAAAATGTGGAAATATTTTAGCATATCTAAGGCAGACAAAATGGATCATAAGGTATGTTATCTACTTTCTCATTTCAGGTATACTACTGTGTACTAAACTGTAAACAGTTTCCAAGTTTCGGGTGTATATTTATTTATATACAGGAGCAGCAGAGAAAAAACACCTTATGGCACCTTAAACACAGTTATATATCAATATGAATTTTCATGGATACATACCAATTCAAGAAGCAGGTATATCCATGAAATTTCACTTTGAAATACAGCAAGACTTAAGGTGTCTCAAGGTTTTTGTGTTCATTTTCATTTGTTTGTTTTAATTTTTGTTTAGATGATATCAAAATATGTTGCCTGGGCAGAACAATCATTTAAGGGCAGAATGAATGAGTCTGTTTTTTCTTGAGCCTATCCCTTCTACACTACAGGATAGATGCTAAGAAGATGTCAGAAGGCAGTGTATCAAATGTTATATCTCATGCAGGGCAATCTGCTGCACACAACATTATATTGCAATCTCATTAATGTTTATATAAGATTGCTCAAAGTTATTGACAAGCCCACATGTCTACTCAGAAACAAGTCCCTCCACATATGCAAGAAGGCTTACAAACCGGGAAGTGGGTATACACTGCTCAACTAAGAGTAATTTATTACTTAGAATGCATGGAAAACATTACATACACTCAGCAACAATGTTCTGTAATTTACATTATCTCATTTAAAATATATCACAGGCACATCAGAATTCAAACACTAAATATTCAAATACAGTGCTGTACTATATTTTCCAATTCTGCATAAAAACTGAATCCTGCTAACTGTACAAATGTACAAATAAATCAGTTCATTAGCATGATTTTACTGGTTGCTTGTTTAATGCTCCACTAACATATCTAGTTTTAATAATAGCTATAATTTCTTCTTACTAGAAATACTGAGAAGAACTGCAATTGTGATTCAAAAAAATGTAATAGCCATTTATCTATCAGTTTGCCTTTGGAAGCACATGTAGCAGTAGACGGCCATCCCTGCCTTTCTGTACGCACTGCAAAAAGTACAGACAGCAATGCAGTAGATGGCACTAAGGAACCAGTAATGAATGACAACAGGATTCCTGATACTACTGGATGGATGCTTAAAAATGACAAGCTCTAGAACCAAATCTAATCCTATCTATCTATCTATCTATCTATCTATCTATCTATCTATCTATCTATCTATCTATCTATCTATCTATCTATCTATCTATCTATCAGAACCCAGTAAATACAGTGTTACCATTGCCCACTCCACTGAAAAAGAATGAAGAATTAACAAATTCATACAGTATAAAACTAAACAAACCATAGTTAAGCAAGGGGGGTTGTTTACAAGTATTTTTAGATTACGGTAGTATGTCAACAGTTCCTGAAAGTGCAGAATGACTTTCCCTATCTGCAACTAAAAAATCACAAAACAAAGTCCAACTTAACTAGACTGCTGTTAAGTGACAAGGGTGAATGTTTTTTTTTTCATGTCTGTTATGTTGCCATTACTTTAATTAGTGTCACTAAAGTTCTTATTTTCATCTCTGTTTTCCAGAGTCTTTGAAAATGAACATGTAATCTGTTAAATATAATTAAGAGAAAGAAAACATATCATAACCATTCATCACAATAACCTTGTTTCATTTACAATAAAGTCATTTACAACATTGCCAAAATATAGTAATGAATCAGTGTCAAGTCCTAACGAAGTTTTTAATAAAGATATGCATCTTAAAAGAAACAATTAAAATAACAAAGGCTTACTCTACTATTAAGGAATGGCATAATGTACTGTACAATTACTTCTGTTTCAAGAGAGAATGTAAAATATGCACCAGATTAAGAAGTTTGATCAAGTAACCATAAGGTCCTGTGGCAATAGTCCCCCTACCAGGACCATATGAAGGCAGACCCCCTCCCCAGTTGGAATCAGTTCAAGATAACTAGGTCAAAATACTCATGTGCCACATCATCACTTTGGTGCACTGCCACCATCTTTCAATACCCTCACCCCTTTGGCGATGGGTGCTCCAGGGTTTATTCACCACTGCTCATAGACAGCAGTTCTAACCCATTCAGTTAGAGATGGGCACGACTTAGCGGTATTCCCGTTTCCGTTTCCGTTACTCGTATCCGTTACTCTACGGAAACGGTAACGGGAATTACTCCGCCAGAATTCGAGCTCGAACCGACGAACGAACAATTTGGTCTGATTTGTCGTGCTCGTTACTTGCATCGCGGCGATCGCGCAATGCCAAGCAGCACAGAAAAAAAGTTTTTAAAAGTTAAAAAAAAACCTGATTTCCGGCCCTAAAAGTAGGCGAAAACTCTCTGAGGGCACCTACCAGGCCAGAAGGGTGTTTTATTTGGGGGGGGGGTTCCCCGCCCCCCTCTCCTTGGCTATTGCTACTGCTGCGCTGCTGGTACCAGGCTGGGAGGGCGCATCCATTTGCCATGCAGTGCGGGGGATCCAAAATGGCGACCGCAATATTTTTTTTGAAATCGTTGCCCAAAACCCCACCAAAGCACCACAGAAACATGCGAAAATTAGCTATTTTAAATGCTTGAATTTTTACAGTAGCAGCAGTGGGTTTTTCATGCAAAAAAAAGTCTCTGTTGATTTTATTTTATTTTATTTTATTTTACTTTATTTTATTTTTTTACACCTGCACATTCGCAATGATGGGCTCGCCCATGGGAGTGGACCATGCAAATTTTCCACCAATCACATGGCCACTTGGCCAGGTTGACCACAGAGACTTCTGGGATGTGCCAATCGGGCATAAACAGCCCACCACTAATCGTAGCCCAAACCCGAACCCTAAGCCTAAGCCTAACCCATACGCCAGTACACTGTCCTTCTAAGTGGGTCAGAGAGGCACCCAGAGGTGCACCCCAATACTCACCCTAACCTCACCCGTAACTAGCCTAACCCTAGCCCTTGCGCTAACCCATCTTAACCCTAAGCCAGATCTACTTGTATTGCACTACATGCAAGTACGTGAGACACAGCAGGTGCAAAGAGTCTGCCAGTCCGTCACTTGTGGCTCTGGCTGACTCCTGCAGCTCCCTCCAGGAGCCCGCTACCCCCCCAAAACCAGTACTAACGACAACGAAAAAACGAACTGACTAATTTTTGCAAAATTTCGCGAAAAACGGAAACGAGCCGAAACGGACTGCCTCTGACACACGACAACTCGAAAACGTCATTTTCCCTAGTCGTGCCCATCTCTACATTCAGTTGTGAGACCAAGGGCCTTTTCACACGACCCCTAAGATCCGCTGGTCCCTTAAATTCGGACCACAGATCTTGGGGGCTCGTTTCTGTTCCTGCTTCCCCACCCCTCAGCACTTCCTGCTCCTGGCGGCGTGAGGGGGGGAGGTAAAAAAGGACAAAAGAAGCCTTTACTAACCTGACAGTGCGGTCGAACTTGCTACGAGCCCCGTTACTTCCTGGTTCCGTCTCAAGGAGCTCTTAAAGGGGCGGGAGGCAAAAAAACAACAGACAAGCCAGGAGAGCCCGGCACTCTTATCCGCATCAAAAAATTTTTTCACCTCCAAAGAGAAGGTACAAGAAAAGTGCGCTGGGTCACGCTAAAGTGGGCGGGGTCGCACTTAATTGTCTCCAAACTCCGGAGCTGGTGGGAAAACATTTCTATGCTCCGGAGCTGGGAGCCATTTGCAGCGGAGCTTAGGGGTCGTTTATAAACGCCCCAAGAGACAGAAGTGGATGAGGTACCGCCCTCATCCCCCCTCCCCTTTACCTTTCAGACACAACTGAAAAATATTTATAAAATTTGATTAAAAGAAAGGGGAAAATAAGAAAAATAAAGGACACTCCAAAATTAATAACACCGTTTCAGATTCAAACACGTGAGTACAAGCATACAGGATATAAAGCATCATCATCAGAAACACGTAATAAATTCTAAGCTAACTTTACTGTTATCTATCTAGGGAGATAGGCACAGGATTGTCAACAGACTCCTCTTGAATTAACAAGGCTGCCTGACATGGGGAAAAAACTCTTATTTCCAAAAGATCAGAGTGAATTAAAGGGGAATCACTCTTTACAGTTCTCTTTATGCTACTGATGGCCGTTCCTTAATTGCCTTAAACCACTCTGGTGGCTGGTAGGACATCCCGTCACAAAGATATCTGACCATAAGCAGCCTTCCCCACCTGCTCCCTTCCGCTTGCTGCCCTGATCTGCATAACTTCCAGCCATGAGGTGCCTTAACTTCCTAGCTCTCAGGAACAAGAGAGAGATCCTCTGAATCTCAACATCCCTGAAAGGGCTTGATTCCAGCACTCAGGAGGTAGAAAAGTGGTCCAAACTGGTTCCCAAATGAAAGTGTTCATCTTCCTAGGCTCTGCCATGTCTACCTAGAAAGTTCAGATATGCATCCTTTTTTATATGTTCCAAGTCCTTTAATTTCTCCACTAGTTCCCAATGCATTGATCTTTTCTGTACTTACTGAGAGGGACTGAGAGAGATTTTAAACATATGTTTATAAAAGAATTGACCTGTGATAAATGCAACTGCAAATTCTGAAGAGGTAGCTGGGACAGTCTGTGCTAGTATCTCAAGCAAAAACAATACAAAACAAAATAAAAAAATGGACAAAAAAGAACAAAGCATTGTGACACCTTAAAGGCTATTATACGTTAATGTATGCTATCATAGCATCACATATATGAAGTGGGGGTGGGGGGAAAGGAACTAATTGCAAATGTATTTGTGCATGATAAAGCAATCCTCCAATGATGTCATAAGCACCTTTCCAATAATGTAAAGAAGCTTTGTGAGCCAGGTACTGCTTCTGCGACCAGCTCCACACAGAGAAAGCTCCATGGGGGGGGAATGACTGCTGCTGGTATGACCATCCTTGCACTTGGACCAAGCATGGAGTAGCTTAGCCCAGGCATGTCCAATATTCGCCCCTCCAGATGTTTTGGACCACAACTCCCACAGTCCTTTGCCATTGGCAATCTAAGCTTAGAATTCTGGGAGTTGTGGTCTAAAACATCAGGAGGGCCGAAGTTTGGACTTGCCTGGCTTAGCCCTATCTGTAGGACCTTTATCTGCTGGCTCCAAAGATGCTCCATTTCCCTAAGGAAGGCCAGAACCTGCCCACTCACCACCACCCTCAGCCACACCAGAATGGAGGTGCCACAGCCAATAGTGTGCGTGCACACACACACACACACACACACACACACACACACACACACACACACACACACACACACACAATCTCAGTATCATACTGTCAGTGTTTCAGCTGTGCCATTAAATCAAGCAAAGGTGTTCTGTAAGACACAAATACAGTTAAGAGAAAATGGTCACACATCTTTCAAAGAGTATTTGGAGGGATGAGAGTACATTCATAAGAACACTACAGTGTGCCTTGAGTGGAAATCAAATGCCTAACTGATAAAGAGATTTTATGAGTAGGACGGGAATTAGATGAGATGCAATTCCCCATCTCTCCTGATAAACAGAAATATTAGATTGTTTTGTTGGAATGTTAAAAAGAATGTTCAAAAATGATTTGCATACACAGCACTTCTTAACAAGCTTTCCAAATGCCCTCCCCCAATTAACTAAAAAGAGATTAGGGGTAAACCCACTCTCCAAATGCTGAAGAAGTGTATCTAATCCCTTAAATAGCTCCCATGTTCATGTGAAAAAAAAAGAGTACTCTTGAACAACTAGAGTTAGCAGTACTGATGAAGTGGAATTTTTGTATTATGCACCGAGATCAAAGGAAACACTGATATGCATTTAAAATTACTTTGACAAAGTGGCCCAGATGAAACATGAACCAAAAGGAAAGGGAGATGCATATTTATCCAGTTGGTGAGGTTTCAATGGATAAGTGCAAAACTTGAATTAGAACTGGAATATTTCTCCCTCTCCCCCCTTCTCTTTCTTACAGCATCAATCATACTATTTCTCAGATAATTTGGCTGATACCAGTGTCATCAAACTATCACATTTGTGCTGTGCAGGTCTGAAATCTAGCCGTCTATCTTTGCACTTAAGTTGCTGCCTGTCCCTGCCACTCTCTACCTAGAATTCCAATATATGCACTACGACAGAATTTGCTAATAGTGCCAGCAGTGGGTTTCCTCACTGCTGGCAACTTCAAAGGAATGATATCCATAATTTTCTCAGCAAATGAGGCAAAGGATTTTATTCTGAAAATCATTAGCTGCCTACCAATCCTCAAAACTCCATAGAGGACCTTGGACCAGCCACCCTTTCTCAGCCTAATCCATTTCATTGCTAGATGGTTTGAGTAAGAGAGGCACACCAACACAGGTGTTTGGTGTAGAACAGTGATGGTGAACCTATGGCACGGGTGCCAAACGTGGCACTCGGAGCCCTTTCTGTAGGCACCCGACATCACCCCTTCATAGCCACCTGTATACAGGTTAAATTACTGTATTGGCACTTTGCAAAAAAAAAAAAGAAGTGGGTTCTGAATTGCAGTTTGGGCACTCGGTCTCTAAAATGTTCGCCATCACTGCTGTAGAACATAGTGTAGAACAGCATAGCTGACTACCTCTACAACGGAAATGCAATCACAGCAATACAACTCTTTATAAGAATTCCTTCTTCTAATTCCTTTAGAAATAAAATATAAGTCTTGTGATTGGTTGTCTTGGTAATGAATAGGTTTCCAGACAATCCAGTCATGTCAAGGAGCTCCTTGGGTACCATATCACTCCTTCTCTCTACATGGTCGAGCTTCACCCATGTATTCAGAAGGCACACATGGTTTCTAGTATGAATGCTCCTTGGTGTGAGCAGTATGTCTTGTTTCCTCAGAATTTTCCTTGGTTGCTCTAAATAACATAAAATTTGGACAACAGGTTCAGTTCCACAGGGGTAGGATCTGTCTTCTTGTCTCACTGGCCCTTTCTTCTCAAACTGGGTCTCCTGTTTTTCAACTGGACAGCCTTTTAATAAAATCTTTACATCCGTAAGGGTTTTAAGCCTCTTGTATGATTCTACGATTTTTGTCATATCAGGCCACTCTGGTGCTAAGCTTCCTGCTAACACAGGAATCTCTGTCCTAAGCTGTCTTCCTGTGAAGGGCTGAGCTGGCTACAGCCGGTAATTCCATACAGCCACAGATTTGTAGTTCATGAGTAGACATGGGCACGACCAGAAAAAATGACATTTCGAGTTTTCGCTTGTCGGAACGGGTCCGTTTTGGGTCGTTTCCGTGTGTCGCGAAATTTTTCAAAAATTTGTCATTTCCGTTTGTCGTTTGTCGTTTGTATCGCGATTTAGCGCGACTTGACTTCCCAGAGCATAGGGGCGTCCCGCAATCAGGGCCGGCACTATGTGTTTTTGCGCCCTAGGCGGCGGGCGGGGCGGGCGGCAGCCGCGGGCGGGTGAGTGGGCGGGCGGCGGCGCGGGCCGCAGGTGGGTGATGGCGCGGGCGGGTGAGTGGGCGGGCGGCGGCGCGGGCCGCAGGTGGGTGGTGGCGCAGGCGGATGGGCGAGTGGGCAGTTAGGATATCACTTCTGTTTTTGGCTTGCACCCAAAATGTGTGTGTGTGCAAGCAAATTGAAGTTGGGAAAATAGAAAATAAATGGTAGTATATAATATATTTTTAAAATAAATCCACACCTCCCACTCCCAGTCGAACCTCCCCCTTTATCCAATATCAGAAAAAAATCCTCACAAACTGCCAGAGAAGAAATAAAGAATAAACTGCTATTCCCTTCAGCAGACAAAGCTGCAGGGAATCAACGAAATTATTTTCTAAATTCAATTCCCTCCCTGCCTGCCTAACTTAAATCCTAAAACCTCCAGCCTCCCTCCTCAATCTCGATCGGATCACACCAGCACAAGCAGCCAGCCCTCCTCCCTCAACCACATCCATACACCAGACTGCAATTTCTGGAAGGTGCCTCGGCTTTTTATGCCCTCCGAGACATCCAGAAGTGTCAGTCAAAAACCTGGCGATGCCATTGGTGGAATGGTTCAAAAAAATTGCATGGTCCCATCCCATGCCCAGCCCAAATGGGCAGGTCTAAAAAAATAAAATATAAAATATAATAAAATAAAATCAATACGACGTTTTATTGCTATAAAAAACCCACTGCTGCTACTATTAAAATTCAGGCATTTAAAATAAATAAATTTCACATGTTTATGTGGTGATTTTGACCACGATTTCAAAAGAAAAATTGTGGTCGCCATTTTGGATCCCCCCCCACCGCATGGCATGGCGAGACGACGAGGATGACCCCCCCAGCCTGGTGCAAGCAGCCCAGGACAGGAGAAGAGGGGGGGGAAGCCCAGAAACCACCCCTCTGGTAGGTGGCAAAGCCTCAGGCACGCATATTTTCGCCTGCTTTTTTGGCCGGGAGTCGGGGGGTTTTTAAAAAACTTTTAAAAACTTTTTCTGTGCTTCACGGCTTCGCATTGCGCGATTGCCGCGATGCCACAAATGGAAACGAAAAACCCGACCAAATTTTTCTTTTTTCGGTTCGAGTTCGAGTTCTGATGGCTTAATTATTGTTACCATTTCCGTTACGTAACGGAAACGATAACCGAAAACAGAAATGACAATTTCGCCGAGTCGTGCCCATGTCTATTCATGAGTGCAGAACAAGGATTGTTCCATTTTAAGATTCTCTTGGCAGTGTGCAAAGCATGTTCTCCTTTGCCATTCTCTTGTGAGTGGAAGCAATGTGTTCAAAATCATGTTCCATCTGAAAATTCTTTTAAAGTATAGCATTTCTATGAACCTTATGAAATACTCAACCATGCAACATTGAGACTCCTATTTACAGTGGTAACTAGCAATGATATCTAGCAAAGGTGCGCTTGTTGTTTTAAACCAGAGGCATATATTTTTATTGCATATATTTGTATGGCCTGCAAAATTTACATGTGGGCATCTCATCTTTCATCATTTACTGATTCCTACACACCGCACAGTGTCAGATCCATTGTTCTTTTGTTACTCTTTCCATCCTGAATGTATGCAGCAATAACAACCTGGAAATACATCAGCTGCTACATATTCCTCAAATGTAGACTGATCATCATGTGACACTGTGCTTCTTCAAAGTGTGTGTGCAACAATCAAGGACTTCCCTACAATATATTTAGTAATCAGATTGAATTGTGTAAGTTTCATCACAAGACAATAGCATGTTACTAGTGTTTAATTTACAGTCCTTTGTTACTCAGGGTAACATGAAGCTTGAGATTAGCTATTACCTTAAATGAATTCATTCTACACAAATATCTTAGAAACTCTCATACACCCACATATTTACCAGACATTCCTTCTCAATCTGTGGATAGTTTTCCTCTATTTCTGTTACGTGCGTGAGAACAAACAGCAACTGGTTTCCAGAATATATCTCCTACCCCATATCTCCTGAAATCTGAGGTCAAATTTGTTGGCTTGCTTTGGTAACACAAAGCCTGCACAGGAGAAATTATTTCTTTTGCTTGTTGAAAAGTCTTGTGCTATGTGTCAAGATCTTTATGAATATATGGTCAACTTCCTTTCACATAGCACAGGTGAAAAAAGACTCTCTTTGGACTTTTGTGGTTATTCAGATTTGACACAATAAGATTTTTCTGAGGGTCTGCTGAAGCTGAAACTTTCTAGGGCTTAGAACAGTACAACGGCAAGTGATTCCTGGTTGGTTTTAAAGGCTTTGGGCATCTGACAGCATGTCAGAGTGTTTAAGAAAAGGAGCCAGACCAACATGGATGCATGACTTAACCACAGCTTTATTGCATAAAACATTCTACCACAGTGATGTTGTTAATTGCTTCATGGCTTGACCAAAGACAATTCATGGCTTGACCAAAGACAAAGGACCACAGCAAAACAACTCCTCATGATAGATTTTCATGTAGGGACAAAATAGGTGGAAAGTGATCTATATACACTGACTTGAGTTTGATAGAAGAAAGGCAATATATAAATATAATGAATATGTAAAAAGTAATAGCAACCTTATGTCTGACACTGTCAACAAAATCTGAGGAGTTTTTGAGCATGTGCGGCGGGGCTCACACTTTAGCTTCTTCTCATGCTAGTCTTCATTCCTGAAAAACTCTGAAGGGGGCATCATGCCCTCCCCACATTAGCCAGTATTGTGTGGAGAGAATCAACAGTATTATGGCTCCAAAGTTATAGGAGTAACATGAATTTTCTAAAGAAATTATAGATTGCTACAGTTTGCATGGAAAGTAGTTATCAGAGGGGGAAAATAAGTTAAATCTATGTCAGGGGAATATGCTAATGACACAAATCGTATGACTTTATTATATCAAGGTACTAGAATTAACAAACTCTGAAATCTTAGCATTGGTATTTTAAATATATAAGAAAACACTGCTTTCTGTACTTAAGTGATATCTAAAATCATAAAGGATGTAAATTATTGAACAAAATATCATTTATGAGTCAAAAACCTTCCCTATGCCAGGTATCACTCACTGACCTTTCTGAAATTCCAGAATGGATGAAGAGGCAGAATTTAATCTGGGAAGTTTAGCTACAGTTACTGATTTCCTGTCTTAATAGTAAAATAATTGATTTTTTTTCTTGCGCTCATTCCAGAAATGTTAGTAGTTTCCCTCTCAGATGAAGTGAGATTCATCAGAGAAACCTATCCAGCGAGTCTAAAAGTTCCCTTTGGGAAGCAATAAAATTACAACATTGTCCCTTTGCAGAATACAGAAACAACAAAAGAAACTTGATTTGAATATGCTTATTATAATCTATATGGTAGAGGTTTAGAAGCTCATAACAAAATGGAAGTATAAGACAATTATGTTCTGTTTTTACATATGTGAATGGCTTTACTAGTAAAACTGAGAATGGGGGTATATTATTGAGGGACCAAGGATTCATTTGAACATCCTGATCTAATTATGTTAATGTCCTATTAACAAAAGATTTAATGGCTTCCTATTAAGAGTCCAAATTATGCTGCAAAGTGGTAAGTTCTGCTACAAATTAATTCTTTTAAATTTTACCTACCTCATCTTTTGCCACCCAAACCCAGCAATCTGTAATAATTCACTCCATTTTGTTTTGTTTTTAAAAACACATCTACTATTTTATTATAAGATATTTATAAGTGTTTTAATAAGACACCACTACAAAGATGTCAGCTCGTGAAAAACATGTCAGCTTGGGAGAAATCACTTTATTTATCAGCAGGTGTTTCATTTAAGTGCCATTTAATTAGATGGACACTTGAAATAATGCTTTTCAGAAGTATAGATTGATTTAATGCCACAATAAAGATTTTCAGTTTTAATATTTAATTACTTTACTGAGCCTGCATTTACTTGATGTCAATGACTGGATTTTGTCGGCAATAGCCAGTTGTCAGTGATGAAACAGCTGATGCACTATTCCTTGGGAAGCAAAAGGGGGTTATATTAAATTGCAATGTGCATTTTAAGGATTAACAGCTACCATAGCTTAATGCTTCAACAGGGTAACTCTCATGCACGCTGGCAGGCAGATATTTAAGACAGGCAAATATTTTTAAATGCCTCATATCTTATGCAAGGATCTTGCTGGTTCCACATCTTAAACTGAATGGGCATATCACTAAGGTCCAGCCAAATGTAGCAATCACACCTCTAGGGAAGACCCTTAACCCTACCTCCTATCCTGTGTAAATCCAAGTACATGTGTGGGACCTATCAAGCCCTTGTGCTACGAGTGTGACAGACCAGGGCTGTATGAAGGGGCAAGGTGTGCAAAATGGTGTGGCAGGATTGTGGCCTCATGTGAACATCCAAGGAAAAGGGGACCCTAATCACACACAGCATTGGTCCTCAAATGCTGTACAATCAAATTAACACAAGCTTGTCCACAAGATTTGGATCTGAATGGAATGTGGGAGCAGAGAGAGGAAGACCACTCCTATCCGAGTTAAGCTTCACAGTCTTTTCTAGGTGCTTTGCCCCACGCGTGCGAACACACACACACACACACACACACACACACACACACACACACACACACACACACACACACACACACACACACACACACACACACACACACACACACACACACACACACACACACACACACACACACACACACATAATTGTTTTGGAGGTGGGCATCATGACAGCAGAATTTCAAGATCCAGAGATGTGTGCACGTGCAAAACCCAAAAATTGTATAGGTTGTTCGTCCCTGAAGCAAATGAAACTACTGTATATAATGAAAGTGGTATATAACACTTGGCAGAATTAACACTGAATCTCAAAAAGCTTAAAAGCTCAAATGTTAAAGCCATGCCTCCTCAGCTAGTGCTTTGATATCAAAGGCAGTTACGGATATCAAAGGTACTTACAGGAGGCTCCCCACGCAATCTATCAGGCACATATGAGGATAAGTATCTATATCAAGTACCTTAGTCTTAAGTCAATGTATTTAAAGATCAAACCTAGCACTTCACACTGGATAAGGAAATTGACTGGGAAGCCTTGTGGTTATCATTGTGAGCTGGATAGCTCAGTACATCCACTTGGCAACTGAGGCAGTGCTTGGGAGTTCAATTCCCCATTGTGCATTCCCTAGAACAGTGGTTCTCAACCTGTGGGTCCCCAAATGTTCCTGGACTGCAACTCCCAGAAACCCCTTCCAGCACAGTGAGTGGTGGAGGCTTCTGAGAGTTGCAGTCCAGGAACATGTGGGGACCCACAGGTTGAGAACCACTGCCCTAGAAGAAAGGAACACAATCCACAGAGTGCTCCAAGAGGAAGGGAATGATAAACATTTATTTGTATGGTGGCCCTTTCCAGGACTTCTTACGCATAGGCTGAAATCTTGTTGCTTAGTGTAGTAAATTGGAATTACAGTAGGTCCCTTTGAATAAAAGAAGGTGACTCACCAAATATCCACTTAGTCTGGTGCAACTCACTACACTATGCAAGAGGATTTCAGCCTATATGCAAGAAATCCTGGAAAGGGTCACCATATAACGCAATCGACTTGATAGCACACACTTATGATCATGAAGCCTAACAATCAATCGAGTACAATGGAACAATCTAATTCAGAGAATATCAGAGCATGCGCCACTACAAATAAAGTAAGGAGGTGGCATTAAATTGGCTCCTTGTCATAAGTAGGATGAATGACCATGCAGCACAACGGTCTAAAGCTGCAAGGTCCTGATTCAGTCTAGGGCATGAAATCCAAACTGAGCTCTGGAAATTTCCATGCTGCCCGTTATTTGGCATTGAGAACCATAAATTGTCATTTATTTATTTATTTATTTATTTATTTATTTATTTATTTATTTATTTATTTATTTATTTATTTATTTATGGTTACTCAAAAGCAGAATATGTGGGATTAGGAAAGGACAGAAGGGGGAATTAAATCTCATAAATAGGTCCAGAGATTTTGTGGAAGCCAAACCATGTTTAATCCCCTCCCCATTATTACAACAACTACGAACTGTGTTTTTATATGTCTGTGAAGATTCTCACTCAACCAGATGAGATTATCTGGAAGTGTTTTTATATGACTATTTTTTAAAATGTTGGAAGCCACCCAAAGTTGTGGCTTGTCCACTAAATGAGTATCAGTTTAAACAAGCAAACAAACATAACCTCTTAATATTTTTCATAAAAGTGTGTGGAAATTGTCAATATGACGGGCCCTTCACAAGAAACTGGCCATACCCAACTGCAGACAAAATTAGTCTGTCAGGGTCAAAAAACGGTCGATTTTGTTTTAAGGACATGTTGCTAATGGTTAGTGCAATGTACATCTGGTGCTTGTGCATGAAGGCCTACACTGGATGTGTGACTCAGGATACATTTCAACTATGAATCAATACAAGTTAAGAATTCAGCATAGGTATATATGTAGTTTTGTGCACTGAGCCACATAACTGGATATTAACAGCATATGCCAGTGGTAATTGGGCATGCAATATTCCCAACAGCTACACATACCTAGAGAAAGTGCCATATTTCCTAGTAGTTGTTGTGACTAGAGATGGGCACAAAATGAAAAATGAAACACTGTTTCGTCGTTTTGTTATACAATGAATTTTCATTGTAAAATGAAAACACAATTTTTCCTTCCAGAAACAAAATGTTTCAACCTAGAAGAACCAAATCTTGTAGGTAGCTTATTTGGACTCTTTCCTTTAAGCACACCAAATTTGGAGATGTTTGGGGTTCAGGGGGCTAAGTTATTAAATTCCAAAAGGGGTCACACAGGAGAAAATCATTTATAATTGACTTGGGAGGAAAGTGCTTAATACCCCCCCCCCGTGGGGGAGCGATTAAGTGCTTCCTTTAATAATTACAAATTTTTTTTCCTGGGCGACCCATTCTAGTTCTAGAAGCACAGTACATGGGACTTCCATGTATCCACACTGGTGTAACTAGGGAGGGACAGAAAAGAAACCTGGACCCCTGGAGGGGGAGTAGCAGGAGGAGGAAGCTGTCTGGTTGGGGGGCAGAAGAGGGTGTAAAAACTGACTTTTTCCCCAGGCACTCCAAACACTAGCTACACCTCAGTGCATCCAGAAAGTGTTTTGAAGCTCAAGCAGGGCCAAAATACTGCAGCAAGACTTTCGCTCGGGAAAACAGATTGAAAAACAATTTGCCCATGTACACCCCCATAATAAACAAACAAAAATATAAATATAAATACAGTAACCCTCCGCCGATCGCGGGGGTTATGGACCCACGCCCCCCGTGATGAAATAAAATCTGCAATATGCGGAAGCAGGTGGGGCGGCAGGGGCATCTTAGCTCCCGCCGCCGCCCGCCCGCGCAGCCTGAGGCTTCTCAGGGGAGCCTGGTTGAGCGGAGCGACCCGATTGCTCTGCGCCACCCCTCCCGGCCACCCCAAGCCTTCCTGGGGGAGCCTGGTTGAGCAGCGTGGAGCGACCCGATCTCTCCGCGCTGCCCCTCCCGGCCACCCTGAGCCTTCTCGGGGGTGCATGGGAGGGTAGCGCGGAGCGACCCGATCGGCCCTCTGCCACCCTCCCACACACCCCCGAGGCTTCTCAGAGGTGGGGGGCGGTGTGGAGCGACCCGGCTGCCCCCGTCCCCCCACGGTGCAGGTTATGCGATCCCGCGATGTGGCGGGGCCGCGGTACCTGAACCGCGAAATAGCGGGGGGTCACTGTATAATAAACAACAATATAATACAACAAAATAAAATGGCAAGAAAAAGGGCTGGGGCAAAACAATAGAACCAACACACAACACACAACATATAACCAAAACTTTCCATAAGGAGCCAGGTCTTTAGGGCTTTCCTAAAGGCTGGCAGAGATTCTGCCAGCCTAATCTCCATGGGCAGTTTGTTCCAGAATGTCATGGAGGTCACCAAGAAGGCCCGGTTGTGGGTAGAAACCCTTCGGGCCTTCCTCAGAGTGGCCACCTGGAGTGAGAAGGCGAGTGAAGCTGACCTCAGGGAGATCCACTCCACCAGATAGTCAGGTCCCAAGCCATGGAGGGTTTTGTAAACCAAAAACCATACCTTGAACTTTATTTGCAAGTCAACGGGAAGCCAATGCAGGTGAGCCAGAATGGGGGTGATGCGGTCAAACATGCCCGCACCAACCACCAGCCTGGCCGCCACATTCTGCACCCGCTGTAGTCACTGAACAAGGGTCAAGTGCAGCCCCATGTAGAGATTACCAGCGCCTGCACTACCATCCTAAGGGAATCCACATCCAGGCATGGGTGAATCTGGGCGATAAGCCTAAACTGAAAGAAGGATCCCTGGAAACAGCTGCCACCTGGGCTTCCAGGGACAGAGCTGGATCCAGGATGACGCCCAGACTCCTCACTCTATCCACCAGATTGAGGGTCAATCCCTGTAAACTGGGGAGAGGGCCACTGTACCCTTCCGGGGATCCCCCGAGGAACAATAGCCCAGTCTTCCCGAGCATAATCCTTTCCAAAAACATGCTTGTAAACCAAAGCACTCTTATATCAAAGCCAATTTCCCTATAAGAAGTATTGAAAACTCAGATGATTCCTTCTGGAGTCCCACAGATCACATTACTGTACACACAAAATGCCAATACTAACAAAAGAAGCTAGCTAGAAGTCCACGTGCACATCATGGTTTATGTACCTGGTTACGGATTCTGCTCTGTTTGGGACTAATAACTGGATTTTACTCTGTTTTCAATGTGACAATAATACAATGCAATTTGTAGCCCTACACACGCTTGACTAGCTAGCCCATGACAAAACGATTTGAAAAATAAGAAAGTATGTTGAAAACAAATTAAATAAAAATATAAAGAAAAATAAAACAAAATCTTAACTTGCACTCCCCTTTGAAAATTCCAAGGGAAACCTGCATTCCATTCTCCTCCCTCTACTTTAGAGGTAGCCTTAAATGGAACGTTCCAGACAATAATCCACAATCCAGTGGGGGGGGGACCACGACTGGCTCACTTGCAATCATGTGACCTGCTCAAATTACTTGTACTGCAAGACATTGCTTGTTGATCAAGGCAAAATTTAGAAGAATGTTTTGTTTATCTTGCAAAACTCTCTTAAACCAAGTTACTCTTAAACTAAGGTGTTACTGTACAATTCAAAGTGCTGGCTTTATAACTTATGAAGCCCTAAAAAGCTTGGGTCCATAGTACCTAAACACACATTCCTTCCTATGAGTCTGCCCAAGCATTAAGATCACTGGGGTGGCCTTTCTCTCAGCCTCACCAGTTTCAAAGTGGCATTAGTAGCGACACATGAAAGACCCTTCTCTGTTGTTGCCCACAGACTCTGGAACTCCCTCCCTCATGAAGCAAGGCTGGCCCCATCTTTGCTGACCTTCTGCAAGCAGGCAAAATGACTGGTGGATTGCTGTGTTTTTATATTGATTTTATGACCGTTTTTAATATAACACTTAGTTCTTTTGAAATATTCATACACTTACTGTTTTTAGCTGGTAAATATTGTCTTTTTAAGTCTTTAAGCCACCTTCAGTCATTTTTAAGGAGAATGGTGGGATAAACATTTTAAATAAATAAGAAATGAATGAATAAAACACCTTGAAAGCAAGGCCAATAGGGGTAGAATAAAAAATGTGTTGCAATTTTCCCAGCACTGTTGCAGTTCTCTCTCCTTTCAAGAGACAATGCCTGAATATAACTAGCTTCTGCTCTGAATTGAAATAATCTAGAAGTCATGAATTCTACATTCAGACCACTCTTACAATACATTAGTACAGGGTACATAGGGTATGGCCACATAGTGTTTAGTGCAGGCCCCAAGGCCTTCCTTGGTCCCTCATGGGGGGGGGGGAAAGAAGCTTCTCTGCCACAAAATAAACAATCATGCCTCCAGAAGTCTCCAGGGAAGATGATCTTCCTAGGGAAAAAATGGTACTCCACTCCACAGAAAAAGCAGCCAGGGATCTAGTGGTGGTGGTAAATGGAGTAAGTGTGACCATCAAATTCTCCTCCTTTGCTTACCATGTCTTAGAAAGTACATTTACTTGTAGGACAAAATAGCCTTGAAGCTTGATATAGATGGACTATTTTTATCCCAGTAAGGTCTGAGACAGAATGGGTGGGGTTTGAGAATAGGCAGTCTATCACTGACATGTTTAAATAAGAGATAAGCAATAAACAAAGATATCATCAGAAACAGAGCAAAATTTGATCCATGGTCTTAAAGAGATGGTTATCTGTCGTACAAATGACTGAGACTTGGTACAAGAAATGTTTGTTCAACATTTTTTTGCTGACACAGATTTTTCTTGAGATCAAAACATTTCAAGGATATTTTAACAGCTTCCAACTGAGCACATAACAGATTCAGCAGCCACCATGGAATACCCTTTGGTTAATAAGTTTGTATAATACAAATGGGAAGATAAACACATGAAAAGAATCCTGTGTAAGCATCCCTGTAGCAAACGACCATCATGTTAAGTAATCATTCGTACTTCTACATTTCATAAATCATGCAGTCATAAAAATGAGGTGGCCCACTTTAATTCACATTGCAGTTTGTTTTTTACAGTCTTGCTCAAGGGACTTTTAAAACATCTTCCAAAATGAAAACGAAAACAAAACCCAACCCCAAAACCTGAATAAGTTTCCAGTAGTAAAAGAGTCCAAATCTCTATATTTTATTATGGGCCACAGTGCCAGGATGCACAGTATGAAAACTCTGTGTATCAAATTCATGAAGAAGTGCATTTTGATTCAAGAAAGCTAACACTGAAACTACTTTGCCAGTCTTTAAAATGCCAAAATATTTTGTCTTTTCTTCTTCTCCATTTGCTCCTCTCCCACTTAATTCTGCCATTATGGATGCAGTGAGGCTGTTCTAGGATTCATTTGCCTCATATGATAAAATACATTAGTTGAATTTCACCCTTACACACCGTAACTTGTGTGGCTGACTAAGTGGTACCTACCTTGGGTCAAATGGAATGTATTTATGTCAAAACTCACTTGATATCTGATAATGTGATTTTTTTACATCATCACTGGCTGCTCTTCCTGCATTCTTTTCCAGCTCAAGATAGGGAACTAATAAACTGTGTGACGTTGAAATCTTCTGTAGTGATCCACCTATGTCTAGAAAGGAAAAGGTTGCATTCACTTTATACTAGAAGTCTTTACACTGGATTCCAAGTTCATCAAGAATAGACACATATTTAAAAAGGGGGTGCAAGAATGTGAAATTCATTGCTAGGCAGAACACCATGCCCCTATCACTAGTCTAGAAAACACAGCAGGTCATATTCAAGTAGCGTTTTCCAATCCTGCTTAACCAGTGACATTGCCTAACATTATAATATACATTCAGATATGACTCACATATCAAGCTGGAAGCAGTTCCCCAGTCACTCACTCATACAGCTGAAAACTGTTTTCCGAGTTGCAGCCAGTACAATGGTAAATTGGTCATTCTATTGTTTCCATCCTATGAAGAGATCTATTTTCATCATGGAGCCACTCTAAACATTCACCCCATTGTGTAATCCAATCTGAGTGCATGACAGAACAATAAGATGACCACTGATGAGCAAAGAGGCATAGCTGAAAAGCACAGTTCCCCGGAGCAAATGGATATATGAAATGTCCATGAGAATAGAAACAGTTCATCTATTGCCTTAGCCAGAAAGCTTGCACATTTAAGTGTTCAAATAATCAATGCTCTTATTTGAACAGTATAACATTGGAAGACAAAACCAGGTCCAAGTAGTTTGAAAATCCTAGTACAAGTTTAATGAAGTCAGGGAATTGCAATAACTTTTGTAAAATGTAACAGAGAATTCTTCAGGGCAAAAAGATTCGCCAGACTCTCTAATAGATAGTACTTCAGTAATCAGTGCTAGAAAGCTGTTTCCCCCCAAGTGGTCTGTTTGAAACTCTAAACAATGCTTTGCCTAAACAAATGGAAAGTCATCAAATCATTTTGAAAATGATCTCCAAAATGCAAAGGGAAAGTTAATATGAGGCAGTGTAAAAACAGTTACAGTTTATCTGTCAAATTCTTCCTCCAATTCTTTCTTCATTAATTTAGACTTTTAGCTCGAACCGATGAAAACAACAATTTGGTCACACATTTATTTTCCATTCCAAGGAGGGAAGGGAGGGAAAAAGAGAGAAAGAGAGAGATCATGATTATTTGCAGTGTTTGGAGATTTATATGGATACACCACATTTCCTCTGTTTTAAATCATTTTTTCTAGCATCCACTTTAATTCTGCAATTTCCAAGCATGCTTCTTTGACAATGGAGGTTAAATCTTCCAATGAATCAAAACATTGTGTTTATTAGCATGACAAACTGCCTGGTATTTTTATGAAGCAGTATTTATTCAAACCATTAGTAAAGGCTGCAAAATTAATCTTTTTTTATTTTATTTTTTTACACCTGCACCATACAGAATTTGATACTGAAATTGGAAATCAGATCTGCTAAGCAAGATTTTAAAAGAAGTATCCATGATAGGTAAAATGGAGTTGAGAAAAACAGACATGTGTTTTATTTTTGAATTTTTGAGAAAATTAAATTAAGATGCGGAAATGTTTGTTTGTTTGTTTGTTTATGGGTGTGGCGCACAATAGGTCTTGTATGATTGCAATGATCATAATGGGAAATACCTGTTAACAGTGTAGCTTAGTGTTGGCGGACCTATGGCACAGGTGCCAAAGGTGGGCTCGGAGACCTTTCTGTGGGCACCCGACATAGCCCATTCACAGCCACCTGTATTCAGGTTAAATGGCTGTATTGGCACTTTGCGAAAAATTAGTGGGTTTTGAATCGCAGTTTGGGCACTCGGTCTCTAAAAGGTTAGCCATCAGTGGCCTAGCTGTTTAACCCTAACCAATCTGTTGCATTGCACTACATGCAAGTTGTTTTTTTTAGGGCAACCTCAGTCTGCCATTTTTTCACTTGTGGATACCAGTATATGGATGATACCCAACTGCAAGTGTCACTGTCACAAATTTTACTTTGGAAATAATCTTAGAAAGGAAAGCAAAGTGTGCTGCTTATATATATTGCTCCATATTGCTTAAAGCACTCCCAGGTGGTTTTGCAATTTACTGTAATTATGTAGGCTACACATATTCAGCTAAGTGCTCAATATTCTAGGTAGAGATGGGCACGACTTGAAAATTTTTTTTTTCGAGTAAATATTAGTCGGGTAAAAACCGTTTCGGCTCGTCTCCAAATTCTTTTCCAATTGAAAATTCGCAAAAATTAGTCAGTTCGTTTTTTTTTTTTTTTTCCATTGTCGTTAGTACTGGTTTTGGGGGGGGAGCGGGCTCAGTGTTTGGAGGTTTGTGGATACACCACATTTCCTCTGGCCCGCTATAAAGGGAAAGTGGGCTCCTGGAGGCACCCGTGGGTGCCTCCATCCATCACCCACTATGGAGGGGAAGCAGGCTCCAATGAACCCCTCTACATGGGGGTTATTAGCCTGACAAACTGCTGCTGCTTTTTAAAATGCTATGCATTCAGCCATTATGGATATTGCATAACAGAATGTGCAGGACAGTGAGACCAGTGAGAGTGATACAGTCATGCCCGCCCTTCACAAGGCTCTCAGCACCTACCATGTCTCACACAAAAGGGAATTGTACTTGATGTGTGTAATGCAATGCAAGCAAGTAGATCTGTGCTTTAAGGTGGCTTAGTGCAAAATTATTTTTTTAGGCTAGTGATGGGTAAGGTTACGGTGGGCGCTAGTGGGTCTTGCACCTCTGGGTGCCTCTCTGACCCACTAAGAAGACAGTCTGTGACGTATGGGGACGGAGTCAAGGGTTAAAGGTTAGGGCTAGGGGCCCTTTTTAGGGGGCTTTTTGGCACAGCCCAGAAGTCTCCATGGCCAAGTGGCCATGCGACTGGTGGGATGGCTCCAAAAATTTGCATGGTTTGTCCACTCCCACATGGTCTGGTTCGCCTCGTGCCAGCCCATCATTGCGCAGGTGTAAAAAAAATAAAAAAAAATAAAAATCAATGGAGGACAGAGGAGGAGAGGAGAGAGATTTTGTTTGGCAAGAAAAAACCCACTGCTACTGTGAAAAATCTGGCAGTTTTGCAAATTTTGTAATGTTTAGGTTGTGCTTGTGTCAGCTTGGACCACGATTTCAAAAACAATATGCAAGTATTTTCCGCCCCATTTGAGATCCCTGGCCCGCACCGCATGGCATGGCGAAATGGCAACTCGAGTCTGGTGCCCAGCATTGGGGGAGGCGGGAGCTTTAGAACTCCAGAAACCACCCCTCCAGTAGGTGTCCTGCGCCCTTAACAGCAGGCCTTTTTCCGCCTTAAACCAGATTTACTCTCCCGGGAATATGGGGGAAAGTTTAAATACATTTTTCCTGTGCCGTCCGTAGATCCATTTTACTTGCGCTTTAATTGCGGGCTTAGCTTGTAATACCCTGGGCTTTTTGCTGGCTGCGAGCCTGCGGCAAGGTCCCACCATGGCATCTTAAGCACCCAGGACAGGTCGGAGCCCTTTTACTGAGGCCAAAGGGAGGCCGGGGACCTCCAGAAACAACCCCTCTGGTAGGTGCCCTGAGGCACGGCAGGCATTCAAATTAGCCTGCTTTTTTGACCGGGACTATGGGTGGGGGGAGAGTTTAAAAGTACGTTTCCTGTGCCGTCCGTGCCGCTTGCTTGCGCTTTAATTGCGGGCGGCCGGCGGCGAGACTGGGCTTTTTGCTGGCTGCGAGCCTGTGGCGAGTCCCACCAGTTAGCCCAGGACGGGGATGAGGGGGGAGGCCGGGGACCTCCAGAAAACAACCCCTCTGGTAGGTGCCCTGAGGCACGGCAGGCATTTTTCCGCCTGCTTTTCAGCCGGGAACCGGGGGTTTTTAACTTTTCTGGCCCGCTTTTTTTCTGTGCATAGCATCGTGCAATCGCGCGATGCAAGGAACGAGCACGACAAATCAGACCAAAATTGTTCGTTCGTCGGTTCGAGCTCGAAGTCTGGCGGAGTAATTCCCGTTACCGTTTCCGTAGAGTAACGGAACCGAGTAACGGAAACGGAAACGGGAATACCGCTAAGTCGTGCCCATCTCTAATTCTAGGCCTGAAAGGACGCAAGTATTTTCAAGACAGCTACCTGAGCTCACTGGCACTGAACTCATGCCATGAGCAGAATTTTGACTGTAGTGTTGCAGTTTAACCACTGCATTGTGAGGACAGCAGCATTGTACTCTCTTTCCAGAATATGCCCACTGAAATAAAAAAGATACATACTAGTAGAGAGACTAAGTAGATCCATTTTACAGGTACTACTAAATGGACTTAGCTTGTAATACCCAGACCATTAAAATCCTTAAATAGCTTAAAACCACAAGGATTCTTATGGCATCTTAAGCACTAACAGATTTTATTTGGCATAAGCTTTCAACGGCCAAAGTTCTGTTGCCGACTGAATCAAAAGGAATTTAGTGAGTTAACTTCTCTAACTTCCATTGATTCAAATTAGCCTATTTTATGACTTACTATTAGAGATGGGCACGACCAGGAAAAATTAGGTTTCGAGTTGTCGTGTGTCGGAGCCGGCCCGTTTCGGCTCATTTCCGTTTGTCGCGAAATTTTTCAAAAAAAATTTCGTTTCGTTTGTCGTTTTTCGTCTGTCGTTAGTACTGGTTTTGGGGGGGGTAGCAGGCTCCTGGAGGCACCTCTCTGGGGTGGGTGCCTCCTCTGGCCCGCCATGAAGGGAAAGTGGGCTCCTGGAGGCACCTCTCTGGGGTGGGTGCCTCCTCTGGCCCGCTACAAAATGGCATGCATAGCCAATTGGATATGCATACCAAGTTGCAGTGGCAGGCAGAGGCACCTCTCTTTCAGGTGCCTCTGTGACTCACTGCCTGCTGGCATACGGTGCACTGGGGTGGGGATGGGGAGGAGGAATAAGAGTGAGGAGGTGCCCCTATGGGCGCCCTCTGGCTCACTAAGAAGGGATCGGTGTACTTGCTGTAGTGCAATGCGAGTACACAGATCTGGCTTAGGGTTAGGGGTTAGCGCAAGGGCTAGGCTTAGGGTTACGGGTAAGGTTAGGGTGAGTTACTGGGGTGCACCTCTGGGTGCCTCTCTGACCCACTAAGAAGGACAGTGTACTGGCGTATGGGTTCGGGTTCGGGTATCGGGGTTTTTTTTAGGGTTTAAAACTTTTTTTCTGTGCCCGAGTGGCACATCCCAGAAGTCTCGGTCAAAACCTGGCCAAGTGGCCATGCGATTGGTGGAATGGCTCCAAAAATTTGCGGCACCCCCCAGAAACCACCCCTCTGGTAGGTGCCTTCAGGCAGGCATATTTTCGCCTGCTTTTTTGGCCGGGTATCGGGTTTTTTTTAACTTTTTTTCTGTGCCGCGCCGGTTGGCGAAGTTTGCGAGACGACGAGGATGTGCAGTCCAGGAGAGGGGGGGAGGCCGGGGACCCCCCCCCAGAAACCACCCCTCTGGTAGGTGCCCTCAGGCAGGCATATTTTCGCCTGCTTTTTTGGCCGGGAATCAGGTTTTTTTTTATTTTTAAAACTTTTTTTCTGTGCCGCGCCGCTTGGCGAGTTGGCGAGACGACGAGGATGCACAGCCCAGGAGAGGGGGGGAGGCCGGGACACCCCCCCCCCCAAGAAAACACCCCTCTGGTAGGTGCCCTCAGGCAGGCAGGCATCTTTTCGCCTGCTTTTTTGGCCGGGAATCAGGTTTTTTTTTATTTTTAAAACTTTTTTTCTGTGCCGCGCCGCTTGGCGAGTTGGCGAGACGACGAGGATGCGCAGCCCAGGAGAGGGGGGGAGGCCGGGGACACCCCCCCAGAAACCACCCCTCTGGTAGGTGCCCTCACTCAGGCAGGCATATTTTCGCCTGCTTTTTTTGCCCGGGAATCGGGGGGGGGGGTATTTTTAAAACTTTTTTCCTGTGCCGCTTGGCATCGCGCGATCGCTGCGATGCCGCCAGGAATGACCACGACAAATCAGACCCAATTTTTCTTTAGTCGGTTCGAGTTCGAGTTCTGGCGGAGAAATTGTCGTTCTTCATTTCGTTACGTAACGGAAACGAGGATTTCGCCGAGTTGTGCCCATGTCTACTTACTATGGTAGAGCAAGTCACAGAGGATACCCATTACAATCAACAGAGCTCGCCAAGTAGTTGATTTTCCAAATTCCCATTGACTCACTGGGTCTCCTCTGGTGCAACTTACGACACTAAACCAACAGAATTTTTGACATGGACTGTAGTGCACTTATATTTGAAACAGTGGGGCTACCATCCATAAAAGCTTATGCCAAAGAAAACTTGTTAGTTTTTTGAAAGTGCCACATGACTGCTTCCATTTTGCAATAACACGCTAACTTCACTTCAAGAGGTGTAAAAATTCCAGAAAATCTGAAGCCATAGGGGGAAAAACTTTGTAAATAAAACGGAAAAAAGAGAAAAAGTCCTCATCCCCCTCTCCCAAGTTTCCAGAATGTTTAGATCTCTACCCCACCAAATAATTCAAGTAACTACACTGACATAGTATACTGAAAAGCTCCATTTGACACACTATCCTGTTGTAGAGACAACAGATATAATTAATTTTACACTAGCGAATGTACCTGGCTTCACCCAAGTTCAAAACTCATTCGTCTGAACCCCTCGTGCCAATGCTCTCTTTCTCTCTCTCCCTCCCTCCCCTTCCCCAATCAATTTTTCCATGATGGTCTGTCCTCTCTTCATCCCAGTACATAGTCCATTTCTCACCCCAATGATCACCCAAGTACTAATTTCTACTCACAAGAAAATACAGCTCCTGCTTAATAGTTTGGAGATACTGATTCCACATTTATATTTACTCAGTTGTTACTGCTACATCATTCATAAGATTTGAGAGAGGGGTGTGTGTCTGCTTCATAACATGTTATCACCCAAACCATTTTTAAAAAGAAATATTGATTACTACATGTATTGTTATTTGATAATAGTAAAAAGCAGTTGACAGAAGCCTCATAGACAATATATGAACACCTTAATTTGTGGCCAGAAGGGAAATATTTAATTACAGCATAATCTTGGAAATTTATTAGCAGCCACCAAATACCTATGGGAAAAATGCTTAGAATAATATTTCAAGGTATACCTGTGTTGGTCTCCCCCGTGGGAGATGGGAACTGGAAGATGGCAGCATTCCTAAGTCCATCTAGTGAGTCTATTAGCTATCTGAGATTTGAATCAGAAATGCCATGGTTCACTACTCTTGTTTATTCACTACATTTTGAAGTGCCTGTGTTTTGTCATTCAAGAAGTGAAATACAAGCAGTTGCTTGTATAAATGTTTTTATCTTCAAAGCTAGTTTATCTGTTTCTGCACAAAATACTGAGGAAAAGGAATATACCCCAGGGCTTAAACACAGCAGTATCATGCTTCATCTTGTTCAGCTTTCAGTTATTCAGCCTTTGTAGCTCAATACTCCAGAGGTACAAGAGATACCCTGCTAGGTCTTCTAGCTCAGTCATTAAATGGGAACATATAAATAAGGGGAGGGGGGGAATATATATCTGATAATACGTTTCTGCAGACAGCAAACCTTCTTGGGCATACAGAATGCTACTGGTATAAATGGGAGAAGACGTATGCTACCTTCACCATTGTGATAATGTTGCATAGAAAGTATCAGATCCTTTTGCTATGAGAGACAATGGTTTATGATGAATATAAACACACAGGTGTTTGTGTGTATAAATAAGCACACACAACTACAGTGGACCCTTGTATAACAAACAGTTTGTATAACATAAAATCTGTACAACAACATAAAAAATTCTGGAGATAGGGGAAATTTGCTTAACATAATCGCCTATGGGGAGAATCCGTACAACATAAAAATGGGATTACTCTGTTTTCAATGCATTCATATGGGAATCTGTATAAAGGAAAATTTGCTTAACATAATTTCATTTGAAACGAATTAATTCCTTTATGCAAGGTACCACTGTAATTAGGCTGTCTCTGAAGGACCTCTACTTTTCGGCAAGTTAGTGCTATTTCCCAACTCAGTCCAAATGGCATTTGCCTCCTGCCCCCCACCCCACCCCACCTTAGCAGCAGCCACAGCCATATGTGTGCTCCCAAGCAGGCATCTAAACAGGCCAGTTGTAAGAAAGCAACCTTGAACCCACAGGTCTTCCTAGCACTAATTGGAAACATGCCAGACAACAAACAAACAAAACATGACACAAAAACGTTGTTGCATCTGACTAACATGGCTACACCTTCAAAAACTACAACCGGAAACAGTTTCCAAAGATCTTCTGCCAGAGATCTAAGATCTTTAAATCCATTGCAAATAGAACAAGGGATTTTTTGACATTAAAAATGTGTGACCTGCCAATTAACTATGGGTCTCCAGTATGATACCCAAAGCTTAGATTCTTTTCCCCACCCCCTTTTTTAAATCAGGGTTCTGTTGGTGTTAGCAATACAATCTGTCAGAAGTGGACAGTTAGAGTGATATGTTCCATCAACTATGTAATCAGTCAACTAGTACTGAAGCCAATTTACTAGTTAAACTCTGTGATGGAACAATACGTTAATACAGTTCCAGAAGTGCAAGTAAACGAAAATATTTTATTCTTTCTCACGACCAGAGTTTCTGAGTGAACTTATTAAAACAGTAAGTGCCAGTTGAGGTCAACTAAGCAAGTAAGGGGTGGTCTGATGTGAAAGACATGTAGCTCAGTCTGCTCTGTAGAGTCATGAATGAACCATTCATCTGTGGCCTAATTAGAGGAACTTTCCTCACACACTCTGACCACCAACAAATGTAACATTGAAACACCATCCTTGTATATAAGTTTAAAAAATCAATACTCATTTAGTGGCTAAGCAATAAAATCTGCTCTTAAGAGTATGAAATAAAATTAATGGTTGCAGAAGGGGGAAAAGCTCTTAAAATATGTACAACTATTACGAACACTTAACAAAAAGCAAAAACATAAAACAAACAAACATTAATTATCTCTATTCTTGTGGCTTTACTTGTGACTTATGCAATAACTAGAATGATTAATCTTTCTCCTCCTTTTCTAATTAAATATTAAGAAATTGAAAGAAAACTTGATGTCTTCCAGACAGGGAAGAAAACATTGCTGGGACTCACACTGAGATACGTTTCATCAGACCCAGGCTGGGGATAGAGTGAGGTGTAGCTGCAGTCTATATTCCTGTACCAAGAAATGAATGCATGGCCATCTATAACATGATTTATATGCCATTCATCTGAAGGATAAATCATTTGATTTCATTGCCTTGATAAAGTTTTCCAGAACATTTCCTTTCCTTTAATTAACTAAGATGTGGAACAAAATTGGAAAGGCCACGCCCTCTGCAATGTCATGACCACTGCTCATGACCACAAAACAAGGGAATTGGGAATTAAGTTGCTTTTAGCATCTTCTTACCTCAGAAAAATGTCCTTCTGATGTTCAGCTGGATTAGAGGAACTTCCCAGCCTCAAATTTCTGGACTCCATAAAGTCAAATAAAGATAAAATGGACGTAATGCTAGCAATTGCACAGTTTTTTTTAACAGAAAAGAGGTAGAGAATAATCAAAACAAAGTCACTCCAAGGAGAAAATCCACACCCAAATTCTATCCCAGCACATAGGATCATGACAAGCAGAAGTTCACTTGAGGAAACAGTGTCTCTTCCTCTGTCCTCAAACTTGGGCTGCCAGGCCAGCAGATCCCCTTTCTCGGCTGTTTCAGAGTCAACATCTTTTACTACCACATCGGTCCTTACATGAGAAGAGTCCGGCTGGATCAGGCCAAAGGCCCACTTAACCCAGCTTCCTGTATCTCAGAAATGCTTCAGGGAGCACATGAAAGAGACAACTGGATTCTTGTCTCCTGGAACCATTCCCCTGCATCTGGCATTTAGAGGTATCCTCCTTTTATACCTGGAGATAACATCTAACCACCAGAGATGGGCACGGAACGAACAAGTTTTCATTTTCGTTTTTTGGATTTCGTTTCATTACGCAATGAAATGACAAATGAAATTTGTCTCTAAAACGAAACGAAACAAACAGAAACGTGGGGATTTTTGTCGTTCGTTTCATATCTGTTACAGCAATGAAGTGAGCGGCTTTAAATGCTTAAAAAATCATGAAAAATTGGAATAAATGGTAACGAAACGATAACGAACCGGTAACGAAACGAAAACAAATTTTTTTGCAAAAAATTCACGAACAACGGAAAAGAACCGAAACAGACCTCTAAACGACAAACGACAAACAAAACTCCATTTTTTTCTATTCGTGCCCATCTCTACTAACCACATTATGGTTTGCAACCTGAGATGGATTTTTCCTGCAGAAATCGGTCTAGTCCCCTTTTAAAGGCATCTCAGGCCAGATGCTATCACCACATTCTGCGGCAAGGAGTTCCACAGACTTATAACATGCAAAGTAAATAAATATTTTTTGTTTATTCTCATACTTAGACTTCAGTTGGCTCCTTAGGACCAGGATCTCCATTTTTAGCCCTTTGCAGGATATTTCAGGAGATTTTTCCAAATAGCATGCAACTGCAAAACAGTGTGTCACGCTTTTCCTGCAAAAGTCAAACTCTTGTGGTTCCTATTCCCACTACGATATGATTAGACCCAAGACTTAGAAAGCTAAATCCTGATTTGAGTTCGGGGCCAACAAACTACATAGAAAATAGGAAACCATGATTAAATGACAATGCTATTTCCACAGCAACACATAAGATAGATTTACAGGAAGCTACTTAATTCATGGAGAGGTTTTTGTTTTTTTTTTGTACAGTTTAGGGAGGAAGGCGTTTAGAAGTATTTATGCTGCAGCTCATTTCAAAGTTACAGTGACAAGAATGTTTTCAGAATTATTTAGTGCAGTTTTCCTGTCTGGTTTCCTAACTGTGTAAAATAAATTATTGCATTTCATTAAATATAACCTAAGTATTTTAAAGATGAAAATGAATTACTGGATAGTAGTCATAAGCAATTTCACATTGAGGAAATTACTACAGGTGTTTTTCCTTTCCCCCTTTCTGGACAGCAATCGTTCTGATTCATAACATGAGTCATGTGAAACAGAAGACAAAGAATAAGAAGAAAGGGGTTTTATTTAACTTCAAAATTATATAGACTCTATGTATCTGAGTCACAACTTAAAAAACACACACAATTGAACGAAATTCCTTATTTGGAACACAAGTAAGTAGGCCATGATGCTGCATGCCAGTTGAAAAGGTCCATGGCAATAAAATGCAATTGGGGGATAGAAAAGAGACCCGGTGTGGTACAGTGGATAAAGCGATGGACTAGGGCTTGGGTTCAGACCCCCACCCCCAGCCACGGAAGCTAAATGTGTGTTAAGTGTAAAACTGGTAAAACCCCTCTTTAAAGGATTCACTCTTTCAGAAAAGCCCTTATAAGTCAGTTCTGACTTGGTACATAACAACAAAGGGAGAGAAGCTGGGTGAATAACATATAATTTTTTTTAAAAAAAAAAGTTCTTAAGCTTTTTCTTAATCATGAACTCTTTATTTATCAGATTTATACAGAGAGCTTCATTAAAAAGTAAAGTCAGTCAAGGGCAATCATATAATAGTTCAGTGAGTTCCACCATACCAAAACTCTGACAGCTGTAAAACTGAAGGTTTACCACAAACACTCCATACATCCCTTTCTGTAAGAGACCATTTGGGTTTCTGGGGGAAGAAAATAATTCTGATAGAGGTGTTGATCTCTTCAAGGATTTTAAGGTGAATTTTTGAACCAGTGAAGTCTCTCTCTCACAGGGCAAATTCTTCCAAACTAGAGGTAAGTACCAACCAGAGCATCCTAGCTCACCTGAGTTCGTAAAAGTAGCAGCACAGGTGCTGCTTCCCTCTCTCCCACACCCCCTCTAGCTCAGTCGGCCACTCACCTGGCCCAGCGTGCTTTCCTCCTCCACCTCCTCAGTTGATCTTCCTGCCTCAGTAACAGCTCCGGCTTCTCTGCCCCGCCCTCCTAGCTGATCTCCCACTCAAACAAAAGGGCCAAGGAGGTAGAAAAAGCAAGCAAGTTGGGCCTAGTGCAGTGTTGGTGAACCTATGGCATGGGTGTTAAAGGTGGCTCTCCGAGCCCTTTCTGTGGGCACCTGACATCACCCCTTCACAGGCCACCTGTATCCAGGTTAAATTGCTGTACTGGCATTTGTGAAAAAATAGTGGGTTTTGAATCGCAGTTTGGGCACTCGGTCTCTAAAAGGTTTGCCATCACTGGCCTAGTAAGTGGCTAATTGGCTGAGGTTGGGAGCAGCAGCACCTGTGCCACCACCTTTACAAGCCAGCATGAACTGGGTCAAAGTCTATTCCAAACCCTCCCATGTGGAGAGATTACATGGTGCAGCTATCTGAGCACAAACTTCTTCATATTAATATCAAGAAGAGTTCACACAGACTGAATTATTGTACCAATGTAAGTACAATACATTATTATTGCAATGGAAGTTAACAATCCATCCAGTCCCATTTCCCTTACATACTGTCGTGAGTGTGTACATCTTTCCTTCTTCCATATGTCATTTTCCTTACCATCTTTTATGAAGTGAATGGGAATCATAGCACAAGGGAGAAGCAATTCCCTGTTCTTATAGCACAAGCCGCCTTGGGTCCTTTTCCAGAAGCAGGTAAAAATTCCCTGTTCTTAAATAAACTGAATGTAAATACCAATCTTAATTAGTTTTAACTAAGGCATAATCATGTATAGCCGCCTTGGGTCCTTTAAAATCCAAACATATAGAAACATGAAAAGGTGAGGTTTAGTCTACTCTAGCCTTTGGGTCCCCAGATGTTCCTGGACTGCAATTCCCAGAAACCCCTTCCAGCACAGCAAGTGGTGGAGGCTTCTGGGAGTTGCAGTCCAGGAACATCTGGGGACACACAGGTTAAGAACCACTGATCTAGACAGTTCAACTAATATGATTTTATTTTCATCAGTTAAAATGACATTAACAAGTCTGCATAATTATTTACTTAAGAGAAGGTAATAGAAATATATGTGAAGGTCAAGGTTTTGGTCAGAAAGAAAAGAAGGGTGGGAAACAAATAGGGGGAGCAAAGTGTATTGCATGGAAAATTTATAAAAAAAAACCCATGAGAAATTTGCAAAAATTACTACCATATAAAAGAGTAACATGTATGGTAAACAAGAAAGTATTTATTTGAAATGTTACACTAATTTTTATTAAGAAGGTACAAAAATCATTGAACTAGAATGATTTTCTGTCAAGTTCCTGTACTGAAAATGCTAATGAACAGCCCACAATTCTCATCTCTCATGCCAAAATAATCAACTCCAGCAGTCAACACTAATGAAGAGAATTGGAGAAACATCTGTTTTACAGGGAAAGACACCGTTATACCAACAGTACATAGTAGAACATCAACATTAAAATAAATAAAAGGGGTAAAAAAGCATAGGGACTGCAAATACTGTAGGTATTAGTGCCCAAACTACTGAAACCACGAGATTCAAACAGGAATACATACAGGTTGGTTGGTTTAAAATATTTATAACTTGATTTTCAGCCCAAACAAGACTTCCAAGACAGTGTAAAAAAGACAAAGAATATGAACATCAGTTCAAAGTAGCAACCAAGAGGGGCTTCAGAGTTTTAAGTCTAGAGAGAAGAACCACACCCTTGTTTAAAGCAAAAAACAAACAAACAAACAAACAAACAAACAAAAACATTAAAAGTAAAATGCAACTAAGACATCACCACTGCCTAAATTAAACTGAGCAAAGACAGAGACTTTGTACTTCCTTGGAAAAGGAATTCCATAATTGTGATGCTGTCCATCATTGTGAATTCATGCAAAGCTAATCTCTTCAGGTTCGGTGCTCAACCAGCTATCTGAAATTGGTGGTGTATGAGTAGATTCCTATGAGAGGATGTCCTTTTCAGGAAGCCTCCCCCTCCAGCTCCAATTTGTAAGAAATTTATAAAGAAACAGCACCTTGAATTAGATCTAGGAAAAAAAGGTGGAACCACTACAACTTAAGGCAATATCAGTGTAATACAGTCTATATTACATATAGCAGAAAACTGATGGCAGCATCAGCTGCACTTCAAAGCAGTGTTCAAGGACAGTCTATGTTAAGGATATTGCAGTCATAATGAGACATGATAACTACGGGCTGCTAACTGTTGCTCTCCAGCCATTTCAACTTTTAAGTGAAAACTAGGCTACGTACTGGTGAAGGATTATGGGCATTCTAGTCCAGTCACTACCTGTCAACTAATCGATAATCCCTGGCAATTTGTATAAACCAGGATAGACATCTCTCAAGCAACTGGTCAGTGACAATCTTCAAGAATCTTGTTGACGTCCTCAGACTAATAAAATGAAACTCATGCAGCAAATTTTTAGATACATAAAAAAACTCAGACACCACCACAGAATCTGAGGACTCCTAATGTGAAGTGCAAGCCAGGCAATAAAAAATTTCATCAGCAAAGTGATTCAGATCATGAATTGTATTCATTTATGACATCAGGTTAATGAGGTTTTCTCCACTGCTCTGGGGTCCAGAAAGCAACAATCCTTTCATCATCCAGAAGAACATTGTGGTTGTTGTCTTAAAAGCCCATTAATTTGGAAAAATAATAATTCTGATTTACAATAGTGACCTGCATTGTTGTTGTGGTGGTGGTGGTAGTCGTGGTGGCAGTTTCTGCTGTTGTTGTATTGTTGTTGTTCAGTCGTTCAGTCGTGTCCGACTCTTCGTGACCCCATGGACCAGAGCTCGCCAGGCCTTCCTATCTTCCACTGCCTCCCGGAGTTTTGTTGTTGTATACACTGAGCCAAATGTTCTCTGGTTCAGTGTGACAAACTGGCTTTCAGGCTCCAAAACGTTTTACAGAAGTCATCTGTACGTTTAGAATTTTAAACCATTCTGCTGCTTGTAATCCTAATCAACAGAACCTCAAGTGCCACTGAAATGAATAAACCATCCTAAAACCATATAATGAATGCTGAGAAAGAAGTCTACACACAAAATCTGTACATACATTTGTCTAAATAATAGCTATTCTTTCTACTAGTGATGGCAAGATCATAGTAAAACCTATAACATTTAGCTACATGACAACATAACAAAAGGCAAACCGAGCTGGTTCAGAAAAAGAACAACCCTTACTCAGGAAACCTTTTCTCATTCTCTACTAGCTCCTTCTCTCAGTCATGATATCAATACCTATTGATAGACTACGTAACCAGATAGTATTACTTTACGAAAGAAATGTTATGTTCAAAAATAATAATGGCTCCAGAGCTGCAAAGGATAAGAGGCTGCTAAGACACTAACCATAGGGAAAAAACATAAAGAATATCTCACAGCCTCAATTTTATAATATTGCTTTGAATTCTACTTGCATTTTCCTTCCTACTTTCTTTTATAACATGTTGGAATACTTTGTTCAATAGTCCTTCCATGAAATCTACATGCATTTTATGCATTCTTTAAACGTGTGCATTTATTTTCACATTTTATCTTAGATTTTATTTATGGATCTTACCTTACTTGCACATTTCCCTGCTTAACTAAAATATATTTATGAATATTTTGTTCAGTTGTGCACATGTCAATATTTGCACATTATTTTCAGCAAACTTTGCTGCTGACATGCTACACTTCACATATGCCTTGGTTCTCCAGGCGAGTGTGTTTCTTCTTCCAACAAGTCAACACTATTTTCGGCAAGAAAGATGTATCCAATTAAATTCTTTTCCATTCCTATGAGTGGAGCTCTGCCCCTTAATGATAAAAGTGGAAGCATCCCCTTAGCAAGGCTGAGGTCAAGATGTTTGCAAGCCAGCAGTATACCTTTTCTTTGTGCCACTGCTCCTGGGGAGAGAAGGAGAGAAACATACACCAAAACCATGCCCTACATTAAGATCATCAAAAGCAGGGCACATTTCTCAGCACTTTTAGGTGAAGAAAATGCTTGCAAAATGCTTTTTGTTTTGTTTTGTTCTAGATTAGTCAAAACAAGCCACTGCAAAAAAGAAAAGAAAATCTTGTTGTGAACAAATTTGACTATTATAACTAAGAGGGAAAGCTGACATCCAATAGACCAGACCTGTGATTCATTCTACTATAATTAATATTGTCATTTAGATCATGGGATGGTTTCCTCAGCCACCCCAGAGTAGATAAATATTGACAGTCCTCTGCTAAAGTCAGGCAAGACATTGCATGTGTGCCATGCGTATGCATCATTTGACACTGGCACTGCCCTCCTGTGCTGGCATAACGCCTACTGTGGAGCACTGTAAGCAAGAAGATGAAACCGGCATGCACAGACACTAGATAGAGCTTGTGTCTAGAAAGCAAAGTTTCCTCCTTATATACCACCCAATACCACTTCAAGTAGTCTCTGGGCAGTTTACAGTTTTAATTACAGTAATGCAGGATACACATTGCGCTCCCCCCCCCAGCAAGCTGGGTACTCATTTTACCAACCTCAGAAGAATGGAAGGCTGAGTCAACCATGAGCCTACTACCAGTACAGGCATTTAACCACTGCATCATGGGGCTAGTCACAGGAAAATCCTTAACTAACACCTATGGCATCTCTGTATCATAGCTGGAGCTTCTCTCATCTGTGGGAATATGTAAATAGGTGTGATGTGTTTGATAGCTAGCCTTCATTCCCTGGATATCATACTTGCACCCCTCTGCAATATGGGCATGTTTTTTGCTATCTCTAACTGTCAGTTTCCCACTTTAGTCTATTATTTAGGTTGAGGAAACACTAAAAGAAGGGGAAAATGGCAGTTGTCTTGCTTGTTTTGTTTGCTTATTTTTTTGCCTTTGAATAACAACTACTCTTCTAATTCCAACAATGTTAGGGATGCTGGATCACTGTGTAGTTCAAAATCCAAGTACAACTCTTATGCCTCTCTCCAGTCTAACTACAAAGCCACACACACACACACACACACACACACACACACACACACACACACACACACACACACACACACACTCTCTCTCTCTCTCTCTCTCTCTCTCTCTCTCTCTCTCTCTCTCTCTCTCTCTCTCTAGAGGAAGGGGGCAGAGGTTTACTATGTTAATTGTACGCATTATTGATTACAATAGTTTACAATTCATAATTACAAAAATCTTCATCCTTATTGTGAAATTGAGTATGTTGAGGTGGGGAGAAAGTGTAACTCTATGCACTACATCATAATTTCTGTCTGAGTTTTTTTCTCTTTCATTTGTCTAAAATAGTTTCTGTATGGTACAGTACTCCCCTGTCATATCGCATTTCATATACTGTAAGTATATGTAGTATATGAAGGCGCAGATGGGTGGCGCTGGCCGTGAGACAGACTGTGTGGGCCTGTTTGGGGCCTTCTATATTTACCTCATGCCTGGTGCTGCCCCGTACGAGCCTCCAATGAGCTTCTCAGGCCTGTTACAGGCCCCAGAAGAGACTTCTGGCAAACTGCAAGTCATTTCTAGTTCACCGGAAGCCAGTTCCAGGGCCTCTAACAGGTTTCCCGGGCCTGTTACAGGCCCCAGAAGTGACTTCCAGTTCGCTACAAGCCACTTCTGGGTCCTGTAACAGGCCCAGGAAACCCGGGGCAGCGCCAGGCCTGGAGTAAGAGCAGGAGGCCCCAAGCAGGCCCCCAGTCTCAACCCGATCCAGAGATAAAGGCATCCGGATAACACAGATTTTCCTTTATCGCCGTTCAAGTGGAAAATGTAACCCCCGTGATAAGCGGGGTGTGTGTGTTACTGTATTATTTCTCACCAAGCCAGTTCATTTCCATCAATTCCATTGATACCTCTGGCAGAATATCTATTAGCTCTCAAATGTCTGTCTGATTCATAACTTGAAGCATTTCACCCCAACCTTATTGGTCATACTTATTGGCTGTGTTGTACATCCTGACAAGTCGTGCACAAAATCTGGACACTGTTCCCCACCACCACCCGTTTAAGCAGGAATGTATTATTTCAGTTTTGATATTCGGGGGGGGGGGGGGGTTCTGTAACAATGACAGCTTCTTTAGTGGCGAAATCTTTCCAGACTTTCACGATGTCCTCTCTGTTGGAGCATTGGAGTTCTTTTCCATACCATTGACAATCTTTTCCATACAATGCCATGTATAATGAGCCTTAAAGATCCTTACGATCCCCTGATTTAGAGGATGAATTAATGATTTTGTCTTTGGGAATGAGTATTTATACAGTTTATTTATACAGTAGACTATTTCAACCATTTCAGTGTCACACTATTTGTTTGTTTATTTCTTTCTAAATCAGATTATAACCCAAACCACACTGCTTTTGGACCCATGCAATACAGGAGGAAATGTACCTGCAGAGCATGAAGTGCTGCTGAAGGCAAAGACGGAAGTCTGCGAATAACGGCTTTGGCCGCTTTAAGCTCAAGTAATTTCAGCAGAAAACAACAGGCACGGGTGGGGGAGGGGGCTGATTATAGGCTCCAAAGCCTATTGTTCCAAACAGTCTAAAAATAATCATCTGTAATAGAGAGGGGAATTTCCAATTCTCACATGCCCTAGCCCTTAAGACAAATAGCTAAGGATGAGAGAAGATGGAGATCCAGAGCTAAATGCTTGCCAAGATTTTGAAATCCAACCAGCTGGTAGAAATATCTGTGGCTGGATATATCGGCAAGTCATCCACAGAGACAGAAGTTTGAACACTGTGTATTCCAGGAGAAAATCCAGGCTGTGTAATCGTGGGAAGCTATACCATCTTAGGCCATCAACAGAGGGAGGAAGTGATAAACTACTCCTGAGTGCTGCTTGCCTGGATAAGCTTGGAAAGAGCCATTGTAATTTAGACTTTAATTGTTTGCATGTAACTATTAGCACTAAGAATAGCCTACACAGCATCTTCCAAAGACGTCTCAGGAGAAATGCCATCCTGTTAACAAACCTCACAGGTGAGCATGAACTGATCTGAAGTGTGGTTGAACTCCGGCGTGCTACCTGTACTGGCAGTCTTTACTCAACAAATAAGGAAAAATAATAACACATCACTTGTATTTGCAGTAAGAAGACACAGAAGAAGTTTTGGCTCAGCAAATTATATCCTCAATTTCATGGACTTGTCTTAACTACATACCCACAGGGTTCAATGAAGCATGAAGATACAGCAAACTGACAGATGCAGCACAATGCAGAGCTTCCAGGCAGCAATTCTGGGACTTGGTCAGAGGCTTTTTTTTCATCCATAGATCATCCTCTCAACCTTTCCTAGAAGACCTCTGGCATGGCACTCTCCCCTCCTATATACAAATTCTTTCTTGATTTGTTGTCAGCACTTATGGAACAATAAGGGAAGATGCATGAAGGCATATAGTTCTCTAGGGAGTAGTGTACAAAAGACAGGTTATGGAGGACCTGCTTTGGAATACATTGTCTCATAAGATGGAATGAGAATTACAATTTTTAATCTCTTATCATCAGAACCAGTGGGGTAGAGGAAGGTAGAGGAAGGAGCATTAGGCATAAAAAGGATACCTGGGAACCTAGAGATACAGTCACCCCCCGCCATTTTGCGGTTCAGGTACTGCGGTCCCACTATATCACGGGATTGCAGTACCTGTGCCTTGGGGCCGTGCGGGGGGGGGGGCTGCGGGGGGTGATCGCATCACCCCACGCCGCCCCCCGGGCCCTCCGAGAAGCCTCGGAGCCATGCAGGGGGGGCGGGGAGCGATCATATCACCCCACGCCGCCCCCCCCAGGACCCACCCGACCCACTTCCGCATATCACTGATTTTCAAGCATAGCGGGTCGGGTGGGTCCCTAACCCCCGCGATAGGCGGGGGGTTACTGTATTGTCAGTTAGCAGGAGAGTGGGGGCTGCTGGTATCTGTGCAACACAGAATGTATTTTATGTGTAAAGCAAAGTGTTCTGCTTATATACTGCCCCATACCACTACAAGTAGTCTCTGGGCGGTTTACAATTTTAATTACAGTGTGCAGGCTACATATAGGGATGTTTATGATGTGCTATCACATCTACGGTCAGCCAGGCTGCTATAAAAGGTAGTGTCAGACAGGAATCTTTTCAGATAGTGAGAAAGGGTCTAAAAGAGACAGGAACTGTTCAGGGTGACAGGGTCTCTTACAATATGTACCTCACACTGAAATATAAATGTAACTGATAATATACACTAGGACTAAAGTTAAAGCATCATAAATATTGCACTATTATGAAATAATTATTTACCAATGAATGTCTGTCATACCATACATCCAAGTAACTAAGAGTAGTATTTATATAAGTATATGATCAGAACCAAGTCACAAGTGATTGTTTGAATTACTATTACCAGTGCAATCACACAATATGAGAGAATAACATTTTACATTATACTATCCAAGTAGTAGTGTTTTTTTTTAACTCTCAAGTCAACACTTGTGGGTGAATGATGCTAATCCTGCTACTTTATTGGTTATGATTAATTTATCACCTAAAGTTAAACCAAACATTAAAAAGGTTAAGGGCCCAGCACACCTCTGGTGCACAAGATGCTAATTCTGCTACTTTGTAGGTAAATGTTTATTTATTATAACCTAAACCCAACAGGAACAATATAGAGAGAGATACCTCACATGCATTTTCCCCTCCTAACTTTCCTAGGTCAAGATGTCATGGTGCTCTTTGTGAAGTTTAGTTTGTCTTCTATAGCACTTTACATATACCTAACCTGGCATTTTACAGGTTGATCTGGGAGTTGAGTCATGGCTACTGGACTTCTTTTTTGAGAGATAGAAACATTTCGCTGTTCATCCAAACAGCTTCATCGGACCGATGAAGCTGTTTGGATGAACAGCGAAACATTTCTATCTCTCAAAAAAGAAGTCCAGTAGCCATGACTCAACTCCCAGATAAACACACCTGGATGACTGAGAATCTTCACAGATTTACAGGTTGATATTTCTCCTTTCTTATGTCACTTCCTGTTTTTTCCTGTGGCAGTATTTAATACCTTGCAAGCAGAGAAGTGTGCTTCATATTTTGTAAATAGGTTTAGAGTTTTCCTCCGGCACTATCCTTAAGAGACTTTTCTAAACTAAAAGATAGTAACTTTTATTCTTCCATTACTAGCTATCTACAGAGCAGTTAATACTTTTAATTTCATAATTTAACTTCTCATGGCTGCCTAAATGCCCTAAACGCATCTGATCTCGCCTGATTTCAGAAGCTAAGCAGGGTCAGTTCTGGTTAGTACTTGGATGGGAGACCACCAGGGAATAGCAGGTGCCGTAGGCGCCTGGAGTAGGAACTGGCAAACCACTCCAGTATTCCTGCCAAGAAAACTCCACGGACACAGGGTCACAAAGAGTCGGTCACGACTATAATGACACAACACACACACACAACTTCTCATATCTGCAGAGAACGGTACCAGTCATTAAAAACAGCCTCGTTTGTAGTAGCCAGAATACACCTTTGGAATTGAAAATTTAATCATCAAGCTAGTTTTACCATTCCAGCAGCTCGACAAACCATAAGGCATGGCTCTTCTAGATTAATAAAGTATGGCCCAAAGGATTCTGAAGCCAAAGCCCAATGATGGAATACAGCCAGGTAAAGCTACAGCTCTGCATCTCTTCAGACATTTGACATGACATCCTTGGAGACAGTATTCTGTCTTCAAAGCAATACAAATGAGCCCAGGTTTTCTCACTGAGCCAGCAGTTCCAATACTGCTGTTACACCACCAAAGCCAGAATACATTTCAAAAACCAGCTGGATCATTGCACCAACCCTCTGAAGACACGGAAACTTTCAAGTATATTTCCCCTTCTATCAAAGGAGACATATTTATGAATAATAAATACTGTGTGCATCAAAGAAATTCATGATAACATTCTGCTAATGTCAATGGGTTTGCATTAGTGATAAAGTTCATCCAAAACGTCTATGTCTCTCTTCGTACCCAGAGGTCCCGAATGTGTTTTTTCCTTTCTTTCTTTTTGCAATTACAGGTAAAGCAAAGGGAACTAAATAACTAAGCTATCTATTTGGGCATAAATGTCTAATTCATACCACCCTACAGCCAACTTGTACTTCTTCCATGTTAAAAATGGAAGTACCATAGTTTTTGCTCCATAAGACGCACTGGACCATGAGATGCACCTAGTTTCAGAGGTATGTAGGTGTGGAAAAAATATTCACACATATATACTGCAGTCCTGGTACATCTCCAGCCTCAGTTTACTCTCCAGCCATGCTGCTTTTGGGAAGCCCGGAACGGCATGGCTGGAGAGTAAAATGCGAAGACAAGCTGCCACTCCCCTGCTCTCTGGACCCGGTGCAGGTCCCAGCCCCAGCTGCAGACCCAGCGGAGGCTTCCTGACTCGGCTGTTTTAAAAAATGATTTGTTCCATAGAATAGAAGAAGGAGAGTAAAGAGCCCTACTGGAGACCATAGAGATGAGAAATGGGCTAGAGAATAACACCTAACCTGATGACAACAGAGCTTGTCTTCAAGATGGGCTGTATGGTAGAGCTCCCTCCCCTGGGTTCACATTCTACCTATCTTAAAGAGTGGCTCTATGGTCATCGTGGTGGTTGGTTACTCTCTAGCCTGTTTCTCATCTCTACGGTCTCTAGTAGGGCTGTTTACTCTCCCTCTTCTATTCTATTGTGTGGGGGGGATCAATCATGGAATTTTTTTAACAGCCATGTGTGAAACCCTCCATTGGGGCTGCAGCTGGGGCTGAGACCTGCACCGGTTTCGGAGGGCAGGGGGGTGGCAGCTTGGTGTATTCACCCTATAAGACGCACATACATTTCTCCTTACTGTTGGGGGGATGTGTCTTATACGGTAATTGCTTCTCTCTTACACAAGCACAAGGGTCACCTTGCCCATTTTGAAACCCTTTTCTATCACCATTTCTACTTTCCTTTATTTATTTATTTATTTATTATTGGATTTATACCCCGCCCATCTTCCCACGGGAACTCTGGGCGGCTTACAAGGCTGAAACAAGTCAGCAAGTACAGTACAATGTAAATACAACAACAACTACAAACACTTACATATAGTTAAAAAGAAAAAAGCAGCTTAAAGCGCCCTTGTTATAATAAAAAGAGAAAACCTTGCTGCAAAACAAGACGCTCCTAATAAGAGAGGTCGATGGCGGTGAGGAAAGGGGGGAAAAAAATTAAGCTAGGTCACCAAAGGCCTCGCGAAACAAGATGGTCTTAATTGCTCTGCGAAAGGCCAGCAGGGACTCTGCAGAGCGCACCTCGCTGGGTAAGCTGTTCCATAGAGAGGGGGCAGCGGCCGAGAAGGCCCGGTTCCGTGTGAGGGAACGCCTGGCCTCTCGGGGGGTGGGAACCCGCAGCGAGTGTGCCCGCGACTGCCGAACCGGTCGGGCCGAAGTTGACCGCTGGACGATCCGCTCTGCCAGGTAGTCAGGTCCCAAGCCATGGAGGGTTACTCCTAAGGAAGATCAAAAACCTAGTATAATACAGATGTAGTGTATGGTTTTCTAAATCTAAGACAGATAAAATGTGGAACAAGTATATACTTCACCAGTTTTGTCAAATAGTGAAGGGTAGGTGAACACTGTGATTTATTGCAGAGCTATCAATCTATTTACACTTCAAGGCTGAGACAGGTGGGAGGAAATTTTCTATGTGGTACCCCATTTAGGAAATGGCTATTGAATGATGTTGACTCCCAAGCTAGCGTATAATTACATTTACAACCAATTAGTCACTCTTTGCTAATAGTGGTAAAATACATAGAAACAACGGAGCAGATCTCATTATAAATTCTGTCCAGGTCAGCTCCTCTAATGAATAATGAATTTTTAATACAAGACTTTTTGAAAATTACCCAGCAGATCATTCCCTCTTCCTCCAGGACAACACTAAAGGGTTAGCTAGGAAGCATGTTAAAATATTACATAATGTTGAGTTTATCTGTTCACTTAGCTTTTGGAATCAACTAATGTGTTACAGTTCAGTTTGGTCCATGTTTACTCTAAAACAAGCCACAACAAATTCAGTGGGACTTATTCACTGAACCAAGATATAACAGGATATTTTTTTTAAAAAAATCTTTGGCAGATGAAAGCAAGTCAACATGTTCCTTGCAAAGACAAGCTACAGATGAACCCTCACAAAAATATAAAATGAAAAATAAAGTACTACAACAGAAAGCACTCCCACTTATGGTCTTTCCCCTACATTCCATCCGTCTAACTTTCTTGGCGCAAGTTCAATGATATGTTATATACGTTCTAGAAATGGGCACAAAGCACCTTGTAGCATTTCATGCGAAATTACGTATGGCACCCCAGGTGCCAAACTTACCCACCCCACCCCACCCCCTAGAGGCCCACTCACTAGCAGCAGTCCTATAGCATGGTCCTCCAACACCTGTGGTATGCTAGCCACATCAGGAGCTGGGGCTACCCTTCCCTTAGTCCTCAGGCCACCAGCCAACACTGGCTGTGTGAGGCTTCTCCCTGTCCACCTCCTCTTTGAACTGGCTAGTGGCCTGTGGTGGTGGGGAACGGCAGGCCAACCTCTGGCACAACCAGCAAGCCACGGGTGTAGGAAGACCCTGACATGCTGCTGGTGCTGGTAAGTGGGCCTCTGGGCAGTAGGGGAGGGGAAGGAGAACTGTGGCACCTATGGTGTGTACTTATGATTTGGCACAAAGCAATACTGCAACCATAATAGGGCTTTCAAGATAAGTCAGACATTTAAGGAGTGGTTTTCCCAGTTCCATTCCCCTTTATCTAGCCAAGCAAGGGCGATGTTCCTCAAAGTGCCACATGGAAAGGGGTGTATGAATGTATGTACGTGAAGTTCGTGAACTATGTCACTTTGTTTGAAGGACTGGGGCTGTAAACACAACCCATAACTTTAGATGCAGCTTTGCAACATCTCTGCTTCTTGCCTCAACTAAGAGACTGACTGGCATTTATTTTCATCTTGCCAAGAACCCTACATCTAAGAACCAACTCCTGGCAAATCCATCTTCTGCCATGCTTGAACTTTTGGTACAGTGTTGAGAAAGAGGGTATTGCCCTCAAAATTTTAACAACTTTTTATTTTTATTTTACTAGTAGCCTAAAGGTATCACCTAGTCTAGTCTTTTTTTTTAATTAAGGAATTTTATTGGTTTTAAAGGAAGAAGGAAGTGGGAAGTGGGGGAAAGGGATGGGGAGTACAATATAAAAAGTTACATTGGCTATATCAAGTCAAAAATAACTATTATACATGTCAAAATCAGATAACAGATTACTAGTAGATCTACTACTTCTTGCCATCTTCTTTTGGAGATCTCTCCATAATATCCTTTCAAATATCTGGAGAGTCTGTCAATTTCAATACATTCTCTTATCTTTTCATGGAAGTTTCTCTCGGTAGGCGCTTCAGGTTGTTTCCAAAATTTCGCATATAATATCCTTGCTGCAACTATTACATGATGGAGTACATTTTTTTATCATAGGATATATTTATATCCACTAATATTCAATAAGAAAAGTTCTGGTCTAAGCTCTAACTTAATCTTCAAATATCTCTATGCATAGTTTTACCATTCTCCAATATGCATTGGCCTCTTTACACGTCCACCACATATGGTAGAAAGTACCACTATCATGCTTACATTTCCAACATCTAGATGAGCTATCATGTTTACATTTCCAGCATCTTGGATAAACAATGAGGTGAGAGATGCCATCTATAAAACATAACAATTTCCCTTAAGTTTTACTGTGCTCCACAAGGAGTCCCATTTGTTCAAATGAAGTGAATAGCCAAAATTCTCTGCCAATCTTATCATCCTAGTCTAGTTTTGTATTTGGTTTTTGTGATGGCTATGTGGTTCCCCAACTTGTTTTGCTTCCATTCACCCAGTGATCTTCCATGGCTGAGTGGGGACTTGAACCCGTGCCTCCTGAGTTCTAGTCCAACACTCGTATCTACTGCACCACACTGAGTATGTAAGTTAAGTGCATGGCCAAAATATTATTAGATATGAACAAAGGGTATGACAGAAACTATGGTTGCTAATTGCAGCTAACTGATCAGATATCAAGAGGTTCATGCCAGGTGTCTACAACTGGTACATGACCCATGTACCTGGCACTTCATCAGCTATATAGCAACCTCTGTGATTCCTCTTGCATGTTAGGAAATACCCAGCAGGACTAGGGCAAACATGGACCTTTCTTCTACCATCTGGGCTGGCGCATTCTGTGTCAAGTACACAGGGTGCAATAAGACTGAGTGGTTGCCAGTGGGATGGTGGTGGGATGGTGGTGGGGGTGGGCAAGGGAGACTCAGCTAATTTCATTGTGCACATGTTGTACATTGACAATAAAGGTTATTATTATTATTATTATTATTATTATTATTATTATTATTATTATTATTATTATTATTATTATTTATAGTTCTATAACTTCCTGTGCCAGCATACCAATATTTAAAGTGGTATGTCTCTCTGTCTGGTTGAGTTTCCTGTTTGAGAGGTTCTTCACCCATTTGTCCTTTACATCACCTGTCATGGTCCCATGCTTTCAACAATACCCCAAAAGCCTTCACCACTAAGACCATAGCCAAGGACTCATACTCTATGGGTTTCAGCACCTTAGGCCATTGTTCACCTTAAGGCTATTGACCGTTGTTTATTTAACAAGCCTATTCAGGCTATTGTTCATCTTATGAGCCTATTTCAGACCAGGGTGATAAGAGGTCAACGCAGACTAAAAGATGGAGGGCTCTCAACTAGCTTTATTCAGACTGATGAAGCTGTTTGGATGAGCAGCAAAATGTTTCTCTCTCTCAAGAAAAATAATTCCAGTTGCCATGACTCAACTTCCAGATTTAAAGTGGTAGTGTAAAACACACAGTACATTGGCTTTGCAGGAGCTCTGCATCCATGACACATAACAAACAGGAAAATTATATCTCTTTTACAATAATAAAGAAGTTAAGAGACACTAAATCTTCCACACCACATCTTCCACACTTATACTTGAGAAGAAAATCCATCTTCTCTGTGGTTATCAATGCCACCATATGCAACTGACGTAAGTTATTTTAATTAAATCAATCACTGTTTACTACACAGTAATCCAGTTATTTAAAAGATATGCAAAGGAAATAATGATTCATCAGGAGAAAAATATCCTAATTCTAAAGTTTTATTTAATTTCTATAGATCTACCACTTGAAATTTTATTACAGCTATTTTATAAAGCTGTATTTACAGACATCACACTACATTTTTTTCAGTGAAAGCCTTACTGTTTCTCACAGGTCCGGAGAAGACCAATTGAAGGGTAAAAAATACAACCTTCCCTGTACCCTTCTATTCCTTATCAGGCTTCCTCCTCTTCTAGATAGGACAAGGATTAACAAGGCCAGTAAAGGGAACTTCTGGGGGTTGGGCCAGACAACCGTTTCTAACCAATGTCGCAACACTCAACAGCTGAGATGTGGGTTTCTCAAAGCTGGACTTAAAATGAGCTCTCAGGACCTGCAGAAGGCTTCTTGAAATGGAAGCAAGCTTTGCAAAGACCTGGAAATTGACAAGAGTAAATCCAAGTAAATGAGGAGAGGAAAATTCTCTGATTCATCCTGGCCATTTCAATAGCTGTTCATCAGCCTCAGTCCCTCAAAACATAACACCCCCCCCCAAAAAAAAACCCCCACACACACGTTCCCCTTCCATTACATCAATTGCAACAGGAGCACACAGGGAAAAGTAGCTATAATTCCAGCAACCTGATGCCACTTTAACTGCCAAAGTTGCATACAGTGAAGTCTTGGGATTTGTGGCCTGGTGAGTGACTTGGAATTCTTTGCTAGGGAGAATATTTCATCTCAGATGCCATGGGGTAGATGTTCTCAATCCATTCAGGGGTGACATTCAAGAGAAAACACAACTACACATTTTTTTATTAGAATAGCAAAAAGTTAAAAAAAAATACAGAAGTCACCAAGCTGGCTGAACAAGATGTTGGTTGGACAACTGATCTCCAGTTCAGATACTCCTTAGAGAACATCCATGTTGAGGCATCCGTTGCAAAATATTATTTTCTGTGCCTCACATTTCGAAATTCCTAAAAAGGCACATTTTATGGGCATTCAAGAACTTGCAGAGGAGTTAAATTCTGCAACCTTTCCTATTCAGTGTGCTCTTGAGCCTGGGAAATTTACTTGGACTATAATTCCCAGCATTCTCTAACCACTATGGCCATGTCAGCTAGGATTGTCTGGGAATTGCAAGTCCTCCAAAATAAACTGATGAAGCTGTTTGGATGAACAGTGAAATGTTTCTATATCTCAAAAAGAAGTCCAGTAGCCATGACTCAACTTCCAAATTGCTAGGGAGTGATGCTACTGTCAACTATAGCAGGGAATTTTAAGTCCCACGCTGAACTATAAATCCTAGGATTCTGCGGGATGGACTCATAAAGCACAGCCAAACTTCTTTAACCATGTCCCCCGACGCCATTGTAAGTAATAGCTTGTCCTAGTGCAGGAAGAGAAGACAGTACCGGAGACCTGCTACAACTATAGTGTATCTGAAAAGAAGCTGCTAGGGGAAAGTGTGTATATGTGTCTGTGCTGTACTGTCAAGTTGGAAGGCACTTACAGAGACCCTTACAAGGCTTTCACGGTACATCACTCACTGCATCCATTACTCCTGTGTGAATATGATATGATACTACAACATACTGTATATATGTGTGTGTATATATATATAAAAAACATGAATATATGCACGGAGCCAAGTTGGTATAGTGCCACTTTTGCTAAGGTTGCCTTCCTTTGTTTCATTGTATGCTTTAATTTTTTCCAAACCCCACTCCAGTCTGTCTAGAAAGCAATAAAAGCACTGACAAGGGAATTCAAGGACACCTCCACATATCTATCAATCCAACAATCCAGCATTATCTATGGTGTGCCCTCAGCTTTCTAAACTCCAAGACAAAGATTGAAACATAGGAGATGAGATAGTGTACACCCTATATTTTATTAGGACAACATTTCTACCCAGCCAAAGTCATATAGGGCAGGGTATTAAGTCTGGCATCTAACACAGTTTCCAGAATGCCTTTGATGGCTTGGATGAAATCAGTGGCTATATTTTAAAGGTATCTAAATGAGGCATAAATGGTATTCTCCAAATAAAAAACATTATACTTCATTTGCAAAAGAAAACAAACTGTATTACAGTATTCATATACAAACTGTAATTATTGTACAGTATATAGAATCTGTATATATAACAATGGATTAAGGTGTTCTTTGGCAGCAGCTTCTGAAAATTCCCACCAGCACAGCTGGTGATGATGACTCCTGGAAGTTGCAGTCCCACAAAGTTGGAACTACAGTACTGGGCTAAATCATTCTTCCCCTCGTACAACCAATACAATTAAGACCATACGGAAAGTTATGCACTGCCTAGATGCCCTAAGCACATGTGATCTTGACTGATTTCAGAAGCTAAGCAGGGTCGGCCCTGGTTAGTACTTGGTTTGGTGACCACCAGGGAATACCAGTCGCTGTAGGCGCCTGAAGTAGGAACTAGCAAGCCACACTAGTATTCCTGCCAAGAAAACTCCATGGACATGGAGTCACGAAGAGTCACACACACACACACACACACACACACACACACACACACACAGAAGGGTGTTTTATTTGGGGGGGGGTTTCCCCGCCCCCCTCTCCTTGGCTATTGCTACTGCTGCGCTGCTGGTACCAGGCTGGGAGGGCGCATCCATTTGCCATGCAGTGCGGGGGATCCAAAATGGCGACTGCAATATTTTTTTTGAAATCGTTGCCCAAAACCCCACCAAAGCACCACAGAAACATGCGAAAATTAGCTATTTTAAATGCTTGAATTTTTACAGTAGCAGCAGTGGGTTTTTCTTGCAAAAAAAGTCTCTGTTGATTTTATTTTATTTTAAAATTTTATTTTTTTAAACCTGTGCATTCACAATGATGGGCTCGCCCATGGGAGTGGACCATGCAAAGTTTTGGAGCCATTCCACCAATCGCATGGCCAGGTTTTGCTGACTGTACCAGGCTAGGAGGGCACATCCATTTGCCATGCGGTGGGGGGGGATCCAAAATGGCGACCGCAATATTTTTTTTGAAATCATTGCCCAAAACCCCACCAAAGCACCACAGAAACATGCAAAAATTAGCTATTTTAAATGCTTGAATTTTTACAGTAGCAGCAGTGGGTTTTTCTTGCAAAAAAAAGTCTCCGTTGATTTTATTTTATTTTATTTTATTTTATTTTATTTTTTTACACCTGCACATTTGCAATGATGGGCTCGCCCATGGGAGTAGATCATGCAAATTTTCCATCAATCGCATGGCCACTTGGCCAGGTTGACCACAGAGACTTCTGGGATGTGCCAATCGGGCATAAACAGCCCACTAATCGTAGCCCTTCTAACCCTAAGCCTAACCCATACGCCAGTACACTGTCCTTCTAAGTGGGTCAGAGAGGCACCCAGAGGTGCACCCCAATACTCACCCTAACCTCACCCGTAACTAGCCTAACCCTAGCCCTTGCGCTAACCCGTCTTAACCCTAAGGCAGATCTACTTGCATTGCACTACATGCAAGTACGTGAGATACAGCGAGTGCAAAAGTCTGCCAGTCCGTCACTTGTGGCTCTGGCTGACTCCTGCAGCTCCCTCCAGGAGCCCGCTACCCCCTCCCCAAACCAGTACTAACGACAACGAAAAAATGAAAAAACGAACCGACTATTTTTTGCAAATTTTCACGAAAAACGGAAACGAGCCAAAACGGAACCGGCCCGACTAACGACAACTCGAAAAAAAAAATTTTCAAGTCGTGCCCATCTCTACTCTTGAAATATTGCCTTAGATAGCACATGATACTTTAAACAAAACATTTATCACTGCCAAACCTGAAAAAGGTTGAAGGCAATATCTCCCAAGTAATCTGTTTCTACAAGACAGTTTATGTCTTCATGCCTACAAGGCAAAGAGTGAAGGGACAAACCCAAAACTGCATTCTTTTGACAGTTGCTCAAATGTGTCATTTTTGATTTAAAAATCCATAGCTGAGCAAACTACATGTGTTTGTAGGTAAGAGACACAGCACTTAATCAGCAGCCAAAACATGAAGGCTGTTGTTTTTTTAAGAACCTAGAAAGAGGATGGAAGATCTGATGGTGCATCTGCTCCATTTGCAAGTACTGTATTCAAAAGATAAGATAAAAAGCTGAACAACAAACAGCATTCTTTGTATGTCCCAAGCCTTTATCCTGGGATAACCAGTGTACAGTTCTACCACTCTGCATGAACCCTTCCTAAAGTGTGTGTGTGTGTGTGTGTGTGTGTGTGTGTGTGTGTGTGTGTGTGTGCGCGTGCGTGCGTGTGTGTGTGTGTGTGTGGCAACTGGCAACTGCATGAGGGGAGTGAATAAGGAAAGTTTGTTTTGAATTAGCGCATTCATCTATCTATCTCATCATTGTCACAGCTTTTCCATTATTCAGTCATCCCTTTCTTATTGCATCATTTCTAACTTTTCTATTAAAAATTATTCTTCAAATAGTTAAATATATAGAATGATACATTACATCCAGATTTGTACTTATGCCCTGATTTACAGAGTATTTTCTAAGCGAACAGACACTTTAGGCAACACAGCTCCTACATAAGCACAATATCTTAATTACCCAAATGGCTACGATTTATATCTTTACTTAGGCTCATCCAATTTTAAACAAAACGGCTCAGCAACTTTCTACATGTTTAATCAATGCCAGTCTCCTTAATTCCTTCTGCCGCTTCACACCCCAGTGCCCTTTTCCCAATAAAACTCACCATCACTTAGAAACTATTTGCTATGCAAGAGAAAATATATAGGAACTCCAGGTGGGAAAAAGCAAGATGTAATAAAGTAAAGTTATTTTTATTCACTGGCACCTCACGCAGCCAGGCAGACAAGATATATAAACTAAGAATTCATGCTTCCAATCTCTTTAAACCTCATCACAAACAAACTTTTCATAATCTCATCCCTTTTCATTTTAAAATTGAATGTAAGTTTTAACATTAATAGCTATGTGCGCAAATCCCTTAACAAAATATTATGTACTGTTCCCACTTCTTGGCAATAAGTAATTTAGCGACTGTACTGTTAACAAATAGGACACTAATTATCCAATTGCCCAATTACTATCTTATCTTCAGCTATTGACAGAAGTGCTTTTTAGGACATTCCATTAAATCTAAATTACTTATTTCATACAGGTTTTAAGACATTCCATTAAATCTAAATTACTTATTTCATAGAGTTTTTGCTTTTTGCTCCTTCTTTTTTCTAATCCTGGCTGAAGGAAAAGATGAAAGGTTTTATTGCCACTCTTTCCTACAGGATAAGTGACAGAAAATAATAGTTCTGACATGTAAACTTGAAACAGTTGTCTCTCCATGAAAATATGACATAGCATCAAGTTAATGGCAATCATCCTTTGGCACAGGAAAGGAAGGATATGTAAACATTTTCCTGACCATACACTTTCTATATTTTTCAGGTCCTGCCAAAGAGCGAAGTTGCATCTCATTTCCCTTTGGACAGAGCAACTCATACATTAGTTTAATAAAATCCATACTTATTCATACATTTTCTCGGGACATCAGGGGCTTGGAAAGACAATGGGAAACATATATCCATCCTTTTTTTTCCATTCTCCAAATCATATGCCCCAATTTGGTTGGCACAATTTCCTATCGTTTGCCACTTTGTCATATTAAAGTCTTTGGGAACGATCAAAAATGTGGTCTGAGGATAGCGTGTTGCATCATAGTGGTGTACTAAGCATCACATTATCACAATTCCAACTGTTGATATTCGTATCAGTCATGCCCTGTTTCAAGGAAGAACTCTTCCTCTCTGTCATAGTGAAATATTATCTGTCATCTTCGCCTCTTCTTTCACCCTCCTTTCAGAGGCATGCAGATGTGTGCTGTTAAAAGCCAACAGATTGAATTTGCAAGCTAGTGGCACCATTTTCTGTAATAAATGATGACTGGTTGTATTTTAGACCTTCTTGTGCATGAAGTGTAAGAATGCCACCCACATGTTGCTTTGCTCTGTCCAACACAATCTTATTATTGTTCTGATCCCTCCTAGGCCAATGATCCACCTATTTTGTATCGTATGATGCCAATCAACATTATAATGTTACCATATTGCACGAAATACTGTAGGTAGGGGCTAGGGTTCAGAGGTTATAAATATTGTTAACATGTGGCCTCATGGATGGACGGCTAAAGAGAGAATGAGCCTGTGGCCTAATGCATATGTGATCCTCTTGCTTTAGGGACTTAGTAGATTTCTGTCCTAATTTGGGATTAGTTTCTCCCCTGCCACAGAAAGAGATAAAACGGTATGCAAGTTTCAGATGGAGGACAGAGATGAAAACTAACACGTTTTGATATGTTGATCAGTTCTACTGCGGTGAAATGCCAAAAGAGCTTTAAAGTTAATCCCTTGCAGAATCCCCAGCAGCTTTTATCAACACTCTCTCAGCATCTGAATGTTTCTAGGCCACTTTTTTTTACTGCACTTTTCCCTTGGCATCAGCATTACTAGTGTCTCTCTGTGCTGCAAATTCAGCGGGCACATATGGCACAAATCATTGCAGATTGACCTCAATATCCTGCATCTGACCCCGAGTAGGACTGAGCTTCCTGTGCTCAGCTTCAGGAGCCAATGGAAGGCTGCGGTGATCAGCACGTGGCAACTCTGGGCCCCTTTCAAAAAATCAGAGTTGCATAAAATAGAAGGCTGGAATGCTAAGTCCAGGGACACAAAGCATGGATTTCAAGCTTCTTATAGGAAACCTGCCTATTTCTTTGTGGCTCGTTCTTTTTCTGTTACCAGTCGGTGAGCCAGCAGATGTGTGGGGTTTTTAGATGACTGGGGGGAGAGAGATAAATAAATTTACAGCTATAAGTGCATTCTTACAGGAAAAAGTAGATCCTGCAAAAATGCTTTACAGTACTGTATTTGCCAAAAGTATTCTTTTGCTAAAAAAAATTTAAAAATCAGTTTTGTTATGATCAATCCTACTATTACATTTGGCTCCTCTTCAAAGTATACTTATGCTCCCTTTTGTACAGATGTAATGCTACAAATAAGAAACAATTGTTTTTAACTATACTTGCTCTCACGTCTTCTTTATCCAGGAAATGATTTAAAATTAGAATAAATAGCAAGGTAGCCAAATTTGCCAACGAAACTAAATTATACAGAGTAATAAAAACTGAGAGAGATTGCAAGGAGTTCCAAAGGGATCTCTTGACACTGGGGGACTGGGCAAACCAGTGGCAAATGAGCTTCAACATTAGTAAGTGCAGAGTGATGCATGTTGGGGCAAAAAAAACCCAACCAAAAAACAAGTATATTTATAAACTGATGAGGTCTGAACTCTCTGCAACAAACCAGGAAAAGGACCTTGGTGTCCTGGTGCACAGCTCAATGAAGGTGTCAACCCAGAGTGCCACAGCAGTGAAAAAAAGCAAACCCAATGCTAGGGACCATTAAGAAGGATACAGAACATAAGTCAGCAAGTATCACTTTACCTCTTTATAAATCTAAGCAGAGTTGGCCCAGGTTAGTATGTGGATGGGAGATCACCAGGGAATACCAGGTGCTGTAGGGAATACCAGGTTATGGTCATCATACCTCCTGAAGGATATTATGGAAATGGAAAATGTGCAGAGGAGGGCAACCAGAATAATTTGGGGACTTGGAACATCTTCCTTACCATCTGAGGCTGGAACAGTTGGGCCTCTTCACTCTTGAACAACGGCGTCTAAGATGTGACCTGATTGAAGTTTATAAAATCATACATGGTGTGGACAAAGTAGATAAAGAAAAACTGTTTTCACTTTCGCACAACACTAGAACTAGGGGACATCCCATCAAACTTTTGGGTATCAAACAAATAAGAGAAAGCACTTTTTCACCCAGAGGATCACTGGTCAACGGAACCCCCTCCCAGGAGAAGTAGTGACAGCTGTCAGCCTTGACAGCTTTAAGAAAGGATTGGATAAGTTCATGGAGAACAAGTGTATCAATGGCTATCATACTGGGTGCCTAAGGACAACCTCAGAGTTGGAGAGATAGGCAGGATATCTCTCAATGCCATTTGCAGGGAATCGTAAGCAGTTGAAGACATCTGCTTGGGAATACCCTGAAGTAAATGGGAGCCATTGTGTGAGACAGAATACTGGACTGGATGGGCTGTGGCCTGTTCCAGCAAGGCTGTTCTCATGTTCTTATGTTCTGACAAACTGTTCCCAGCTGTATGTCTGTGAACATTCTCAGTCATCCAGATGAATTTATCTGGCTGTTGAATCATGGCAAATTGACTTCTTTTCTTGAGAGACTGAAACATTTCGCTACTCGTCCAAGTAGCTTTGTCAGTCTGTAGTGTTTCAACAATGATTCTTTTTTAAGGTGCCTAACTAGGGCATAAAAGAGCCAGTGTTATGCAAGTCCTCCATGGCCATGTTCCTGGCATGGCTGAATGCATTTCTGCACACGGAACACTGTTTACCTTCCTGCTTTTTATGGTGGTACCTATTTATCTACTTGCATTTACATGCTTTCGAACTGCTAAGTTGGCAGGAGCTGATGTTAACAGCGGCAGCTCCGTCTACTGTGTGGCACCCGGGGACTCGAACCGCCGAGCTGCCGACTTTGCAGCTGACATTTTCAGTACTCTAATCCAATGAGCCACCATGACCCGGCAAGAAACACAAAACACAATAATAAATAATTCTGGTCATTTATTTTTTGCATTGGTATAACTATGCTAATAGGATTTTGCACTGTACCAACAAGATAGGCTAGACCCACCCTCTATAATAGTGACTTTTCTATAATGGCTGTTTGTTTCAAAGAATGGTAGCGCTTTATCTTGCAACAGTTCACCCAGAGGTAACTATCCTCATAACTATTCACAATAAGTGGGAAGCTGTATGCTTTTAAACTCCTTCTTTCCACAGCACACAGACAATAAATACAGTACTTCATTCTAATCCACCTCCCTATCCTCCATTAAGAACGGAATATATTAGACAAATTTTAAAAAGCAAGAATGAAAGTGCTAAATGGCACAAATAGAATCCTAATGTTGCAACACTAGCACCTCCGGGCTCATTTTCTATTAAGTGACACATGTCTGCTAAAGAGAGAGGCTGGAAAACATGGCACAGCAATGAATGCAGTGAAAATGGAATGAATGTGGAGAGTGACAAATACGAGAACAATGGCACATGTTTTACTGTACACAGTCTACTGCAAGCTAAGCAAAGAAGCCCAGTGCTATCTGTTTTACTTCATTCTTGAGTATCCAAAATATGTGGATTCAAAATATTTCAGTTTCTTCTTATTTTATAGAGAGGGTAGCCGTGTTAATCTTTTCAAGAATTTCAGGCAAAATCAAATAAAAAGAAAACAAAAGAAAAGACACAAAACATGTGGCACCTTAAAGACTAACTTTCATATTTTAATGTAACATTTCATGCACACTGAGTAGATGTGCAGGAAGTAAAAAGTCTGCTCCTCTCCACTGATAACCTAGGCAACAGTAATGGGACAGGACTAGTCTACTGATCTTCTTGCCACATTTCTAAAAAGCCACATTTTTGCTCCTCCCACACAGAAACAATAGTTTCAAGATGATATTACCTACACATTGTATTCATGACATATACAATGGCTAGACAGTGTTAGCCAAGAAGGGAAAAGATTTGCCTCAGGGAAAGAGTTTGCATAGTATTGTTCCCATTGTTTTAAGAGGCCTGTTGATGGGGACAGAGAAAGAATAAAATGTTTATTTGGGATCATTCAATAGTTCAGCAAACCCCTGGACATTTCAGCCTAAGTTGCTGCTGGCCCTTCAATAAAGAAACCACACTTGCTCCTTCCATCCCTACTCCTTTCAGTTATACTGGACTTTCACTTCTTTGAATTAAAGAGTTGATATATGAGCAATATTCGGCAATATGGAGCTTCATGTGCATACTTTTAAAAAAGATTGCTTACCACTACGTTTATCTTCATCACGTTGGGTGGTTTTGTGCACAGGATGAGAATCATAAGATGCAACTTAGGGGAGCAGGGCCAGCAGGACCCATTCCTACGTCATGGATGCCTTGGAGTGCTTTGGATGGATGGATGGATGGATGGATGGATGGATGACGTTTTCAACCCATGGTGGTTAGCATAATTAAAAAGAATAATTACAAGCAATTCAAGAATACTGTGTTATACTAAAATGGTAAAGAAAATAAATTTAAAGCAACAGAGCACAAAAATCCAGACCACCAGTCATTTTAAAAAGTGTGCTTGAAGAGAAGGTCTTTGCCTGCTTACAGAAAGACAGCAAATATCGGTCCAGCCTAGGTTCCCATGGGAGGGAGTTCCAGAGTCTGGAAGCATCAACAGAGACATCTCCCGTGTACCCACAAAGCACACCTTTATTCCATTTTGCTTGTCACGAATCCGGTGGGAGTGTGAAAAAGTCCTCTCCTGATGATCTTAGTGGCCAGGCAAGCACATGGAGAGAGATATGGCCTTTCCGATAGCATGTACCCAAGCCATTTAGGGCTTTATAGGTTAAAACTGGCACTTTAACTAGTTCCTGGAAATGGATTGGCAGCCAGTGGAGATGCAATATCAGGGAAATCATGTTTTTGGAACTAGTCCTACTTAGCAATCTGGCTGCAGCATTTTGGACCCTCTGGAGTTTCCAAATACTTTCTAAAGGCAGTCCAACATAAAGTGTTTTACAGTTATCCACCTGAAATGTCACTAGGGCATGGCCAGATTAAACCTCTCAGGAAATGGGCGCAGCTGGTGCACTAGTTTTAACTGCACAGAGGCACTCCTGACCACCAATGAAACTTGGACATTCAGGTATTCACAATGGGTACATCTTGTGCTGCTGGGGATATGACTACTTTTATAAATCCATGAGAAACTCCACAAGAGTCCTGTCAGGATCAACTAGAGAAGAGTGTTTCGTTTCAGAAGGGGACTGGTTCCAAAATGAAACATGCCAGCACTGTCTTACCTTTCTCTAGTTGGCTGGCAAATCAGGAGCTGTGCAAGGACAGGCATCATCCCTCCTCCCTGTCTGACTGGCTAGCACCAGGGAGAGGGAAAGATGGTGCATTGAAGTCTGCTTCCTGGTTCGGTTTTCACCCAGCACAGGGTAAGACATCTTACTGGATTCCAAGAGCCAGCTGAGCTGGCATGTTTTGTTTCGGAACCAGTCCCCTTCTGAAACAAAACGCCAATCTCTAATACCAACACTGTTCCTATGAAGTTGCCGCCATGGTATTATTCACCTGCCACCAACATGACAATGTCTGTTGTGTCTTTCTAAAGAGGACACAAGCAGCAAGCCCAGATATGTCACCTAGATCATTACAAGTCATTAACATCCCAAACTGAAGGATTACTGTTATTAGATCAAAAGGAATCAAATACACTTAAAATAATTAATTAATTTTTTATAATTTCAATTTATTTCAATTTATCGTTGTACAAAAACCAAAAATTCTTGAAACAAATGTCACTACTGAAAATGCTTCATTAGAACTAGCATGTTTTTTGAAGTAATACTCAGCAAAGCCTGCACATAGTCAGAAAGATACCTAGAGGCTTAGAACTTGCAGTTTGCCAATTGTAATCCAAGAATACCTGGCAGGCACCCTTCTCCACCCGTTTCCTAAAGGGCTAGGCCAGTGATGGCGAACCTTTTAGAGACCAAGTGCCCAAACTGTGATTCAAAACCCATAATTTTTCTTTGTCAAGTGCCAATAGAGCAATTTAACTTGAATACAGGTGGCTGTGAAGGGGCAATGTTGGGTACCCACAGAAAGGGTTCTGAGTAGAGATGGGCACGAAATGAACAATTTTTTGTTTCCATTTTCATTTTTTCATTTCGTTATGCAATGAAACGACAAATGAATTTTGTCTCTAAAATGAAACGAAACAAACAGAAACACCAGAAATTTTGTTGTCCGTTTTGTTTTCGTTACGGCAATATATTGAACTGCTTTAAATGCTTAAAAAAATCACAAAAATGAAATAAATGGTAACAAAACGGTAACGAAATGAACGAAAACGAAAATGATATTTTTGCAAAAATTCACGAAAAACGGAAACGAACCAAAACGGACCCCCTAAAGGACAAACAACAAAGGAAACACCATTTTTTTTATTCGTGCCCAATCTCTAGTTCTGAGTGCCACCTTTGGCACCCGTGCCATAGGTTCGCCAACACTGGTTTAGCATTGCCAGTTGATCCCACATTGCCACTGGAGGATCAAATGGATTCTGTGCTTCCTGTGAGTGACATTCCTACTACTTTCTAGAAATTAAAGCTGATAGGCCAGCAATCTTCCCTAGACAAAAATATCAACAATAGGTAACATCAATTATTATGATGCATTATAGATGCCTTTCAATTGTTTTGGAAAATTCTGTTTGGACTGCTCTTCTCTGTTTTTTTTTTTAACTTGAAACCACACATTCTGTCTGGTTTAAAAGAGCCTCACTGTTTGCTATTTGTTTCTGAGCACCATTCGGATGGTTTCCTCTCAGTTACCTTGCTCTAAGGCCCTAGAGGGCTGGGGTACCCCAAACCCCCTTATTTTCCACATGCATGTGCCTGTTTCTTCAGACCTTTGTCAGCGGCAATGCTCCAGGCATGATGCCCTTTAAAGTTAGATGGTGAACAACCAAAGGGCATTTCATCCTTAGTGACATGCCTGCAGACTACTTTCCACAGGGAGGAACTTCTGGCACTTTGGACCTGGAATACTCCTCCCCAAGGAAGATGTCCGTGGCACAATGTGGCTGCCTTTCTTTTAAAAATTAAAAATCCAGGTCTTTCTGCACATCAGCTGAAGCTGTTTTCAATCTATTCCTGATGCTCACTTTTTTTTTATCATCATCATTCCTGCTGTTTTAACCTTGTTCATTTTGTTTTATTTGATTCATGTTCCTGGCTTGTGCTTTACAGTTTTTAGATTGCTTTTGTCCATTGAAAGCCACTAGGATGCATTTATTTTACTAAGGAGCAACAGAGAAAATGCATTAGCAAATGAGCAAGCACATCTTAAGCTAGCCATAATTAACAGATGCCACTAAATGTCAAGAAAAGAAACAGAAACTTTCTGGTGGTGACCAAGAGCACACAATGACAAAAACACAGAGACAACCATTGTAGACGAAGGCAGTTGGGGAGCTAAGACTATTGCTTAGTTTCATCACAATATAAAGGCAAATAGAGGATGGTGAGAAAATGATATGGACATAGAATGTAGGGGCATGGTTACACATGTAAAAACAACCACCTTGGTTCTAAATCAAATTTAAAAAGTTTGTGATAGATTTTTAAAAACACCAACTACACAACACTGGGAAGCCCAGATTACTTCACAGAGGTACCTTGTATAAAGGAATTAGTTCGTTCCAAATGAAACGAATTAAGCAAATTTCCTTTATACAAATTTCCCAAAGGAATGCATTGAAAATGGGGTAATCCCTAATCACGACCATTTTTATGTTGTACGGATTTGCCCCATAGGCGATTCTGTTAAGCAAATTTCCCCTATCTCCAGAATTTTTAATGTTATACAGATTTTAGTTATACAAACCGTTTGTTATACGAGGGTCCGCTGTATTTTATTTTATTTTATTTTATTTATTTTGCCTAGGAAGCTTGTTGTTGTTGTTGTTGTTGTTGTTTTGTTGTTGCTGTTTGAGTGTTATTTTACTCAGCCACAAGAAGATCATTTATTTTAAGTTGCTGGTGAAATCAATTTAATTTTTAACACATCAGCACAGGTGAACTCTGCTCTCAGTATAAATATATTATATTTATATATTATATTATATTATCTACTTCTGCTTCATTGGCTATGCCAAAGCCTTTGACTGTGTGCACCACAACAAACTATGGGAAGTTCTTAAAGGAATGGGAGTGCCTGACCACCTTATCTGTCTCCTAAGAAATCTATTTGTGGGACAAGCAGCAAGAGTCAAAACTGGATATGGAACAACTGACTGGTTTAAAATTGGGAAAGGAGTACGACAAGGCTGTATACTGTCACCTTGCCTATTTAACTTATATGCAGAGTACATCATGTGAAAGGCAGGTCTTGATGAATCACAAAACGGAATTAAGATTGCCGGAATATCAACAACCATAGATACGCAGATGATACTACTCTGATAGCAGAAAGTGAGGAGAAATTAAAGAACCTCTTAATGAGGGTGAAAGAGGAGAGTGAAAAAAAAGGGCTGAAGCTCAACATAAAAAAACTAAGACATGGCCACCGGTCCCATCACCTCCTGGCAAATAGAAGGGGAAGAAATGGAGGCAATGACAGAGTTTATTTTCTTGGGCTCCTTGATCACTGCAGATGGTGACTGCAGCAACGAAATAAAAAGACTCCTGCTTCTTGGGAGGAAAGCAATGGCAAACCTAGATAGCATCCTAAAGATCAGAGACATCACTTTGCCAATTAAGGTCAGGATAGTCAAAGCTATGGTTTTTCCAGTAGTGATGTATGGAAGTGAAAGCTGGACTATAAAAAAGGCTGATTGCTGCAGAATTGATGCTTTTGAGCTGTGGTGCTGGAGGAGAGTCTTGAGAGTCCCCTGGACTGCAAGGAGATCAAACCTATCCATCCTGAAAGAAATCAACCCCGAATGTTCACTGGAAGGACAGATTTTGAAGCTGAGGCTCCAGTACTTTGGCCACCTCATGAGGAGAGAGGACTCCTTGGAAAAGTCCCTGATGTTGGGAAAGATTGAAGGCAAAAGGAAAAGAGGACGGCAGAGAATGAGATGGTTGGATGGTGTCATTGATGCAACCAATATGGATTTGCCAAAACTCCGGGAGGCAGTGGAAGATAGGAAGGCCTGGCGAGCTCTGGTCCATGGGGTCATGAAGAGTCAGACATGACTGAACAACTGAACAACAATTATATTATATTATATCATATTACCTCAACACACACACCCGGCAATCCATCTCCCAATGCACTTTCATAGTGTTACTATGCCCTAGGGTTATGCATATGAATGAAGGCATATTAGGTCATTCTCCACCTTTCTTTGGCCATGGCCTTTTTAGGAGCTGTTCTAAGCTTCCAGGGGCCCATGTCAAACAAGGATACAACACAGGTATCTTTCAGACACAAGGAAAGCCTTTCGCTTTTGCAAACAAGCATGCCACATGAACTGATGAATCTGTGGCCCCTTTAAATGTGACAGGCCCCACAGGGGGAAATACGGCTAGCATTGAGAATGGATATAAGTGCGATATGTACACACTTCAAATGTGTATGTTTTCTATCCTGTTATGACACACTTCATATACAAGACAGTTAACTTAAAATATTCTGGAATATTTTGCAATTTATTTATTTGTATTAAATGACATGCATTCTGGGTCAATTAAAGTACTGTATGTTTGAAAGTATATTTATCAAAAAGAGTCCTTTCTTTTAGAATAGAATAGGATATAATATAATTTTTATTGTCATTGTCCCCTTGCAGGAACAACGAAATTTCATGTTTGCTATATTTAACTCAGATAAGACATTCCACATTAACTGGACTATTTATAATACAGCTTAGATTAAAGGCATTCATTTGTATTTTTTAATTTCTTTTAAAAAGTTCTGAATCTACAGAAGTGTATAGCTATGCATATCATGGCCCCGTTTATGGAAAAATCTTTTGCAAGACACACAGGACAAGTTTATTTTATGTTGTCAGTCGATCCCAAACTTCACAAAGTAAAACCTACTAGGCAAATATATTGCCAGGGATATTTGGTGAACAAACCTGGTAATATGGAAACTGAATTGCCATAAGTATATTGTATTTGCTTTGTTTGTTTAATGAATTTATAAACCATCATTCATGTAAATCCTCCTAATCTTTCTGTCTTCCACACAGCAAACATCAGAACAACTTTGGTATGTTCCGATATGTCAACAATGTCTTTATTCAGCAAGCCATGTTTGAAACTAGCTGACATCTAGGTATGGATAAAGACACTGGTCTTTTTGATCTCTGCTACGAGTGACACCAATCTACACAAAGCACAATGTGAGACATCCTAGTGGGCATTTATATATCCCAGATGTTCCAAGACAGTTCTTGGCTTCCTTGCTTTTCACATATGCACATGTGCCTTTAAAAACACATACATATTTAATTATCTCAAAAAACTTCCAAAATGCATGCTTTGAGAAAAAAACATGTTTTTTTAAAAAGTTAAATGTGAATGTTCATGTAGATTTTAATCTTACAAACAGTGCAGATTGATGTAGGACCAAGACTGGACCAATTTAGCAATAAACACACTGGAGAGGGATACTGACAAGAAATGCAAAACAAAGAGGTTACTTTTAAATCAAATCTAGACTTGATGTTTTGTAAATATTATCTGCTGCTCTTTCTGTTACAAAGTATTCCAGGAACTCTTTGTATCCAACAGCAAATTGTGAGGAAGTTCCTATTTCCGAAAGCAAACCAAGCTATTGTGGTTTTTTGGCAAGAATGTAGACCATATTTTTATGAAGTAAAATAAACCATTAACATTGATTTTCATTTTGTTTCAAGTTCTGACTAATTTTTGCACCGTAATAAAATGTCTTGCTAATGTTGCGTTCTTTTCTCCCTGTAGCCTCCATACTGTAATTAAACTGTAAATCGCCCAGAGACTACTTGAAGTGGTATGGGGCGGTATATAAGCAGAACACTTTTTTTATTCTTGTGTAATGCTAGATGGGATCAGATGAAATTTTCGACCTGTGAGTTTTAATTGCCCTTTTCATATTAAATTACATGTCATAAGGAAGCATCAAACAAAAGTCCATATTATTAATTCATGCCCTTTGCCACTGAAGAATACAGTATTAGACAATTTCTTTTTCTGTATCACTTTTATTACAGAAATAACCAAAAACAACCCTTTTCTTCACAAAATTCCTGTGGGGTGTGCATACCAGGTTTTGCATGCAGATGATTTCACACAAACAACATGAGTTTGATTTATTTTATATTGGTAGTATAAATATAAACATAAAAAGGAACATTTATAATTTATCAATAAAATACTTCCTATAATTATGACAATGAAAAATATTATATACTACTTTTAGAAAGCATTCGGGTAAAATCCAGCATATTCAGGCTTATCTAATGTATGCATACTTGCTATGCACCAAATTGAGTACTCTTGTACCACTTTCACCATTCGTTTCAGTGTTCTCCAAAAGGTGGACAGTGACAAGTATGAAGAGGGACAACTCGGCAATGTTTGGGAGCTTTCTATGTGCGTCACAACCTTGCCAAGCAGGGACCAGGCTCATGGCTCATGGATCGTGGAACTCTCCATCTCTTCAGACTCGTCACCATCTACTTATCAGAGGGTGTGAAGTAAGGTGATGGAGGGCAGTGTGGCCAGAGCACGCATTTCTACGCACGTTCAATATCCACACATCAGGCATGCTGAGCACGTCTTCAGTAGTAAGGACAGCTGTAATGGCAATTGTGGAAGCAAGATAAGGGAATGATCACTACGCAACAATGTTAGCATAAACTGAAAGACACATAGGCAACCCTTTTAAAAGTATTCTCAATAACCCTATGGACAATTTCCATACAAAGAGATGAAACTGAGAAAGCCACAGTGGCACGATCTACCAAGATGTGAAGTGACGGATGACTTCCTGGTCCAGCGTCCTGTCATGTGATGGGGCACCAGGGTGGGGGCAGTGCTGGTTTCCTCCAGAAAGGATGTCATGTGATCACTGCCTTTAGGAACAAAACAGCCTATCCCTGCAGCAGACAAAACAGCGGGCCTGTATAGTCCCCCTCTTAAGAGGACCAGGAATTAAAACCTCAAGTGTTCAGACAGAACAAGGGCCCTTTCGACTGTAGCATTCAAACAAGCCAGAAATCATAAATCAATATCACATGTTGGTTTGTGAACCCAGCATGTTTGGAAAGAGGGAAGCCAGAATCCCACAGCAGTCATGTCTTCTTTATGCTTGAGAGAACTCAAACTATGGGAGTATCTGTACGCTACAAGAAGAGAATGAATACATGAATAATTTGCACTACAGTTTAAATCCATGAAAAAATTTTAAAAATGAATCTACTCCCAACAGGTCAGTTGTTTAAAAACAGTTGGCTTAAGAGCTGCAAATCAGGTATGTAAACAAAACAAAACAAAACAAAAAGCCAACCAACCAAACCGAGCAAAAAAAGTTTCACTCAACAGACAACAGTGACTTAACCAAATGGAAAAGCACACTTTTTTTTTAAAGCAGTGAAATAATTACATTGTCTCGCTCCCAGGTCACATTATTAAAAAACATTGGCCTTAGGCAACTGCTTCTGTGAACAATTGTTTACTGCCACAGCTAGTAGATAACACTATTCTAAGTCATCCGCATAACATTGCCCCTTTTGGAGAACACAGATATGCTTATGAAATTGGAAGCCTTTGAAAATAAGTTCTGCTCTTCTTATTTCTGACTCTGATATAATTCAAAAGCAGGGACTGCAGGTTCATGCTGGACTTTTGTAGATCAGTATCATGAAACAGAAAGCCGAATTTTAAAGTTTGTTATGCGTATGTGTTTGGGGGCAGGGGAATTAAAATCCCATCTTATTTCTTTTGACATGTATTATTATTAATTAATAACAAAGCAAGGAGTACACAGTTGGAGACATCTTTAGTAAGAGCTACCCTCTGAGAACAAAATAGAGTTAAACCAGGTTATTATGAGTTTAAAAGTATTGTTTCTCAATGACCACAGAATGTACAGAAAGAACGGGAAGTTCCATTACACATCAATATTTACTCAGAAGTAAATCCCACTTATTTCTGGCCAGCTCTCAAGAAAGCATTCAGTGTCTCTATAATTCCAAAATGTTCTTTTCTCAGGCATTTTACTGAAGAAAAATAGGAGGACAGTATTTATTCAATATTTATTTATTGAATATTTTTATTTAATTTTTATTTGTTAATTGAGAACAATCCATGTATAACCAAAACCATGCTTCTCAGACCAGTGATATTTAAGGAAGAAGTGAATTTCACCACTTCTGAGATCTTCAGAATTCTGCTGTCTTTAATTACATTAAGCTGATATTATCAATTCCCCAACAATTATTATTTTCAAAACCTTTGCACCTTCCTGTTTCAGACATAAGGGATCATACTGTAGTAATAGCTTCTCCTCCTCTTGTATTCCAGGAAAAAAATCAAAGAAACAAAAGACAAAAACATGCAGCACCTTAAGACTACTTATATTTAAATGTAAGCTTTTGGGGACACATCAACTTCTTCAGACATACAGTAGCAGAATGAAGTGTACAATCAGGGCTGGCGCATCCATTAAGGCGAACTAGGCAGTTGCCTAGGCGCTGCCCAGCCTGCTGCCCCCCACCCCCCACCCGCCGCCCCCCCCCGCCCGCCCCCCCCGCCCCCGGACCCCCGCCCGCCGCCGCCTGCCCCCCCCGCCGCCGCTGCCGCCACCGCCCAACCCCGCCGCTGCCGCCCGACCCCGCCGCTGCTGCCCGACCCCCCCGCCACTGCCGCCGCGTGACCCCCCTGTCCCTCGCCTAGGGCGCGAAAAACCCTAGCGCCTCCCCTGTGTACAATATAATGTACAACAGAATATAAGTTACATACCAAATGTTTATTGGATGTGGAATGGGTCACTGTATTTGTATGCAGTGATTTGGCTGCATTGTTTAGGTCTTTGTTCTGAAAATTCCTCAGGAGAGAGGAATTTGTATGTGGTGATTTGGCTGTATTGTTTAGGTCTATGTTGTGAAGATTCCTCAGCAGACTGAAAACTACTCCTCTTATGGTATTTTCTGATAACACCTCCTTTATTTCAGAATTGGTGTTTTACTTTTTGAAGAATAACCTTCTTAGTATATGGTAAGAAAATAGGACAACAGGAGAGAGAGAGAGAGAGAGAGAGAGAGAGAGAGAGAGAGAGAGAGAGAGAGAGAGAGAGAGAGAGAGAGAGAGAGAACTAGGCTTTCTTGTTACATTTGGGAGGGCATAAGAGTTATATATGGATTCGAAACTACTTGGGAGTCTAGTGCCCCAATGACAGTTTTGCTGAAGGAAGAAGGACTGTATAATATCCAGCAATCTATATTTTCAAAGGGTAGCTCTTGCTGAAGAGCCATAGTTGACTGGAACTCTGTCAATCCTGTAGTCATAATATAAAAGAAAAATCTATTCATTTCAAAATCTGCAAATGTGCACTCAAGACGAAGACTAAATGATAGGTTTTAGTCTACATGGTACAGCATGCAGTGATAAATAATCTGGGTAGAAGCCAGTAGGAACACTAGTTTTCTTTGTTCTGTTCCCAACTTTCTCTCCTGAGCTAAGTTTTAAAACATACTGTATATACTCAAATATAAGCCTAGTTTTTCAGCCCTAATTTTGGGCTGAAAAAGGGGGCCCTCAACTTATAGGTGGGTCAATACTTTTAGCCACTGAGGCAAGTGCTTGGGTCGGTGGCTAAAAGTCATTTTAAACATTGTGTGCCGCTTCTCATGACCCCCCTCTGCATCACAGGGGGGTCTAGGGTGGGAAATGCAGCAGGGCTTGGCAAGTGCTTGGGTCAGTGGCTAAAAGTCATTTTAAACGTCACACAGTGCTCCCCCAGCTTACAAAGGAGGTGCTGCCAGGCCCTGCTGCATTTCTCACCCTAGACTTATACTCGAATCAATACGTTTCCCCAGCTTTGGGGGGGTTAAATTAGGGGCCTGGACTTATACTCGGGTCGACTTATACTCAAGTATATACTGTATCTTCTTCACCACATTAAGTCAAAAAAGGTGCCAATAAAACATAGTGTTTGAGAAACACAAAAGAAAACCTTAAACCTGTTGAGATTAACCATGTAATCTCTTTCTCTCTCTCCATCTTTCTCTCAATTGCCATGTTGACAGAATTTACTCCCTCGTATGCCAAAAGCCACCTTTGAGTTGGCAAGAGAGTCCTTTATTTGAGCTGAACACATGAAAAATAGAGCCGTTTCGGCATGAAGTGTTATACTGTCTTGTTCCTCCTGCCTTCAAAATTTGTCTCTTCTTAACCTGGAGACCTGGGTCTTAGAAGAAAGAAATGGGTGTTCCTATTTCCCATGCTTTGCTTAAAATTAGATATAAATACTATGTATTGTGAACTCAAGACTGTAACTTGCTTAGATAAACAAGAGCTGCCAGATTCATGTGAATTCCCCACACACACACTTGCCAGATTTCCAGTTTGATTGTAATACACAAGGCATAGCAAAGAAACATATTTTATACTGTTGAAGAAAATATGGCCAAATAACTAAGTAACCAGATAAGGTAAACACTACTACAGGATGACACCTTCATGATCTTCTAAGAAAGGGGCATGGTGGCTCAGCGGGTTAGAGCGCTGAAACTGTCAGCAGCAACGTCAGCAGCTCGGCAGTTCAAATCTCGGGTGCCACACAGCGGAGCGAGCTCCCGTTGTTAACCCCAGCTCCTGCGAGCCTAGCAGTTCGAAAGCATATAAAATGCAAGTAGATACATGGGTACTGCCATAAAAAGTGGGAAGGTAAACAGTGTTCCGTGTGCAGAAATAATAAGAAAAATGGAACTCCTATCATTATTCCTATTCCAAGTTTACTTCTCTAATAAACACAGACTTTATTATTTTCTTAGAAAGAAGCATGGATTATGTTCCAGTTCTAGCTAACTAGTTGAGATGTCTGAAGCCATAACTGCCCCCTTTCATCCCTAAAAACAAACAAAGGCAAAACATTTTTCCTTGAAGGGGCAAGAGGGTGGTATGAGAAGGAAGCAGTATCAGCAACTGTAAGTATGGCAATATAAGGTTGCGTGTAAGAAGAATAAACTGCATATATCCCAATTAGCCGCAACATTAAAACCACTGACAAGTGAAGCGAATAGCATTGATTATATTGTTACAAGGGCACCTGTCAAGGGGTGGAATATATTAGGCAGCAAGTGAATAGTTAGTTTTTGAATGTAATGTGTTGGAAGCAGGAAATGTGGACATGTGAAAATATTTCAGTGACTTCGATAAGGGCCAAATACTGATAGCCATATGACTGGGTCAAGGCATCTCCTAAACAGCACGATGGAAAGGTGTCAGAACGCACAGAGCACCACAGTTTGCTGTGTACGAGGCTGTGTAGCTGCTGCAGACCAGTCAGATAGGTGTCCATGATGACCCCCGTCCACTGCCTATAGCACCTACAAAGGTGACATGAGCATCAGAAGTGGACCATGGAGCAATGGGCGAAGCTTGCCTTTTCTGATGAACATTTCCTTTGAGATCATGTGGATGGCTGGGTGTGTGTGCATTATTTGCCTAGGAAGAGATGGCAGCAAGATGCATTGTGGGAAGAAGGCAAGCTGGCAGATAAAGTGTTACATACCATCTACCTACAGATTGTTGTAGACCATATAACCTCATTCATGGCAATGGTGGTCACTAAAGGCAGTGATCTCTTTCCGTAGGTATCTTGCCACACTGAAAAACGGTTGAGGAATGTGTTGAGGGAGGAACATGGTAAAGAGTTCAAGATGTTGCCTTGGCCTCCAAATTCCCCAGATCTCAATCTGATTGATCATCTCTGGGTAGTCCTGGCACACAAAATCCAATCCATGTAGACCCCAGGACTTATGTGCTTGCTAATGTCTTGGTGCCAGATACCACCGTGCATGTTCAGAGGACTTGTGGAGTTGATGCCTCCACATATCAGAGCTGTTTTGGCAGCACACAGGAGACCTGCACGATACAGGCAGGTAGATTTAGTCCGGTAGCTGATCAGTGTCCTTTGGGCAATGAATCCAATAAACTGTGACCAACATATTCCCTTCAGAATTGCTTTTAGGAGAAACTGTTTTGTCTTGTTTGCTAGGGAAGCTGGCTATTGAGTTGACTCCTGTGCAAAATGTCCAAGAAGTGTGTGGGAGTGTGAAATTTGGCTTGCATTATACAGTAGTGAGTCCTGCTTTTCAAACTGTGCCTGGAAGCAGCTGTCTATCCTTTAATCTAGAAGAGATCAGAGTTGGTTTCAAAATGTTAAGGGAACTACATCTACTGATAATTCAGTGCATTACGTGCAGTCTGTTGTTGCTCAGGGGCCTCTGCATGGTAGCACAGATGTGTTGAGGCTTGTTTATCTTCTGAGGATGCATATATCATTGTTCTGTCTCAGAGTTCACTTGGCACTTGCTGATGATTTGCATTTAGTGATGCCTAGTGATAGAAAAACCCTTAGTATGAATATAAGCATGGCAAATACGTTACTGGAAGAGCAAAGAGATATTTTCTCAGAAAGAAGCATAGATGTGTTTTCCTTTACAAATGGATAAGTGTGTGCAGGAAATCATTCCAAGTTTCACAGCCCTCAATCCATTCAGCACCTCTAGAGTGGCAGGCTTACTCTAGAACAGTGGTAGCAAACCTTCAGCACTCCAGATGTTTTGGATCACAACTCCCAGAATTCCAAGCCTGTATTGCCAATGACAAAGGACTGCGGGAGTTGTGGTCCAAAACATCTGCAGTGCCGAAGGTTTGCCATCACTGCTCTAGAACAATAAGTAATATGCATTGGTATGTCAATTATTAACACGCCAACTGACCATACAACATCAGCATATGCCATTACCAACAGGTGCCTCATTCTCCAAATGGAGAACAAGCAGCAAGGCCAACTCTCTAGTATCACTGCTTCCCACAGTATGGATGATATCATTACAGCTTCGTATCTAAGTGAAATGTAAGTAGAACACTTGAGGCATAGAATCCTCTTACCACAGCCATTCTATTCCATTCTAGTCTAGTCTAGTTATTTAAAACATTTATTTGTTCCTGTGTCAATACATTTGTGACTGACTCTTCGTGACCCCACGTCCATAGAGTTTTTAGCTCACCCTATAACACAGGACCTCACGGTGAGTTACAGCGCTATGTAAAATAATTTTAAACATAATATATTTTAAAAAATTGAAAGTCAAACAACTTAAAACACAACATTAAAACATTTGGTTATTCAAAGCATTACATTAAACACAGGGCAGGCCACAATCCACAACCCCAAAAGGCTCTAATAAATAAGTCTGCCATGGTTTGATGCCAAAATTATGCCAATGTCAGCTCCAATTTAGCCTCATAGGGCAGGATATTCCACAGTTGGGGAGCTACAGCAGAAAATGTCCCCCCGCCCCAATGTCTCCACAAAATAAACTGTTTTCAATTTAGGGACACAGAACAGGGCTTCCCCAGCAGATCAGGCACATTTATATAGGGAGAGGCACTCCCTGAAATATGCATCACCCAAATAGGGGACAGGGAAACACACGATTTGACCAGGAGAAAATAAAGAAAAAGTGGAACCAGTATACTGAATACATGTACACGAGAGATAAAAGGATGACCAACTTCTTTGAAGAGGAATTCTATGATGAAGAACCTGCAGTTCTGGAAAGTTAAGAGAAATCTGCTCTGAAAGCACTGAGAAAAAATAAATCACCAGAAGTAAATGGAATAGCCACAGAACTATTTCAAGCCACTGAGACCGAAACTGTCAAAATCCTAACAAGAATATGACAACAAAACTGAAGGTCTTCCTGTTCCAGAATTTTTTTTAACTGATATAACATAGATTGTGGGTCCTGAGAGGCAATTTTAGCATATTGTATTTTAATGTTTTAATTGTTTTAATTATTCATTTTAATTGTTGTAAGCCATCCAGAGACATTTGGGTAGTGGGTGGCATATTATGTATGTATGTATGTATGTATGTATGTATGTATGTATGTATGTATGTATGTATGTATGTATGAATAAATAAATAAATAAATAAATAAATAAATAAATAAATAAATAAATAAATAGCCCACAGACAAGAAACATCCATTATACTGTACATCCCAATCCCTAAGAAAGGAGAGGCCAAGGAGTGTGGTATCTATAGGACCACTGCTGAAATTCATCATGCAACCAAAGTAATAAGGTGTTTCAACAAAGGCTTTTACCTTAAATGAAGCGAGGAATGCCTGATATATAGGCTGGATCCAGAAAAGGAAGAGACACTTGAGTTCACATTGCAAATATCCACTGGCTAGTGGCTAACCATTTCACCGGCTAAGAGTTTCAGGAAAAGATCAAGGAAGAATAACACTTGTGGATTCTGCTCATTGGGAAGCCAAAAGTGAATAGCATCCAGCCCAGGAAGACTATGAAACGTACGTTAAATTGTTAAGAGAGAAACCTGACCTCTGTGCCAGTAATTCCAAAAATAGTTGTGGTACAAGAAACAGAAAGGCTTGGTAAACCCACAGAGGATACTCCTAAGTCTTCATTGCTATGGCTGTTCTCTGCTCCAAGCAGCACCTGCAAAGTAAAGAAATCCAAGGGCTTTCTGTCCTCCGACAGCAATAGCATATAGTATTCTCTAAAGCATGGACATGGAAGGCATAGCTTTCCAGATCCTGCTGGACTGCAACTTCCATCATCATTCACTGCTTAACCATCCAGGCTAAGGCTAATGGGAATTGTAGTCCAGTAATATCTGATGGATAACATTTTCTTCACCTACATTGAAAGGAAGGTGTGCATATAAACACCAAGTCTGTACCAAGGATACAAATTAAATATAGTTCATTTTGCTTTGCTTTAATATTCCAAGAAAAACAATAGTACTTTTTCTATTTAATGTTTTGGAAATAATACTTTCATCTTGGAAAGTAATGGAAAGTGTATTCGTACAGATGGATAACCCACTACAGTGGTACCTCTACTTACGAGCAGCTCAACTTAAGAGCGAAAATCCGTTGGTGTTTTAACTGCTGCCTTACAAATTTTAGATGCAGTCTGCTCTACTTACAATTATTTTTATTCATTTATTATTTTTAGATAGGGCTTCTCTACTTAACAGTTGTTCGACTTAAGAATGGATTACATTCGTAAGCAGAGGTACCACTTGTATATATTTTAAAAGAACCAACCAAAGACATAATTTACATCAGGACACTGTATTTTAAAGCAAAGCAAAAGTTGTTACAGACCAAAGAAGAAAAGAAGCTCGGTATGCATATGATTTTATGTTATGTTATTTTATGAAACGTATTCTGGCATGTCTATTGTGCCAAATACTGTATATGTACTGCAGTAAGTTTACAAATCCTAAACCTTGTATCTCTTTTACAGAAGGATATTTAATATGTAATTTTGTAATTTTGGTTTGCTCAATTCCTGAATAAGGCCCCGCCAAAATGCATAGAGTTTTCCTTCTCCTAGAAGATGGTTTTTAAAATGATTTAACAGAGAATAAAGATTGTTTTCTGCTTTTATACACCCTGAGTCTATCTCCCATCTGTATATTGACCACTGTATTTTAAAGCCATATACCAAACTATGAGTGTGACTAAAAATAGATTATCTATTAATGATGCATGTTTAGGGTTTGAGATGGAGTTTGGTATCCATAAAGACAGTAGAGTCCCTGTATTCCCTGGGGATCACTTCCAAGTGCAGATGGCTTTATGACCCAATTGCAGATAAAACGGAAGAACCATCGTCTAGGAGAAGAAAAACTCTGGCTTTAAACCTCCACTGCCTTGAGGCTATATCCATTTCTGGAAAAGGCTTCAGGAGTTTTTGCCTCGAGGCAAAATCCAGCACTGGAGTCCCAGAGGACAGTTCATCGTTGTGTACAATCATGTTCTGGTAATTCCTGAGACGCAGCTGGAACCAATCTGATCAGCTCTGCTGCTCCATTAGACTACTGCAGGGCTGTCCAACTTTGAACAGGCCAAGGTCTACTTTTTCCAGCCCAAAGTGCCTGAGAGCTACTACACTAAAACCTCTACTTACGAATTTTATCAAGTTCTTTCGAGCACATGGTTATAAGTAAAGCAATTGTAAGTAGAGCAGCGGTTTCCCATAAGAATGCATTGAAAATCAATTACTCCATTATGGAGGGAATTGTCCGGGGGGGGGGGAGAGAAGGGAGATGTCACTGCAAAAAGGAGATAGGCACACCTGCAACCCCACCTCTCGCCCCTCTCCTCCCCTCTCCTCCAGCAACTCAGCTGGTCACAAGCGACTCAGCTGGTCACAAGACAGTGGCACACCGATCATCTGGCCAGTGGGGGGAACCGGGGACTGACCCAGAACTTTGCTTGGGCAATGGTGGTCCTTGGGATGGGGAAGGGAGGGGTAGAGAACTTATCCCCTCACTTTTTTTATTCATGGCCGGAGGGCTACTTTTGAACCCTTCGCGGGCTACTGGTAGCCCCCGGTCTACCTGTTGGGCAGGCCTGGACTACTGTATTCCAGTGATGTGGAGAGGGGATTTTTGCTATTTGGGTAACAGTTTTAACCTCCATATTAATCTGCCCAGGCCTTGTGCTCTGAAGAGGCCACTTCAGCTTTGCATACAGTGTGGAAACAACACAGCTTCTATACAGAGCACAATACCATAGTCTCTCGAGACTGAAGGATTCCTATACTATATATACTTCCAAGCTCACCTGCAGATGCTGAAAAACACTATTCTAACAGTGAACAGAACATTATACATACCACAATCTTTGTTCCCCTCTTATGGCCAGACCTGGCATCTTCACTGTTAGCAGTACAGTAGGACCCCAGTATCCACTGGGGATTGGTTTCAGGCCTTCCCGTGGATAATGAAAACTGTGGATAAGAGAGAACGCCTGCCCAGTCACCGCCAAACTGCTGTTTCCTGACAGTAGCTTGCTTTATGACTGCTGTTTTGCGACAGTAGCTTGCTTTATGGCTGCTATTTGTGACAGTAGCTTGCTTTATGGCTGCTATTTGTGACAATAGCTTGCTTTACAGCTACTGTTTGTGACAATAGCTTGCTTTGTGGCTGCTGAATTATTTAATTTTTTTCCTCTGCCAACCATGGATAATTGAATCAGTGGATACGAGGGTCCTAATGTATATACTTCTAGGATTTCTCTTTAAATATTTTTAATATTTTCAATTTTTTTTTGGCTGTGGATAAGTGAATTAGCAGATGCCGATCCAAGGGATCATTGGATCCCACTGTACTATCTCTAGCTTATTGTCTGGTGTCCTCATTATCCATTCTTTACACCCTCTCATTAGCACAGAGGACTCAAGAGAAAGTGGGGGGTTACAGTGGGGAGCGTTCTTGTCTCACCTCATGCAAACTTCCATGTGGAACAAACCATTACTATAAATGTCACATGTTCCTTTTCTTTCTATTCTTTTCTTATCCAAATCTCAGCAAAACAAAGAGGATGCTGGAAACTGCTGAGATACCTTCTTTGCAAAGGGAAATAAAGGCTCATTGGCATGGGGAAAAATTGTGAATACTTGATGATTTGGCTGATTTTGAATTAACCATCGTGACTGCAAAGAGATGTAGTCTGAAACATCCAACAGTCATCTTATGTACAAACACTTATTATTACTGCTAGCTTATGACTAGAGATGCAAAAATGACAGTCTTTGAGGATAAATGGCAGGGAAGGGAAGGGAGTGAAGGAAAGGGGAATCTAATAAGGAAGAATGACTGTTTTGTGCTAAGGTCCTGAGGTTTGGTCTCAACTCTGTTTCAAGAGGAGCATATTCAAATCATCACTCAATCTGCTCAGGCAAAAAGACCATGCCTTGTAAAAATGTCATTATTTTACAAAGCACCGGCACAGTGCTCTTCAACATTTTTATTAATGACCTGGATCAGGTGCTGCAGGGAATGCTAATCAAATTTGTGAATGACACAAAATTGGATGGAATAGCTGATACCCTGGAAGACAGAAACAAAAATCCGGAATGATCTAGATAGGCTCAGAAATACAGAGAGAAGAACTGTGGAATCATCATAGCTTACAAGCCGAATATGAGCCAACTGTGTAATGTGGCAATTAAAAAAGACAAACGCTATTTTAGGCTGAAATAATAGAAATATAGTCTCCAAATTCCACAAGATACGATTTACCCTTTATTTGGCACTGATTAGGCCAGGAGTACTGCACCCAATTCTGGACAACACACTTCAAGAAAGATGCTGACAAACTGGAACATGTTCAGAGGAGGTCAACAAGGATGATTAGGGGGCTGGAAACCAAGTCTTAAGAGGAAATCCTGAAAGACCTAGGCCTGTTTAAGCGTTGAGAAAAGGAGACTGAGAGGAGATAGGATAGAACTCTTCCAATACTTGAAGGGGGGCAGGATTTGTTCTCAATTCACCCATAATGCAGGACATGCAACAATGGGCTCAAGTGACAGGATGCCAGATTTTGGTAGAATATCAGGAAAAAACATCCTAACACAGCAGTACAGAAATGGATCCAATTACCTCCAGAGGTGGGAAGTGCTCCAATGCTTAAGGCATTCAAGAGAAAATGAGCCCCCTGGCAGATATCCTATGATCTGTATTTCTGCCTTGTGCAAGGAGTTGAACTCCGTGGCCTTCCTGGGTTCTATGATTATATGATTATCGTGGTGCAGTGGTTAAATGCCTGTACTGCAGGTAAAACTGTGCTCACGACCTGGGGTTCAATTCCAGGTAGCAGGCTCATGGTTGACTCAGCCTTCCATCCTTCCAAGGTCAGTAAAATGAGTACCCAGCTTGCTGGGGGGGGATGAATGTGTAGCCTGCATAATTAAACTATAAACCGCCCAGAGACTACTTGAAGTGGTATGGGGCGGTAGGTATATAAGCAGAACACTTTGCTTTGCTTTACTTTTATTAAACAAACCTTAGATATTCTGTTAGTTCAAAATGAAATATCTAAGCACAAAAGTAGTGTTTTAATTTTCCATTTTTAATCCCAACAAGAGAGCTTTATACTTTTAAGGATTCCATTCCAACAAGCCACCCTTAGCATTTCCATTTACTTTTGCTGAAATACAGAAAAGGAGGATTGGGCTGAAGGGGGGGGACCTTATTTGCACTGGCTTATGGAAAATTCCGTACATTGCTTTAGAAATGTCCTGGGAAGAGAGAGATAAGTGCAGGAATTAACACACACACACACACACACACACACACACACACACACACACACACACACACACACACACACACACAGAGCACATATACACTAAATGTACTTGGTAACAGGGGGGGAAATGAAGCTTTTAAGAACAAGATATATTGTGTTACTATCTTTAGAGTGGTAGTCATGGATGCAGGCCAAGGAATGGCATGCAGCAACTATGTAGGAATCAACAGATTTTGAAAGTGTCATTGGTCAGAATTATTTCTACAAAGTAAACATCATTAGTGGAACGACCATATTGCAATATCTGCACCTTTAAGTTTAGCATCAAACACTCCATAGCGTTATGAGCTGAGTTTGGATAATTTACCTTTCTTTGGAGGGTAAGCCACATAGCCCACCTACCACCAGCTCAACCCCCCCCCCCCCAAATCTGGTTCTCCTTAGGTGCAGCTTTGGGGAACCTGTATCTATATTCTCCATTGTTTATGCCATTTTGAAGAGTAAGACAGGAGGACCAAACAGGCCTTCCACTTCTTAGGGAACGGGCCATCGGGGACAGGCTAGATACCATGCGAAAACAGTGGGGGTTAGGAGGAAGGGAGAATCACCTCCGTGGTCAACTCCTATAAATAAGTCACCTTCTTGCACCCAGCTGCAATGGTGCAGCCAGAGGCCACTTCTTCTCACCCTGATATTATGTGATGTGGATGTTGAGCAGTGCCAGTTTTCCATAATGTCAAACTAGCACTTTCTTCCCCTCTAAAATTGCAGCAATATAAGTCTTGCCAGTACAAATCACAGCGGCAGAAGGCAGTCCCATGTGCTTAGCACACTGGCCACAATTCAAATCCACATGATTACCTCTGGGAAACTCAAGGTATAGCTGGATAAGTCATCTGTCTGGAAAAACTGGAGTGATGCTGCCACATAGTGCTGAGACAAGGATGGATTAGGATGTGGACCAATGATATGACAGAGAGCCTTTGTACACGACCCCTAAACGCTGCAGCAAATGGCTGCAAGCTCCGGAGCTTACAATGGCTTCCCCACCAGCTCCGGAGTTTTCAGGAAATTAAGTGCGACCACGCCCACCTAAGCGCGTCCCAGCACACTTTTCTTGTACCTGCTCGAGGAGGGTGAAAATCGCCAGGTCCGGATATAATCTGGTCAGTGCGGGGCTCTCCTGGCTTCTGTTTGTTTGTTTTTTGCCTCCTGCCCCTTTAAGAGAAGGGGCGGGAGGGAAAAAAAGCAAACAAAAGAGAAGGAATCAGCACGAGGGAGCTCCGGCAGCTTCTCCGAGGTGAGTCTGCATTTTCCCCCCCACTTTCTTCCTCCCTCCCCTCAGCAGACAGATGCGGAGTGGTGGGGAGGAAGGAAGAGCAACAAACCCCTAAGATCTCTGGTCCGAATTTAAGTGGCCAGCGGATCTTAGGGGTCGTGTGAAAAGGCCCTTAGTTACGGCTCCTGAAGCACTTTACAGAAACTAACATCATTACATATGCCTAGAGAGACTAGAACCTAAATTGTGGCCTTGGGTTTTTGTTCTCATCAGCATGCCCTGCAACTCATTTCCTATCTGCCCATAGAAGGACTTATTTTAACTATACATCAAAAGTCAGCCCAGGTAAGTATAAGCAGCTTGAGTGCATGGAATAAAAGAAAGAGTGGAACAATTATCCTTAATATTTGCAGAAGTCACAGCACATTGGCTGTCCAGACATTGTAGAAGATTCTCTAGGCATTGCAGCAGAGATAATTTCAAAGAAGGATTTAGGGAGGCTAATGGAGTGGTCTTGCAGATAATTAGCTGGATAATTACACTCTGCCTAACCCTAATCCCCGGACAGTTTTAAATGGAAAGGGTGTTCTTTGAATCCTTCTCCTGAACTCAGGTAGCTCTTCTGTGTACTATTAAGCAGCTGTTGTGTGTTTCCATTCCAGATAGAACCACATTTTAAAACAGCAATTGGGCTAAAGATTTCACTCAGGATATGCTGTACAATTACAGCCCTTTGATGCAAGAACTACTGTAGGCATTAATGCTCTATTGTTTCCAGTTTAATGAAAATCACCACCCTGTCCTCCAGCCCAGTCTCTTTCACAGGCTGCATTCCAACCCCATCCCCCAGAAATATATATATATATATATATATATTTTCTTTCAAAAAGAATTAGACAAGGAGACAACATTTCATAGACATTCTCACAGGTGAGGTTCAGGGTTATTGCACATGCCTTACATATAAAGTCACTGAGGATGTATTTTAAATATGTCCTATCTTTCACTGCACATCTACCTTAGAGGCAGCTGGATGCATCCCAACCTTACCACACTTCAGCTAAAGCCTTAAGGGAAGAAGCCATAAAGGTGACTCCCCCACAGGGCTTTTTCAAATCACAGCATGTCAGGTGCCAGGGAAGTTGCAGAATGATAAAAAAAAGGCATGTAATAAAGGAAATTTTTTAAAAATGTCACACCCTTCGTCACCATACAAAGTTACAGAAAACTCAAAAATATTGTCAAAAGAAATCTGAAACAACCTAGAGAATGTCCTTTTCAAATGCTCTTTTCATGGGGAAATAAAAGTTTGGGGGAATCGGAGAATAAATTATAGCATGCCACTAACACCATATTTTCCTTGGGGCTAGACACAGTACTATATTGCTTTAGGATTTATATTGCAAGAAGGGTACTATAAGGATGGAATGCAGCAGAGACAAAATGTATCACCAAAAAACCCTCCAAACCATTGGGGAGCCCTGGGGAAGATGCTGAACTTTGAAGAATGACAACCGAGTGTGCAGCCAAAAAAAATTTCAGGACACATTCCGTATAGAAGTAGAGTGAGGGTTTTCTTCTTGCTTGCTTAATTAAACATAGAAGATCCTTTTGCCAAACTGTCCCCCAAATGTATTGATTACCCAATTTATCTATGCCCAAGAGTAACACAGGGTTAAGGACACCGAGGAAGAAGAAAGTGATGACTAGGCTCCTGTCACAGTTCTTTTTCCTGCTTCTTACAGTATTATAAAAAGACAAAATCCTTAACAGAAAAAAGCCTGTGCTACATAACCGCTTCTAATGGTGAGTCCTTTCCTTGTTGGAAAAGTTCACCTTACATTCAGAATTGAGTGCAATGGTACTCTTCACTTATTCTCCATAAACAGCGTGAAGAATTTTGAGAGGCCACGTGCCCACAATTGCAGTTCATATGAGCACAAAAGAATTGCTTACCATTTACAGCAAATGAAAAGATTTTGTCATTATATTTCAACACCTAGTTGCATCTTCTCGAGTAATCTTACTTCTGAGTATAAAATTGTACCGCATGCTGGTTTTCTTGGATCAGAATAACCTTTAGGCAGCCTAATTGCCAAAACATTCTTTGATAAATGAAGAGCAGTGTATTACGTCTCTCCCTTGTTCTCCCTTCAAAAGTTATTTAGACCAAAAACAGATACACAAGGTGGTCCTTCACTGGATGAGAGAAATTCTTAACTAACATGAGTACTACAGCAGCAGATTTTTTATGTCTAAGGTTATTCTGATTAGTCTGTTTTGTTTCATGATTGCTCTTCAACACTTAAGCATTGGGCTCCTTTGAAGTACGATTTCACAAACATGGAAAGAATTCCACAATTATGTCTCTGCAACACTGTTTTCGATCCTAATCACTATCTATCTTTGATGTCTGTTTCTGACCACAGTTAGCATTGTGTTAGCACTCACATGTCCAGCCACTCAAGTTAATGCCAAAGCCTGGTTTAAAAACCATGGTCAGAAACAGCTGTGCAACTGTTCCTTCAAGCTATACCGATTGTTGGACACATCGGTGCTGGTATTCTACCTACAGTCTACTCCAGGGTAGTCTTCACTAGTCAAAGTGAAGAATGAAATGCTCACATAAAAGAAGGAAGCGAGTGAAGCTAGAGCGTATTTCAATATCCAAGCCATTCTGATGACTGAGCAGAACTGCCTCTGCATTGCATGATTTGTGTGTTTGTTTATAGCATTTTAGCCATCCTACACAAATAATAAAATCCTGCTTATCATGCACCCAGCCAAAAGAACTTTATCTAATTAAAATGCTAGCCCTAACCCTAAACAGGAAGGTCTCTATCTGGTGCCAAATAACTAAAAGTGTTTGCGCCAGGCAGATCTCTGCTGGGAGGGCATTCCAAAGTTGAGGGGCAACAACCGAGAAGGCCCTGTTTCGACAAGCCACCCCCCCTCACCTCTTTAAGGGATGGCACCTTCAGCAGGGCCTCTTGGCCTGACATTAGGGGATGGGCAGGTTCGTATGAAAGAAAGCAAGCAGTTCTTTAGATATAACCAGGTCCTAAGCCATTTAGGGCTTTATATGTAAGCATAAGCACTTCGAATTGGGCCCAGGCAGCAACTGGCAGCCAGTGTAAATTTTTCAAAACTGGTGTAATATTTTATTTATTTATTATTTATTTATTATTGGATTTATACCCCGCCCATCTTCCCTAAGGAACTCTGCAGCAGCAGCACACACTCAGCAGCTGCACAGCCCAGTTATGTACCAGTTGTAATTGCTGGACCATCTCCAAAGGCTGCCCCAAGTACAGCACATTACAATAGTCCAATCTGGTTGTTAGCTGTGCATGCGTGACTATTGCCAGGTTCTACTCATCCAGGTAAGGGCAAAGTTGATAGAGCTATCTTGTAAATATTCTTCTTTGTAAGAAATACAGTAGTACCTTGGCTTACAAGCATAATTGGTTCCGGAAACATGCTTGTAAAGCAAAATACAGTAATCCCCCACCTATCGTGGGAGTTAGGGAACAGACCCAACCTGCGATAATGGAAAATCAGTGATATGCAGATGCTGGGTCAGTTTCAGACTGAGGGGCCTCGTTGGGGCCTCCTGTGCTGCCCCGAATGAGACTCGGATGGGCTTCCTGGGCCTGTCGGAGGCCCCAGAAGTGGTTTCCGGTGATCCAGAAGTCACTTCTGGTTCGCCAGGAACCACTTCTGGGTCCTCCAACAGGCCGGGGAAGCTTGTCAGAGGCTCCAGAAGCCTGTCGGAGACATGTTCGGGGCAGTGCCAGGCCTAAGTGCAGAAGGCCTCAAACGGGCCCATGCCGCTTGCCCCAGGAGTCCTTTGTTTCATATACTGCAATCCCATGATATACTGGGAATACAGTATATGAAACGCAAAATGGTCTGTACTTGTACATCAAAAGCAATTTCCACATACTTGAATGCAGTATATGAAACGCAAAATGGTGGGGGATAACTGTACTTGTACATCAAAAGCAATTTCCACATACTTGAGGGTCCCAAAAATGAATCGTGTAAGTTTCCATTATTTCCTATGTGGAAATAAGAGGCCACTGGTCATAGCAGCAAGGGGGCGGCAGCCGCAGCAGCCCAAGGGCTGGCTGGTGTGCAAAGGGCCAGCCGGTGGCTGCGACGGGCAAAGGACCAGCCAGCAGCTGCAGCAAATAAAACAAAAGCAAGAGCCCAGTAGCCACAGCAGCCAGTTGTAAGTGGGTGCGGCGGAGGGGGTGGTGTTCCAGTGCTCGTTTTGCAAGACAAGCTCATTAACCAGAACAAAAATGTTCCAAAATTTTTGCATGTCTTGCAAAATGCTTGTCGACCAGGGCACTCATAAACAGAGGTATTACTGTATATAAAACAAATAAAATACTTTTCATGGGAGATTCTCACAGATCTAGTCTGGAATGAGTGTGCTAGAGGATTCCACAGGCTAACATTCTGATTATGCTGACATTCCATTCCTTACACATCCCATTCACATCTTCTCACTGGTCTAGCGCAGTGGTTCCCAGACTTTGGGTAGCCCAGGTGTCCTTGGACTGCAACTCCCAGAAACCCTGAGCAACAGAGCTGGTGGTAAGGGTTTCTGGGAACTGCAGTCCAAAAACACGCAGATTACCCAAGTTTGGGAAACACTGGTCTAATGCATTCATAAACTTGGAGAAAATAATCAGTTACAATTCTAAGGTGAAAAAAGGATAACATCGTTCATTCTGAAAAGCTGTGTGAAAATCATTTTTCACCTCACATGTTCTATACGTGAATGAGAATGAGTACTTTAGAGTATTATTTTGGCAATAACACACTTTTAGTAAGATATTCTATTGGATTCATAAGTGTTTTTATGTCATATTAAGCTGCATGTCAGAATTAATTAGCTTATGATTCATTTGCATATTGTTCAGGGTAAGTGCTTGGCAGATTTATATGAAAACCTTGTGCCAACAAGGATTTTCACTGAAGTTTTGAAGTACAGCTACAAATCAGGAGAAGCTGTAGCTCAGTGGTTCCCAAAGTGGTCTACATACCCCCCCCGGGTCTATTTCGGCTTGCAGGGGGTCTATGACACTGAGAAAAAACTGGGGGTCCAAGAAATGTAAATGGGGGGTCCATGTGAGCAGACCCCATTTAGGCAGATCATTGTCAACATTTAGGCATTCTGTAAATGTCTTACACCTAACACAAATTATTTTGGCGCCATTTTCGAAAGTTTCTGCAGCAATTTTTAGAAATTTTAATACTTTTTGGGTGCATTTCTCAAGTGGTGCAAAGGTAAGGGACCTGATCTTTGTGGTGTGCATACATTTAAAGTCCATTTTGGATTGTGTGTGCGGGGTGGGGGTATTGCATCATTTTTCGGAACCTGCTCCTTGACATGTTCATGTTTTTAAAGTCCGTTTTGCAAAGGTTGGGGACCCGTATTTTGAAGCCACATGAGAAATATTTGTACCCGAATCATGGTCATTTGAAATTCAAATCAACTATAATTACAGCTGTACCTTGGTTAACAAGTAACTTGCTTTACGAGCATTTTGATTAACAAGCAAACATTTCTGAACCTTTTTGCCTTATTAACAAACAGTGTCTTGATATACCAGCACTCTCATGTGTGTCACATAATCAAAACCGCTCTAAGCCAATGGCATCTCTTCCTCTCTCCCCCCCTCCTGATGGAAGTGGGTGATTGTTTCAGTTTCTGTTTCAAGCAACAGCAGCAGCAGAGTTGAAGGAAGGGTGACAGGCTCAGTAAAGGTACAAACAGTTGCCACCCCCATCAACCCATGTCCCCAAAGAGGCCACCTCTGTGGGGCCTCTCCACACCATCCCTGCCACCACCACTGCAACCCGGACACACCAACGCCCCATCACCCCATTTTTAAAACAACCCCCTCCACAGAAGCTTCCCCCTCCTCTGTTCTAGCTGGGATTCCTCCCATTGATGAGTTTTAAAACAGCTCCGTCCACAGAGAACTTCCCTCTCCTCTGTTCTAGCTGGGATTCCCCCCCCCCCCGTGCTCCATTTTTTTTTAAAACAGCCCCCTCCTTGGAGACTTCCCCCCATCTCTGCTCTAGCTGGGATTCCTCCCATCGCCCCATTTTTAAAACAGACCCCGCCATAGAGGTTTCCCCCTCCTCTGCACCAGCCACAAAAATTTCAAATGCAGGTTATGGTTCTTTGTACTGTACAGTATGTTGTATTTTATTTAGTACCTTGTATTATACTGCAGTATTGTAATCAAATATTTTTGGCTGTGGAACAAACCATCTGAGTTTCCATTATTTCCTGTGGGAAAATTTGCTTTGATATGCAAGTGTCTTGATTTCAAGCATGCTTTCAGAACGGATTATGCTCTTTAACCAAGGTACTACTGTACACATGTTTTCCCTAATGGGGTTTCCTTCACTGTTTTAGCAATCGGTATAATGTACTCAAATATTCATAGAAAATATTCATTGGTACATGGCATGGCCAGGATTGCACCAGGGACCCTGTCTGCACCCTTTGAAATTGCACCACCAACACTCACACAGTACCACTACCAAAGGAACATTTTCTTTATGACTGCCCAAACTGCGATTCAAAACCCACTAGTTTCTCACAAAGTGCCAATACAGCAATTTAACCCGAATACAGGGGGCTGTGAAGGGGTGATGTCGAGTGCCCACAAAAAGGGCTTCGAGTGACACTTTTGGCACCCGTGCCATAAATTTACCAACACTGGTCTATACTCAAGGACTTGAAAGGTGGTACTTTAAAACATTTGGAGGACACTGGGTTGTCCATCCATGGTGTAAGTTATATTCTAGTTTCCTCTAGAAAAAGTGGGGATGGGTTTGAGTTAGAATTTTCCACCCAACGTCCATAAAGACATTGAGGCTACATTTTAAAAGTCCAAAGAATGCTGACATTAAAAAGTGTGTGTCTGCCTGAGAAGGAAGGAAAGGCAGATGACTGCGGTGAGCAAAAACCCCGAAAGCTGGTTGCCTATGGTACCAAAATGAATAAGAATGTAGCATATATATATAATTCTCTCTCAAAAAATGCAGGGGTTATTCCCAAGAAACAAGGATGCAATCTGGTGTGTGTGTGTGTGTGTGTGTGTGTGTGTGTGTGTGTGTGTGTGTGTGTGTGTGTGTGTGTGTGTGTGTGTGTGTGTGTGTGTGTGTAATCTAAGACCCTGATTACTGCAAACAGGACATTCCTTTAACATAATCAGTGAAATACTGAGGCATGAAATTCACCTAACAGAGAGGCCAGCATTCCTGCACAGAACAAGCCAAGCATCACAGAGGGTGGAATGTGGGGGTGTGGGAATAACATACTTCTTCCAGTTGAGCTTTGGAGAAGGCAAGATTTTTCAATAGCCATTAGAAACCCAAACCCAAACCTATATTTGGAGAATGCGAGCTTCCTCTCCTAGCACACATATATAACAGTACAGTGTTAAGGACTTGAAAAAAAAATGTCTAAAGATGATAAGCATCACAAGATTTCAGTACAATATATTGCAAATCTAGTGGATATGACTTGGCAAACACTTTCCAAAATATGTGTATGATTTAGCTAGCATACCAGTGCTATCAAATTTCAACTTATAGGTCCTAGGAACTCTTGTTAGTCTCCAACAGCTACAATTTTATTATCAAACAAATGCAGCCTATTTTTATATAGAATTTTACTTTCATAAAACAATAAAACCACTTGAGCTTAACCTTTTGTTCACAACAGAAAATCGGATCTTGTTCCCTGTGCCTTTGTGTAATGTTCTTATTGCAATACATTGCTTTATGGGACTACTACAGTATATTTTTGTAGACAACAACAACAACAACAACAACAACAACAACAACAACAACAACAACAACAACAACAACAACAACAACAACAACAACAAGAAGAAGAAGCCATGAAGTCAATTCTGACTTCCAGTCCTGAACTTTCCCAGGAGCTCTCAAGTATCAAGTATTAAGGAGTTTTCTGGAACTGCACAGGTCACTCAAGGTCACACAGCCCGAGGCTTCTTTCAAAAGGGACAGTAGACCCCTGGTTCTGCAACCACACATTCCAACTCACTGAGCTATCCAGAAAAATACTAATATATATATTTATACCACAGATCTCATCAAATGTCCTTACTCAGCTATGGTTGCTTCAAAAGTCAAATAAGCAACAAATTACCTCACAGGCATAGAAAGGACTGGCCGCTGCTGTGTATGACCTAGACCAGTGGTGGCAAACCTTTGGCCCTCCAGATGTTTTATACCACAACTTACATAATTCCAATGACAAAGGACTGTGGGAGTTGTAGTCCAAAACATCTGGAGTGACGAAGGTTCGCCATCACTAACCTAGACTAGAGACTACAGTTGACCCACCATTTTGTTTAAATGAAACAAGCATACAAATAGATGATTATTGATAAACAATCTTTATTAAAGCCAGAATCAATCTTTATGGTATGACCATGAATCCGATAAATGGTCTATTTGATTTAGGAGTGCAGGCACTGGCAGAAGAAACCATCATTACAATTTCGGACCAGGACCTTTCTCAGCTCTAATACAGTTCCCATGGATTAGACCAGGCATGTCCAAACTTTGGCCCTCCAGATGTTTTGGGCAGCAACTCCCACAGTCCTTTGCCATTGACAATCTAAGCTTAGAATTCTGGGAGTTGTGGTCCAAAACATCAGGAGGGTCGAAGTTTGGACATGCCTGGATTAGACCTATGGCCCTCTGAACACAAGATATATGCTTTATAACTAAGTTATGGTCCTTCCCAATTCTTGATCAGGCCATGGTTTGCATGTCTTATTGATTTCTGTATACAAGTCAAATGTTTCTTAGGCCACCAGGGTCTCTTAAATTATCCATGTGGGTCACCAGGATCCATTAAGCCATCCAGACTACGCATCATCATGGCAACATATGCATATGAACGCTTACAAACTTATCTAGCAAAGGGAAGCCTTCTGCAGTACCATACAGGCTGCAAACTCTTGTAGAATCAATTGATGATGATGAACTTCAACATCTGCATGAGAAAAAGGAGTAACAAAAATGCACTCAAGCAACAGTGAAGGTCATTCATTCAGTCTAGACCTTTCCTACTAGAAAGGGCCTAAAAGGTCAAGCCCAACCTTCCAATTTTTAAAATAGTAAAGAGCATCACATCAAGATCCCTCCTGAGAAAGCAGATTTGTCTAACTTGGGTGAAACTGGCCTCGTTAACACACAGTCCATTAAGAAAACCAGCCTTCCTAGGAATAAATTCAGAGTACAATCACTCAGATGAAAGTGATCCTAAAATCTCAACAGTTTACTTCCAAATTAAGAGCTTGAAAACTAGAACTTTATATATGAGATGACATCTAATAGCTCTGCACCAACAGGACCAGATTTTATCATGTCCCACTAAAAGAAAAAGAAAAATCACCCCTAAATCACTAAAGCAGTGGTTCTCAACCTGTGGTTCCCAGATGTTCCTTGACTGCAACTCCCAGAAATCCTGGCCAGCACAGCTAGTGGTGAAAACTTCTGGGAGTTGCAATCCAGGAACATCTGGGGAACCACAGGTTGAGAACCACTGCACTGAAGCATACAACAACAACAACAAACAAACAAACAAACAAACAAACAAATTTATTGAAGCATACAAAAATACAAGACATTGCCTTATACCAGGCATGCCCAAAGGCAGACCCGGGGGCCAAATGCGGCCCGTTTTCAAATTCTGATCGGCCCGCGGCTTCTTCTCCCCACCAGCTAAGCCTGTTACGCATCCCCGCCAGCTGGCCCCTCCCCATACCGGATGGAGGTGTTAGTTTGCAGTTTTTATGGGTTGCCTGCCCTCCCTGCCTCTGTCCATACCCCCAGGCACCTGCCCAGCCTACCCACCCGCAGCTCCATTGCTGCAGCATCCTCCCCACCTCCTTGCATGTGGCTGAATGGTCAGCCCCCACACATTTTCACTTCACCAAATCTGGCCCTCCTTGCAAAAAGTTTGGACACCACTGCCTTATACTGATGAGTCACAGCACTGATTTGACTAGCCCAGAACTGTTTGTTGACTTGGCAGCACTTCTCTAAGGTTTCAAGCTGGATTTTTCCAGCTCTATATGAAGATGTCATATAGAAGAACCTGGAACCTTCTGCAGGCAAAGTGTGCTCTCTTTTCCTAAACGACCATTAAAGTTGAGACATTATACATGGATAAACCTCTTGTTATTCTTGTTGGGAAAACTAGCTCTGTTGAAAAAGAACCTCAGATGATCAAGACATCCCAGTCCGATCTAATGCTGAAAGGCTTCAAGTTATTGGGAAACAGAATTGAAACACTAGCTAATTTTATTTCAACAATAACTCTGACAACTGATTCTTAGGGACTTGCAAGAAAAAAATATAGTCTGAAGGACCTTTAATGGCTACATTTGAAGAAGAAATACTTTACCTGCACATTTTATACTGAGTTCATTTCTGACAACACTTAATTCAATGAAAGACAAGCCAAAACAGTCATATGGCCCATTCACAGTCATGATGTTTTAATTAACCACCCTGAGTGAAATAATTTATAGAGATCACTGACAACTATATGCAGAAATTATGATTATGATTTCATCAACTTTGGCCCCAAACAAATGTTATAAAAGAGAGAGAATAATTCGCCAACTATCCTTCTCTGTTGTACACACGGCTTGGAAATAAAGCAAAAAATACACAATCTGGAAGTAAAGTTTTGTATATAGGGCCTGTGTCTTTCAAATAAGAAGTGCACGCTGTATTTTTAAAGGTCAAATCCATGATATATAACACGGCTGTCCAACTTTGAGCAGCCCACGGTCTACTTTTTTTCTCCTAAATGTCCCTGTGGTCTACTTTGATCTCTCCAAGGGCCCCTGCATCTACTTATAGAAGTGCATGTGTGGCCAGCGTGGGGAGTAGGGGACTGTGCCATGGCTCTTGAACTGCCCTGCTTGTCTGAGACAGTGGGTTGGCAGACCCAGAACTTTGCTTAGGGCAGTGGTGGTTCTTGGGATGGGGGAGGGAAGGGTGGAAAACTTATCCCCTAACTTTTTTTTATTGGTGGCCGGAGGGCTACTTTTGAACCCTTCGCGGGCTACCGGTAGCCCGCAGTCTACCTGTTGGGCAGGCCTGATATATAAAATTGGCAAGTTTTCCTTTTTAAGAAATCTGCATTCTGCCACTCACACTCTTTGGAGGACATATCAGCAAAAAGAACAGCATACAAAATGGAATTAATATCTATTTATTGTTATTTATTCATTGCATTTATATCCTGCCAATCTAGTGCCCAAGCACAACTCTAGAAGGCTAACATCAATTAAAAACGCAACTGCCCACCCAGGCCTACAAAGACATAAATAATGAGATCCAAACCAAAACAGTAATAAATCAAAATATAAAACAAAACACAGAGGCAGAGCTGAACAAAATCCACAAAGATGTCAAAGAGGTAAGACTATTCTGAAGCCCTCTTCAAACAACACAGTTTTGCCTGTTTCCTAAAGGCAGGGCCGGTGCTAGGTTTTTTTGCACCCTAGACAAGGGGCAGGGGGTGGGGCGGGCGGCAGGGGGGCGGGGCAGGGGGTGGTGGCAGGCAGGGGGTGGGGGGCGGGGGACGGCGGACGGGCAGCTGGCGGGCGGTGGGGGGACAGACAGCAGTGGCCAGTGGTGAGGGCGGGGGGGAGGCAGGCTGTCCAGCGTCCTCTCTCCATTTTGGCGCCCTAGGCAACTGCCTAGTTCACCTTAATGGAAGCGCTGGCCCTGTCTAAAAGCCAGAAGGAAGAGAACCTGCCATATATCCCAAAGTAATGCATTTCATGCCACCAGTTAGAAAGCCTGGTTCCTGGTGGTAGCTTTCTGAGCTGCTCTTGGGTTGACATCTGCAACTCCAAAACCTGCTTGGACTTGTGGACTCATGTGGACAATCTGAAGTAGATACACTCTGTCAGGTAACAAGGTCCCAAACCATTGGACACCTATTGCTGCACATGTTCTATTACAAGACCATTTACACCGAAGCATGTGGCTGTTACAGAATCCACTGCCCAGTTTCTCTGCCACACATAGTCTGCCAGTGATCTATCAATAAGCCCAATACATACATTTCTAATCTGAAAAATAACCCCCCCCAAAAGGTGATGTTTAGCAATAATAAAGGAGATGAAGCAGGACAAAGTGCATATAAACTAGGGCAGTGATGGCGAACCTATGGCATGGGTGCCAAAGGTGGCACTCAGAGCCCTTTCTGTGGGCACCCAACATCGCCCCTTCATAGCCACCTGTATACAGGTTAAATTACTGTATTGGCACTTTACAAAAAAAAATTAGTGGGCTTTGAATTGCAGTTTGGGCACTCGGTCTCTAAAAGGTTCGGCATCACTGAACTAGGGCATGCCTTTTCTATAAGGAAGCTGAGTAATGTCACTTCCTCCCTCTAAATGAGCTCCCAGTTCAGGACAGGGTAGACAGTGCCAGTTTGCTGCGAGGATCAAATGATCTACCTAGGCACAAATGTTTTGCACATGCAGATCCAGCAATATAAATATAAAAAGAAAAACTACCTCCCAATATTTATTTTCATTTATTTTATGTTTTAGGCAAAAGCAAGGCTGAGATCAATGGATAATATGCCAAGAACATGCATTTGTCATTGCAATTCATTTGAAAGTACACAGGGAGCTGGAAACTAAGATCAGGAATTATACAGTATAAGCCACCAGAATCAGTCAACACGGGCGGAATGATACTAATATATGACCAGTCCAACTTCCCAAGCACTATTTTACAAGATAAAACTTTTCTGTTATCTTCCTTAACTGTCATGTGAACAGAATATGTCCCTCTTCTCTCCTTTTTTTAATTTTATTCATGGAGGGAGGCAATGTAGAGATTTGGCCTCCAAAGGACAGTTTACTGAGCAATACCAACATTTAATACAGTAGTTGTAAGGCCTCACCTTGCTATTACAAACACATGCATGATATTCAAATGCTTGGTTCACAGTCAGGTTCAGACTCACCATTTGAGGCAAAAAGAAACATAGAGATCATTGCATATCAGTAGCCAAAGATAGTACATCTAAATCTTGCCATTGGGTGTTAAATGTCAGTGGATAGGTAAAACATTATGCTTTGTTTGTTTGCTCATGTGTTGGTTTTTTGTTTTGGCTCTGCTTCCTTTTTTAACCATTCCAGGTTAATAGTATGCACACGATCAGCTGTTTGCATTTTAAGGAGATGAGCATTCTATGTCCCAAAAGGAATTTCTGAGAAGAGCCCTCATCCTGCAAACCTCTGCCTGGTTAGCTTGAGCCATTTCTTTGCAGGACTTTAGAAACAGGGCACTAGGGCAGTCTTATGCTTGTCTATTAGTGGTTAGGTCATACTGCAGCCTCAAGAACCCCTGCAAATCTCTTTAAACTTATTCACAATAACCATGCAAAACTACAACTCCCAGATTTCCACAGACAAACTCACGATTACAACATGTTATCAGTCTTTTCCCTGCTGAACTATTATTGTTTAAGATTCTATTTTTCTTAGATTAGGGGGTCTAAGGCCTGAGGCCAGTTTTCCAATTATAATTTTGACAGGGATTGATTTTCTTCCCTGTAATTAACAACCTTCCACTTTTCCTTACAGGTCAGTTGCCTTGTCTAACTCTATTTGGGAACAGGGAAGACAAAACTCCTTACGTTACCACCAATCTTTTCTCTAAACATGAACGTGGAGTTTGACGCCTGTGACAGAACATACAGGCTTCAAAGGGGAAATGTCACAAGAGGCAACTCACAGCAACCACTCCAAAAAACTAACATTATATATTCAAGACGTTTTTCATTGAAGGGTGGAGACGCCAGCTCATTAAACTCTCTTGTAACAAACCAAATTTTATCCCTAGGCTTCTTTTGCAATCTTTCATTGCTGCCTGGACTATGTTCTTTGAAGGCAGATGTACCAAGATCGTACCAAAACAAACAAACAGGAGAAACGAAGCATGTTTAAGCCTGCTCCCCCTGTCGCCGCAATTCCTCCGTCTCAACCTGAACTGCTGCCCTTTAAAAGCATAAATGTCCAATAACACTTTTCTAGTAGTGGGTCTCAAGCCTTGCTTTCAGTCCGGAGGGGGGGGGGGTTAGGGTGCATCAGGAGATTTCTGGAGGAGTGAGGAGCTCAAAGCAGTCAAGGTCTACACAAGCCAGCGCCTTGGGGCAAAGACACCTCCCTTATTATGTGGTTCCAGGGGGAAACCCAGCTTCTAAATCGAACCAACCCCCGCCCTCACTCTGGCTCCGCCCTCCCACTGGATGGAGAGCCACACTTGGACTGTCATCAACCAAGCAACTTAAAGGCTCTATCTTGCATGTTGCAGGTTTTTTTTTTTAAAAAAACAGGAGCTCTCAACCCCAACCATCACTATCCCCCGCTGCTGACGCCTTACAGGGAACACTATTTAAGAGCTGTCATAATGTTTATCCACACTTTTCCTCCTCTCCTCTTTCTCCATGCCATGCCTCCGTGGCCGCTACCATTCATTCCATTGGCTTCCCCCCCCCCAAGCCAAAAAAAGAGCCCCAAATCGTCTACATTCCTCGAATAGCTTCCTGGTATCCGGATCCAGGACTTTTTTCAGGCGGGGGCGAGGGGCGGGGGGGGGAGGTAAGGCTTAAGCCTGCCCGGGTGCCCTGCCATCTGTCCCGAAAGCCGCGTAGGCAGATCCTGTGGATGACATGTTTGGGGGTCCAGTCCGACGCAGTTCCTGGGAGCGTGCATGGGACGGGGCTGCAGCCGGGCAGCCCTTTGGGCGAGGGGCGTCAGCTCGGACGACAGCAAGTCTCTCCGGGACCGCGCGGGCCCCCTTCTCCACGGGTGGGCCAGACCCCTCCATCCCGAGGAAAGGCTGTACGCAGCGATCGGAGAGAAGGCACTTTGCACTTGCTCAGAGGAACGCCCTTTTCATCCTCTCCTCGGACATTCCGCGAGTCGGCTTTAGGAACGTCTTGGAGGGCCCGGGGTGGGTGGGAGTGGGGAGGGGTAGTCAGGATTAGAAGAAGCGGGACAGATTCCCAGAGAGTCCTAATTTTCAGCCCGGCCCACACGTCCCCCACATGTCCCGATCCATCTCGGGGGTACCCGACGTGCCCCTGCTGGGCCCTCCCGAACTTTCTCCGCGTCCGGGGAGCCCGACCCAGCGCTGCCCCCGACGCACCCGGAATTCGCCCGTGCAAACACCACGAGAGACCAGACCCGCAACAAGATCCGCGCACCAAGATGCCCCGGCCCCAAAGCGCCAGGGATTTTGGGGGGGGGGGGAGGATGGAGGAGGGAAAGGAAAAAGGGGGTGGGTGGGCTCCAAGTGCCCCGAAGTGAAAAAGTTCCTCTCCCAAGGACCCCTGGAGGGGGTGGGGGTCTCGGCCGGCGTCCTCCCCCCCCCCCCATCGCCCTTCTCCGCCCTTACCTTGCTTGACACACTTGAGCCGGATGGGGTCCTTGCAGTGCTTGATCACGGCCAAGACATCCCGGATGGTGAGCCCGGCCACGGGGGTCTCGTTCACTTCCAAGAGGAGCTCCTCGGGCACCAACTTGCCGCCGCTCTCGTAGACCACCTGGCCCGCCTTGACCTCCCCCAGGTACGGGAACTGCCCGTTCTCGGCTCCCCCTTTGAGCTCGAAGCCCAGCTGGCCCTCCTGGTTCCTCACGATGACACACTCATGGACTCGGCTGGTCCAGTGGCTTTTCTTCTTCAAGCCCTTGGACATTGCCGTGGGGTGAGGGCGAGGACGGGAGGAGGGGGGTCAGGACGGGGTGCGCTTCGGAAATACAAGAGAGCCCGGGCTCGATCGAGCGATCTCTCTCCGTATTTCTATTGATTTCCTTCTCTTCCTTTCCTCTCTCCCCCCCCCCCTTTTTTTTTGCCTTGGGGTGTCCTTGGAGTTTCCTTCGGCTGGGAGTGGGGAGAAGGGGAGGAGGGGGAGGTGAAAGGGGGAGGCTTTGAGGGGACAGGAGGGGGGGGTCCCTCCTCCTCTCCTCCTCCTCCTGCCGCGGCTCCTTCTCTTCCCCGTCGCCTGAATAGGTGGAGGAGGGAAAGGGGGTGAGGTGCGGATGGGGGGGGGCGGGGAAGGAAGGGAGGAACGACGGGCTCTCTCTCTCTCTCTCTCTCTCTCTCTCTCTCTCTCTCTCTCTCTCTCTCTCTCTCTCTCTCTCTCTCTCTCTTCGGCTCTCTTGCCCTAACTGCGTGTGCGGCGGCGAGAGCTGCTAGCCATGGCAGCGGCTGCAACAGCAGCAGCAGCAGCAGCAGCAGCAGCTGCAGCCAGCGACCAGAATGCTGGCGGTGTGTGTGTGTTTGTGTGTGCGTGTGTGTGTGTGTGAGAGAGAGAGAGTATGTTCCTGTTACAGTAACTGGATGGAGGCAAGGGGACAGGCAGAGAGTGAACGAGGGAGGGTGGGGTGTCGTGTATGCGCCCGTATGTATGTATGTGTGTGTGTGTGTGTGTGTGTGCCTGCTGGAATAGGAGGCGGGCGCGAGGTGGGGATATGTCTGTCTGGCTCGCACACTCGCTCTCCTCCACGCCTGACCCGGTAGTGAAGACGGAGAGAGAGAGAGAGAGAGAGACAGAGAGACAGAGAGAAAGGGAGAGGGGGGGGAGCCTGAGCAGCAGCAGCAGCAGCAGCAGCAGCAGCAGGAGGGACGGGAGAAGGCGGAGAGCAGCCAGCGGTGGGTGGGGTGGGAGAGACCGAGGCAAGCCCCGAGAGCGCCGCCAGCCTCAGCCGTCTCTCTCCCTCTCCCCCCCCCCATTCCCCGTCCCACCAGCCCCTCAGGCTGCTTTGCCGCGCTCTGCCCTCCTCCGTCCGGCTTCCTTTCCTCCCCGCCCCCTCCAGAGCCTCCATTCCATCAGGCCGGGCCGCAGAGGCGCTCGGCCACGGAAGGGCCCCGGCTCCCGCTGCAGCTGATGCAGTAGAAGCCGCGGCCGCCGCTGCTGCCTCAGCAGCCCCCACCCCCCCACCCGCCAGGAGCCCCCAGAGGGTGCAAAGCGGGAGAAAGGCAGAGGCAATGCGGCCCCCATCGCCCTCCGTTGGGCCATTTGGAGGCTTTTGTGGGAGAAGGAGAAGCCAGAGGGGGAGGACGCTTTGTGTTTTTTTTTTTAGCTTTCGGAAGGGCTGGCTCAAGCAAGGCCAGGCGGGACTCGCTCCCATACAGTATTTGAAAGCACGTTCCTCCCCTGTGTGAGTCCTCCTTAGCTTCAATCCACTCGCCTTCACGCCTCAGGCGTTTTTTTTCTTCTTCTTCTCCCCACTTGAATTGACCACTGCCTGCGGTCTTCCAGCCACACACGGCTCATGTCCAGAGATGGGGAGGGGGGGAATTTCCTTATTGATTTATTGATTTATTTTGTTAGTTTGTAATGGAAAGGGTGGCCCTGGCCCACATTGCCCTGCTGCTAGACTGGCAGTGCTTCCAGGCAAGGCTTGTCTTGTGTGGTGTTTGTGGTGCTTTTGTTGTGCAATTGCCCTGCCTCCTTTTAAGAAACTTCCCAGACAATATCAGATTCTGCTTGTCATTTCTCCACATTTTCCTGCCTCTTCTCTCCTTAATTTTTTTTCTGACACATCAAATCTGTTTGGACGGGAAATGAGGGAACAGCTGTCCAGCAACTATCCCTTTTGACAAATGACATTTTTATTACAGTACTAGTCTTCAAAAGAGATTTCCACACTAGAACCCTCCCATCAGTTTTACAAGACAGATCAAACTAGCCTAAAAGACCACCCACTGAGTTTCATAGGTAGTTCAGACTTGGATCTCAGACCAGTCCAGCAGCCTCACCTTTTACGCCACTAATCTTCGGATGCAACCTTGGATGCAGTCCCATGCAGTTCACCTTTCAGTATTATTTGCCTTATTCAAATTGGACAAACCTTGTTAGTAATAACTGGGTACAGCTGAAGGACATATGGGAAGCAGGACAATATCCAATATCCCTCCTAGGGCATCAGGCTCCTTCCCCTGCACTACTCAGGTGAACCTACAGTACAGTGGAACCTTGACTTAAGTCCCTCTTGACTTACGTCATATTTGACTTACGTCCACTAGGGGTCTGTTTGACTTGCGTCGCAGGCTCCGAGTTACGTCTCGGAGCCCCAGCGCAAGGCCCCAGAATAGGGCGGCAGCTAGGATCCAGCATCCCGGCTGCTGCCTCCAAACTGCTGCTGCCTCTCTGCTGTTCCACGGCCTCGTCGAAGTGGAGGAGAAGAAGAAGGGCTGGGAGCTTAGGGCTGTCCTCACCGGGAGCCGCCGCCGCCGAGCTGGCTCTTCTTCCTTCATCCGGCGGCGGCGGCTTTGGCGAGGCCGTGGAACAGCTCCGGGTGCTTGGGGCTGGCCTCCCCGGGAGCTGCCGCCGCTGCCGCCAGAGGAAGGAAGAAGGGCCAGGCCGTTGTTCCTTCCTCCGGCGGCAGCGGCTTTGGCGAGGCCAGCTCCGAGCCCCCGGAGCTCTTCCTCGGCCAGCGGCAGGCAGAGAAACAGGTGAGCAATGGGGGGGGGCAGGGCAGAAGGGCCAGGATCCAGCCACCTTCCCCCCCTGCCGGTTGGCCTCAGGTGTGTGTGTGTGTGTGTGTGTGTGTGTGTGTGTGTGTGTGCGTGGGAGGGGCAGTGGATGACCACTTGCAAGCCCGTGGATGAAGGGGGAGGGATGAGGAACCCCCCCCTCAAATCCGGGAGGGTGTGGGGTGAGGGCAGGGGGGCCTACCTGGCCAGAGGGGGTGCCGAAGGTGGGGGAAAGAGCCCTGCCTTCTCTCGGGACCCGTGCGCCTGGGGGTTGGGGGAAGGGAGGCCCCCCTTCCTGGCTGGGGCCGCTGGCTTGGCCGACCACTCTGGCGAAGGGGGCAAGGGAAGCCTCTTACGTCATGAGGCCATGCCCACCAGCTCAGGGGCCAGGACCAAATCACCCACACTCTCGAGGTCCAACGGGAGAAAACTCCCTGGCAGGAGGCGGCAGCGGCAGCATTAATGCCTAGTGATCCCTGCGGCTCTCGAGATGGAGACCTCCAACTCTGCCCCCATCCTGTTCCTTCCTGGCTGTGCTCCATGAGCAGGGCTTTCTCCCCCCACCCCCACCCGCCTCGGCTGCCCTTCCAGGGGTCACCAGTGGCGAGGCCAGGAGCCTGCTCGGTTCCTCTTCCCAAAAAGGGCCATGTCCGGGCAGGGAAGGCTCCTCTTTCCCCTCAGAAGGGAAACTGGGCTGCGGAGAGGAGCCCCCCTCACCACCCCCGGCCCACTTGGTGAGGGAAGTGTGTGTGTGTGTGTGTTTTTTGGGGGGGAGACAGTCAAATTTGGGTTAAATTGCTATTTTTGGGGGTCTTTTTCATAATCTGGAACGGATTAATCCACTTTCCCATTACTTTCTATGGGGAAAGTTTGTTTGACAAGTCATATTTGACTTAAGTCTAGACCTCCGGAACGGATTAATGACGTAAGTCAAGGTTCCACTGTATTCCTACTTTCTATCATTACCACTATAGCCCTGGTTGTTTCACTCTTGTGTTGGTACCAAAATGAATTAGTCTTTTCCCATTGCTTTTGTATTCTATAGAGCTTTCACTGCCCAGTTCTCCTAACTCAATCGCTATCAAATACCTGGGCTGGTAGTTCATGTAAAAACGGTCCAGGGATTTTCATGGACCATAAGGTAAACATAAGCCAGAAGTGTGATGCAGTGGCATGCGTGTATCTCTCTCTCTCTCTCTCTCTCTCTCTCTCTCTCTCTCTCTCTCTCTCTCTCTCTCTCTCACACACACACACACACACACACACACACACACACACACACACACACACAAGCTACTGCTACATCAAAAGCAATGTAGTATATAGAGCAAGAAAGGTAGTGGTGCCCCTCTGCTCTATTTTGATCAGATCTTACTGGAGTCTAGTTCAGAACAGCACAGTTTTAAGGCTTTTCCAGATGATACATTTATTATTCTCACATTTGTGTTGGTTGGTGCTAAATCAGCGCATATATTACAAAGTTCTCATTTATTCATAGTATTCCACTTCTCTCTTTAAGAAATTTGTCTCTTTCTAATATCTCCTTCCACTACATGAGAGAGATTCAAAAATCCTGTGAAATCCACATGTGAAACTAGGCTACGGCCTAGTTTCACATGTGGCATGTAACATACCACTGACACATAACTGGCATGTAACATAAACAGTGCATGCAAGCAGCATTCCTTGCGGCACACAATGTACATTAACATTTATTTTTAAACCTAATAATAGTACATGCATTCTGAACATTGATGTGAGATATGATGCATGAAAAGAGGGACTTTCCTCTCCTCTTACCCTGTGGACTATCATCCACATTTTCCTGGCACCTCTATATCTCCATAGAGTACCCCCCCGCATACATGGAATTATATGATGCGTTTCGAGACATAAGGAAGGGAAGTCAAATATAAACTCCACAAGGTGGTATTGAGAATGTTCAGAGGCTCTCTGCATGGATACAACCCACACCGACAAGCAGCATCAGTGTTTTGGAACTTCTGCCATTTCGCAAGGATGGTAGCAAGGATGGAAAGCGTCGTTCAACCTGGAGGCCAGTTTTCTGCTTTCCGCATCCTCTCGGGGGCCAACCAGACAGTCTGAAAATGTTGAAATATGTTTTTTAAAAAATGAAACAGCCAAAGTCAATTTCAAGTTTTGAAATTTTCTTACTGAGACTATCATTGTATCTACAACAAAAGTGTGAATGGTTTTTTTTAGTCATCCCCCCAAAGAGCCATGGGAACCACTGAAAATCAGGGGTGGGAATGGAGGCTGCAACCCATTTCAAAGGGGAATCACAGCTCCTGCGGGCTTCCAGAACTGGCAAAACACAAGCGGTGTGTCTAAAACTTGCAAAAATTGCAACACACACACACACACACACACACACACACACACACACACACACACACACACACACACACACATCAGCCATAGTTTCCCCACCCTTGATTTTGGCGTTTCTTGATTTGTGCATGTAACTGACGAGAAGCTGGCACAGGATGCAAAAGTTGGACAGGGTAAATGGACATGATCCTTTCCTCTCCCTCCATGTGGTTGAGATTATCTGGAGGAAAGCATGTAAATGATAAAATGTCTCCTATAGAATACACCTCCTTTTTTAATAGTGGAAGTAAAAGAAATGGGACTAGATCAGTGCCCCCACTGCTCTTGGGCAGCAGTAAAAAGGAAAGGAAATCCAAGCAGAGAAGTGCCAAGGGTGCTGATCTCTTCTTCTGCCTTCCACATTTCTCTTGGCTTTGCCCTCCTGTGATTTTTCTTCTCTAAAAAAAAGGAGCCAGTTTCCAGATAAGAGGAAGAGACCGTCTGCAGGGGAGGAAACAGGTGGAGGAAGGGTTCAGCAGAGAAAGCAACAACATTGTAGTTCTGCCATGTGGCCCATCTCTCCTTGACTCTGAAATCATCCTTTCCACAAATTATCCTTCCATTGTCAAAGTTAGGAAGCTTGGCTGTTGCATGTCTATGCTTCACCAACCCTCTTCCAAGCATCTATGACTTGATCTCACGCTACTTCTAAAGCAAAAAAAGTGTTCTGCCTCTCAGCTCATAATCTCCATTCTAGCATTTTATCACCCTAAACCAGAGGTATACTGCTTCATCGGCATTGAATGTCATCCTGGAACACAGGGTACCTGTATGGTGCCATCTCTACCTCCTCTCCTCACTGTCGTTCACATGCATGGATAAATTACCCACACCCACACATCCCACATAATCTCTCTTATCTGTGACAACCCAGGTGCCAAGTGTTACAACCTACAATACAAAGAGCTACCTGATACTCCAACTCTGTCCTAGGCCATGGAGGATTTTTTTTTCCAGAGACAAGGTAAGGCCAGCAGGGTTGACGCTTGGCATGTTTGCAGTTTTATACCTACCTGTAATTAGAAGAAAATGCCTTGGTTTTTATTTTCTAGCACATAAGGGTCTTTAAATAGGATTGATTCATTAAGATAATGTGAAGTCTCCAGTACTTGTTAATAGAGATGGGCACGACTTAGCGGTATTCCCGTTTCCGTTTCCGTTACTCGTATCCGTTACTCTACGGAAACGGTAACGGGAATTACTCCACCAGAATTCGAGCTCGAACCGACGAACGAACAATTTGGTCTGATTTGTCGTGCTCGTTACTTGCATCGCGGCGATCGCGCAATGCCAAGCGGCACAGAAAAAAAGTTTTTAAAAGTTAAAAAAAACCCCGATTCCCGGCCCTAAAAGTAGGCGAAAACTGTCTGAGGGCATCTACCAGGCCAGAAGGGTGTTTTATTTGGGGGGGGGGGTTCCCCGCCCCCCTCTCCTTGGCGATTGCTACTGCTGCGCTGCTGGTACCAGGATGGGAGGGCGCATCCATTTGCCATGCAGTGCGGGGGATCCAAAATGGCGACTGCAATATTTTTTTGAAATTGTTGCCCAAAACCCCACCAAAGCACCACAGAAACATGCGAAAATTAGCTATTTTAAATGCTTGAATTTTTACAGTAGCAGCAGTGGGTTTTTCTTGCAAAAAAAAAAGTCTCCGTTTATTTTATTTTATTTTATGTTATTTTATGTTATTTTATTTTATTTTATTACACCTGCACATTCGCAATGATGGGCTCGCCCATGGGAGTGGACCATGCAAATTTTCCACCAATCACATGGCCACTTGGCCAGGTTGACCACAGAGACTTCTGGGATGTGCCAATCGGGCATAAACAGCCCACTAATTGTAGCCCAAACCCAAAGCCTAAGCCTAAGCCTAACCCATACGCCAGTACACTGTCCTTCTAAGTGGGTCAGAGAGGCACCCAGAGGTGCACCCCAATACTCACTCTAACCTCACCCGTAACTAGCCTAACCCTAGCCCTTGCGCTAACCCGTCTTAACCCTAAGCCAGATCTACTTGCATTGCACTACATGCAAGTACGTGAGACACAGCGGGTGCAAAGAGTCTGCCAGTCCGTCACTTGTGGCTCTGGCTGACTCCTGCAGCTCCCTCCAGGAGCCCGCTACCCCCCCAAACCAGTACTAACGAAAACGAAAAAACGAACCGACTAATTTTTGCAAAATTTCGCGAAAAACAGAAACGAGCCGAAACGGACTGCCTCCGACACACGACAACTCGAAAACGTCATTTTCCCTAGTCGTGCCCATCTCTACTTGTTAAAAACCGACTGCTGCTGATCTGACCATTGTACTTGGTGTCTTGCCTTCTAAGTAATACATACTCTGACTTTCAATTATCTGCTTTTTCAAATTTTACTATTTTAATTCCTACCAGTAGCAATTTGTGCCTTCACAGGATATTAATTAGTAACAAGTATGATACTGTTATATAATTATACACCTTTGATTTCACTGTCAAAGGAGTGGTGGATATGGAAATGATAAAGCCAGGACTCCTTGTTGAGAAATGATTGTTCCCCAAAAAAGAGTCTGTGTCTATAGGTTTCCCAGGGCCACAATTCAACAAAAGGTTGGGTGTGTTTAATAACTACACAACCCAGCTGGAGATTACCCGTTATTAAATTCCTTTAACAGAAGACAAGTGATGAAAAACCTGTATTGCTATATCAGTTTCATGAACCTCAGTGACAATAAACATTCATCTTCCTATATTTCTAATTGGTACCATTTTATTTATTCTAAACATTTGCACCCCTACCATTATCGTGGCTGGATTCCAGAGCAGCATGCAATCAGTTTCACATGGTACAAATAAAATTATAGAATCACAACTGTAATAATTAAAATCATGAATACTCACTCATTCACACACATTAACAACATGCTTAGGGAATAAGAAAATGTTTGCCTGGTACTGGAATGATGGCAGTATAAGCACAAATTTTGCCTGTTTGGGCTAGTCTACCTTGCAGACTACTGTGGAAAAAGCCTATACTGTACAATACTTTTAAAAAAAAAAGAGTAGCTAACATCCAATAAAGAGGGCCTGCCTCATCTCTGTTGCCCTTCCGGAAACAGGCAAAGACCTTTCTCTTCAGGCAAGCTTTCCATGAATGATGGACTACCATGTGTATTTTATAATAATCTATAGGTTCACATAGACTTTGTGTTTATGACTACTTATAACCGTGTTGCTTTAATGTGATGTTGTCTATTAATGCTGTAAGATGTCCTTCAATTCCTTGTTCACAAATACTTGAACATGTCTGAATTGTACTGGACTGTGCATTATCCCTCATGACTGTAAGCTGCCTTGGGTCCTTTTCCAAGCAGAAAGGCAGGGTAAAAATACTCTAAAACAAATAAATAAATAAATAAATAAAATACTTCAGTAGTACAGCCTAATACGTCACAAGTAGAGATGGGCACGACTTAGCGGTATTCCCGTTTCCGTTTCCGTTACTCGGTTCCGTTACTCTACGGAAACGGTAACGGGAATTACTCGGCCAGACTTCGAGCTCGAACCGACGAACGAACAATTTTGGTCTGATTTGTCGTGCTCGTTCCTTGCATCGCGCGATTGCGCGATGCCACGCGGCACAGAAAAAAAAGTTTTTAAAAGTTACAAAAACCCGGTTCCCGGCCAAAAAGCAGGCGGAAAAATGCCTGCCGTGCCTCAGGGCACTTACCAGAGGGGTTGTTTCTGGAGGTCCCCGGCCTCCCCCCTCATCCCCCGTCCTGGGCTGCTCTGGTGGGACTTGCCGCAGGCTCGCAGCCAGCAAAAAGCCCAGTCTCGCCGCCGCCCCGCCCGCAATTAAAAGCGCAAGCAAGCGGCACGGATGGCACAGGAAAAAACTTTTAAACTCTCCCCCCACCCATTCCCGGGCCAAAAAAGCAGGCGGAAAAATGCCTGCTTGACTAAGGGCGCAGGGCACCTACCGGAGGGGTGGTTTCTGGAGGGGGGGGTCCCGCCTCCCCCCCATCCTGGGCAGCCGGACTCGAGTTGCCATTTCGCCATGCCATGCGGTGCGGGCGGGGGATCCAAAATGGGGCGGCAAACGCATTATTGTTTTTGAAATCCTGGTCCAAAAACACACAAGCACAACAGAAACACGCAAAAATTTATAAACTGCCAGATTTTTCACAGTAGCAGTGGGTTTTTTCTTGCAACAAAATGTCTCTCCTCTCCTCCTCTGCCTCCATTGATTTTATTTTTTTTATTTTTTTTACACCTGCGCAATGATGGGCTGGCCGAGTGGCCAGCCATGTGGGAGTGGACAACCATGCAAATTTTTGGAGCCATCCCACCAGTCGCATGGCCACTTGGCCATGGAGACTTCTGGGATGTGCCAAAAAGCCCCCTAAAACCTGCCCTAGCCCTAACCCTAACCCTTGACTCCGTACCCATACGTCACAGACTGTCTTCTTAGTGGGTTAGAGAGGCACCCAGAGGTGCAACCCACTAGCCCACCGTAACCTTACCCGTCACTAGCCTAACCCTAGCCCTTGCACTAAGCCACCTTAAAGCCAGATCTACTTGCTTGCATTGCACTACACGCAGCAAGTACAATTCCCTTCTGTGTGAGACATGGTGGTGCGAGAGAGCCTTGTGCAGGGCGGGCATGACGCTATCACTCTCACTGGTCTCACTGTCTGCACATTCTGTTATGCAATATCCATATGGCTATTGCATAGCATTTTGCAGCAGCAGCAGGTGAGGAGGGGAGACCCCCATGTAGAGGGGTCTCTTGGAGCCTGCTTCCCCTTCCTTGTGGGTGAGGATAGGAGGCACCCACGGGTGCCTCCAGGAGCCCACTTTCCCTTTATAGCGGGCCAGAGGAGGCACCCACCCCACAGAGGTGCCTCCAGGAGCCCGCTCCCCCCCCAAAACCAGTACTAACGACAACGAAAAAACGAAAAAACGAACGGACTAATTTTTGCGAATTTTCGCGAAAACCGGAAACGAGCCGAAACGGGACCGGCCCGACTAACGACAACTCGAAAAAAAAAATTTTCAAGTCGTGCCCATCTCTAGTCACGAGGCCTGAGCTGATTAATGTGAAGTCATTCCTATACCATTTAGAGTGGCCAGATGATGATGATGATGATGATGATGATGATGATGATGATGATGATGATGATGATGATGATGATGATGATATAGGAATGGCATTATAAGTTGCAATATTTCGTGAGGGAAACTTTGTTTTGAGTGACTGTACTGCAGAAGATATATAATCTCTTTTCATTCCAGGAGGGATTGATTTGAAAGCATGAGCAAAGGGAGAGAGCCGTAGCCCCACATCTTCTTTGCTGCTCTCTCGTAAAGTCAGAAGATTAGTCACTCTACTTCACCTAGACTAAGTCTCTCCATGTGATAAGGAGCAATAAATTTTCAGGACCTTCGTATACAGAGATTCCACAGGTAGCAGAAGCTTACCTCTTCATACCATCCCTCATGTGGCCATGAATAAAATGGCAGTCATGGCAGGTTCAGAGGAAGTAGACTTGATTCATGAAAACTCACATTAAAATATAGTAGAACCACAGTGGGTTTTTTTTTTTTTGGTGCTTGGTTTTTGGGGTGGGGGATGGGTTTTGCCTGATATATTTCCCTGTGGGAACAACAACAGGTAAGGAGCAGGGCTCGCTCTCTTTGCTTGCTCACACATAAAAATTACTTCTCTTTAAAATACCCTAAGATGTTTGAAGCAACCTGTAACCTGGTCTGTGTTGGTCCACTTAAAACCAAGTAAGTGTGCAGCGTTTTGGAGACTACAAGTACATGCTTATCTAGGAGTCAAGCACACCTCACTACAGTCTCATACAAGAAGACAGATACTGTACACTTAAAATTGGCTGGTTCAGTCTATCATTGTTCCAAAGTATTTGCTAAAATGACAGTAGCAGGTGGGTGTGTTTTTAAAAAAATGGAGGGGGAAAAGTAAGGAGGCTAGACTTCCACGTCTTCTGTTCTCAGAAAATTATGTAAAATTAATGTTTAACATAGAAATTTCCTTACTGAGACTATCATTTTATCTACAAGGAAAATGTAAATTGGTTTAATAGTCATGCCTTCTCTCAGGGAAACGGGGGGAGGACCCTAGTCATCGCAGGGCACTAAAACCCATGGAATACTGTATTTGCAAAGAGGAACAGCTAATTATTTTCCTTCTACATTTATATATTTTCCACTCCTTTTCTTTAGAGGGAAATAAGAAGCAGAATCAGATCAGCTGGGTAAGAATGTAAAGAAAAATGTTTCCTCACCGTATTACATATCTGAGAAAGACTGCAGTTTCTGAAGATGCAAAACAAAACTTTAAAATAAAATAAAATAACAACAAAAAAGGCTGACATGAGGCTCACTGTTGTGCTTGGCCATACTGTGCAGCACTTCAGTAAGGGCTATAATCTCAGTAGATAAACAGAAGAGTAATGAGGCAGAGTTTTCTCTTCAAAAATAGCCTACTTCTTCTAAAGACAGGATCCTAGTTTAGACTGTGGTCCTGTGTGTAAAGAATGAGGAAACTTTTCTCCTGGGTGGGGGTGGGGTGGGGTGGTACCTGCCAGCCTTTGGGTAGAGCCTACAGCAGGCCATGATCTCTTCACTTATTTCCTGCACACAGGAGAAAAGTACATAATATCTGCATGAATATGTATGCAAATGCTATTTATTGATCCCACCTCTTCTACATGCATTCGTGGAGCACCCAAAAGCCAGTGACTTGTTCCTGGAAGGAGAAATCTTTTCCTCCATAAGCAATCTGCTGCATTTCAACACTTAGCAGGGAAGAACTGGAGTCCTTTCATTAGCATGCTGTATGGAAGAGTTGTGCTCTCCAATACAGTGCAGGGGTGAGCATTTTGAAAGGACCTTTTGTCACGCTTCTTGCTCTAGTAAAGATAATGTCAAACATCCAATGAAGGGTCTATGGACTTCCAGAGTGCAAGAATCTAGATCTCCTGAGGTTGGGTGGTCAGGCCTTGCCTCATATGATGTTGTGGGGCTTGAATCTGTTGGGGAAATTATTTTGGTGATTCCCTTTTAGTTAGCAGTGTAAGGGCCCTTTTACACGACCTCTAAGATCCGCTGGTCCCTTAAATTCGGACCAGAGATCTTGAGGGTTTGTCGCTCTCCCTGCATTCCCACCCCCTCCGCACTTCCTTGTTCTGTCTGCGTGAGGGGAGGGAGAAAAAAAGGGAGAAAAGAATGCACTCTTACCTCTGGAGTGCCCGTGGAAGTTGCTCCGACCCCCTGTCACTTCCTGGTTCCTCTTAAAGGGGCGGGAGGCAAAAAAGAAGAAGAAGAAGAAGCGAGGAGAGCCCGGCACTCTCCGCATCAAAATGTTTCACTCTCCCAGAGCAGGTACTTGAAAGGCGCGCTGGGTCACGCTTAGGTGGGCGGGGTTGCACTTAATTTTCTGTTAGCTCCGGAGCTGGTGGGGAAACATTTTTAAGCTCCGGAGCTGGGAGCCATTTGCAGCGGAGCTTAGGGGTCGTGTATAAACGCCCTAAGAAACATGGAAAGTTTAACCCAGTCTCATCACTATCCCAGCCTCAAGACTTTGTTGGTATAACTCTAGAAGCATTAAAATAGAAAGGAAGGTATCTTTACTTACAGTTGTTGTCTATAGTTATAATCAGAAGGATGGGGATAAATGAGAAGAGGTGAATCTGAACCATGTGGGGGCAAGCCCTTTAGGCTGGCTGCTTGCTTGGTGATCAGGAGCGAAGAGAAACAAACAAGAGGAAGTGAAACATGCCACATTGTTGTTAACTCAATTACACCAGCCAGAGGACAATAATAAAGGTTCAGTCTAGAGCAGAAAAAGTGTGAGATTCCATGCAAAGCCCCCTCATGAATAGTGGCCTTCTTGAGAGCAACAAGTATCTATCACAGCAAGTCTCTCTTCAGAGAGATGTAAGGTTAGACTTAGCAATAAACTTCTAGTTCACCAAAAAGCAGTGGGTCCATGGGGGAAGTGTTTATTTGAGCTCGAGTGGGCTCTTCCCAGGGGAGAGCTTTTTGGGGAGAGTTGACACCTCTCCCAAAAAAGTAAATTAAAATGTACTGACACCACCCCCTCAAATTTGATCTAGTTGAGGCAGATCTACAGCCACATACGTTTGTGTTATTACCCTGATATTAATATATTAGGTTAGAAATGTATTATGAAAAATCTGTTTTAATGTATTTTCTTTACCCTCTTAAAATGCTCTTTTATGCAAATATAACACGGGGCACTCGGACAGTTGCAGGTTACTGGGCTACTATAAAAGGATGACACAACTCCAAAAAGTTTGGGAGATAGATAGATAGATAGATAGATAGATAGATAGATAGATAGATGTTCAGTCATTAAATTGTGTCTGACTCCTTGTGACCCCTTGGGCCAGAGCACGCCAGGCCCTCCTGTCTTCCATTGCCTCCCAGAGAGTGGTCAAATCCACATTGGTTGCATTGATGACATCGTCCAACCATCGCATTCTCTGCTGTTCCCTTTTCCTTTTGCCTTCAATCTTTCCCAATATCAGGGACTTTTCCAAGGAGTCCTCTCTCCTCATGTGGTGGCCAAAGTACTGCAGCCTCACCTTCAAAATCAGGTGAACATGCAGTGAACATTTAGGGTTGATTTCTTTTTAGTTCACCAAAAAGTAGTGAGTCCATAGGGGAAGTGTTTATTTGATGATGGATAGGTTTGATCTCCTCACAGTCCAGGGGACTCTCAAGACTCTCCTCCAGCACCACAGCTCAAAAGTGTCAATTCTGCAGCGATAAGCCTTCTCTATGGTCCAGCTCTCCCTTCCATACATCACTACTGGAAAAACTATAGCTTTGACTATCTGGACCTTAGTTGGCAAAGTGATGTCTCTTCTTTTTAAGATGCTGCCTAAGTTTCCCATCACTTTCCTCCCAAGAAGCAGACATCTTTTAATTTCGTTGCTGCAGTCATCATCTGCAGTGATCAAGGAGCCTAAGAAAGTAAACTTTGACATTGCCTCCATTTCTTCCCCCTCTATTTGCCAGGAGGTGATGGAACCGGTGGCCATGATCTTAGGGTTTGTTTGTTTTTTTGATGTTGAGGTTCAGCCCATTTTTTTTCTTTCTTCTCTTTCACACTCATTAAGAGGTTCTTTAATTCCTCCTCATTTTCTGCTGTCAGAGTAGTATCATCTGTGTATCTGAGGTTTTTGATATTTAGTCTGACAATCTTAAATCCAGCTTGTGATTCATAGATAGATAGATAGATAGATAGATAGATAGATAGATAGATAGATAGATAGGAAGGAAGGAAGGAAGGAAGGAAGGAAGGAAGGAAGGAAGGAAGGAAGGAAGGAAGGAAGGAAGGAAGGAAGGAAGAATTTGGTTGGTAGATCAAAGGTCTCCCATATTTGCTGTACATACTATATATCTGGGAGTAAGTGTCACTGTGATCTTCTAAGTAGAAATGTTTGTTGTGCACATTCAATTGTACTGAACTAGGTAATCATAATGAACTTTGTAAATAATGAGTATGTCTGCCTCCAACCCTAAGAATGTCATTCAATACAAATAAGAAATAAGAATGCTGCACAGTTGCTTTATTTCTGTAAAAGCACCCGTTCCCCAAGGATTCCTGTATATTTCTGTTGATTTTAGTGAATGATTGAAAGCTTGGCGATGGTGGGAGGAGGCAACCCAATAACAATCCTTCCTTGAGATTTTGTTATGCAGATTTCTCTTTACACTTCTTCCAACTGCGGTGGGTTGTGTGAAAGTGCTTCTATAGCTTTGTTTCCATATTGATGCTTCCGTAGGCCTTTGTGACCTCATTTGTTAGGGAACTGTGTAGAAAAATTAGCTCCCATCTGGCCTCCCTTGGATTCTGTATCATTAGCTATGGAATTTCAGATGGAGGTCACTTTAGTACCACCTTGTCAAATTGTTTGGATCAGTTCCAGATGATTTAAACTGAGGATCGGAACAGGTTGACGTGTGATTCCATGCAACCACTTGTGGTCTGGGTGCTTGCCAGTTTATAAACCGATGTCAAAAGAGACTAACTTTGATCTTGAAAGCAGTCGTTAGTGCCTCTCTTTGTAAGGTAATAAAATGGCATCAATAAAAACCCGTGCATCGGCATTTAAAGCTAGGCCAGTTCGGGATGCTTTGCTGTCCAAGACAAAGCAGTAAATGATGCCTGCTCTGCACCTAAGTGAAGATACACAATATCTGCAATTAGCCAAGTTATTTTGGCACACAAAACAGAAAACTGTTCAAATGCCTCCCCCACCTCCCTGGTAGTAAAATAACCACTAGCAATTGGCTTCTATTTCATGCTACGTATGGTTTCCTATGTAGGAAGGTGGGAAAGAACGCTAGGCTCCTGTCACCCTTGGCACGGCTACAATAACATTGCCTGCACTACATCCGGTAAGTGGCCGGTCTGGTTTTGGTGGAGGGTTCTGGCCTGTATCAGCCCCTGTAATGTTGATACTGTACTTGTATATAGGGATACCCATCATCATAATGATAAGAAGAAAAAACTGTTCCTGTTAACCTGTTAAAAGAACCGCTTTCGACAGTGCATTTTTCCATAACGAGCATCCATCCACACTGAAATTTATGGACGAAACACTATCCCCCTGTTTGATCCATAGATGCCCCTATTTTCTTCCCATACATTTAGAGCTTTGCAGTCTGATTTCAGCATTTCTAACTTGACAGCCCAGTGATTGGGTGTCGTGTAGAAATCTGTGAAGTGCTTCCAGTTTTTGGAGAAAAACAGTCACCAGGACTGGTACATGACCCAGGCCTGTGGTTTCTTCTCCTGATACTAGTTTAGCACAATCAGTACCGTTCCCTTATGCTACATATTTGTAGATATAAAGCACAGAGTTTTCCTGTGTTTTCTTCTGGTGGCACCAGGCACTGTGTACTGACATGAATTACCAAAAACCCCAAAACTGTAGTCTCATTCCACAAAGAGGAATGGAAGATAGTCCCCCACCATTTCACGGTTCATATACTTTGGTCCCAGTATATCGTGGGACCCAGGGCCGGCACTTCCATTAAGGCAAACTAGGCAGTTGCCTAGGGCACCAAAATGGAGAGAGGCGCTGGACAGCCTGTCGCCCCCCGCCCCCCTGCCCCTGGCCACTGCCGTCCATCCCCCCACCCGTCGCCACCCGTCACCGCCCACCCACCACCCCGTGCCCATCGCCGCCCACCCCCGTGCCCGTCGCTGTCCCCGCCATCCGCCGCCGCCCTGCCGCCCGCCCCATCCCCCCACCCCTCGCCTAGGGCGCAAAAAAACCTAGGACCGGCCCTGGCGGGACCACAGTATATGAAACACAAGGCCCCCCTCCTGCACTTACCCCAGGCCTGGCACTGGCTCAAACAGGCCTCTGACGGGCTTCCCAGCCCTGTTGGAGGCCTCCGAAATGGTTTCTGGTGAAACAGAAGTGGCTTTTAAAAACCAGAAGTGACTTCTGGATAGCTGGAAATCACTTCTGGGGTCTCTGGCTGGCTTCCCTGGCCTGTTGGAGGCCCCAGAGGTGGTTTCCAGCAAACCAAAAGTGACACCCGGAAGACCGGAAGTGACTTTCGGATAACTGGAAACAGATATTACAGCTAATCATTTGTAGCAGACTAATAATGGGGGAAATGCAGGAAGGAGAAGAATCCAGTTGGCTGGACGATTGGTTCAGATGCAACACATCATTCTTTATTGCTGTTGAATCCAGAGTCGGACTAGCAGTGAATTACAGTGGACCCTTGTATAACAAACAGTTTGTACAACATAAAATCTGTACAACATAAAAAATTCCAGAGATATGGGAAATTTGCTTAACATAATCGCCTATGAGGAGAATCCGTACAACATAAAAACGGAATTACTCCGTTTTCAATGCATTCCTATGGGAATTTGTATAAAGGAAAATTTGTTTAACATAATTTCATTTGGAACGAATTAATTCCTTTATAAAAGGTACCACTGTATGTCTAACCTTCAGCAGGAGGCATACCAGAAGTCCTTAAGACAAGATAAAATTTGCCACTACACCCACCCACATACACACGCTCGCACACACCAACACCTCACAGACCTTTTCTTCAAAAAGTAAGTGAAATCCAGGAAAGAAGTGCAGCTTCTTGGTGCTTCACTCTAGGGCAAAGTTGGTTTCATGCCACTATCATGTAACACAAAAGAGGTCCAAGTGGTATAGAGTTGTAAAGGTCACAGGCAGTACTCTCCATTGATGTGGAAATGAGCAAGAAGCTTACCACAAGTTAGAGTACATTCAAATCAGTACATGTGTAGGATTAAAAGCAGGAACAAAAACAAAACAAACCACTTTCTCCTCTGAAACAAAAACTCTCCTTCCCTGTGCCTTGTTATAAGTTGCTTTTAAAAGCCCATTTAGTTAAAGCCATCGTTCTTTTGGTGTTGCTGAAACTTGGTCTTTGAGCAGAGCAAGCATACAGTGCACAAATGAGACTGTGCAATTCTGTGGGTTCGGGCGTGAGTGCTTTTGTTTTAAGCATTTAATAAAGGGCATTTTTACACAACCCCTAAGCTCCACCACAAATGGCTGCAAGCTCTGGACTTTAAAAATGTTTACCCACCAGCTCCGGACTTTGCAGACAATTAAGTGTGACCCGCCCACTTTAGCGCGTCCCAGCGCAGCTTTCAGGTACCTGCTTTTTGGATGTGACAAATATTTGATCCGGTGTAAGGATAGTGAGTGCGGGGCTCTCCTGGCTTCTGTTTGTTCTTTTTTTGCGCCCCGCCCCTTTAAGAGATCTGAATGCTGCCGGGAACAAAACGGAGGTAAACCGGCATTCTTTTCTTTCTTTTTTCTCCGTCCCTCAGGCAGCCAGCAACCAGGAAGTGCGGAGGGGGGTGGGGACACAGGAAGAGCGACGAACCCCTAAGATCTCTGGTCTGAATTTAAGTGGCCAGCGGATCTTAGGGGTCGTGTAAAAAGGCCCAAAGACATTTTAAATCGCTGGAAGGATCATTTAGAAGTTCTCCTTGCCTCCCCCTCCCCACCCCCATCTCCACTCCCATTGATCATGTTTTCTGCTAAACGAATTCTGTGCTGCAAGAACTGTCAGGTTAATTTTGTATCAGTCAAGCCAATAAAGTTGCACAAAAAAGGGTCAAGGTTTGCGTATTTTCCAAACCTTTCCCAACCATTTTCCAAATGCTTCCAGTTTTCCACATATTGTGTATCTGGAATTGAGTACAGTATTTGTACGAATTACAGCAAAAGCAAAGTGTTCTGCTTATATACCACCCCATACCACTACAAGTAGCCTCTGGACGGTTTACAGTTTTAATTACAGTATGCAGACACATTGTCCCCAAAATGTGCACTCATTTTACTGACCTCGGAAGGATGGAAGGCTGAGTCAACCCTGAGCCTGCTACCTGGGATTGAACCCCAGGTCGTGAGCACAGTTTTACCAGCAGTACAGGCATTTAACCACTGCGCCACGGGGCTCCTACAGTTTCGATTCTGATATTGTCAAAGTTGATTCACTGAGCAGCCTTGACCTTCAAAGCAATAATTTGTAAAACTGCAAATACAGCAATTAGTAAGCCTTAAATAACAGGCTTTTGTTTCCTACCACAATCGCCTTCTTTTACTTAGGATAAAGGTATATGTATGCCTGTTTTCCCCCCTCACTTTTCAGGTAGATTCTCTCCACCTGTCTCTCCCCGACTCTTTACCTAAATGATGGACTTTCTCAAATTCTATTCCCCTGTTCCAGATGGTCCACATGGTTACCAGGAGATTGTGTGAAGGAGATTGAATAGGGCATGGATATCTCCTCCTGATCTAGTGTGAATGAAACATTACAGCTCACCTGTTGTCACAAATGTAGCAAGCTGTCAAGAGGAAATTGAGGCTTTGAGATAGGGAGAAGAAATGGTACCTAGATGCTCTAGAATTTCCAGATTTCTCCAGCTATTGATCCCCATTCTGAATTACAGCCAGACAATATAGCATGTATAGTATTGTTCCTTTATACCAATGATGCACAATGATTAAGTGTACATTTTCCATTTTGTTACAGAATATATGTCCTATGTACCTTCTTTACAAAAAAGTGGGAGCAGGAAAAGGCCCTTTTCCATTTCACCTCATTCACAGTCAACAATTCCTCTTTATAGTTCAACACAATTGTCTTGATGCATTTCTGCAGAAATATGCCCTTAAGCATCTATTTATTGGGGGGGTGCATGACTAAAATTGCTCTGTAGTAAACAGGGAGAATAAACACAAATGCATACCTTAATGCAGGGATGTCCAAACTATTTGCAAGGAGGGCCAGATTTGGTGAGGTGAAAATGTGTGGGGGCAAACCATTCAGCCACATTTGGACTCCGGGCCAGACTTTGGACAAGTCTCTATAACATGAAAGGAGGCGGGGCGGATGCTGCAGCAACGATACAATAGGCAGGTGGCTGGGGGGGTGGCTGATGGACAGAGGCAGGGAGGGCAAGTAAACCATAAAATGGCAAGCTGATGACTCCATCCAGTATGGGGAGGGGCCAGCTGGCGGGGATGAGTGACAGGCTGAGCCAGTGGGCAGAAGAGGCCGCGGGCCGCTCGAAATTTCAAAACGGGCCACATTTGGCCCCCCAGGCCTGCCTTTGGCCATGCATGCTGCATGTCTTAATGTCTTAGCATATTGCACACAATTCCTGCTTGTGGTGAGTCTAGCAAGTTTTCCGAAGTTTTCAAGTATTTACTATTTCGATGCAATAGTAAAGGGGGTGGGTTTATTAGTGGCAACCACCACCACCACCACCACCCCGGTATCCTGCTATGGCCCATTGAAGAGTTGAGCTCAATTAGAAAGATTTTTCCCTAGGGGCACCCCCTTTGGAGATTAACAACTCAGCCCCCTGATCCCCCGAAACCTTTCTAAATTTCAGGGGCTTACAGGGAAGAGCTTCAGCTCCCCTGTCATTGATACCTCTAGGACAAATTATTTCATTTCTAGAGGAAAATGGCATTTCATTTTGTTTTGTGACAAAATGCTTCCTACCGTTTCATTACACAAAAATGAAGTAATTCATTACATAATGAAATGACAAAACAGCCCTTTTGCTTTTTTGTTTCATGTCCATCTCTAATTGCCACCAATTTATGTAACCCCTTACTGGAGACACACTCTGTCACACTACCAGTTTACTAAACCCTTATGTATTAAAGAGGGAGTCAGACATCAAGTTTTATGGTTTTAAAATGAAACAGGAAAAGTTTATTGTGTTACAATCAGATGTTCGGCATTCTTGGTACAGCATAGACGATGTAATTATGTGCTTTAATAAATCATACTTTAATGCAACTGTTTATGATTAACACAGTATCTTCTTTCTACTGGACCCTAGTCAGTTACGGGACCCAACTCAAGAGCAACTGACTCTCAGTTAACCGACCATGCACACCCTCATCCCCACATCAGGGTTCTACATATATATAACTGCTAGCCCCTCCTACCAGCTTGGTGATTGGCTGAGCTACAGACATTAATAAATATTCATACACATTAATAAATATACTTAACCATCTCCCTGTTTGTCACAAATACCATTAAACTTTTATTGCTCTTTCCCTAGCTTGGCTTTTTGTTTCACCCAGAGCATACTTCTGCTGGTGGAGGGCAGGGAGAGGGATGAGGACTTTGTGTAGAAGTGCTTGGCAAGCTTGCTAAATCTCTCCTGGTGTTGCATCGGTTTTTCTAGGAATATATGGGGTTATTTTCAAGGTTACGTGCTGTGAAATCAAGAGACAAATGGTCCACAATTTCCTTCACTGTCATCAGTTACTAGTCTCACTCGTTGAACTTTCCTTCTTGCTTTATGTATTTATTTTACTTAAAATATGCTGGTATGGCCTTTCCAGGCAATGCCTGCTCGAGGCAGTTCATGATGTTAAAACCTAAGAGATTTATCAGAAACCCAGTAGTAGGTAGCAATTGGACCTTGCATCAATGGACGTTTAGTGCATCAGTTCTTCCCTACGTTACAATTATTCCACCATCTGCTTTTAATTGTGTCTTACAACTGGATTTCAGTCAATGAAATGTAAAACATAATCGAAACTTCAGTAGGATACTACCAAAGTAACAACAATAATAAGCAAAAGCTATAAAATGAAAATTGGCATCCATTAATTTAAAACAGTGGTTCTCAACCTTGCATCACCTGTGGTTCTTGGGCTGCAAGAGGTCCTGGCCAACACAGCTATTGGTGAAGGCTTCTGGGAGTTTTAGTCCAAAAATCCTCTGGGAACCTAGGGTGAGATCCACTGGTTTAAAAGCAGTTTGTAACATCCAAGTTTTAAAAGTTCATTTAATAAGAGTAGAAGATGGACCATATACAGGGCAGGGCACTCTACCAAGATGCTGTCTAATTTCCCTTTATCTCAACTAGACCTCTTGGGTCACTGGGCGTGCTAGCTGCAGTCATTTCTAACAAGTGATTTTTCTAGTACGAAAAGAAAAGGGGGCAGAGGTTGGGTAAAGCTGCCCCTTTGTGTTCCAAGTGTAATGTCAAAGCAATTCAGTGGCACAGTTGTGTATGGCAAAACGGAATTGCTTAAACCGGCTGATATAGAGTAGCCTCAAAGTGAGCCTCTTGAGGCATGCATTTTATTTTTCTTCACTAGACAAAACCCATTTTCTCCAAAGACCTTGGGAGCATAAGTGTTTTTGAAAGCCAGCGAAGTAAATGGTGCCCTTTCTAATCATATTCAATCTTCTATACGTCATTCGTTGTTTTTGCAAAATTATTTATGTTTATCATGTGCATAAACAAAAAACATGCAGATACTTGGTCGAACGTTGACAATTAAATAAAAACAGGAGTTGAGTTCTCATTGACAGTTGGATGATATATTTGTGCACACCTCCCTGGGTTTTTAAAAATTATATTAAAATGCAAAGTTCACTCTGATCTACATTTGTCACTCTAGAAGCCATAGTGTTTGCAACCAATTGTTGCTCCTCTTGTGATCCACCAGTCTTAACGTAATACTGCTGCATGGAAGTGCAGCAAAATATATTGTGCAGCAGAGCAAATCAACATTCTACAAGGCATTTCTAAAAATTCCTAAACAAAATTATAACTTTGGAACTAGACATTTATACTTGTTGAAAAATAGCCATGGCAAATGCTTTGTGTTTGGGTGAAACAATGGTTAATTGATGAAAAAAGCAGTGACCTTCTGGAATTTTTCTTGTGTGGTGTCCGTTTGTGCATGGTAGTGAGCACAAGAGGGCATCCTCTAGACAATGTTGATTGATGCTATCTATTGGTGTTGTCATCATTCAGGCTGCGCTTTGCTATGTAAAGTTTGGCATCCTTTTTCCTGCTGGCAACACATGCAGCAATATTGGGCCATTTCCTAGTGTTTTGAATCATGGATACAGGAAGCACAATAATCACTAATTTAAGTAGCACTGTATGCAAATACCCATCAGCAGTTTCAGGCAGCTGACAGGCCTCAGCCCTCTCCTGAAAAGGTCAACTGAATTTAAGGCTGGTTTTGTATACCAGTTGTTATGCTGATAGCTGATAGAGGATGAGACCTCTGACCATCCCTAAACACATGAGATCTCTTTCTCTGCCAGTCTTTAGGGAATGGAAGTTGGGAGAGAGGAGTAAACTTTTGCCCGTGGGTTCCACAATGTGGGTGGAGAAGCTTTGTAGGCCAGATGCCAGCCTGAAAAGTAGATCTGAAGAAAGACATGTGCCCCCCATTTCTGCTCTTGATTCACCCCAGGAGGCTACAGTAGAAGACCTGGCCCTGGACAGTAACGACTAATTATGTTAAATTTTGTACATTGTCTTCTTCCACATACTCATCCCAGCTGGCATTCTGTGTCTTTTGGTTTGAGAAAGAAGGAGATTGAGTCAGTCTGTTCTCTTCAGCTGAAAAGACTGCAGACTGGGGGCGAAAAAAGCCGAACCTCTAATTTTGTGGCTCTGGTACCACAGCAACACATGTAATTTCAGCCTCCGACTGCCCCAGTGTCTTTCACTGACTGCTCTTGCAAGCTCAGCTGATTGGTACCATTTATCCTGCTGTCAGATTGCGCATTGTGTTGATCTTTTTTTTTAAAAAAAAATCTACTTGCTCAGAAGCCATGTGATCCATTCATTTTGATGGTGGGAAAAAATTAATTAAGCAAGCAAGCTGTATTCGAGAAGGTTCAATTACACAATTGTACTGGCAGGGATTAGTACACAGAATGGCATTCTCTGAACAGAGCTGAGTATGTTACTGTTTTCAAATGGCACAATTGAGTCCTCCAAGACCCCTCCCTGACTCACTCACTAATAATCCCTGTCCACAAAAGGATGCTGAAGTGATACTATACATCAGTTGCTATATCAGAGAGTAATGGAACTGTTAGATTCTGCAATCTCATTAAAATGATTTATCACATTAAAGTTGAGATTGCAATCATACTAATGCTTAATAATGAACTTGCTCCATTGATTGAGTACAGTCAAGGGATTTGCAGATGACCAAGGTTCAATTATTACTCTTGGATTTGTTTCCCTAAATATCTCTTTCAAAACTCCCTGATTTCCTGACATCTCAGAGTTTGACACTGGGTCTGTATGGACTCGCACATGACTGACATCAGAGTGCCTGCTGGAATCTTTTGGAATTCCCAGGCTTTTTCAGGTACCCTGGTAGGGAAATCTCAGGAGACACATGCCTTCATTTGAAGAACCAAGGTCACTCATTCAATGATGAAGATGCATACATCTTGGACAGAGAAGATGGGTGGTTTGACAGAAGGGTCAGGAAGGCCATATAAGTGGCGTTTGTGGAAAATCCATCTCTCAGCAGAGGTGGGGGACTTAGGCACAATCCAAGTGTAACCAACATGGAGGATAAACTGGAGGTGTCCTGCCAATATTCCTCAGACTGAAGAAGCTACTTGGATGAGTAGTGAAACATTTTGATCTAACAAAATAGTCCAGTTGCCATGACTCAGCTACTGAATAACCTCACCTGGATGACTGAGAATCTTCAAATACAATCTCAGGGTATGTGTTGAAAACTCCCCCCCTCCCTCCCTCCCCTCTCTCTCATGCACACACACATTCTTGGTATGTGAGGGTGATTAGCTCTGGATTTTCCTGCTGATCCAATGATTCTATTATCTCCAAATATCCCTGGCTTGTGTCAGGTCTCACTGGCATAGCAAAAAAGCATATCTTTCTGTGTCGTGTTTGCACAGTGTTGGCACTAGAGATGGGGGTTTGTCCAGGTTCATAGTTTTTCAAGGAACCATGACCCATGAATTCCCTGCCCATGAAACCACAAACCTATGAATCATTTCATCTCTGCTTGTTTTTCTTTTGAGCAGCCCTGGAAGCCCAGGGAAGCCCCCCCATCTGTGTGATTGCAATGCGATTGCACAGATGAATGTGAATGTGAGGGCTTCCCTGGGCTTTAAAAAGCCACAATCACATAAATGGAGGCTTGCCTTGGCTTCAGGGAGGCTTTTTTTAAAAAGTTTGTGCTCCTCTCCAATTGTGACTTATGAGCTTTCTTGTTGCACAACTCCTTATAGGAACCGTGCAGGGTCTAGGGCAAAAAGCCTAGGAGGGAGCCTTCCACAAGTGCTAGAAATGGTATAAAGTCAAGACTTGTAGTTTTTCAAGAGGCATTCATCATCATCATCATCATCATCATCATCATCATCATCATTATTATTATTATTATTATTATTATTATTATTATTATTATTATTATTATTATTATTATTATTATTATTATTATTATTATTGGCTGTAGCTCCCAGAATTCTGGCTTGGGGGGGGGTAGGGAGTTTCCTGGGGCATTGTGGGGGTTCAAGTGCAAGAAATCCAAAAGCGGCGATCTCAGAATTGGCAGAAGTCACTGTGTGACAGCTAAGTTGATGTAGCAATGAAAGCAGGAGGGAGAAATCCTCTCTGTTGGAAACAGTGTGGCTGTCCTGCTTGAAGCAGGAGCCAGCAAAGGATGGGGTAAGCCTGTCTCCCTCGTCTGTTTTCCCTTCCTGACTGTATATTCCCCACCCCCACCACCGCTTCCTCCTCTCCTGCTAATTCCAGCACTCTATTTCAACTCTTCTCCCTCGGACTCCCCACCCCTTCGTTCCATACTCCCATGAAATTACATCAAGAGCTGTTATTGGACTGTGAAATTAGGATAAATGATCTTAGAGTTCAACTCCCTGCTCAGGCACGAAGCTCACCACAAGTCATTAGGTTAGGGAGCTGAGCGAGCCCTGCCATGAAACCGTCAAGGGTTCTCCAGCTGCCGCAAGAGTTCTCGTCTCCTGGAGGAGAGAAAGATGCGGGGCATTTTGCTTTTGGCTACACTTTTGTGCAATGTTCACCCAACGGCTCTAGGCTCTTTTCACTTTCTATAGCTATGTAGGCATATATGCACAGTGAAGAAACACGGGGCAGGCAGGTGGCTTGCAAAGCTGCAACTCAGTACTCCAGTGCTCTGAAAGGCTTTTGCCATTTTGTGCAACACTGGAAAACAAAATGATCTCATAAATGGGCAAACTCACCTTAAAACCAATTTTAATTAGCTTGCCCTCCTGGCATGTAGGGGAAAAAATTGCACAATTTCCCAGTGAGCACACAAGGACAAACCAGGACACCCTTTTATACCCCTTTCTTTGGGAGTCACTTCTCAGTCTAACCTCAGGATTCTTCTATAGATTTAGAAAAAGGAGGATAGAAACAGGTCTGATCCTACCAATAGCCAGATTAAGGCATATAATTGGTGTTCTGTGTGGCAGTCATCTCCTGGACACTCTCTACTGTTAAAGGGCAGAAGTGTCAGAGTATTTTGCAATTTGTGCTGCCAGCGGAAGCAAATACTTGTAGAACAGAAGCAGAATCAGACAAAGTCAGAGCTTACTTAAAAACATCAAACAGCTATGTTACATATATACACAGATAAGTTACATGGGGACTAGAGATGGGCACAAAATGAACTTTTAGTTCATTTCATTATTCGTTATTCATTTCATTTCATAACAAAACGAATAATGAACCTCAGAGTGGATTTAGAATGAAACGAAAAAACAAAAAAATGGTTCATTTTGGTTCATTTCATTAATGCCAGTGGAGATGTCTTCTACCTGGTGCTGGTCCTTTCTGGACGTCTGGTCTTCTTGACTGCACAGAGGGGGCAACCGGGGAAAAAAGCCGACGGGCCACACTACAGCTGGTAGGCTGCCTGGTCAGCAGTAAAATAAATAAATAAAAATAAAATAAAATAAAATAAAATAAAATAAAATAAAATAAAATAAAAGATCCGGCACGTGGGCTGGCAAAACAACAACAGCAACAATAACAACAATCCGATGTGCAGGCCCAGTACCGGCCCACGTGTCAGAAAAAAAAACCCGATCTGGCGCACGGACCCGACACCGCCCCGCTAGCACTGGACTCAGCCCGTGGGTCACCGAACCAGCCCATGGCTGGGAAAACTTAAAAAAGAAAAGCTGACCAGCTCGTGTTACAATTGTAGCATGGGCCACATGGTTGGCCATTAAAAAAACCCAATAAAAATAAAATAAAATAAAATAAAATAAAATAAAATAAAATAAAATAAAATAAAGGAGCAACGACCCGGCCCCAGGGGTGTCTGGGTTGGTGCCCTAAAATAAAGAAAAAATATTAAAAATAAAACCAGCACCAGGGGCAGCGTGGTCGGCTCTTGAAAAACAAAACAAAACAAAATTTAAAAAGTAGCACCGATTTGGCCCCAGGGCGCAGTTGGTGCTTGAAAAAAAAATGAGGGGCTGGCCCCAAGTCAGCACCTCAAAAAGCCCTTGCCACAGGGGCCAGGATCACCCCACTGCCACAGCCGCCCGGTAAGGATGATGTGATGAATGATGATTGAAGATAATCATAACAATGTGGATGATGAGCATGATGATGCTGCCAGTCCAGTTTGTGCAGTTATTGTCAACATCAGTGTTTTTTATTATGTTTTTGAATGTTTCTTTCCTGCCCATGCACTGTCAAATCACACAAAGCGGGAAAAACGAATAATGAATCTAAATGAACTAATGAAACGAATATTTGATTTTTTTTTGTTAAAAATAAAATGAAACAAAATGAACCAAAACAAATCACCATTTTTTCGATTTGTGCCCATCTCTAATGGAGACAAATCAAGAGCATAACATCATTTTCATCATATATGGTATGTATAATTAGCACATAACAGAGAAACAAGAATGGGCACCTTACTCACAAAGGCCCATTGAATACTGATTAACAGAGCACTTATATACATTTGTCTGTCCAATCAGGTAACACATTGCATCGTGGCTATTGCAGCACCTTGCACCAGCCAAAGCCATTTAAGCCAATTCTTTATGCCTGCAGTCTAAAAGAAAAATCCTTTAGACTGAATCACTGTGACTTTGCACATTTGCAGACTCCATGTTAGTAATCAATTAAATACATACAGACCATTTATTTATACACCTGTCTAATACATAGTTTCACTAACTAATATGACAAGAAGTGTGTATTTCTAGCTGCTTGTCTTGTATGCCCTAAGCTCTTCTGCTATGCTCAGTTGAAGTGAAGGATCCTGTCCAATTAATAAGGCTAGAACGAAGATTCAGCAGATTGCCTGGACAGCTTCTGTGGGTGGGATAGAAAAGGTGATACTATTGTGAATTTGTCTTAGAATTTGTATTTGGAGCAATATATTGTGTCAATGGTGGGCAGGGTTTAGGCTTTAAATTAGATTCAGAATTTAAAGTTTCTGGAGTCCAGGAATTTGTATTAACTACCAGAACAGTCTGGTGTTCACAATCTTTCATGAAAAAATCTAGTCCTAACCACTGCAAGCTTTACTCATTTCACAATATGTGGCAGAGTTTGGGTTGAGCCTGGATAACTCAATGGGGTAAAGCATGTACAGTAGGACTCCGCATCCACTGATTCATTAACCACTGATTCAGTTATCCACAGTTGGCAGAGGAAAAAATTAAATAAACAATTCAGCACCTGCAAAGCAAACTACTGTTACAAACAGCTGCTGTAAAGCAAGCTACTGTCACAAAACAGCAGCTGTAAAGCAAGCTACTGTCACAAGCAGTGGTTTTGAAGTTGTTGGGCATTCTCTGTTATCCATGGTTTTTGTTATGCATGGGAAGGCCTGGAACTGATCCCTAGCAGATACGGGGGTCCTAATGTACTTCCCATTGTACCACCAAGGTCAGCATGTGAAGCATGGGGCATGCTGTATAATCCCAGTGTAACATATTTCTGAGTATTCTATACATAGAAAACCCTGTTAACATTTAGTATAATTCAGAATCATCATCATCATCATCATCATCATCATCATCATCATCATCATCATCATCATCATCATCATCATCATCATCATCATCACACAACAGACAAGATAACTATGCTAGATTTTGTATTACAAATCACTAGTCGAACGCTTCCCAAGCGTTTAGGACTATGTGATGTATTGATGAATTATTTAAGCAGATCTCAGTAAGGTGGCTTTCCGCAGCTGACTGATGGTGACTTTGTCAACTCCAATTTCTTCTAAATACTTGCTTAGCTCTTTATATTATTATTATTATTATTATTATTATTATTATTATTATTATTATTATTATTATTATTATTATTATTATTATTATTATTATTATTATTATTGCCAGCGAGACCTATTGTTGCTGCGAATCAAGAGATCTGGGGAAATGAGGGATTTTACTTTCTTTTGCTCTTTTTAAAATCAAGCTTTGTAGTTCATGCCAAGGACGAGCTGACTGGAAAAAGGAGGGAACTGGAAGGCACCAACTACTTCTGCTGTATCTCCGTGAGAAAGGAAATAATTCAGTGATGGACTTGGACGTGGGACTCAGACTCAAAGGCTTTCCAACATCCCTGGCAGCCCAAGACGTTTTGCTCCCTAAGATAAAGGACAAGATGCTACTCCTTTCATTCCGTGTATCAAGGCTGACTAAGACCGTCAGGGGAAACTTCCTTTGACATGGCCGTGGGATAGAGGACTCTGAGAGCAGTAACTTGTCCCATCTATGATGAAGGCCCTCCTTGATATATAGAGCCACAGCTCCGCCGGCACTGAATGAAGCAAGGTAGTTTAGGATTGCAAAACAAGTTGTGAGGCATGCAAGGCTCAGTCTTCTGAGAGAGGTGAATGACTGGTGGGCTGGAGAAGAACAGCTAGAGATCCACTGCCACTGCCTTCTCCCTACATGTGCTACTAGAAGCATGGAACTCACTCTGATTAATGGTAGGATCAAGCCTGGTATGGAATGTGTGTCTGTATCAGGTGAAAGTAGGGGAAAATTGCTAAGAAATAGTCATGACCTTTGATGGGTGCTCCATCCATTGAGCAGCCTTGTCCTGGTTACATGCTTCTGTACAATGGATGTTTACCTAGCCTGAGTCCTGTTTGGCTCTCTAGAGCCTTGGAAGGGCGAGGGGAGAGATTAAACATTGCAGAATCTATTCAACTTAATTGTGCTTGCCTCTTTCTTTTTCTTTTGCACAGAGTAAATATTTACATGCAACGGTAGGAAAAGCATCTTTATCATTGCCTTGTTATACAATAGCTGGAAACTGAAGAAAGGCTACCCATGGTTAACTTGGAGGGAAAGTGCTGAATATTTTATCACCATCCAGGGCGGACTGGCTACAGAGAACTAAACAAGCATACAAAGGAATAGACTGCTTAAACAAACATGCTGGGGGCTTTTGTAAATATCCTGTGAATTGCTTAACAAGAGCTGTGGCATTGTATCAAAGCGGAGAGTGGGGGTATGACAATTTGATTTGCTTTATAACAAAACTAGCTGGGCCCCTACCATTCTTTCTAATGATGACACTATCGAACCTTCTTCTTTTACCCATTGAATAGGGTGATTAGGTGTCTCCTTAGAGTGTTCAGAACTGGTCAGATTTCTGGCTTCTGGATCTGCCAGCTGATTAGCAAGGCGGGAAAGGGCAGTTTTCCACCCATCCCCCTTTCACGTGCCTTGGATAGCTCAAGGCAACACAAAATTTAGACAAGTAGCCGTCATTTCTTTGGAGTTGAAGAAGCTCGGAGAGGTGGGGCCAGGAGGTGGTGGGATATGCAGCTATAACATTTTTAATGAGCTGGAGGAGGAGGGAGGAGATTTTTGAGGTGGGAAGAAGCATGCCGGAGAGTCAAACATTCTGGGGAAGGACCAAATATGAATTGCATGTGTGGTGCTGCAGGAGAGAAACACATGTCCTGAAGGACAGAAATAACCTGTTCCATTCTACACACAGATCTTCTTCAGCTCCAGATGATGGACTGGGTCTAGTTTCCACTTATTGTTTAACTGATGAATGCTCTTAGCAGTAGATGTCCAAAACGTTTTTTCTCTCTCCTCAAAAAGCCACAAGGGTATATCAGAAAATCTTCGCACCTTATTTTTAAAAAAACCCACAGAGTAAGCTTGCCTGAAGTAGTGCATGGAGATAGAAGTCCTGTGAGACATACTGTTGTGTGAAATAGAATATATGTTAATGCTTGTAGTGTGGCGAAAGAGGAATAAACAATAGACTCAAACACTTTTCTATGCTCCTACACAGAGAGATGGGGCTGCTGCTGAGAGCATCCCCTTTATACAGGTTCTCTTGCTTCTCTCTTTGACTCAGCTTGCCTTATAACCTTCAATGGGGTTATTTGATGTTTTATCTACTGGTGGCAGTGGTGCTGCGGGGGCTGAAGGATCTACTGTGAGGAAAAAGAGGGTGGTGTCTCCTTCAACCCATCATAGTTGAAGTTTTGGAAGAGGCAGTCATGTTAGTTTGTGCAAGAATTCCAGGCAAAAGTCAAAGAAACAAAACAAAACAAAACAAAATACAAAAAACATGTGGTACTTTAATATAATAGTTAACATAATAGTTAGTCTTTAAGGTGCCACATGTTTTGTACAGTGGACCCTTGTATAACAAATGGTTTGTATAACATAAAATCTGTACAACATAAAAAATTCCAGAGATAGGGGAAATTTGCTTAACAGAATCGCCTATGGGGTGAATCTGTACAACATAAAATGGTCGCGATTAGGGATTATTCCGTTTTCAATGCATTCCTATGGAAAATTTGTATAAAGGAAAATTTGCTTAACATAATTTCATTTGGAACAAATTAATTCCTTTATTTATTTATTTATTTATTTATTTATTTATTTATTTATTTATTTATTTTATTAAATTTATATCCCGCCCATCTTCCCTAAGGGAAGTAACACTGTATTGTTTATTTGATTTTGGCCTGGAATCCCCCAACCTAGTTGTATACACTGAGATCTGGATATAATGCATTTTTATCCACGGACATGAATTTCAATGGTCTTTTGACTCATTAATAGGGAAGAGAAGTTAAATATCAGTGTGCCCTTGAGCCACACTGGAGCTATGTGCTTGGAGTATGTGAGCATTTTTAAGAGTTGATTCACCCATTCAAAGGAGAAGTCTGAGAATAAATGAGTAACCCTCAGTTTTCTCTAACTCTGGTATGTGTTACAGCTGGGAAATGATAATCTGTGGTTCTTCCAAGGATGATAGTCAGACGACCTCTGGAGGTGAAAGACACAGTTCTTCAGTTTTTGGTGTGCATGCGTGCATGTGTAGTTTGTATTGACGAGGATCCTTCTAGCAATTAACGTTGGTCCAACCTGTTGCTGTCTTGAAGTTTAATGCAAATAATCTATTCTGATGCAACCACCTAGAGATCAAGATAAACAAAAACAAAAAACAAAAACAAAAGTCAAGTGTGATGCTTATATATACTGCCCCATAGTCCTTAAAGCTCTCTCTGGGTGGTTTTTAAATTAATTAGGTAGGCTGCATATTACTCCCCTTAAGTAAATTGGATACTCAGTTTACTAACCTCAGAAGGATAGTAAACTGAGTCAACCTTGTGCTATCTACCTGGGATTGAACCTGGGGTGTGAGCCGATTTTTGTTGTTGCAATACCGCAGTTTAACCACTGCACCATGAAGCTTGTTTTGTACCACAAGGCTCCACCGCACAAAAATGCTTCCAATTAATGGCGTGTTTTGACACTTTAATTTAAACGGACAGCTGCTGTGAGGAGCATATTCATGAGCACTCTTGAGAGAAACAACATAACATGAGTCAGTTTGGAGAGCCAGAGAGTGGCAACAATATCATGTTGAACTAGGATTAAATCCTTGCTTGGCCACAGATGTTTGGACAAAGCAATGATAGAACCAATACTTAAATATCTCCCCTACATTAGAACACCCTATTAAGGCCACTGTACATTGGAAGTTACTTAAGGGCACATAGCAACAACACCAGTGATCGTGGAGGGGTGGGGTGGGGTGGGGTGAGAAGGTCAAAAGCTGCTCTTGAGCCTTTCTCAGTGAAAAATAAAGTACAAAAATGTTTAGGGTAGTGGCAAAGTTAACATTGTGCCGATCTAATGGACAAACCAAACATACTGTAATATTTCTTCTATCCTTTACAGGAAATTGGCAGCAATGGAATTTGGCAAAGCAAGGCTATCTCTTGCTTAGAGAGAGAGAGAGAGAGAGAGAGAGAGAGAGAGAGAGAGAGAGAGAGAGAGAGAGAGAGAGAGAGAGAGAATAGTAATTAAAAAGGGAATCAGTAAAGGAAATCCATATTCTTATTCAAGGCATGTGCCATCTCAAGCAAAATATGAAGGGCAGCTGTTCTATTTTAATGCATTACATTAAAAGTACTTTTGATTTCTTTTATGACGAATACATTTTTGTTTGCTTCAAAGCTTAGGAAAGTGACCTTTTTATTTTGACAGCAGTAATCAAACTGTTTTAAAAAATAACCAAACTAGATGTTTTGCTTCAACTTATAAAAACATGCTTCTACAGAAGCTTTTTTAAATGTATCTACACACTTCAAAAATACATAGTAAATTATATACTTTCAGACAGCACATTAGTCATTCTAAGCCTTTATTTAACGTTGTTGTTCACTTATTGCTATTGACCTCATTGGCTCAAGCTGTCATTTGACTCCCTGAGTGTCACAAGTTACGTGCAAATTTTGTAATTGTTACTGCATTTGTGTGGCTCCTGGCACTTGGGTAAACCAGTTGGGCTTCTGTTTAAAAAAATGAAGGCTTCATTAAAAAAAACAAACAAACCCAGGAACAAAACATATCCCCTGTCCAAATAACTTCCTTTTTAAAGTCAGAGTTACAGAACATGGGTTGTAAGAGAGCTGTTCCCATCAGTTCTAGTCATCAGCCCAGTGGTAAGGAATGACGAGGGTTGCAATCCAACAATAAGGGCCAAAGAAGTGGAAAACAACTTGTGATCTAGGAAAGGGGAGCAAGAGAAGCCGAAGCAGAAAAAGAGACATAAGGAACATTTTCTTTTGTGAGCAAGAGAAAGAACATTAATTGGAAGGGGGAAAAACACCATGGCAGAATAAGAATGGGCCACAGTATGATTCCTTTCAACAATGATGGCCAGAATCACTTGTACTGAAGTCTGAAATTGCAGGCTTTAATACTCATTGCCTCTCCGGTTCATCTGGTTTTAGCCACATATCCATACCTTTTCTTCCAACTTAATGGGGCCCCCAATGTAAAATGGAACTGCTTGCTTAAATGCAAGTGGTGAGGCCAATTTGAGCACAGATAGGTTTGGAAACACATTTTCAATCCAGACAGGACAGGGGACACATAGATATTTGTGCTGACGCCCTGCCATATAATGTCTCAGTAGGCAGAGCTGAAGGATGGATGGAAGTACTCAGAAAGTAACCGTGGTGTGTTGCCTTGTACCTGCTGAATTTTTTGCTACTGCAAAAATTGTGAGGCAGCTTGTAGAAGCTTACAGCCAACCCCTACCATTAGGCAGACATCAGATACTGAGGATGGAGAAGTTAATAAGATATCTTGGCTTCTCTATTTCCTCTTGGCCAGGCTGCTGCCCTCAGGTGGAATGGAAATCTCTATTCTACTGTTGGACAGAGATTTTATCACTTACATAGTTAGTGTTTCTGTGGAGAAAGATGGGTAGAGGAAGGGAAGGTGTCATTTAGTCTTATTTCAAACAACAAAATGCCTTGGGCCAACCGTGCTATACACCCAGTTCTCACACAGCTACAGGGAACATACAACTCCCCTGTTGCAGCAGCTCCATTGGCTGCCAATCCACTTCTGGGCACAATTCAGAAGTGTTTTTTTTCACCTATAAAGCCCTAAACAGCTTGAGTCCGAGCTATCTAAACAAGGGCATCTCCCATTGTGAGCCTGTCCGGGCATTAAGATCATCAAGCGGAAGCCTTTCTCTCAGTCCCACCACCTTCACAGATGTGTTTGGTGGGTTCTCGCGAGAGGGCCTCCTCTGTTGCTCCTGACTCCCTTGCAAGGGAAGCAAGACGGGCCCCATCTTTGTTGTCCTTCTGCAGGCAAGGAAAGGCCTTTTGCATCAAGCAGGCATTTTCCCCTTTGAGAAGGGTTTTCAATGGATTATTGTGCTTTGTAGAAGTGAGTGGTAATCCCAATTCTTTCCCACACTTATGCCACCCCTGTAGGTAAAGAGGCCACATGGGTTTAGGAACTCACTCTATTGATTATTCATTATTTATTTGGGACATTTATGTCTTATCTTTCTTCTAGAAAGCTGAAGGTTCTCTATGTGGCTCGCCTCCCCATTATATCTTCTCAACAACCCTGTGAGATAGATTCAGACAAAAAAAATGACTGGCGCAAAGTGATCTTAATTGTTGAGTTGGGTTTTGAACCAGGGTTTCCTGAGTCCTCCTCTTCCTCCATGAATTGCAAAGCTGGAAAGGACTCTGTGCATGGTCTAGTCCAGGCATGTCCAAATTTTGGCCTTCCAGATGTTTTGGACAGCAACTCCCACAGTCCTTTGCCATTAGCAATCTAAGCTTAGAATTCTGGGAGTTGTGGTCCAAAACATCAGGAGGGCCAATGTTTAGACATGCCTGGTCTAGTCCATCCCCTGTCAAGGAGACGTTATGATTTTATGATTCTATGATTCTCGGCATTTCCCTCGAGAATTCTTAATATATGTATTATTTGAATGCATACAGACAGATGCACCGTGCTGTAGTACCAAAAAGTATTGTCATAAATTTCAAAAATTAGATGCCTGCTGCCAAAGAACAGCAGCAGCAGCGGCAGCAATGATGACAATGACAACAACAATGACAACAACGACAACAACGGCAACAATGACAACAATGACAACAACGTCAATGACAACAACAACAACAACAACAACAACAACAACAACAACAACAACAACAACAACAACAACAGCAACAAAAGATGCTGTACTCTTGGATATTATTGTGTCTACCCTATTTTTCTGCCACTTTGGTTCTCTATGATTTGCAGGTTCCTGGCCAGAATAAGAGAAGCCTTGAAATTCTGCTGCTTCTGCTGTTTTTAGTATTGTTTTTATAGTGTATTTATTGTTGTTTAAACATTTGACTTTGATATTTTAATATTGTTTATATTGATTTTCTTTTGTTGTTGTTGTAAGCCACCTTGGGTCCCTTCGGGGAGAAAGGCGGCATAAAAATAAAGTTTATTATTATTATTATTATTATTATTATTATTATTATTATTATTATTATTATTATTATTATTATTATTATTATTATTATTATTATTATTATGGTTCATTAACTTACATGCAGGCATCTTTAATTTTCTTATTAAAGTGAACATAAATGCAGAAGAAATTTTAAAAAATGCTGCTAGTTCTTTGTATGTATGTATGTATGTATGTATGTATGTATGTATGTATGTATGTATGTATGTATGTATGTATGTATGCACGTATGCACATATGCACGTATGCACGTATGCACGTATGCATGTATTATTTAGTTACCAGTAGCCCAAACCTTGAAAAGTACCATGGATCTTGGCTATTGTATGAGTGTACATATGAGAACTGCTGACATTCTGCAACAGATGTTTTCACTGCTTATCTGCATAAACTTGGCCAGTGAGAGAGGTAGGGCTACTTCCATTGTATGATCTATATACAGAATGCTTTGGGGCATGCTGCTTCTTAGAATGCCTACATTTTCCCCTGGCAATTGTGCTGAAATGTTAACAGTGCACAAAAGGTATTCATTCAAACAAACAGACTAAAGTATCTTGTCAGACAAATTGGCAGAGGCCAAACCTATTGAAATTCTATCTGACACACAGCTATTGCAAGACAGACCCGGCATCTCCATCAAGGGAAGAATAGGTAGCAGCTCCCTTCTGTACCCAGTCCTATACCAAATCTACAGGAAATAATTAATCTCAACAGCTGACCACCAAAGGTAAACACCCCCACATATTTCCAAGCAAAGCCTTCAGAGGAATCTCCACCTCTAACTGCTACAAGATGTTTTCCGAAAATGCCAAGCAGACAGTTTTTTGTTTTGTTTACTCTGTTGATGTGCCTTAGCATCTCAAAGCAGGAATGCAAGCAAAGATATTTCTGCAAACAAATGAGAAATTCTTGGCAAGCAAGGAGTCACCTGGAGGCATCCGTTTTATTGGCAGTGGGAAGTAGGAAGGCAGCCATGAAGCAGGGGGTAGAGGACGAAAGAATGTATTAAATCTGCTGGCATGTGAAACAGAGGAGGTTACGACTGTTGTGTTCCTTTTTGGACCAGAGCATTTTGCAAGGTCATAAATGTACATGGGGCTCAGAAAGCTTTCTTGTTATAAAGACCATTAGATTAAGATGCAGGTTGAGACACTTGGCCAAAGAATGCACCAGAGAAGACAGCATCATTTGCTATCATATCAGGAGGATTCTTCTTTTTGCTTTTTAAAAAAGTGGCGGCAGCAGCAGCAATACAGTTGCTTCATTTTCATTGCTGACCAGTGGGAGATTCCTTTTACTGGGCTAGCAGCTGTCTCAGATGGGACTGAGGCAACTGAAGTCTGAGGGTACTCTTGGAAAGGTCTGTGTCTCCGGACGCCCTGGTGACATAAATGCCCTGGGTACCTTTTGTCACATTTGGCTTATGCACTGACTACCTCCGGTCCTAGAAGAAGTGATCAATACATTAATTTTTATACTGCCTGACTTAGTGTACAAGGTGTACAAGGAACATCATTCGAGAGCAATGCCATCATCCTCCAAACTATAAAGTGACAAAATCATATGATATAAAAAGAACATGAATTATAACAAAGTACGACAGAGCCAAATAAAGCCAAGTAATGTCACATGGGGACAAAAAGGAAGCTCCAAAAGAAAAAGAAACAAAATTGATATAATTCTGTCTTAGAGGCAAGATGCTTTGAGAAGCCTCTTGATAGAGTTCTGCTTTGGTGGATTTTCTGAACCTAAGGACTAAGGAGAGATGAGGCATTGTGGGAACCTTTTTTTTAAGGGTGTGTTCTGTAGGGCTGCAATGATGCACACAAACTCCTGGCTGATATGGCATACCTGGAAGGGAAGTGACCCTCTGTTTCCCCTGACCTAAAGGCATGGTGAGTGTCCAATAGTAAAAAATTCCAAAGATCATGTTGCCACCAAGACTCATTGAGTGTTAACTCCCAGGAGCCAGCAGCATGTTCAGAGCATGTTCTTACTCTCAGACTATATCTCTGCTAAAAGAAATGAAACAGGTCCCTCTGACCTAATGAACCATCCTTAAAGATTCTAATGTCATCATATACAGTAAAGCCCCTAAGTCTTGCATACCACCCTTGTATAGTTTTGCTCAGGGGACCTCTGGAATCTTCACCAAGGTCTTATTGCTTGTTCCTCAACCAACAAAACATTGTTGATCACAGGTTAGCATTACATAGGGCCTTTATACACGACCCCTAAGCTCCGCAGGAAATGGCTGCAAGGTCCGGACCTTACAAGTGTTCCCACCAGCTCCGGACTTTGCAGACAATTAAGTGCGACCCCGCCCACCCAAGCGCAACCCAGCTGCACTTTCTTGTACCTGCTTGAGGTGGGTGAAAATCCCCAGGTCCGGATTTAATCTGGTCAGTGCGGGGCTCTGCTTGTGTTTTTTTGCCTCCTGCCCCTTTAAGAGAAGAGGTGGGAGGGAAAAAAGCAAGCAGAAGAGAAACAGAGCTCCGGGAGGCTCCTCCAGGTGAGCTGCATTTTTTCCCCTCTTTCTCTGGTGGGGAGGAAGGAAGGGCAACGAACCCCTAAGATCTTTGGTCCGAATTTAAGGGACCAGTGGATCTTAGGGGTCGTGTGAAAAGGCCCTTAGTTAAGTTTTTTATTTTTATTTTTACCTGGCCTTTGGAGCATTCTCCATCACATAATCCAAGGAGCAGAAATACCTTTGAGTTTTAAATGTTTTATAAATACATCGTTGCATATGCAGGCCTTTCCTTGTTAATAGCAATGATTTCCCTTACTCCATTTGTATTTGTTTTTGTTGTTGTCTTTCTTGTTTGTTTCTTTGTTTGTTGTTGTTGTGTCCTGTCAAGTCAAAGCCAACCTTTAGTGATTCTAACAGCGGTTTCAAGGTAAGCGTGATATTTAAGGAGTTTCCATGGATTGGTGGAGATTCAAGCTCAGGCCTCTTGAGTCCTATCCTATAACTCTTTCCATTACACCATATTCTGTACTTTGAAGAATATAATAAATGGTAAGCATCATAATTAAATTAATGAAATCTCCTACCACCATTTCTTGTAGTTTCTCTGCTAAACCCTCCCTTGCAGAGTACCCATCCATCCATCCATCCATTTTAATAATACCAAACACTGAAATACTGTATACTAGTTAATCTAGAGCTACTGTTCCCAAGTATGTTTCAGCGTGCTGCCAGAGTTTCCCCCTTTAATATATCCATGCCTGACCATCAATAATATTGGTAGCAGGCCTACAGGAAATTTGTAACTTGTGCTACATGGAAAATAATCTAAATGATGAACTACCCAGATCTCAAAGCATTTACATGGTGTATATATTTTGCTGGTGAGTATAATAGCTTTCCAGGAACAAATCTTAAGCATTTAACAAAAGCACAAATCCCAGGATTCCATTTGATAAAGTGTAATGTTTAAAGTGGTGTCTAGCTGCTATAAATATGTATGATATAAATTAGTTCTTTTTGCTGCAAGAACATCCATTCAGACTTTCATTCTAACATCTACCCTGTCCTGGACCAATCAACAGAACAGGTACACTTTCTGGACGCCACTTGTTCTTGTTTTGTTTGGCTTTGCTTGGCTTATTTAACTATTGCTAACAACCTGACATAATCAAACAGCCAAACGTGCTTGTAAGAAATTTACAGAACTAAGAATCAGTCTGTGGAAGATCATCATCTTGCATGTAAAAGCCAATAGAACATGTTTTGTTTTTGTCTGATACCGGATAGACTGACAGGATGCCTCCTTTGAAAGCTACGCATCTTGCACATGAAAGGATATGCATCCTTGCTTACTTTATATGAATTGCATTTATACTTTTTGTGTGTGCATTTTTCACATTCCGGGACCAAATGGTGGGACGCTCTGTCCTTTTCCTGCTCATGAAGGAGTGAAAATTTTCACAGCAATTAATGATTTATTTAATTTCATTTTATTTTAAAAAGAATATTTGCAAATATTCATTACAGCCTTACCTCAATCCCCACTGCCCTGGAATAGGGCATTTGAAATGAGCTCATGGTAGAAGAAGGCTTTTAAATTTTGCAGTATTTCACCATTGTACATGGCATACAGGTAGTACATAATATAAAGAAATCCTGGTGCATTTATGTGCAATATCTTACCAAGAGTGCTTTCTGACAATGTTTTCCTCATTAGGTATCTTCTGTCCTTGTTATCGGAGCACTTATGCAAATTAGAAATGCACCAAAACAAAATGAAAGCTGCAGCAAATGGTATTACTAGGCAGCTAAACTGCGATACATGTCTTTTCTGGTCTGAAGACAAAACCAGCAGAAATCTAAAGCAGAAACTCAAGAGTATGAGAATGTTTGAGGCATTCTCCATTTCCTCTCTCTGTCACCTGGCCCCTTCTCATGTGCCCAGAGCTTATGGCACTCCTTCCTGCTCTGAATGCGTACTGTAGGTGGTTCTCGAAGAATTGTCACCTAAAACAAGCTACAGCTAACAAACTGCTGTAATCAACCATCTGAGCATGCTTGCAAGCACGCGTTAGAAATTTACAGGACTAAGCATCAAACTGTGCAGGAAGATCATCTAGTGTGTAAACGCCAATAGCACATGTGTTTCCAATCAGTCTTGGAAATGAAGCCTCTGTTTCCTTCCTGGTGACCAGTCCTAAAAGAGATAACATAAGCTAATTTAGGAGAGGCAGGAGGGGAGAAAAATCTATGCTATGATGAACGCTCATCTTTTTGCTGAGGATATAAGTAACTGGTGGACCGTATTCACTTGGGATTCCAACCCCTTTCCTCATTTTTGAACCAACATAGCCGCCTTAAGCACTGCAGGGCTATACATCTGGTTGAAGGCAAACAATGCACCCTCCCCTCAACTGCCTTGCCTCACTTTGGCTGAAAACTCTGTTGCTTAGAGCAGTAAGTTGCAACCAGAGTAGGCCCATTGAATCAGTGGGAATTTGGGGATTCATCCCCTCCGTAAGTTCCATTGGCTCTACCCTAGCTGTGACTTACTATGCTAAGAATGGCATTTCAGCCAATGCCCCATAGCCGACTGTGTTTTTATAACAGGATCTCGTGAAATAGTTCACAACAATCCCTTAGGTCAGCTCTGTTTCTTTGAAAGAGGAAAAAGCCATGCTTTCTGAGATGACGTTCCAAGAGGGGCAGGAAGAAATAACCTCACATCTCTTCCTGTTTCCATAGGACACAAAATAAAGCAAGCATGGGGAGGTTTCCAGAATGTTGAAAAGGAGATGAAGAAAATGGATCTGGGAAGTCATGGCAGGGAGATCTTGGCTTTCTGGTTGAAATATCTTGCTTGAACATGTGCAACATCATGCTTGAACATGGACTTCTGCATTTTTATATATGTACTTTCACCTATATACAGTAGATGTGGTACAGGGTGTGGGAGAAACAGACAAAATTTCAGATTACATTTCTGTCCAGATCTAAATAAGCCTGAAAAGCAAGAGGTCCATTCATAAGCAACTCTCAATTCAAACGGCTCCAAAGTGACAAAGAACTGTCCTAACAGTGCTTCTGAGAGGCTTTCATGGCCAAAAGCTCATTTCCACCCATGGCAACTCTAATATTCCAGTGTTCCAGAAGAAGCATGCAGGATGCCTGTGCCCTTAACACCTGCAGAGGCTAAAGGCCTAGATGAGGCTTATCTGCTAGGCAGTTTCTGCTACTAGGGCCAGTGGTCCCAACCTTGGGTAACCCATGTGCTTTTGGATTGCAGTTCCCTGAAACCCCATCGTAGCTGTTGGTGAAGGCTTTGGGGAACTGTAGTCCAAAAACACCTCAGCTACCCAAGGTTGAGAAGCGCTGCCTAAGAGTGAGTGGCTTCTCCAGCCTCTGGCTTGGATGGAGGGAGATGCTGAAAAACAACTTAAGATGGGAATGACCAACAGGAACTCTACCCCACCCATGCAGGCAAATGCAGAAATGTCTTCATTCCTTTGAAGGAGGATGGTTGCCTGTTGAAATTGGCTCCTGACTTTTCCTTTTCCTGTTCTGCTTTCTATCTCTCTTCTTACCAGTTCCCCTCTTTTCTGCAACCTTCCTCCTCTTTTTTCCTCCCCTATTTTTTCTTTCTTTATCAGTGTTTCCCTGTCTTTTATTTCTCTCCCCACCCTCATGTTTGAAACGAAATTTAACTTCCTTTTGAATCTTCCTTTGTGTTTAGAGTATAGGCTGACAGAGAAGAGAGGGCTAATAAGATAAGATAAGATAAGATAAGATAAGATAAGATAAGATAAGATAAGATAAGATAAATCTTTATTGATCCCACATCTGGGGAAATTTACTTGTTACACAGCTCCCAATATAAAAAACAAGTAAAGATGGCTAGGTGCACAAAAAGTGTAAGGTGTGTGAGAGAGAAAAATAACTAATAATAGAGATTAAATAAAATAAGAAACCCAATATACAAATATTACACTAAAATTTGCATATAAAAATAAATATATATAAAGAGTGGCTACAGTATACCCCATATGAATATGTTAAACTGTAGAGTTGAAGAGCCTCACAGCAGTGGGAATAAAGGACCTGCGGTAGCGCTTCTTCCCACACTGGGGATGTCTGAGTCTGCCACTGAAGGAGCTACGCAGAGCCTCCACTGTCTGGTGCAGTGGGTGAGAAGTATTGTTCATAATGGATGTCAGCTTGGCCAACATCCTCCTCTTACACATCTCCTCCACAGAATCCAGAGGGCATTCCAAGACAGAGCTAGCCCTCCTGACCAGCTTGTTCAGTCTGTTCTTATCCCATTCAGTACTACCTGAATTCCAGCAGACTACAGCGTAGAAAAGAGCTGAAGCTACCACAGAGTCATAAAAAATCCGTAAGATAGGCCTACACACTCCGAAGGACCTCAGTCCTTGACCCTTCTTGTATAGGGCATCAGTGTTATGAGTCCAGTTCAGTTTATTATTTAAGTGAACACCCAGGTACTTGATGCTGTTCACTATCTCAATATCTAAGCCCCGGATGTTCACTGGTGGAAAAGGTAGTGTCTTTCTCCGGAAGTCAATCACCATCTCTTTCATCTTGCTGGTGTTTAAGTGCAAATGTCTGCCATTTTTATTCCATAAGAGGCCCATTCATAAGTTGGCCCCCAATGGACTTATAGGCCTTTTCTGATTCCAATATTCTGTGATCCCATGGTTTTGTTTTGTTTTGCTTTTCGTTTTTTCATAATGGCTGAAAGAGGAGGGAGATGAATAAAGCACTTGGATTCCTGGTCTCATGCGGAAGGAAAAACCCTTTGGAATATTCAAAGAATTTTTTTCTTACTATGATGAGATGGACTGTCTCAAATCTCACCAACTGCAAGATTCTTTCACCAACATCCCTATCACTTATGTGAGGCTTCACCAATTGAGAAGCTTCACGTGGCCTGGCAATCATGTTGTTTGATGGTGCTCCTGTCTATGTATAGAGTTGTGTCTATGTAGAGAAGTCCAAGAGGACGCACACATCCCATAGTTTGCAAAGTGACCTGGTATGTTTACCCATATTATTCTATCCTGCAGGGAGCAGACTGCCAACAGTGCAATAAAACGGAACTCCAAGTGGCTGCAATTCTGTTTCTTATTCCAGACATCAGGTATTTTGGGGTTGTTAAGCAGGGCATGGGGGAAGATTGTTGCCTGTTTAAAAGTGACACACTCTACTTCTGGAGAAACAGCTAGCAACCAGGGCTCAAGGAGAGATGGAAGGTCACTAAAACAAAAGCCTTGAGATCTATATGGGGCCCACGGGTGACATTTTACTTACCTTCTACTACTGTATGGCACAAAAAAAGTGCAAATGATTTTTCACATTCCAGACTGAGGACAATGTTATTTTGTGGGTATGTGTGGTGTACTACCCACATGGGTGGAAATAGCATAGCTGTGTGGGTGGAGAAGGCAATCTCACTTACGCTTATCATATAAAAAATCCAATATCTTAAAAAGCATACCAAACATAGAAAGTTGTGCAAAACTCTTCAAAGATCCACTAGGAAAACTGAACAAACAGAACACCATTATATTCCACTATATAGGCTGAGTGTTTGTATATTGCACATGCTCTGAAAGATGCTGGGTTCTTTTTCTTTGTTAATAGTCTCCCCCCCCCCCCCCCCCCCCCCCGTTCAGAGAGAAAGGCTTTTTCCTGCTGTGCTTAAGGATCACGAAATGGCTGCAATTATATGAAGATCACGAAAGGAATCATGAGGAAGAACTGAACACTTTTTGTGGTGCTAGGGAAAAGCCACATCTGAATGGTGGGGAGGTGGCAAGGCGAGACATCATAGATATAAGAAAGAGTTCATTTGAATGGATATAGTTACTAACAGTATTTTTATGGAGCTAAATCTCGATTATTTTCTAATTCGGAGTTCAAAGGGAGGCCAATTTAATGTCACCAGTTAAGCAACCATAAGTTTAGACTTGATGTATTTACATTTATGAGATGCCTGTCATATAAATTTTCTACGTGTTGCATTCTTTTGAAGGGGACAAAGCAAAACAATAATGAAATGAAATCTCACAAAAATATAAAATAAACCAGTAAATTTCTTTGGGCTCACCTTTTCCAAATCCATTTATTGTAGAATAGGTGCTGAAGGGACAACATTTTGCTTCCAGGAGTGCAAAAATTCAAAATTATAATATTTCTGAAATTAGACATGGAAAGGAAACACTCCAAGGCAAATTTCAAGCAAAAGTAATTGGCAAAACATGAATTGCAGCAAGTTCATGTTAGAGTAAATGGTCTTTTACCTCCTCAGGGATCTCTGTTTTTAATGATGTGATAACAGTGCAGTTCAGCTCAGACCTGAGACACCCCATCAAACCTCAGACTGAATTCAGATTCCTTGTACAACAGAGATATGTCACATCATATACTGTCTTGTACAGTGGTACCTTGAAAAATGAAATTAATCCTGTAGGAACCTTTCTTTGCAAGGCATGGTTCCTGGAGGAGTTGCAGTAGCAGAGCACACTCTCCTGATTCTGCATGTAGCATCCCTTGGGGGAGGTGACCTTCTATTTCCTCTGACAACTCTGCTTTGAAGCAGAACTAAAAGGCTAAATGGCATTTGCTCCCTGTTAGAGGCAATGTTTTCATAAAATGCTCCAATCTCTGCTTATGAACTTGATGAATAAAGCAAGGCTTCTGGGAGGGGCCAGACACTTGTTCGTCTGTGCCCTAACCAGCCTGCCTGGGAAAAAGGGCGCCTATCTCTCTCTTCTCTTCCATTCTGTAACTAAGACCAGTTGGCTTGGAACTTCTCCAGCAAACTCCTAACATAATCTGTTCCACGGGTCCTTTGGTCTTACCAAAAAATCATTTTGCAAAACACAGTCAGCAGGACTGTAAAACCACAAGGAATGGTTGAAGCAAAAACAGCAGTCCTAATTGGTTCCCAGCCCATTTCTTCAGCTGATTTCCCCCCCCCTGACATTTCGATTGGCTGCTGACAACCCCTGCAATATTTATTTATTATTTATTTATTTGTTATATTTCTAGACCACCCATCTTCCAAACAAAACTCTGGGCGGTTTACAATTAAAACAAGGCAAGCAAAGAAAGAAAAAGAAAAAAATACAAAAGGGCAAAAGTGCTAGTAAAATAAGGAGGGACGGGACCCTCCACGAAAGACGGCGCGGGCGGCAAAAAAAAAAAGTAAAAAGGTCGCCATATGCCCCTCTGAAATGATGGGTTTTCAGAGCCTTTTTAAAGGCGGGCAGGGACTATGCTAGGCGCAGCTCACTGGGGAGATGATTCCACAGCGTTGGGCCCACCACAGAGTAGGTGCGGTTACGCGTGAGCGATTTCTGCGCCTCCCTGGTTGTGGTCACCCTAAGTGACCCTAAGTGAGCGCGCCTGTGCCATTCTCGTGGGCCTGACCCCAGTTGACCTCTGGGAGATATGCTCTGACAGGTACTCTGGTCCCAAGCCATGGAGGGTTTTGAAAATCAAAACCAGGACCTTGAACCTTATCCGGAGGACAACGGGTAGCCAATGCAGGTGAGCCAGAACTGGGGTGATGTGCTCGAATCTACGAGCACCCACCACCAGTCTGGCCGCCACATTCTGCACCCGCTGGAGCCTCCGGACAAGGGTCAAGGGCAACCCCACGTAGAGGGCATTGCAGTAGTCGATCCTTGATATCACAAGAGCCTGCATGACTGTCCTCAGGGAGGACTCATCAAGGTACTGGCGGATCTGGGCGATCCTTCGGAGATGGATAAAAGCAGACCTGGAGACCGCTGTCATCTGGGCTTCCAGGGAGAGGGCTGAATCCAGGACCACACCCAGATTCCTGGCCCTGTATATAGGTGGGTGGGAACCCCCCCCCCCCAGTCTAGGGAGGGGGCCACTGTACCCAGACAAGTGTGCCCCGAAGAACAGAACCTCTGTCTTTTTCGGGTTCAGCTTGAGCCAGTTAGTCCTGGTCCATTCCAAAACAGCCTCCAGGCACAGGTCGAGGGAGCATACTACCTCCTCTGCAGAAGAAGAAAAGGAGAGATAGAGTTCCGTGTCATCAGCATACTGATGGCAGCAAACTTCAAATCTCCTGATGACCTCCGCCAGTGGCCTCATAAACATTGAACAGCATGGGTGAGATTGCCACAAGGGAGGGTCCAAGGAGCTGACTGTCAAGTCCCACACACAGAACGCACACACAAGCAGAGTTCAGTTCTTTGCCGAGATCTTTAGTGGAAAGCCAGATAGATAACAGAATCCAACTCCCAGCAATTACCAGTCCAAGTCAAAGCCAGAATATCTCACAGAAACCAGATGCCAAACCCAAGGGAACAGATAAAGCCGTTGTCCAGGAAGCCAGTCCAAAATCAGGAAACAGAGCCAAGGTCACAAACAGGAACATGGTTGCAAGTTCAAATGACGCGTTGCTCCCACAGAGAGCTCAAGGTAAGCTTGCCAGCTTTATCCCAAAACAGGGAACACACCCTTACCTCTGGAAAGGCTCCTGCTAGTACTCAGGGCTTCCAGACCTGATTCCCCGTCTAGCATCCAAGACCCTTTCCCTAGCTCTCCTGGTAGCACATCTTTGCAGAATCCTGCTCATGGCCCTTCTAGGAGGAGGAGATATGCTTTCAGCTGAGTCATCAGACCCAGCTGCCTGCTGAGTTGAGCTGCAAGGCTCCTCCAGCAGCTCTTCACCATTTAACTCCTCAGATTCAGGTTATGTGACAGGCAGGGTCATGGCACCAACAAATCATCCCCCAGCTGAATCCGCTGAGACCGGCCGCTGAGAAAGGAATGGAGCCAGCAGAGAACAGAGCCCCCAATTCCAGCCCCAGAAAGCTGGTCCAGCAGGTTACTGTGGTCAACAGTATCAAAGGCCGCTGACAGATCAAGCAGAACCAGCAGGGAGGAAGATCCCCTGTCGGCCCCCCTGAGGAGGTCATCCTGCAGAGCAACCAGGGCAGTCTCGGTCCCCCGAAGCAGCCTGAACCTGGACTGGAAGGGATCCAGGATACAATTATCCTCCAGGTACGACTGAAGCTGGACAGCGGCCATCCTCTCAACAAACTTGCCCAGGAAGGGAACAATGGCGATCGGACAGTAACTGGATAACTCCGACGCCATGCCGGGCTTTTTCAAAGTGGGCTTCACCACGGTCTCCTTCAAATGAGAAGGAAAAATTCCCTCCCTGAAAGAGGCCGTGGCAATAGAAGTAATCCATTCCGGCATGTTCCCTCCCACAGATTTAACAAGCCAGGCTGGGCAAGGGTCAAAAGGGGTAGCTACCGGCTGCCAATAAGCCATAACCCTGGAGGCCTCCGCTGGAAACACTGGCCCAAACTCAACCAGGCAAGAAGACCGAGGAGGTGAGGCCCCAGGGACATCAGAGGATGAACTAGCGCAACCGGGGGGGCAGATTGGAACAGATGGCCTCAATTTTTGATCTAAAGTGGGCTGCAAACTGCTCACTAGTGAAATCACTAGGAGGAGGCCCCAGATGACCAGGATTGGAGAGGTCTCGAACCACCCGGAACAACCCCGCCTGGCGGTTTGAGGCCTCACGAATTCTCAGGGAGAAATGAGCTGTTCTAGCGTCCCTGATTGTGCAAACATAGCAGCTGGTCAGCTGCTTAAGTGCAGCCCTACTCACTGCCATCCTATCCTTCCTCCAAATGACCTCAAGCTTCCTGTGTTCTTGTTTCATCGCCCACAACTCAGCCGTGTACCACGGCGAGGAGCGGGCTCCACAGCGCAGGAAGCGCTTGGGGGCAATCCGGTCTACTACCCTGGTGGCACCCTCATACCACCTATAAAATCAATGCTATTTGATGGCAACAACAACAACACCCAGGCAATTTGAGATGCAAAGGACACAAAAAACTTACACGGAAGAAACATGAAATAGCATTTCATGTCTTTTGTGGTTTCTCTTCATTCATGTTAACACCGAGGTCACATTCCTAATGACAAAGAAGTCATGAAGTTGTCAGCTATGTCTGAGAAGGAACCCTGAATATGAACAAAGTCACCATGACCAAGTAGCTGCTGGATTATGATTACAGTGCAATCCCCGCCTCCATTGATTTACCAACCACTGATTCAGTTATCCACGGTTGGTGATCAGGGTATGTGTGGGGTGGGGGTGGGGGGCCCATGCCTGGGAGTGAAGAGGGGGGGAAAGGAAGAAAACTTACTGCTACTGATGCCAACCAGCCAGAATCCTCGCTGCTGCCACCACACACCCGCTGCCCTTCGGAGGGGTGGGGTGGGGACTTAAGAGGACCTGGCCTTTGAACTTTTTGCTTGGGTATCAGGCAGCAGGAAGTTCAAAGGCCAGTTGTCCAGGTGGGTCCTCTTAAGCCCCCCCCACCTCCGAAGTGACGGGAGCAGCAGTGGTGGTGGTGGTGCCAAGAGTGAGGGCAGCCAGCCTGTGGCAGCGTCAGTAAGGTTTCTTTTTTCCCCTCCTCGCCGCTGCCCCTGCCCCTGCAGGCTGGCTGCCAAGCCCGGTGATGAGGAGGACGGCTGAGCAGTGGCAGTGGTGAGGAAGGTGTGCAGCAGTGGTGGTGACAAGGAGGGTGGTTGGCCACCACCAACACCAGTGATGAGAAAGAAAAAAAATTCCCTCCTTGCGACCAACACCACACTACACAGTTTGTAGGGTGGCGAGGTGAAAGCTTTCACCCTGGCACCCCACTACCCCTTTCGCCACCATCAACCCAGATAGGAGCATTTGCTCTTATCCGCAGATTTCGCTATCTGCGAGTGGTCCAGAAACAAATACCCCACAGATATGGCAGTCCTACTATATTATTCTCATTATCATGTCCACTGGGAGTTGGAAGGATGTCAATAATCAGTTGCATGAGAAAAGAGATTCCTTTCTACTGTTTTTGAAGTAACAGCAACAGAGTTGCAGAGATTGAGCAGTACCTATTTCTAAATCTTCACCTGTCTTTTGTGTTCCCAACTACCACACATCCTTCATGCTATCGTCTGGGGTGCTATCACAGCAGTCTCAGTTTGCAAGCTGCAGACTAAGAACCAAAAATGAAGAGTGCTTTGATTGTTTCCTTCTTCCTCATCCTTCTATCAAGGCCCTAGCTTTTAATCATTCAGAGAGAATGCAGATAACAGTGACTTTAGGGAGGAGCTACAGGTGATATCAAATGAAGGGGCACAGAAAATTCTCAAAAATTGCAGTTCGGTGTTGTAAAAGACATTCAGCAGAACTTTCTCCTAAACCAGTACATAGATATACCGTAAGTAACAAAAACTGGAAGCTTTCTTGACACTGCTCACTCAACCTTTCCTTACTAAAACACACAATTCTCATACATCTCTCATGCAAAGGTGTGTCTCCAATTATTTTCCTTCATTGTTATTTGGAGGCGGTGTGATCATTATTTAGAGCAGTGGTTCCCAATCTTTTTTTAAAAGCAGCAAAATAACCTGCAAATCCCATGCCTCACTTGCATAAAAGGCATTTTAATGGGGTAAAGAAAACACATTAAAATAGATTTTCCAGAATATAATTCTGCCCTAATGTATTAATGTTAATGTAAAATCCATAATCATGGAGGGGGCTGTAAATCTGCCCCTATCAGATATAATTTGAGAAGGAAAAAATGTCAATATACTGTACTTTGATTTTAATTTACTTTTTTGGGTGTGAAAATTATCTTCATGTTTACCACAAAAAAGCAAAAAAGCAAAAACAAAATCTCAGTGAATAGCCCCTCTCCTTGAAGATCAAAATAAAAATACTCTAGACTGAAAGCTATTGCAGTAATTTCAGGATAACATGAGGGGGGTGGCTGAGACATGAATGGAAGATTATTCCTTAATCTACAACCGATTGTGATGTATTATTTCAATTCTCTGCACTTGAGGGTTGAGTTTGAAAGACCCCTGTATCTGCTTTCATTGCACAGTGCAATATTTCCTTCTCTACTGTTTTGCTTTTTTCTGTTTGTTTTAAAAATAAAACATTATTTTTTTTTAAAAAAAAAGTCTGCAAATGATACAAGAAGATACGGAATATCTCTCTTTAGTGTTGCGTCTGAGAGAAGCCATTCACAGTTGCATCTCATCAATCACAGCCCTAAGGGACTTGAAGCTGAACATGTGGAACTGACCCTAGAAAAGCACTGCACTTGAGAGGTCCAGCTTGTGACGATGACTCATTCACACAATGAATGTTCAACGTCAGGTGACTATTGAACACACCAGAATCAGCCTGTCAGTGGCGGCGGTGGCAGTGGGAGGGAGGGGGAAGGGAACTGAGAGGGGGAGGTTGGGGCAACAGCCAGCGGTGGTGGTGGTGGTGGTGGTGGTGGGCTGAGTGAACCTAAGGGGGAGGGTTGGGGCAAGAGGTGGCAGCGGTGGTGGTGGTGGTGGGAGGGGTGAATGAACCTAGAGGGAGGGTTGGGGCAAGAGGTAGTGGTGGCAGGGGGGAAAGTGGGAAGGCCCTCCCATTTTAAACTGCACCACACATGGCAGGTGCACCAGTCATCTGGGCAGCAGGGGGCAAAGCCTTCCCATTTTAAAATGCCCTGTGCACAGCTGGTGTGCCAGTCATCTGAGCAGCAGCAGGGAGCAGGGGAGTCCCTCCCATTTTAAAATGCCCTGTGTGCAGCCGGAGTGCCAGTCACCTGGGCAGAGGTGGAAAGCGGGGGTGGCCCTCCCATTTTAAAATGCCCCACACGCAGCCAGTGCGCCAGTCATCTGGGTGGTGGTGGGAGCAGGGGAGGGCCTCCCATATTAAAATGCTCTGTGTGCCACGGGCATGCCAGTCATCTGGGCGGCGGGAGGGGGGAGAAGAGGGGGGAGTGACACAGCCCACTGCTTTGAACTGCCCACCACTTTGAACTACTTCACCAATAGAAGCAGCAGTGGAGGCCGGCTCACTCGCTTTCAAAGCAGTGTGTGTTTGTGAGAGAGAGAGGGGGGGGGTTCTGAAGTTGGTCCCGTGGGCTGGATTCAGGGTCCTGAGGAGCCATATCCGGTCCACGGACCATAGATTGACCATAGAGACTCCTGCTTTAACACTTTTTTTTAATGAATGTATTTGTGGGCTGGGTCAGGGTGGCTGATTTTACATGAAAGTAAAACACAAACAGTGCAGTTGTCTAATAACATCCTATTCTATGTAACTGAAAGAGTTAACGACCGCAGCCTTGACATAGCAAGCATAATAATTAAATGCCACAATACTGTATATGAGAAATCAATTTAAGCTCATCTCTGGTTTCGAGGAGACATTGCAAACAAAAAAAATCTGAATATTGTATGTAAGTACATAACGAAACCTGATGTGACATAAATTCAACAGGCAGCTGTAACTAAATTCTGCTTTTCTCTTACAGGGCTTATAATGTTCTTATGTCCACATTCATCATGCTATAATCTTTTATTCTTCCAGTTACAAACATGTGTCCACTTCAACTGTTGTATCTTATCCTAAATTCCAAAACACTTGAAGGAAGTACTGCTGATGCCTAGGGGGATAAAAAATGAAGCATTATATGATGTTGGACACAGTCCTGCTGCTAAAACTGCTATTTCCCATGATATAGTTTCTGTTCCTTTCATAGATAATGCTAGAAATACTTTGCCAAACAGATGATTACCACCATGTGGAGCAGGAGTGGGCCACTGTGGCCCTCCAGGTATTGTCTTACAGTTCCTATAAACCATAGCCAGAATACCTAATATTGTGGGATTATGGAATTTGTAGTCAAAAATAATCTTGGGGCCACAGTTCCTCATACTCATATTGAGAATAAGTTTCCTTCACATATACTTTGGGAAGATACAAACCAGCCCAGAGCAATGGTTCCAAATCATGGTCCCCAGAGTAGACTACAACTCCCAGAAATTGTAGCCAGCACAGCCAATAGTGAAGACTTATGGGAGTTTTAGTCCAAGAACATCTGGGAAACCAAGATTGGGAAACCCTGGTCTAGATAATATTTGAATTCCAAAATGCCAAGAAGACACTTATTCTAAAGATTACTACTGGGATCTTATTATAGGATACATTTTGAGGGGAATCTACAAGCCAGTGCTACAATACTTGGTCAAGGTACATGTATTGAGGATTCAGCCATTAATAGTCAAGGTAGGTAAGACTAATATTCAGGACAGCAACTCTATTCATGTAGCATCTTGGATGTTATTATTAAGGCTGACATTTATATTGAAGGCCAAATTTTCTATGAAAGAGAATTATGGATTAAAGTTAGTGTTCAGCTTTTGGGGAAATCTATGTTTGGATGAAAGCACAAGGGCATTGATTTTTGTGTGAGCATTTAGCTTACATCCATAAGCTATTTGTTACTTTTGCTGGACCTTGAATGAACAACCAGCTCAAAATTGTACCCAAGAAGATGTACAGTATATTCAAATCCTGAATGTTTTGTATTACAGAATCTTCAGTTTTGTGGGAAAAGGAAAGAACACCCCTCCCAGTTCCTATTTCGATATATTTAAGTTAATGGGTTTCTTGCTAGCAGTTAACTATTGCAAAATTGCTTTAGATTATGCAGACTTTAGAGGATAAAGATTAACTGCATCACACATGAATTTGAAATGGATGGCACTAAGAAACAGATCAGAACCATAAGGCATACCACAGTATATGAAAGGTAAGCCCCCCTGGGGTAAGCTGAATGGGCCTGTTTCAGGCGTTCTGTACTTACCCCAGGCCTGGCGCTGCCCCAATGGCCTTCCTGGGTCTGTCGGAGCCCCCCCCCCCAATGCTTTCCAGTGCACCAGAAGTGACTTCTTGAAAATCGGAAGTGACTTCCGGATCACTGAAAACCATTTCTGAGGCCTTCAATGGCCTTCCCGGGCCTGTTGGAGGCCCCATAAGTGGTTTCCGGTAAACCGGAAGTGACTTCTGGAAAACTGGAAGTGCCTGTTTGGTGCAGTGCGAGGCCTCAGGTAAGTATAGGGGGGCCCAGACAGGCCCCCAGTCCCGACCTGACCCAGCATCCACATATCACGGATTTTCAATTACTGCGGGTCACGTCCCTAACCCCTGCAATATGCGGGGGTTGCTGTATAAATTTGGTGCCTCAGGAATCATGGGACTTGGCCATTAGTCAGTACAGACAAGTCAGATGGAATCAATGAACACCTCCACATAAGGTCTTTTATATGCTCTCCTGTGTCAAGGAACTAATAGCCAACGTGCTAGTGCAAAGATTAATCGAGATTCTGAGAAGCTGGCAACAGCAGTTCATTGTCTCACCAGATGAGACAATCATCCACATATGTCAATAGCTGCTCACACAGAAAGATAGTCACTTGGAGCTGGGGTCAACGCCTTTAATGGGGATGTCTTCTGACTTTCAGATTTTGATGTCTGATCAGTGGCGTTGCTAGATTTTGGAGCACCTGGGGACAAAGTCACTTTTTGTGCCCTTTCCTCCCCCCCAACCATGTCTCAACCACCCAGCAAGGGGGGGGGGCAGATCCTGGGCGAACAGTGGGAGAGGGAAACAAGGGTCTCTCCTTCTCTTTTCCAGTTAAGTCTCTCCTGTGCAAACTGCACAGCATGCGGATAGCAGGCAATTTCCCCCCTCAAGCATCACCTCTGTAGCACACTTCCCCCCTCCTTTCCCCTGGCTAAGGCTTGGCAATTGTTAGCCCAGCGAAAGGAGGAGATGGAAGCAGACTATGTTTTTTTTCCCCCCAAGCAACACTTCCATCGCATGCTTCCCTCTCCTCATTTCCCCAGCCTAACAATCGCCAAGCCTTAGTGGGGGGGGGGGAGGAAGGAGGAGGGGGAGTAATCAATGGAGGTGCTGCTTGGAAAAAAAAACATTGCCTGCTTCCCACTCCTCTTTCCCCCCAACTAAGGATTGGCTTCCTCCTCCTGCTCCCCCTCCAGGCACCCCCAGATTGCTGCGCACCCCAGGGCAAATGCACTCTTCCACTCCTCCCCAGTTACACCAGTGTGTCTGACCTCAGTGACAAGAATTGAAGCAGGTACTAAACTATTTCCAGGGGACAGGAGTGGACACCTCAGTCTCCTGGGATGCAAGATAGCGGTTATGGGAAACTGCTGTGGAAAGCACCCAACCTAATGAAAAGCCAGCAACCTGGAGCTGGTGGCATTATTGCCAGGAGACCCCAAGGCTTCCTCTTTCATTCTATGAGTCAAGTTTTGCCATATTATTTTAGGAGACTTCTGTCTAATATTTGGTAATTACCTCTTCTCGAAAGATCACAAATGATAACTATGTTCTTCTAGGTAAACATAAGATTACCCCTCATCCTATTTCCCCATTTCCTTTCCTTTAAGGAATTCTCTTCATGGATTCTCTTCTTTGCTAAGAATGATTCACCATTCCTTTGCTTATGGAAGCTTACATGGAGAGCTAAAGACCCTGTGGAATGCCTCTCAGAATGGTCTCCAAGTTATGCTTAGATGGTTCAAGTTGACATTCTGGATACAGCACGTTCAGTGAAAGGAGATACAACCCAACCAGGAATAAACTGGGCACGAGACAAAACAATAAGTCATTCCTCATTAGGCGCACATCTCTATAGCATTTTTCTGTTATAGAAAGGCATCAGAGAGGTTTATGAGCTTCTGATTTATGGATGCTCTTTACTTTTATTAACTAAATTAAAATGTGCTTTCTCTTTCTCATACACCAGAACCCCCACTTTTTGATAACAGATTTAGCTCACTCACTTATATAAAGAGCTTCATGAACTTTACTGTTTCCTTCTTTTCTTCTGGGTGCTCCATGAAAATGACACAATTTTCTATGGTTCAACAGACATCAGAGTGTCTGGCAAGGATAGTGATTCTCAGTTCACATCATGTCTTAATGACTCCCCCAGACGATGACTACTATGAGGGATCACCACTGGGATAAACTGAGCTCACCTAATTGATCATGCTGACTAAATAGCTTAGCACAATAGAGTACTGGCTGTGGAACTAGAGGCTGGGACTTAGTTCAGTTCCTCACTGTGCTTCTCCAGAAAAAAGCTGACCTATGTAACCTTGAGAAAGCTGCACAGTTCCAGATTGCTCCCAGAAGAATGGAACAGTAAACTACTTATAAAAGGCCTGCAAAAAGGGTCAGTATAAATGTTAAGAGTGAAAGATATTCAGGGACACAGCATACATTATAACCACTTGTCTGCAGTCCTATACGCACACTTGCTTGGGAGTGTCCATCAGGCAGATATGTACATGAAAGCTTTGTTAGGGAATGTTTCTCAGCACCATGTTATAACTAATAGTAAAGTTTGATAAGATGTTTAGAAAGCAGTGAATTACTAATTGACTTTAACCTCTGTTTGCCAAGACAGAACAAACACACCAAGTAACATAAGCTGAAATCAAAATGAAATATTACATTTAAAAGCTATGACCAAAACAGGGTGTGTGGAGTGCATGGAAACACCACTGCTTAGTAACAGTATTACTAATATAACATTGAGAGCAGCATATATATTATGTGCATAAACTGCAAATATGAAGGAGCAAAGAAGGATGGCATTGAACAGGGAGAGTATAACAGAAGGATTGATGGATGTATATGGGTAATGAGGTCACAAAACCAGACTAACAAAAACCAAGTCATGAAAAGACTCAGCTTTTTCAAGGATCTGCTATTCACATAAAAATGAAATGCAAGAGGAGACCTCCGAATATTGATACTAGAGATGGGCATGACCAGAATTTTTTTCCCCGAGTTGTTGTTTTTCGGGACGGGTACGTTTCGGGTCGTTTCCATTTTTCGCGAAATTTTTTAAAAAATTGTCATTTCGTCGTGTTGTTTGTCGTTACCGCCGCTGAGATTTCACGGCATCCCGCCGGCGCTTGGTGTTTTTGCGCCCTAGGCGGCAGGTGGGGTGGCAGGGGGGCATGGGCGGGCAACAGCAGCGGCAGGGGGAGGGGCGGGCGCGCGGGCGAGTGGGCGGCGGGCGCGGGTCCCGCAATGACCCAGAGCAGGGGGGAAACACTTTAAACTGACTTGCTGCACAAGACTGCATCGAATAAAGCAATTGCAATTTTTGCAAACAAAGTGGGCAGTGCACCCACAGCAGAGCTGCAGGCATGGTATGAAAGGACCTTGGCTTGCCACCAAGCAAATGAAATTTTTAAAATAAATCCACACCTCCCCTCCCACTCAAACCTCCCCCCCCCTTTGAAGCACTATCAGAAAAGAAATCCTAACAAACTGCAGGAGAATAAAAAAAGAATAAACTGCGTTGCTATTCCCCACAGCAGACAGAGAATGAAAGGAATTATTATTATTTCCTAAAAATTCAATTGAATCAATTCCCTCCCTCCCTGCCTAACTGAAATCTAAAGGCTCCGCGAAATCGAAACTAGTCTAGCACAGCAGCCAGCTACACACAGCCCTCTCCCACCCACATCCAAGCCCGGATTGCGACTCTTCTGGGAGTGCCTCGGCTTTTTATGCCCTCTTGCACATCCAGAAGTGTCAGTCAAAACCTGGCCATGCGATTGGTAGAATGGGTCCAAAAATTTGCATGGTCCCATCCCATGGCCAGCCCATCATTGCGCAGGTGTAAAAAATATAAAAATAAAAATAAAATAAAATAAAATCAGTGCGACCTTTTACTGCTATTAAAAACCCACTGCTGCTACTGTAAAAATTCAAGCATTTAAAATAGCTAATTTTTGCATGTTTCTGTAGTGCTTTGGTGGTTTTTTGGACCACGACTTCAAAAAAAATATTGCAGACACCATTTTGGATCCCCCCACACCGCATGGCAAATGGAGACGCCAAGGATGCCCCCTCCCAGCCCGGTACCAGCAGCCCAGGACAGGAGGGGGGGGGAGGCTGGGGACCCCCCCCCCAGAAACCACCCCTCTGGTAGGTGCCCTCAGGCAGGCATATTTTCGCCTGCTTTTTTGGCCGGGAATCGGGTTTTTTTTATTTTTAAAACTTTTTTTCTGTGCCGCCTGGCATCGCACGATCGCCGCGCGATGCCAGGAACGACAACAACAAATCAGACCCAATTTTTCTTTTTTCGGTTCGAGTTCGAGTTCTGACAGCTTAATAGTCGTTACCGTTTCCATTACGTAACGGAAACGATATCCGAAAACGGAAACGACAATTTCGCCAAGTCGTGCCGATGTCTAATTGATACCATAATAGTCTCACTCTGTAAGCATTCTGATTGGAGAATGCTAGTAAGATGTACACTGTAGATCTTGGAAGCAACCAATTCATTTTTATCCCTAACTGGTTGCTTTTGTAATGAGTTACATTTTTAAAGTAATGAGTTAAAACCAAAGTTACTTTTTTCCTATACCGAGCAGAGATGAAATTCACTTATGTTCAGTGAAATGAGACATGGGTGGTTGCCTCTCTTACTCATTGGTGTTAACTAAGGGAGGGAGATTTGGTCTGGACATTAACAGGGGGAGGAGGAGGAGAATAGCTTATTTTGTTTTGTGCCTCATCTTCTCTCTGTGAATGAGGTCCAGCAAGCAGAGAACAGAAGAAATAACAGGATGTAAGAGCTTTTCCAGTGTTAGTGTGGAAGGATTTTTATAGCTTTTTGCGTTTCTTCCGCATCTCTTTCTCTTTCATTGCGTTTTCTATCTCTTCAAATCAGCCTCTTTATTCTTTTTTTAGTAGAAAGATTAACATACCCTGAAGATTGTTCAAACATAAACCTCCCAAGTGAGAGGAACTGGTTGCTGTTTCGTGCCGCAGTAAAATCCTGTCATGTACACTTAGAGTGGTAGGCCAAACTCCTGCTGAATTCAATGGGATTTATTTCTACATAGGCTTAGTAAAATGATGTATAGTGGACCCTTGTATAACAAACAGTTTGTATAAAATAAAATGTGTACAACATAAAATATTCTGGATATAGGGGAAATTTGCTTAACAGAATTGCCTATGGGCCAAATCTGTACAACATAATAATGGGATTACTCCATTTTCAATGCATTCCTGTGGGAAATTTGTATAAAGGAAAATTTGCTTAACATAATTTCATTTGGAATGAATTAATTCCTTTATCCAAGGTACCACTGTACTGTGTAAAGCTACCTGGCATACAGAGTTGCATGAAGTAAATTCAGGTACTTTCCTAAGCATATTTTCTTCCCAATAAGTAGGGATCCAGGAGTAGAGTCATGGCAAGTGGATTTCTTTTCTTGTGGGATTGAAACATTTTGCTACTTATCCAGGTAGCAAATTGTTTCGCTCCCACGAGAAAAGAACTCCAGTTGCCATGACTCAACTCCCAGATAGCCTCACCTGGGAGACTGAGAAGCTCCAGTGAAATAAGTAGGGATGTGACTAGAGATGGGCACGACTTGAAAATTTTTTTTTTCGAGTTGTCGTTAGTTGGGCCAGTCCCATTTCGGGTCGTTTCCGGTTTTCGCGAAAATTCGCAAAAATTAGTCGGTTCGTTTTTTCGTTTTTTCGTTGTCGTTAGTACTGTTTTTTTTGGGGGGGGGAGCGGGCTCCTGGAGGCACCTCTGTGGGGTGGGTGCCTCCTCTGGCCCGCTATAAAGGGAAAGTGGGCTCCTGGAGGCACCCGTGGGTGCCTCCTGCCACTAGGAAGGGGAAGCAGGCTGCAAGAGACCCCTCTACATGGGGGTCTCCCTTCCTCACCTGCTGCTGCTGCAAAATGCTATGCAATAGCCATATGGATATTGCATAACATAATGTGCAGACGTGAGACCAGTGTGAGAGTGATAGGGTCATGCCCGCCCTTCACAAGGCTCTGGCACCACCATGTCTCACACAGAAGGGAATTGTACTTGCTGCGTGTAGTGCAATGCAAGCAAGTAGATCTGGCTTTAAGGTGGCTTAGTGCAAGAGCTAGGGTTAGGCTAGTGACGGGTAAGGTTACGGTGGGCTAGTGGGTTGCACCTCTGGGTGCCTCTCTGACCCACTAAGAAGACAGTCTGTGACGTATGGGTACAGAGTCAAGGGTTAGGGTTAGGGCTAGGGCAGGTTTTAGGGGGCTTTTTGGCACATCCCAGAAGTCTCCATGGCCAAGTGGCCATGCGACTGGTGGGATGGCTCCAAAAATTTGCATGGTTGTCCACTCCCACATGGCTGGCCACTTGGCCAGCCCATCATTGCGCAGGTGTAAATAAAATAAAATAAAATAAAATCAATGGAGGACAGAGGAGGAGAGGAGAGACATTTTGTTGCAAGAAAAAACCCACTGCTACTGTGAAAAATCTGGCAGTTTATAAATTTTCGCGTGTTTCTGTTGTGCTTGTGTGTTTTTGGACCACGATTTCAAAAACAATATTGCGTTTGCCGCCCCATTTTGGATCCCCCGCCCGCACCGCATGGCATGGCGATGGCGACTCGCGAGTCCGGCTGCCCAGGACGGGGGGGAGGCGGGACCCCCCCCTCCAGAAACCACCCCTCCGGTAGGTGCCTTGCGCCCTTAGTCAAGCAGGCATTTTTCCGCCTGTTTTTTTGGCCAGGGAACGGGTGGGGGGAGAGTTTAAAAGTTTTTTCCTGTGCCGTCCGTGCCGCTTGCTTGCACTTTAATTGCGGCGGCCGGCGGCGAGACTGGGCTTTTTGCTGGCTGCGAGCCTGCGGCGAGTCCCACAGAGCAGCCCACTAGGACGGGGGATGGGGGGGGGAGGCCGGGGACCTTCAGAAACAACCCCTCTGGTAGGTGCCCTGAGGCACGGCAGGCATTTTTCCGCCTGCTTTTTTGGCCCGGGAATGGGTGGGGGGATAGTTTAAAAGTTTTTTCCTGTGCCGTCCGTGCCGCTTGCTTGCGCTTTAATTGCGGGCGGCCGGCGGCGAGACTGGGCATTTTGGTGGCTGCGAGCCTGCGGCGAGTCCCACCAGAGCAGCCGAGGACGGGGGATGAGGGGGGAGGCCGGGGACCTCCAGAAACAACCCCTCTGGTAGGTGCCCTGAGGCACGGCAGGCATTTTCCCGCCTGCTTTTTGGCCGGGAACCGGGTTTTTTTAACTTTTAAAAACTTTTTTTCTGTGCCGCGTGTGGCATCGCGCGATCTCGCGATGCAAGGAACGAGCACGACAAATCAGACCAAAATTGTTCATTCGTCGGTTCGAGCTCGAAGTCTGGGGGAGTAATTCCCGTTACCGTTTCCGTAGAGTAACGGAACCGAGTAACGGAAACGGAAACGGAAATACCGCTAAGTCGTGCCCATCTCTAGATGTGACAGATATTTGTAATATTTCCCATTCTCCCCACCAACACTTCCTGTTGTATCAGTGAAATTTCCTGGTATTTTGTCTCTCTCCTCTCCCCCCCCCCCGTGTTTATCTGTGTCTGTGTCTTGTGTGTGTTGCCCAATGTTCTTTGCAAGGAATTACCAAATTATGCACAGCTTAATGTTATATCCTGTGAATTTCCTGTCAATCAGGAGACATGGCTTTCTGCACAGGAATTCTAATAGTCTGGCACTGCGCATAGTGTGCTTTCTTCGTTTATCAGGTGAATCCTGTACAAGACAGATACAATTCTTTATGAGATCCTGCATAGTCTGCCATTTCTTCTTCCCATTCCAGATATATTTTCTGTGGGATATATGTCATTCTGCACAGGATTTGTCATGATCCTGCAACTTGTAATTTCTTTCTTTTTTTCTTTCTTTCTTTCTTTCTTTCTTTCTTTCTTTCTTTCTTTCTTTCTTTCTTTCTTTCTTTCTTTCTTTCTTTCTTTCTTTCTTTCTTTCTTTCTTTCTTTCAAAGAAGACCTCGAAACTCCTGGGAAATCTTGTAACATTTGCTCTGATTTTTTTTTATGGGGGACTTGCATTTGGAAAAAGAGTGAAGATTCCCCCCGCCCCCCATGAGTCTCTGACAGCAGGATGCTGTGAGAGTCACATCCCTACCAGGAAGCATCGTGATCTTCACAGGATGATCAAGAAGCATCCTGATGTTTACAGTTTCATGAAATGGCAAGCTTTATTTAATTTGTTAGTTTGCTATTTTTTTTCTTAACACAGCTAATACTGTATTGCTATTTAATTCCTTAACATAGTTAATACTATATTTGTGATTTTTTTCCTGCTGGAAGTGGGGAGCAGTGCTGGAGGGATTTTCTTTTGGGAACCAGGAAGCAGTTTCATATGATGCAACGGTAATGGTAATATATTGCTTAGGGGCATCACTACAAATTATTTCACTGAATGGCAATAACACTAGCAATAATGACTTGATGCCCAAATAAAGCAATGAATAACACATCAAGTTCTTTTATTTAAACTCTGTTGAGATTCTTGTCCCAGACCACAAACTGCAGCTGTCAACAAAGAAATTCTGCTTTCTTAAAAAGCTCATGTTCTTATAACATCATCGGATCGTTTTCTTTCTATGGTGCTGTTTTGCAATGTTTTGGAGGCTGCATTGTCTGGCTTCTTTTTAATGTCCAATCACCAAATGGGTCCAAGGCAATTAGGAGCGATCTGGAGCTGCTTCAGACTCAGTTTAGATCAGCCTAATCTTCTTTGGGCCTGATCCAAATTGGTTTCAATCAGCCAAATTTGGTTTGCAATTTGGCAGAAGCATATCTACAGGCTGGCTTCTCACCTAACTGAATCCTATTCCTGTTGTCAAAAATACTGTAAATGGCTTTGAGCAGCCTATATGCCAGATTAATGATAGACGCTATTATTAATGTGTTGGATTCAGGCTTAGAAGCATGTCATGGAGTTTTTGGAAGCAAAATTTCTTGCCTCTCCTATCCAAAGCAGCCCCTTTGGAGAACTGAGGGTTAGCTGTGGTGTGTGTGTATTTTGAGGCCATGGCAGATTTTAAGAACAAAGGAAGGAAATTGTGAAAATGGAGAAAAGACTCTATCCATGAGAACAGGTATTCTATATGACTTTATTTTAAAGAGATATAATAGATTTTTATTTGGTGAATTCAGACTTGGCTGTGACCTTTTGTTTGGTGAGTTCAAACTTGGTTGTGACAAAGAAATCGAATATCAACTGAGGACTGCTCAGAAAACAGAACAACCACACCACCACAGTTACCATATTTTAGATACCATTGTAAAAAATGGCACAACATTCAAATAAAGCTAATGATGCTACCTGCAATCTATAGCTTATGATGTCTGTAGAACTGAATATTACCCCAAGCATTTTCTGCTATGTGAGAGAGACCCCATCTCCACTAAGAGTGGAGGATCCAGTTCAGTAGACATGATGACCGGTAGAGCTTATTAAGAACTCATCAACTTCTATGAATCTTTAGAAGAGTGAACTAAAAAAGAATTCTCACATTTTTGTGCCATTTGATTGTTTAAAAAAAATGAAATTTGCCTTTCATTCCACATCTTCCAATCTTCATACATTTAGAGCTGAAAAGTATTCTTGTGGTGCTTTGTGAAAGAAATTCTCTTGTCTAGGGAAAAATAATGTTAATAGACCCAGCTCGTCATACTGGAGAACTGCTGGATAGCTCAATGGTTATGTATCTTGGTGTGGAGCCAGTTCCTCGCTATACCTGTTGCTGAACTCGATGAGCCACAGGATCCCTTAGAATTCTGTCGTCTTAAAATGATTCTATTAAAAAAAAATATCTGCTAAATATCACTTGAATCCATAGCTATGAAAGGTAATAACAGTACCTTTTTTCCACACCTGGTCACTTGTTTTTAAATATATATACTCACATGATTTATATAGGAGGATATATATTAGTCAAGACGAAAAGGTGGTGATGGTGGTGGTGGAAGCCATGGCAACAGGTACATTCAAGATGAAAGAGCCTCATATTTCCTGATCATTGATGTTATTTTAAAAGTGCTCAGATATTCAATATTCTTAACTTAATAATAACTTAGATTCAAATAGTTTAGTCTTATAGTAAAAGGACCTTCTGTGTTTCCTCCAATAGGAATCTTTGTACCCTACCCAGTTTTTCAGAATTCTACATATAGAATCAAAATTCAGTAATACCTTGGTTTAAGAGCGTTTTGCAAGACAAGCAAACATTTCCTTTAAATTTTGCCTTGATCAACGAGTAATATCTTGCAATACAAGCATCTGAGCAGGTCACATGATCACAAGTGAGCCAATAGTGGCTCTCTTTCCTCCTGCTGGGTTGTGGGGGATTGTCTGGAACATTCCATTTGAGGCAAGCTTCAAAAGCAGAGGGAGGAGGGAGGAAGAAAAATCTCCTTTGCACCAGTGAGGAACATTTCCAAAGGGGAGTGCAGCTTGGGTTTTTATTATTCTTTATATTTTTCTTTTTATTTAAATTGTTTCCAACATCCTTTCACATTTTTCAAACAATTTCTAGTCATGGGGCAGCTAGTCAAGTGTGTATAGGGCTAAAAATGGTGCTTTATTATTGTCACATTAAAAACACAGAGTAAAATCCAATTGTTAGTCCCAAGCAGAGCAGATTCCACAGCCAGGTACCTAAATCATGGTGTGGATGTGGACTTCTAGCCAACTTCTTTTGTGACCTTTGGCATTTTTTGGGTACAGTATGTGGTCTATGGGACCCCAGAATGAATAATCTGAGTTTTCATTATTTCTTATGGGAAAATTTGCTTTGATATAAGACCACTTTGGTTTACAAGCATGTTTCTGGAAAAAAATATGCCTGTAAATCAAGGTATTATTGTATAACTAACACTAGATAAGCCAGGATCCTATTAGTACTTGTGGAAGACTTGCATAACTTTCCATAGTGTCAGCTAATTGATGTGCTGGGACACAACTCAGTTATGCAGTTTGACACATGACTGAGGAGAAGACCAAGATGGGTTCTTCCTTCTTGTCAATTGATCATGGCAAGTTGTGCCATCCTTACACAAACACCAACAGAAATTTGGCCATTGCAAGATAATACAATAAATTCCACATAAAACAGTATTACAGTATATAATGTTGATGGACTTAGCTCTGCAACTACAGAACAGACAATAACACTAAGCAGAAGAGAAAAATAATGGCCCAAATCCTTCTGGAGGTTGCTTATCTTGCCACACCTAATTGCAGCTATTTATTTATTTATTTATTTATTTATTTATTTATTTATTTATTTATTTATTTATTTATTTATTTATTTGTGTGTGTGTGTTTGTTTGTTTGTTTGTTTTTACAACTCACAGTATATGCAGCCCTCTACCCAAAGGTCTCTGAGTGGCTTATAATCAAAAGAATTAAAACAGTTAAAACATCAAAATGTCAATGAATAATCAAAACAATAATAAAAACATTACATTAAAAATTGCCACCAGGACCCACTATCTATATTATGTTAATTAAAAAAAACTTGTGGAACAGGAAGGTTTTTAACTGGCGCCAAAATGTCATCAATGTTGGTGCCAGGCGGATCTCACTCGGGAGGGCATTCCATAACCTGGGGGCAGCTGCTAAGAAGGCCCTGTGTCTCCAAGCCATCCCTCTCACCTCCTTAAGGGACAGGATTGAGGAGGTGCTGTGTCAGGTCTTGGGTATCTGCCCTGATTGTGCATCTGAGATGTGTCCAATTGTGCCAGTTAGCCACCATCAGCCTTGGCAAGCTACACAAACCTGCCATTGATATCTAACATATAATTTTGCTAATAGATCCTACCCTGTTTCCCCAAAAATGACATCCCCCGAAAATAAGACCTACTTACAGTTTTGCCTCTTGCTGAAATATAAGGCATCCCCCTGAAAATAAGGCCTCCCCGATAATAAGGTAATAATAAATATGTACTGTATTCTTCTTCATGGAAAAATAAGACATCCCCTGAAAATAAGACCTAATGCATCTTTGGGAACAAAAATTAATATAAGACACTGTCTTATTTTCGGGGAAACACGGTATCTACTACTGTTTTGGGTGTTCGCCATCTTCCAAATGAATTGCGAAAGGCTGCAGTTCAACAGACTTAGTTAGCATGGAATTGGTCCTCTGATTACCATTTCAAATGGAGTTGGGATTCACATAATTTTCTTAGACCTTCTTTTCCATTTCCCCAAGTCAGAGCTATAGTTTCCCTTTCAGTTTGTAACACTACCTTTCCGAAGGCTGTCAAATTGTCTGCCGTTTGTCAACATTCAGGCTTGGCACTAGGTTTCAAAATTTTTTAAGAAAACAACTGACAGATGAGTTGAAATAGAACACCTCGCTCTGCATTTGAATTATTTATAACGTTCTTTGGGTTTTATATCATTTCATATTGCCACCAAACACACACAAACTCTCCTTGGCTTTTCAGTTTCTCCAATGTTGCACTCAGGCTTTTAGAAAAATTGAATTAACCACAAGTGAGGCAAGCACTCCCAATATTTGAGGTGCACTGGAACCACCCTCCATTGCATGGAGAGCGGGGATATCTCTACCACAGTCATATTTGTCAACAGGAAGGAGAGAGGAAGAAGGGGAAAGGAGAGCAGGGAACTGTTTGCAACTTCCTATAGTGGATTGGTGCCTGAGAACACCTCACAGACAGCCCTTATACTGTAAATAGCTAGCTGAAAAATGGTTAGCTTAGGTCGCGGTACTACCAGTGTTTTCTGCATAGTTTCCCGGTGGCAAACTGTGTAGTAAAAGATCACATGCTAACTGGGAAGAGAAGTAAATTCTGGTCCTGGCCAACCACACCCTTGGAACAGCAGTTTCAGTGAAGTTTCCTAAACCACCACCAGAGGCTGGATTTAGAAACTTCGCTCAAAAATGCTTACTTATTTGCTTCTGTAACCACAACAGGACTCTGACAATACACAGTAAAATCAGTTGTTCCCTTTTAACACCATGGAGGCTTGGAAACTAGAGCTGGAAAGAAGGACAAAATGTGAAGTAGATGGGTAGAGACCGAACCAGAATAGGAAAATATGATGCAGAAGAGAGGACACTAACAGCACATTAAAAACGACGTGACCACCCGAAAAAAATACTCAAGAAATGTATATACGCAGAAAACTCTGGTAAGACCGTGGCCTTAGGGACATAGTGCAAGATTCAGATGGTGGACAGTGAATGATGGCGGTAGCTGCTGCTGCTGCTGGGCTAAGGATGATCATTATGGCACCTCAGTTGCTACTTTCCCAGGGTCATCCCTACAAGTAAGCAAAACTTGGATATTAAAGATGTATTTACAGAAATCTTGGAGCCATATCATATGTTAGCAGAGAATGAGGGGAGTAAATAAATACCATCATATCTAAAGGAAGTAGCTAGGAAGCAGGGGGTGGTGCCAGACTAAGCCTTCCTCTGAGCTTGGGGGGGGTGGAGTTACACTAAGTGTTTTTCCCCTGAAGAAGAAGCTTAGCCTCAGCATTTCAGCCTGGTGTGTGATACCAGGCAGACCTACTCCTGAGAGAGCAAAAGAGAAAGAACTGAGCACTGGTAAGTTTCTGGGTTGGAGCAGTTCAACTAGGGCTCTTTTACCTCTGCCTCTGCTAACTTTAACTGCTCATTTAAATACAAAGAGCCATTAGTCAGCCAAACAAACGAAGTAGCTAGGAAGCAGGGGGTGGTGCCAGACTAAGCCTTCCTCTGAGCTTGGGGTGGGTTACACTAAATGTTTTTCCCCTGAAGAAGAAGCTTAGCCTCAGCACTTGAGCCTGGTGTGTGATACCAGGCAGACCTACTCCTGAGAGAGTAAAAGAGAAAGAACTGAGCACTGATAAGTTTCTGGGTTGGAGCAATTCGACTTTAACTGCTCATTTAAATACAGTTCAACTAGGGCTGTTTTACCGGCCCGCACGCCGTCAGGAGATTTCATTTTAACATAAAAGGAACAAAATTGTGCTAGATTATTATTTCTAGATTAGTAGCTAGTAAAACTGTAAAATTTTCAAGGCCCAGAATACTGCACTCATTAAAATGGAGTCTGAGCGAGCAGCTGTAGTTACCTGTAACACTTGTGCCATGTTTGTCATCTTGACAAAATGCATGGAGAACTACACTTGTAGCAAGTGCAAGCTGGTTGCACTATTAGAAGAGAAGGTCCAGCAGCTAGAGGCCCGCATATTGGACCAGCAACATATTAAGGAGCTTGAGCTGTTCTTGGACAGAGCGGAACAGACTATCCAGGTCCAAGAAGAGACAGGGCACATTTCTGAGGATGAAGTCACTTCCGCAACTCAGGAGGTAGATGTGTGGAGGAATGTGACTCAAAGGAATAGAAGGCCAAGGGATCACTCAGAGTCTCATATTGCACAATAAATTTGAGGCTCTTTCCCTCATCACACCTCATGAAGCATGCACAGAGGAACAACTGGTTCCACCTGAGGATCTCTCCCTCATCACAACTGATGAGATACAGGATCAGGTACATGTAGATGAACAGGCTGCAGGAGAGAAGCTCCTTGTACTAGGGGATTCTATAATTAGATGAGCATGATAACCATATGGTCACTTGCCTGCCAGGTGCAAAGGTAGCAGACATCACGAGAAATCTAGATAGCTTGTTAGAGAGAACTGGGAAGGAGCCAGTGGTCATGGTACACGTTGGTACTAGACATGGGCATGACTTGGCGAAATTGTCGTTTCCGTTTTCGGATATCGTTTCCGTTACGTAATGGGAACGGTAACGACAATTAAGCTGTCGGAACTCAAACTCGAACCGAAAAAAGAAAATTTGGGTCTGATTTGTTGTTGTCGTTCCTGGCATCGCGCGATGCCAAGCAGCACAGAAAAAAAGTTTTAAAAATAAAAAAAACCCCTGATTCCCGGCCAAAAAAGCAGGCGAAAATATGCCTGCCTGAGGGCACCTACCAGATGGGTGGTTTCTGGGGGGGGGGGTCCCCAGCCTTCCCCCCCTCCTGTCCTGGGCTGCTGGTACCGGGCTGGGAGGGGGCATCCTCGGCATCTCCATTTGCCATGCGGTGCAGGGGGATCCAAAATGGCGTCCGCAATATTTTTTTTGAAATCGTGGTCCAAAAAACCACCAAAGCACCACAGAAACATGCGAAAATTAGCTATTTTAAATGCTTGAATTTTTACAGTAGCAGCAGTGGGTTTTTATTTTTTTACACCTGCGCAATGATGGGCTGGCCATGGAATAGGACCATGCAAATTTTTGGACCCATTCTACCAATCGCATGGCCAGGTTTTGACTGACACTTCTGGATGTGCAAGAGGGCATAAAAAGCCGAGGCACTCCCAGAAGAGTTGCAGTCCGGGCTTGGATGTGGGTGGGAGAGGGCTGTGTGTAGATGGCTGCTGTGCTAGACTAGTTTCGATTTCGCGGAGCCTTTAGATTTCAGTTAGGCAGGCAGGGAGGGAATTGATTCAATTGAATTTTTAGGAAATAATAATAATTCCTTTCATTCTCTGTCTGCTGTGGGGAATAGCAACACAGTTTATTCTTTTTTATTCTCCTGCAGTTTGTTAGGATTTCTTTTCTGATAGTGCTTCAAAGGGGGGGGGAGGTTTGAGTGGGAGGGGAGGTGTGGATTTATTTTAAAAATTTCATTTGCTTGGTCGCAAGCCAAGGTCCTTTCATACCTTGCCTGCAGCTCTGCTGTGGGTGCACTGCCCACTTTGTTTGCAAAATTTGCAACTGCTTTATTCGATGCAGTCTTGTGCAGCAAGTCAGTTTAAAGTGTTTTCCGCCTGCTCTGGGTCATGGCGGGACCAGCGCCCGCCACGCGTGCGACCGTGCGCCTGCCCCTCCCCCCTGCCGCTGCCGCCGCCCGCCCATGCCCCCCTGCCACCCCGCCTGCCACCTAGGGTGCAAAAACACCTAGCGCCGGTGGGACACCACTCACTGGGACATCAAATCACGCGAAATCGCGGCGGCGGTAATGACAAACGACAAACGACACGACGAAATGACAAATTTTTAAAAAATTTCGCGAAAAACGGAAACGACCCGAAACGGACCCATCCCGAAAAATGACAACTCGAAAAAAAAAATTTCTGGTCGTGCCCATCTCTAGGTGGTACCAATGATGTCAGGAAGGCCAAGTGGTCAGTCTTGGAAGCCAAATTCAGGTTGTTAGGAAGAAGATTGAAGTCCCGGGCTTCCAAGGTAGCATTTTCAGAAGTGCTACCTGTTTCTTGTGCAGGAGCCGCCAGGCAGGCAGAGCTGAGAAGCCTCAATGCGTGGATGAGGCAATAGTGTCGAGAGGAGGGCTTTAGATTTGTCAGGAACTGGAGAACATTTTGGGACAAGCCAAACCTGTTCAGGAGGGATGGGTTGCACTTGAATAATGATGGGACCAGGTTGCTGGCACTCAACCTCAAAAAGGCTGCAGAGCAGCTTTTAAACTGATAACTGGGGGAAAGCTGAAAGGAGCTGAGTGGCATCCAGTTCGGAACATCTCATCCCCGGGGAATGAGGTTGGAGAGGGTAGAGAATCACATAGAAATGACATAGCAGGTATTAGCACTGGGAGAATAATGGAATGTGATAGTTTGTCTACTGAAAATAAAAGCTGTGTGTGTGTGGGGGGGAGACAAAGCAGCAGCTGTTGTTGCAGGACCCACTGTACAGGTGCTTCTACGCCAATGCTCGACGCCTCCGAGCAAAGATGGGAGAACTTAAACATTTGGCAGCTAGGGATAATATAGATATAATAGCCATAACAGAAACCTGGTGGAATGTGGAGAACCAGTGGGATACAGCAATCCCAGGCTATAAACTCTATAGAAGGGATAGAGAGGGGCGGGTTGGAGGGGGAGTGGCCATCTATGTCAAAGAAGGGGTAAAATCCAGCAGAATGGAGATTGACAGAGGGTCTGACTCTACCATAGAATCACTGGGGGTTAAACTACCAGGTCCAAGGAGTGATGTGATAGTTGGGGTATTCTATTGTCCACCAGATCAAAAACTTGAGGGGAACTTTGAAATGAGGAGAGAAATCATGGAAGTGTCTAGGATAGGATAGGATAGTAATCATGGGGGACTTCAATTATCTCCACATTGTAAGCCACCCTATGCAACAATTTTGGGAGAACAGTGACATAATAAATACATACAAAAATATATTCTACTTTTCATCTCTCTTGCCTGCACTTTAGGCCTTTTGCCCTCTGGGGCCCTGGGAGCTGATGTGGTTGCATCATTCTTCAAATTGATACTTGCCCTTGCTTTTGGCATACTTTGGTTTGTATTTCCTGTCGATCTTGAAATAGACAAACACAAATGTTGCCACAGACAAGGGTTGGGGTTAGAGTGTCTCCATGAGGTGGTTTTGGCACTAATCTTTGTGCCTTTATTTGGACAAGGATTGGGATTATGGGCCTATACATATCCTTAATACCAATTTTTAGTATTTGCCTTTACTGGCATATTTTCACAGCTTTTCATCTATCTTGCTATGGAAAGCAACAGTTCTCAATGGAACATCATGTTTTTCTGATCCTGGCTAAATATAATTTATGCTTCTGTTATGTACACAATCGCACATTGCTGTTAACACAGCAACAAGATTGTGATTAGCCATGTAAGGGGTGCTGTCATTTCTTTCTATGATAAGCATTGGCATGTATTTGATCTTTTGATATATTTTGATCTTCATTCCAGAGATATTAGCACCGCTTTAAGGGGTGTTCTGAGGCTTCTGAGCAGCTTATCAGTCTTAGTAATAAAAAATATGGTATGTCTTCGATCTCACCAAGTAGGAAATGATTCACTTTCTGAAGCAGATTATGTAGTAAATAGTTACAGAACTTGGATGTATAATCAACTGGAATGGATATCTTGTGCTGTTTATTCATGCACATCATCATGAAGCCAGGGGATGTGATGAGTGTTTTGCTAATCACTCCAACAGAATATGCCTCTGAAATTTTTAAAATGTACCCTTCAACTATACTTTTCTGTGAGCACTGAACTCAGTGGGCTGAGCCTTAGGGGGTGACCACACTGATAAATAATACAACAAATGGTACAGAATTGGAACAACCAGATTCTCATTATTTTCTCTTGGCTAAACAACATATAAATCAATGTAAATCAGCCTGGTATCCCCGCCCCCAACCCCCATCCAAACCTGTCATTTCCCCCTCCTCTGCTGTTGCTCTCGAAAGCTTAGCTTACTTTTTTTGTTTTAGTAGTGACCGATAAAGTTATCACCTAATCTCCTTTTGAATTTGTTTTTCCGGTCACATGGCTGAACTCATCATTTTTTTACTTCTATGGATTGCTGAAGAGACCAAGTAAACAGCCGCCCTCATATGTACCACAGGCGTGGACTGAAGTCACTAGGTAAAATTTCTTCTTTTTAATCTGGTCCTGATTATTCCTAGTGAGTTTTGCTATTCCCCCCCCCCCAACTTTCAAATGGAACACATGCTTTTTGCATCACCTCTTCCCCTCCCCCACTTCCTCAAGGCAAGCAGGGACTTGTTGTCTCGATATAGCCAAACTGAGGGTGGGAAGGAGGGGGGTGATCAAGGACTATGCTGCTTTGTTTGTGTGTTAAACCGTATCCGGGACTTTGAAGCCGCTTTAACACCAGCCTGCTTCCTGATACCATCATGTGGTGTTTTCCATCTCACCAAAAAGATTCTTAGCGCCTGATAGACAACACCTTCTATCAAGACTACATTCCTGGTACAATGCTTTGATAAAGATAGCAAGTTGCTCTTCCTTCTTCATCTTCTCCTTTCTTTTTTCGTCAACTTCTTAGGGTCCTTTTCTCCAGAACTGTGTTCGATTATAAATCGGTTGTATTCCTTTCCCCTTTAGTAATACATATTCTATAAATTTCCCCCAAATGTCATAAAATATCCTTTTTCATTTCCCCACACAAAACTTTTATATTACAAGATAGTTTTTCATTTATAGCTTTATGAATACCGAACGGTCCCGGGGGGTGGGGGGCACTTTGTAGTCTTTATTATTGTTTATTATTGTTTATTCTATGTTTGTATGTTTTTTATTTTATAAATTAAAATAAATAAATAAATAAAATAAAATAAAAAGATAGCAAGTTGCTATCGAAAGCTTAGCTTATTTTTTTGATTTAGTAGTAAAGGTATCACCTAATCTCTTTTTGAATTTGTTTTTTTGGTCACAAGGCTCAACTCATCATTTTTTTACTTTTTATATGTGATTCAGGTGGTGTTATGGCTTGTGGTGGTGATGCAGAAAGCAACAGCAACCATCTCCCAGATTATTGAACAGGGAACAATTCTTAAATTAACAATAAGAGACCAGAGTATTTAAAGTGAAAATTTTAGGCCCATTCAACTGCTGATTTCGTCTTCCACAGCCATACAATTTCCTTTTGTTTTTAAAGGCTTGATGCTATTGTGTGTTGGTGTCTAGGAGACCAAAGGGAGGCAGGGAGAGCAAACAGTTGGCATAGGGAAAGGATAAAATTTCTAATTAACACTTGCGCCACTGTTAGAGGTGCATTCTGCATATCTGAAGGGCTACAAGCTACAAGCAAGACTGATTGTCATTTGTAAAATTTCTCCTTTGCCAACTGCTGTATGGTCAACTAAAGCGAAGTCACCTGGGGAAACCTGACTGACTTTCCATCTGTAGCTTCACAGCAGATCCATTCATATTTTACCTGCGATGTAATCACATCCTTAGAAATATGAGAACCTAGCTCCTTGGGCTAAATAAATTGGTTATTCCCAATTATGACAGAACTACTGAATCAATCGCATTTTATTAAGTCTACAATTTAGAAGGACTATGAACCAGGAATGAAAGATATAAAATGAAATAAAAACTACCTGCGTGTATACAAAAACAAATAGAGTCTGTATTAAAAGCTGACAGAATATATGAAAAATGTTATATATCAAATGCCTAGAGTTATAAAGCACAATACCTTCATAACTATGCAGGAAGAGTATTTGTTTGGAATGATTATGTGCAAAAATGATTCAGCCAAATCCTAAACCAAATGGGACTGAGTGGGGCCAATTCAAATCAAGTCCAAAAGATATTAGATTTGATTAGAAGACTAGAGAGGTAAATATTCCAGAAACATTGGTAACCCAGAGGTTCTTGGACTGCAGGTCCCAGAAGCCTTCACCACTAGCTGTGCTGCTCAAGGTTTCTGAGAGCTGCAGTCCAAGAACAGTATCCCCCCCCACCAAAAAAAAATTGCAAGAAATTTTACATCTCATTCTCTACTTAAAACTGATGCAATAGCATAGGCACATGAGGAGAAACCATCAAGTGCCTCTACCAAATTTTGCAAAACAGCTATATGAAAGGAAAACATCAGGATGGTCTGGTGAAAAGCAGGTTTGGGGGGAGGTCTGGACTTGGCTCTTTGAAATATGTAGTATGCAGTCTTGAACAAAAGTCTCACCAGTCATAATGCTTGCAGGGTGGGATTGGGTTGTATCACTGGAGTAGAGATGGGCACGACTTGAAAAAATTTTTTTCGAGTTGTCGTTAGTCGGGCCAGTCCCGTTTCGGGTCGTTTCCGGTTTTCACGAAAATTCGCAAAAATTAGTCGGTTCGTTTTTTTGTTGTCGTTAGTACTGGTTTTTTTGGGGGGGAGCGGGCTCCTGGAGGCACCTCTGTGGGGTGGGTGCCTCCTCTGGCCCGCTATAAAGGGAAAGTGGGCTCCTCACCCACTAGGAAGGGGAAGCAGGCTCCAAGAGACCCCTCTACATGGGGGTCTCCCTTCCTCACCTGCTGCTGCTGCAAAATGCTATGCAATAGCCATATGGATATTGCATAACAGAATGTGCAGACAGTGAGACCAGTGTGAGAGTGATAGAATCATGCCTTCCCTGCACAAGGCTCTCGCACCACCATGTCCCACACAGAAGGGAAGTGTACTTGCTGCGTGTAGTGCAATGCAAGCAAGTAGATCTGGCTTTAAGGTGGCTTAGTGCAAGGGCTAGGGTTAGGCTAGTACGGGTAAGGTTACGGTGGGCTAGTGGGTTGCACCTCTGGGTGCCTCTCTGACTCACTAAGAAGACAGTCTGTGACGTATGGGTACGGAGTCAAGGGTTAGGGTTAGGGCTAGGGCAGGTTTTAGGGGGCTTTTTGGCACATCCCAGAAGTCTCCATGGCCAAGTGGCCATGCGATTGGTGGGATGGCTCCAAAAATTTGCATGGTCGTCCACTCCCACATGGCTGGCCACTTGGCCAGCCCATCATTGCGCAGGTGTAAATAAAATAAAATAAAATAAAATCAATGGAGGACAGAGGAGGAGAGGAGAGACATTTTGTTGCAAGAAAAAACCCACTGCTACTGTGAAAAATCTGGCAGTTTATAAATTTTCGCGTGTTTCTGTTGTGCTTGTGTGTTTTTGGACCACGATTTCAAAAACAATATTGCGTTCGCCAGCCCATTTTGGATCCCCCGCCCACACCGCATGGCATGGCGATGGCGACTCGCGAGTCCGGCTGCCCAGGATGGGGGGGAGGCGGGACCCCCCCTCCAGAAACCACCCCTCCGGTAGGTGCCCTGCGCTCTTAGTCAAGCAGGCATTTTTCCGCCTGCTTTTTTGGCCCGGGAATGGGTGGGGGAGAGTTTAAAAGTTTTTTCCTGTGCCGTCCGTGCCGCTTGCTTGCGCTTTAATTGCGGCGGCCGGCGGCCGGCGAGACTGGGCTTTTTGCTGTCTGCGAGCCCGCGGCGAGTCCCACAGAGCAGCCCACTAGGACGGGGGATGGGGGGGAGGCCAGGGACCTCCAGAAACAACCCCTCTGGTAGGTGCCCTGAGGCACGGCAGGCATTTTTCCGCCTGCTTTTTGGCCGGGAACTGGGTTTTTTTAACTTTTAAAAACTTTTTTTCTGTGCTGCGTGGCATTGCGCGATGCAAGGAACGAGCACGACAAATCAGACCAAAATTGTTCGTTCGTCGGTTCGAGCTCGAAGTCTGGGGGAGTAATTCCCGTTACCGTTTCCGTAGAGTAACTGAACCGAGTAACGGAAACGGAAACGGGAATACCGCTAAGTCGTGCCCATCTCTACACTGGAGTCACGTATCATTCTCTACTGCAGGGCTGTTCAGCTTTGAACAGGCCAAGCTCTACTTTTTCCAGCCCAAAGTGCCTGAGGGCTACTACACTAAAACCTCTACTTATAAATTTTATCAGTTTCAATCACATGTTCATAAGTAAAAACTTTTGTAAGTAGAGCAGCGGTATCCCATAAGTCCTTTTCTTTGTCTTTTTTAAAAAAAGGTTTTTATTTGAATAATGCCTAAATGTGACAAAATCTTCCTTGGAGGGCAACAGCCAGGATGATGTCCTTCAGCTGCAGTGTTTGGGCAGAAGAGAGCTTTGTCATCTGATACCCCAAGAGACAAGGGAGAGTCTGATCCTCTGAGAGAGGGTTTATAGACCTCTTCACATCTCAAAATGAAGGATAGTAGTCAAGCATAGCAGAGGTGAAGTGCTTGTTTCCTTCAAGGATTTCCTTGTATTTCTGTATCAGCCTCCTGTTGTACTTGAATTCCTATCTCTGGGGAAGGGAGTCACATGCCACAGCTACACAAACAGAGAGCACAACCACCCTGGTAAATTTCTGAAAACAAGACTCCTCTCTGGTTCTGGCCTCCACGCCCAGGCTTCAGTACTCCTTGTCCCTGTGCCCAATTACTCTCCCACTAATTGGATCTGTTTACCCATCTCCCTTTCGGTTGCTTTTTGTATGACCTGCTGGCCTAGTAATAATGTATGGACTAATGGTGGCTAGGGGATGTGACTATTCTTTCCCGACTCCCTGAGAACTCTTGCGAGTTTCTTCCATGTATTGGTTTGCCTTGAAACTTCCCTGACTCAGCATAACTCATGGATTAAAGACATCTGTAGCATAAAAATCCCTAGGCTCACTTGTCTGGAATTTAACAGGAATGATCGTGTTAGAGAGGACTAACACATAAAACACACACACACACACTGAAGGTGTTTTAGTTCCCTTGTGCAAATCAATGAGAAGTGTTCAAATTTGTTTCTGTTTGGAGTCAAGTCTAGATCAGAACAGGTCTAAATCAGTACAAACTGAATGTGACTACAACGAAGATCCCCAAACTGGGTCCCAACCCAAATGAAGGACTTGTACAGTCTTTGTTTGGGGTATGTATCTTGTCCTGGCTATTAGCACTGAACATAGGCTATTCAATAATTGTATGTATGTATGTATGTATGTATGTATGTATGTATGTATGTATGTATGTATGTATGTATGTATGTATGTATGTTTGCCACACCTTTATACTGAAGAGGATCCAATGTGGTTTACATCATTAAAAGACAACATTATAATCTAAAGCAGCAATAACAGATATGAAAAATAATCAAACATATACCATACTAAAAATGGTAAACAAACACAACACCAAAAAACAGATCCAAAGCAAAATCAACACCAAAAATGAATTTAAAGCTACTAGTCAGACCACTCCATTTAATAAACCTCTCCCAGACAATCAATCACTTTTTGTACTTACATTTAAGGTTAAATGAAAAAATGGAATTAAGTTCCATGCTTTTAATATAGACTTTTGGCTTTTCCTCTTTCACACACCTCAGCATCTCACCAAGATACTACCACTCTATCTCCTCCACTGGGTATTTGTAAAGACTCTGCTGTAGAATACCTTAGGCTGATACTTCACATTAATCTCATCGCTGTTCACGGTCCCGCTTGGGACCGGTATGAAGTAATCTAACCGCACATCCATTGCGGGATGAGGGGAGTTCATCCTGACCATGCCCCCTGAACTGCGATTTAAGCGGGATGAGAGATTCCCCTCCCTGGCCTTGGGAATCTGCTCGGCACACTTCTCTTTCCGAGACGAGTGCCCGTGAGGTAAGGCTCGTCACGCAATGTGCCATTCTCCATCTAGTGGCAGGAGAGCAAAGTGCCATTCGCCAGTACATCCCCTATGGAGTCAGCTCCATAACGCATTGAAGGCAAGGCTTCGGAGAATCGAAACATCGAAAAATGGAAGGTCGGGCCAAAAAAAAAAAAGGAGAACAAAGGCATGGAATTTCACATCTCATCACGGAACAAGGACATGTGGTAACAGTCATGCCAGTATCATCCATTACACCTGTGTGTACACGGGAACAGGGACAGAACCGGAAGAAGACCATGTGACCGCAATCGACATCAACACACAACAAACTTCCTCCTGGGATGAGAATGGTTGTGAAGTAACCATCTTAGAAGGATGATGCAGCTTTTGAAAGGTCCATTGCTTGCATAGCATGTGAAGAATCCACATGGTATCTTTGGGGAACGACTGATGGAGCATGTCCTTTCCATGGGAAAAGCCTCTGGTTCTATTAAAAACTTTCTAGTAGGATTGGAAAGGCATCCAACTGATGGTCTGAAGAGCTGCTGTCAGTGAGTTGGGACAATTGGTGGAGTAACTGACCGTGTGGTTTCTACTGCCCAGCCGAAGGCAATAATGAAGAACCTAACAATAATGCACGTTAAGACTGACATATGTACTATTTGCAGGTAGTTGTGTGCTGAAGCCAAAATAAATGTGGTTGGAATGTCAGGATCTACTGAGTAGCAGAACTGTGGCATCACCCACCATATTCCCTATTCCTCTTGAGTTTAGCTGCTATTCTCACAGTCAATGTGGTGAAGGGAATGAATTGTCCCAATAGAGTATTTTGTTTTATGCTGTTTGTCATAATGCAACAAATTTGGTAGTGACTTGATTGTGAATTAGCAATTAATACTCTTTAGATTCCCAAAAGATTTGGACATGATCTTGATGAAGAACCTGCAAGAATCAATTCATTTATATGGAGTAAGGAAACTACTGCAATTTTTGGATTATCCTTCAGAGTATGGCTAAGCTCCTTGCATTTATGAATTTAGCACTATGCTGTCCTCTCCAGCGGTAACAGAGTTAATGCAGATAATTCTCTCTTCTATTGCTGCCGACAATGTCTGAAGGATTGATTCTGATGGTTGGTTGATTCCTAGGTCTGTGTTAACCAGCTCTCCAAATTTTCTTTAGCAATTCTTCCTCCAACCAGATGCATCCTACACGTTCTCCTTGTGCTTTTTTCTGTATTAGAACTCTAAGCAAATTGTAATACGGACTAATTACCAACAAGACATGGTGTATGGGCAGAAACTGGACAGTCTTTCACTGTACTTAAATTTGGGAAATAATATTCTAATTGTTTATGTAATGATTTTGGAATTTCATTTTAAAATCCTATAAAAATGCAGCTTCAAGCCCACTGAGAATCTTCTAAATCTAAGCCATGTAAGAAGAAGTTTGATTTACATGGCAGCAAAATTCCCCTTAGTGAACAAATGTCTTCATTTCACTATCTTCAGAATTTGGCATAAAGTATATTGTGAGGGTGCTCCCAGATATAAACCTTCAAATGTACAGATATGCAGATATGCCACATTCAGAGACACATATCACTGTTTTAACCTTTGCTTGCCATCCTCCATAGGTACTGAGAACTGTCCATCTCTGCAGCCACAAAAGTTGGTATCAAAGAGGGGAATGAAGATCAAAATAAAAGATAAACCAACTGGCGTGAATTAAAGGCCTCCCCACCATCACCTTCAATGCACAGCACTGAAAATATTGCATGACAAACCCTCCTGGAAGCTAATAAAGCCATGAATCTAGGTCACATTTCCTTCATGCCAACTGGAATCATGGTTATAGTCTAATACATCTGGAAGGCATCAGGATGTGGAAGACTGCCTTAGTGATTGGTCATTATTTCTGTTGCCTCTGTATGCACCAAAAGCATTCTCCAAAGCTCTGTCACATTCAAGGCAACCCTACACACCCCTCACCCACTGTATTTCAGGGAACAGCAGACAGACCTTGGAGAATATGGTTCCCCCTTCTATATTTTTCAGATTCGCCTTGCCTACTTGGTTAATTAGTCAAGGCAGCTGGGGAGGACTGGGAGCAGTGGTTCAAAAAAGAAGAAGTATCTTTTCCAAATGCTGAATAGAGATGCTTAAATCTTCCACTCAGGCACATTAGTGTCCTTGGGGGGGGGACGGGGGACACAGCAGGATCCTGGTAGCTCTGCCTGGTAGGATGGAGAAAAGAGAAACACTCCTTATGAAGCAGGGAGAGATCCTGATTCCTCAGGTCTACCAAAGTCATCTTGCTGGTCCTAGAGAAGCTTAATCTATTAAGGGAAGGAAGCCATGTTGGCTAGCTGCCCCTGGCATGTTTCTTTTGCTCACTATCATAATCTTCTCCCTCTAGCCACCCACTTGGTTATTTGTTGACTCGGTGGCATCACTGCGTACTTCTGGATCTTTCAAGTATGGAGAAGAACTTCTCTTTCATTGTCTCACAGTGTTGCTGGCAGCTTCTACATGGTTTAAATCATGGTTGGGAAAAATGCAACATGAGGGCATGTATTGCTTTGTAGGTCCCACAAGTTGCCCCATGTTCCTCAGCAGGACCCAGGAATTCAGCCCCCAAAATGGCAACACATACCCTTGGTTTTGCCAAGCCACTTCTGGATTTAATGGACCGTCTCCTCAGGCAATCTCTGGACCTCTATGAAACAAGGAGGGACTTTTCCCTTTCCTGCACCCCCCCATGTTGAGCTGGTGTTGGCATCTTTTGTGGTGATATTACTGCTCATTAGGAGTTTTAAAGGATTCATTTAATCCAAGAATTAATTCCTGGCTACCTCTGAAATAGCTGCAGTGGTTTTATATTGTGGTCTATGCAGGGTAGCTGCAAGGCATTTAGCTGCAGAAATGTTCTCTCTCCTCTGCTAGAATGAATCAAGATGTCTAAAAGCTTGGTAGCTCCATTTCACTCCAATTTCTCTCTCTATCTATCCCCCACTCTCATTGCTGCCTGAAGTAGCCTTCTTTATCCGAGTTAGCCCTCTGCCCATAATTCTTCAATCCCCAGTTTGAGAGAAAGAATGGCATAGGCAATGAACAAATGACTAGTTAAATGTTTAATTAAAAAGCGATCCTGTGTTGTTCCAAGGACTGATTATAAAGTAAAATCTAAATTTGCTATCTAAACAGTTCTCAAAGCAACTTCTTAAATGGTAAACATGCTAGGTATTCAGCAGAGTAACGGTTGTTGCTTTGGGGACATAGTCTTGCCTGTGCTAACAAAACAATGAACATGGTGACTATTGAAAGTTTTCAGAAAGACAGATTTAGCTGCAGGAGAAGCAGTGGATATGTCTGTGAAGATTCTCAGTCATCCAGATGAGTTTATCTGGTAGTTGAGTCATGGCAACTGGACTTCTTTTCTTGAGAGATCAAAACATTCCGCTGCTCATCCAAACAGCTTTGTCAGTGTAAGGAAAGCTAGTTGTGAGTCTTTCATTTTATAGTTCACTTTGACCTCATGTCGCCCTGGTCTGAAATAGGCTCATAAGATGAACAATGATCTGAATAGGCTTGTTAGGTGGACAATAGTCTCAATAGGCCATTAGGTGAACAATGGCCTAAGGTGCTGAAACCCATAAAATATGGGTTGTTAGCGATGGCCTTGGTGGTGGAGGTGTGAAGTATTTTGATTTGTATGGGTATTGTTGAAATCACTGCCAGATAGGTGGCATATACACTGTGCCTGAGGGCCCCCCCACCTCTGTTGAGACAGGGATTTTCAATACTCACATGAATGGCTTCCCTGACCCTTCTCTCAAACCACCTATCTTCTTTGTCTAATATGTGTACAATCTCATCTTTGAATGAGTGTCCTTTGTCCTTCAAGTGTGGAGGTGTACAGCTGATTCTGGTCCTGAACTGTTGCCCCTCCTATGTTGGGCCATCCTCTTGTTTAATGGCTGTTTAGTTTCTCCAGTGTAGAGGTCTGTACACTCCTCACTGCATTGCACTGCATATACTATATTGCTTCTTGTTTTGTTTTAGTATTGGGTCCTTTGGGTGGACAAGTCTCTGCCTTAATGTGTTTATGAGTTTGAAGTAAACAGGGATGTGGCAGACCAGGGTCACGTGAGGTCAAAATGAACCATAAAATGGAGGACTTGCAACTAGATGAAGCTGTTTGGATGACCAGCAAAATATTTCAATCTCTCAAGAAGAGAAGTCCAGTTGCCATGACTCAACTTCCAGAGAAGCAGTGGATTTAATGATAGCATCCAAACCTAATGCAGGAGGAAGAGATTATTACAAGGCCACCTTTTGTCATTAAGGATTAAGGAACAGTTATTCTCAGTAAGATCCAGGGACCCTTATTTTTGCAATAACTGTGTGACGACCGTGCTGGAAAAGTGACATTGGTGACTAATGTTTTTTCCAGAATCAATTCAGTATCCTGCTTTGACCTATAAAGACCCACATCAAGAGCCAGTAGCTCTCCAGAAGCAGGCAAGGCCACATCAGCAACTCTGGATCCTACCAGGGACCTGAACCCCTGCCACTGTAAATACTGAAGACTTATTGCCACTGCTTCTGCTACCATCAATTGTCCATGTACTCCTAGCACCAACATTCCTGTGTTCCTTCTGCAGGACGCAGGGGTGCAGAAATCCCCAGGGAATTCATTCTATGAGGCCTGTGGGTTTTTTATATTTCAGAAGCCACCTTTTAGGCATAAGGAGACTCTTCTGTGCCTTCCGTTATATTCAATTGCAAAGTTCTCTTCCACAAGAAGCAGGGGCTTTCCATGTGTTGCTCCAGAGGTTTGAAATGACAGTTGCATTTTGCAAGCAATCAGAAGGATTCTCTTTTGCAGTGTTTTCGGGGCCTCTTTTTCATGACTGAGATTTTTTTCCTCTCTGAGATTTTTTGCCCAGTTGCTCCTTTTAAAAAGGTCCTTCACATGATTAAGATGTTATTTTTCTGCAAACGTTCAGATTTTCTGTGAACAGCTTTAAATTGATTGCCTGGAAGACTTAGGACAGTGTGACTACCCAGTGACATAAATTCTAGATATCTTTCACTACTGAAGGGATTCCCTTATGTAATAACATGCTCTCTGTAACGTATAATTTGACGCTCGAACTAGCAGAGTGGAAAATTAGTGTTCGTTTCACTGTGTCGCAAAGGAGGCTGAAGGCTGTTGCTGTTGCTGCTGTACTTGTTTAGAAGAACAAACAACATCGGTATACCCTTATCAGTGCACTTTTAATCTTGCTTGCATTGATTTAATTCTATCAGCATCTATTACATAAGAAGTCAATTGGCAATATAGAAAAAGTCAGTTGCCAACATGTTATCTAATTCTCCCTACATTTAGTTGTTCTGTAACATACAGTACTGTTTCAGGATGCTAGGAAACCATAGGTATTCATGGTGTTATCATACCATGACTAACAGCCAGACAGTAACAAATGACTTCCCTTCTAATGATAAGGCATCTCCCTCCATCTCAATGGGTTAAATTCCCTTCTAATGATAAGGCATCTCCCTCCATTTCAATGGGTTCCGACAGATGGCTATCTAGCCTCTGCTTAAAAACCTCCAAAGAAGGACACTCCACCACCCTTTGTGGCAACATATTCCACTGCCGAACAGCTCTAACTGTCATGAAGTTCTTCCTGATGTTCAAATGGAATCTCTTTTCCTGTAGTTTGAAACCATTTCCCTGAGTCCTAGTCACTGAAGCCATGGAAAACAAACCTGTTCCCTCTTCAATATTTGAAAGGATGTCATATTGAAGAGGGAACAGCTTTGTTTTCCATGGCTTCAGAGACTAGGACTCGGGGAAATGGTTTCAAACTACAGGAAAAGAGATTCCATTTGAACATCAGGAAGAACTTCATGACTGTTAGAGCTGTTCGGCAGTGGAATATCTTGCCACAAAGGGTGGTGGAGTCTCCTTCTTTGGAGGTTTTTCAGCAGAGGCTGGATGGCCATCTGTTGGAAATACTGTGATGGGGATTCCTGCATGCATGGCAGGGGGTTGGACTGGATGGCCCTTGAGGTCTCTTCCAACTCTATGATTCTATGATTCTAAATAAGTTTTTAAGGGATTCGGACAAGATAGAAATGCTTTTCATATTAGATGAGACCATTACACCATAAGAGTTACTAGTCAAGGATGAGTGAGAGTTGTATGCTTGCTCTTGAATGTTAAAACTATGCCCCAGGGCCACACATAAACCACTACAGAAGGGGAGGCAGAATTCTGAGGCAACTAATTTAGATTGTTCTGAAAAGGGTGCACCTTTTAAGTTATTTAATTAAGTATTTTTATCCCTATATTTTGCTGGCAGAGATGGGGCCCTTTCCAGCTCTGCAGTTAAAAGGTTGTTGTTTTTATGCACAACTTTCTACTTCAGTTGGTAAAGTAATGCGGCCAGGTCTGGGTACAATGTGCCTGGAATTGCATGGTTGCACAGGGATGCCATTTGCTGCTAAACTCCAGGCAGAAAGCAGACTTTAAAAAATCCTGTTTATTTAATCTACTGATTAAAACAGCTCACTCACCCTACTTTCTGGAAAATCTGGCATGAAAAAAATGGGAATGAGCGTCAGTACAAAACCTTCCAAATAGATTAGAAAAACAGAACAAAGAAGAATGAATAAGATCTCAGAGACCTGTTCTTCTAACAGCACTTTTAATTAGCCTACCAGGATAAGACACAGAAAGACCTCTGAGTCTGAGAAATGTCTTTTCTGCAAAGTACCTTTGGTAAAGCACATAATAAATGGCCACTTTCAGAGTTCAGCTTGTGAGCCACCTCTTTTTTAGTTTTGTTGTCCTTCTGGGATTATTTTTCTAAAAAGAGATAATGATCTTCAATCCATTCTTCTGTGCCAAAAGTTGTTAGGTGTGTGTTCTGCAAGAGCCAAGTTCACAGCCAAGTCAAAGCAGATATCTAACAAGGCATGTCACCTTTGATAGCACGGTATTATAAAAGGCATCCTGTAGTCCCCGAATCATAATCCATCTCCCATACCAGAGTGAACCACATAATGGAAAGAGGTACCTAGTGTTAACAGCCGAGAAAGGTGTCAGATAAACAGAGGGCACTGGAGACCAGTCAGTGTTGTCCTATCTTGTTTTATTTGTCTTTGTTTGTGCACAAACCTTTTTGGGTTTTTTTTTGCAATTTTAATGGTGGTGTGGGGCAGGGGATAAATCCTGTATCCTCCAATTTCAAATTGAATGGGGGAAATTTTGCTCATAATTTTCTGCCAGACATAACCACTTGCTAGTATCTCTCTTCAGTCAGAAATGCTTTGGGACTGTCATTGTCTGTATGCATCCCATCTGTTCCACTTGAAAATTTATATTTAAGTAGATATTGTGTTGAAAACCCACTGTTTTTGCATACTCTTCCCCTGTGAAGTAACTCTAGAAAAAGTTCCTTCCATTTTGGAAGGGCAATGACCCCAATGCAATTTCGCAAAGGTTCGAGTTTGTGAGAGACGCAGTGTAGTGGCGTAGACTTGGAAGCACTTGTGCTTTAGTGCTATAGTGTGTGAGGTGTAAAGAATGAGGAATGGAGTCCAATCCTTCTACATAGTAGAGTCTTTGCATGCCATGAAGTGCCTGCCAAGGACAATTGATGAGGAGAACTGCTAGTGGGGGAGCTCAGCAGTTGTGTGGCTAAAACAGCCTGCAGCTTTGACTTTGACAAAAGCGGATGCTCATGCACTGTTCTAGAAATACAGCATCTCTTAAGCTTCTGTTATTGAGCCTCGTGAGTCAGTCTTCAAATATGTCATGATACAGCTTTGTGATAATAATAACAAACAATGGTGTATATCTATCTATCTATCTATCTATCTATCTATCTATCTATCTATCTATCTATCTATCTATCTATCTATCTATCTATCTATCTATCTATCTACACACACCATTGTTTGTTATTATTATCACAAAGCTGCTTCAGGACTAAATGCGTTCTGCTCTCATGTGCTTGTCAATTTCAATTCACACTGAAATCTATTCATGGTTCCCAATAAATTTTTCTGGGGCTGAGAGACGAATATCATGATATCCTTAGAATGTGTTTGCTTTCTTGTTGCATATGATTTTGTTCGCATTCTATACTTCATTGGGAAGCAGATACAATGACAAAGTATATCATGTTGCAGGAGATGCTGTCTCAAAGTTAAGTTCTTCAAGACGAAGATCAAAATAGCAAACTTGGCTACAATGTGTCCGTGTTTTTTTAAGATTTCAGTAAATGCAGAATGTTTTGCCTTGGCATGCAACCCAACACAAAGCTCAGGTGGCCTAACTTGATGGTTCTACCCTCACTCTCAGTGACTGATAGGGTCTCGTCCAACGCTGCAGTTTGAAGATTATTATTTCCATTTTAACCTCAAGGGTGGTTGGGCCTAACTTTGGCTTTTCAAAACCAGAGCTTCAAAATGTTACTTCCAAGGATTAGTAATGCCTTCAATTTTCAGCCAGCGAGACAAGTGGCATGGCAAAGGGCCGGAATATGGTGTGGTCACCCCCCCCAACCGCATCTGTGCCAAGTTTACCTGGCTTTTCAGCACCTTGCAGCTGCTGCCATCCCTTTGTTTTGCAATATACTAACCAATCAAAGCTTAGTTTTATTTCACTGTTTCCATAGTTGCCTCAAAACAATGAAGCTATTATCTCTACAATGTCTCGGAAAGTCAGACTGTACAGCAAGACTATGAGTGTTTTTCTCTTTCTCTTTTTTGTTTTCCATTTGCAACTTTTTTAAAAAAAACTATAAAATGGAGGAGGGGTAGAGCCTCTTCAGTTAGCTAAAATGGGAAATCCATGTGTGTTAACCAGAGATTTTTCAATAACAGTAACCATAAAGGAAACACACTAGCCCCACCGGCTGAAATCCTACTGCATTTCATGTAAAGTTAGGCCTGTGGAAGTTTGCAGGGAGGTACAAATCTAGGCACAACATTGTGCTATAAAACTGTGGCTATGCCACAGGATTTTAGCCCATGTCTTTTGTTTTTAAACATCGTTCTTTGCAAGGAAATGGATTAATCATGTTTGAAAAATAGATTTCTATTATTAAAATAAATTATGGATGGCACTTGATTAGGAGATGATATTGTTTTAATAGCTAAACAGAATGTCAAATCATGTATCCCCTTGCAACTTTTCTAAATCTTTTCTATACACCCAGGTATGAATGTTGATCAGAGACCTGAGGAAATTAGTCAGGCCATGTAGAAATAGTTGCTATGAAGTTTTGCTTTTATGTCTGAGGAAGTGGACTTGATCCATGAAAGTGCATATCCATGAAGGCATGCCCCCCCCAACCCACCCAAGCTGCCTGAACATGCACCCATCCCAGATACTCCCTTCCAACCTGCTGGAGCCGTGCGAACATGCACCCGTCCCAGGGATCTTGTAGGACGGGTGCTTGTTTGCACAGCCCAGGCAGGTTGGAAGGGAGGTGCAATGGTCACCTCCTCCTCCTTCTTGGTTCTTGAGCCAATGCATTTCAGTGGAGATGGCCCAGGACTGGAAGGGATTTTAAAATGGTCGTGCAGTTTCTCTGGAGCCCCGTGGTGCAGGGGGGAGCGGAGCACCCATTTTAAAATGATTTTGAGTCACAGAGGCAGACTTGCCTCTGACTTCTTGGAGCAGCCCGGGCGAGCGACGGAGGGGGATCGGTCCATCTTGGGGAAGGGGAAAAAAGGTTTTAAAAGCCCAGGCTTTTAAAACCTTTCCCCCCCTCCCCACACCCCAGGCTCCAGTTCATTGGGGCTGGTGTGGGGAGATAAAGTTTTTTCTCCCCCACCCCAGCACTAACCAGCTGGAGCCCCAGCATGTACTGCGGTCTGCAGTATTGCGGGACCACAGTACATGAACCGCGAAATGGCAGGGGGGGGTACTGTAATTAAAAAATCGCTGACTGGCTGGGCCTATGTGTGACCTGGTTGGCATGAGTTTCTTTTGTAAAGCACCAATTGGCCCACACTACAACTGATCGGTGCTTGTAAAAAAAACGTGCTGACCGGCTGGGCTGGTCGACTGTAATTTTTTTTTTTAAAAAGTGCTGATGGACTGGAACTACAGCTGATCGGCACTTCTTTACAACTGATCGGTGCTTGTAAAAAAAAAGTGCTGACCGGCTGGGCTGGTCATTTGCAAAAAAATTTTTTAAAAAAATTTAAACAATGAAAAACAAAACAAAACAAAAAACAAAATGATTTTTTAAAACATTCATTTCATGCCAAATGAAACAAAACAAAAAAACAAAACCGAAAATAAAATTATAATCCATTTTGGCGTTTTGTGCTCATTTTCTTCTGTTAAGTATTGTGCAGGACGTTCTCTGAGCAATAAGAATTATTGTATTTTTTCCCCTCTGACTTCTAGTCTGTAACTGGAAGATTAACTTAGCAGTTTGGCAATTACAGTGGTCCCTGCAGCAGCAGTTGGCTTGTTTCCCCCATTGCCTTTCCCTACCAGTTCACAAAGATCAGGGCACCTGATGCGCCTCTACAAACAAATGCAAAGAAGGATTTAGAGGGAAGAAGAATGTCACCTCTTCTTGAAGACACTTCCTGCAGCTTCATACAGAAATAATGAAAGAGAATCCACATAGAACTGGTCATCCAGCCCTCCTACCATTTCTTGTTTACTCAAATCGTTCCTTATGATTTATTCGTACATATTAGCTCCTGATTTACATTGCTTCACACAGACATGTTTGTGGAATAATTGTTTGGGGGGAAGTCTTTTAATTCGCCCCAGTCCACCCCGCCTTAAACCTACATGCTTGAGCCCAAGGTATACAGATGGCAAAGAATAATGAAGTTTAATTATGTAAATCAAATTATGCAAATTGGCCAATGTGGCAATACTCACACTGTTTTTTTATGGAAGTGTTTATGCGAGCCTAACCTGTTTGTCGCTACAGCTGAGCTCCATTCTGCTCTGGCATACTGTATCCATTTTCAGTTGCCAGATTTTCATATTTCTCTCTCCTTCTCTCTTCCCCCTTCTCTCAGATTCATTTAAAAATTATCTGTTTAAAGCAATTCTCAGTTTGTTTGTAAATTCATTAGCCCAGAATAATGAATTTATTATGAGTATGTGTGCATTCTGCCAAAGCTTTCAACAGAGTCCATAAGAGGAGCTATCCAACATCTTACTTTGTTCTCCATTTTGCCATTATCTTTATCTTTTTTTTTCTTTTCCTCCAGCAGGAGTTCTGGAACTGTCAAAAGAAAATAGAAATGCAGATTGGCCACGTTTAATTTGTTTCCTTTTGGGATTCCCCAAAACATTGTTTTAACAACAAATGTATGAACTGCATTTCTGTTTGTCATGTCCATTTGTTGATTGATATGTAGCAGGGAAGGAGATGGCAGTGTGACTTTGTTTGGAAATTAGGAAATAATAAATCAAAATGGTGCAACTACTATCCAAAACAGGGGAAAGACAAGAAGTAGTCAACTAGACTTCCACTTTCATTTCCTCCTATGAGAATAATTTTCCACCAGTGACTGAAATCATCCCGTAGAACTGATTTTCTCATACGTCTGTGTTTCATGGAGTTATATGTATATTTAGTGGTCACTGCCACAGAACAGATCAATACATTTCCTAATCCAAAGGAAATGGTTATCGAAAGTTGAGCAGGCAGTGGGCTCCCTCACCAAGACCTTACGTATTGTTGTGGATCAAGGTGCTGAAACACATCATTGAAAGAGGTGTAGGCAACATGAATCCTCTCAGCATTGATGGGTTTTCCAGAAGCCCCCCTCCTTTGAAAAAACAAACAAACAGGAAACAACATTTTAGATTCAGGAAGTATCCTTCTGCCCCTTGATCTTCCTCCACACCTCTCATTTTGGCCATTAAATTTGCAAAGGAGGATCCACAGGTTTTTTTTAAGTGAATAGCTTTTGGGGTGGTTTTGGAAAGCCTTCCACAGTCCAAAGATTGGCATGTGGTCCTTTGGACCTCTGGAGGATGCGCACCAATGCATTAGGACCACAGTTCTCAAAGTTTTAATTTTGCTTTGATTTTGGTCTTTGGAAAAGATACCACAATAGGTAAAGTTTACCAAGAACAAGTCTGCACTTGCAATCTAGACGTAGGGTAATAGAAAGATTGACAGCCCATGATTTTCCAGCTCTTCTCCATAGGGTCACAAATGCCCAATACTGTACCTGGCTGTGGTTTCCAGATTCCAGCTGTTGTCTGGCTAGAGACATCAGTGCCAGACTTCCTCTTTGCTATTGTAGAAGAGCTTGTTCAAAATTTTCTTAGCCTGAAATTCAAGGCACTTGTGGGTTGATGTAGCCTTGATAAATCATATGTTTGATTTGAGGCTGACTGGGGTATGGAGTTTGAGAAAGGTAGGTATGATTTGAGGTTGACTGGGGTATGGAGTTTGGAGTTTGAGAAAGGTAGGTATGGTATTCAGGTAACAGGCTAAGAGGAGGTTTTAATTTAGCGATTCACCTCACTGCTGCAATAGAGGTAAAGGCTGAACATGAAAAGATTCAATAGGTTCTTGGATATAGTTATGAATACTGACCTCACTCACATGTCATTTTCCTTAGCATTGGAAGACAGTTCTTGACTGGTAACATCAATTATAACTCCTATATTGGATGGGACATCCATCAGATCTACTCAGAGCTAGGGACATCAAGGTTCAACAAGCATTTACAACAGATAGCGGCACATAGGCGTGCTCCATCATCCAGTTAATGTGAGTTAGGGGGTTGAAGAGACACAGGATATTTGCTTTGGAAGGGAATGGGATCTCCAGAAACATTTATTTTCAGCCCTTGTCAGCTTATCACAAACATCCAATATGGCTTCCGTAATACTGCAGTAGTATATGCAGCAGATATAGCTATAACTATTCATTCAGGATGTGCACTGACCTTGAAACCAGTTGTGGTGCAGTGGTTAAATGCCTGTACTGCAGGTAAAACTGTGCTCATGACCTGGGGTTCAATCCCCGGCTCATGGTTGATTCAGCCTTCTATCCTTCCGAGGTTGGTAAAATGAGTACTCAGCTTGCTGGGGGTGGGTGGGATATGTTGCTTGCATGATTAAACTGTAAACCACCCAGAGACTACTTGAAGTGGTATGGGGAGGTATATAAGCAGGACACTTTGCTTTGCTTTTTTGGATGTGCAGCTTGAATATATTTGGGGTCAGCCTCTTGATTTGCCCCCTCCCCAACTTAACTGGAGGATGATGCCTACCCTTATCTGTTTTAGGAAATTCAAATGTAGCTATAAAAGTATTCCTTTTTGTTAAATTTGCAGACATGGTAATTATATCTTTGTGATATAAGGTGGTGTGATTTATTGTGAAGCAGCTTCTTCCAGCAGACAAACATATCCCCATTTCTGCATCCCTTTCCCCAGTGTACAATTTCTTTTACATATCTCCCAACTTAATAAAGCACAATTGTAGGTAAGCTTTCCCCTTGCCACCAAAATCTGCATTTTTAGTTGTCCACATTTTTGAAGCATAAACATGGGTTTGTGCGGAAACAATGTAGACCCTGGCAATAAATGGATTTGTGATGCCAGATGTGCTTTATACCACTGCCAGTATCAATAAGTGCAAGACATGGGTAATTAAAAAAATTAATATTGCCCAAAGCAATACGAATATTATAATGTGCAGAGCACAGTATATTATAATATGGATAACCATGAAATATGATCCATAATGAGAGCTGATTACTGAGAATTGTCATGGATTGCCACTCAAGGCTCCCTCCCTGTAGGCACATGGCCACAGCTCTCCCGCTTATCTTGAGATAGGACTCAGTAGGTAAATGTGGGGAGGTTATGGAGCCTGAGTGGGATCAGCCCATAAGAGGCACAAGTACGTTGTTGGACTGGCTTAGGCAAATAAGATTTGTGTCCCAACCCTGCAAGGTAGTCTGACAACACTCCCATTAAAAATGCCAAGAAGTCTGGGTAGTTGGGGAAGTATAAGACTGGTTTCAGTACTATGGACCCTCTCAGGGCAACCTCAGACAACTGCTTGGAAGGATTTTTGTAGTTTATTAAAAAGAAAGTAAAAGTAAAAAGAGGACAATTAAAAATTGGAAAGAGTTCCAAATACAGCACAGGAGCAAATGTAGTCACAGTTTTACACAGGTCTAGTCAGACTCAAATTAGCATTAATAGCAATAATGGCTTTAGCTTATACAGCAGTAATTAAAAATTGGTTGAAAAAAATGTCCCAGTCACTTAATAACTCTTAACCCCCTTTGATCAGTCTAGCAACAAAAGACATGCTTCCTTCCCAGCTACAAAATCTGCATGACCCTTGGAGAAAGCAAAACAAAACAAAAGCAAAGTGTGCTTAGATACCTCCCAATAGTACTTAAAGCACTCTCTAGGCAGCTTACAATTCAACTATGCAGGCGACACATCCCCCACCCCCAGCAATCTGGGTACTCATTTTACCAACCTTGGAAGGATGGAAGGCTGAGTCAGTGCATGTGTGCATTTCCTTGTGGCATATTGGTTAAATGTCTGTACTGCAAGTAAAACTGTGCTCATGACCTGGGGTTCAATCCCAGGTAGCCAGGTCATGGTTGACTCAGCCTTCCATCCTCCCGAGGTCGTTAAAATGAGTACCCAAATGAGCTTGCGGGTGGGGGGGGCAATGTATAGCCAGCATACTGTAATTAAACTGTAAACCGCACAGAGACTACTTGAAGTGGTATGGGGTGGTATATAAGCAGAACACTTTGCTTTTTTTGCTTTTTTTGTGAGCACAGTTTTGGCTGCAGTACAGCAGTCTAACCACTATGCCATGAAACCCTAGAAATTCCTATCTCACTGTTACAGATTTGGGGACTGCTTTTCATTCCCCAGGAGATAAGTGTGAGGTGTTAAAACCCTTTGACTTTTGCTTCAAGGTCCTTCAATCAAGTCAGAGTTAAAGCTACAGTTCCTTATGAGTGTTATTTGAAGATTATCAGCAACATGTAGTGAGCTGTCCTTTCTTTGAAGTATCCAGGAACAAAAGATTAAAGTGGGGATGCAAATCAGTTTATTGCAAGTTGGCCTCTTCTTCTTTTGTTCAAATTTCCATATGGAAACATGGAATAATCCAGAAACTGAACTTAACATTTCATATCTCCCCCAGTTCATCAATTTCTTCACAAGAGTTACAGTACTACAAGGTCTAGGAACAGCAAAAAAAAAAAAAAAAATCCAAATAAACCTAGCACCGGCCCTGTACACAACAACACAACACAACACAACACAACACACAACACACACACACACACACACACACACACACACACACACACACACACACACACACACACACACACACACACACACACGCGCGCACACACACACACACACACACACACACACACACACACACACACACACACAGAGTGCTAAGTACTCCACCTAGGAAAAAGAAACCCTGAAATGTTCTCTGGGGCTCACAATCAGAAGGGAGAAAAGAAAAATGAATATCTACCAGATTAAAAAAGAACAACTAGGATAGAGATACAGCTAATATCACAACAGAAAGATCAGCATTATAGACATTTGCTGCCTGCCACCTTCTACTTCTCCATTTTTACAAGGACATACGTGTTCCCAACATGGAAATCCATGACTTCTCCTCTTCAAAAGTTGTAGAAATTGAGGCAGTAAATGAGGTCAAGGTAGACACTGTCCTGAATTTGAAGAATTAATGTTAGCCACTTCGTTAGCTTATAAATATAATGTTTCTGCGGTAAGGATACTGTAGAATGACCCAAATGATGTTGTAGTTTTCTCTCTCTCTCTCTCTCTCTCTCTCTCTCTCTCTCTCTCTCTCTCTCTCTCTCTCTCTCTCTCTCTCTCTGTCTCTTCATTCAGTTGTACATTTGGCTTCAGAGTAGCCAAGCACTACTAAACTGCTTGTTGAATCAGTAGTTTTTTTGAAATAAGTCTCTCAAGTTTGCTCAAAAGGCATTTTATTCAATCAAACCTGACCATGGTTTTGTTCTTGTTTTTTTCCCTTACTGAAGTGTGGTAAACCCTGAAACATACAGATATCTGAGGCAAAATGTGCTTCATCCCATGGGTGGGTGTTGGAAGTGCAAAATGAGTATTTTCATATGGTAACATGAACCCCAGGCTGCACATCCGATCTCACCTGATTTCAGAAGCTAACCTTGTTTGGGCCTGGTTAGTATTTGGATAGGAGACCATCAGGGAATACCAGGTGCTGTAGGTGCCTGGAGTAGTAACTGGCAAACCACTCCAGTATTCCTGCCAAGAAAACTCCATGGACATGGAGTCACAAAGGGTCAGTCACGACTGTAACAACACAACCAGGGCCGGCACGTCCATTAAGGTGAACTAGGCAGTTGCCTAGGGCGCCAAAATGGAGAGGGGGTGCTGGCCAGCCTGCTGCTCCCCTGCCGCTGGCCACCGCCGTCCATCCCCATGCCGCCTGTCCCCCGCCGCCCGACGCTGCCCGCCCGCCACCCCGCACCCATCACCGCACACCCTGTCCCCGTCCCCATCCCCCGTCATTGCCCCCCCTGATGCCCTGCCCCCTGCCGCTGCCGCCTGCCGCCCTGGCCACCCCCTGCCCCCGCCCCTCACCTAGGGTGCAAAAAAACCTAACACCAGCCCTGGACACAACACACACACACACACACACACACACACACACACACACACACACACACACACACACACACACACACACACATGAGTGCAAAGTACTCCACCTAGGAAAAAGAAACACACAATTACAAGATGGGAAATACCTGGCTTCCAATACAATGGTACCCTACTTAAGAGCAGCTCTACTTAAGAGCATTTTGACTTAAGAACGTGAGAATCCTTGCTTTTGAACCCCATTTTAATTTGATTTTGAAGGCTGCCCATCAGGAAGACACATTGCCCTGAAAGTGTAGACAGAACAGAATGCTGACAGCAAACTGTGCTACTTCGGTGAACCCCCGGTATTGCCGGTCCGTGGACCGGTTTTCCTCCCCTTTTCCTCCACCGCCCTTCCTTGTTTTCCCCTCCCTCCTGGCCCCGGCGCCCCGCGCGCGGCACCCGCCTGGCCGCGCCGGGAAGCGCCCTCGCGGCACCAACGAGCCGCCGCCGCCTTCTCCTGTTCCTCCTCCTCCTCCCGCCGCCGCCGCCGAAGATGCCTGCGGGGGGGTGGCTGCCTGAGGAGGCTGCCTTCCCGGCGCGTCCGGGCGGGTGCCGCGCGCGGGGCGCCGGGGCCAGAGAAAGAAATCAGGAAGGACACATTGCCCTGAAGGATTGATGGCCCGCCCAGGAGCCCCAGGTTCCCCCCCCCCAGAAGCCGCCGCCGCAGCTCTCGTGCCTCCCCCTCCTCCTTCCCTCCCATCCTTTGCTTTTCATGCTTCGGGCCACAGAAAAAATATCAAAAATGTCCCGGTCCGTGGGGACAAAAAGGTTGGGGAGCACTGTGCTACTTGACTAGATTCTCCAAAGACCTATGGTTTAACATGTTGTAAAAATAAAAGTAGATCCTCATTGTGAAGCTCTCCAAAGCACTTTATGTACCACACTTATTTAAACATTTACCTTTGAGGATTTTATCTTAACATACTGTTCTTCTTAACCCCCTGTTTTGTCTTGAAGATCAAGGAGTAAAAGCCCTGGAACTTGATAGTTCCTTGTGAACCAGGTGGTGACTGCCATACATTTGACAAAGCAAAATGAATGAGGTTCTGGCAGCTTGCCTGGTGAGGTACTCCAGTCATGCTACTGACACCAGGGAAAAGCACCACTACCAGTAAGATCGAGAAGGTAGAGCATCTAATTTACATTGTACTAGGACACATGTCTGAAAAATGGAGATGAGAGAGAGGAACATTAGAATTGCAAACAATAAATCCCCTATTGCTGCATTGGAAAGAGAACAGACACTGAAAGGCAGTCATGCTCAGACTTCCCTAAATATTCTGGTTGTTTTCAAATAGAAATAACATGTGTTACATATACATCACCATTTTCTGTATGTCTACATATGCAGGCTTAACTAGTTACAAAAAAAATGAATTATGAATGTTAGCATAGCATCCATTGTGATGTTAGTCATTACTATAATGTCATTCATATTCTGCCATTCACAATGAGGCTCATAATACAACCTTTCTGTATTACAGCATATTCCTTTCAGCATATTGGACCATTATGGTTAAAACAAAGAGTGCCCATAGCAGTTAACTTAAGAACAAACTAGATGATCTTTAGCATCGTCTAATCCAAAGATGGGGGCTTGAGGTGTGGGATTTGCTCTCAAGTCAATTTTAAATTGTGTGTGTGTGTTGTGTCGTTACAGTCGTGACTGACATGATTCAACTTGGTTCACACCCACTGTACCAAATTACTTGAAATCAACTTGCAAGTTGGAACCCACCCTTTGTTTTTTTCTGGGGGGGGGAAGGAGGGAGGGAGCTTTTTAATAGGGAGTTTGACTTGGGGCTTGGTACTTCATACCAAAGGCTTGGGACGTGTGGTGACCTTACTTCCGGTTGAAGTAAGGTCACCCAATTTTCATTTCCTAATTTCCTAACAATTTCCTAATTTTCATACTAGTGTGTATGTGTGTGCATGTGGGAGCCACATATAGTATTCCTCAGGCACTTTAAATGACATACAGTATTTGGCAACTTTTATTGTCAAAAACTGTGTGGTGCCACTAGGTAAGGTGTTGAATGCCTCCCCAAAACACTCCCAGCCAAGTATTATGGGCTTACGCTTTCTATTCTGCTTCAGCCAGTGCCTCCCTGACCCAAGCTGTTATCATTTATCTGTCAGATGCTTAGGGAAAGGGCTTTTCTATTTTAGTTTATCACTTTGTTTCTGCTGGTAACAAGGTGCCTTGCATGTGATGTGTGCATTGTTTTCTGTTTGTAGTCTGCTTTGTTTCTTTTTCGTCACACACAAAAAGAAATAATGAGGAAAGTGTTGTGTGTTGTTGTTTTTTAATGCATGTTACTGAGGGACTACTGGTAATTAATATGAAGGGGAAAGTACTTTCTAAGTTAGGAAAGATAAAGGTCAAAAAAAGTATACTTTATACTTTTTCTCTAAACTTTTTTAGAGATCCTTAAGCTTTGTGACACACACACACACACACTGTAGACACTCTGGGCAGGTTTTTCCTAATAAACTCTAGCAAAGACTACTTCTGCTGACTGACTCTAAAAGAGGCTTCTAGAAGAGGTAGCCATGTTACTTTATGCAAATATATCAGATAGAAACATAAGAAAAATAAAAACATAAAGAAGTTGTGGACAACGTGCACACTGAAATATTTGTTGTTCAGTCGTTCAGTCGTGTACGACTCTTCATGACTGAAATATAGCAATTAGTTATTAAGGTGCCACCAAGTTTTTGCCTTCTTGATTTTTTATTTTTCTTTTGTTTTGGTCTAATAAAGCAGACCTATGTTTCTCCCTTGAATTGTAATTCAAGGCTTGGCTAGGTGACTCAATTGGAATGGGCTGGGCTGGGCTGGAAGGACAGATTTTGAAGCTGAGGCTCCAGTACTTTGGCCACCTCATGAGGAGAGAGGACTCATTGGAAAACTCCCTGAGGTTGGGAAAGATTTAAGGCAAAAGGAAAAGAGGACAGCAGAGAATGCGATGGTTGGATGGTGTCATCGATGCAACCAATATGGATTTGACCAAACTCTGGGAGACAGTGGAAGATAGGAAGGCCTGGCAAGCTCTGGTCCATGGGGTCACGAAGAGTCGGACACGATTGAACGACTGAATGACGACGAAGGTTGTATATAATATAGCATAAAATAAGAGTGCTCTACATGGGAACAGTGTGGCTGTCATTCATTCTAACCCAGGCATTGCTCCACATTCTTCTGTACGATCTTCATGTACAGATACCACAATTGCTAGAAGTTGGTCACCAGCTCAGGAGAATTTGGAACTAGGACCTAGAAATCAGATATCTGTTGGTTAAACCAAATACTACATTTCTCATGTACCAGTCCAATAAGAATCAGTATTGCACTTAGTGGGCCCTTTGAGTCATGGGATCCTATTATTTAACTGGATCTTCTTGCTGAGTCACTGACACCAGTCAATTAGGAAACATCAGGCTAATATGATAACAACATGGTGCTGAGAAAAGAAACCTAGGAGGTGCTATAAAGATGTGAAATTTTGTGTGTACGGTGTGTTAAATAACTAAGGTGTGTGTGGAAAAAGTAGCCCTAAAACTGAAAGTGCTTTTAAAAATGAGACTTGAACAACAGTTTACAAAAGTCATTGCAAAATAACCAGCTAGCTTTCCAGCTATTGTACGAGGTCATTGACAGTTGACAGCTGACAATTGAGCATATTTATATTGCAATGTGTTAACAGGGCTAGAGGTGGCATTTGTGGGTCCTTTATAACTACAGTGGCACACTATGTTGGCGTGCCAGAGCCTTTATGGGGCATAGAAGTAAAAGGATATTCAGATGCAGGAAGAACCTTGTATAAGGTGCTTTGGGATGAATGACAGCTTTGACAAACACAGGCTTCTAATCCCCCCCCCCCCGGAAGTCTACAACGTTCTGCAAGACTCTTAAGGAAAGAGTCATGCATCAGATCCCCTGACCTGACAATGCTTCCCGAAGCCAATTAGCCTTACTCTGGACATGCGATGGTCTTCCCAGAGGGATCACTGGTGTTGCTTTTTGAAAGGGAGCAAAAGTGTTTTTGAAGCATCCCTACATTCTGGTTCAGACCTCCTCAAAACTGTTTCCTTTGAGTCTCCTCTCTTAAATATCCATGTATGGACAACTCAGTGGCTTCAGTATCTGTCTGCAGAGCCAGAGGTTGGGTGTTCGATTCCTGGCTGTGCCTCCTGCAAGAAGAGCCAGCCTGTGTAGCCTTGGGCAATCGGCACAGTCCCAGGATGCTTCCAGAAGAAAAGACTGGTGAACCACTTTTGAGTATTCTTTGCCTGGAAAACCCTGGAAAGTATTGCCATAGGTCAGAAATGACTTGATGGCCGCTCTTCTTCTTCTTCTTCTTCTTCTTCTTCTTCTTCTTCTTCTTCTTCTTCTTCTTCTTCTTCTTCTTCTTCTTCTTCATCACCATCATCATTGCGGCCTCCTCCTCCTCCTCCTCCTCCTCCTCCTCCTCCACCACCACCACCACCACCACCACCATCTCATCATCAATTTGAAATCTAAGAGTAGAACAAAACCCTATGGCAATTACCTATGAAAATGTCCTGTGATCACTTTTCACGGCTGAAGTGCTGTGTCTCTTCAGTTGCAGAATTAACACCACTTATTGAGCTGTACTCTTATTTTCTTTGTTGAGGTCTTCTTACCATGGGGTGGGAGTTGGGAGGAGGAAGAGATCCCACAGGAGATATATTAAGAGCTTGCAGGACGTAGCAAAATCTCTTTAATTGACAGCTTGCTACGAGCATTTGCAGAGCACAACAAAGGCTAAGGACTGAGTGGAGAGAGACACATCAGCAACTCTAATTACTTGCTCACTCTTTGTTGATAAAAGAAGAAAACTCACAATCTCTCCCTTAGCGGCTGAGAACAAGGGGTGATTTTTATAGCGGCTGTCATGGCTTGCCACAAAAGTCATGTAAACATCACAATTGCTGCTAGGTGCATCAGTGTCAGAAGCATCTGCAGGTGCAATGTAAGCCTGAATGCTTTAAACAAAACAACCCTGAAGGCAAACCTATGCTCATAAACCATTTTGGAGGCAGCATCCTGTTGTCCAGTGTGCCAGTATCTTTCCCTGTGCCATGGGAATGCTGCTGGGGGAATGGAGAGCTAAGGCAGACACTATTGTAAGAGTGCTGTGGGTAACCGATTCTCAGTTTTGGAAAACATTAACTACCAGGGGGAAGCCAGGTGCAAATGCAGGTTCGCTGCACAGACTGTAAGGACAGGTGGTTTAACCCTTCTTTCCCAAGATGTAACATTACTAAAGAGAGGAAGGCCAGGGGAAGAGGTCCCATTTGCAGAAGTGTTTGCTTTGCCTTAAGCTTCATAGTCACAAGAGAAGGGATTTTCATGGAGATTCTGACTGGAAGGAGAAGGATCGAACTCATGCTAGAACTGGGGATTTTAAGAAAACTGTTTTAGGGGAAGAACAGAAGAAGATGACAACACATTGTTTCCCTCTAAGTATAGGAAGTGGTTTCAAGGAGGAGTGAATGTGTGTGTGTGTGTGTGTGAGAGAGAGAGAGAGAGAGAGAGAGAGAGAGAGAGAGAGAGAGATTCATCAGTTGCCTCCTTTCCCCTGGCTCCTGAGGGCTATAGCTCATTATTAGTATCATCACTTATACAGCCGGCCTTGATTGACATTAGAGATGGGCACGAAATGAAAAAAATTTCGTTTTCATTTTCGTTTTTTCATTTCGTTACGTAATGAAACGACAAACAAATTTTGTCTCTAAAATGAAACGAAATGAACAGAAACACCAGAAATTCTGTCGTCTGTTTCGTTTTCGTTGCGGCAATACATTGAACTGCTTTAAATGCTTAAAAAAATCACAAAAATTGAAATAAATGATAACGAAACGGTAACGAAATGAACGAAAATGAAAACAATTTTTTTTGCAAAAATTCCCAAAAAAACGGAAAGGAAACGAAACGGACCCCCTAAATGACAAACGACAAACGAAACACCATTTTTTTTATTCGTGCCCATCTCTAATTGAAATAATATGTAACTCACTGCCAGTGTAACCATATGCGCAGGCAACATGTGAATGGAGTTGGCTTTTTTGGAAATTTGGGAGTGCAATGTCCTCTAGAATTTATATTCATTGAGAGAGAGAGAGAGAGAGAGAGAGAGAGAGAGAGAGAGAGACAGCAGATTTGAGGAATCATTCTACAGAGCCCTTTCTCTCTAGATAATGGGTTTCTTTGTTACAGTCCTTGTAACTTTTTTCATAGATGGATTATTTTGAAATAACATTCACTAACTTCTTCCTAGAATTAATTTGCCATCATTTACTGGTGTAGTTGACAACTGGGAGAGGGCGACAATAGTATGTGATTTGTAAAGCACAGATGTCCTTTTAAAGAGGGCCCCAGAATTCCTGGTAAAAAGTTCATTCATAAAAAGCCATCTTAATTCTGAGTACTTGTTAGATAACATACCTAACTGGTAGATATTAGACATGGGCACGACTAGGCAAAATTCTTGTTTCCGTTTTCGGTTCTCGTTATCGTTACGTAACGGGTAACGGTAACGAGAATTACTCCGCTCCAACTCAAACTTGAACCAAAAAAGAAAAATTGGGTCTGATTTTTTGTTGTCGTTCATGGCATCGCGGCGATCATGCGATGCCAAGCAGCACAGAAAAAAAGTTTTTAAAAAAACCAGATTCCCGGCCATAAAAGCAGGCGAAAATATGCCTGCCTCAGTGAGGGCACCTACCGAGGGGTGGTTTCTGGGGGGTCCCCGGCCTTCCCCCCCTCCTCTCCTCTCCTGGGCTGCTGGTACCAGGCTGGGGGGGCATCCTCGTCGTCTCCATTTGCCATGCGGTGGGGGGGGGGTCCAAAATGGAGACCGCAATATTTATTTTTAAATCGTGGTCCAAAAACCCACCAAAGCACCACAGAAACATTTGAAAATTAGGTATTTTAAATGCCTGATTTTTTATAGTAGCAAGAGTGGGTTTTTCTTGCAATAAAACGTCTCCATTGATTTTATTTTATTTTTATTTTTATTTTTATTTTTTTACACCTGCGCATGCGCAATGATGGGCTTGCCGTGGGATGGGACCATGCAAATTTTTGGACCCATTCCACCAATCACATGGCCAGGTTTTGACTGAGACTTCTGGGTGTGCCAGAGGGCATTAAAAGCCCACAAACCCTAACCCTAACCCTAACCCTAACCCTAACCCAACCCTAACCCATACGCCAGTACGCTGTCCTTCTTAGTGGGTCAGAGGCACCCAGAGGTGCAGCCCACTAACCCACCCTAACCTTAACCGTAACCGTAACCCTAAGCCTAGCCCTTACCCTAACCCCAACCCTAACCCAGATCCGTACGCAAGTACACTTTCCTTCTTAGTGGGTCCCAGGCACCCAGAGAGGTGCCTCCCACAGCCCACTATCCCCTATCCCATTCCCTAACCTGTACGTCAGTACGCTAGTATGCTCCCCTTCTTAGTGAGTCAAAGTGAGGCCCCCAGAGAGGTGCCTCGCAGAGCCCACTATCCCCTATCCAATTCCCTAACCTGTACGGCAGTATGCTACTATGCTTCCCTTCTTACTGAGTCAGAGGCACCCAGAGAGGTGCCTCTGCCACCCCACCCTAACATAATGTAATGTAAATGTATGGTACACGGCGGCTCCACGAAACGCTTCCCTTGCTTCCCTTCTTAGTGGGTCAGACGTCAGAGAAGCACCCAGAGAGGTGCCTCCCAGAGCCCACTTACCCCAACCCCAACCCCAACCCCAACCCCAACACAAACGACAAACGACAAATGGAAATGACAAATTTTTGAAAATTTCCTCGACAAACGGAAACGAGCCGAAACGGACCCATCCCGACAATCGAAAACTCAAAACGTCATTTTTCCTGGTCGTGCCCATCTCTAGTAGATATCATTGTGGGTTATTGATGAAAGTATACTTTCTCTGATTAGCAAAGCCATACATTCTTTTCTGTGTTCAGTCACCCTTCAGTTATGGATACATTTAGGGGCTTATTTTTCATTGGCTGGGCATGTGCTCTTCTTCTAAGCTTTCCTTTTTCTACAATTCTAACTATGGTTCAGAATACAGAACTAGAAAAAGATCAGGTGGTAAAGGTGGCATGGATAATCATAGCACAGAAATTGTTGGGTCATGGATTAGTCAGTGACACACTTGATTCCCCACCAATGGCTTACAATGACTGCTGTTGAAAAAAAGTGGCCATATATTTGATGTTCTATTCACCACATGCCTAGGAAACATGAATGATGAGGGATTTGAGTATGAGAACTATAAGTGTAGCAGCAATGAATTCTCAATGCAACAAGCATTCACAATTTTGCTGAAGAATGTCCAAACTTTGGCCTTCCAGATGTTTTCAACCACAACTCGCACAGTCTTTTGTCACTGACAATCTAAACTTAGAATTCTGGGAGTTGTGGTCCAAAACATGAGGAGGGCTGAAGTTTGGACATGCCTGGGGTAAATGTTTAAAATGGATTTTGTTTTTGTTTTGTTCTGTTATAGACCCTAGGGAGAGTCAACTGGAAGTTTGGGTAGATGTGCCATCAGTATGTTTGAATCAACTGCACCTTGGATCTCCACCATCTTAAGGAGCATGTGATCTAACTGATCTTTCTTTATGCATCAGTAAAGAATTCAGAAGTGCTTGTTATTTTAAGAAAATGAAATCTGAATTTCTCCTTCAGAAAGATACCTCAATTTAAATGTAGTTGTATGAACACAAGCTTGTCTAGTCCCCAAGAGAAACCAGATTTAAGTGTGTGAAAGAAGGGCAAAGAACTTAAATAGCAACTCTTAACGTGACCTCTTTAGAGTTCAAAGTGCCTCAGAATCCCTTCTAATCAGCACATCTATTAATTCACTAGGTAACTGTTTTTCTTTTCCTTTTCCTTTTTGATAAGTAACTTGACTTTTATCAGCTTCCATAGACCTCCTTTGAAAAAAGGTCAGTGACACCCTCAAGAGATTCCTTCCTTGTTGTGGCCATTTTATCAGTTAACCTTTGAAACACAATTACATCCATTTTGTTAACAAGAAAGTTCTATTTGCTTAGAGCCCGTGGTGTTAGCTTGACATGACTTGGCCATTTTAAACATTTACCCAGCTCTTTTCTGAGTTGTGACCTCCTGTGATAATGGCAGTGGTGGTGTGTTAATCTTTTGGGTCATTCTCAAGGCACATTTCCCCTTTCATAGCACAAGGGCAGACCAAATAGAAACTGTACATTTCCCCCTATAATTCAATTCATATAATGGTAGTGTATTATGTGTAGAAAGGCTTCTACACATGTTTTTAATGTAACTTAATAGTAGCTTGAGCACTAGAAATTTGGATTCCTTTAAGAGCTGGTAGTGAATTTCTGAATCAGTTGTGTAGGATTGTCATCTTAATGTTTTAAGGCATATAATTCAACAGTTGACTTTCAACGGGACAATATGTCTCTTGTGTGGCTCATGTTTGTTGAGAGACCAAGGGAAATGTGAGCAATCTGATCTTGTTCAACGTGGCTTGTGCTAGGGAAGCTGTCCACTAATATAAGAGACAAGGTCAAGTACATCTTTATTTCACTTATTTGTTTGTATGGTTTACAATAAACTCCATAAGGCCACGGACTCTCCATAAACTCTGTACTTACCTACAGCCAACGCCAAGAGTGAAATTGGTTGAAATCCAGAAGTAAGTTGCAACTGGAGAAGGCCCATTGAATAAATGGAACTCATTTCAATGTTGACTCACCAAATCCTCACTAATTCGATTTACCACTGGATTTCAGTGACTGTGTATTAAGGCAAATCACACTTTGAAAATAATGGAACTTAACAGAATGTACATCTTAGGCAAACAAGGCAAATGTGCACAACTCATTCAGCTGGTGATGGGATATGAACAGGAGTGCACTCTTTGAACCCTGAATGCTTTACTCAGGATATTCCTGGAATGGAGATCTTATGCTCTTGCTACCATATGGTTTTGAACCTATTTGGAAAACAAAAAGGAAAATAATTAATTTCAACCTAATGCCAAGCTATGAACTGTTCCTGCATTTTTGTAATGTATAACATGCCTTTGGCCTCAGGATAAGCAGTGAGAAATTGAAGATAATGCATGTGAATTCCACAGTCCCAACACAGGGAATTATGCACAGATAGGAGCAGTTAGAGGAAGTGGAGAGGTCCACTTTTCTGGGTAGTATGATTACCCAGAATGGAGATGCAGAGATGGATGCTAAGTGCCACCGAGGAAGTGATCCTCATTTGTTAGAAGATGAACAAATTCTGATCCTCTCTATTCATATTGCTGAAGATTACGTAAGTCCCATTTGTTTGTCTCTATTGTGAGCCTGACAGTTATGTATGTCAGTGAAACTTGGAAGGCATCAGAAAGTATCAACCAGAGGCTTCACATCTTCCAAGAGAGGTGCCTCTACCAAATTCTAAAGACCCAATATTTTGACCACATCACCAGGTGCTCCAAAAGCATGGATCTTGTAAACTTCATAATAGGGTTGCATGCAGAAGACTCCCATTGGCTGGCCACATTTTCCATATGAAGAACAATCAGATTGCTAAGGTAGCAATGAGTTGGACCTCCCCCATTGGCATCAAATCACACTGAGGATCCCCTCAAATAGCATGGCAAAAAACACTGACAGAAGACATGAAGATACTACATATGGGCGGAGCTGGGAAATCCTTGCTGCCTGATAGCATGAAGTGGATCATAAGTCAGCCACAACATTTGTAAACACCTGTCGAAGCTGGGTCAAGTGCTCCATGTCAGACAGCTTTTTTTGACCTATTCAGTCTAATAATGATAGAATATTCCTGGAACAAAGGGTTGCTGTTGTTTTGTGGCTATATCTCTCTTTGTGCTTCTTGTGAGGCAGTGATGTGTTTTTCTTTGGACAAAAGCTATAGATGAATGGGTTGCTTGCATATGTTGTATTTAGACATTGACCATGCAGTCACACTGCTAGGAAAATGACATTGTCTGAATTAATTACCACATCACTCTGAGCTAGACTACATAGAGGGAAAATTACAGGAAGTACTACGGGTTTGAAGATAGCTGATTTTCACCTTTCCTCTTGCCTCATGAGTGAGGATGGGGAACACATCTGCACGCACGCACGCACGCACGCACACACACACACACACACACACACACACACACACACACACACACACAAGCAGTACCAGAACTCACCTCTTGTCACAAACTAGGGATGGGCATGAAATGAAAAACTAAATGCTGTTTTGTTGTTTCGTTACATAACAAAGTGAAACAAAATAAAACAAAACGAAGCAGCATTTCGTTACAGACAAAATGAAACGGCTGTTTTTCCATTGAAAAGAATCATTTCGTTCCATTTGTAAAATTGTGGCTTGCCTGCCGGTGTTCCGCCACCGCCACCACCACCGAGACTGCTCAGCCAGGCTGAAGAGGGTGAGTGGCTGGCAGGCCAGCTTAGGCCCGCTGCCGGGGCCTCCACTTCTGCCACCAGAGCCGCTGCCACTGCAGCAGGAGAGGGTGAGCAGCCAGCAGGCCGGCCTAGGCCCACCGCTGCTGGAGTTGCTATGGCTGCTGCCAGAAGCCTGCTAGACAGCTGGGCAGGCTGACCTAGGACCCCCCCCCCTTGTGATGTGTGTAACCTTTTAGCTTTTGTCAACAACAAATCACACAAGCATTCTGCCTGTGCATCTTTTGGTAACACAGGTAGTGAAAGCTAATTGTCAGCTTAGCAGTTGAGGTTCAGGCAATAGTTCTTAATTTTTCTCGTGTGGATTCATTCACCATCATGAGTCTGCGTGTTGTCCTCTCCATATAAGATTCTGGTCATTTTTGTATTGTTGAGAAGTATCCATTTGACAGATATGCAGAATTAAATAAAATGAATTGCAAAATTCATTCAAAAACCACTAATGTCAACTATCTTAGGGAAGACTGAAAGACAATTAAGGGGTAAGTTACTTTTGATCAGCTAAATCAGTGTAAGAATCATTCATTTGTTGGAACATGCAGCACTGCATTTTCCCATGAACCTCAAAGTTTTCATTCCTCTGTGCATACAATGGGCACCTCCCAGTGGAAAATATTTCCCATTTGAAAACAAACATAAATCTAGATAAGTATCAAAAAGATGGCTAGTGCCAGAATTTATACACAATGATTTCTCCACTACCACCCCCTGGAGTCTGAAATAACATAATCTCACAGTAGAGCTTTACCACATGATGAAGGGTTTGTTGCAAAGGCTCTCAATAATGCTCATTGACGTATATATATTTCATTCTAAATAATGCAGCATTTCCTCCAAAGTTTGGTTCAAAGGTGTCATTTTAAAGCTGAGTTGACAAAGGAACAGTGAACACGCCTTCCATGTCAGTTATCAGAAAAACAAAGGCTGAGTGTGTTTTCTAGTGTCAAGACAGGAGTCTTTTGTGTGTGTGTGTGTGTGTGTGTGTGTGTGTGTGTGTGTGTGTCTGTCTGTCTGTCTGTCTGTCTGTCTGTCTGTCTGTTTAAGAAGCATATCTTCAAGTAGACGAGAACGGAGACTGAACTGTGCCCAGTGGCTAGAAGAATGGTGGGGAAAACTGTAATCCTCTAGATCAGTCATGGTGAAGCTTTTAGTGACTGACTGCCCAAAATGCGATTCAAAACCCACTATTTTTTTCGCCAAGTGCCAATAGAGAAATTTAACCTGAATACAGGTGGATGTGAAGGGGCATTGTTGGGTACCCACAGAAAGAGCTTGAAGTGCCACCTTTGGCATCCATGCCATAGCTTTGTCAACACTGCTTTAGATGTTATTGGACTACACTTTTCATCATTCCTCATTGGCCATGCTAGCAAGGGCTGATGAGAGCTATAGCTTACCAACATCTTCAGCCTTGGACCAGAATCTCCATTTCAGGATAGCCTTCATCCATCACTGACTCCATAATTCCAAGAATGATTATTCTCCTTCACAGTCATAGATGTATACAGCTAATCCCCTCTTCTAGCCCTGTGCAGATGGAATAGCGACAGAAGTTAATATTTCATTTCCCAAAATGTCTCTGTATTTGAGATGGCAACCCTTGCCTCAAGTATAAATGAAGAAAACACAACAGAGTTGTCATAGCAACTGATTGGACAAGTCTCTCCTCCTATCAGGTCTCCTCTCTAGAGCTACTGGGGACAAGATTGGCTACTCTCTAAAAACAGTGGTTCCCTCTTAATTCACCCTTTTGCCACCTTTTACTCTTTTGTACCAATACAGCTGCATTGGATATTGGAATAACTCTTTAACAGTATTTTGTGGAATTAGAGTAAACTTTACATCTTTTAAATACCATGTTTCACCCTTCCTTTTCCTTCAATATCAGTGAAGGTTGCAAACTGAAACCTGAGATTTGATTTCACACTATAGTGGTCCCAGAATCCATCCTCTCTATGTGAGACTGCCATTAGGGAAAACTGAACTGAGGGTTGAATAGAAGTTTTCAAGGCATAGGCAGAAGAGTTTTAGATAGTAGTTTGCCTCCTGGGCAGAGGGCTACAGATTTTGGAGTTCTCCTAGTCTTAATTATAGTATTGTATTGAAGAAAAGAATAGTAGCAACATACCTTAAATAGGTTGGAGGGAAACAATGGACACACTATTCCCCTGCTTATCTACAGTACCATACTCCTTAGAATTATGAAATGTGGTGTAATGTATTCTCAGATGTCAGGTAAGTCTCACTTGGGTTTTATAGATTTGTTTGTCATGAAGGTTAAGTGTGCTGTCTAGCAAGAGCATGATGCGAAGATAAATTGTCCTGATAACACCTCCCAAAATACTGTAATACTTGGATGCAATCTAGAGATATATTAAAAGCACATAAATCCTATTGAAATCAATGGAGGCATTGCTGTGCATTCAGTTCCCATTGATTCTTCCACTCAAATTTGCTGGTTCAGCTCAAACTTCTCTTGGCTACTCTGAACTTAGCTTTGAGAAGCCAGCTTCCCAATCTTGGGAGCTCTGTGACTGCATTCAAGTAAGTGCAGATACAAAGTACTCTGCAATCACTTGAACTAACTTTATACGCATCCAATACACTTCTCAGTATGCAGGGATATTTGTGGGCTAGGCTTACATTGTGTGCTTATACCCTTTTTTACCTTGTCGTTTTTACAAGCTCTGTATTTTCTAGTAATATATTTTATACTGTTTTATCATAATATTTTATACTGTTTTATTGTATTATTTTATACTGTTTTATCACATTTTATTTTAATTGTACTACAATTTGGTTAATAACCGTAAATAAACATTCATTCATTCATTCATTCATTCATTCTTGTACACATTAGGCAAACTGAGTATGATTTCTGGGCTCAGAAGTAAATCGTTATCTTTTGTTTTAAATAAGCAACGTTGTTGCAAAATTACTTTTTAGGGGTAATGAATGGTGAGCAACACTTAACTCCTAAATTTTTTAAAGCATTTAAATCATTTAGGGAAGCATAGTGGAAATAATTTTCCAGAATGTCTGGAAACCTAGGGTATATTCTTTGATTTTGTCTATGTCTACATATATTTCCAAGGTGCAATAACGAAATTGGATACAAGAAGGAACCAAATGAAATATCTTTGTATTTTCTAGCAGGGACAATATAACACATTAGTAACCCCTATGCAACAAGTTACTGAGGTAATCAGAACAATGATAAAAATAACAATAATGTACTCTGGCTGCCTGGAATTAATGTGCAACATGTTCCAAAGATATGACCTCTGGTGTGAACATCTGTCTTCCATCAGCCTCTTCTGTACATCTTGGTAAGCAGGGCAAAGCTTATATTCAGGGGACACCCCCTGAGGAGTTTCTTTGAGGAAGGCTCCATTCTTCCCATTAGGATTTGACCAAGAAAGGCAACAAAAAGAAAGCCTTCCATTTTTCTCCTCTTTGGAGGACAATGGTAACCACTCCAGCTGTTAGGGTTGGAACCCTGTTGAAGCGATTGTGTATGAACTTTACAGTATAAGCTAGTCTAACTTATGTAAGTTAGACTAAACATATGGAAAAGAAGTGCCAATGCCTGCAGTTGCTGAAGTGGGGTGGGGAATGTGTCAGGGGTCCAACATAAATCAACAGGGAAATAGTCCATGTTATCTGTTTTTGTATAGAGAAAACAAACAACATATACTGCTTATATCACCCCATAGAGCCTAAAGCACTCTCTGGGTGTTTTACAATTTAATTATACAGGCTACACATTGCTCCCACACCTCCAGCAAGCTGGGTACTCAATTTACTGACCTTGGAAGGATGGAAGGCTGAGTTAACTTTGAGTTGGCCACCTGGAATTGAACCCCCCTTCCAGATCATGAGCTGAACTTTGGTTGTAGTATAGCAATTTAACTAGGGCATCATGAGGATCCTCAAAATAAGGGTGAATTTGACAGCTGTTGAAATTAACTGAATCTATCTATCTCTATCTATCTATCTATCTATCTATCTATCTATCTATCTATCTATCTATCTATCTATCTATCATAGAATCACAGAGTGGGAAGAGACCTCAGGGGTCATCCAGTCCAACCCCCTGCCATGCAGGAACCCCCATCAAAATACCCATGACAGATGACCATCCAGCCTCTGCTTTAAAACCTCCAAAGAAGGAGACCCCATCACCCTCCATGGACATATATTCCACTACTGAACAGCTCTAACCATCAGCAAGTTCTTTCTAATGTTCAAATGGAATCTCTTTTCCTGTAGTTTGAAACCATTGCTCTGAGTCCTAGTCTCTGAAGCCATGGGAATCAAGCCAGCCCCCTCGTTGATATGACATCCTTTCAAATATTGAAACATGGCCATCATATCCCCTTTCAACCTTTTTTTTTGTAAGACTAAACATCCCCAGATCCCTAAGCTGCTCCTTGTAAGACATATGTTCCAGACCTTTAACCATCATGGTCGCCCTCGTCTGGACCTGCTTGAGGTTGTCAATATCCTTTTTAAATTAAGGAGAGAAGAACTGTACACATTACTCCAGCTGGGGAAGGAGGGGGATTTTCACATTTTTCTTTTCTTAAGGGAGGCTAAATAAAGTCACTTGAAGTGCACACACTATGTGGATATAATGATCATGCCAAATGGCATACTAGACTTCTCTGTGTGAGCTTAAGTGATCCAGTTTAGCCTGCTCCAGCCTGCTCCAGTTGTATCATCTAGGCAAGCCCTTATAATCTTTTGACCAATTATTTAAGGAAAGATGAAATGAGAACTCAGATTAATTAATAATTATTTAATAGATAATTATCTAATAATTAATTAATTTTAGAGTATTTTTACCCTGCTTTTCTCCTTGGAAACGGACACAATACATACATACATACATACATACATACATACATACATACATACATACATACATACATACATACGATTAATTTATTGACATGAAAATGCAAGCAAGCACAGTAACGAACTGGCAAACATTTTAGAAATACATTTTGTACCTCTTGTTTTTTTCAAATAACTAACTTAATTTTCAGAATATGATCTATCTTTGCTAATTTTAATGTGCACTGATCTCAACCTGTACCCCATAATGGACTGCATTCAACAATCAAAAATTTGAAATCAAACAGAACCCTGGGCCTCAATAGTTAGAATTTCACAAAGCATTCAATTATCAGTTGATTCTGCTTCATTCTAAAAGGAAAATATTTTTCCCAGCTAAGAGATTAAGCTGCATGACACTAGTTTCATTTTGTTAAAAAGAGAGAGCGCGAGATTAGACCCAATCTGCAAGTTATTAAACAAAATCTACCATGGGACACAAAATAGAAAAAGAGCCTTTGGTGCACCCTCCCACATGAGGCCAGAGTTGCTGTCCTTCTCTTCAGGCAAGCTTTCCCTGAGTAACTACCTGCATTGTGACTTTCAGATGGACTGTTATGTGCTGCTGCTTGGACTGGGTTAGTAGTTCTATTTGTGTTTTCCATTTTTAAATATTATCTTTTGGAGTGGCTTTGATTCCCCTTTATTCATTTACTTATTGTTCTTACTTAGCTTTAATACTCCCTCTCAAAGAAGTAAGATGCCTCTTCTCACTCATTGTTCTCACATGGTATCTAATTTTGTTAACAGTTGTTGTTGACTCATTGTCTCCGGTTATATATACAGTATTCTCCTTCAGTGTTGTAAGTAGAGATGGGCACACAAAAAAATGATGTTTCGATTTTTTGTTTGTCGGAACGGGTCCGTTTCATTCCGTTTCCATTTCTCGCGAATTTTTTCAAAAAGTTTTCGGTTCGACGTTTTGTTCATCATTTGTCGTTTCTACCGCAATTTAGCGAGATTTGACTTCCCAGAGCATGGGGGTGTCCCGCAATGACCCAGAGCAGGCGGAAAACACTTTAAACGGGGTGATGAATAATATATTTAATAAATATATCATAGCATAAGACTGCATCCTATGCAATAAAGCAAAGTGGGCAGAATGCAATATTCTTTTTTTCTCTTGGTCAACGCTGACTGAACCGGCCACCCTACTTGGTCTGGCTGCCTGTTATACTTTTCTTTGTTTTTTTTTGAATTGAAGCCTTTATCCATCCCATTTCCCCTCCACCTCTCAGAGGCAGCAGGAGACACAGTATTCCGTTCCTCCCCCAAATCTGGATGAGGGTCTACTCTACTCCTCTCAATGTCCCCTCCCCATGACACTCCTTGTAAAGCCAAACAAATGCCACCCTGGTCAACTAGCGGTCAGAGATTCAGATGCTTCCCCCACACACACACTTATCCGGATGAGTGCCCCTCAATCTATCGGGGAATCATCGCCAGTTGGAGTGTCCCGAGGAGCCCGGTTCGCTCATGGAGCGGAAGTGGTCTCGGTGTTGTCTCAGGCAGCCGCGGGCGGAGCCTTCCCTCCCGCTCAGCATGATCCGGACATGTGAGCCCACCTTCAGCTGCTCCTGTCTGCTTACAGCAAAGCCACGAAGCAAGAATGGCGAGGAAGTTCGGGGAAGGAATATTTCAGCCACCTACTTTAGAGGCCAGCTTTTAAATCCAGGAGACCACTTCCACCAACCCAGTGGAGACACAGAGTCCACGCATGCATGTGGCAAAGCCACGAAGCCAGAATGGCGGGGAACAATGGGGAGGGATTCTTTCAGCCACCTACTTTGGAGGCCAGTTTTGACTACCCAGGAGACCACTTCCACCAACCCAGTGGAGACACGGAGTCCACGCACGCAGCAAAGAAGCCAGAACGGCGGGGAACAACGGGGAAGGATTGTTTCCAGCCTGGAACTTCTCTCTCTCAACAAAGCTTTCAGGGAGGAGACAAGTTCCACCAATCCAGTGGAGACACAGAGTCCACGCATGCACGTGGCAAAGAAGCCATGAAGCCAGAACGGCGGGGAACAACGGGGAAGAATTGTTTCAGCCACCTACTTTGGAGGCCAGTTTTCACTACCCAGGAGACCAGTTCCACCAATCCAGTGGAGACACAGAGTCCACGCACGCAGCAAAGAAGCCAGAACGGTGGGGAACAATGGGGAAGGATTACTTCAGCCACCTACTTTGGAGGCCAGTTTTGACTACCCAGGAGACCACTTCCACCAACCCAGTGGAGACACAGAGTCCACGCATGCAGCAAAGAAGCCAGAACGGCAGGGAATAACATGGAAGGATTCTTTCAGCCCCTACTTTGGAGGCCAGTTTTCATATCCAGGAGACCAGTTCCACCTACCCAGTGGAGACACAGAGTCCACGCATGCAGCAAAGAAGCCAGAACGGCAGGGAATAACATGGAAGGATTCTTTCAGCCCCTACTTTGGAGGCCAGTTTTCATATCCAGGAGACCAGTTCCACCTACCCAGTGGAGACACAGAGTCCACGCATGCACGCGGCAAAGCCAGGAAGCCAGAGTTTTGACTGCCGCACAGCAGACAGAGATTCAGATGCTTCCCCTGACCCAACTCATCCTGATGAGTTCCCCTCATTCTCTTGGGGAATCATCGCCAGCGGGAGTATCCCGAGGAGACTGGTTCGCTCATGGAGCAAGCAGAGTAGCAGACTTTCTCTTTCCTTGACCACGACCAGGTTGCGCATCTCGAGGCCCATCTCCAGGGCAGAGACACTCCGCTGCCCTCCACCCCGTCCGGCTTCCCTGCCGTGTCACCGGAAGTGGCCTAACCCTAACCCTAACCCTATCCCTAACCCTGTAATTGTTTTCATTTGGGCCCTACATGCAAGAAGGGCTGCCTGGGAAGAAAAGGACCCCCACCCCACCCGGGACTGCCAGCAAAAAAGGGACCACTGGTATTTCAAGAACTGATTGGCAAAGGCAGCCATTCAGAGAGCAGGAAGGATGGGTGGTGGCGGGGTTGGACCTACTGCCTTTAACTGTTGGGGTGCAGGCAGCTGAGCCCGATTTGTGGCAGTCCACGCAGCAAAGCCACGAGGCCAGAGCGCATGGGAAATTTTCTTGGTTGGGGAGGGATTGTTTCAGCGGCCTCTTTGGAGGCCACAAGGCCAGAGTTTTGACTGCACTGTGCATACACAGTCTACGCAAGCATGCGGCAAATCCACAAAGCCTGAACGGCGGGGAACAATGGGGAGGGATATTTTCAGACACCTACTTTGGAGGCCACCAAGCCAGAGTTTTGCCTGCCCAGTGGAGACACAGTCCACCCAGGAAAGCCAGGAACCCAGAGTTTTGGAGGCCACGAAGCCAGAGTTTTGGAGGCCACTAGACCAGAGTTTTGCCTACCCAGTGGAGACAGTCCACCCAGGAAAGCCAGGAAGCCAGAGTTTTGGAGGCCACTAGGCCAGAGTTTTTGCCTGCCCAGTGGAGACACAGTTCACCCAGGAAAGCCATGAAGCCAGAGTGCAAATGTTAGGGAGGGATTGTTTCTTCCGCCTTTGGAAGCCGGAATGCTAGTTGGAAGGAATCTCCCCTCCTTCTGCAAAGGGATTTCCCAACCTGGAGTGTAACTGGTGGGAGTGAACCCCCCCATGTTGGAGGACAGAGTACCCCAATTCTAAACAAAATAGTTGATGATGCCTGTGCCTGTTAAAGTTGGTCTCCTCAAGTGATTTTCCACCTAGAGGCGGGGGCAGCCGGGGTCGCTGCCTGGGGAAGTCGAGGAGAGTGGCCGACAGGGTGCATGTCGGCTCGGAGGCTGAACTTGAAGCACTGAGCCGCTGATAGGCTGAAGGAGAAGCACCTGGAAGGCTTCCTCCAAGCCGGGAGTCCAGGGAGCCTGTCAGGCAGGCAGGTAGGCAGAGGGGCAGGCAGGCAGCCAGGCAGGTAGGGAAGCAGGCAGTCTGGCTTACAGGTAGGAAGGCAGGCTTGCAGGGAACCCACCCAGGCTAGGGAGGGCACAAAGCCAAAGTGACAGAAGGGAGGATTGTTTCTGCCTTTGGAGGCAGAGTTTCTCCACCCCAGGAGACCAAGTTTTGTCAACCCAGGAGACAGAGTGGATGCAGGAGAACAGGGCTATTTCTTTAAGGCTGTAAGGAGAGCTAGGCCCCTGCTAATCAGTCTTTGAAGTAGGTTGTTTTAAAGTGCATCCTGACCACTTTGTAAGCAAAGTGGCTCCAATACCCCAGGGAAGGGAGGAACGCATCGAGGAAGGCAGGTATTGGGGTGTACTACACTCAGACCAGCCAGGGCCAACGGGGAAATATTGGGCCTACACTGACCCCAGAAAAAAATATTCCTGGGCTGCTACAAAGACCAGGGACACCCTATAAAAAGTGGGCTAATTATATAGCCCTAATTAGATCCATACATGCAGTGGAATTACAGGCATTCAGGCAGACAAAGGTGGAAGGCAGGCAGGCAGGCGAAGCATTCAGGCAGGGCAGGCAGTCATATAGACAGAGCAGAGAGCAAGGCATAACTGCGTTGCAGTGGTGGAATGTTAGGATGGGAGGCATACAGGCATTGTTTAGATTGGGTTAGGGGTAGGGTTAGGGGAAGTTGCACGGCTGCAACTCCAACAGTCTTGTCCGGTACAAAATTATAAACATTGAGTGGTCCTCCCTGGTTTGGAGCCAGGCAAGGGCTAGAAAAATTGGGCCTACACAGACCCTTCCAAATGACACATTGAGTGGTCCTCCCTGGTTTGGAGCCAGGCAAGGGCTAGAAAAATTGGGCCTACAGATACAGTATGATTCCCTTCAAATGACACATTGAGTGGTCCTCCCTGGTTTGGAGCCAGGCAAGGGCTAGAAAAATTGGGCAGTAATCGAACCCTTCAAATTGAGTGGGAATGCAGGAAGGCAGACAGACAGACAGGAAGGCAGGCAGGCAGGCAGCAAGCAAGCAGGCAGGTAGGCAGGTAGGCACAGGGCCAGCCAGGCAGTTAGGCTGGTAGGCAGGCAGGCAAGCAGGCAGTTAGGCAGGTAGGCACAGGGCCAGCCAGGCAGGTAGGCTGGTAGGCAGGCAGGCAGGCAGGCAGGCAGGCTGGCTGGCAGGCAGGCAGGCTGGCTGGCAGGAAGTTGGGCTTGCAGGGAGGAAGCCAAGCTGGGAGGCAGGCATAATTGCAGGCAGGCAGGCATAAGTGTTGCTCTGGTAGTGCATGTTAGAGCAAGGGAGGCCTGTTTGGAAGGAACCGGTGGAAGAACGACTGTGGGCCTAGGTCTTGGAGTGTTGGGGTAATCCCAACATGGAAAGGTTGAAGCGGATGAAAGTCAACCTTTCCATGGTCTCCGGGTCCAGATGAGAGCAGCATGGCCTCAGGACATCTCCCATGTGGGAGAAGACACGCTCACTCTGGACACTGGTGGGTGGGATGGACAAGAGCTCCAACGCCAGAGTCGAAAGAGCGGGCCAGATGTCTGCCTTTCTGGCCCAGTAGTGGAGTGGGTCCAAGGTGAGGGGTAGGAGGGGCTCGGCCATGTACTCCCTCACCATGGTCAGAGCGGGGTCCTGTTCTTCTTCCTCCCTTGCCTCCACTGAGGAGGAGACTGCCATGGCTAGGGCAGAGGCCAGGTAGTTGGCTGCTGGTAAGGAACCTGGTCTCTGGGTGTACACTCCTGCAGTAGAGGAGGAGGAAGACCCTTGCGATATTCCTCTTCTGCATTGCTCTGGCTTCCATGCGCCCTCGGGAACGCTTGGGCCTGATTTGAGGCAGCCATGCGTACTTGATGGCATAGCTCCGTCTTCCAGGAGTTTAGGTCAGCAGCGCTGCCCGCCAGGGAACCCCTGACGCGAGGGTTGCACAGGCATGCCATCCGGTACAACTTTTCCTTCCTGAGTGGGCTAAGGCTGGTATCCATGCCGGTCAACAGCCTGTCTGCCAAGGCCCTGCACTTTGGGAGAAGATCGGCTTCTTCCCGGATACTGGCCTCTAGGCATTGGCGAAGGGCATTTACCAGGGGGAGTACGTGGCCCAGGCTGGCATTGTATTTCTGAGGACGTGGGTGGTCTCCTCAAAAGGCTGCAGGATACCCACCATCTGGGAGAGGGCGAGCCACTCGGTAGCACCAATGTCCAACACCCTTCCCTCAGGCAGGACGGGGGTGGTTGACATGACGTATTCCACCACTTGCCTCTGCTCCACCAGGCGCTTGACCATTTCGTCGGTGGAGTTCCACCGGGTGGTCACGTCCTGGATCAGGACATGCTCTGGTCGGCCCATCTCCGCCTGCCTTTCACGCATCATCCTGGATGCCTTGACGCTGCGTGAGAAGTGCCTGACTATTTTCCTGCACTTGTCCAGCAAGGCCTTGATCTCCAGGGTCCCCTCATCCCAGGAGTCCTTTGGTGCTCCCAGCCCAATGGCATTGCCCACCACTAGGTGCAGTTTGTGTGCTGCGCACACGATGCCATGTAGCCCTGCCCTATCAACCGCATTGATCATGTTACGGCCTGCGTCAGTAACCATGAATCCACGATTGAGCTCCCCCTTGGGTGCCCACTCTCGCAGTGCCGTCTTGAGAACCTCAGCAATGTGGATGCCTTTGGCACTGTTCTCCATGCTTTGTGCCTGGAGAAGCATCACCCTGTACCCTCTTGGGGTGCTCCCTTGTGGCTCCCCCTGTAGTTGTTCTTGGGATGCCCTGGTGTCAATGACCTCCTTGGGTTGCCACCAATGAGCCGTCAGAGAGAGGTATCTGTGGTGCCCATTGGTCCAGAGGTCAGACGTGAAGTGGATCTTCCTTCCACTGGCCCCCTGCAGCAGGGCCCGGACCATGTCCCTGATGGACTCAAAAAGAGAGGGAATCACCCGCCTGCTGAAGGTACGCCGGGATGGAGGCTCATACCATGGAGCCACATGCTTCATCAGGTGCCTGAAGCCTGATGACTCCACAAAGGAGAGGGGCAACCCGTTCATGGCCACCATTTCACCAACCACGTGAGTGGTGGTCTCCTGTGCCTTGGCCCTATTTTGTTGGCTGACAAAACTTCCACACAGTGGCACCACTTCCTGCAGAGTGGCCTGCCTCTTCCCACTCTCAGCGGAGCTGTCTCTGGAGTCCGTCACCATGCCTGCTTCCCGTCTCTTCCTCCCTGAGGAACCAGGGCCTGACACTGTCCCAGGCAGAGTCCCAGGGTGCCTTCGCATGAGGTGGCTACGCAAGGCACTTGAGGAGAGGTGTTTGGGGTCATTCCCCCTGCGCACAACCACCCCACATTTCTCTCACACCGCAAGCTTCGAGTCTTCCGGGCTGTTATCAAAATGCTCCCAGAGAGAGCCGCGAGGCTTATGGAAAGTACTGCCCCCTCTGGTACTGCCTGCCGCTGCTGTGCTGGTGGTGGTGTGGCTTGTACCCTGCTGGGACAATTGACTGCGGCTGTCACTGGTGGTACTCTGAGTGGAAAGAGGGCTGCTCCTTCCATCACTGCCTGAAGCCTGCCTGTCGTCTGTTCCTGCCAACAGGTCCTCAGAATCCGGGATATGTAGATGCAAAGAGCCCGTTTCTGATTCCAAGTCCTCATCTTCCTCCTGATAAATGGGGGGTGTGTGTGTCCATGTCAAAGCCTGGTGGCGTTGGGGCTCGCATGCAGTCATCGATGCTTCCCTCAGTGACAGAAGATGGTACGGTCGTGCTGGTTGTGCAGCTGCTGCTTGGAGAGGGAGTGGCAATATCACTATCTGCACTACTACTTCCTGTGCCTTCCCTGTTTATTTTAGTGGGTGTCCCCCTGCCCTTCCCTCTGGCTCTGCCACCCCTCCTCATTTTTTTATTTCTCAAAAAGTATTAGAAATATGTTTTCTTTTTATATTTGTGTTAAGTAACCAACTATTCTAATAAACTTATCTTTTTGACCCACAAGCTTACTCTCACACTGTGTTCTTTTGTACAAGCTTTCAATGTTGCCCTGCTGGACCTTGGTATAAGTTTCTAATTTCTGAATTCAACTTGATGCACTGAAATGGAATGTGCCTGCCTCTGTGTTCAACTGCACACATAAGACAACAAGTGTATGTATGTAAACAACAAACAAGCACTGGAGTAATGAATCAATATAATATTGTAAGGCTGATATCAGCAGAAGAAGCAGCCTCCCAAAAAGATATTAGGGTGTAAATAAAAACAATATAGTTTAGTAGTAGTAGTTCAGGGAATAAACTGAAAATAATTTTCTGAATTCAACTTGATGCACTGAAATGGAATGTGCCTGCCTGTGTGTTCAAGTGCACACACAAGACAACGAGTGTATGTATGTAAACAACAAACAAACACTGGGGTAAAGAATCAATATAATATTGTAAGGCTGATATCAGCAGAAGCAGCAGCCTCCCAAAAAAGATATTGGGGTGTAAATATAAACAATATAGTTTAGTAGTTGTAGTCAGGTAAACTGAAAGTAATTCTCTGAATTCTTCTGTCCAACTTCAATGGAATGTGTCTCTGTGTTCAAGGGCACACACACAGCACAAGTTTAAAAACAAACAATGAAGTAAGTAATTAGTAAACTAAATAATATTGTGAAATATTCTCCACTTAGGAGGATAGAGGTTCTGTTCTTGGCTTGCACCCCAAATGTGTGTGTATGTGTGCAAGCAAATTGAAGTTGGGAAAAATAGAAAATAAATGGTAGTATATATATATTTAAAATAAATCCACATCTCCCACTCCCAGTCGACCCTCCCCCTTTATCCAATATCAGAAATATCCTCCTCTCCCCACAAAAAAAGCCAGAGAAGAGGACAAATAGAAAACCCTAACTGCTTCCCTTCGCCAAAGCTGCAGGGAATCAAAGAAATTTTTCTAATTAAAAAAATCAATTCCCTCCCTGCCTGCTTAAAGCCTAAAGCCTCCACAGGCCTCCCTCCTCAAATAATCCACTAGCACAGCACAGTCCTCCCTCAACCACATCCAAGACCCAACTGCGACTTCTGGAAGGTGCCTCGGCTTTTTATGCCCTCTGGCACATCCAGAAGTGTCAGTCAAAACCTGGCCATGCCATTGGTGGAATTGTTCAAAAAATTTGCATGGTCCCATCCCATGCCCAGCCCACATGGGCAGGTCTAAAAAAATAAAAAATAAAATAAAATAAAATAAAATCAATGTGATGTTTTATTGCTATAAAAATCCACTGCTGCTACGATTAAAATTCAGGCATTTAAAATAAATAAATTTCACATGTTTCTGTGGTGATTTGGTGTGTTTTTTGACCACGATTTCAAAAGAAAAATTGCGGTCGCCATTTTGGATCCCCCGCACCGCATGGCATGGCGAGACGACAAGGATGATGCCCACCCAGCCTGGTGCCAGCAACCCAGGACAGGAGAGGGGGGGAAGGCCGTAGACCCCCCCCCCGAAACCACCCCTCTGGTAGGTGGCAAAGCCTCAGGCAGGCATATTTTCGCCTGCTTTTTCGGCCAGGAGGGAGTCGGGTTTTTTTTTTTTAACTTTTAAAAACTTTTTCTGTGCTTGCTTGGCATCGCGCGATCGCAGTGATGCCACAAACAGAAACGAAAAACCCGACCAGATTTTTCTTTTTTCGGTTCGAGTTCGAATTGTAACGGCTTAATTACCGTTACCGTTTCCGTTACCTATGGAACTGAAAAAAACGGTAACGGAAACGAAAATTTCGCCGCTCCGTGTCCATGTCTAGTTGTAAGCTTTCTTGGGTCCTTTCCAAGGAGAAAGGCTGGGTGAATATATCTTAAATAAAAATATAAAAATGAAAAAATGCCACCAGGCAGGATTCACTAAGGTTAATGACCAGCATGGAAACAAGCAATATCATACACAGTGTGCAGTATCTTCCAGTGTCCTCAAATCCCAGGCAGGCTTATATGGTAGGACACAATTCTTCAGCTAGCCTGGACTCACACTAATATCTGCTTAGAATCCCATTAGTCAGAATCCTACAATCTACTGATGCAGATGGTACTCTGTTGGCACAAACCACAAATTGCCACAAGTGATCAGCACAGGCACACCGAGCCATGCAACTGGTAAGCTATAGCAAATGCCTATGCTGACTTCTTAGACTCTTAGAACTGCAGAGCTGGAAGGGACCCTATGGATAATCAAGTTCAGCCCCAGCTTGTTGCAATTCACCCTTGCTACAGTTTACCTGTCAGATGTATAGTGTTGGGTGTAACTGACATGCTTCTGGCTATTGAGTTCAGTGTGGTTGTTTCCAGACATGTACGTAGGTACAGATTGCAGCCATAGTCTTCTATCTGGATGGAATGTTTTCATTTGCACAATGCAGCCTTGACTTATCACACAGCCCTATTACCTGACCAAGAACTGGGCCAAACACATCCACACAAATGCAGAACCCAAGCCAGAGAGCATAAACAGCAACCTGGAGGGCAACTAAACCCTATCTTCATTGTATGAGTTATTGTAAAATGGTTACATACTGATACCCCACTGTTGAAAGGTTCCCCAGTGAAGGTTGATTGTGAATTGTTGCTACACATTTATAATCTAGGATGGGAGAAACATGTGACGAAGTATTCTTTACAACAAATGAGTATGATAAGCAATTCCAAAAAGTGCTTAATAAAAGAAAAGAAAAAAGAACTTGAATGCTTTTTATGTGCTTGAGATTTTAATGCAGCAGTGCGCTACAGTATTGCTCCCAAAAATTTTTGTTCCTTTCTAAATATTATAACATAGCATTAGAGTACAAAAGAATCATTTTATGTTTAGTCTGTAAAAGCTAGAACAGTAAGACGAAAATTGCGGGTTCAGGTTCTGTGTTAATAAATGATGTACATTATATATTACACGATATAGCAAGAGCAAATAGTACTTTTATGCTTTCTCCTTATGCTTCCCCCCTCTTCTTTCATTTTACAAAAGTGCCTGTGTGGGGGCTCAGTGGTAAAACAAGGAGACTTTAATCAGAGCAGGCTTGGCATCTGGAAATAGCAAGTAATAATTGCTTCCCACACATAAAAAGCCCCTTCATCTATTTGGCACTTGGGAAGGCTGTAGTGAGAGCACATGGGGTACTCCTGAGTAGTAAAAAATGCACCATCATCCTCTAATCATACGTTGAGCATGCTTCAATGGGTCCCATGTGCATATACATCTGGACAGTGTCCATAGAGGCTGTGATATTTCTCATCTTGGTACGCATACTTCCCGTACATGTGTAATCTCCCACTTTGGTCTGACACCAAACATGTGGAAGCAGGAAGCCTGAATGGTGGATATAGTAGAGACAGATGTTTAGAAGACCAGGCTTTGGTCCTCACCCATAATCATGTCGGTGAGGAATCCTGGGAGTTGTAGCCCAATAAAAGGACCTTTCCAGCTCTGATCCAGGCGGAAGCTGCCTCACATGGTGGCAAGAGTGAAAATCGTTGATGTGCCCATCGGCGCCAAAGAGGTCAAGCTTGCCTGTGCTTTTTTTTTAACTGTCTTTTTTCTGTGTTCCTTTCCCATAGGTACCAAATGGCTGAATTGGGCTTGTGTCCATTTTTGTTGTCATCTGCTCTCAGTCAGTTCTGCATGTGTATCTAAAGTCTCTTAGGTACTTCAAGTGCCTCTGGCTTAGACCTCTATCCAAATCAAAGATAGCTCTGGATGGGTGGGGAGTGCAACTGAACAAGAACAATGGTCCTGGTGTCTGCATTAGAGGGGCCACTAAAATAATGGTGGAATGTAGACGTTGGAAGGCCAGGGGGCAACATTTCTGCAGGCTACAAGAAGTTCCAAGCTCACATCCCAATTTGAGCCAGCCTGTCAGGGAGCAGGGCACTGCCAGGAATTGTAGAGACCTGCTGTCCATCATAAATAATATAAGCTAATTTAGTTTAGGTCACTACATATTGCTTAGGAACTAGATGTGGGCAGGGGCACCCACATAAAATGCTGGGATGAAGTGCCTTCTGTCCCACACGCTACCTCTGGCTTCCATTATGGAATGTCAGCTGCTAAATCCATTACAGTGGTTCCTCGACTTATGATTGTTTTGAGAACTGAATAATTTGATTTACGAACGCTGCTCTCTGCTCCACATGACAGCTGACTTTGACAGGTTGCTTCGATCTCTGCAAAAGAGATTGAAGCAACCAGGAAGTAGGAGGAGTTGGCCATCGCACCTCCCTTCCAAACAACACAGGCTGGCTGAATTTGCATCGTTCCCAGGGAACGACGCAACTTCGGGCAGCCCAGCCGCCTTGCAAGGGAAGCACTTACTTCTGGGTAAGTGCTTACTTTCACTTAACTCCGCACTGGCTGAATAAATTGGCCAGCCCAGAGATAAATGAAGGTAAGCACTTACCTGGAGGTAAGTGCTTCCCTTGCAAAGGTGCCTGAGCTTGGTGAAGACTGCAGGGACTGATGGATCTTCGGCCAGCCCCGGCGCTTTGCAAGGCAATCAGTGGCAGTAGATCACTACCACTGCTCCCCTTGCAAGCTTCCTGGGCTGGGCGAAGATCAATGGGACCATGCTCTGCCAATCAACTTGGTGAGCAGAGCATGGACACACTGATCTTCGTGAAACCCGGGAGGCTTGCAAGGGAAGTGCGGTGGTGATCCGCTGCTGCCGCTTACCTTCCAATCTGCCCGGGCTGTGCAATGATGCATCTGTCCCAGGAGATCCCTTGGATGGATGCATTTTTGCACAGCCCGGGCTGTTTGGAAAGGAGGTGCACCTGCCTTCCAAACCACCCGGGCTTCTCCCTCAATCAAGGGCAGCCAAAGGCTGCTTTCTACATTCCTGCCAGACAGCTGACTTTGGAAGGTAGGACCTGTCAAAATCAGCTGTGGGGAGCAGGGCATGCTGTGAAGAGCAGCATGAGGGAGAAACCTGGTCGCCTTGCAAGGGAAGCGCTTACCTCCGGAATGGATTAATTGAGTTTCAATACATTCCTATGGGAAACCGTTGTTCTATTTATGAGTTGATCAGCTTCTGAAGATGGCTTCGGAATGGATTAATGTCCTAAATCGAGGTACCACTGTATTTAAATGGCTTCTACTCCATCCAAGCACTATATGAATTATCATTAATGGTACTGCAGGTCTCACTGTCTGGAAACATGCTCTGGAACATAGTCCAGGGCAGTTCTATACATCTTATCCAGAAGTTGGTAATCCTGCTGACTTGCTGGTTGGTGTTAAATTCAGGGCATATATTGTCTTTAAATCTCTCAAGGCAAATGTGGCAAGCATTCACAGTTTCAGAGGGGTGTGTGTGTGTTGTGTCGTTACAGTCGTGACCAACCCTTCGTGACTCCACGTCCATGGAGTTTTCTTGGCAGGAATACTGGAGTGGTTTGCCAGTTCCTACTCCAGGCGCCTAGAGCACCTGGTATTCCCTGGTGGTCTCCCATCCAAGTACTAACCAGGGCTGACCCTCCTTAGCTTCCAAAATCAGTCGAGATCAGATGTACTTAGGGCATCTAGGCAGCCATTCAGAGGGGTAAATGGTGTTATTCTCTTCCAGGAGCAGCAACAGCAATAACAAAATAACAAAAAAAGTTGTTGCACTTCTAAGCCTAACAAATTGTGTTGTTGGATGTGCTTTTGTGGTTCACAATCTATTTCTTTAGATACATGATGCACAAGGATTAGATATTTATCATTCATTGCTTTTGGTTGTGATTGAGAAAGACAAGCATCTATCATTCATTTACCATTCATTCGATCTATCCGCTAGACAGAAACCCAGAGGATGTTTCAGGCACGACCTCTGGGTTAATTACACAATATGATGTGAAACAGCATCCTTTAAAAGTGTTGTGGTCTACTTAATTGTGGTTATATATTCAGCCACTGTGCTTCCGTTTCCTTCTATTTATTTGTTCACTGTTTAGGGAAAGTATTCCAGGAGCATTCTTATTTTCCTCAGAACATGCTGTACAGCAGATGGTTATTAGTATTACCATTTTCCCCATTTCGTATGAAATTATGATTTTGCATTCATCTACAGTCACAAAAGATCTCAGAGGGAAAAAAGCAGAATGGAAATTACTGTAGTGATATTCTTAAACAAGACGGAGTTAGAGTTGTTATGTCCACAGCCGTGCAGTGTATCATCTGCAATGGCATTAGAAGGATTTAGGCTGAAACCTCTGCCTACTAAGCACTCTGGGTGATGTTACACCAGTTGTGAATGTCTTGTGAATTTCATTGTGTTATCCTACACTGAAGTTGCTCTTCCAGGCCACTGTGTTTCATTCCAGCAGGTTTGGGGGCAATAAGGGCTTAATCAAAGAGTCAAATCCATAGAATTTGAGTTCTAAAACATTTTTTTATTTTTATTTTTTACAACTTATATGCCGCCCACTACAATAAAGAATTAAGACAGTTAAAACATCGCTTACAATAAAGAATTAAAACAGTTAAAACATCAAATATCAATGAATAATTAAAACAATAATAAAAACCTTACACTAAAATCATTACACTAAAATTGCCATCAGAGGACCCACAGTCTATGTTGTATCAATTAAAAAACTTCTGGAACAGGAAGGTTTTTACCTGGTGCAGAAATGTCATCAATGTTGGTGCCAGGCGGATCTCACTTGGGAGGGCATTCCATAGCTTGGGGGGAGCTGCTGAGAAGGCCCTGTTCCTATAAGCCATCCCTGTCACCTCCTTGAGGGATAGCTCTTTCAAGAGGGCCCCCTGGCTCAATCTTAATTGCCGGGTAGGTTCGTATGGAAGGAGGCGGTCCTTCAGGTATCTAGGTCCTAAGCCATTTATGGCTTTATATGTCAAAGCACTTTGAATTGGGCTCGAGCCGCAACTGGTAACCAATGAAGGTTATACAGAATTTGTGTGATGTGATCCCTGGCGGCCCCACCACTTACCAGCCACGCTGCACGATTCTGAACCAGTTGCAATCTCCGAACCATCTTCAAAGGCAGCCCCATGTAAAGCTCATTGCAGTAATCAGTACGGGAGCTTTGACAGGAGCGCCGACCATATCAGACGGATAATCTCCCAGAGCTTTCAGGAAACCATCTGGATCCATTAGTCTCCGAGGGCAGATCATCTTAATAGATCCCCACCCTTGCAGAGGGTAGGAGAAGCTAATAGCCTAAACTTGAACAGAAAGTGACAATGGAGTCAGGACCAACCCCTCCATATCCAAACCACCATCCTCCAATCCCGTTGAGAAGACCAGGTCTAGAGTATGGCCTTTCTCATGCGTTGGGCTGATGACATGTTGAGACAGCCCCATGGTTGTCATGGCGGCCATGAAGTCCTGAGCCGCCCCGGCCAAGGCAGCCTCAGCGTGGATGTTGAGGTCCCCCAGCACCAACAGTCAGGGAGTCCTCAACACCAGGTCCAAGACCACCTCCATCAGCTCAGGCAGGGAGACTGTTGGAATGCAGCAGGGTGGGCGGTACACCAACAGAATCCCCAATCTGTCTCGTGAGCCCAACACACAATACAGGCCCTCCAGACCTCCTCCCAAAGAGACAGGAAGCCTGGTCAAGGAGATAGAACTCCTATAGACTATAGCAACTCCTCCTCCCCGACCTTCTGGGCGACAGTGGTGCTGGACTGAGTACCCAGGTGGGCATAGTTGGGAGAGGGGAACTCCACCTTCCTCTCCCACCCAGATCTCAGTAATGCATGCCAGGTCGGCACCCTCATCCAGGATAACATCTTGAATGAGGGCGGTCTTATTTTTTTACCGACCTGGCATTCAACAACAGCACCGTGTGGCTCGTAGGTTCACTGATATGGTCACCTGATACCTTCTGGTTGGGGTGGAACCAGAAGAGGGGATAGATGTAAGATATCTAACCTCTCTTCTCCTACATGGGCACATTCCACTCCCACCCCCATACCTTCCTCTACCCAGCACAGGCTCAATGGCTGCCCCCTCCATTGCCCTCCCTCCTTTCTGTTCCATCAGTTCCATTGTGGATCCTTATCTGTATCTTGGATGGCAAGAAAAGGATAAAAAACAAAACAAAACAAAACAAAACAAAACAAAGTAGATGAAAACAAACCACCCACTCATTCAGCTTCAAGATCCCTCCACCCTCTCCCCTTCACAGCCACTCTATGTCTTAGCATCAACTGGATATCAGTTGGGTGCCAAGGGGGTTGCCACAATAGCAAAGGTTGGTATCAGCCCAATGTCCCACCCCCAGCCACACCCCTCTGGTGGCAAACCAGCTAGATTGCCTCTTGTGTCTCTCACTCATGAGGAGACCTAGCAGTAAGCAGGTGGAGATGAAGGGGTAGTGGTTGAAGCAGGGTCCGTCAGAGCAGCACTTGCTGGATGGTGGAACTGCAGCACAGGCTTGCAGACAGCTAAAAAAGCTGTAGGGCAGAGTCCCTCCTCTCCAGTCACACCCCTCAATTGGCAAGCCGGCTAGGTTACCTCTTGTGCCTCTCACTCACGAGGAGACCTAGCAGCAAGCAGATGGAGACAAAGGGGTGGTGGGTGAAGCAGGGTCCATCGAAGAGCAGCACTTGCTGGATGGTGGAACTGCAGCACAGGCCTGCAGACAGCTAAAAAAGCTGTAGGGCGGAGTCCCTCCTCTCCAGTCACAGCCCTCAATTGGCAAGCTGGCTAGGTTACCTCTCGTGCCTCTGATTCACGAGGAGACCTAGCAGCAAGCAGATGGAGACAAGGGGTAGTGGTTGAAGCAGGGTCCGTCAGAGCAGCACTTGCTGGATGGTACTGATGTTTCTCCATCACCGCTCACCACCATTTTTGTCATTAGTTTTTACAAAGAAACCTCTGTTCTGGCCTGTTCTGCTCTGGCTTTGACTTCACCCCCAGAGCGCAGTCAACACAATTACATTTTCACTTACCTTTTGATCTGACTGCAAATAGCAGTGCGAAGCACGGTGCAAGAAAATTGAATATGCAACTTTAATGACCTCACATGACCTTTCCCCACAAGCAGACTGATTGGAGAGTGGTGGTGAGATTCTTTCCTCAGGTTTCCTGTTAGTATTACAGTGAAAAAAGCCAGCTCCTTTCCCGATCACACCAACTCATGGACACTGGATTTCACCACCAACACCTCTTCTGGTCTTCTGAAATGTTGGATTGGTCCAAAGCCCTCCAGCCCACTTTGTTTGGCCCTGGATCAAATTGGCTATCTCACTTCAGTGTGGATCTCATACAGATTGGCCTGAATCGGGCCATTTCAGTTCTCTCTCTCTCTCTCTCTCTCTCTCTCTCTCTCTCTCTCTCTCTCTCTCTCTCTCTCTCTCTCTCTCTCTCTTATCAAGCTCCAGCATTTGCTGCATTCTCTTAAGCTGAGCAAAATATCGCGAAGGGAATCCATTTAGGCAGTATCTCCGTGCTACCATCCTCACTCATTACCATCCTAGCCACCTGATGGTCTGCCTGATCCAAGGGCTTGTGAAGCGCCACTCCTTGGCTCTACATCATGACTGTGTTGTCTAAGCAAGACCTGTGCATTCCACCTTTGAGGTTTCGGCACTTCCGATATGCTGTCGCAGTGTCACTACTGAGAAACCTCATCACAAGAGATCTTCCCAGAGCAATTACCTCCCTCTGCAGTATGATCAGAGAGGCGCGCTGAGCATTGGGCCACAGTCTGGGAGATTGTTAAGGGAAGATCCATGCCACGATAAATTATTCATACCGATAATGTGTTGTAGAAAGATGTAAAGCAAAATTAATTCCAGAGGCAGTTTTCTATTATTCTCCAGACTGCAACCTGTCATCCTTGGAGTGAGTCAACTGCTATCTTACAGCTAAAATCTTGTTCTGCTAATGAAATCCTTTAGTCATGCTAATTTTGATGTTAAACCCAATTGTTTCTAAATTTTCCTGCCCCCCATCAGCCTGGAAATCAGTTGCACCCACGATGCTTTTCTGATTCCCAGTGCTGCTTTGACCCCACCCCACCCCCTGAATTATAAATGCAAAAGGTGATGCCATTATAGACCCTAGGGATGCGTAGAGTAGAAAGCAATTTTTGAAACCAAAACCGATACACTTATTCATATGACTCAGAGGTCTAGCAGATTTGGCCAAAGATTCTTATTTTCTGAAGTTTTTCTGAGGAGGAGATTCTGAATTTAAGGTTCAAGTTCAATCTTAACCACTCTAATTGTTCACTCAATATGAATGCTTTAAACTTCTTGACATCTTGCAGTGCCCTGCATTCAATCCAGAATCACATGAATATCCTTGATTCGGACCATTTTGGGGTTTGTCTAAAGACAGTGCAGGTGCCTAAGGAAGATTATTAGAAAGACCTGGGAAAGGAGCCCTGTCACTAACGTGTTGCTTAGGAAGAGAGTGATCCAGCCATCCCTGATTGTGTCACACAACAGTTTGCATTGCATGGCCCTGAAGTCATTATCTTTTTGAAGGTATCTCAAATATAAGGCTGGGAAATGTAGTCTGTGACCACTACAAGTGTCTGTTGAAGTGCTGGTGACTATTAGCTGTGAACTGAAATACTGTTGTACAGTGGTCGCCCACCCTTTCACGGTTCACATACTGCAGTCCTGCTATATTGCAGGACCGCAGGACCCGGAAAGGGCTTGAGGGAGGGGGGAAGTTTTGGGGGCTTTTTAAAACTTCCCCCCTTTCCCCAAGCCTCAGGCTCCAGCTGATTGGCGCTGGGGTAGGGAAACAAAAGGTTTTTCTCCTTCACCCCAGCGCCAATCAGCTGGAGCCCGGGGCTTCCCTCTGGAGGTATCGCACGCCCCTTCTCCCCACCCTCTTGGAGTGCTGGCGAGCGGCGCATGATGGCAAAAGGGCTTTTGTCCCTTTTTAGAGAACACGCGCCACTCCCCTGCACCCTCTGGGTTCCTGGCAAGTGGTGCATGATGTTTAAAGTTATCCCCCCCCGACTTGCATCCGCATATCGTGGATTTTCAATGATCATGGGTCAGATGGGTCCCTAACCCCCCTGCAGAAAGGGTCCTGAAAAAAAACAGATTTGGGTTAAGCCATCAACTCACTTATTCACAGGATGGCAAAGAAGGGGGTCAATGTGACTGCTTGAAAGAGGCGTACCTCAAAATCATTAGTACAAAGATCCGGCCAGAGGTGGTGGCCAATCACTCCAGGTGGCCGGCATGTCTCCTTTGGGCAAGTTGACAAAGGTGCCCTTCCCAACACGAGGCTGGTCATAGTCCCCATTATCAGTGCAGTACTTTAACCCATTCTATATTCTCTCTCTCTCTCCCCCCCCCTCTAAATCTGCAGCTTGTTGCTCAAATTTCTTAAATTGCAAATGTCAGGATTTTTGTGGCCTTTAGGCCAATAGGAGGACAAAGGGGAAAAGGTGTATCTAGTTGGCAAGACTGAGCACTCAACTGAGAACACTTAAGTTGTATAAATTGTATTTTTCAAAGAAACAAACGAACAATACCCCCCCCCCAAAAAAAGCTTTCCTGTACAGAACGCTGTGAAATGAACTGTCTGAAATTTGGCTGCTTGGCTTTTTAAATCAGGTTTTATTAGGCGTCCCCAAATGTAGTCTACACCAGCCCGATGCTGTTTATGTCTTTGTTTCACTTTTACAATTTTAGCACACTGTAAAGCCAGGGGAAAGCATTAGAGGAGGGATTACAGAGAGGACCAGTGGGTGGATGCAATTAGGCCCATGGTTCCATTTGGAACAAGGGGATGAAATCTCAGAGAATGGGAAACTCTTTAATGAGCAAGCCTAAAAGTCAATATTCACTGAAAAACCTGGATCGGTTTCTGACATGTTCCTTAAATGTACGTTTGCAAAGCATATTGAAGTTTAATTGTTGTTTGCTGTCCAGAGTACTATTTCTGTTTTGAATAATTATTGTAATGAATAAATAGCAAATAAATATTGAAGCCATTTCCTGGTTGAAAGCTATAGCTAGCAGCAAAAATAAAATAAAATAAAATAATTTTTTAAAAAGACACCACTTTCCGCAGGCTTTGCTCCTTTCTGGCTTAATATTCTTTTATGGAGAGTTTTGGAGAAGATTCAGAAATGTGTCATTTGGCCAGAGCTCTGTTAATTCCAAAAAGAGAGAGAGAGAGAGACTTCTGCCGCTCCAGATCAAGTTTGAAGCATCACCGGTATTTCACCTGCCTTTTCCCTCCATTGAATAAGACTTAATTCACATTAAAGAAGGTCCAAATCACTCTCAAATGGCTCACATTGCAATATATGTCTTCAGCACATGTGCATGCATGCACACATATACACATGCTGTCGTGCAATATAAAAGTTTATTGCTGTAGGGATCAAATAAGATAAAATAAAATGAATCCATTTCCTTCTTTGCAGACCCATTTCAAATTCAGGATAGAACGGTTCAATTCTCAAGAGCTACAAAGGTATACATTTTTTTAATTCATGGAATTAATCCAGATTTATATCAAAGAACCTCCTGCCTGACTTCTTATCTGTATGCCAGTGAACAATGCAGATTCTTTAAGGCTTCTTGTGCAAAGGCATTCAACTGAGAGAAAGAAAATTGAATTCAAAGAGATCATTATATTTGAATGACAGTGAAATCATTAACAAAAACCCCAACCTTTGCACTAAACAATAAAGAAAGCAATTTGGTAGTGGATTTATTCTTGTGATCCAAAATGCTGCCACTTCTCCTTCATTAGGAGCAGAGTTAAGGAAAGTTACCCTTTTGGTGGAGGGCTACAGATCCGAGAATAACAGAACCAGTAGGGCCATTCATTGTTTCTAGAGATGGGCATGAAACGGAAAAATAGTGTTTCATTTTGTTTCGGTAGTAGTTTCATTTTGTTTCATTTATAACAAATTTTTAAAGTAGTTTCACTATAAAATGAAATGAACCGAAAAAGAAAAATGAAATGAAATGATTTTTCGTTGTCGACCTGGCATCGCAGGGATCGCGCAATGCTCAAGCAGCACTAGGTAAAAAGTTTAAAACCCAAAAATTTGGCCAAAAAAGGGGCGAAGAGGGCTGCCTGAGAAAGGCTCCAACCAGAGGGGGGGGGGGGGGGTCCCCGGCCTCCCTAGCTAATTTAGACAGTGTGCATCCTCGTCGGCGTGCATGCCCAGCAAACTCGCCAAGAGTCATTTCAACCACCAAAAAGTTTTAAAAATTAATAAAAAAAACTCCTATTAAAAGCAGGCGAAAATATGCTGGCATGAGTGCACCTACACACTCTCTCAATTAACTACCCAGACCCCTTTTCCAAGCCTGTATTGTCAATGACAAAGGCCACTGCGGGGGGGGATCCAAAATGGGGCATCTGGAATATGTCGAAGGTTCGCCATCACCAAAGGGCCACAGAAACATGCTAGCTATTTTAGCTAAATCTTTTCAGTCAGGCTCAGTGGTTTTATAAGAAAACGTCTCCATTGATTGAATGAATGATTTTATGAATGAATGAATGGGCTGAATGGGATAGAATGCACTGGTGTCTTTTCCCACTTGAGGTTTTGTGAAGTTTCCTCTGTGGTTTGGCTCCCTGTTTAACCCTGCCACAAACCCTTCTTTTGTTTTCAGAGATATCCTTGGAAGCATCAGGTAGATTTCCCCATGTTTCTTCTTTGGGAACCCTTGCCACTGTTCTCCATATTTCCTATCCCATTATAAAGTAGAATACAAACCGTTAAGGTTGCTTTCACGCTTCATTTTGCCACAAAGTGGCAGCAGGTGTCCCAGGACCCCCTCCCTTCACCTCAGGCAAGGTTCTTCTCCAGTAACAATAATATTAGAAGAAGGTAATAAAAGCTTGTGAATTTGACTGGCATTTTCATTCTTTTGGGAAGTGTGGAACAGATGGAAAAAGAAGTGATCCTATTTAGGAAAGTCAACGTGGTTCCCGTCCCAAAAGCACTCAGGAAAGATTTAAAAGCTATTTTAAATAGCATTGGCTGCACTACTAACACTAAAGGTTCATTTTGTTTAAACCATTTAAAAAGAGACCTAAATATAATTATTACCATGAAATATGACATTAGTGTCAAAGGTGTTGCAGTGTCTCCTGTGGTATAAAGAACAGCAACTCTTGGCCTTACTCTAAGGGAGCAGACTGTGGAGGCAATTGCAGAGAACAATACTGAGGGACACCATGTTCCCTGAGGTTGAAAACAGTTTGGGGTGTTGTACCACCATTTTGTAAATACTCGTAAATACATAGAATGAATATGAATGAATGAATGAATTTGTACAAGAGTAGGCATATTTCTAAGTTCTAGCCAGCCCCTGATACCCTACAAACCAGTCAGTTTTCAGAGATATCCTTTGCATCAGGTAGATTTCCCCATTTTGAATTCTTTGGGAGAAGTTCATCAAATAAACACAAAACAAACAATTAACAGCAGTTTTATAACTGAATTTATGATACGTGATTGCAACCCAACCCCCTCCAGACACCTCAGCCAAGGTTCTCTCCATAATAATATTAGAAGTGGTGCTTGTTTTGACTGATGTTGCTTATTTTGGGAATGGGAACGACTTGGCGAAATTCTCCTATTTCCGTTTCCGTTTCTCGTTTCCGTTACGTAACAGAAAAGGTAAAATGACAATTACTGCTACCAACAGAACTCGAACTCGAACCGACTAAAGAAAAACCATTGGGTCTGATTTTAGTGTCAAAGTTGTTGCGTTCCCTGGGTATCGCAGTGATTACTCAAGGGAGCGGGAGCCAAGCGCAGAGAACAATACTGAGGGAAAAATGTTTTAAAGGTTTAAAAATAAAAAAAAAACCGATTCCCATTTTGCCAAAAGAGCATGCGAAAATAATGCCTGCCTCACTGAGGGCACCTAACAGCCAGGGATGGTTTCTGCAACGGGGGGGTCCCCGGCCTCACCCCTTCCTCAAATGCGCAAAACAAAAACAATGCGCATCACTCGTAACGAATTTATGATACCAACTCACCCAATGCGGCGTGGCACAGAAAAAAAGTGGTTAAAAATTGCTTATTAGAAATGGGCCGACTTGGCGAAATTTGGGTCCGTGATTTGTCGTTGTCGTTCCTGGCATCGCAGTGATCGCGCGATGCCAAGTGGCACAGGAAAAAAGTTTTAAATTTAAAAATAAAAAAAAAACCCGATTCCCCGCCAAAAAAAGCTGGCGAAAATATGCCTGCCTCAGTGAAGGCACCTACCAGAGGGGTGGTTTCTGGGGGGGGGGTCCCCGGCCTCCCCCCTCCTCTCCTGGGCTGCGCAAAGTGTGCATCCTCGTCGTCGAGTCACACTCGCCCACGGCAACTCGCCAAGCGGCGCGGCACAGGAAAAAAGTTTTAAAAATAAAAAAAAACCGATCCCGGCCAAAAAAGCAGGCGAAAATATGCCTGCGGCCTGCCTCAGTGATGGCACCCACCAGAAGGGTGGTTTCTGGGGGGCGGGGGGGTCCCCGGCCTCCCCCCCCTCTCCTCTCCTGGGCTGCGCATCCTCGTCGTCTCGCCAACTCGCCATGCCATGCGGTGCAGGCGGGGGATCCAAAATGGGGCGACCACAATATTTATTTTGAAATCGTGGTCCAAAACCACACCAAAGCACCACAGAAACATGCGAAAATAGCTATTTTAAAACTGCCTGAATTTTTTCAGTAGCAGCAGTGGGTTTTTCTTGCAACAAAACGCCTCCATTGATTTTATTTTATTTTATTTTTATTTTTATTTTTTTACACCTGCGCAATGGGCTGTCCATGGGAGTGGACCATGCAAATTTTTGGAGCCATTCCACCAATTGCATGGCCACTTGGCCAGGTTTTGACTGAGACTTCTGGGATGTGCCAGTCGGGCATAAAAAGCCACTAACCCTAGCCCGAACCCGAACCCTAACCCTAACCCTAATCCATACGCCAGTACACTGGGGGTCAGAGAGGCACAGAGAGGTGCACCCCAGAGGTGCACCCCAGTAACCCCAAGCCTAGCCCTTGCGCTAACCCCTAACCCCAAGCCAGATCTGTGTACTTGCATTGCACTACAGCAAGTACACTTCCCTTCTTAGTGAGTCACAGAGGGTGCCCGTAGGGGTCCTCTGTCACTTCGCTCTCCAGGCCAAGCGCACTGCAGGCAGTGAGTCATAGAGGCACCCGAAAGAGAGGTGCCTCTGCCTGCTGCAACTGCAACTTAATGGTATGCATATCCAATTGGCTATGAATGCCATTTTGTAGCGGGTGAGGAGAGGAGGCACCCACGAGGTGCCTCCAGGAGCCTGCTTTCCCTTCATGGCGGGCCAGAGGAGGCACCCACCCAGGAGAGGTGCCTCCAGGAGCCCGCCCCCCAAAACCAGTACTAACGAAAGATGAAAAACCGACAAACGAAATGACAAAATTTTGGAAAATTTCGCGAAAAACGGAAACGAGCCGAAACGGGCCGGCTCCGACACACGACAACTCAAAACGTAATTTTTCCTGGTCGTGCCCATCTCTATTGCTTATGTTCAATTGGCAAAACCCATCAAGTTTAAATAAAAAAAAGTCTTGTCAGATGAATTGGAGCCCTTGGCTTTGCACTGGAAATGCAATATTCAATAAATAAATGTTCCCATTGAAACCATGGATGCTAACGGAGGAGCCCTGCTTTAAAAAAGGGAAAGAAGCATCCAGCATCTGCTCCTGTTTTTGTCTGTCACCTCTAACATCCTTTATAGTAACCAGTAACTGGCTGTGAACAATCAGTTGAAACTGAACTTAACCACTACCTTCAGACCAGCCTTACCTCAACAATAGCAACATGAAAAGTCCATTGTCAACTTTTTCATTGTTACGAGTAAGGAAGGCCTGTCAGTAACTCTGACTGATGACACTGTGACTGGCCAGAATCCAAAGGCAAGTTTGGTCTCTTACTTACATAAGAACATAAGAAGAGCCATGCCTGATCAGGCTAAAGGCCCATTCTAGTTCAGCTTCCTGAATCTTACAGTGGCCCCACCAAATGTGTCTGGGAGCAAACGAGACTACTGTAGATATCTGTCTCCTGATTCCACTCCCCTGCATCTGGCCCTTGAAGTACCCCGGTTTTAAACCTGGAGATTACACATCACCATCATGGTTTGTAACTTGTGATGGACTTTTCCTCCAAGAATCTGTCCAATCCCCTTTTGAAGGCATCCAGGTGAGACACCATCATCACATTCTCTGGCAGGGAGTTCTACAGACTAACAACACGCTGGGTAATTTTTTTTCTTTTGTCTGTTTTTTCTGTTGTCCCCCTACTAGAGATGGGCACGGAACGAACATTTTTTCGTTTCCGTTACCGTGTGTCGTTTCCGTTACATAATGAAACGACAAACGAAAATTGTGATGAAAATGCAACGAAACGAACAGAACCACAAAAACTGTGGTCGTTACGTTTCGTTTCCGTTAATGGCAACGCACAATGAAATGAGCTGTTTTAAATGTTAAAATACGCCCTGGACATCCGTAAAAACGCTGCGATAATTATTTATATTGTCTGATAATACCTACCAGGGGGGTTGGGGTCCTTAAAACGTTTGTTTTTGTCTTCTCCCATCGCAATGTATTTTTCTTTTCCCTTTAAAATGGATGTCGCCACCAGCCATAAAATGGAGGCAAGCCATGTGATGTGGGATCATGTTCAACCAATAGCATGCCCAGGTTGCAGACTGGGCGGGCAGGTCTGGCAGCCAGAGAGGGCATAAAAAGCTCTGGCAGCCCCCGTCCTTGCAGTCTCTGGTGGGAGTTAGGGTGGGATTGCTATCTCTGCGACTCTAGCTTCAGTCTTGCAGCCTCCCTGTGTGCGTGCGTGCTGCGTACCTCTTGTTGAGTACCCTCCCCTGCCCCTCAGTGCAGTCAGTCTGCAGTTGCCTTGCACCCTGGGCAACGCCTGCCGCTGCCTTTGCAGCCTCCCTGCATACCTAGTCTATACTGTGTCTCTGCCAGCATCCATTTTTTTAGTGTTTTCCCTCTGGTCTGGGGTGTTGGGGGATGCCTGCGCATGGAAATGCTCTAAAAATCACGAAAAAAACGAAAAAAATGAAAAACGGTAATGAAAATTTTCAAAAAATTCCGAACAAACGGAAATGAACCAAAACAGACTTCTCAATGACAAACAAAAAAACGAAACACCATTTTTCTGTTTCGTGCCCATCACTACCCCCTACATCCACTAGTTACATGAACAAATGTGTCTCCTAGTCAAATATCAGGGGAGGCCTTTCCCTCAGTCCCACATTACATTTGGTGGGGATACTACCTATGCACCCAGACTCTGGAACTCTTTCCAGAGCTGGCCCCATCTCTGCAGTCCTCCTACAAGCAAGGACCTTCTCTTCAGACAGGCTTTCCCTTAGTGATTACCTGAAAATGTTTTTAAATGAAGTGTTGCATTTTGTTTGATTCTTTTTAATATTGCATATACTTACTACTTTTCACTTTTAAGTACAGAACTGGCTTTTCATGGTGTAGGCCAACATGGCTCCTTTTTAAGGAGAAAGGCGGAGTAAAAATATTTGAAATAAGATAAATAAATACACCAGAAGGGGAAAAAATGGCTTTTGTGAACGATTTTCCTCAACATTTTAGCCTTCCAGCTCTTAAAGTTGTTCTGGAACTGTGTTCTCCTCTCCACTTCTCCTGCTCATAAGATTCTTGTTCACCGCAAGATCCACTGTGCCCATCTGTAGCTCTCTGCTCAGATGTATATGGTACTGTTTCAAAGTCCTGGTGAGTATGTGTAGAAACATACACTTTAGACATTAATTATATACATTTATGGAAAAGACATAAATATATACAATTATCTTTTCCTATTCCACATTCTGCATTGCAGTAAAATCTACCATATTTTTCTGTGTATAAGGCACCCCCTTTCACTTTTCCAACCCAAAATAAAGAAACTGATGTTTTAAAACATAAAACAGAACACATTTTATTCAATAATAAAATTACATGCCAGTACAGTACTGGGATATTATGTATCACACTTAGCTTTGAGAATATCACTTTATTCAGCTTCTGTTGGATCACTGTTTTCTTCTTCATCACTATGGGTTTCAGACACATCAGTTTATCTTCACGTTCAATTCCCTCACTGCTGTCTTCTAACTTTGTTCGAATTCTCATGGCCAACCCTTCTCTCCTTATGAAATTGAAGCACCATTTCCTCTAAAACCAACAATCATCATTTCACTTGCAAACCTTCTTGCCTGACATTGAATAAACTTGGTTGACACACATAATCCACTGAGGTGCTGCTCCATAATCCAAATCTTAAAACTCTGCTCTAAATCTGATATTTTTCTGCTTTTCCTCTTAAAGCTGCCATCATTTTTGGCATGTTATGGAGTTGTTGTTTCTGTTTTCTCCACTGCTGATCATACACTCAGTGGGAGGAGGTCCAAACTGTCTCTCTGCAGCTCTGTTTCCATGTTCTTTTGAATAACTGATTATATTCATTTTGGATTTTGCAGAGCAATACATTCTCTGTCCCCCCAACCACATCTTAATGGCCTCAGAATGCTCAGGTCCATGTTGCATCTGTTCACTGCCTACACTCTCACCACCTCCAACAGGATGTGTTCCAGTTGGTTTGTTCAGATTTAGTGTAAGGCTCATGATTGGAGAAAGCCATTTTGTAGAGACAGGCTATTGAGAGTTTTGTCCTTGATTGGAGGCTAGTGACTGGAGGCAGCCTGTTTGCAAAGACAAGGTATGGGCGGTACAGATGGGCACAAAATGATTTTTTTTATTTTGCTTTTTATTTCATTCCCTAACAAAATGAAAAATAAAATGACCCATCAAGAAAAATGAAATGAAACGAAATGAAAATTTTTTGGTTTCTTTTTGTTTTTCATTCTCCCCCCCCCAATATGGTGTCTTCCCATACCTGAGGTCAGGGAGGCCTCCTGCTGCCCGGAATGGCTGCTGCCGCTGCCAATCCCCTACAGGGAGGGCTTCTGAGGTGGTGGGGAGGCCTCCCGCCACCCGTCACAGACGCTGCTGCCGACAATCCCACGCAGGGAGGGCTTCTGAAGCAGCGGGAAGGCCTTGTTTTCTTAAAAAAGTGACAATTGGCTGGGCCTGCACTACAGCCAATCAGTGCTTGTTTTTTTTTTTAAAGCACCTATTGGCTGGCCCTGCACTACAGCTGATCGGTGCTTGTTAACAAAACAAATGCCAATCGGCCGGGCTAGTTGGCTGTTAAAAAAAGTAAAAGAAAAGAGAAAAAACAAAAAAAAATGAAAAATGAAATGAAAAAAATCATTTTGTAGGAAACAAAACAAAATGAAATGAAACAAAATGGAAAACAAAACGAAAACACCATTTTGGTGTTTGTGCCCATCTCTAATGGGCAGTTTACAACCACATGGTTCTCCCCTTGGTTTACTTCCATGTATAAGATGACATTTAATTTTTAGCCTAATGATTTTAGGGGGAAAAAAAAATTCTCACACATGGAAAAAAATACAGCAGCACTCCATTACATGAAAGATTAGAACCTAAACTCATGTATCTCCTCCCAACTCCCACCCCCATTATATGGCGCATTGAATTTATACATTTTTTTTAGATTGTGGTAATTTAATACAAGCAGTTTTTAATATTTGAATATTTATTTATTTATTTATTTATTATTTATTTCTTACACTTATATACCGCTACCTACTTCCCAAACGAGAACTCAGGGCGGTTCACACAAAAGAAAACACAGAAGGCAAAGACAGCAACAGCGGCAGGGGCAGACTTACAGCATATGGGCAGGGGGAAAAAAATAATGACTCCAGTGCTGTTACTGAGCATAATGGAATGGGAGGTATGCGGCAATATTATCAAGTCTGTGTATTTGCTTTCCAGTTTGCAATAGGTTTCTATAGGGAAGAAGTTCTTCTACATATGCAGGTTTATTTCTTCATTCAGTTCCACTGGTTTATATTGACTCCAAAACTAGGATTAAGGGTTCTATTAAGAGCTTTGCAAATATTACTTAAATGGTCTTCAAAAATATTGAAACATTTAACTCATTGCAGAGTTCATCAAAGACCTGTGCACTTTGCTTACTAATTCTAACCTCTCCTAAGCTTTTATCCATAGTTTTTCTTCACATTTTAATTATCCAAAGTTCAAGCATTTTTAAAATAACAAATATAAGGGTCTGCTGGGGAAAAAGAAGACCAGAGAAGAGTAGACTTTTTATTTTTATTTTAGGACATATTAGAAGAGTTCTGACCCAGTAGAAGTGATGATGCTTTCTGTTAGTCTGATTTTGAACACTTTTTAATTAAAATAGAGATTATGATACTTTTTTCCTAAATAAATTACCAAGCATGTACATATAACTTTCAACTTTTTAATTATTTATGGCAGTAGGCAAGCCATACTAGATTCCAAAAGACTGGAATAGAGTAACAGATTATTTTTTTTACTGTCATATTAAAGCAGACTGAAATTCAGATTACAATTAAGTGTGAGTTCTTAATCTACTACAGTGATTTAGTCATCTGTTTTGTAATTGTACAAGCCACTGCAAAATACTTTGCAACCTTGGTTGTAATGTCACAACAGGAAGCGGAGAGCAGAAAAGAGATAAAATGTTTGTCGGATTTACCTGGCTGATGTTTTAAAAATTCAGGAAATAAGTAGATTGCATGCATCGTTATAAAATGTGCAACACAGCAGGACACATTCCCTGGTTTCTACCATATCAGTTTGTCAGGGGCAAAAATATTGGCCATAAGGGATATCTTGTATGCCTCAATGTGCTGGGATACATATCCCACTGTGATCCCCAGCTACTAAGTTATATGGAGCCCATGCTCTATCAGTCTGGAGGACTGTATCCCAGATCCACTTCCTAAAGGTCTCTTTGGTTTTTATAAATCCAAAATGTAACAAGGCTGAAGGGGATAACCCACAGCCCCCCCACACACACACACACCATCCAGTGCCCTTACCCAGCCTGAATTACAGTTATCTGTTAAAATAAGAGGTGCTCAGCCAGTAAGGTTGTTCTATCTGCAGCCAAAGATTACCGGTAATTATTTGAAGCCAAGCTGTTGCTTTGAATGAGACCTTATCAGCTTCTTTTCTGAGTTAGATGTAACTTAGATGTATCGTGTGGTACACAGAGACACACACAACAGTTCTTAAGAATTTAGGCTGTACTGCATCAAGGAGGTGGAAGCCCTTATGTAGACATGCATCAGAACGATACAGAAGTTAGGCCAGTACCCTGCATTGAAAGACTTTTAGTACAAACGCTAAGAAACAGAAAGGGCATTTGACCTCCTTTCTTCTGATTTCATCTCATATCTTACTCTGAGATTATTGTTTTTTGGTAATGATGGATGAGCGCATGTAGTCTCTGATCTATAGAGGAAGCTCTAAGTTTGGCCCTGTGATGCATCATGCTATAATTCTCTTTGAGTACTCTGTTATCAAGCATTGATCAAAAATGGCATATTAGCTAAAGTGCATACCTTTCAGAGTCCAGGTAGAGAATCAGCAACAACTTTAAAGGTGTGATTTTTCAGTCAAATAGAGGGAGTTGTGTTGCTGGCTTCTTTGCAACATGATCTGAATTCTAACTTGTGCTGATTTGGCTATGCTTTCCTCTGAAGGAAAAGAGTGAAGAACCATAGCCCCCAAAGCAGAATTTTCCCTTAGAGTTTTGGAGAGCTTCCAAGGAGGAGGCAACGTATGTGTGATCTTCTATGAAATCTTATTCTAAAGGGTTAACAGGATGGTTTGAGTCTGGTGCCGCTAGAACTTTGACTATGGTGGGGTTGCTGGTACAGAGTGCAGTTGTTTATCAGAACCATATGGCAGGACAGTTGCTTTGGAATTAGTAAGCAAAGAGGCAGGAGGCTCAAGGTCAGAGGATGAAAGAGTGATATTAGTTTATTTATTTATTTATTTACTTGACACATTTATATACCGCTACCATTTTCCATACCGGAACTCAGGGCCACTAACCCTGAGTGGATGAGCAGTCTCATTGGAGAACACTCTTGTTCAGGGGTCTCCAAACTTTTTGCAAGGAGGGCCAGATTTGATGAGGTGAAAATGTGTGGGGGCTGACCATTCAGCCCATTTGGCCCCCGGGCTGGACTCTGGACAAGCCTCTAGGAGGTGGGGAGGACGCTGTAGCAACGGAGCCAGGGGAGGGTAGGCCGGGAAGGTGGCTGGGGGGATGAACAAAGGCAGGGAGGGCAGGCGGACCACAAAACTGCAAGCTGACGCTTCTATCTGGTATGGGGAAGGGCCAGCTGGTGGGGATGCATGACAGGCTGAGCTGGTGGGGAGAAAAGGCTGCAGGCCACTCAAAATTTGAAAACGGGCCGCATTGGGCCCCTGGCCCTGACTTTGGACATGCCTGCTCTAGTTACTGATATCCCAAAGCAAAAGAGAAACATTTGCATTTTCTGTCACATCAGACATATTTTGGGGGTGGCCCAAAAAACAGAAGCATTCTCATTCTTGATGCTGAATTAGTAAGTTCTGCAACCTTATCAGTGGTATTCACACTGGGCTGTAATAGCTGGCTCGATCCTGATCAATGGTTTTTTTATTTATCCAGTGTCAAGAGATGACACAATTTTGACATACATATTGTATGCTTTGATTATGTATTTAAAATACTGTATTTAAATAAGGCTTATTTGAAGAGAAAGCAGTTGGCTGCTGTATTTTGGACCTGCTGAAATTTCTTGACACTTTCCTTTGGCAGTTCCGCCTAGAGTACACTACAGTAATTCATCCAGGAGGTAACAGTGACCAGGTCAGATCTCTTAATCGACATAGCTGACACACTAGTTTTAATTATGCAAATGCACTCCTGGCTTCTGCTGAGACCTGGGCAACTAGGCTCTGGGTGAATCCAGGAGCACTTCCCAAACTGTGTGTACCTGTTGTTGCTTTTTCAATGGGAGTGTAATCCCATCTGGCACAACTTGAATCCATATTCCTTGATCAGTCTTTCAACTTGACGAGAGGCACCTCTGTCTTTTCTGGATTAAGTTTCAATGTATGCACCCTTATCCAGTCCCTTATGGATATCGAACACTGATCCAGAGCTGAGACAGCTTCCCCAGATTTAGGTGGCAAGGAAAGGTAGAGTTCAGTGTCATCTCCATGTTGGTGACACCGACCCTTAAGTTGCAGACAATCTTTCTCTGCTTGTAGATTCCCCTAGGTTTTTATCTCCCTTCCTGGGCTGGGAATTGCGTGACATAGAAGTTCCAGGTCATTATTTTGTTCTTATCACAGTCTTTTTGGTCAGCCAGAAAAGGTGAAGAATGTTAATGTTAAAAGTATCTAATGCCTGTCTGAGTGCCTCTTGTTTCATGGATGATGTACGTAAGTGGTTGAAAAGTGTTCATAATTTTTTTTCTACTGAGAAAAGAGTGGTTTGATAGGAGCTACAAGAAATGCTCTTTAGGGCTGCTCAAATTACACTCTTCTCAAAGCCTCCTTTCAGCGTTTTGATGTTTATTAGTGTTTAAAGGTTCCAATTCCTGTAGGGCAGGCATGTCCAAACTTCAGCCCTCCAGATGTTTTGGTCTGATTTGTCGTGCTCGTTACTTGCATCGCGCAAAAAAAAAAAAAATGATTCCCGGCCCTAAAAGTAGGCGAAAACTCCAACCAGGCAGTCCCCGCCCCCCTTGCCATTGGCAATGGGAGGGTGCTAAGCTTAGAAACCCCACCGGCCCTAGAAAGTAGCGAAAACTGTTGAGGGCACCTACCAGGCCAGAAGGGTGTGGGGGGTTCCCCGCCCCCTCTCCATTTGCTACTGCTGTGCTGCTGCGGGGGATCCCAAAAAAGTGGGCGACCGCAATATTTTTTTTTTGCAATCGTTGCCCAAAACCCCACCAAAGCACCACAGAAACATGCGGAAATTAGCTATTTTAAATGCTTGAATTTTTACAGTAGCAGCAGTGGGTTTATTTTATTATATTTTATTTTATTTTTTTACACCTGCGCATTCGCAATGATGGGCTCGCCCATGGGAGTGGACCATGCAAAGTTTTGGAGCCATTCCACCAATCGCATGGCCAGGTTTTGTGGTCCAAAACATCAGGAGGGCCGAAGTTTGGACATACCTGCTGTAGGGCTTTGTCAGAAGGAGAAAAGGAACAGTTGATATTTGTAAGGATTTCTTGGTCTGAATAGAGAGTCTTGTTTATATTTGAACATGTTAAGGCAGAATAATAATTCCATGGCTCTTTCGTAGGCATCCGATCATTGATCCACAGTTATCGGGCAGCTTTCTGTGGAGAATTGGGCTTCAATCTTATTCTTGCTCTTTTCCTGCCCACCACCCACCCCATGTCTGTAGGTTGCAATTGGTCTCTGAGTAAACTACTCCAAGCTTCAATGGTCTGCAAAACAGCCAGGATTAGACCCAAGTAGGTGGTGGTAGATCTCAAGGAAAGATCAATAAATAGTTCATCACAAATGTTTAAAGTAAATTATAATAATTTTAGAACTGCATAGGGGGAAGCGTCCCAATGGATGATCAAATCCAGCCACTGTCAAGCAAGCACACGGGAACTGAACTCCCAACCTCTGGATTGACAGTCAGAGGCCTAAATCACTGAGCTGTCGAACTGCTAGATGAATGAAACAAAATCAGAAAGAGTAGGTGGATTAAACTAATAACTAATGTAAGCAGCTCTGGAACCAATTATGATAACAATAAAAATAGAGACAACCAAATGAGATCAGTAAACCGTTGCCATCTTGCTATGCAGTTATTAGAGGCTTATGGACTAGACCAAGAAAGTCAAAGTTACGCAAAAATCACAATTTTAAGGGCTGTCAGGTGAGTGTAAGTGAACCAGCTTCTGTCATATCCTTATTTTGAAAACCGCAGGCAGGGAGGACTTACAAATATCCCTATTTTTATCTTAGAATTAATTCAGCAATAGCCTTATTGGTTGTGCAGATATGCACAGATGGTCGTTGTTGATGACTGGCTGCAAATATTGAAAACACTGGGGCTTAAAGCACAGGAAGTAAAATAAAAATAGGTCTTTGGATGATTTGCAAATAACTGTTCAGGCTTTTCTAAAAACCTGTTGTGTGTGTGTGTGGTTTTTTTTTTAAAGGGAGAACTTTGAAGGCTTCTTCTCACTCGGTGTCTCTGTAAATGTATTTCTCAGTCTTCAGGGTCAGCACGTCTGATTGAATAACCAATGGCCCAAACGGTTCCAGCTTTTAAGTCTGAAACTGCCACTGAAAGCAAGAAAAGCGTAGCACCACGAGAACATAGAAAGCTGCCTTGCACCAGGTCAAGCTATGCGTCTGAGTCTTGCTGTATGGTCTGTTCTAACAGAGAGCAGCTCTCTGGAGACTTTAAGCACATATCCTTCCCATCACATGTAGCTTTTTAAGATAGAGATATTGAATGAATCTGGAATTGGAGATATAGTCCCTGCCAAGCAAATGGAGAGGGAGAAGTGGTGAGTAGCTGGGAAGGAAACAAACAATATATAGGACAGAGTGCCTATCACCACCACCACCATAATACTATTGCTAGCACAGACCATGTACAAATTAGGTGGCATTTCCATCAAAGATCCAGGGGCCACACATGCCTGTTTCTCAGCCTTGGAAGGTCTCATCTGCTATTACAACTCTCTCCCTGAATTTTCCATACAAAATTGGGAGGAAGTGTTACCTTTTCCAAGGAGAAAGGTGGGATAAAAATATTCAAATAAAATAAAATAAAATAAAAAACCCTATTGTACTATCTGTTGGCAAGATAATTTCAGAAGCCTTTATATTAAAGCCTTTAATCTTTTAGAAGTCAATTTGGGAATGGAGTGCTGGGAGACCCTCAAAAAGGGGGGAAAGCATTCTCCATCCTAAAAGGCATAAGGGGAGGTTCTGAGAGATTTTAAAAACATTAAAATCTGTGGTGGAGGGTGGTGAGGTCATGGGATACCAGGGATGACATGCATATTCCTGGGGTCACATGTTGCCCATTCCTTCAACCACAAAATCCTTCCCCTGACTAAAAGCCACAAACTGTCTTTGAGACACCACAAGGTGATAAAGAAAAGCACAAAGACAGGGAAATTTGGAGAGATGTGTCTGAGCAAATAAGACAGTACATAGCCCTCAGCTGGGGATCCACTTAGCTTCCTCTGAGCCATTTCTTATCCTTTCTGCATCAAAATCAGCCAAGAGCATTATCAGACCGACCTTTCCTTTTATGTTCAATCCGTTGAGTCATTTCCTGAGTATAATAAGAAACGAGTGGCTGAGGTTGATGGGACTTGTAGCCCAATCACAACAACAGAAGGACTACAGTTCCAGTATATGTCATAGGACTTCCTCCACCGGCACCAGTTTTAGTTAGAATGGAAGAACTCCAGTCATCCAACTCATAACAACAGCCAAACCTGAAGCACAACTGTAGTTCTGAAATTTCCACAGTTCTTGCTTGACTGATTTATCATGAAGAAGACTTTGAAATGCTGACCCATAACATTGCATTGTGCTCTGTTTCTTTTGGCCTGTTTTCCATGTTCTTCACTTCTCAAGGACAATCTATCCAGGAGAGTAATGGATTCCTGTTTTTCTTCTACAGCAGTAATTGCAAGAAAGCACAAGGGAGAAATGTTGTGCAGAAACGTCCAATAACTTGTTTATCCCCCTGATTATATTATTATTTCATACAACGAAGCATCAGCATTTGGATTACCTGGGTCACTGTTGTTAGATACAGTAGCCTAAACTCGATTATCTGTCAATTCCAAGCAGAGTACACCTGTTGAATCGATAGCTGAATGGGGGTAAATCAAGATGCGTGCTAATCTCATTGATTCAATGGCTGCATTCTAGTTGGCACTGACAGTTGGATTTAGGCAAGCAATGACACATATTGAAGGATTAGGAATGATGGCAGAGCCAGTGTACAGCAATGGATGGAATGTCACATGAGGACCCAGGAGACCTGGGTTCAAATCTCCCCTTGGTCATGTGAACTCACTGGAGATGGCAGTGATGAAGCTACTCCTTAAATATTTCACATAGCTTGCAGACCCTGTTTTAGGTTACCATACATCTGATGCAACTTGACAGTGCATTATATACATCCTCACACACAGGAATAGTAGCCGTTAGAGATGGGCACGAAATGAACATTTTTTTGTTTCCATTATTCGTTATTAGTTTCATTACGTAACGAAACGACAAACGAAAATTGTGATGAAAATGGAACAAAACAAACAGAACCATGAAAATTGTGTTTGTTACGTTTCGTTTTCCTTAATGGCGGCACGCAATGAAATGAGCTGTTTTAAATGTTAAAAAACGCCCTGGACATCCATAAAAATGCAGCAATAATTATTTATACTGTCTGATAATACCTACCGGGGGGGGTGGGGGTCCTTAAAATGTGCATTTATGTCTTTTCTCAGATCGCTGTATTTTTTTCCTTTAAGGGGAGTTAGGGGACATCGACCCAAAATGGCTCCCAGATGCCTAATATTGATTTCTTGGGTATTAAAACGCCCTGGACATCCATAAAAATGCGGCGATAATGTGATAATTATTTGAAAGTATTACCTACCAGGGGGTTGGGGTCCTTAAAATGTTTGTTTCTGTCTTCTACCATCGCAATGTATTTTTCTTTTCCCTTTAAGGATGACAAAATGGATGTCGCCACTCCAGCCACAACATGGAGGCAAGCCATGTGATGGGATCATTTAAATTCTTGGACAACTTCAACCAATAGCATGCCCAGGTTGCAGACTGGGCAGGTCTGGCAGCCACAGAGGGCATAAAAAGCTCTGGCAGCCCCCGTCCTCCTTGCAGTCCCCGGTGGGAGTTAGGGTGGGATTGCTGTCTCTGCGACTCTAGCTTCAGTCCTGCAGCCTCCCTGTGTGTGTGTGTGTGTGCGTACCTCTCGGTGAGTACCCTCCCCTGCCCCGCAGTGCAGTCACTCTGCGGCTGCCTTGCACCCTGGGCAATGCCCGTCGCTGCCTTTGCAGCATCCCTGCATACCTAGTCTATACTGTGTCTCTGCCAGCATCAATTTTTTTTAGTGTTTTCCCTCTGCTCTGGGGCGTTGGGGGAGACCCTAGCACGGAAATGCTTTAAAAATCACGCAAAAAGCGGTTAGAAATGAAAAATGAAAAAACGGAAAATGAAAACGGAATTTTTCCAAAAAATCACGAAAAACAGAAACGAAACGAAATGGACCTCTCAACGACAAACGAAAAACCGAAATGCCATTTTTTTTATTCGTGCCCATCTCTAGTAGCCGTAATGGCAACAGGTACATTTGCTGTGGGGGAAAAGATATGTTTTGGATTTTATGAGTCTTTGGGCGTCAAATCCTATGAGGAAATTCCATTATACCTAGAACAGCTTTAGGGATTCAATATTTGCTGAATGGGATGAGACCTGATAAGGCCCTGGACCTCCCGCACTAATGTGCTGATTATCTTTTAGCTTTCACACTTCTCTTCCAATGCAGTTATTGGTTCACAGAGCCGAGCTCTGTTTCTAAAGACATCTGCAAGAAAACAATAAGGACATATACATGTGTGTTTTGAGATTCAATGATAAATGCATGCTTTGTGAGAAAATATGTTCAGAATGTGTATATGGAAACATTTTTAGATACAAATAGCTGCACCTGTAAAAAACACAATGCAGATGTGAGGGCTGCCCTTGTTTCCTCCCGCTGCGATTGACTCCAAAGACGCAGGCAGGGAAGACTCTGACGCCATCGCTGCTTTTGAACATTTATTAACATCAGCCATGGAACTGGTGTCTTCACAAACAGAGGCTTCTCCTCAGCGGCTCTGTCTCCGACCAAAAGTCGTCTATCTGCCTGAGAGTAATTTTGGGCTCAACAATCCAACGGGAAATGGGTAAAGTCTATCCAACATCATGGTCCAAGCCCAACAATAATCCGGACATACCTTCTAAAAGCGGGGCACTCTCACTTGTTACTCTCAAGGACATAGTCCCGGGTCTTTCTGCACAGGAGGGGTAAAAGGTTTCCTCTCCTGATTCTCCCCAATGAGAGAGTAAATTTTTTTCCAGTCTTTCCTAAGTGCTTCTTGGGTCTCTTTCCTTCTCATCTCCCTCTCGAAGAACACCTGTGTCACTTACGTTCTTCCCTCTCATCTGTCCGTCCCCAATAAGGGGTTTTTCACCTCTCCACTCTCACTCTGCCGCCTCTCACAGGAGTTTGAAGGTCACCCATTCCCCTGCCAGGGATCTACTTTAGCTATTTCAATTAAGTCCTCCTGTTCCACTCTTTCTATGTCCACTTCCCAACTGCCTAATGCTGTTTCTTCCCCTCCTACTGCTCCTTTCTCTTCCTTCATTTTCTCGCTACTGGTCTCTTTCATTTCTTCTTCCCCACTCTCTAATAAAGATATATTGTTCTCTCCCTGTGAATCAGGATTCTTTTTGCAAGGTGAGGTGACACATTTTAAGAGGATGGCACACCTTCCTTGTCACAGCAGATTAATGAGCAAAGGGGGTGGAGCAGAATGAACAAATATATGCACCACGCACCATGCTCTATAGATTGCTTGCGAAAGCAATATATCCCTCCTTGTAGGCCTTCCACCAACTGAGATGTAGATGTCTTCTACTTCTAAGCATGAAAGTTTCATTTAATGATCACTTTGACAGCTGTTCGTAGCTCTGTCTTTCATCTGTTTATGTTTCTATTTAAGTCATGTAAGTTGGCAGGGAATTCTGTACATTAGTGCATACATGGTATGAAGAAGGACCCCGGTCTCACGATGATTTTGCTGCTCTTTTTGCTGCGAAAGACTGCGCAGCAAAAGATAGTGCCTTCAATCCAAAGAGCAGTATTTTGGTACCACGGCCGACCACGTCCCTGGAAGCACACTTTAACTGCAGCATTTTGTACCATCACTAGGGGGTGTGTTAAAATACTTCTGTTACTGATGCACATTTTTAATGCCTCAAACAAGGTGCAACCCCAGAAAATTCACACCAATTAGATTTGTACCCCTTTCCTGCCACTTCCTGTAGTTCTGCCTTGGTAATTGTTTATGCTACTGAATTGGTGGCATACCAGCATGCCAGTACAATTTTTGCTGGCTTTCCACCTGCCATTACAATTGGTTTTAAGAAGAAAAACTGCTACCTGGCTGCAACGCCAGGTAGGGAAAAGATGCGCAGTAAGCAAGTCGGGACAGACACAGAGAAGTAAAATACTCCCCTGTCGTCGGGGTGCTAACTGTGCATTAAATGTCACGTGACCGCCCCCCAAAATAGTACACATCAATTTAAGATGCACAGATAACAGTAGTGAGACCAGGGCCAAGGTGGGTTTTTTTTTACTACTAGAACAAACATGTATTGAAAAGAATCAAAGAACTTGAGGGACACATTTTGATTGATCCAGCTAGTACTCAAGCCAGACTTCTGCAACTGCATGTACTCCAAATATGCTTGACTACATATCTATTGCATTATCCCCAACTAAGACTGCCAATGGACTGTAGGCCTTTCACAACTTCCTATATATTCACATTTGTTCTCCCAAACCCTAAACTTCTCCCTGATATTTAGCCATAGCACTGAAACATCTCCATCTCTGTATTGTAGTAAAATATACTAGAAATGTTACACTGTAATTATATTATTTAGCATAATAACAGAACAGCAGTGCCTTTGAACTACTAAACTTGTGTTCTCCATTAAGATACAGGAAAAACAAGGCAATAGTAAAATGCAGGGGAAGCAAATCTGGGGATTCCAGCCAGCAGTTAAAATAACCAGATAAATGGTAATTCATAAGGCATTGAGACTCCCAAGTGGAAACAGATTAACATTACATGGTTGACTGTATGTTTATTCTTGTTTTATATTTACATTGCAAAATAACAAAAAAGTCTCTGCTGAGTTCCTTCCAAGAAGGAACAGTAGAAAAAGGACTGGTAGTGTAATGCATGGCAATTGTGTTCAGGAAAACCTATTAGATGTAGTACAGTGGTGCCTCTTAAGATGAATTTAATTCATTCTACGTGTCAATGCATTTTACAAAAATATTGTCCTACAAAACTTTGTTTAATGTGGTTTCCATAGGAATGCATTGAATTCATCTTGCGAGGCATCCCATAGGGGAAAACTTGTCTTACGAGGTTTTCCTATTCCTGGAAATTTCATTTGTCTTACAATTTTTTCATATTAAGGGGCATTCGTCTTACGAGGTACTACTGTATTTCAACCTTGCTCTGGTATATGATGTGGCAAGTTAACACTGTGTTCTCTGTGCTTGTTCTTATCAGAGCTTAAAACTCAGAGAGGGAGGAATTTTGGAGATGGAAAAATAATGGAGCTTCAGCCTGTGAAACATCACCCACTAGACGACGACGACGACGACAACGATGATGATGATGATGATGATGCAGTCAATCAAAATTATAAAACATTGACTGGTATGATGTAACAGATATAAGTTTTAACTAAAAACCTAAGTATCTGTTAAGTATCAGTGAAGTAAATATGTAATGATGATGGTGTTATTTCTGAGATCTGCAACTGCTTATACTACTACTACTACTACTACTACTACTACTACTACTACTACTACTACTACTACCATCACCACCACTGCCGCCAGTGCCACCACCACCACCACCACCAACTACTACTACTACTACTACTACTACTACTACTACTACTACTACTACTACTACTATAGCCTAGTTGTTGCATTTGTATTTTTAATGATCACAAGGCTCCCTCTTTTTATTTCAACCACCCATTAATATCTATGCTCTAGGAGTACACTGCCTGTAGCAATGAACACCACCATTCTTCATTGTAACTAATTCTGTGATGTAAACTAATATCTGATAATTCTCAAGAATTTCAACCTATAATGGCTTTTCCTAATTCTCTATCCACCCATCTTAAATTTAGATTGCACAACTGGGGATATGGAGCCAGAGGCTAGCATTTTGCCAACATTATTTTATAAACTGCTACATATGCTGATTTTGTTGTTATGTGCATCGTTGTTATGACAACCTTAAAAGTCTTACTGAGGGCATTAGCTGTTTTTAGGATAGGCTTTATAATTATAACTGCTATCTTGCAGTGACAATAGCAGCCAAGAGGGGATTTGAACCAGGTCTTCTGGGTCCTAGCCTGACACTCTTATTTGCTGTACCACACTGGCTTCTGATGTTGATGCTATTGAATAAATAAATACAACAGTGATGGAAGGAATAGATAGCTGTTATATTATACTAGCCTACGCTTGGCAATGAATGATACTAATAGACTTGAGCAAGCCTAATAAATAAATAAATAAATAAATAAATAAATAAATAAATAAATAAATAAATAATAATAATAATAATAATAATAATAATAATAATAATAATAATAATAATAATAATAATAATAATGGAATGTGTAAAAGTATTCGTGCCCTAATTGAAAATGCGATGAAGAACTGGAAAACAAAATTGTTTGTCAGGGATGAAAGCTATGGATTGGTTAGCATCAAACGAGGGATTTTTCAAGGTGACTCTTTGTCACCTCTGCTATTTACTATTGCCCTGATTTCCCTCTCAATAATTTTGCAGAAGACAAATTTAGGTTACCAAACTGCTAAAAATTCAGGGAAAATTTTTCATCTATTGTATATGAATGACTTAAAGTTGTATGGAAAATCAGAAACTGAAATGCACTCACTGACCAACACAGCCCGAATTTTCAGCACCGATGTTAGTATTGAGTTTGGACTAAACAAATGTGCCACAGTGGCACTGAGAAAAGGAAAAATAATTGAGAGTGAAGGAATTGAAATGCCAAATGGACAAGCTATTAAGTATCATCAGTCTGAAGCCTATAAATATCTGGGCATACTGGAATTAGATAATATAAAGCATGGGCAAGTGAAAAATGTGGTCAGTAAAGAATATATCCAAAGGGTCAGAAAAGTATTAAAAAGTAAGCTGAATGGTGGTAACACCATCAAGGCCATTAATAGCTGGGCCATACTGGACATCAAGTATACCGCTGGCATTATAAACTGGACTCAGACAGAGCTAGATAGTCTAGATAGGAAAACAAGAAAACTTATGACCATTCACTATGCATTACATCCACACAGTGATGTTGACAGGCTGTATTTACCTAGAAAATTAGGTGGTAGAGGTCTTCTGCAAGTGAAGCAGACAGTTGAAAAAGAGAAGCATGTGTTGGCAGATTGTGTAAAAAAATAGTACAGAGCCAGCATTATTGGAGGTTAAGAACAGGGAGGTGTTTAAAGTAAATCAAACAAAGGGTCAATACAGGAAAACAACAATGCAAATATGAGCTGATAGCTGGCATAATAAAGCGCTGCATGGGCAGTTCCTTGAAAAAGTCAAAGGAAAAGTAGATGAGGAAAAGACTTGGTTATGGCTCACCAATGGAACACTGAAAAAAGAGACAGAGGCCCTGATTTTTGCAGCTCAAGAACAAGCTATCAGGACAAATGCAGTTAAGGCTAGAATAGAAAAATCAGCTGAGTCCCCCACATGTAGACTCTGCAAAGAGGCAGATGAAACTATTGACCATATATTGAGTTGTTGCAAGAAAATTGCTCAGACTGATTACAAACAGAGTCATAATGTAGTTGCTCAAATGGTCCACTGGAATTTGTGTCAGAACTATCATCTGCCCATAACAAAGAACTGGTGGGACCATAAGCCTGAAAAAGTGACTGAAAATGAGCATGCAAAATTACTTTGGGACTTCCGAATACAGACAGACAGGGTTTTGGAGCATAATACCCCAGATATTGTGATTGTGGAGAAGAAAAAAGTGTGGATCATTGATGTTGCTATACCAGGAGATGGTAGAGTCACTGAGAAACAACTTGAAAAAATTACCCGATATCAGGATCTCAAAATTGAACTTCAGAGACTCTGGAATAAACCAGTACAGGTGGTCCCAGTGGTAATTGGCACACTGGGTGCGGTGCCCAAAGACCTAAGCAAGTATCTAGAAGAAATTGGAGTGGACAAAGTCACCATCAGTCAGATGCAGAAAGCCACCTTACTGGGATCTGCTTGCATAATTCGCCGATACATCACTGAGTCCTAAACGCTTGGGAAGCGTTCGACTAGTGATTGGTAATATAAAATCCAGTGTAGATCGCTGTGTGGTTAAATAATAATAATAATAATAATAATAATAATAATAATAATAATAATAATAATAATAATAATAATAATAATAATAATAATAATAATAATAATAATAATAATGTTGAACATTTTGTAACTCAAAGAAGGCACATGCACAAATATACGTAAAAGCCACTAGCAGTAAAACAGTTTTGATTTGATGATGTTCATAATCAAGATTTGATTATGATGGTGTCATCTTTCACATTATATCTTCACATTGTCCCACACCTTGAAGATCCCATAGCAGTGAGAATAGTAATAAATGAAGTGCTGGCATTTTTCATGACAACCCTCCCCCATAGCCAATGCCACCAAGGAGACTCCATATTTCAGACAGTTATCTTGATAAGAACATAAGAAGAGCCATGTTGGACCAGGCCAAAGGCCCATCTAGTCCTGCTTCCTGTATCTCACAGTGGCCCTAACAAATGTGTCTGGGAGTGCACAAGACTAGATATCTGTCTCCTGATACCACTTCCCTGCATCTGGCTCTTGAAGTACCCTGGTTTTAAGCCTGGATATTACACATCTCCAACATGGTTTGTAACCTGTGATGGACTTTTCTTCCAGGAATCTGTCCAATCCCCTCTTGAAGGCATCCAGGCCAGAGATGTCCACAGACGAACAGCACACTGGGTAAAAATATACTTTCTTTTGCCTGTTCTCAACCCTCAATTTGAGTGAATGTCCCCTAGTTCGAGTATTTTGTGAGAGGGAGAAGAGTGTCCCTCTATCCACTTTACTCATGCCCTGCATTATTTTGTATGTCTCAAATTCCCCCTCAGGTGGAGATGGGTACAAGTTTTTGATCTGGTGGATGATAGCACACCCCCACTATCACATTGATGCTTGGACCTGGTAGTTTAACCCACAGTGATTCTACGGTGGAGTCAGACCCACTGTCAATCTCCATTTGTGTGAAAGCACCTGTACAGTGGGTCCCCCCCCCAAATGGCTGCTGGCTGCTTCTTTGTTCTCCCCCCCCTCCCACAGTGTGTACTCAAGTACACACTTTCCCTAAACGGATGATGCCCAGCTCCTGATGGATCTGCATCGATAATCCAATTCTGAGAGTTTTCCAAGAGCAGGTCTTTTCTAAAACGAATGGACTTTCATGGTGTAGCATTAACGTGCTTGCCCCCGGCCATTTCACATGCCAGTATTGACAAACATGGCTTCTGATTTTCCTCGATTGCTGCCACCAACTAGCTTAGCTTGTAAATTAAAGCCTTCAGGACAGTTTTTAAGTTGAATAAAAATAAAAGAAGTTTAATGATTACAAAATTGAGTCAAAATCATTAATGGTAATGTGTTGAAGTATAAACAAAAAGGATAATATAGCTCAAACCTACTCATGTTTCATCACTAATAAAGTTGAATAAATGCTCACCTAGTTCTTAGTTCTACTGCCCAGAGACCACTTAAGTCTACTGCCCAGAGACCACTTGGTAGTGGGGTGGCTAATTTTTTTTGGAATTATATAAATAAATAATTCTAAACACTTAGTTTTCTTCACAGACACTCTAACAATCCTATCTCTTCTTTAGACTTCTGTGATTCTCAGATGGTGCCTGACATTATCTGTCCCTATCTGTCCCTAACTGGACTTTTCTTCAGAAAGTGTAGGACCCTATCTGACTAAAACAGTGCAGAGCAGTGCCTTAAATCCTCTCAGCTACCCCTCACTCTCTCATTGGTCTACAGACCCACCAATCAGCACAGACACCTCTCATATATTATTCAATACACAGGTAAATGCTACACATGGCACAATTGATTTTTTAAAAGAACAACTTATAACTCCCATTTCTTCTTTCTAGAGGTGGTAGTTTGTGCTGAGCTGATAGCTGTACAGTTGATTCATGGTTTGACACCCCCCCTCCAGTGGGCACCCACTTAGAAGCAACACCCTGGCTTCCCTGTCCTACCTCCACTGGGTGCTGGGTTCAAGTGGGTGCCTGCCAGAGGTGTATAGTAGAGATGGGCACAAAACGAGCGATTTTTCATTTTTGTTTTCATTTTTTCGTTTCGTTACACAACGAAAATGAAACGAATTTTTTAAAAAAACAAAACGAAAATGAAAACGAAATGACCAAATTTGCCGTGTTTTTCGTTTTCGTTGCAGCAGATGCATTGAACTAAAAAGAATGCTAACGAAACAGCAATTTTTTGTTTTCATTTTCATTTTTTGTTTCATTACCTAACAAAACGAAAACGAATTTTTTTGCAAAAAACATCACAAAAACGAAAACGAACCGAGACGGACCCCTAAACGACCAAACGATAAACGAAACACCATTTTTTGAGTCGTGCTCATCTCTAGTGTATAGCTGTCAGTCAAAATGCCATGAACCACCAAACTAGTGGTTTGTACCCATCTCCACCTCCTTCTTCAGGTTCCTGTGATGATGATGTCACTGTTCCTTCTAATCAAACAGTATAGATGTGAGAGCCTTTAAAGAATTCTGAAAGGCCCAAAAGATATCTGTCCTCCAGCAAAAGCCCAAAATACCAGTTGCTTTTTTCATTGTATTTTGTGCAAAATGCCCTTTCTCATTGATGAAGCCATATTACACACCCAGTAATCACAGAAGGACTGACCGAGTGTTCAGAAAGATGCAAAGAACCCATTCAGGTTTTCTCCCTTTAATAGTGGAAGACAACAATTTTTGTAGTTTTGAATAACACATTTACAGATGTGTCAGACTGAAAATGTTCTCCAAGGGCTTCCAAGGGCTCAGCTGCAAATTGTAATATCCCTGCTTTTGTGCTGGGTTTAGCATACTTGAAACTTATTGAAAAACATCTATTTACAGCTAAGCACACTTTTGTTGTTGTTGGAAAGTAAGTTTTTAAAAATACCCATGAGGGAGTTATTTCTTTTCAATTCATTCTAACTGTAACTTTTAAAACTTGCATTGGTAAGTGTGGTCACCTGCATCTGAGTACATTGTGTTAATGAGCCTTGTCAACATTTCGATTGTACGTTGTGTTTATTGGGTTTGATGTCTCTCTCTCACACACACACACACACACACACCACACACACACACCACCACCACCACCACCATGGCTTTTTGACATGACAAGGGCCCTAGAAAAATTGGAAGCCAGTGTGCCGAGGAGCTGATTCACTTTGAAATGCAATGGTTTTCTAGCTCATGTGGCTCCCTGGACCAATATACTACACAGCTTACAAAATGAATTATAGTTGTTGCAAAAAGATGCAGACACTGAGCCAAAAACCTTGTGACTTTAGACCAGTTTCAAGCCCCTGGTTCAGTTCTGAATTAATTTCAGCTGTTTAGCCACACCCTGAGACTCATACACAACAAACATTCTGACATTGAGATCCCGTTTTTATTGCTTCTGCTGTCCTCTTGTCTACTGCACGAGAACAAAATAGTCAGGATCTACATTGCTCCTGTAAAAGATGTCACTTCAGTCCTGCAAGCACTGGCTCTACTTACACCAATGACCATAGTTGTATTCATTAAAAAGAAAAGCAACGTCCAGCAAAGCTATATAACAAGTGTCCATGGAAAATGCAGCAGACCCTGTTCTTCCTTCAGTTCCATAGACTTTGAAGGAGAGAGATAAATAACATGAATGTCAATTAATATAAGCATGCATTTCACTTGATTTTTGGTCATCTGAAGACTTGCTGCTGAATCCATGGGACTAGAGATAGGCTTTTCATTTCAGAAGTGGTCTGCTTCCAAAACAAAATGTGGGAGCCCAGCTGGCATTTGGAACCAGAGGAACGAAATCAACCAATCTCTTACCTTCTGCTGGAGTCACACGGGGCTAAACTCCAATGAGGAAGAAACCTCCAATGTCATCTTTCCTTCTCCCTGGTGCTGGCCAATCAGGAGCTGTACAGGGAAATGCATCATACCACCTCCCTATCTGATTGGCCAGTACCAGGGGGAAGGAAATATAATGTTGGAGGCTTTTTCCTTGTTGGACTTTAGCCCCATGTGACCCCAGCAAAAGGTAAGGGATTCATTGATTTCATTCCTATGGCTCCGAATGCCAGCTGGGCTCCCATGTTTCGTTTTGGAAGCTGACCACTTCCGAAATGAAAAGCCCATTTCTAAATGGGACCCATGTATATTCCAAGGACTGGATATGATAAAGATGTTCTAAGAAATGATGTGTAGTCTCTGGTACATGTTTATTTATTTATTTTTGCATTTATATACCACTTCCATTTCCCTAGGGGAACTCTGGGTGGTTCACACAAAAAGATTAAAAACAAGACATCGATAAAGGAGTATAAAAAAAGGTATTAGGCAAGAGGCAAAAACTTAACAGAAAAAAACCCTGTAAGATATACATTTTACTCTTTTAAATCTATAAAAAAAATGGGGGAATTCATGAGATTGCTTTTTTGGTTATTTTTACTGGCATTGTAGCTTCATAGCTGTCAAGTTTTCCCCAGCGCTGACCGGGACAGGAGCAGAGAGGTGTAATGCACGCACTTGCATGTGCAAACACAAACACAAATACCCACCCATATGCACGCACATGGATGCACACACATGGGGAGAAAGGTGGCATAAAAATAAAGTTGTTTATTTATTTATTTATTTATTTATTTATTTATTTATTTATTTATTTATTTATTTATTATTATTATTATTATTATTATTATTATTATTATTATTATTATTATTATTATTATTATTATTATTATTATTATTGCCCCACATCCAGCCCGAGCTGCAGCTCCAACAGCTTGTCCTCCCCTCTACCCAAAGCCTCCTGTCAACCGCCGCTGCCCGGGACATTTCCAGAAAAGTAAGTGTTCCAGGAAGACGACAGAAAAAGGCTGGAAAATGGTAGTGTCCCAGCCAAAATGGGACACTTGACAGGTATGTGTACCTTTGGGCATGTGAATTCAAATGCAGTACAGTAGACGGGTTGGTCCATTCCCATAGCGGGGAGCTCATGGGAAGAACAAACATCATTACAGTGGTTGTGTGAAGTCACCCAGTCTTCTTTCTGCCATCACTTCCAAAAGAGGTTAACTCCAGCTCCACCACACCCCTCCAGTTTTTAGATGCAGCCAAGTTGCATCATCTGCAGGGCAAATTAAAATTGCCTTGGAAGACAAAGCAAGCCAGACCTCTACTGTCTGACAAGGTCAAGCAGAAAGTTCTTCAATTTGCAGAAAGCTGGAGGAAGAGCAGGCTGCCTCACTGGGGCATAAACAAGACCTGAAAACTTCAGGAACTCCTCTGCAGAAACAATTACCATTCAGACAAGATTCAACTAATTTATTAGTGGCTTGTTGTTCTTGTCAGGGAATTTTGCCATGCCTTCTTGTCCTGTCTTGCTGCACTCCTGCAGCCTAAATAATGAGGGTTGTAGAGGTGCCCTTGGTTCAGATGTTGACAAATCAGGGAAACTAGTTAGCATTTGACTTGTTTAGCAGTATCAGTAAACACGATGCAGAGGGGAGTCGGCAACCAGCCATGACATCCTAATCAGTGCTGCTTGAGAGCCTTGTTAAGGACATTTGCTGCAGAATATTGCTCCATTCAGAAACAGACACACACGTTCACATATCACAACTAATCCCTCCCTCTTCCTGTAAATAAAAAGATGATGAATGTTAGTAGTGCCAGCATATGTTACTGGAAAGGGGTGCAGTCCTTACCACCTTTGTAACACCGCAGAGGGAATACACAATCTCAATCTAGCAATCACAAGAATTTAATCTGTGTATTTCAGTAGATCTGTGTCAGATGTTAGTGGGGTGCATGGGGGGGGACAAGGGTAGTGCATGTACAGAGAATCCCTATGGTTGTTTTTGAAGTGGTAATTTGGGCTGTTTCTAGTCCTGCTCTCAGAGCTCTGGAGCAAATGCAATGGTAAAGCTCAAAGGTTCAGGACAAGAAAGAATCCATGCTAAGCTTCTTGGCTCTGGTTTTGAGGATGGATAACATCACTATGGAAAAAAAGGCTGAAAAGTGAAGTCTTCCATGAAAGATGGCAAATATGGTCACATTATAATTCAACACGGGAACGAGAAGAGCTTGCGAAATATATCCTGGACTATAGATAACTCCATGGTGTAGGTATCAGGCTGTAGACTCCCAGAGGTTGGGAGTTAGATCCTACCACTATGGCTCTCAAGGGAAGAGTCAACCTGTGAGGCCTTGGGCAAGCTGCACAGTCCCAGAATTATTCCACAAGAAGATAATGGTAAGCCACATCTGTATATTTTCTATATATAAAACCCTGAAAAGGGTAATCAGAATTGACTTTAGATCTCTCTCTCTCTCTCTCTCTCTCTCTCTCTCTCTCTCTCTCTCTCTCTCTCTCTCTCTCTCTCTCTCTCTCTTTTCCCAGGGGAAACACTGGGGAATTGAAACCTCAACATCTGGAACCACAACCAGATAGATCAGGCCTGCCCAACAGGTAGACCGCGAAGGGTTCAAAAGTAGCCTGCTGGCCATCAATAAAAAAGTGAGGGGATAAGTTCTCCACCCCTCCCTCCCCCATTCCAAGGACCACCACTGCCCCAGCAAAGTTCTCAGTCTGCCAGCTCACTGTCTCAGCTGAGCGGGGCAGATAAAGGCTCATGGTGCATTGAAATCTGTTCCCTTTAGAACGGATTAATTGATTTTCAATGCATTCCTATGGGAAACTGCTGCAGAGGTTTTAGTGTAGTAGCCCTCAGGCACTTTGTGCCAGAAAAAAGTAGACCTCAGCCGTTCAAAGTTGTACAGCTAAACCAGTTGTATAGATAAACCACTGAGCCATCCAACCAGCCATGCAATACTAGGAATGTGCAAGTACTGCTAGTTTTATTTTGTTGCATTCCCCCCCCCCCCTGAACCCCACCTGCATTTTCCAACTATGCCATATAATAAATCTGGTTGTCTCCCACCACTGATACTGTTCTCCACTTTAAACACTAATTTCCCCCCAAACCTGCACATTGATTTGCCTAATTTATGTAACTTTTTGCACAAACTTTTCCTATCCCCAAATTCTGTTTATGCACTTTCCCCCTCAATGTTGTATATTTCTCTATTCACAAGTTTAAAATGCCTTGTGTCTTATCCCAAAATTGAAACACACTACCTTACTGTAGAAAACACACACAAAAAGTTGCTCAAAAACACAACTTTTGGGTCATTCTGCTGCTTCCCCGACACCCTCCTCCCCAAAAAGACTAGTGACAAGTCAAGCATTTTCTTCCATGGAATATCTCGATGTGGCAAGACACTTTTTTTCCCTTAAAGAACAAGAAAATTTGCAAGTATTCATTGCCATCTTAATCCACACCTAGCATTGTGAGTTGGCAACCTGCCATTGCTTGAGAATTCTGAAGGAAGTTTATATGAGTCATAGTAGTTAGGAGTTCTCCCACTCATACCATCTTCAGTTCCTTTATTTTCTCAGTGATTGAAGGAATTATACTCCAGGTGTACTACAATATAGATAAGGTAGAGAGTAGACACATTGACCAGAAATGGAAGGAAGTCATGTCCTGTGACTGCAGGATCTCGTTCATTTAAAAAGGGTAGAACTGTCAATATGTGATTTGGCTGTTTTGTTCCCAGATCAGAGGTACAGAAAGATACAGTATGTTCCTTATGCAGGTGTATGCAATATATTTGTAGCCTTTTTCACAATGGTGTGTGTGTATGTTAGTAGTTAAGCTACTAGTTGGTCAACTGTTTGGGGTCAACACTTTGGTGTATTGGTCATAGTTTTGAAGGACAGAGGGTTTATTTTTAAATCATAAGGGTGATTGCATGTTGTATTCAACTCATGTGCTATCTGTGTCCATGTACCTGTAGTGTGCTGATCTGGGCACTCATACAGTTATTCATATGCAACATTCAACCTAGAGCCTTATCCCACAACCAGAATAACCAGCTCCTAAGAGAAGGTGGATTTGCTCCAACGATCATGTGATTTGGAATTGGGGTTTCTGTGTCCTCGTGGACAGTGCTGTATTCTCCTTTTGTCTCCACCACCGTGATGCATATCAAAAAGCCAGTTTCTGTGATGTTTCCTGTTGCAGACTTTTCTGTTGCAGACAATTTGTAAAAAAGTTTCTAGGCCAACGTATTGCCTTCCTTATGGCCACTGTGAACTCTGCGGTAACATGTGGAATTATAATTATTCTTACATCATGGTGTTTAATAGGGAAATTTTCAGTAATCCAGGCCAGCACAAATGACATGGGCTTGCCAGCATATTGATATCCTGAAATTAAAACAAAACAAAACACGGCAAGTAAGAAAAAACAATGGCGTTTCGGAGTCCCCACTTAAGTTTGCGTTGCCTTAAAAGATGCATTGAAAGTGGCTCAAAAAATCCAATATTCCCGAGAGGATAGTTGCTGGAAGACCTGCTGGGATGCACTTAAGGGGGGATGGTTGGCTTTTTTTTTTTAAAGCCGGCTGCTCGTGGGTGCATGATTTTTGAAGACTTTTTTTCCTGAATTTACAAGCGCTTTTTAGCATCATGGGATAAGGCTCCTACTGCTGTTCAGGTGTTCGGTATAAAGGTTAAGAAAACATGGGAGGAAGATAACATGATTATCTAGTGTCTTCTTTTGTCACTATACCCAGGAGTAGAGATGGGCACGACTTAGCGGTATTCCCGTTTCCGTTTCCGTTACTCGTATCCGTTACTCTACGGAAACGGTAACGGGAATTACTCCGCCAGAATTCGAGCTCGAACCGATGAACGAACAATTTGGTCTGATTTGTCGTGCTCGTTACTTGCATCGTGCAATGCCAAGCGGCACAGAAAAAAAGTTTTTAAAAGTTAAAAAAAAAACCGATTCCCGGCCCTAAAAGTAGGCGAAAACTGTCTGAGGGCACCTACCAGACCAGAAGGGTGTTTTATTTTGGGGGGGTTTCCCCGCCCCCCTCTCCTTGACTATTGCTACTGCTGCGCTGCTGGTACCAGGCTGGGAGGGCGCATCCATTTGCCATGCAGTGCGGGGGATCCAAAATGGCGACCGCAATATTTTTTTTTTAAATCGTTGCCCAAAACCCCACCAAAGCACCACAGAAACATGCGAAAATTAGCTATTTTAAATGCTTGAATTTTTACAGTAGCAGCAGTGGGTTTTTCTTGCAAAAAAAAAGTCTCCGTTGATTTTATTTTATTTTATTTTATTTTATTTTATTTTTTTACACCTGCACATTCGCAATGATGGGCTCGCCCATGGGAGTGGACCATGCAAATTTTCCACCAATCGCATGGCCACTTGGCCAGGTTGACCACAGAGACTTCTGGGATGTGCCAATCGGGCATAAACAGCCCACTAATCGTAGCCCAAACCCGAACCCTAAGCCTAAGCCTAACCCATACGCCAGTACACTGTCCTTCTAAGTGGGTCAGAGAGGCACCCAGAGGTGCACCCCAATACTCACCCTAACCTCACCCGTAACTAGCCTAACCCTAGCCCTTGTGCTAACCCGTCTTAACCCTAATCCAGATCTACTTGCATTGCACTACATGCAAGTACGTGAGACACAGCGGGTGCAAAGAGTCTGCCAGTCCATCACTTGTGGCTCTGGCTGACTCCTGCAGCTCCCTCCAGGAGCCCGCTACCCCCCCCAAACCAGTACTAACGACAACGAAAAAACAAAAAACGAACTGACTAATTTTTGCGAAATTTCGCGAAAAACGGAAACGAGCCGAAACGGACTGCTTCCGACACACGACAACTCGAAAATGTTATTTTCCCTAGTCGTGCCCATCTCTACCCAGGAGTGGTGGAGGAAGCAGGGCTGGCACATACATTTCTTTGGGTTTTGCGTTCACCTAATGTTGGAAGACTGGGTAGGGCTTGTGGAGTCACTAAACTCCAATGGAATAAAAACGTTTCAAACAGGATTAAGGGACCTGGAGTGGGGGTTACACCCCAGGTAGGGAAATTGTAGTCTGAAGGCTGCATTCAACCCTCTCCCCCCAGGGAATTGTTTGCAACCCCAGGATTCATCCCTTAGCTCTGGGTGTTCTGGTCTCTGCAGTGATCAGGAATGCATCTGCACAATTAAATTTAATGTATCAGCTACTCCCATTTCTTGAAAGATTTGATTTGACCACTGTGACTCATTCCTTAATTACTTCCTGGCTGGGTTATTGTAATGTGTTCTATGTGGGGCTACTGATGGAAATTGTCAAAAAAGTTCAATGGGTCCAAAATGTAGCAGCCGGATGGTTGACTGGGGCTGTTACGGGGATCACATAACACCCCTGTTACAGCAGTTCCACCGGCTGCTGATCAGCTTCTGGGCTTATTCAAAGGGCTGGTTTCAACCTATAAAAACATAAATGGCCTGGGTCCAAGTTATCAAAGACCTGATATCCCATTATGAGCTGGCTTAAGTTTTAAGCTAATCAGGAGAAGGCTTGCTTTCAGTCTGCCATCTTCACAGGTGCATCTGAAGGAAACACAGGGGAGATCCTTCTTTGTTGCTACTTCTAGTCTTTGGAACTCCCTTCCACTGGGGGCCAGATTGGCCCTGTCTTTGCTATCCTTTCACAAGCAGGCAAAGACCTTTTGATGATGTAATATTCCTCTTTACTCATTGTTCTTAGCTTTAAATATTGTCTTTTAATGATGTTAACCACCTTTGTTACACTCACTGTTTTCACCTTTAAAGAGCGCCTTTCAATTTTGTAAGCCGTCTTGGGTCCCTTTCAAGGAGAAAGGTGGGGTAAAATATTTTAAATACATAAATAATGAAAAGTTCAGTGAATATTTATGTGAGGATGACCAAAAGTACAGCCTTTGAAAATGGATGGAGTTAAAAGTCCTTAAGGCATGCCAGGGACTGGTGGCTTTGAGCCAAAGTCACAGCTAAAGACAAAGGTAGTCAATATATTTTGTTATTTTGTACAAAGGACATTATGGCCATCTTCCATGGGCTGAAGACAATGGGACTGGCAGTTCAGCAGTGGAAATAGGGTAGCACACTCTAGTGCAGTGGATAGGATGAGACAACCTTGGGGGATATAGGCCAGCTGAGATATTTCACACAGATGTGTCCCCCAAGTGCTTTAGTGCTACTCCTTGCTAGGGATGAGGTGAAATGTTAGGCCTAAACTTGCTGAAGTTCACCTTGAGGTATCTTTATGCTTGTTCCATCTTTTTTGCCATGTGGCTTTCTTTCTTTTTCAGAGAATCATCTGCATGAGTTTGTTCTAGATGTGTACATGTTTGTATTGCTTTTAGTTTTGGATGCCTTCAGGGAAACTCATTCCTACCAGAATTTTAGAAATATGTTGTGTCAAGTTCATTGCTGCAGTTGTTGTTCATCCACAGAATAATCTGCCGCCAGTCCTGTAAGGTACACATGTTTAAACCCAAACTGTATCCAGGTCTTCACTTGCTTTTCAAGAGATACAGATGGAATAAGTTTATATTAAAATCAGGAGAGTGGATTCACTACATATCCTGCCCGTGAGTATGTACTGCCTGAGGCAACTGCTGCTCACTGTCTCATGATACAGCTGGCTCAATAGGGAAGCTGTCATACAAATCTCCTTTGGTCATGCATATTCATATTCTCTCCATCTTTCTTTGGGCACAGAGAAGAAAAGGAGTATACACAGAGGCCTCTGTGCTATTTCTCTTGATTTGCCAAGCCTAGAAAAATAATAATCAAACCCGGATCTCCAGCTTTTGTCAGATCAGAAGAGCCGTATCTTCTTTCTGTGATGTGACTGGCTCTGGCCTGATCAAAGAGGTCCAGAAAATGCCCTCTGCACACATTGCTAGGAAATAAAGGAAGCACTACGGCCCACAGTGTTATTCATAGCAATCCCTAATGTATTGTCAGATAAATGGGGAAGCATGACGCAACGTGCTTCCGACAGTGTTTACAGATCCTGGAAGGTTGTGCGGATTTCATCTCAAAAGCTATTCTATTCCTTTCACAATGGCACCATTCACCATGCAAATTTAATGGCTTTTGAGTAGTCTCAATCAGATAAGAATAATGGGGAAAAAGGTAATAATGGATGTTTTCTATTTTAACTTTTAGGATAGTTGAACTTGGGGTTTTTTGGGGGGGCAGGGGCACAATTATTTTTTAACATCTCCACTAATACTAAATTATTTTTGTTTAAGTATACAAAGTTGCCTTGTACTAGATAAAATACTTATTTTATGTTGGCCTGTGGTCTCTCCTCAAAGTCAGAAATTCTGTAGAGCAGCCGTTCTCATCCTTTATATGGCCACAGCCATAAACACGATATGAAAGAAGGCCAAATCAGGATTTTATTAATAACCCAATGAAACTTATAAGGTGGTACGTGAAGATTTTTCCCCCAATATGTGCTCCCCCCCCCAGTTTTAAATGTGCCAGGGGCATATGACTGCTCTAAAGCATCATCCATGTTTCTCAATACACATTACCTGATATTATATGAGCTGGACGTCTCAGGATTGAGCCAGAAAGCAACTGTGCAACTTGTCACTTGAACACACACAGTATCTACACACTACAAAAATAAGCATATTCCCAGGTGTGCCATAAGCGCCCTCGGACCATAAGAGGCTGGGAACCCTTGGTAGATAGATCCTCCTGTCCTTCACAATACAGTATGACCAGTTGCCCTTAATTTAATTATACAAACAAACAAACAAACAAACAAACAGCAGGAGGAATAAAAACAGTTTGAGTTACTTGGCTCTCTAGCATATCAGTAGACAAATTCCCAATATTTCCCATTTCCCACACTTTTATTGGTCTGATCTCTCAGACAACACTGCTTTCCCAATCTCTTTAGAAATTTATAGGAAAGCTCACTAATTTACAGAAAAGGAAATTTCCCCTCCTGATACAGACACATCTTGGCTAAATTGGTTAATCTTACAGAGAACAGGAGGGGAGAGAGAGAGAGAGAGAGAGAGAGATCAAAAACACCCAGCAAAAGCATATTGCTGTGATCAAAATTCAAGGCACAAATGATGTAAGGCACAAACATATAGTACATCTAATTACCACTCTTTAATTAAACCCCGGGGGATGTTTCACTGAACAGAATAAATGGATTCCCAGCATTTTCTCTTGCTTGGAAATTGAACTTTATGACAGCCCCATCGAAAGCACTTGCCAACAAGTGGTCTGGCTCGGAACGGGAACGGGTGTCACACTGTAATTAAAAAATCAGCACAGACAGAGACTGCAGGGTTCAAGTGATGCATTATTTATATGTTCAGGAGAAAAGATGGGAAACCTCTGAAACACTGCTCTCCATTAACCTCCAAGGCACAGGAGAGGCAAATGTTCAGAAGAAAATCTACACCAAAAGAGCCACAAACAGACCTCTTGAAGAATCCATCCCATTTTGTGCATGCAACTCATAGGACTGTGTACATGGAAATAGATGGGGAAATCTGCTGAGGTTCTCCCCTCTGGTTTTGTGGAAAGTGATCATCAGACTCATCCAGAGTGTTAGGTATGTTATGGGAAGATATCCAGGTACAAGTCCCTCTTTCCTCAGCAGACACACTTCTTAGGGGCATGGTGGCTCAGTGGGCCAGGGCATTGAAAACTGTCAGCTATAAAGTCGGCAGCTCAGCGGTTCGAATCCCGGGTGCCATACAGCGGAGTGAGCTCCTGCCAACCTAGCAGTTTGAAAGCATGTAAGTGCAAGTAGATAAATAGATAAATGGGTACCACCATAAATAGCGGGAAGGTAAAACAGTGTTTCCTTGTAGCCATGCCTGCCACATGGCCACGGACTTGCACAACACTGGCTCTTTGGCTTGAATACAGAGATGAGCACTGCCCTTAGAGTCGGGCACGACTAGCACACATGTGTGGGGGAATCTTTACCTTTTTACACACTTCTTAATAAGTTTGGAACATTTAAAATGGTAATGCAAAACATATTTTTCTATTTGCCTGTCCGTCTGCCTGCCTGCCTGCCTGCCTGCCTGCCTGCCTATCTATCTATCTATCTATCTATCTATCTATCTATCTATCTATCTATCTATCTATCTATCTATCTATCTATCTATCTATCTACTGATTCCACATGCTATACTACACTATCTCAGGCTAGGGCCCAAACAAGAAGCAAACTTCAAAGAGCTTGAAACATATAAAACCATTCAGGCAATCTAAAACCAAAACCATTTAAGTCATAAACGTAGTCTCAAGAACCTATCCAAATAGAAGCCCTTAAACCCCACCAATGTGGTGCATGTATCATACTAGCATATATAACTGGTTAGAAAATGCTACAAAAAAGTACCATCGTATACGTGCCTCATGCTATAGTAATCCTCTTCACATGTCATGATATTGTTAAAACTGTTAAAACCTGGTTGTTTAGGGATGCCTTCGGCAATCGCTAGCGTGTGTATGTGTATTATTATTCCCTGTTTCAAGGTTTGTGCCTGTTATCAGTTGTCTTATGCCTCTTGCCAATTACTTGTTTGTTGTTGGGTATCCCCTCCATTTTATTATTATTATTATTATTATTATTATTATTATTATTATTATTATTATTATTATTATTATTATTATTATTATTATTATTATTATTATTTGGATTTCTTGTGTCGTTTACATGAACTGCCCAGAGTTCCCTCTTGGAAAATCGGCATGGTATACAAACATAAAAATAAAATAAATATAAATAAATGTTCCCTTTCCCATTCTCTGCAGTTATTTGACTTCTTAGATACAACAGCTGCATGGCATCCTTCTACTCTTAAAAAAACATCGGCTGTATGGTATTGATTTTTTCCCCCCTTCCCCAGCAACAATTGCATTGTCAACATGCAGCACTCACATTCAGGCTGTTATGCTCCAATTGTTGCCTGTTGCTGAAACGTTTGGAGCAGAGTTCAAACAGTTGACCATTTCTGGCCGGAGCATTATAGATGTTTCCCATGGAGAAGCCATGTATTCAAATATGGGCTTACCAAACAACCAAATACTATACTGATAGTTTAATCTTTCAACTCCTATACACCCAATTTCAATGTTCAATGTATCTCCTGGTTCACCAAAATTCAAGCTAGTGATAACATATGTATCCTGGTGGGTACATGAAAAGACCAGAGCTGTTCCCCCCCAACTCCGCACTTCCATTGTAAACGGTGCCCGAGTAAATCCACAAAACTGGTTCAAAAGTGCTTAGTAGGCCAAAACATACTCGCAACAGGACAAATAAATAAATAATTTTAAAAACAAGTCCGTGTATTTTTATATAATAGTTCACTAATGCTTAAACACACATGCAAATGAAGGTATGTGTTCATAACATCAGACATTTGCAAAGAAATTTGCTTAGAGTATGTTTTCCAGCATCCTTCAAACATCATTACCAGAGAATGTGGCTGGGAGACACAGAGAGTACCACTGGAAAAAAAGAGAATATTCTCCAGGCTCTAAAGAAAGAATGTAAATATTACACCCTGAGGGCTTAAATGAAAAGCAGACAGGGAAAACATGAAAATGCGCTCCATTAAGTCTATCTATCTCTTTCAACATAGCTGGTGGCCATATTCCATTTATGGGACAGCGGAGCCCAGCCAGGGGCCTTTTTGTGCTATGCAGGGGAAACTTCCAAATATATATACAGTATATAAAAAGGTAGCAAAAATGTTAAGAATTTTTGTATAAATATAATGAAGAGCCTGAAGTCCTACTACATTGTCAAAAGTGAGGCCTCACCTGGAGTATTTTGTACAGCTCTGGTCGCTGTACCTCCAGAAGGATATTATGGAAATAGAAAAAGTGCAGAGGAGGGCAACCAGAATTATTAGGGGATTGGAACACCTTCCTTACCATCTGAGGCTGCAACGGCTGGGCCTCTTCACTCTTGAATTACGAACGAAACACGGCTTTCCTCGTTAATTTCATTTTGTTTTGTTTTGTTGCATAACAAACTGATGAACCAGCATTTCATTTTTTATCTGGTGCCCATCCCTAGTCAGAACCTACTTTTTAACATCCAACACACATTGCTCCTGATCTGTAGGAGGGACATGCACAAAATGTATACCCAGGGCCCTTTTTGCAACTCTTCATCCTTCAGTAGACAACCCTGGAAAGCTTTCTCAGGTTCTTTTCTATCTCTCTGTGTTAGTTTTGCTCCCAGAAGTTTACACAAGCAACAACTTCAGGGACCTTGGTGGTTTCTGTAAGGGTCTCCATCTCCAAACAAAACAAAACAAAACAAAACAATTCCTGTTTCCTTTTTTGCTTTGTTTCCCCCCCACACACACACACACATCCCAAAATGCCCCAAATCTGAGCTTGCCATAGGGCAAGGGTGAATATTTTCCAGTTTTCTTTACGACCACCAAACTATTTTCTGAATTGGAAAATAGCACGGAGAAATAGTTTTCTAAAGGCAAAATGTACGGCATCAGTATTTTCACAGCTCTATTGATTACAGTGCTCCACTTGCCTTGGTATTCATTCCTCACTCATAGATAAATGTCTGAAGTCATGGATACATGGATCCCATAATAATAGACAAGTAGGCTGCATAAACCCTAACCTGGGAGCATGTCCTTTAAAACTCAGTGGGGTTTAACTCTGATTAATCAGATACAGAATTGCATTGGTAGAATTAAAACAGTGGGACACCCTCTCCCTGTCCAAAGAAGTCAGAGATCGGTAAGATTTCTAAGGGAAATCTAGCTTGCTTTTAGGATTTCTTCTCTGGCCATTTCTGCATTCAGAACAAACACTTCTTCATCGCAGTCACAAACAGCCAACGATTTTGTGCATGAATATTCATTCTCGGTTGCAAGGCATTGTGGGACTTTTACTACTTAGATAACATCAAGCAGAAATGCATTGTTTAGTCACGGTGGCACTACATCATGAAGGCTGTGGCTGTAATTCTGCATAAGCATTGCAGCATAAATGGTTACAGTTTGTAGCATAAATAGTTAGACTTGAGGTGTCTTAGGGAGGGCAGAACGGCTTGATATTTTAAGTTCTATAGATCGGATTAAGGTTTCCCAGGCATTTCAGAACAAAATTCCACACTAATTGAGCTGTACTACACAATAACGTATCACTCTACGTTGGGAGTTAGCCAAAATGTGCCCCTCCGGGATTAAGAACACATTATTAATTTAGGCGGTGTTGGCAGTATTATTTATTTCTTAGAACATTTTATACTGCACATTACAGCTGTTTAAGTACTTTTCTATTTTTTTTAAAGCCCAGAAATATAAACCTACAATGTATGAAATATAAACTTACAAAATCAGCATAAGGTTGTTCTGGTAAGCCGGGCAAAGATGGTTCTATGTGTTTTCTCAGCACAGATAGTAATGAGGAATAGGTATCAGGTGGTTTTCAATGGCCCCAATACTTCCTCTCCTCTCCTGGTTGGCAAGCAAGTCTGGAAAGGCAGAGATGGAGACAGGGAGAGTCCCTCTCAGCCAGTGAAATTTCTGCTACAGAGCCTGTGGCCTTCAGAACCCAGAACCCAGAAGCTGTTTGGCTCTTACCGAAGGCTTATATCTCTGCCAAGATGCTGCTGATTTTAAGTACCAGGAGGCTGTTAGGCAGAAGAAGGAGTACAGAAATAATTTCAGTAATATACCACTCCTCTAATCAGACCTTCTCCTAAATAATTCTCTCTCCCTCACCCCCCTCCGAAAAGTCCTGTTCTGTGGGCATTAAGGGCGAACACTAGAGCTACAAATCAAGCAAATGCAGCCATGCTTTCCCCTTGAAACCCGCAAAAGCTGACTCCAAAAACAATTGGCTTACTTCGAAGCCAATGTAGCACATTGTTTATTGCTGAATAAACTGTGTGGAATCTAACAGTTTGTTTAGTGCTTACACAAAAGCTGAGCCAATGTAAAAAAAAATTTGGCTCTAGGGGACATATTCTAATTCCGCAGAAGATGATTGCAATTCTCATTGACTTCAGTAGCACAGCTATTTTGCCCAAAGGATATATTACCATTTTTCAAAAGACACGTTATGGCGGTGCAGGGATGTTATGTATTCAAGAAATGCCTACCTTATTAGCAATTTAAAATGGTAATATAACACTAGGAAAAGTATCACAGATCCATGTAGAGAGCTGTGAGAGAGGTGTGCATGCACAGGCGTACAGTTGTGTACACATACATACAGGACAAACAGAATTGGAATGTGGAGATTTAAATTCTGTAAATCTCCAGATCAGTGTTTGTCCACATATGAATTTCTCCTAAGGCCGAGTTAGAAGAGCCTTTCCAAACTGGCCATTGTAAAGTGAATGGAGGAGTGGTGAAGAAAGAAGAAATAATAATAGTAGTAATATTATTATATATATTACTATATATATTCAGAGGCTTTCAGTGGTTTTGGTCAGAGCTGTCCCTCAATGGCTGAAGCCATGTTAGCATAGCTGTGTGTTCTGAAGGTTGATAATGTCATCATCTGGGGCATTTTATTGCTAACTACCTGTTTTCTGACACCTCAACTCAGTACTGAGGCTCCCTAGATAATCTCTTTTATCCTTTGTGGTATCAGGATGTGGGGGTGTCTTAATTTCCCCCAACACTCCTTACAGTCCCATTTCTGCATCTCAGAGCATCATAGCACAGTGGTTAAATTACTGTACTGCAGCTAAAACTGTGTTCATGACCTGAGGTTCAATCCCAGGTAGCCAACTCGTGGTTGACTCAGCCTTCCATACTTCCAAAGTCAGTGAAATGAGTACCCAGCTCACTGGGGAGGGGGGGGCTGTGTAGCCTGTATAATTTAATTGTAAAAGCTAAATTCTTCCTTTATCCTAGGCAGGGCTTTAGTTCCCTTTAAGCACTCCTACTGAATACATAGGGCTGCCGAGATGGCCTGAGCACATCCGATCTCGCCTGATTTCGGAATCTAAGCAGGGTCAGCCCTGGTTAGTACTTGGATGGGAGACCACCAGGGAATACCAGGTGCTGTAGGCACCTGGAGTAGGAACTGGCAAACCACTCCAGTATTCCTGCCAAGAAAACTCCATGGACATGGAGTCACGAAGAGTCGGTCATGACTGTAACGACACAACACACACACTGAATACATATACATTGATCTATACTGAATGGTAATATATGCCCTACCTACTGCCTCTATCCTTCTTCAAGAGCCTCGTGGCGCAGTGGTTAAATGCCTGTACTGCAGGTAAAACTGTGCTCACCACCTGGGGTTCGATCCAAGGTAGCCGGCTCATGATTGACTCAGCCTTCGATCCTTCCGAGGTCGGTAAATTGAGTACCAAGCTTGCTGGGGTGGGGGGCAAGTGTGTAGCCTGCATAATTCAACTGTAAGCCACCCAGAGACTACTCGAAGTGGTATGGAGCGGTATATAAGCAGAACACTTCCCAGCTGAAAGCCTCTTCCTTCCAGTGATGCTCAGTCAAACTGTCATGCTGGGAAATAAAATTCCATTGCCAATATCCATGCCCAAATAATCAGTATTTAATAACATTTTGTCTCATTATTTTATAATATAATTAAATGATTATTAATTTAACAGTTATTAAATTACTGAATTGCTGGAGATCTCAGAGACGGGGAGTTCAGTTCCCTGCTGAGTATCCTTGAATTGGACTGGACACCATGATCCCTAAGGTCCTTTTCAGCTCAGCAGTTCTACGATGATGATGATTAAATCACTCAACTGATTAATTAATCATCATCATCCATTATTTAATAATTATTCATGTCACTGCAAAAACAGGCGTGGGTTGCCTAGGGTTCCTTTGCTTAGGCCCTGCTAGCAGCCCCTGAAATCTGGGGGAGATGAAGGAGGAATAGAAATTCAACCAAAGCAGAAAGAGCTCCTCATCTGGTGCAGACATTCCCTCACTGCTGCCTGTGATAATTCAGGTCTACTATGCATAGTGATCATAGTTGGGGAGGGGGAAATAGAGAAGTAGAATTATTTCAAACGTAATACATGGGGGAAGGGGGACAATGAAGTTGGGTGGCGAGTTGAACATCATTTCCAGGAAAGCCAACGGAGAAGGTTCCCAAAGGCTTGATGTAAAAGGCAGGAAGCTAAGACCTCATTCACTCCTGGCTTTCTTGTCTCATGTTTCATCCTTTGTGTCACTCCATTTCTTACCAGGGGAATGGCTAGAGACAGCCATGCTTGCCAGCTCTCCCCACTGCAAATATTTGAAGACATACTCTTGGTCTTACTTGGGAGCAGGCATATTTATCTGGCCTGATAGCCCTAAAGCTAATTTTTGCCTTACAGATAGTGAATAGAGAGTCTGAAATTTGGAAACACTTGGGGGTAAGGGGACTTAGTTATAAAGCTCTAAAGGGGCTGGGGGTAGTATTGGCAACCATGCAGGGACTATGGAGGCAATCAGGGAGTTTACTCTATGGCAGTGATGGCGAACCTATGGCACAGGTGCCAAAGGTGGCACTCGGAGCCCTTTCTGTGGGCACCTGACATCACCCTTTCACAGCCACCTGTGTTCAGGTTAAATTGCTGTATTGGCACTTTGCAAAAAAAAATAGTGGGTTTTGAATCACAGTTTGGGCACTCAGTCCCTAAAAGGTTTGCGCCATCACTGCTCTATGGTATATTAACTCCCTAATTGCCTCCACACTCCCAGCACATATTGCCAATTACTACCGCCAGCCCCTTTAGAGCTCGGCCAGTATACCATATATACTTGAGTATAGCGGGGGGGGGGAATGCCCTTGGCTTTTGGGGTGTAAAATTAGGCCCTCGGCTTATACTCGGGTCGGCTTATACTGGAGCATATATGGTATATATATAGGTTTTCTTTATGTTACAAATTCCAGAGAAGCTGCAGAGAAAACAGCAGACCTAGACTTCCTCTACATTATGGTCCTGAAATTATTATTTATTATAGAATCACATTTAGAAGGCTACAACCTTTTATACAATGCAACATTAGATGCAGCTTTAAGATGATACAATTCTAAAAAGTACAGTACTTGAATTTATACAAAAGAATCCCAGATGGGTATCAGTTTGGCTGAGAGCCTGTTAAGTGAAATCACAGCCCTTGTTTCTAATTAACCCTAAGCCATATCCTCTGAATTAAAAGTCCTGACTCCCAAATGCCACCTGTATGAGATATGTTGTATTTCATGAGGTATTATGCGAGGGATGGTGAACATTTGACCGTCCATTTCATTGGAATGCATCTTTCCTAATTCCTCACGATTGGCTGTGCAGCCTTGGGCTGCTGAGAAGTGCAGTCAAACAACATTTGGATTTAAAAGTAATGAACCTTTACATTACATTTTTTACATGTGTGGGATCTCATTCTGACAGCTACTTTACCTCACATATTCTCAATTACTCATTGAGTCCCATTCATTTAAAGGCAAAACATTAGCTGTTATTATGTCATTCCTTCTTATTTAGTGTTATATCACCTGCACTAAAAATGTTTACAGGTAAGACCAAAGCTTCATGTGTTTTATAGTCTAGAAGAAGGATGTAACAAATGGCTTCTGCTGTAAGGTAATTTAAAGCCAACATGTTGCAGAGCTCCAAAAAATTTCCCTTCTTGGCCTATGCCTCCCACAGTTTCACAGACAACATTCACGGTGCTAGTGACTTTTTGCAAGCTCTGGTGGACCCTAGTGGTAAATAAATAAATAAATAAATAAATAAATAAATAAATAAATAAATAAATAAAAGCAGCACAGTTCAGGTTCAAACTTTCCAACTCACTCGATGACCTTCAGCTAATGTCTACCTCTCAAGCTAACTTGCCTTAGATGAAGGTTGTTGTGGAGATAAATTGGAGGCTCCCTGAGCTCCTAACCATATGGAAAAAATATAAATACAGTGGTAATGGTATGGCCATGGTGTTAATATGGTAGATGAGCTCTGTTTTCAGTAGTGGCCTGACAGGCAGAGAAATGAAAACCATTCCAAACTGGTGATTGTTTCATCCGTTCTTTAATTTATTCGGCATTTTGTGAAAAAATATTACCCCCCAAAGTAGCAAGTAAATGTAACACGTGTGTGTGTGTGTGTGTGTGTGTGTGTGTGTGTGTGTGTGTGTGTGTGTGTGTGTGTGTGTGTGTGTGTGCCTACACATCTGCACGTGCATGCAGGCAGAAAAAAACCATAGACATCTTCAGCTCTTTTGTGTAGAGACCACACATTCTTTTGTCTTTTAAGAACATAAGAACATAAGAAGAGCCATGCTGGATCAGGCCAAAGGCCCATGTAGTCCTTCCTGTATCTCAGAGTGGCCCCACCAGATGTGTCTCGGAGTGCACGAGACTAGATATCTGTCTCCTGATACCACTCCCCTGCATCTGGCCCTTGATTTTTAAGCCTGGAGATTACACATCTCCATCATGGTTTGTAACCTGTGATGGACTTTTCCTCCAGGAATCTGTCCAATCCCCTTTTGAAGGCATCCAGGTGCCATCACCACCTCCTGTGGCAGGGAGTTCCACAGACTAGCAACGCACTGGGTAAAAAAATATTTTCTTTTGTCTACTCTTACTCTCCCAGCCCTCGATTTGAGTGTATGTCCCCTAGTTCTGGTGTTTTGTGAGAGGGAGAATGGCTGCCCCGCTCAGCCTTGTGCTGAGCTGGGGCGTCTTTGCCGGCCAGTTGTGGGAGGTGGCTATTGGCTACGCTGACAGCGTAGCCTACGTCCGGGGAGCACGCCCTTTATAAGATCCCGGCGTGCTCCCCGTAGTTTGCCTCCGCAATTGTCGGCTTCCCTCAATTAATAACCCAATAGGAATTAGTTAGGTAGCAAATAATAATAACCCACTACCCTAGGAGGGCTGCCAATCTTTAATTAAGTGGTTGATGCCGAAAAGATCTTGTTGGCATCCTCACTGCGGCAGTCTAACGGGCCGCAGGAATTAGCGGAGCAATGGGACCTAATCAATTTATTGTTACCATTTAAAATGTGTGCTACGTTACAGGCCCTCCTTAAGTGATAATTAAGTTAAATTTATTACTGTAGTTAATAAAGTTGTGGCCCTTATTTTAATCCAATCTAACGCGTGTCGCCTCTTTATTCCAACCTGGCACGGCAAGAGTGTCCCTCTGTCCTCTTGACTTCATTATTTTGTACGTCTCAATCATATCCCCCCTCAGGCACCTTTTTTCCAGACTAAAGAGCCCCAAATGTTTTAGCCTTTCCAACAAATGTTTTAGCCTTTCCCCAGATGTTTCTCATTTCTCATTTTCTTTTCCAAATAGCAGCTATTTGTGCATTATGAGAAAGGGGGAAGGGCCAGATGGCTAGCGTTGGCAGAGGTCTGCCAGTACCTTAGGAAGTAAGACAGAAGTTGCTTACATCTTCCTTCCCACCTCATCACTGCTGCCATTGGGTATTCTCTGAGATGTTGGGAGAGCCCCTGCAGGGGGAAGGCCTCTATGGAAAGCAGTGCTTCCCGTAAGGGAAAGTAGCAGTTAGACTTGGTTTCTAAAGACCAAATAGAGTGCCCTAGGGCAGGAATTGCACAGAGCATTCCACCCACAATGCCTTGCTCTGAGGACACTTACTGTCATTTCATCCAACATTAATAATGAATTACAAGTAGAGATGGGCATGACTTAGCGGTATTCCTGTTTCCGTTTCCGTTACTCGGTTCCGTTACTCTACGGAAACGGTAATGGGAATTACTCCGCCAGACTTCGAGCTCGAACCGACAAACGGACACTTTTGGTCTGATTTGTCGTGCTCGTTCCTTGCATCGCGCGATGCCACGCGGCACAGAAAAAAAGTTTTTAAAAGTTAAAAAAACCCGGTTCCCGTCCAAAAAGCAGGCGGAAAAATGCCTGCCGTGCCTCAGGGCACCTACCAGAGGGGTTGTTTCTGGAGGTCCCCGGCCTCCCCCCCCCAATCCCCCGTCCTGGGCTGCTCTGGTGGGACTCGCCACAGGCTCGCAGCCAGCCAGCAAAAAGCCCAGTCTCGCCGGCCGCCGGCCGCCGCAATTAAAGCGCAAGCAAGTGGCACGGACGGCACAAGAAAAAACTTTTAAACTCTCCCCCCACCCATTCCCGGGCCAAAAAAGCAGGCGGAAAAATGCCTGCTTGACTAAGGGCGCAGGGCACCTACCAGAGGGGTGGTTTCTGGAGGGGGGGTCCCGCCTCCCCCCCGTCCTGGGCAGCCGGACTCGAGTCGCCATGCCATGCGGTGCGGGCGGGGGATCCAAAATGGGGCGGCGAATGCAATATTGTTTTTGAAATCGTGGTCCAAAAACACACAAGCACAACAGAAACACGCGAAAATTTATAAACTGCCAGATTTTTCACACTAGCAGTGGGTTTTTTCTTGCAACAAAATGTCTCTCCTCTCCTCCTTTGTCCTCCATTGATTTTATTTTATTTTATTTTTTTACACCTGCGCAATGATGGGCTGGCCGAGTGGCCAGCCATGTGGGAGTGGACGACCATGCAAATTTTTGGAGCCATCCCACCAATCGCATGGCCACTTGGCCATGGAGACTTCTGGGATGTGCCAAAAAGCCCCCTAAAACCTGCCCTAGCCCCCCTAACCCTAACCCTAATCCTTGACTCCTTACCCATACGTCACAGACTGTCTTCTTAGTGGGTCAGAGAGGCACCCAGAGGTGCAACCCACTAGTCCACCGTAACCTTACCCGTCACTAGCCTAACCCTAGCCCTTGCACTAACCCACCTTAAACCTAAGCCAGATCTACTTGCATTGCACTACACGCAAGTACGATTCCCTTCTTTGTGAGACATGGCGGTGCGAGAGCCTTAGGCATCACTTCACCCTATGGCTCTGGGTTCACTCACTGGTCTCACTGTCTGCAACTGGTATGCATATCCAGCAGGTGAGGAGGGGAGACCCCCATGTTGAGGGGTCTCTTGGAGCCTGCTTCCCCTTCCTAGTGGGTGAGGATAGGAGGCACCCACGGGTGCCTCCAGGAGCCTGCTTTCCCTTTATAGCGGGCCAGAGGAGGCACCCACCCCACAGAGGTGCCTCCAGGTGCCCGCTACCCCCCAAAAACCAGTACTAACGAAAACGAAAAAACGAAAAAACGAAAAAACGAACTGACTAATTTTTGCGAATTTTCACGAAAAACGGAAACGACCCGAAACGGGACCGGCCCGACTAACGACAACACGGAATTTTTTTTTCAAGTCGTGCCCATCTCTAATTACAAGGCACAGTTTCAAGTGATTCTTTTAAAATGGAAGATTCATTTTGGACACCTGGAAACTCCAAAGTTAAAATGAAGGACAAAGTAATAACTTTAGGATTGATTTTTAACCTTTACATCATTAAATATAATGAGAAGTTTTTTAGACCACAGAAGGGAAAGAGACTCCTCCATTTCTTCTCCCCCAAATCCTATTTTCAGTTCATAGAAATGATTAAACACGGATTCCCAATGGTCTGGCCTACGTACAATAAAGATACTGAAGCAGAACTATTGGTATTATCTCATAAAAATGAAAAGACATTTAAGAAAGGTTATGGAAGTCTTGCAAAGAATACAAAGTGAACCTGAATCATAATAATCGCTACACGCGTAACTAACAAAGAATGATCCAGCAGAGCAATAGCTTTTAAAGGTAATAACGTTTATGGATCCAGCTCAATTGCCTGACGTTCTATCAATGGCGCTGTTCATAAGAGTTGAGTTCAGGTTTTTGAGAAGTCATACCAAAGCCAGCTAGTAATTTGCGGGGCAGGAACGGTTTTATGGGAAATGAAATTGCTCATGTGCTCAGTGACTTAGTTTACATGGAACAAAAACAGCAGATATGGCATTTAATTGAAGGGCTGTGAATTTGTAAAACATATGTTTTCTTTTGTTATTTGGAAACTAAATATTTATTAACACCAGTGGCGTAATTCTTCTTGGGCATGTACCATATTGGAATCATAGTTCTAGATTATGTGTAAAGCTGAAATCCAATGCAGTTTTTGCTTCTGTCTTAAGAAAATTTCTTTGTCAATTTTCTTTAAGAAATAAGTGTATTTACATATAAACATGTGCTGGAATTCTTCCATAAGTAGGAACAATTAGGATTACACATACAGTTAATGTTGGTTATTGCATAGTATTGCAAAGTGGCCTGCTAGGAACTGCATGTACAGTATTAACCATTTGCCCCAATGGAAAATCCAACAGAACACTTATTTTCCACGACTAGCAACACACTGAATTTAATTCTTATCGTTTCAAAATTGGGTAATTTTATAAACATTACTTCCCCATCACAAAGAAACACAACTTGCAATTTACTATGTTACTTATAACTCATTATTACCAAATTGTGGCACTGAACTGTGAAGTTACAATGCTTGTAATCCAGGTTAAAGCTTTAAAAATAATGAACTGTGGTGGCATTAGAGTTGAAACAACAACGAATGCCACAGTGCCTCCCATAGAGGGCAGCAATTGGACAGCCAATTGGTAAAGCATGTCCTGGGAGGGATTATAAATTAGAACAGTCAGTCACTCATCCTATTATGTCTTCCTCCTCCTCTTCTTCTTTTCCTCCATTTTGAGTAAACTACTATAGCACTGCGATGGAAAGGTTGGTAATTTTAATTCTAGGCTGCCTGTCTTTCTGGAATGTTGACAAGGCCTCAAGGGATGGGCTTTGTTTTTTGTTAGCTTTGAAGGAAGTCCTTGGAAAGCAAGTAGTAGTCCCTCAAGGCCCTTAGACTTCTGATTTGGGCTGAATCTGATGCACATTCCTATAATATATTAAAGCAACTTGTGACTTTGGGAGAGGCACAGGTTTGAAAAAGAGTTAATCTTTCTGAGCACCCATTTAAAGACTCTAATATTTCTTTTCTAACCTTCATGTGTCATGCTCTGACTCATACGATGTTAGTTATTCCTTTCTTTCCTTGTTTGTTCATGAAATGAACAAAAGAGTTTAAATTGCTACAGTACATAGGCTGCCCTTGAAAGGACAGTGCTAATTTTAAGTGCTTACTTCCAGCTTCAAAGGGTGGGGGATTCAGAGCCACAAACTGGCGGGTTGTTTTGCTGCAAGCCATGACGCGGCTGAGCTCCATGGTACCTGTGTTAGATTCTAAACATGCAACTGCTTCACTAATTTCCCATGAAGATGAATTGCATTTCTCTTACAAATAGGTCAATAAAGCTTAAAAAAAGTTGAAAGAGAGAAATGTAGTACAGTAGGACCCCCATATCCACTGATTCATTATCCACTGATTCAGTTATTCATGGTTGGCAGAGAAAAAAATTAAATAATTCAGCAGCCACAAAGCAAGCTGTAAAGCAAGCTATTGTCACAAATAGCATCTGTAAAGCAAGCTACTGTCACAAACAGCAGCCATACAGCAAGCTACTGTTTCAAAACAGCAGTCATAAAGCAAGGTACTGTCAGGAAACAGCAGTTTGAGGGTGGGTGGGCAGGCGTTCTCTCTTATCCACGGTTTTCATTATCCATGGGAAGTCCTGGAACCAATCCTCAGCAGATAATGGGGTCCTACTGTAATAAGGCAGTGGTCCTCAACCCCCGGGCCGCGGACCGGTGCCGGTCCGTGGAGCAATCTACCCCTGTGGCGGCGGCCCAGCTCCTGGAAATGAAAGAGAGAGAGAGAGAGAGGGGGGGGGGGGCACACACACGCCGCCCCCCTTCTTCACCTGCTTAAGCTGAGCGCATGTGCTGGGAGGACGGGCGGGAGGTAGCCGAGGCGCGCTACTTTGATCCCAAGGCTGGTGCTTGCCTCCTCCTTGGTGAAGCTGCCCAGCGCGCCCAAAAGCAGACCCAGGAGAGCACGTCTCCAGGGCCGAGCGAGCGAGCGAGTGAGAGAGAGAGAGAGAGAAAGGAGCCCTGCTCGGAAGGGCCGCTTTCTCCTGGCGACTTCCGAACCCCTCGGGCTCTTGACAGGCGGCGGCGAGGCAGGCAGGCCGCGCCTGTTTTGAGGTGAAGGGAGGGGAGGGGGGGAGGGGGGCGTCTCAGGCCAGGCTGGGCCTGGTGTTTTGGGGGGGCGTCTCAGGCTGGGCCGGGCTTTGGCCGGCTGGCGCCGTGCGTGCCTCATTTTAGGGGGGGAGGGGGGAGAGGGCGTCTCAGGCCGGGCCGGGCTTTGGCCGGCCAGCGCCGTGCGTGCCTCTTTTTAGCGGGGGAGGGGGAGGGGGCGTCTCAGGCCGGGCCGGGCTTTGGCCGGCCGGCGCAGTGCGTGCCTCTTTTTAGGGGGGGAGGGGGGAGGGGGCGTCTCAGGCCGGGCCAGGCTTTGGCCGGCCGGCGCCGTGCGTGCCTCTTTTTAGGGGGGGAGGGGGGAGGGGGCATCTCAGGCCAGGCCGGGCTTTGGCCGGCCGGCGCCGTGCGTGCCTCTTTTTAGGGGGGAGGGGGGAGGGGGGCGTCTCAGGCCGGGCCGGGCTTTGGCTGGCCGGCGCCGTGCGTGCCTCTTTTTAGGGGGGGAGGGGTGAGGTCCCCCAAGCTGTGTCTGACACCTTGAAGAATGAGAACCACATTGGAGGCAACATGGTCTTTCTAGGAAATTTTTGTACTGTTGCAGATCTTGGATGGCTGCAAAGAAACCCAGGGTTCCAAGGGACACATCCCTGTATCCTCTTTGCAGGGATGGAAGAGTTCAACATAATTATGCTTTTTGGGGCTCAAACTCCCGTATCCCAGCAGGCAGCATAAGATTCTGAATATGATAGTCCAAAACAAAGTTTTCCAAGGCTTGGACCAGGGGCTCATTTCTGTGTCAGCTGTGGGCATACTGGGTGGCCTTAAATATATTTGCCGATAAGTAAATGCCATTCAAATATAGAAATATACTGAAAATATTGTACAGCAAATATGATACAGAAAAAATAGGTTAACACAGCAAATATTGCTGAACCACCACCACCACCACAACTTAACTTTTTAAAACTCTTCAAGCACATGCCTACTGTTGAGCTAAAATGGAGACACTGATGGAGCAAAAATTATTTTAAATGATAGATAGATAGATAGATGGATAGATAGATTATTTGATATAGTTTCTATTATTTATTTTATCAGAATCCCAGGCAAAACCAAAACAAAACCCAAATAAAAGACAAAAACATGTGGGACCTTCTTCAACCATATAGTAGCAGAATGAGGTACACAATTAATATATAAAGGAATATAAGTTACATACCAAACACTCATTGGCTGTTGGATGAGTCACTGCATTTGTTTAGGTCTTTGTTGTGAGACTTCCTCAAGAGACAGGAATTTGTAAGCAATGATTTGGCTGTATTGTTTAGGTATCTGTTGTGAAGATTCCAACTGAAGATTTATCAGAGTATTTCAAAATGTGAAACATAGGACATATATGGCCAGATATGAAATATAGGTAAAATTGAAGCAAAATTAATATGTCAAGATAATTAGACTATTTTGATAAAAAAAATTAATAGTTTTTACTTAGAGGTCTGCACATCCCCACCCCAAACCACTTTTTTGCCTAAATGAAAGACATACATCTCAGGGAAACCTGACCCGTACCTGCTATGAGACAATCTGATTTATTCCATCCCTGGGAGCAAGATATTATTTATGCATTTTCAAATCTGAGGTTTGGGGGAAAAAATTGAATAAACAGGTTTGACAATGGGTGGGGTACAGAGTGCTATAATTGTGTGACCCATCAAACTAAATCCCAAGTAACAATCATCCTTCATAATCACACACATATTTAATCCTGATAGGGTAATAATTGTTCATTGCAGTTTAGTAAACAGAGAGGGGGGGAGAAGAGGGAGAGATGGAGAGAGAGAGAATATTCCAGAATACAAAAAGGCTTTCTAAACAGTGAGGTACATCTTCCTCTTCACTCACTAGCTCGATGAAATGGGCAGTGCAGTGGCTGCAAGGGTATACAGTATTTTGTGGTATGCTTACTGTGAGTGCTCCCTAGTGCCTAAGTAGTTGAACACTTGTTCAGGGTTGATCCTGGTCTTATGGGAGAAGAGAAAAAAACCCACAAGGGAGGAAATGGAAAAAGGGGGAAAAAGAAAAAGGAAAAAGGAATGGGAAAGGGAGTAGGACAAACATAAGGGAGAGAGAGAGAGAGAGAGAGAGAGAGCGCGCAATAAAATAAAAAAGTCTCCAGAACTCCGAATTCTTCTGAATTTGATCTTTGGAGTTAGTTATCAGTTTATGCCGGCGAGGATCTAACAGCCTATCCTGGAAGGGTTGGTTTTTCAACCTGAATATTCCATGCCTTCAGAAGTTGTTCACCTTCTTCCAACGAGTAGATTCTATGCAGAATTGGGCCCTTCCATACGTTGAGAAAAACAGGGTAACCCCAGTTGTATTTCAGATTGTTTTTCATCAATGCAATTGTCACAGGCCTCATTGATTTTCTCCATTCAAAACTCTCTCTGGAGATATCCTGATAAACTTGCAGTGTCTTGTCTCCTCGCTTCAGAAGCTCAAGTTTCGCTCTGATGGTAGACATGAAATATTCTTTGTTCGCATATGAGGCAATTCGGACCAATATTGGCCTTAAGAGTCCACTTTTAGCGTTGCCTACATGGTGCACCCTTTCAATATCTTGCTACACAAGATCTTGGGGGAGAATAGAATTAAACCACAATAAAATTTCTTTTTTCATTTTGCCTCTTCTTTGAACCTCAAAATTAATTAATTTGAGGTTGGATCTTCTTGAATAATCTTCCATATAAATTAGTTTTTTCTGCATGGAATCAATTTGTTCTTCTTGACTAGCGATAGCCTTCTCATTTTTGGTGGCCAATGTTTGGACTTGTTTAAGCTCATCTGAAAGTTTTTTCAGCTCTGCACCATTTTTAGTGACTTCTGTCTGGATTTTCTGGATCTCATGTGATAAATCTTGCTTTATATCTTTGTCTTGAGTTGATAAGGAGTTAAACCGATCCTCAATAATAGAGGTCATGTCTTTCAAAGCAAGTTTCATCAAATTAGCAAATTCCATTTTCATTTCTTTCATTTCTCTGACTAGATCAGGATTTTGCTCTGGTGCTTTCCCCGCTCCAGACGCCATTATATCTGTTGCAAATGCAGGAATGGCTGACACAGCCTCTAATTGCTCTAATCGCTCTAAGGAAGCATGCTGAAAAGTGCTACCTGAAGGTTTACTCACTAGCTCCATGAAATGGGCAGTGCAGTGGCTACAAGGATATACAGTATTTTGTGGTATGCTTACTGTGAGTGCTCCCTAGTGCCTAAGTAGTTGAACACTTGTTCAGCGGTGATCCTGGTCTTGTTAGGAGATTCAGCTGTCACTTATCTTCTCCTTTGGCACCAGCAGCTCAGTCTACTATACTGTTTTAATTTCCCCTTTCCTCAGGGGAAATTATTGAATATGTCTCTAAGTCAACAGATGCCAAATGGGATATGAAGGGTTTGCTAGGGTGTTGCTCCACCCAGGAAGTAAAAAGTGACTCCTTGCTCGCCCCCTCTAGTCTCTTTTAAAAAATACTTGATTTGCTTTGTCAGACAACATTTATCCAATGCCAGTGTAAATGCCTAATTTCTAACTTGCAAAGGATCATATGCCAATGGAATCAAAATTTAAAATAATTTTGAAATTTAAATTTATATTCTGTTTTTTCGTAGTATTTTTTCATAAGTGGAATGTAGGTAGGTATGATACCCTTGGATCAAAAGCCCTCAACACTACTGATGTAATCAGTATAACTCTTGTTGGCAGATTGCTTCAAGTGAAGAAATTTGTAGTGGCATTTACTATTGTGCACAGAGTCACAAAAATATTTAAATCCTAAAGATACCATCTATAAAAGTTTATAAAGGAGGTGTGTTCTTAAGTATGTTCTTGATTGTGTTATTCAGTATTATACCACAATCAGAGGGATTTCTGAGTTCCACATACTTTCTAACAGCTCCTGTGAGGACCAAAGACCATATGAATCATTATCTATAACCTGTAGGGAAAATATTGATGTTTTTCATACTCTAATGTAGGCTTCTTTATTTATTTATAAAGAAAAATACAGAATTTGGATAGTGCTGGCTACAAGTGAATAATTTCACCTCATGTTTTTGGAGGATGAGAAGGCCACATGATTCTTCTGTTATCTGTCACAGGATGAGATTGACAAAGGGCATTCTTTACAGCATTTATTGTGTTGGAAATGAATATTGTAAACAGCAAAAAGGTATTTGAGCATGAATACTTTGCTGCATTAATTCAGTCACCAAGTGCTTAAATTAGGCTTGGATCCATTGTTAAAGGCCAAGGAGATAGTAAATTAATTCCTGCCTGCAGAGAAGCTGATAGATGATGAAGGATGAGGTAAAAATTTTTACAAGAATTACACTCTGTTGAAGAAAGATTGTTGTTATTAACTTCTAGCATTGTTCTGATCTTCATTGGAATTTGTAACACTTACGGTTTTCTACTGCAGCATTTTTGAATTAATATGCATGGATCACTTTGTCTTAGATGTGAAGGAACCTTAGCAGTGAATCTTTAGGCTTATTTGTCAGTATGGGATCATTAAGCTAACTTCAAACATGTCTGTCTGTCTGTCTGTCTGTCTGTCTGTCTTCCTTCCTCCCTTCCTTACTTCCTTCCTTCCAGCAAATATTCCCAACTAGAGATGGGCACGAAATGAATTTTTAATTTGTTTCATTATTCGTTATTTATTTTGTTACCCAATGAAACAAATAACAAACTGACCCAGCAAAGAAAAATGAAATGAAATGAAATGGAAATTTCCACTTTGTTCATTTCATTTTCCATTTTCCCACAGGAATGCATTGAAGCAAAGGTTTCCCTTCCAACTGGTGTGGGGAAACCATGGGCTTTTTCCCGCCAGAAGCCAGCACCGCTGATCAGCTGTAGTGCTGGCTTTGGCGGGAAAAGGATTTATAAAGCCCGCCCTTTCCTCCACCATTTTCTGAGGGCTCCTGCCCAGCTGTCAATCACTGGACCTCTTTAAACCCAGCCATTTCAGTACCAGGGGTTCCCCCTAGTACCGACTGGGCCAGGTTTAAAGGGGTCCAGTGATTGACAGCTCGGCAGGAGCCCTCAGAAAAACAGGTCAGGAGGGAAGTTGAAGCGATCACACTGCCCTCCCACCCATTTTCTGAGGTATCCTGCTGAGTTGTCAATGGCTGGACCCCTTTAAACCTGGTCCAGTAGCCATCAGGGGTTCTCCCCAGTGCTGACTGGGCTATTTTTAAAGGGGTCCAGCTAATGACAGGTCAGCAGGATCCCTCTGAAAATGGTCAGGACGCCTGTTTGGAGCTCTCCCGCTGATGTCCTGACTATTTTCAGAGAGCTCCTGCTGACCTGTCCTTGGCTGGACCCCTTTAAAAATGGCCCGGTCGGCACTGGGGAGCACCCCTGGTGGCGACTGGGCCATTTTTAAAGGGGCCCAGCCGATGACAGCTCGGCAGGAACTCTCTGAAAATGGCCCCATGGCCAGCACGGAGCTCCTGCGTTGTCAACGGGGCCACTTTCAGATGGATCCTGCCGAGCTGTCATCAGCTGGACCCCTTTAAAAATGGCCCAGTCAGCACTGGGGAGAACCCCTGGTGGCAACTGGGCCATTTTTAATAGGGCCCAGCTGATGACAGGGAAGAAGGGTCTCTTTAAAGGGATCTTCCTCGCAGTGGATAACAGTGCCGAGTGCCCGCTCAGCACTGCCATCTGCTGCAGGGAAAAATGTCAAAAGAGACCCTGCTTCTTGCCTCTGCATGTGGAGGCGGGAAGCTGGGTCTCTTTAAAGGGATCTTCCCCTCAGTGGATGACAGCACTCGCTCGGCGCTGCCATCCACTGTGGGGGGAAATGTCAAAAGAGACCCCACTCCTCACCTCCACATGCAGAGGCAGAAAGAAGGGTCTCTTTGAGGTGCTGGCCCCAAGCCAGCGCCACTCAGCTGAGAGGCTCTGGCTGGGGGAGCTCTTTCCCCCACCCTACAATGGCTGGGGGGGGGGGAGATTAAGCCCCTCTTTCCCCCAGCCAAAGTTGCACAAGCAGCACACACACACACACACACACACACACACACACACACACACACACACACACACACACAAAACAAATAACGAATCAACGTATCAATGAAATGAAACAAACTGAACCCTAAAACAAACCGAACCAAAACGAATCGCCATTTTTTTTGGTTCATGCCCATCTCTATTCCCAACTATCCCTCAGTCTTTCCTGTCTTATGGAGTTGCCAGTAGAATGCAATGGGAGCAAATTGAAGCAGAATTCCTCTTAGAACAATAAACAAACTGTAATAGACAGGAAAAACAAATAAAATTTCTCTAGTGGGCATCCATATACCTTAGGTGGGCAACATGTGCACTCCAGCACCTGAGATCCCCCAGCTTCTTGCAAAATGTTAGTTGTTTTTTAAACAATAGTTTTGGCACTCAAAAGGATCCTTGTAGTTTCCCAGACCGAACAGCGAGCAATTGTTTCAATTGCTTTCTTTGCTTCTCAAAACCTGACTTTTTGTTTATATAGATTTGTAGTCCCATGACGTCCAAGGATGAGATTTCCCTCTCCTTGGATCTTAAAAAAAGAAAAGAAAGAGCTAATGTTTTTATGCCTCTTTCAGTTAGAGTACTATGTCAGTGTTAATTTGTCCCCTGCAGCTAACAAATAAGTAGCAAGAATTGAGCAGTTAATAGAATGAATTTTAGCTGCTTTAAATACTGTAGTCAATGAGTAAGGCATTTTTAATGTTATAAAAAACAAAACAAGAATGTTTTTTTTCCAAAAAGTACAATTGCAAACACTGTTGTTTGATCCCTCCTTTTTCTAGCTGGCACATGTGGAAATGCTAGTCGATGTACCCATTAGAAAGTCAACGTCTTTCTCTGTCAAAGATGAAACCTTTGGAGACCCATTAATCGCACTTGGTAATCTTTCAGGCTTTGCTGCTTTACTGCTGGACTTGGAAAGCTTGAGAGTTCTTGGAGTGTCTTCGTGAATGACCAGGAGCTGATGCTGAGAATGTGCTGCCTGTGAGTTAAAAATAAATCTGGCAAATGAAGAATGAAAACCGTCTCAGGGAGTGCAGCCAATAATCTCAAAACCGGACGTCTAAGCAATCCTGAGTAACTCTTCCAAACAACCTCTGTGGCTGTGCCAGCCCGTGTGCTGCGCTTTTCAGGGGCAATGCAAGTCTGTGTGCTGGCAGAAAGCAGAACTGCCGTTTTGACAACACTACAGTCAGTATTCGATAAGGACGATTCCAGATCTTGGAAATGCATCTAGATCTTGGAAATGTTACTTTTTGCAGGGGATATAGATGAAGAGGATTGTGGGAAAAATTGGAACAGAAGGGCTTTTAAAAAACATTTCAGTTAGAATAAAAGAAAACAGTTATAACTGAATCATAGAATCATAGAGTTGGAAGAGACCTCAAGGGCCATCTAGTCCAACCCCCTGCCATGCAGGAACCCCCATCACAGGATGCCCAATAAATGGCCATCCATCCTTTGCTTAAAAACCTCCAAAGAAGGAGACTCCACCATGCTATAGATCCCAAATGTTCTAAGAAATGTTGGGGGTGTAATGAAGGGGTTGGAATGTATTTTCATATGTGGTGGGATTGTGACATTATACAAAAAGTAAGGGTTCAGGTGTGTGAAGAAATTAGAGACTTGTTGGAAGTCAATACTGAAATGGTTCCAAAAACACCTATATTATTGATGATAGAAAATTGTTATGGGATTAATAGAAAAAAAAGATATGGTAATGAATTTCATGATTGCAGCTTTACTTATAGTGAAAAACTGGAAGCAGAACTGGGATTTTTCAACTGCAAATGTGGCATAACAAATAGCAGTTAGTAATAAATGGACTTCAGAAATGAAGATAAAAAGGAAAAAATAAAGATTGATAGAATAGAAATACAGAAATAATTTATAAAAGCTGTATTGTATAAAGAGAAAGGGAAAAATATGTGTATTTTTGGAAGGATTTTTTGGGGGGAGGGGATGATAAGGGAGAAGGAAGAGTTAGATTGTAAGCAGAAATATATAAAAATATAATGGGGGGGGGAGAGAGAGAGAGAGAGAGAGACAGAGAGACAGAGAGAGAGAGAGAGAAGCATCAGTATTTTGAGTTTATTTATTAAGTAAGTTTTATGTGTTAGCAGTATATTTATTTGGCTTAATAATACATTAAGATTGTTTTAAAGGAAATGTTACTTTTTTTGAACTAGAATTTCCAGAATACTACAGCCAGCATGGCCAATAGCCTGTGGAATGCTGTATAAGATTTGTCATCCTTATTTGTGGCTGGGACGCTGGTCTTTCTTGCATCTATAGAGTTCATTAGCTTTGAGTGCAACAGTCTTTCCAATCAGATATTTGCCTGAATGCCCAATGATTATGAGTGGGCAATGGGCCAGAATCTTGCTTTCTCTATCCCCACAGCTTTATCCCTGCCCCAATTCCTGACTTCTGCAAGCTCTGCAGGGTGCACTGAATGGGTGCATGAGTTGCAGTCTTTGAATCACATGGTACTGTGATTCAAAAAAAAAACCACACACACACATGATTGGACTCTTCTTTCAGACCTTGCTGCCCAACACAGGACATTCATGGATGAAGGGTTAGGGCAGGCATGTCCAAACTTTGGTCCTCCAGATGTTTTGGACCACAACTCCCAGCTGGATTAGGGGATGGTGGTTATGAAACTGGAGCAGCATGCACTGCTTCACCCCATATCCAGTTATCCACCACCACTCCCATATTTAGGCAGTTAGAATCACATTAATGTATCTGGAACATGTGGAGACAAATGAATCCTGAGTTTTAGCCACATGTAGCCGAGACCCATGCTAATATATGGAAATTAAATGAATTGTGTTTAATGCCCATTGATTTTAGGGAGTCTACAGTACTATGTCTTGTTTCAACATTAATTTGTATAATATACAAATTTATTCATGGATGCTCAGATTTATTAATCAAGCATTCTCTTCCCCCCGTACTTGCAATCTGAAGTAGAATGGCCAAAGGCTATGAGTATATCTTCATCACCAACCACATCTTAATGCAACAAACAGGAACCTATTGAGCCGCACTACTAACAGAAGAGATTAAGTGGTAACAGTCTGATTCTTGGCTGCTAGTGCAAGGAACCATTTAGAAACTGATTGTGCCAGCTGAACATGAATATTATTGAAGGTGGTCACCACTTGTATGATGCAAATGCTTGCATATGTAGGGCATTCCAGTGGCATTTCTGTACAGAGCTCCACTAGCGTTCAGCAGGACTGTGAGGCATGGCTCCATTCCATTCCTTGTTGTCATTCCAGGAAGGGCACTGAAGTTCCCTGGCAAAGAATTCCAAATACATCTTCAAACTACACATCCCAACATTGCATAGGAAGGAGTCAAAGCAGGTAAAGTGGAATCAAACTTCTATAACCACATAGCAGAGATACATTCTGTATTACATTACCGCTTCTGCTGGGCGCAGGAAGAGTTCCTGAAAAGGCCTTTCACTATGTTCAAATGGGATACAATAACAAAATCAGCAAAATCAGTATATAAATCAACATGTTGATGTGGACTTGAGACAACTGTATAGATGGACATGCATGGTTTAGTCCAGTCTTTTCATTTCTGTTGTCTGTAGAGGCTTTCTAAAGGAGAGCTATTTCTCTTCCACCATATCAAATATTATCCTATTTATAGTGTAAGCATGTGCATTTAATTGGTGAAAAAGAAGCAACAGTTGCACCGCAGGTGGCAACAGTTGCAGGAGCTGTTACAGAACATAGCCAAACTTTTAATAACAATAATTCTTTTAATTAGTAGACTTGTTACAAGCCAAATCACATTACAAGATGTTAAACACTGCACATTAAAAAGTGGTTGAAAAATTCGGACTGTTTAGTGCACATTAAAAACAGCACATTGACACACCTGAACATCCAGTCTCTGTCCTGGGAAAAAAGTTTTCTCTTATTCATGTTCAATGATTTTATCTCTTGTTCAAAATCTAAAGGTTCAAGTCTGCATCATGTTGAAGGATACCTCCAAAATCACAAGCTTTCAAGTGGAGACTGAACAGTGAGGAATTGTTCCTTACAAAAAGAATAAAGAATACTGTGCATCCACAAACTTGTCCATCATCTCCCGTTCTTCTATCTTTGTTGTGTCTAAGTTTTCCAGAGAAGAGTGTGGACCACACATAGTCCATCCAAGCCATTATTTTAAGCCTCTAACACACCCTAAGATCTTTCATTATTTTGCTATCTCTAAATGAGCCAGCACAGAATTATGCTTATCAAATCCCTACATAGCAGCATTTCATTGTTCCCAGAAACAATGGCAACAATTAGTATTTGATCTCAGCATTGTGAGTGAGAACATCACCTGCTGGTCTTCTAGAGAAAAACTACTCTTGTTCATTTGCTGCTGTTTTATGATGCCTTGTATATGTCTTCTGTTCTTGGTTATAGTATTGCTCACAGTCACTAGATCACCAGGACTGTTTGTTTTGGCCTTCTGTTTGACAACGCTTCTTAAAAAACTGACTGCACTCTTTCAGACAACATGCAGAAGTGAGTATACTGCACAGGTAATCAGTTCAGGTGAACCGGTCCTTATTTTCTCCAGATACATAAATCTCAATATGGTTAGGCTTTTGAATTGCATAAAATAAGGAGAATTATGCAAAGCAATGACTGTTTTTTTAAAAAAAATCAATACATCTGATTCATCTAGGCATTTTAATCTGTTGTAAACTTTTTAATTGTCTAGGGCTTTATCAGCTGTTTCATTGTTTTGCAATGAAATTGATTCTGCAGTAGTTTGAAATACTGGTAAAATGCACTGTGGCATACAAATGTGCTAAATAAATAAGTAAATGCAATGAAACATTTACTGGAGCATGCAGGGGTGATAAAACCAAGAACTTAATCAAGTCGCTTTTCTCAGTGAAAGATCTCAAAGCATTCCCCAGTTTCTTTGGTTTATTTCAGAAAACTAAAAGCCTTTTATAGCATCAGAAAATCATATGCTATAATCTTGAACATGCCAGTCAAATGAGCAAAGAGACACACTCAGCTGATGAGGACAGTTGAGTGCTTGAGATAAAATGTGCTCCTTGTGAAAGGGTGTATTTATTTTAAAGAGATAGAGAGAGAGACTTCTATCCTCCTGAATATATGAATTACTAGAGTATTACTGTGTGAGAAAGGAATTAAAATAGTGAGCATTGAAATGAAATTGACATGCACACTGTACTCCACACACAATTGGCCTATGGAAACATATCTGGTCGTTTTCCTTAGCCAGGAATCTATTGAACTTCTACTGAGTGGAAGGTCCCAGCTATGTAGTAAGAATGGAAAACAGTCTGCTTAGCTGTTGTGAGTTTTTTGGGCTGTTTGCCCATGTTCTGAAAGATTTTCTTCCTGGCGTTTTGCTAGAGCTCCTTGCCCTCTGAAGATGCCAGCGACATTGTCTGCCAAAACGTCAGAAATATTCCAAAACACAGCCAAACAGCCTGAAAAACTCACAGCAGCTATCAGATCCCAGCCATGAAAGCCTTCAAAAATTCATTGAAACAGTCTGCTTGTACAAGTACTGTATTGCCTTTGTACAAGCAGAGGGCAGGTGTTCTTCATGGAGACCACAACAATAGTGGTAGTGGAAATGATACCACCCCATGTCACTATGTTGGTGGGACTTTCTGCTCTGTGAAACCTCAGCTAGATACTGGCCTTAGATCTTAGAGCTTAGAGATTAATTTACAGACACTAATTAAACAGCAGACAGTAAACATTTCCAGTTTGACTTTGAAACTGGTGGTTTGTTGGAAGTCTTTGCAAGAGTACCTGTTTTAATGCACTGTTGGTATCTATATTAGCAAAGCTGTTCTGGGAATAATCAGTACACCAACTAGAAAGATAAAGAACATTACATTTCCTTTAAATCAGAGGCGAGAAACCCTATCAGCCTGGTCATCAATTCCAGTTTTGGAAGGATTTTATAGTGATCTCTCTCTTTTTTGGACCTGTGGATAGGCAATCTAGTGCTAAGCTAATGTCGCAATGTAGTGATAGGGTGATATAGCACTAGACTCAATACGTTAATATTTGCTCATGACTAGGGAGAAAGATAATGGGAGTGAGTACTTTTTTCCTGAAGACCTCACACTCCAACTTCCTATGTCACCAGAAAACCGACAAAAAGAAAATAAATAAATCACAAATCCCAGTACTTTTGTAGAGTGAAACAAATGATCACACAGGCAAACACCATATGAATTGCTGCAGATACACACAAGTTGAATGCCATAGTGGCAGGAGTGTAAAAAGATTTGAAAGGAAAAAAAGGGAGGGGGGGTCTGGTTTGCATTGACCTTTACATCACATGATTATTGAAAAATATTTTGAATTCAACTATGCTGATACTGGATCACATTTTCCCAAGTACTCACATGGTTAGACAGAATGAATGAGGTTGACTCCTGTAGGTTTCTCCTTCAGGCTGGACACTGGACATCTTGAGGGAAGTAGAGAAAAACACACACCCAAACTGATCTTGGCCCAATGTTGGGAATCTAGGATTTATGATCAAGAATTTCAAGATGGTAGCTGTAAACTTATAAAACCAGCTGGAGTTGTGTTGGTATTAGGAGATTTCATTCAAGGGATATAAAGCCATTCTCCATCAGACTGAATAGTACACCACCCTGAGAAGGCCATCTTCCTCTGTTTACCAGGTAGAATGTTGAATTTAGTTCCAAGTGGATATTTCTTGCCTGGTATGCACTAAATTTAGTCTCCAACTGTTCTGATATGGGGATTTCCATATGTTTGGGTGCTGCTACTCCCAGAGAAAGCAGAAGCCATGTGTTTCAATAAAGACAAGCAAGGACTCTCTGGAAGCTGACATCCTTTTGTCTATAGAACTGGATCAAGTCAACAGAAATGCACATCATTCACCCTGTGTTGTGGGCTTTGTATAATGACAATATAGCTTTTTGGTCTATTTATCTCTCTTGTTTATTGCACCTTAGGACCATGCTTATTATGGTCTGGGAATTTGGATATTTTTCCTCTTGATTTTTTTTAATTTCTATTCTATTATTGTTATGTTTTGTTGCGCCTGCTATCGGGAGTAGTAGGTTTGCTATTAGTTGGGCAAGATAAACCTGTAAAAAACAAACAAAAATGGTTGCATTTTTATGTGGGTGCAGAAGTATGAGTGTGGGCGTGAATGAGGTGAATGCACAGTGGACATAACGATACACAGAGTGGGTATCTGGGCAACCAGTGGTGTATAGGGAGGGAAGAACATGTTTCCACAATATTTAAGAGTCTTGTGCTTGTTTGACCCCATAATACACAACTGTCTTTCTCAATGGATTAATGCGACAGTGAGTATAGCATTTATCTGGGGATTGTTGGGCTGATTACAGTGACTGCCGCCTAGCAGCGGAAAGTCTTTTGTGACTGTAACCAGGGACAATCATTTGAAGGTCCATCTTATTGCCCTTCATAAGGTGTAATATATGGCATTAGTCAGCAAAGGCAGAGAAAGGAGAGGGATAAAAAGATATTGATTTTGAATCATGGTGAAAACTCAGTGATTGATTCAAAACCTCACACCTAATAGAGCAGGAAAGATAATGAAAGAAAATACTGCCTGGAGCATTGAAGTACGGTCCCACTCTCACATGCTTGACAAATCTGAGCAATTCATCAAGGGGTGAGAACCTTTTCTGTGTGGCCATTGCAACATATCCAGCTTGCCCCTTCGTTAAAGCAAAACATGTCCTGAAGTGTGGCATATTGTCCACACTGTCACCCTGTTCCCAAGCAATGTGCACTTAAGAAAAACAGAGGTGATTTATGCAAGGACAGATTTCCCCATCCTCCAATGAACAAAGAGCTGAAAAAGGCTAACAAGATCACACCATCCAGAACCTGCCAGTTGTAAAAGACTGGAAAGGAATTTTTCTTTTATTTTTATACAGAAACGCCTCTGAGAACCATTTCCTTTGAATGGTCTCAGATTTTGCTAGCAAGCAAATTATGCTGGACAGTAGCTTAAAAGCATTCAAAATGTTCTGTTTGGTTGCAACATTTTGTAAGAGGATAAGGGTATGGTCCCTGCACATAGATATGTGAAAGATGCCTCGGCAATTCCCAAATTTTTCTGGACTGAGTGGGTTAGGAAACATTTAAAATAGGTTTCACCATAAGGCACACATCATTTCATTGCTCCAATTTCAAAATTCCATTTGCCCTGAGGACAACTGATCTCACCTGATTTCGGAAGCTAAGCAGGGTCATCCCTGGCTAGTACTTGGATGGGAGACCACCAGGGACTACCAGGTGCTGTAGGTGCCTGGAGTAGGAACTGGCAAACAACTCCAGTATTCCTGCCAAGAAAACTCCATGGACATGGAGTCACGAAGAGTCAGTCACAACTGTAATGACACAACACACACACACACACAACTACAATTCAACAAAAATGACTTACAGACCATCGTTTCATTTCCCCTAGAGATGGGTGGAGAAATTTTTCAGAGCACAAATCTCAAAATACTCTTAGAACATACTGGGAATTATCAACCCCCTCGCTCCAAAATTATGTTTCCTGACTCCTACTGTTCACACTGTGGTATTGGTATATAATAGAGATGGGCACGACCAGGAAAAATTACGTTTCGAGTTGTCGTGTGTCGGAGCCGGCCCGTTTTGGCTCGTTTCTGTTTTTCACGAAATTTTCCAAAAAATTGTCATTTCGTTTGTCAGATTTTCGTCTGTCATTAGTACTGGTTTTGGGGGGGGGGAGCGGGCTCCTGGAGGCACCTCTCTGGGGTGGGTGCCACCTCTGGCCCGCCATGAAGGGAAAGCGGGCTCCTGGAGGCACCTCTCTGGGGTGGGTGCCTCCTCTGGCCCGCTACAAAATGGCATGCATAGCCAATTGGATATGCATACCATTAAGTTGCAGTTGCACTGCAGTAGCAAGCAGAGGCACCTCTCTTTCAGGTGCCTCTGTGACTCACTGCCTGCAGTGCACTTGGGCTGGGGAACGAAGTGAGAGAGGACCCCTACGGGCGCCCGCTGTGACTCACTAAGAAGGGAAGTGTACTTGCTGTAGTGCAATGCGAGTACACAGATCTGGCTTAGGGTTAGGGGTTAGCGCAAGGGCTAGGCTTAGGGTTACTGGTAAGGTTAGGATGAGTTACTGGGGTGCACCTCTGGGTGCCTCTCTGACCCACTAAGAAGGACAGTGTACTGGCGTATGGGTTAGGGTTAGGGTTCAGGTTCGGGTTCGGGCTAGGGTTAGTGGCTTTTTATGCCCGACTGGCACATCCCAGAAATCTCAGTCAAAACCTGTCCAAGTGGCCATGCAATTGGTGGAATGGCTCCAAACGTTTGCATGGTCCACTCCCATGGCCAGCCCATCATTGCACAGGTGTAAAAAAATAAAAATAAAAATAAAAATAAAATAAAATCAATGGAGACCTTTTGTTGCAAGAAAAACCCACTGCTGCTACTGTAAAAATTCAGGCAGTTTTAAAATAGTTATTTTCGCATGTTTCTGTGGTGCTTTGGTGTGTTTTTGGACCACACGATTTCAAAATAAATATTGCGGTCGCCCCATTTTGGATCCCCCGCCCGCACCGCATGGCATGGCGAGTTGGCGAGACGACAAGGATGCACAGCCCAGGAGAGGAGAGGGGGGAGGCCAGGGACCCCCCCCCAGAAACCACCCTTCTGGTAGGTGCCCTCAGGCAGGCATATTTTCGCCTCATTTTTGGTCGGGAATCGGGGTTTTTTAAAATTTTAAAAACTTTTTTCCTGTGCCGCTTGGCATTGCGTGATCGCTGCGATGCCAGGAACGACAACGACAAATCAGACCCAGTTTTTCTTTAGTCGGTTCGAGTTCGAGTTCTGGCGGAGTAATTGTCATTACCGTTTCCGTTACGTAACAGAAACGAGAAACGGAAGCGGAAACGAGAATTTTGCCAAGTCGTGCCTATGTCTAGTGTATAACTATCCCCCCCCCCAAAAAAAAAGCAGGAACAAGAACAACCGGGAATCTACTTCAAAAGGAGGGATTGCTTTCTAAAAAGCAAGCAACAAAGGGATGCAATTGACCTAAAAACAGAAAACCAGCTACAAGTACCAATTCAAGACCACCTCTCCCAAACAAAAAATGTTTGGCAATGGTCATGCTTCCTAAACTGCCCGTCCTATTTTTTCCAGCAGATGGCTGCCAGGAGGTGAGGCTGCAACCACTGCTGAGCACACCCACAGATCAAGAGGTATGAGGAATGAGAGGGGAGAGTCTCATGAGGTGTTACTCTCACTGCCTAGCTCTGTAAGGGAAACAGTACCTCAATACCTGAGCAATCAGCAATGCTGGTCTTTCCCTAGCAGGGCAAATGCCATGCGGGACCCTTGGGAGAAGGCACTGACTATAGCTTCACCTTAAAGTGGCTGCTGGTACTCTGGAGAAGTAGGTCTCGTGTTTTGGTGGCTTTTCTTGTCCCTCCTGGTGGGTGCTTGCTTTCTGCTCAGTGCCAAGACCTTCAAGCTGCTGTGTTGATGAGTGGCCCTTAAAAAAGTTCTGGCCAACTGCACTTAAAATCCAAGAGACCGGTTTGCCACCACATCTTTCGGCACTTTGCTACAGCTTCAGCTAAATGATTTTTTGTAGGCGATGAGGAGCAGTACTAGGGATCACTCAGTCATCCAATCCAGTACCTTTTGTACATTCAAAATCCTCCATACTAGATCTCCTGATTGGTTTCTGGCAGCTGCCCACACAGTATTATTGACTGGGGAAAATATGGGTGATTTGAGAAGTAAACGGTGTGAGATAATTTTAACTAAGCAGGTGAAAGATTTTGGTGGTTGTTTAGTGGTACCAAAATGTGACTGCCATGCTCCAGATAAAAGTTAAAACATTAAAGGTTTACTGAATAGGAGTTAAAACTGAACAAGATTTAGAGCTCTGTAAAGAATAAGGCTAAACACATTTAGGGTCACATATTTTGGGTGACGCTAAGTGGTTCCAGAAATTCTGGACAACCAAATGGTCCAGAACACTTCCTTAAATACCCTTCAGCCTGCCACACCCAGAGTCCAGAATCTTCCACACCAGTTCCGCTTTTTACAGGAACTAGCTTAGACCAGTTGGTACCTAGCCATGAAGTTCCCCTTTTCCATACCTCAGATGACCTCAACTTTGATATACAGTATACATTTAAAACTCTATAAAGTGACCAGACAAAACCCTCTTTATGAAATCAGAATCTCTGTGCTGCTTTCATATCCCAGTTTGTCACTATGTTCAGAGACTTAGGGCATTTATACACGACCCCTAAACTCCGGGGCAAATGGCTCCCAGCTCCGGAGCTTAAAAATGTTTCCTCACCAGCTCCGGAGTTTACAGGAAATTAGGTGCGACCACACCCACTTTAGCGCGTCCCAGCACACCTTTCTAGTACCTGCTCTTTGGAGGTGAAAATTCCTTGATGCGGTGTAACGATAGTGAGTGCGGGGCTCTCCTCACTTCTGTTTGTTGTTTTTTTGGCTCCCGCCCCTTTAAGAGCTACTTTACTGAGACTGGAATGTTGCCGGCAAGAGCGAAAGGCAGAACGGAGGTGAGCGGCATGCTTTTCTTTCTCTTTTTCTCCCTCCCCTCACGCAGCCAGCAGCCAGGAAGTGCGGAGGGGTGGGGACACAGGAAGAGCGACGAACCCCTAAGATCTCTGGTCCGAATTTAAATGGCCAGCGGATCTTAGGGGTCGTGTGAAAAGGCCCTTAATTACTAACAAGACCATCTTCAAACACTTCCTCTTTCAGGTTCTTCTCTGACAGGAAGCTGCTTGTGGTTAGGCCTCTCTGGTAAAGGCTCCACAGATGTTACAGAAGTTATCTAACTCTCTGTCTTGCTGGCTCTGTGAGCAATCAGTAAATGTAGCCTTTAGACTTTGCTCTGATGGTTAACCCATTTAGAAAATACCTAACATTTCAGACTATCACAGGCAAACACAAAAAGTCTACAAAAATTCAAGTACCCCTGTTTTGTTTAAATAATTTTTTTACATTTAAGAGGTTCTTTTTCAGGAATTGATAAAATAACTCAAACGCAGAAGTAAGAATCTCTTTTATGATTTTTCTTTTCATTTTTAAAGGAAAGTACCATCCTCATTGCTCTGTTTTCTGGGTTTCCCACCTGATGCATTAGCTCAGATACTAAATGGTTAATGGTTCCAACAATTAATTTTGATGGTAACTAAGAGAGGCAGTTAATTCTTTTGTTTAGCATGTTTTGGAGGGCTAACCAAATATCTAGCATCCTGATGTTACCATCAAATATGGAGGGTCCTAAAGGCTTTAAAATATTACATAGCAATGTTCTGGGCAAAATGCGGCTTGTGTGGGAAGAATTTGTCACTCTGCACAGGATTTGGTACTATACTATGAAGGATAATGATTTCATTGTGACACAGACTGGTCCAGGAATCCAGTCCACACTTTTTTTGGGTTAGCATTTTCTACGAGTCTAAGGTGGTTACTTCACGTCCTTCCTCGAGTCGAGGTGGACTTGCCTCCGTGTTGAAATTGGTTTTCAACACGGATCGAGAAGTGGATTGAAAATATTCCCAAGCTCCAGGACAGGAATCTCTCACCCCGCTTGGAGTGCAGTTCAGGGGGCGTGGTCGGGGTGAACTTGGATTGACCCCACAAGGACATGAGGTTCCATTCTTTTGAACTCGAATTGACCCCACAAGGACGTGAGGTTACATTCCTTTGAACTCAGATTGACCCCACAAGGACGTGAGATTACGTTCCTTCGAACTCGGATTGACCCCACAAGGATGTGAGGTTGCGTTCCTTCGAACCGGTCTCCAGTGGGGCTGGGAACTGCAGCGAGAGGGACGTGAAGTATCAGCCTTTGACTGATCTCATTAGTCCCAAAAGATTTTTCTCCTGTGTAACCTTGCAGTAACAACTCCAGGGAAGTAGAAAAATAAATCTATTTTCTTTTCTCATAACCAGAGAGAAGCAAAATAGGGATTGTATATCCTTACCTTTCCTCTTTTCATTGCCTCCTCAAAGAGGAAGAAAAGGTTCTGAAAATACTCTGAAAAAGAATCACACATTGATAATCTCAGTTGCTGTTTTATACCCAGAGCAACAGAGAACAATATCCTTACAAACACAGCTTGGGAAAAACATGAACTGTTTCAGCTTCTCAAGACCCTCTGGTTCTCGCTACTGAAAGCAAGGTTTTCGCCGAGATTTGACAACAGGAACCATGTATTTCCATCTGAATTTTTAATCAACAGCATGGGCTCTTCTGATATCCTTCTGAGACTGATGGTGCAGCTGCTTGGCTTATAGGTTTTGTGACTGCAATATCAAGTGTGTGTGTGTGTTGAACAGTAAGAATTTGTTAAAAGACCAGGCCGGCCTTGTTAAAATAAAAACCTTCTGAATGATTCAAGAAATGTGGTGTCGTTCAAAGACAATGTTCTGCAGATGTTATTCTAAGCAGCTACATACCTCATCACAACCAACCACATCTCCTTTTCAGTAAAACACAGGCTCCCTTTTGTTACATTTTCTTTACACCACTATTTGTCCCCTCCCTCCAGTCCAGCCCACCTTTCTCTAGGTCTTTCTTGCTTGACTATGTTTCCACAGACTCCAAAAATATGAAAAACTCATTAATGTAAACCACTGACACCAGATTCATGACCTTTCGTTCTTCTGAGGCCAAATCAGCATCTCCAGAGATCAAAGGCCTGGTTCACCTCCAGGTTTTCCATTATTTCAGTTCCCAATTATAGTATTTAATGGCTGGATTCTCTTTGTCTCATAACACGTTGCTGCAGGGAGCCATGATTTATTTTGGACACTGAGTTGAATTCTCTGGTGCTCTCACTTCTCTCTATGAAGATATACTGAAAAGCTAATGGTTGCCAAGGAGTTTCAACATGAGCTTCTGAAAAAAGCATAAGAATCTTTGTAAATAGTTGATGAAAATCATTGAGTATAGAAACTAGAACAAAGGCATCTTGGATATGTCACTGGAGGCTTTTATCCCATAGCCAGACAAGAAAAAGAAACCTGTGCAATTTGCTTTCCTGGCTGTGATTTACACTTACAATTTCCAGAAAATGCTTCCATGTGACCCCATAGCGTTGATGGGATAAGGAATGGTGATGAGTTCAAAAAGAAGCAATGATCTTTCTATGATTCATCATGCGAAGGGATTCCAGTAGTAAGTTGCAGCTAGAATAAAATCTAGCAGTATGTTGGAGCTAGAATAAGCCCTTTGAATCAATGGAAACCACAAAATCCCCATTGATTCAATGGGTCTACTCTGCTTTTAATTTACTACCGGGTGTCAGCCAAGCGTATAACACAGGAGGAGAGACACATTGCTGGCCCTAACCTTTGTTGCCTCTACTGCCTACCCACAGTACAGTGGACCCTTGTATAACAAACAGCTTGTACAACATAAAATCTGTACAACATAAAAAATTCCAGAGATAGGGGAAATTTGCTTAACATAATTGCCTATGGGGAAAATCCGTACAACATAAAAATGGGATTACTCCATTTTCAATGCATTCCTATGGGAATTTGTATAAAGGAAAATTTGCTTAACATAATTTCATTTGGAAAAAAATAATTCCTTTATACAAGGTACCACTGTATATTAAAGTGGAGCATGGCCATTTGCATAGCTGACATGGCCATGAATAGACCACTGCATGGAAACTGGGAGCGTGATTGTATATGTAGAATAGATACTGGGAATGGAGCTGTGGAGCTGCATAACCACTTGGAGCCCGAGGCTTATTCTATGGCAATGGTAGTGTCAAAGAAGTCACTAGTTTCTGTCAGCATTGTCTGTAAAGAGTCATTCAGTGGACCTGTTCTGCTACATGCTGGCCCACAAGAAAAGAATACAAACCACACTGTAGATTGCTGTTAAAAATTTGCATAACACTTTGAGGCAAAATTGCACGGACCCACTTTTACTTGGATGCTGTAGCTGATACAAGTGTCATGAATATAAGTGTGGCCTCTGCTTGTCCTGTTGTAATGGAAAGGTTTCATTTTCCCCCAGCCTGATGGTGTGAACAGGATCCTTGGAGATGTGAAGACCACCACGTCTGCTGGACCCTTTCCCTTCCTGACTGTAAGATGCCAGAGAGGGGCAGGTGAAGTGGGTATGAGGAGTGGTGAATGCCTCCTTGCTTCAGGGTAGAATACCAGCATACTTAAAGCAGGCAGCAGTTGGGAAAGAACCCGTCCTGTTTATTCAAGAAGTGGGAACATGGAAACAAGTCCTTAGTTACATCTCACCTGAAATATTGCAATGCACTCTACCTGGCTCTGTCTTTAAAGCAAATGTGTTCTGCTTATATACCACCCCATACCACTTCAAGTAGTCTGTGGGTGGTTTACAGTTTAATTGTAGTATGCAGGCTACACATTACCCCCCAGTATTTTACTGACCTCAGAAGGATGGAAGGCTGAGTGAACCTTGAGCCTGCTACCTGGGATTGAACCAGGTCGTGAGCACAGCTTTACCTGCAGTACATGCATTTAACTACAGTGCCACGAGTTTCTGAACACTTTAGAAAGTGTTCAGAAACTCCAGTGGGTCCAAAATGCTGCAGCCAGATTCCTATCTGGGGCTGGTAAATGGGAGCATATAACTTTCATATTAGAGTAGCCCCATTGGCTGCTGATCTGTTACTGGAGACAATTCAAAGTGCTCCTCTGGAAGTTGAGTCATGGCTACTGGACTTCTTTTTTTGCGAGATAGAAACGTTTCGCTGTTCATCCAAACAGCTTCATCAGACCGATGAAGCTGTTTGGATGAACAGCGAAATGTTTCTATCTCTCAAAAAAAGAAGTCCAGTAGCCATGACTCAACTTCCAGATAAACTCACCTGGATGACTGAGAATCTTCACAGACATAATTCAAAGTGCTGTTTTTAATCTATAAAGCCCTAAATGACTTGGGTCCAAGGTATCTTTATGAGCTTGTTTGGGTGCAAAGATGGTCCAAACATAAAAATAACTGCCAGTTCACTGTTATGATTCACTTTCATTACTTGGAAAATATCTGCTTGTAAGATCCCTCAGATAGCATGGCCAGGCTAAAGGAAACCTCTTACACCACAGATGTAAGAGTAGGCAATATCTTTTATTGTACCACTCAAACCCAAAACAAATAGCAAGCTTATGTAGATGAAATCCACTTCCTTAGCCTCTAAGCACATCCCATTCATGATCATGGATGGCACAGAAATATTGTCCAGAGGTTGTTGTTACATATCTGGGAAACACAATCAGTTCTTCTTGTGAGGCCAAGCCTCTACTGTCTCTGTAGCAAGGTCTGGAGTTTTTGCACCGCAGCTCCTGAGATCAAAAGGCCACCAATTGCTCTGTGATTCTCCTCCCCCACCTCTCACATTATGTGACAACACAACTACTGATGATAGAAATCAATTGAGACCAGCTGGAGGACAGTTGACAGTATCCAACATAGTAACTTGCTATACAATGGTAAAGTAAATGAGGGGTGATTTTCATCACATTCAGAATAGGCATCACATCAATGTCAGTACATGACAAATAAACCCCAGGTTAATTTGTAGTTCTCAGAGGTCTAAGCCACAAGTCTTGGCGGTAACATTAAGAGCACAATTTCCTTCTCATTTCTGCTCCATGTGTTTTGCCATTGGGAAATTAAGTTTGCACATACATTATTGATGTGTTTGGTGCATTATTGAAAATGGAAATATATCCTCAATGTACATCCGTGTCATAAAGTAATGGCAAAATGGTGGCCAAATTGACTGTAACAAATGACTGTTGCTCCATGAAATGACAACACAGATTTGTAAGATTCATCTGGATGTTCTTTTGGCATATTGGCAACACCCACAGATATGGGGGAACTGTTGCAGTGGTCTTTGCTGCCTTTCATCTACCTAGGGATTTGTATAAAAGCTAGAAAAAGGAGAACATTATTTAATTCTCAGCACTCTTGAAAAACTGATATTTTCCCAGAAGCCATGAAAGCTAGTTTTTGAACATCAAAGGGATAGTCAGAGAGAATTTGTCAAAAGGTGCAGAGAGAGGAGAATATCAAACAGGTTTAATGTATTTTGCTGCTGTTACTTCAACCAAACAAATGTCTGCTTGCAGTTAACTAAGTCTTATTTAATTCATCCAAATGAAATGCTTCAGGTCAAGCTAGATGTTAAGGCGAATGCATATTTTGTTTTCTTTTTCCCTCCCATAGTTTGATTTCATCAGAGATGGGTACCTCAGGAATCAGATATACAAATTAAAAGTGTTTTTACCTTCTAGTGATGAATCACAAAAAATGAGTTAAAGATACATAAGTAGACAAAACCATGTATTAAACTAGACATCTGTGAAGATTCTCAGTCATCCAGGTGAGTTTGTCCACCCAAAGGATGCAATACTAAAACAAAAAAGGAGTAATATAATATATGTGGTCCAATGCAGTGAGGAGTGTGCAGACCTCTACATTGGAGAAACTAAACAGCCTTTAAACAGAAGGATGGCCCAACATAGGAGAAGTAACACCTCAGGACCAGAATCAGCAGTACACCTCCACTTGAAGGACAAAGGGCACTCATTCAAATATGAGGATGTACACATATTAGACAGAGAAGATAGGTGGCTTGAGAGAGGGGTCAGGGAGGCCATTCATGTGAGCAATGAAAACCCCTCTCTCTAACAGAGGTGGGGGCCTCAGGAACAGTCTATCAGCTACTTATCAGGCTGTACTTTCAACAATACCCAAACAAATCAAAAAGTCTTCACCACCAATGCCATAGCTAATGCCCATACTTTATGTGTTTCAGCACCTTAGGCCATAGTTCACCTTAAGGCTATTGATACTGTTTGTCTACCTAATGAGCTTATTCAGGCCATTGTTCATCTTATGAGCCTATTTCAGACCAGGGTGACAAGAGGTCAAAGCGGACTATAAGATGGGGGACTCCCAACTAGCTTTCTTCAGACTGATGAAGCTGTTTGGATGAGCAGCAAAACGTTTCTGTCTCTCAAGAAAAAGAAGTCCAGTTGCCAGGACTCAACTTCCAGATATTAAATTAGACACACATCTTTCATATTTCAGTGAGCTTGTCTTCTAAATACGTGCCATGTGTGTGGTCTATTTTGACCCACAGTCATGCTAATCCTAAATATATTTACAAGGATCTAAATCCCACCAGTGTCTTAATGACAATAACTTCACCTAAACTCATTTTTTATTTTTGGATTAATATAGGGAAACCTGAGATAAGCCTATTGGACACCAAACATTTCAAAAGGAGCAATTTAAGCACACATTTAAATTAAAAATATAATTCACACTCGTGGGAATTCAAATTGTTTTACTTTGATTGGACTGCAAACCAGGTTACCTAGAGATTATAATTTTGAGATGGAGTGGTGATGACCTTTCCCATTGATTGAGTAGCAAAAATGCTATTCTTCTGGACAGCCAGAGTGGAGTAACTTGGTATTGGCAACAGGGGACAGATGCATATACTTCTGTCTCTGTTAGATTTGATGGAACGTCTTTGAATTGCCAACATGTTCTATCAACTGCCTAAGATAAACTTCAGTATTGAGAATCCTAGTGGCTGAACCATTTATGTTGGCATTTATGAATCGATTCTTGCTATGTTCCACATATCCATCAAACGTGTGCATTTGATATAGCAAAAACTTTTCCCATTCAAACACTACCCCTTTTCATCTCAAAGAGGAGTGCCTGGGAGCAATTTATTAGTGGATTCATTCTTACATATTTATAGGAGTTCTGGCCATAGAATCCACCTTCATTTTCTAAACCCATTTCAGGGAAAGCTAACAATGCCAATGAAACATTATTTAATATCATCCCTGGAAGGTGATTTAACCAGCCAGAAGATTGGATTCAAAACGTGATGCTGACATTTATCAGACATATGAAAAGTTACTGTACAACTCCCAGAATACTCTAGATAGCACAGTAAGTTAGCCTTGCTGTCTGAACTTTTCTTATCGCTGACATTTATTGTTGGTTATGTCTTGAGATCATATACATCACATGAACTGAGCAGGGCAGGATCTTAAATTATTGAGGCTTTTCACTGAGATGAACACATCCTACTCATCTGAAAATCGAGAGTAAGCTCTGGCTACCTTATTTCTTCTTTTCTTTTCTTTAAGAATGCTTCAGTGCTGTTTTTTTTTTTTTACTATGGGTCCCTGCCAATATGAACTTGAATAAGATCCCAGTCGACCTACAGTTCACACAATGAAAATATCTATGAATCAGTACTTGTGGCATTGAAATACCTTTTTTTTACAGTAAGTCCCACAGCAAAGCGGGACAAACTTGTCTCCCCACTAGAACAATGTAAACAAGCAAGTATGATGTGATTTTTTAAAAAGATACTCCATTTTTACAGGCAAATAAGGCTAACATTCTGATATTTTTTGGGGGAATCGATGTACAGAGAGTGGTCAGGTTGCAGGCTGGAGGTCTACACAGTACTTTTCAATTTCACAAACGGGAAGAAGTTTATATTTACTGGTATCTTCCACTTGCTCCTTTTCTGATCCTATGATCCATTTCTTGATGATCAACAGGTCCATGGAAACCTGTAAGCGAACCTATAGCTGTCTTAACACTTTCAAAATCATATGTAATTCAAATTTTAACAAAGATTTGATACAAATGATTGCGTAGATAAATGCTACTGTATGATGATCTTCTTGACATTGTCATATGCAGATATGTTTTCAATGTTAGTTTCCATCACTCATAACTTTACATGGAACTTTACACCCCTTTCACCGCTCACGTTCTCTTGTAGCTATTGTTCTCTTGTTGTCTATTAATGCTGTAAGATGTCCCTCAATTCCTTGTTCTCAAAACTTGAACATGTCTTAATTGTATTGGACTGTATACTATCCCTCATTCTGTAAGCCACCTTGGGTCCTTTTTCCAAGGAGAAAGGCAGGGTAGAAATACTCTAAAATTAACTTTTGAAAATGTATATTAATACATTTTCCCTTGATTGTCTAGGTATCCCATTCTAAAATTCATTGGGTTTGTTTCCTTTGTGTTCTGTACTATTCTTTAAATTTGGCATGAACTCATATTCAATATTATCTTCAAGTCAAGATGATATCTGTTATGTTGGCCCTTTTCTGTCTTTGCTCATCGTCCTACAGAACTGGAGTATTTTCTAGTCAATAATGCTACAGTATTTTGGTGGAAATTTCTCAAAGCAACCAACCCACAAAGCAGACCATTCAATGCAAGTATAGTGCACAAAGAGATGCAGAAGTCCATATTTCTTCCCATGAATCTTCTGCCTCAGGTAATAATCTGCATCTTTGTAGAAAAGGCAGATTATTATTTGTTTTGCAATGCCCTTTATGAATTACTGTTCAAAAATAAGTCATTGAGAGCAGTTGGCTGTCAATTCACGGCAATGATTGACCTCAATACTCTTTTACAACCACTTCAAGCACCAGCCTGGGTTCTACGTGCATCTTCTACGCATGAGAGATTGAGTCCTCCCTGGAGGCTGCACTGAACCCAGGGGTTCTGGGATAACTAGAAAGTGGGGGGAAATGGGAAGGAAAAGAAGCAGCAATATGAAAGGGGATGGTGGTGCTGCTGCTGAGGAGGGGAAAGAGGAGGAATAGAGAGGGGAGGACATTTAGGCCAATACTCTGAGTTGACAAGAGGAGTCCTGGCACTCAGAGGTCATCTCCTACTATGGGTAGGTACATTAGTTTCACCAAATAACACCCTTTTATCAACCTCAATATCTAGCAGACTCACAGTGGTTAGGCCAGATGACTCTTAGATTTGTCCAACAGCAAGCCTCCGGCAGGGCAGACTAGACCAGGCATGTCCAAACATTGGCCTTCCTGGTGTTTGAACTACAACTCCCAGAATTCTAAGCTTAGGTTCCCAATGACAAAGGACTGTGGGAGTTGAGGTCCAAAACATCTGGAGGGCTGAAGTCTGGACATGCCTGGACTAGACCCAGCTCAGCAGAACCTACCCCTCTTCTACCAGCACTAACCTTAGCTCCAGACCAACTGAGGCTCTGGAAGAGACAGCACCAACCTAAGAGTCTGTGGCAACTCAAGTGGGATCTTCAGGCTAAGGAACAGCACGAAGAGGAAAGATGTGAGAGGAATATGACCTCTAATGAAGACTTGGAGTGACCTTGGCGAAGATGAAGCTTAACTGGCCTGCTCTAGGAGATTGGAGAAGGTGGGAGGTCTGGAAGAAATTCAGAGAGTGAAGTTAACTGATTTCTGTTTGTTGTTCTCAAATAGATTTCTAGGTTTACTGTGCCAATTGCTCTCCTTCATGGCGATGACCAGGACCATGGACCCCTGTGATATTGACTTGCCCAAAGAGAGCCTGGAGACTCGCATGACCATATAGAGTTCGGTTGGATTTAATTCCAGCTAAGCTGATAAAGGGTTATAACTTTGGTATCAGTGTTGGCTTTTCTTGTGGTGCAAGGTATTTATCCATAATGTTTATCCAGGGTCAGTATGTGAAGAAATCTTGATAGATGGTTTGCTTTTTGTAGAATCAGCTGTCCTGGCATGCGACTACACCCTGATGATCATGAGCTTTCTCTGCAACAGCGCAAGAGCAAGATGGAGTCGTGTTTTCACTTCCAAAGACTTTTGCAATTTGTGCAAAAATGTTTCACACGATCAGATAGTATAATACAAAAAGAGGGCAAAGAGCCAATAAATGAAGTCAGTCAAGGTCTAGGACTGGTGAAAGCAACGTGCAGTCTATCAGGTATTATTTGACTACAAACTCCATCAGCCCCAATTATTATTTTGGTTCTGCTAATAGTGTGGGGGGTGGTGGAAACATAACAAAAAAATAAAATCAGGAATATGTGCAAAGTAGAGATGGGCACGACTTGAAAAAAAAATTTTTCGAGTTGTCGTTAGTCGGGCCAGTCCCATTTCGGGTCGTTTCCGGTTTTCGCGAAAATTCGCAAAAATTAGTCAGTTCGTTTTTTTGTTTTTTCGTTGTCGTTAGTACTGGTTTTTTTTGGGGGGGGAGCGGGCTCCTGGAGGCACCTCTGTGGGGTGGGTGCCTCCTCTGGCCCGCTATAAAGGGAAAGTGGGATCCTGGAGGCACCCGTGGGTGCCTCCTGCCACTAGGAAGGGGAAGCAGGCTCCAAGAGAGACCCCTCTACATGGGGGTCTCCCTTCCTCACCTGCTGCTGCTGCAAAATGCTATGCAATAGCCATATGGATATTGCATAACATAATGTGCAGACGTGAGACCAGTGTAAGAGTGATAGGGTCATGCCCGCCCTTCACAAGGCTCCCGCACCACCATGTCTCACACAGAAGGGAATTGTACTTGCTGCGTGTAGTGCAATGCAAGCAAGTAGATCTGGCTTTAAGGTGGCTTAGTGCAAGAGCTAGGGTTAGGCTAGTGACGGGTAAGGTTACGGTGGGCTAGTGGGTTGCACCTCTGGGTGCCTCTCTGACCCACTAAGAAGACAGTCTGTGACGTATGGGTACGGAGTGAAGGGTTAGGGTTAGGGCTAGGGCAGGTTTTAGGGGGCTTTTTGGCACATCCCAGAAGTCTCCATGGCCAAGTGGCCATGCGACTGGTGGGATGGCTCCAAAAATTTGCATGGTTGTCCACTCCCACATGGCTGGCCACTCGGCCAGCCCATCATTGCGCACTGCGCAGGTGTAAATAAAATAAAATAAAATAAAATCAATGGAGGACAGAGGAGGAGAGGAGAGACATTTTGTTGCAAGAAAAAACCCACTGCTACTGTGAAAAATCTGGCAGTTTATAAATTTTCGCGTGTTTCTGTTGTGCTTGTGTGTTTTTGGACCACGATTTCAAAAACAATATTGCGTTCGCCGCCCCATTTTGGATCCCCCGCCCGCACCGCATGGCATGGCGACTCGAGTCCGGCTGCCCAGGACGGGGGGGAGGCGGGACCCCCCTCCAGAAACCACCCCTCCGGTAGGTGCCCTGCGCCCTTAGGCATTTTTCCGCCTGCTTTTTTGGCCCGGGAATGGGTGGGGGGAGAGTTTAAAAGTTTTTTCCTGTGCCGTCCGTGCCGCTTGCTTGCGCTTTAATTGCGGCGGCCGGTGGCGAGACTGGGCTTTTTGCTGGCTGCGAGCCTGCGGCGAGTCCCACCAGAGCAGCCCAGGACGGGGGATGAGGGGGGAGGCCAGGGACCTCCAGAAACAACCCCTCTGGTAGGTGCCCTGAGGCACGGCAGGCATTTTCCCGCCTGCTTTTTGGCCGGGAACCGGGTTTTTTTAACTTTTAAAAACTTTTTTTCTGTGCCGCGTGTGGCATCGCGCGATCTCGCGATGCAAGGAACGAGCACGACAAATCAGACCAAAATTGTTCGTTCGTCGGTTCGAGCTCGAAGTCTGGGGGAGTAATTCCCGTTACCGTTTCCGTAGAGTAACGGAACCGAGTAACGGAAACGGAAACGGAAATACCGCTAAGTCGTGCCCATCTCTAGTGCAAAGTTTAAATAAAAAATCATTTGCCGACACATATTAAAAGAGCTTTAAGTGCATCTCACAGGCTGGCAGCATCATAAGGGAATGTGTAGTACTACTAGGTGAGTAGCATCCGGTTCCCTGAGATATCTATGGCAAATCCTAAAATCAGGACATGGGTGCTTTTGAAATCTCATAGGTGGGGATGCATTGGTCCAGTGACTACGGGATGGTGAAATTTGTATAAATGGGCCTTGAATTTGGGTAAAAGCAAGCTAACCAGATAATATGACAATATGCAACTTGGAATGACAAATCTTTTGTCATCCTGGCAGGTGGCAAAACATGTTGAGTGGCTCTGTTAGTTGCCACCATTCTTCCTAGAACTTATGTCCTATCTGGCCTGATCTCAAGTGCACGAGACAACCTAGGAGATTTTTTTTCACCTCTAGGTTGTTGATGAGGCCCTGGAAACTCACCTTCAGGTTTGTTTCCTCAGGTTCTGGGCCGGTTGCCAAGACTTGAGCAACAAGAAGGTTCATGAGCCATGATGCTGGTGCTCGACACCCTGTTTGCTTTAAACAGCAGATGTTCCTGCACTCACCGACCATCTCCCCGGTTCTTTCCCCTCATTCCTGTCTTTCTGGTATGGTGACATTGAGCAAACACAACACAGAGATATCCACACAATGAATTAGTGAGTGTTGGTGCCATGTGAGATTGGTGTTCCTATTTTGAAGCCATTTCACTCACACAAATCAAACCTTCTCTTCCATCCTTGCTCAATGGACACACATAGCAATTTACCTGAGTGTTCAGCTGGCACCTTGTGACCTGGAAACTCTCCTTCCATGTATCTGCCAAGCAAATGTCTATATATGATGCTGTTTTTGAGAGGAGCTCTTCAGAAGGTCTTAACTCTTGAATCTGTTGCTAATGAGACGGATGTTCCCTTAGGTAGATGGGTCCCAAACTGTTTAAAGTCTTGCAGGTTAAACTTAGCACCTGGAATAGAGACTAGAACATAACTGGCAAGCAGTAAACCTGCAAACGAATACTTAGGCCTAGAATCTTAGATCTTGTCACTTCTCTGTTGTCCATATTACACTTTAACAGATGTCTGAAACATTACGTGGCAAAAACAAAAAGAGTGGTTTTCCCAAGCTCTGCATGTTATAAAATATGCATTGTACACAGCTGCTTCTGAGAAGAGCTACTTTTCTGCTTGCAGTTCAGTGATTTCTAGTAATATGCTCTGTCTTCAGACAAATGTGCAAAACAAAAATGAATCAGAGGTGCTTCTGTAATCCTATAGTGACTCCATAGTGGGTAAAGGAGTTGCTTTTCTTCATAGCATTGCTATGGAGGGTCTTCTTTTGAAGTTCATTCTGCCTTATGGTGACGATATAGAGTATACGAAGTGCTCAGAAATACCCTTCCCTTCTTCTGAACTGTTCCAGGACTGTGACTTTTACCCAAAGCTGCATAGACTGGTTCGTCTCCCAAGATGCACAGAAGAGAGTTGAACCCCTGACCATTGGCTCTGCAGTTATGTAGGAAACTCACTGAGCTGCTGAGTGAGCTTTGCTAATTTTTACCGGAATATTTATTGTATTATTGGGATCAAGTTGTGTTTGCGTGTGAAAAGTGGAAGAATCATTGTTGCATGGGCTTTGAGTAGACCGGCCAAACGATGTGCATGGAGGATTTCTTTCTTTTTTTCTTTCTAACCAGACATTGAGAAATCAATTGATAATACCATGGACCTAGGGATGGAACAGTTTAGAATGCCTCTTGTCTTGAAAGGTACATTATTGGGCTGCCCCTGATCTTTATGAGCTGTGCTCAGATATAGATGGGGTCTGGACATTCTGCACCCTGAATTTATAGGACAGTAGTTGAAAGGAATAATAAAATATGAAAGAAAGCAAAATAAATTGGGGAGGCATCCAGGGGGGAAAGGAGGGTGAAAGACATGTCAATCATCTCTTCTCTCCTGCTCTGCTGTAAAATGTTTACTGATGAAGGGAACTCTGCTCTGAAAAAACAGCACTTGTTTGCTTGTTTAATTTCAATAACACTCCTCTAGCAACATGGCTGCTCTGGGTGATTTATAACAGCCAAAGACAATTAAAAACATAGATACACAATAAATTCAGATTTAATGAAATACAGTAATACCTTGGTTTACAAGTACTTTGGTATAAGAGTGTTTTGCAAGACAAGCAAATATTTCTTGGAAATTTTGCCTTGATCAATGAGCAATGTCTTGCAATACAAGCACTGGACCAGATCACATGATCACATGTCAACCAATGATGGCTCTCTTTTTCTCCCCCTGCTAGCTTGTGGGTGATTGTCTGGAATATTCCATCTCAGGCAAGCCTCTAAAGCAGAAGGAGTCTCAAAAAAGACATAGTGGAACTGGAAAAGGCTCAGAAGGGAGGAATGGGCAGGCAGTACAGGCTAATCTCATTTGGAGTAGGTGCTCTGCCAAGTATTGAGAGGTAATAGTTACATTTAGCTGCTTTCTGAGGTAATCCTTGGTTTAAAATGTGTCCATTAACTGTGTAACCTGACTCTCCGTGCTAATCTTTTCTAGGTAATTCATTTCAGGGGTTGTTTCCATGGTAGAATCTCTGCTCAACTGCTTTCTTTTGTTCTGCACGCTGACTTCATTGTTAGGAAGAGGAGATAATGCTTTATGGTGACATTGTTAAATGAACACCTAAATGTAAGACCAGTATATCACGTCAGGGTGGGGTATGAGGAAGTAAAAGGTCAGTTCTCCTTTCTAACTGCTCTGAATGTCCTATAAAACTTATGAACCAAACTAGACTTTCCTGGGTATGTATGAATGTGGGCTATTAAACACTGAATATCTTGGTCTGCTGCTTTGGATGCTACCTTTATGGGAAAGGAAGAGTATAAAAGCGATAAATACATAAAATGTATAAAATATATTGTTATTGTGGAATATAAAATGTAATTGTTTCATTTCTTAATATGAATGGAGACCAAGTGGCTTTGGCAGGCTCAGTGGACACCTATCTACCCTCAGCTCAACACTTCAAAGAAAGTTAAACAAAAACAAAAGGACACTCTTCCCCTGGTAATTCATTCAATGAGTTCCACTGATTCTACTAGTCAATTTTGACTGCTGCTTTTATCACCTAATATTCTAGCGCTGGCCCTATCATGACGCAGAGCGAGGCAGGTGTCTGAAGCAGCAGATGCTTCAAGAAAACAGCAGAGCCCTGGAGGTGAGAATTATACCACAAAGCTTTCCCTGTACTGTACTACATAAGCTTGTGGGAAAGAGGGCTTAATCTTTTTGTTCTTTACTGCATGCAACTAGTCATTTTGGACTTACTAAGTGCTGAAATCTACCGTTCTGCAAATTAAAACCATTCCATCTTGTCCTGTTCTCTGGAGAAACAGATACCACATCTGGCTATTTCAGTGCCTCATTCCTTCAGATAGTTGAAAAATGCTACTGCTATTATACATACCGTATATACTCGAGTATAAGTCAACCCGAGTAAAGGTTGAGCCCCCTAATTTAACCCCCCAAAACTGAGGAAATGTATTGACTCGAGTATAAGTCTAGGGTGGGAAATGCAGCAGGGCCTGGCAGCTCCTCCTTTGTGAGCTGGGGGAGTGGTGTGTGATGTTTAAAATGACTTTTAGCCACTGAGGCAAGTGCTTGGGTCAGTGGCTAAAAGTCATTTTAAACATCGCGCGCCGTTCCCCTGTGATGTAGAGGGGGGGTCATGAGAAGCGGCACACAATGTTTAAAATGACTTTAGCCACTGACCCAAGCACTTGCCTCAGTGGCTATAAGTATTGACCCGAATATAAGCCGAGGGCCCCTTTTTTCAGCCCAGAATTAGGGCTGAAAAACTAGGGTTATATTCGAGTATATACAGTACTTTATTGCTATCATGAAAGAATCGATGCCACCTACTGTATATGCCCATGGCCCATCAGCTCTTCCTCTTCACTCCTCAATCTTCTCTTTCCATCCAATCCTGTGTTTCTGTATACCTGGTTGATATGTCCACTTAGAAATTCAATTCAAATAGTGGATAACACCCACCTGGAATATTTTTCTTGAAATCTAGTGCTGCAGAAAGAGGAAGTTGTTTTTGTAAGGAAGACCTCTCTTTCTGACATTTTTCCAGATCTCCATTTGAAGTTCTGCAGTTCAAAATGGTACAATCAAGGAACAATTGGGCTGTATTACTTGCTGCTTGAGAGAATCAGAGTGCAGTGAAAGGTTTTGTGTCAGCCCGTGAACTGCAAAACCCCATCTGAAGTGTTAGAATGAGAAGACCAGGGCTGGCAGGAAACAATGATTCAACTATAAATCTGTAAAAAAAAAAATGTATCCTGTAATTTGACCAGACGTATTTCAGAAAATTTACAGAGAACATCCACCTACAGTATATGTCACTTGGTGAACTGCTTATTTTTCTTCTATTCAGTCAGGAGTGAAGGAGAATAAAAGAAAAACACACTACTGACAAGTGAGTTTATTCCACAGGGGATACCAATAGGTTCTATAGAACTCTTTGCTAGTTTAGTTGTGACAGACTGATGGTGGTTTTAACTAGTTGGAGTTGTTTGTGTCCATTGGTGCCACTTAGTGTCACTTCACTTAAGTATAGATCTTATTTGCATTTCTGTTTATGCTATCTAGCTTCTGCTCTCTCTTGAGAATCCGGATTTTTTTTTTTAAAAAAAACCTCTTTTTAGAAGCTTGAAAAAACACTTTGTGACCCTTTAAACCTCTTTAAAATGGCCATGTTTGCTGGACTGCCTTCTCTTTTGTCTTAATAGATTAATGGTAAATTAAAGGGTTTGGAAGGCAGGGGACATTTACAGTTAATTCACCATAGACATCAAGTGCTCTCTAAAACTGCCTTTAGAAGTTGGAAAAAACTTTAGAAATGACCCATGAGTACAAAAGGAAACAAACAAAACTCCCCAGCTCTTCCAAAGCATGCAAAAAATAGTGTTGGGTTGAGAAAAGATTTTTTTTGTTACACTTTGTCACTGCTGCTCCAGCTTTAATCATCACATCATCTGGATGGTAAGAAGAATACAGTGCACATGTGCAACAAATGTATGTGCAAAACCAAGGTTTATTATCAACAATATGCATATATGGATGAGCCTCTTTATTATTGCCAAGAAATTGCATTTAATTGTACCATGTCATCACTACTAGAGCATTTACGAGAGCAGAGATGGAACCCCTTTGGCTCTAGTCAAAACAAGCTGTTACTCAGAAAAATTAATGTAATGACTGCAGTATAGTAATCCAGCATTTTCCAATGAAGTGCATCTAACTAGATTCAGTGGGTTTCCCTTCTGGGTAACTGGGGTTTGTGTTGCAGATCTTGGCTGAAAGTACAGTGGCAGTTTTCCCAACGTATGAATGGGAAACAGGCAGCATCCCTGTTTTACTGAATGGCTTCATCCCTGGCTGATCACATTGCCATACATTATTGCATGGTCCCCAGTGCTTGATCCCAATTCTCAGAGCTGTACCTAGCACCATCCCTGTGAAGAAATTATTGCATGTTTCAGTCATTCTCTGTGCATTTTCTCCTCTCACAGGTGAGTAACCTACTAAAATTGCTCTTGGCCACAATAATCTGTGTCTTCTTCCCCCCCTCAAGTTCCGTATCTGAGCAAAAACATTTCATTTAGATGTTACAGCGGGCTAATACCTGTTTATAAATACTGATAAAGCTCCATGAATTGTCTGTTTAATAACCACTAATTTGGCCATCAGCCAAACTATCTTGCAATGATTGTCTGGGGGAAAGGGGATAAACCATTTCTCTTCCCGGGCCCCCTAACAAAGCACAGATCAGCGCTATCAAAGACTTCTATTCTGCTACACATGCTGTTCAATATCAATATGAACTGTTGGATGAGGTCATCATGAATATGATATTTGAACGTCATTAACATGCTGATTACACAAAAGGTCTATTTCTCATTGCCATCTGAGTCAGATGAGATTAGGCAGATGTCAGACCTTTGTCTGGATGGTGTGGTGGGTGCTGGATGAGAGCCAATCACCTGAAGTTATATCCCAATCATATACAGGTTCTGTGGGTCAGTAGTTTCCATGTCTCGGGATTGCTTAGGAAAAGCATTCTGGGTAGAGCAGTTGCAAAGCTTAGGAGTAGATTCCCTAGATTCATCTCTCTCCATAAAGATTTAAATAGCATTAATGTTTTCAAGTGCTTTTAACCCACTCTGGCTGGCACACCCAGCTATTACCTTTCTTGGCCAGAAACTATTTGGCCCCAATAGTTTACGCACTGGCAAATTCCCATTTGGATGACTGCCATTTTCTTAATGGGGGGGGGATGCCCTTGAAGATAACATAGGAATATCAGTTTATGGAAAATAGACAGCTGAACTGCCAGCAAGAAGACAATATAGAAACCTTATGGTACCAGTTTTAAAAGCATTTCCATGGCTGCCAATATACTTTGGTCTGGTTCAAGGTGTTTGTGAAGACTCCCCAGGCTTAGGTGACCATCTTCTTGTAAATGCCTACTAGTCATTGAGAATAATCCTTAGTGGTCCTCTGATGTCTTGGCATTAAGCCCGGTACACCACATTTTTTGGGGGGTGTCTCTTTTTTTCTGTAGTACTGGGATTGTAGTATGCCCAATGTTGTCTTCATCTTGCCACTGTATTAAAGCCTTGCTTTCGCACAGTCTTTGGGGCCTAGGGAGGTCATAGAATCCTATGATCTGTCGTACACCAGGTTTTATTCCCCTTGAGTCACATGTATTCCTATTGTAAATAATGCTGTTGTCTTAGAGCAGTTTATAAACTCATTTAACTTTAAAGAATTAGAAATATTTCAATGCATTTCAAAAACAAAGTAAAAAAATGGAAAGTTTTTAATGATCTAGAATGTCTGCCTAATATGTCTTCCAGATGAGCTACATGAACAGATTTGCCCTTTCTGAACATGAGTGCTGATCTGAAAAAGAGTTTGCCTTGCTTTTCTCAATCATCATCATCATCATCATCATCATCATCATCATCATCATCATCATCATCATCATCATCCATTGAATCATTTCTGTCAAATGGCAACCCTTTATTCAAGTTTTTTTTTTAGGTAGAGAATGCTCAGAAGTGGTTTACTCTTGCCTTCTTCTGAAGGTTCTCTGGAACTGTGCAGCTTGCCTAAGGCCACACAAGTTGGCTCTACATGCAAGAGGTACAGCGGGGAATCAAACTTACATCCTCTAGTTCCACAGGCAGTTACCAAAACCACTCAACAGTCGAGCCAGTGACTATATCACAGTAGGATGATTCAAAATGTCGTAGTTTGAATTTTGGAAAGCCTTGACTGTGGTGAGATATTAGAGGAATTGCTATTCTAGGGATCCACATGTTACCCCCTGTAGGATAAAATCAAAATAACTTATTTTGCATTGTTCATTGTAAACTGGGAGCCAATTGGGCTTTCCCCCCAGTTTCAAAGAATTAGAAAACTCTAAAATGCTTGTGTAACATGGATTGTTCGAAAAGAAGAGAAGAAAGGAGGAGAAACTGAAAACCGGCATCTGCCAGCATTGCCAACATGATAGAGTATTTTTATAGCAAAATTTGATTTACTGCATATTATTTTAAGATGCTAGAAAATAAATTTGTTTGAAGGTACTTGAATATGCTATCTTAGTGCACTGTGTCAACCTATAAAAAGACAGCCTGTGATGCTCAGAACACAGTTTCCCCATTAGACTTTTGCTGATATTTCCAGTGGCCTCTTTATAGGCACGTAGTAGAGGACAGTCAAATAATGGATGATTAATTGGTCAGCATTTTCAAAGCCAAAACTTTTCAAAACCACTTAGCATATCAGATGTCAAGTTCCCATTACTTTCGGACATTCAGTACAAGGATCATCCAGATGTCCTAGACAGATATGGAAATCTTGATAGAAAGAAAAGAAGTCCTCTTTTGATACATGGAGTTTTTTGTGGGGTGGGGTGGGAAGTTCATTTTTGTTTTTGTTTGCTAAGGAAAGGAGAAATGAACAGGATTATTTGAGCACCAAGTAAGAAATCGAGATACTGTACAGTGATATCAGCAGTCAGCAGCACCATAATGTCTCTCTCCCTTTTAACACTTGAAGGGACAGACAATATGTTCCCAGTACTACCAGTGCAGAAAGACCAAGATAAATAATCCTATGGATTACAATCGAAACAAACCCTGTTCAGGATCTAGATCTGGAATGTTGGCCACTTGACAAAAAGAACCATCTACTGCAACACCCCTGTTGGAAGAAAATGAGAGATGGGAAAATTTAGGAGCCCATGAGGGCATGTTTCTTTCTTTCTTTCTTTCTTTCTTTCTTTCTTTCTTTCTTTCTTTCTTTCTTTCTTTCTTTCTTTCTTTCTTTCTTTCTTTCTTTCTTTCTTTCTTTCTTTCTTTCTAACACATTTCTATCCCTCTTGTCTCCCCAAAAGAAACAAAGCCTGAAAAACGATGGCATCACTGTGTCTTTCCCCACCACCACATCAGTGTGTGTGCAGCACTAGCACTTCTACCATATTTCTGATCAAAAGTATGCTCCTCTAATGAACACAAACATTCTTATATTCTTAGAAAGAAGTGTTGACATTGTTCCTTTACTACAAGGGAAGTTTGCTCAGGTGTTCATTCTGAGTCTCAAAGGACAAAATCTGCAAGTTAATATGTCACTACATGCTTATTTGTCAACACTAGATACTCACTGCCTATATCAGCACCCATCTATCAGCATCCATACACTTAGTCAAATAAGCTCTGAAGCCTGGAAAAAGAATATTGGAATGAAGGGAAAGGATAACTCTGAATGCTCCCTCTGTAGTTACATGAAATGGTCAGGGATTGCATGTGGTGGGAGACTTTTCCTCAATTCTTTTTTTTGGGGGGGGGGTGGCACATTTTCCTGTTTTCCTTGTTATCATTCTATCAAGCTTTCCTATGCACCTGTCAACACCAACCAGTGGAGCAACAGTGGGAAATACGAGACTAAATAAGGGGGGCATTTGGATGCTTTGTGATGAGAATTAGCTTCAGCAAGCCTTAGGTCCCTGTATTCTGCCAGGACAAAACTGGAAACTGAACTGCTTGACTTAACCGATGACCCCTTAAACTGTAGTTCGCCTTAACTGCAGTTTGTTGAAGACAAATTTTGCTCCTTAAATCATGGTTTGAAGGTGGCTTGATTTCAAAACTGACCAGATTTGGATGAAACAAGAAGCTAAGGTTAATGAGAAACAGAAACAAAGGCAAAGGCTTCTGAATTCATCCTGGCTGTATTGGGGGAGAAGAGGGAATAAAGGAACATGGGAATCCAACCATCTCCTAGGTTTATTCCTGCAACGTGAACCATGGCTTGATATGTCTAAATGCAGCCTATATTTTCAGCCATCTATGCTTCTCATAACATATCTTTCTGTCTCCATGTCTAGAGTAACATAGTGAAGAGCCAAAGGAGCTAGTAAGAATTCATGCCCCTTTCTAAAGGAATAACTAATAATTCAACATTGCAAATAGACCTACTTTGAGTTGCTGTTTGGTTTATGTCGTTATGCTATAGCAAGTTCCTATTTGCATTTAATTTTAATATAGTGTATATTCTGGAAGACAGAGGAGAAAGTTGCATTTGAAGTAAATTATTATCCAATTGGTACAGAGAGCCATTACATAATGGAAAGATGCCTATATCCATTTCTTATAGCTAGAACACTAATAGCTAAGTGTTTGGGAAACTGCCTTATATGATAATTACTGTTCTCTGTAGAATATCTGAAAGACAATGAATAGAATCTACAGTGGCAAAAGGTCAACTGAATATAAATTTCCTGAGTGCGCATCTAATGGCATACTGCCCATTTTGACAGAATGGGTACCATTTAATGGAAAATTCATTTTGCAAATTGCAACTTTTTATAACAAAATCAAACTTACCACAAGGAACATAGCCAGAGGGTTTAGATTTGAAACACTCAATTCACAGAGGACTGGAAGGGGAAAGAAAGACTATAGAGCCCACCAAAGGCAATGAGGAAAGCAAACAGCAATGCAAGAAATATACATGAGTGCTAATAAATTTAGAATAAGTCTCTGTCCAATATTTGTGTCAATTGATAAATTATGTCAATTCATTATGTGAACAATGCTAATTTAGCGTTCCAAGCAAACAGACTAAGGCTGCAATCCTATACATCATGCATGCCCAAACTTCGGCCCTCCTGATGTTTTGGACCACAACTCCCAGAATTCTAAGCTTAGATTGGCAATGACAAAGGACTGTGGGAGTTGTGGTCCAAAACATGTGGAGGGCTGAAGTTACAATCCTATATGTACTTCCCCTGGAGCAAGATCTACTGAATTGCATTGGACTTAAACAACATAGGGATAGGAACAGTCTGTATAAGTATCCAAAGGATTTCCTATACATTTTCTTAGTTATCCTTACTATAGCCCTGAAAGCTGTCAGTTTCTAGCAGGCGTCTGCTTTAGTTTGTTAGAGCAAATGAAAAAGCTATAGCTTTAATGTAGAACAGAATCCACTTCACTGGAGGCATGAAATAACATCCTGGTCAAAGGACTTTCATGTTGTTGTTGCACATATACTGTAAACATTTAAGGACTGTGTGCTGTCACCTCAATTCTGATTAATAGTGACTGTTTTCAGAGTTTTTCTAGGTAGTAGGGTGTGTTCAGAAGTGGGTTACTTTTTCCTTTTTCCTGGGACATCCAGGGACTGTGCAGCTTGCTTAAGGTCACATAGGCTGCTGGCTCTCCCCCTAGGAGGCACATCGGAGACTCAAACTCCAATGTAGATTATGAAAGAATGTGATGCTTGGAGGTTATCTCAAAGAGAAATAGGAAATCTTTTTTGAATACTAATGCTGAAGTATCTCCCCTCCAGCATTCCAAACTGCTCTGACTTATTTAAATCTTCCCACTCATATATATATATGTATAATGTTCTACATCAGACTTCATACAACTTTAATTATGTCATGTGTATTTTTTAAAAGTGTATTGTATGTCGCATATGTGTCAATAAAGGGTGAAGGTGGTGAGCTCACTCTTGCTGAATCCTGGTTGGTTTGACATCCTTTAGAACAGCTAACTATGCTTGAAACCTGTGTTCCATTCTTCTACTGCATCTTCATCTGTATACAGTACTATTCATCTCTGTACAGTATTGCAGTACTGTATCTACAATATATATCCAAATGTACTTACTATATATTCTTTAAAGTTGTGCAGCATAAAAGAGAGATGCACTCATTTGCAAAATCAATCTCTATTATGTCTGATATGTATGAAACAAGATTAAAACCATTGCTGACTTCCAATGATAGCCCATGGGAAGCACAAAGAAATATATTTCTCTACTGAGATTTAAATTTGGATTTGAGTTGAACTGGGCATCCTACAAACTGGTCTTAGCAAACTAAGTTTATTTCTCAAATATTTGTATCAAGGATCAAACTAAATCTAGTTGCTAATATTCATCTCTACTGGTATCCATTGATCCATCGATCCATCCACACACACCTATCTGTCCGCCCATCTGTTTATTAGTACACTAAAGAGAATACATCATCAATTCAATAAATACTACAGACATTTACAATGTGGTTAATATGCTAGTATCTTATCTGAAGATTACTGTCAAAGGTCAGGTAGTTAATGTTGCAGTGCTGAGTTTCTCTAATCCAGGGTTCTAGGCATTCTTGCCCTCTTACACCATCTCCAGCAGTGAAAAAGCAATTAGATCTGATTGAGTGGTTTGGGGTGTCACCTTTCCTTAGAATGTCCCCTCCCTCTAATTTTATTGTACTTTTGTCAACTTTGAAGGTCCACCAAGGATACCTTCCTTATATTTGCATGGTGCTATTCTGGCTATATTGGGGGCAGGAATTGGAGATGTGAGCTTGGTACTAGATTGTCAGATTTGCAATCTGAAATTTTTTTCTTTGTCAAAAGCCATTTTACAAGCTCATAACTGGTACAAGATTTAGACTTGGAGCCTCATCCCTGTATCTTTGCTGCCGTGCTACACCACGTGACAAATACGACAATCTGTCCATAGAATATAAGGTATCTTCTCTAGTGGTGAAAGCAGAATAAAATGTTTTCCCAAATGAGATATTGAACAGAGCAGCATTTCGGAGTAGCTGTTAAAAACAAAACAAAAAAACAGTATGTGCAAGGATTTGTAAGTGTGCGGTGAGAGAGAACCTAGTTTGGTGAGATAGTGTCCTTTCAGTTAATGTAATGACGGCTGACGATAAATTGATGGAAACTGTGTGCTGTTTTATTGCTAGACTGCAGAATTCATCTAATGTCCTCTGGACAAGGGTAAGTGTACTGCAATAACCATCCAAATCCTCTTCCTAATACTTAATGATAGTGCTTTTTTATCTTGATGGTTTCCTACTTCCATTTTTAACCCTCTTGCGTGCTTTCAACATAGCCCTCTCATTCCAGGTACTTATGTATAGATTGCAGGCTTGCAGCAAAAGGATGAGTGGTTCTTTTCCAGGGTAGAGGGAGGGACAGAAATGTTCTTTCTTTCTTTCTTTCTTTCTTTCTTTCTTTCTTTCTTTCTTTCTTTTCTTTCTTTCTTTCTTTTCTTTCTTTCTTTCTTTCTTTCTTTCTTTCTTTTTCTTTCTTTCTTTCTTTCTTTCTTTCTTTCTTTCTTTCTTTCTTTCTTTGGCTGAGAAGGACCTTCCTGGCCATTAGCCAAGCCACTGCATATGGGATTTGAACGGGGAGCCCAGGACAGATTGCACAGGGCAAAGTAATTTTCCAGAGCTGCTGCACTGCATCCACTGGGTACATGCCAGACAGTTGCATCCACATAAAGTTCCTTCCACGGTCTGCACACATCTCTTGGTTGCTGAGATAGTAAAAATTGCTATTTTGCTTTATAAGCCCCAGACTCATCTGTATGTGTTTGTGTGTCTTTCTGCAATATGCGTGCACCCCCAAAATGGATGTTCCATACTTGAATCAAATAACTTTAAAGGTGACCACACTCACTCACCAGAGTTCATGCATGCACACAGAACCATTCAACTCACAATCCTCTGGGTCATGGATGAACAAGTATCTACTCCCCTTCCATTCTATGGCCTCAAGAAAATGGGCAGCTGTTACTATGTGTGGATTCTGGTGGAGAGAAACTCTCCACACTTGCTTCTATTCTAGTTAACAGACGGGGCCAAGCTGCTCTCTACCTTGCATGAAGTCTGTCCTGGGAGGCAGGATATCCACCTTTGCAATCGTCCTAAATCCTTTGGCCATTAGCCAAAGCAAAAATCTCCTCTCTGGCTTTTGCTACTCTCGCTGCAACCAGTCCAGTGCAATCTCACAGAATGTTTGTCTGAAGACAATCCTTGTAGCCAGGGCCGGCACTCCCATTAAGGCGAACTAGGCCGTTGCCTAGGGCACCAAAATGGAGAGAGGGCGCTGAACAGCCTGCTGCCGCCACCCCGCCACCCCCCCGCCACTGGCCACCACTGTCCGCCCCCCCCACTGCCCGCTAGCTGCCTGTCGCCGTCCACCCATCGCTGCCCGCCACCACCTGCCCGCCGCCCCCCACGCCCATCGCCACCACCACCCGTGTTCATCGCCATCCCCCGTCAGAAGTAGAGATGGGCATGACTTAGCGGTATTCCCGTTTCTGTTTCCGTTACTCGTATCCGTTACTCTACGGAAACGGTAACGGGAATTACTCCGCCAGAATTCGAGCTCGAACCGACGAATGAACAATTTGGTCTGATTTGTCGTGCTCGTTACTTGCATCGCGTAATGCCAAGCGGCACAGAAAAAAAGTTTTTAAAAGTTAAAAAAAACTCGATTCCCGGCCCTAAAAGTAGGCGAAAACTGTCTGAGGGCACCTACCAGGCCAGAAGGGTGTTTTATTTGGGGGGGGTTCCCCCGCCCCCTCTCCTTGGCTATTGCTACTGATGCGCTGCTGGTACCAGGCTGGGAGGGCGCATCTATTTGCCATGCAGTGCGGGGGATCCAAAATGGCGACTGCAATTTTTTTTTGAAATCGTTGCCCAAAACCCCACCAAAGCACCACAGAAACATGCGAAAATTAGCTATTTTAAATGCTTGAATTTTTACAGTAGCAGCAGTGGGTTTTTCTTGCAAAAAAAAGGTCTCCGTTGATTTTATTTTATTTTATTATTTTATTTTATTTTATTTTATTTTATTACACCTGCACATTCGCAATGATGGGAGTGGACCATGCAAATTTTCCACCAATCGCATGGCCACTTGGCCAGGTTGACCACAGAGACTTCTGGGATGTGCTAATCGGGCATAAACAGCCCACTAATCGTAGCCCAAACCCGAACCCTAAGCCTAAGCCTAAGCCATACGCCAGTACACTGTCCTTCTAAGTGGGTCAGAGAGGCACCCAGAGGTGCACCCCAATACTCACCCTAACCTCACCCGTAACTAGCCTAACCCTAGCCCTTGCACTAACCCGTCTTAACCCTAAGCCAGATCTACTTGCATTGCACTACATGCAAGTACGTGAGACACAGCGGGTGCAAAGAGTCTGCCAGTCCGTCACTTGTGGCTCTGGCTGACTCCTGCAGCTCCCTCCAGGAGCCCGCTACCCCCCAAACCAGTACTAACGACAATGAAAAAACGAAAAAACGAACCGACTAATTTTTGTGAAATTTCGCGAAAAACGGAAACGAGCCGAAACGGACAGCCTCCGACACACGACAACTCAAAAACGTCATTTTCCCTAGTCGTGCCCATCTCTAGTCAGAAGAATAAAGAGGACAAGTTGGGCTCCTTTGCAGAGCATCCCAGATCTAAAGGAAGAGTCAGAAAGGAGGCAAAGGATTATTACAGTCCCCTTTTCCTACACTGTAGGTAACTGGGAGGGGTTATCGAACTGACAAGTAGGAGATATGCTAGAAATGTGAAGATCTCTCACCCTTGTCCATTCGACCTGCATCGTCTTCCCATCCCTGTTTTTGGAATCCAAAATTTAAACCAAAATCCTTTTTCCACAACTGAGGCCACTAAAGGCTGATGATGTCATGGGTCATGGTAAGTTTTTAGAAATAAAACAATATCATTTTACATTCCTAAAAATCCAAAGGTTCCCATAGGATCCCCTTCATCATGGAAACTAATTTCCAGAAATTATCACCAAGATGATTTTATGAGTGATGTTGATTTTTGGTGCATGATACCCATCGTGGGTACTGATTTAGATACATGGGAGTTGAGTCATGGCTACTGGACTTCTTTTTTGAGAGACTTCTTCAAAAAAGAAGTCCAGTAGCCATGACTCAACTCCCAGTTAAACGAACCTGCATGACTGAGAATCTTCACAGATGATTTAGATCAGTGTTTTTCAACCTTTTTTGGGCAAAGGCACACTTGTTTCATGAAAAAAATCACAAGGCACACCACCATTAGAAAATGTTAAAAAATTTAACTCTGTGCCTATATTGACTATATATAAAGTAATTCTCTACTCCTTTTGGTGTTTTATTTTTGTTTTATAGAAGGACCCGATGAACGGGTAAAGGCTGGATAAGGAAGAAGCAGTGGGGGGGGCGCAACAGGTCGGGTCGAACCCCTAAGTGGCAGGGGGCAGGACAGCCACCCTCCACCAAAGAAAATGCCGCGGCGAGAGTTCCACGCATCCAGGGAGCTCAAAGGCCTGAGCAAGGCCCCCTAAGCGGGCCAGGGAAACTGACAGGGCGAAGCTCGAACCCACACTGGTGAGGACGATCGCCCCTAGGACTTGATAGGTGGCTTTAAAAAGGCCGCCCGAGCAGCTGCCTAAGGACAAGCCGGCAGGAAGCCCAGAAAGCCGGCTAAGCCCCAGTGGGCGGGCGCACTCCGGCGAGGAACCGCCAGTCAGCTGGAGTAAACGCCGTGGGCCCCCGCCCTGCGGCCGCAGCCGGCACCACCCGACACCCGAAGCCTCTCCAGCTGGCAGGCAAGCAAGGATAGGAGGGTAGGGGGTGGGTAGCGGTGGAGTGTTTTTTTAAACAAAAGTACCCGACGAACAGGTCAGGTTGGGCTGCTAAGTGGCAGTTGAGGGCGGGTGGGCTGTGGCAAACAAGCCCGCAGGGCCCCGGAGAAGCTCCCGACTACCACCCCCGGCGAAACCCGCTGTCACCCGGGGCTCGGCTGAAGTGCAAGCCCCAAAAGGCATCCAACGTTGCCGGAGGTACTCCAGAGTTCCTGTCAGTGCTGCGCGGCACGAAAGAGGAGGACTGGTGTGCGGGCGGCCCTTTTAAGGGCTTTGATCCCCGCACACCCCGGGAGTCACGTGTCCTCCTTTCGTGCCGAATAACGGCTCCTGGGGCGACAATTTTCCCAACGGCACACCAGGCAACATCTCGCGGCACACTAGTGTGCCACGGAACAGTGGTTGAAAAACACTGATTTAGATACATGTATTTGGAAGCTGGGTTCCTTCATTATCCTTCATGATATACACCAATAATATGCTGGAATGAAAACAATATTATTGATTACATTTGGGGTGTGGAAGACAGACTGATGTGAAAAGAGGACAACATTCTTTTGAGGTTGAAGCAAGAAAGTGTAAGACAGTCTGAGAGAAAACCATATACAGGCATATATGACTGTATTTTGCTTGCACATCCTTTGTAGACGTCATTGTTTTTGTGTGTAAACCCAATTAACAGTTGTTCATTCATATGGTTATATTTGTCTTCCCTTAGCTTTAATCTGGGTCCTGAGGCACAAAAGATTGTGTTATAGTCAAGGAGGACTTTTTGTACATGACCTAGCATTTAATTCAATGAAACTTATGCTTGATACTGTAGAAGCTGCCCGGCCAACTATTAATGGCATGTGAACTTATATTTTGCAATCAAGTGAAATTATTGCAGTCAACTTTTGCAGTCATGAATATGTTACAAAGCCAAGGTTCCTGTGCATGAATCTATATTACACTGACTTGGCCATGCATTTTAAGTTTTCAGAAAACCACCAATAGGTAATCCTAACTAGAGTGGATCCACTGAAAATTACCTTCTGAATTTACTAACCAGCTTCCTAATGATTCACTTGATCTACTATAGCTGGGACTCCCAATAGGATTCAGACAAGCATCTAAACTGGGGGTGTGTGAGAAGGTCATTCGTCTTCCTGTTTTAATTCAAGATTTCTTAGGTTGCACCTTCTGGAATCCAACACAAACTTGAAAATTATTTGTGCTCAGAAGTTTAACTGTCTCAGTTTGCAGTGCATTTTAGGGGTGAGGGAGGAATCTGCATTGAAAACATGAACATCTTTAAAAATGTATAGCACTCAAAATGAAAATTTAGACAAAAAGGTGTCTGTTTGAAAGAGGTACAATAAAATGTGCCTATTAATGAAAATATGTGCAAAATTAACACTTTGTTTGCAGATGGGGGGATCTTATGATCTACTGCTAATTTATTAACTATGGACTTGGCTACCTTGAAATATGAGAGGCTTATTATGGTTGGGAGACTGTGATATATGCCTGATCTCATCTGCTATGTACTCATAAGTAAGCATTTCCTCTTCTGTCTGGATATTCGTCACCTGTTCTCTGTTCCCTATTCCCTGTTTGTGAACGGGAATATAACATGTAGTTTTCCATAGGAAGCTGAGCTCTGTGGGTGGCTATCTATAAGAGCTGATATGCCATAGAGTGCAGAAAGAATGCAAATTGCAGTACATTGGATGCACATGTGCACTCAGTCAGTCTTTCATGCTGCAAGTTGGTTAGCTGGCTGTCTACATGAAATAGATAAACATCTTTTGGTATGTAGCGGACACACAGGAGAAAACACTTTGTATTTGAGTGGTGGTGGTGGGAGTCTTTCAGGCTTCTTTGTTCTTCATGAAAGCAAGGAAAATGGCATAGATATAAAAAGGGTTTTTTAAATGGGTCACCTCTAAAATTTGCATGTATAATCAAGTCCTGTTTTCTGCAGGTGGATCACCTTGAAAAAGACAGGCAGAGCCCTCCTCCTCTGGGGATGAAGAAAATGGTTGCTTTAGGACACCATGTGGTCTCAATATGAATGAATCCTTATAGTGATCCCACTATAAAAGCAAAGTAATTCTGCAAAGCCCCTTCTATCTGCATAAAACACTGACTTGTAAGACTTCATACAATTACAGTACATGATAAAGTTAATGGATTAAAGATGCAGATGGTGTTTGCAGTCAGTCTGTGAGTATGTATGGTTTGCAACTTGGATATTCGGTATGTAGTATTGGGTGTATGGAATTCCAGCTGGTAGCATATGGCATTTGCTAAAACTAAAGATTAAATTATGTACGGAAGAGGGTAGGATCATATCTATATTTAGTGGCTTGATTAACATTATTAGAAATCTTACTTGAACAGTTAATCAGATCACTCCCATTTTATTTCAGAAAACATTGCCATCGAAATTGTGTATTCCTCTCCCTTTGGGTCCCAGAATTAAGCTTGTAGAAATACACAAGACATCTCATCTTCCTTTGTGATGGATGTGTTTTTCTCCACTTAGTGGCAGGGCTAAGATACCATCTGGCTATTAGTCTAATAGTATCTGTTTCCCCACTGGAGCCTTGGATGACACTGGCCAAACACAACACCGCACTTCAATACGTTGTAGATCCTGGCCCCCTCCCCCCAGCAAAGTAGGAAGACTACAGATTCTCATTTTTCTGGTCAACAAAAGGAAGCTATACTGCGACATTACAGTGCAACACATCAAGGCTCTTGTTCTTTATTAATGAACAGCTATGGATATAGTTTTTTTTTTTTACCTTCCATGTCATGATAAGACCAAGTATTGACAACTACCATATGTTTTCATCCCAAAGATCTAATGGAGAGCTTAATCAGCACCATGGACAGGGCCATGATAGTGTTTCAGCAGTCAAAGGAACCAAACAGAGATGGGCACGACTTGAAAAATTTTTTTTTCGAGTTGTCGTTAGTCGGGCCGGTTCCGTTTCGGGTCGTCTCCGTTTTTCGTGAAAATTCGCAAAAATTAGTCGGTTCATTTTTTCGTTTTTTTGTTTCTGTTACTGCCGCGATTTCGCGCATTTTGACGTCCGACCGAGACTTGCAGCTTGCGGGCGCAGCGCGGGCGGCGGTGGCGCGGGGGTACATACGTGGGCGGCGGCAGCGGCAGCTGCTACTATTAAAATTCAGGCATTTAAAATAAATAAATTTACATATTTCTGTGGTGATTTGGTGTGTTTTTTGACCACAAATTAAAAAAAAATTATGGCCACAATTTTGGATCTCCCCCACCGCATGGCATGCAGCGAGACAGACAACGAGGATGACCCGCCCCAGCCTGGTGCAAGCAGCCCAGGACAGGAGAGGGGGGGAGGCCGGGGACTCCCCCCCCCCCAGAAACCACCCCTCTGGTAGGTGTCCTCAGGCAGGCATATTTTCGCCTGCTTTTTTGGCCGGGAGTCGTTTTTTTTTTAACTTTTTAAAACTTTTTTCTGTGCTGCTTGGCATCGCGCGATTGCCGCGATGCCATTAACGACAACGAAAAACCCGACTCAATTTTTCTTTTTTCGGGTCGGGTTCGAGCTGGAGCGACGTAATTATCGTTACCGTTTCCGTTACGTAAACGAAACGATAACCAAAAACGGAAACGACAATTTCGCCGCTCCGTGCCCATGTCTTCTCTTTACTAGTTATTAAAGACAGGGAGGCTTGTGGAGTTGCTTAAATCTATTGTATGTTAAAGGCAACGCATACCATCCTTAGACATTGTTATATTTATTATTTTCTCAATAAACTTTGTCATTATTTTTATATTATAAAAAAAAACAATGGATGGACAAATACATTGCTTTTGTCTTCTTCCATTTAGTGTGTGTGACACTAGTCTGGATACACATTCTACAACTCTCTGTTTATTGTTCATTGTTTATTATTTATTTTATGTATGCCAATAAAGGTATTGATTGATTGATTGACGTTGTGAGTCAAATATTGGTCTCGCTGAATTGATGACTAGAGATGGGCACGACTTGGAAATTTTTTTTTTCGAGTTGTCGTTAGTCAGGCCGGTTCCGTTTCAGGTTGTCTCCGTTTTTCGCGAAAATTCGCAAAAATTAGTCGGTTCGTTTTTTTTCCCGTTTCCGTTTCTGCCGCGGTTTCGCGCATTTTGACGTCCGACCGAGACTTGCGGCTTGCGGGCGCAGCGCGGGCGGCGGTGGCGCGGGGGTACATGTGTAGGCGGCAGCAGCGGCAGCAGCAGGGGGAGTGGCTAGTGCGCGGGTGGGCGCGCGGGCGGGCGGGCGCGTGGGCGGGCGCCCGGGCGCTCTGGCATGCGGGCAGGTGGGCGCGGGTCCCGCAAATGAGCAGGCGAAATACAGTTTAAACCTGCCTGGGTGATGGACTTGCTGCTGCACAACAAGGCTAGTGCATCCTAAGCAAACAAAGTGGGGCAGAAACAAATTTGCATTTCTTTTCTTTCTCTTGGTCTGCTGTGCTGAATCTGCTGATGCTGAACCAGCCAGCCACCCTACTTGGTCTGGCTGACGTGGCTGTTTGTTGTACTTTTTTGTTGTTTGGTTTTGAATCCATTCCATCTCCCCTCCACCTCTCTCAGAGGCAGCAGGAGAAACAGACATTCCGTTCCTCCCCAAATCTGGATGAGGGGTATACTACTCTACTCCTCTCAAATTGGCCCCCCATCACGAAGGTCCTTCTGCCTTCACTTCACATTCACAGTCAAAGTCACACACACTTAAAGGACAAGCAATAAAGCCAAAGCCAATGCAACCCTGCTTTTGGTCATGGTCAACAAAAACATTAGCAGTTAGAGCCTGAGGTGGTTACGCTACGTACCTAGCTAGTAGCTGCTACAGCCAGGAATAGTTTTGGTAGGGATGGGAATGGGATAGGGCTCTGGGTTGCTCTGACTTAAGTTTTACAGCCCACAGCCCAGCCCACTAGGCTATAAAAGGAGGAGGACTATCTCTGGTCGACGCGTCCATAAGGCCAGAGTAAGGGCGGCCACTCCGGCCAGGCCACAAGGCAGAGTATGAGAGCACCACAGCACAGAGCCAGAGTGCGGCAGGCTCATTGCCAGCTCCAGTATAAAAAGGATGGAGCTGAATGGCATGACAGGAATTTAAATGCCACTGGCCTTGGGTCACAGTGTCTTGCAGCCCAGAGGACTGAGTTGCGGAGGAGGCCAATCACCTTGCGTCTGGTCTGGCACAACACTGCCTGCGATGCACCACATGGCACTTTCTGACAAACTCTTGGGGGGTGCTGTACGTAGTACGAACGCTGTTCAAATCAGTACCCCCCCTTCTGTGTGAAACACGGCGTCTTGCAGCCCAGAGGAAAGACTGGAGGAGGAGGCCAATCACCTTGAGTTTGGTCTGGCACCACACTGCCTGCGATGCACCACCGTCCACCACATGTCACTTTTTGACTAAGTCTTGGTGGTGCTGTACGTACGAACACTGTTCAAATCAGTACCCCCCTTCTGTGTGAAACACGGCGTCTTGCAGCCCAGAGGAAAGACTGGCGGAGGAGGCCAATCACCTTGAGTTTGGTCTGGCACCACACAGGCTGCAAAAAGGACAGCAAGCCACATTCTGAGTCTGACTCTTCCTCCCCAAGTCCCCAGCTGTGTGCTGGTAGACTTGCTAACTGCCGGCCCGGCAGTCTACTACCATGCCCTTCTTTGTGAATCACAGTTGGTTCCCACACAACTCCAAGAGCCAAGCCTGCAACTTTGCAATAAACTAATGGAGTGCTGGCACCCAAGTCCTCTTCCCTTCCTTGTGAGGCACAGTGTCTTGCATCCCAGAGGAATGAGTGGCGGAGGCCACAAGCTGGAGTAATTGAATGCTGGGCCAGCAATCCATGACCATGGCCTTCGTTGTGAATCCCAGCTCCTACAACTCCAAAAGCCAAGCCTGGAACTGTCAGAGAAACTACTGGAGTGCTGGCACCCAACTACTCTTCCCTTCTTAGTGAGCCACAGTGTCTTGCATCCCAGAGGAAAGAGTGGTGGAGGCCACAAGCTGGAGTAATTGAATGCTGGGCCAGCAATCCACGACCATGGCCTTCGTTGTGAATCCCAGCTCCTACAACTCCAACAGCCAAGCCTTGAACTTTTGGAAAACTGTTCTATTTATAAATGTTGGTGCCACCACCACGAAACTGGTACATTTTTCCCTTCTTTATGAGCCACAGCTGGCAGCCCAGTGGAAAGAGTGGCAGAGGAGACAGAGCTAGGTCTGTGTGAATTAGAAACTCCCCGCAAACTACTACCATGCCCTTCGTAGTGAATCCCAGATCCAACACAACTCCAAGCCTGGAACTGTCCGAGAAACTACTGGAGTGCGTGCTGCACACAACTACTCTTCCCTTCTTAGTGAGCCACAGTGTTTTGCATCCAAGAGGAAAGAGTGGCTGGAGGAGGCCACATAGCCTGAGTCTGAGGCCACAGGGCCTCCGTAGGGGAGGATCATTTCCAGGAAGCTCCAGCTCCCCAGCGTAGCTGAATGGCCTGAGGAGGACGCCAGGAAAATGCCCTTCTTCGTGAGCCACAGTGGGTTGCAGGAAATGGAACACAGTCACCCTTCCCTCACAGACTCACAGTCAGTGACTCCAAGTATCCATCCACCAACAAGGGCCAGGCTGCACCTTTCCGACAATCTGTTATGTACGCCTACGCAGGCTTCCCTTCTTCGTGAGCCACAGTTGGCAGCCCAGTGGAAAAGCAGAGTCCACATGGTGTCTGACTCTGAGGCCTGAGACCACTCTGTAAAAAGGACTGCAAGCCAGAGGGACTTCCTACATAGCTGTGTGCTGCTTTCCCGGTAAACTCCTAGCAGGCCAGCACAGCCATGTTCCCTTCTCAGTGAGTGACATAGCTTTGCAGTCCACGGAAGACAGTAGGCCTGAGAACCACAGGCTCACTGTCTGTGTGAGTCAGAGTACCCACAAAGAACCAAGCCTGGAGGCTTCCTTGCTCCCTCCCTTCACAGAGAGCCACAGTTAGTGCATTGCATCCCAGTGGCATGCCCTTCGTAGTGAATCACATTCCCCACAACTCTAAGAGCCAAGCCTTGAACTTTCTGATAAACTGTCCTATTTGTAACGGTGACAGAGGGCCACCAGCACGGCAGTAAGTTGTCCTTCTTTGTGAGCCACAGTGTATGGCAATGGCAGCCCACTGAAGACTAATTGGCGGTCCGGAGGCTGACAACACTCCCACACTGCGGCACTCCTTCCTGCAGAGTCCTGTCACTGTCCCAGGCAGAGTCCAAGGGTGCTTTCGCATGAGTTCTGCCTCATCACGGGCCCACCCCACGGCTGTTTTCTAGCACACAATCACAATGCCCTTCTCTGTGAGGCACAGTGTGTGCAACCCAGAGTGAAGGGTAGGGGAGGCCAGAAGGCCAGACTAGAGGGGGTTGAAGGAGAACCACCGAATTGCCCCTCCCTCAGCCAAGGGATTTCCCAACCTAGACTGCGTGAAGAACCCCCCCCCCCAATATGGGATGACAGAGTCCACCAGTTCTTCTGAACAAAATAGTTGATGAGTGAATGCACTGTTACAGTTGGTCTTCAAGTGGTTTTCCGCCAAGAGGCGGGCACAGCCGTGGTTGCTGCATGGGCAAGTTGAGGGCAGTGGCGACAGGGCTGAACTTGAAGCACTAACTGGACCAGTGAAGGAGAAGTGGCTGGAAGGCCTCCTCTAAGCCGGAAGTGGGGGGAGCCTGACAGGCAGGCAGGGAGAAGACACAGAGCTAGAGTGAGTCTGAGTCTTTGACCACACAGGCTTCCAAAAGGACAGCAAGCCAAGCTTTCTGACTTTCTTTCCCAGCTGTGTGCTGGTAGACTGCTCCCGTGCCAGCATTCCATCTCCATGCCCTTCGTAGTGAATCACAGCAGTTCCACATTCCAAGAGCCAAGCCTGGAACTTCCTCCTGAAAGGCTCTTCTATTTCTAAGAAACAAACGATTATTGTGCAGAACTGTGGTACGCGCAAGTACATTCCACTCCAGCCCTTCTTAGTGAAACACAGTGTGGTACAGCCCAGAGGACAGAGTAGCGGAGGCCTAAACATCCCCCCTAACCCTAACCCTAAGCCCACCACCAGCTGTTCCTGAACAGTGTTCCCATAACTCAATCATCATCATCAATCACAACCTAGATTTGCAACCAGTAAATTTTCTTGTCCGGCTGCCTTTGTTCCGGGGGTAGGGCAGAAATGATTATAAAATGTTTAAGCACTGTGTGCACACAATGAGTCACACAGCACAGCACCAAGATCCACACAGGGGACTTTCGGACAGGAGTACGCACACACAACAAGGACGTTTCCCTTCTTTGTGAGCCACAGCTGGCAGCCCAGTGGAAAGAGTGGTGGAGGAGACAGAGCTAGGTCTGTGTGAATTACAGACTCACACAGTCAGTGTGCGTCAGAGTATCCACCAAGCACCAAGCCTGGAGGCTTCCTTGTCCCTCTCTTCACAGTGCATTGCAGCTCAGAGTGAAAATTAGCAGTAGCGGAGGCGGACAAAACTCCCACACAGCGGCAACACTTCCTGCAGAGAGGCCTGCCTCTTCCCACTAGAAGCGGAGCTCCTGTCTTTCCCTTTCCACAGCCCTTCTTAGTGGTTCACAGCCCAGCCCAGATGACAAAGTATGGGACTGGGAGGCCAGAAGGGCAGACTGGAGGAGGTTGAATGAGAAGCAACTTGAAGGCATGCTCAAAGCCGGGACTGGTGGAGTCTGACAGGCAGGCAGGTTGGCAGAGGGCCGGGCAGGCAGGGAAGCATCTAGTCTGGCTTACAGGTATGTGTGTGTAGCTTAGGCGCATGCTTAGAGGATACCATCCTCCAAGGCTAGGGATTGGGAAGGCACTAAGCCAAAGTGCCAGTAGGGAGGATTGTTTCCGCCTTGGCAGGCAGAGTTTCTATCGCCACCCCAGGAGACCGGGTTTTGGCAACCAAGGAGACAGAATGGAAGCAGGAGAACTGGGTGGGTCTATTTCCTTAAGGCTGTAAGGAGGGTAGCTTGCCCCCAGCTACTCAGTCTTTGAGGTAGGTTGTTGTAAAGTGCTTCCTCACCACTTTGTTAGCAGATTGGCGCCTAAACCCCAGGGAACGGTGTGAAGCACCAAGGAAGGCAGGTATTAGGGTCTCTCTCAGACCAGCCATGGCAAAAGGGGAAACATTGGGCCAATACAGACAGACCCTTTCCAATGACACTTTGAGTGGCCCTGCCTGGTTTGGAGACAGGCCAGGGCTAGAAAAATTGGGCCACTAATAGTACCCTTCAATTGTGTGTGAGAGAGAATACAGGTAGGCAGGCAGGCAGGCAGGCAGGCAGTCAAGCAGGCAGTTTTGCAGGCATTAGGCACTGGAGTCGGCAGGTAGTCACAGGGCCAGGCAGGCAGGCTCATAGGGCCAAGGGGAGGCAGGCAGGCTTGCAGGCGGGCATGGAGGATTGCAGGCAGGAGGTTAGGTTACAGGCAGCAACTTAGTTCTTGGAGTGTTGGGGTAATCCCAAGGTGGAAAGGTTGAAGCGGATGAAAGTCAACCTTTCCACAATCTCCGGGTCCAGGCGACAGCGGCGCGGCCTCAGGACATCTCCCATGTGGGAGAAGACACGCTCCCTCTGGACACTGGTGGGTGGGATAGACAAGAGGTCCAACGCCAGAGTTGAAAGAGCGGGTAAGAGGTCTGCCTTTCTGGCCCAGTAGTGCAGTGGGTCCGAGCTGAGGGGTTGGAGGGGCTCGGCCATGTACTCCTTCACCATGGTCTGAGCGGGGTCTGCTACTTCTTCCTCCCTTGCCTCCACTGAGGAGGAAACTGCCATGGCTAGGGCAGAGGCCAGGTAGTTGGCTGCTGGAACGGAACCTGGTCTCTGGGTGAACGCTCCTGGAGTACAGAGGGATGTGGATCCTTGCGAGGACTCCTCCTCAGCATCGCTCTGGCTTCCGTGCGCCCTCTGAAACGCCTGGCCCTCATCGGAGACAGCCCTGACTTGACGGCATAGCTCCGTCTTCCAGGATTTCAGTTCGGCAGTGCTGGCCGCCAGGGAACCCTTGACGCGAGGGTCGCACAGGCAGGCCATCTGGTACACCTTTTCCCTTCTGAGTGGGCCAAGGCGGGTATCCACGCCGGTCAACAGCCTGTCTGCCAATGCCCTGCTCTTAGGGAGAAGATTGCCTTCTTCCCGGATACTGGTCTCTAGGCGTTGGCGAAGGGCATTGACCAGGGGGAGAACGTGGCCCAGGCTGGCGTTGTAGCTGCTGAGGACGTGGGTCGTCTCCTCAAAAGGCTGCAGGATACCCGCCATCTGGGAGAGGGCGAGCCACTCGGTAGCACCAAGGTCCAATTCCCTCCCCTCATGCAGGACTGGGGTGGTTGACAAATGATGTATTCCACCACTTCCTTCTGCTCCACCAGACGCTTGACCATTTCGTGGGTGGAGTTCCACCGGGTGGTCACGTCCTGGATCAGGACGTGCTCCGGTCGGCTTGTCTCCGCCTGCCTCTCACGCATCATCCTGGCTGCCTTGACACTGCGAGCAAAGTGCCCCACGATCTTCCGACACTTGTCCAGCAAGGCCCTGGTCTCCCTGGTCCCCTCACTCCAGGAGTCCTTTGGTGCACCCAGGCCAATGGCATCGCCCACCACTAGATGCAGTTTGGGTGCTGCGCACACGATGCCCTGGAACCCTGCCCCAAGAACCGCGTTGGTCATGTTACGGCCTGCGTCTGTAACCATGACTCCACGATTGACCTGTCCCTCTGTCCCCAATCCCCACTCTCGCATTGCTGTCTTGAGAACGTCAGCAATGTTGATCCCTGTGGCGTTGTCCTCCATGCTTTGTGCCTGGAGAAGCACCACCCTATACGCTCTTGGGGTGCTGCCTTGTGCCTCCCCCTGCAGCTGCTCATGGGCTGACCGGGGCTACAGGACGTCCTTGGGTTGCCACCAATGAGACGTCAGTGAGAGGTATCCGTGGTGCCCACCGGTCCAGAGGTCGGAAGTGAAGTGGATCTTCCTCCCTCTGGCCGCCTGCAGTAGGGCCCGGATCCTGTCCCTGACAGACTCATAAAGGGAGGGAATCACCCGCCTGCTGAAGGTACGCCGGGATGGAGTCTCGTACCATGGTGCCACGTGCTTCATCAGGTGCCTGAAGCCTGATGACTCCACAAATGAGAGGGGCAACCCGTTCATGGCCACCATTTCACCCACCACTCGAGTGGTGGTCTCCTGTGCTTTGGCCCTATTTCGCGGGCTGACAAAAGTCCCACCCAACAGCCCCACTTCCTGCAGAGTGGCCCGCCTCTTCCCACTCTCACTAGCGGAGCTGTGTTTTTCTTTCTCTAACCCTTCTTCCCCTCTCTTCCTCCCTGAAGAGCAAGGGCCTGACAGGGTTCCAGGCAGAGTCCCAGGGTGCTTCCTCATCAGGTGGCTGCACAACCCACTTGAGGAGAGGTGTTTGGGGTCATTCCCCCTGCGCAAGACCACCCCGCATATCTTGCACACCACCATCCTTGCGTCTTGGGGGCTGTTCTCAAAATGCTCCCAGAGACACCCTCGTGGCTTACAGAAAGTAACGCCCCCTCTGTTATTGCCTGCCGCTGCCGCTGCTGTGGTGCTGGTGTGGCCTCTGCCCTGCCGGGAAAGTAGAGTAGTACTACTGCTCTCACTGGTGGTACTCTGGGTGGAAAGAGGGCTGCTCCTTCCGTCACTGCCTGGAGCCTGCCTTAAGTCTGTCCCTGCCAACATGTCCTCACAATCTGGCATGTTTAGATACAAGGAGCCCGATTCTGATTCTGATGCCATTTCAGAATCAGAGCCCTTGTCTTCTTGCTGATTAAGGGTGGGGCTGTCAGGTAACGGAGATGGGATTTGGTACGCCTCATCCATGCTTCCCTCGGTGACAGACGATGGCACAGTGCTGCTTGTGCCACTGGCACTGCTACTCAGGGAGGGAGTTGCACCAGTATCACTTTCTGCACTACTTCCTGTCCCTTCCCTCAGAAACGTGCCCCTATTTATCTTAGTAGGTGTCCCCCTCCCCTGCCCTCTAGCTGTGCGACCCCTCCTCATTTTTCTCACTTCTTGTGGCTCAGGCCAGGGAATGTATAATGTGATAGTAAAGAAAAGCACCAAGGAACTGTGCAAGTAAATGAGTGAGATGGACTCACACAACAGCAACACAACAAACAAGGTAATAGGAGCAAGGGGTTTGCCAATCCTGGCAAACAAGTCTCTCAATGCCCTACACAGGGCAAGTGTAACAAAGAGAACCGTAACTTCTTCACAGTTGTAATTGGATTGTGTATGTAGACTGTAAGTAAATGAGTGAGATGGACTCACAACAGCAACACAACAAAACAAGGTAATAGGAGCAAGGGGTTTGCCAATCCTGACACCGAAGTCTCTCTATGCCCTACACAGGGCAAGTGTAACAAAGAGAACTGTAACTTCTTCACAGTTGTAATTGGATTGTGTATGTAGACTGTGGTGGCAAGTAAATGAGTGAGATGGACTCACACAACAGCAACACAACAAACAAGGTAATAGGAACAAGGGGTTTGCCAATCCTGGCACCCAAGTCTCTCAATGCTTTGCACAGGGCAAGTGTAACAAAGAGAACTGTAACTTCTTCACAGTTGTAATTGGATTGTGTATGTAGACTGTAAGTAAATGAGTGAGATGGACTCACAACAGCAACACAACAAAACAAGGTAATAGGAGCAAGGGGTTTGCCAATCCTGGCACCCAAGTCTCTCTATGCCCTGCACAGGGCAAGTGTAACAAAGAGAACTGTAACTTATTCACAGTTGTAATTCGATTGTGTATGTAGACTGTGGGGGCAAGTAAATGAGTGAGATGGACTCACACAACAGCAACACAACAAACAAGGTAATAGGAGCAAGGGGTTTGCCAATCCTCGCAAACAAGTCTCTCTATGCCCTGCACAGGGCAAGTGTAACAAAGAGAACTGTAACTTCTTCACAGTTGTAATTGGATTGTGTATGTAGACTGTGGTGGCAAGTAAATGAGTGAGATGGACTCACAAGTTACAGCAGCACAACAAACAAGGAAATAGGAGCAAGGGGTTTGCCAATCCTGGCACCCAAGTCTCTTAATGCCCTGCACAGGGCAACTGTAATTAGAACTGTAACTTCTTCACAGTTGTAATTGGATTGTGTATGTAGACTGTGGGGGCAAGTAAATGAGTGAGATGGACTCACACAACAGCAACACAACAAACAAGGTAATAGGAGCAAGGGGTTTGCCAATCCTGGCAAACAAGTCTCTCAATGCCCTACACAGGGCAAGCGTAACAAAGAGAACTGTAACTTCTTCCCAGTTGTAATTGGATTGTGTATGTAGACTGTGGTGGCAAGTAAATGAGTGAGATGGACTCACACAACAGCAGCACAACAAACAAGGAAGTAGGAGCAAGGGGTTTGCCAATCCTGGCAAACAAGTTTCTCAATGCACAGCACAGGGCAAGTGTAACAAAGAGAAATGTAACTTCTTCAAAAATGTAATTGTATATGTAGACTGGTGGCAAACTGAGTAAATGAGTGAGGTTGACTCACAAAAACAGCACAAAAATCAAGCTAGTAGAAGCAAGGGGTTTGCCAATCCTGGCAAACAAGTTTCACAATGCACAGGGCAAGTGTAATTAGGAGAACTGTAACTTAACTTCTTCACAGATGTAAGTTACAACTGCACAAAAACCAAGCTAATAGAAGCAAGGGGTTTGCAAAATCTGGCAGCACCCAACTTTCACAAATAATGCACAGTAACTAAGATGAATGTAACTTCTTCAAAGATGTAATTGAAGAAAAAGTTCTATAGAGGTGGCTGGGTGCCTGCCCTTCAACAAATGTTTGTTTGAGTGCCTGACTGCAAAAAAATGAATGAGGTGTTGGACAAGTGAAAGAATATCTATATGTGTTAAGTAAAATGAATTTGTAAAATGTTCTACAGAGGAAGGTGCCCTAGCCTTGTTGCCAACAAATGTGTTTGAGAAATTTGAGTGCACTGGTTGGCGAGGGAGACTCTGCCTACTCAGTCTGTACTCTGTATAATATTTTTAAAATAATTTAATCCACAGCCTCCAACCTCCCCTTCTAAGCACTAGTACTGGACCTTGGCTGTTGCTTGCCACTTGCTAATAAACTGTAGAATAGAAAATAAATGGAATAAAACTATAAGCTGCTACTAGGGTAGGATAGGGTTGCTGGATTCCCTTCCAAAACCCCAATCGCAACAGCAGCAAAAAAAAGCTGTAGGCGCAGGGTAAAAGGACCTTGGCCAAGTAAATGAACTTGGTGGGAAATTGGGATACAAAAGAAATGGTATGGTAGTGTAACATAATATATTTTCAAAATAAATCTGCAGCACCTCCCCTCCCCTACCGCTCCCACTCAAATCTTCCCTCCCCCTTGAAGCAAATATAAGCAAATAAAAAACGGAACTCTTCCTCAAAAATGCAGAAAACAAAAAAGAATAAACACTGTGTTGCTATTCCCCACAGGGAATAAAAGAAATTATTATGTTTTGCGAATTAATATCAATTCAATTCCCTCCCTGCCTAGCAAGACCGCGACCGCGACCGCGAAATCGAAACTAGACTGAGCGCAGCAATCCAGCCCTGACCACCCTCCACAAGATCCAAGCCCAGACTGTGACGGACTGGAACTGCCTCGGCTTTTTATGCCCTCTGGCACATCCAGAAGTGTCAGTCAAAACCTGTCCATGCAATTGGTGGAATGGCTCCGAAAATTTGCATGGTCCCGTCCCATGGCCAGCCCATCGTTGCGCAGGTGTAAAAAAATAAATTAAGAAAAAAATAAAATAAAATCAACGGAGACGTATTTTGGCAATACAAACCCACTGCTGCTACTGTAAAAAAACAAGCATTGAAAATAGGTAACTTGCACATGTTTCTGTGGTGCTTTGGTGGGGTTTTGGGCAAGGATTTCAAAAAAAATATTGCGGTCGCCATTTTGGACCGGGAATCGGGTTTTTTTTTACTTTTAAAAACTTTTTTTCTGTGCCGCTTGGCATTGCGCGATCGCCACGTGCAAGTAACGAGCACGGCAAATCAGACCAAATTGTTCGTTCGTCGGTTCGAGCTCGAATTCTGGCGGAGTAATTCCCGTTTCCGTTTCCGTAGAGTAACGGATACGAGTAACGGAAACGGAAACGGGAATACCGCTAAGTCGTGCCCATCTCTAGAACCAAACAATTTACTTTCCCTGTTTATTTCCAGATAATTTTCTTCAAATGCTGGGCATTTTAAAACCATCATGGTAGTACTTAAACTCAACAGAAGTACACATACAGTGGACCCTTGTATATCAAACAGCTTGTATAACATAAAATCTGTACAACATAAAAAATTCCGGAGATAGGGGAAATTTGCTTAACATAATCGCCTATGGGGAGAATCTGTACAACATTAAAAACGGGATTACTCTGTTTTCAATGCATTCTATGGGAAATTTGTATAAAGGAAAATTTGCTTAACATAATTTCATTTGGAACGAATTAATTCCTTTATACAAGGTACCACTGTATATTGTATGTGTGAATACATTGAGAAATGAAGTCATAATTCGTACTGGCGTTTTCTCCCTCTTTCTCTTATTTCTTCCTACAAATCTCCTTGTTATAATTTTGTCCTAGTTCTGTGTTTTGTACCAGTTTGCTAATATGTTAAATAAAACCCTGCTGTTGTTTTAGAAAAAGTGATAAATCAGTTAAATTCCTTATTTATACATCTCACTCTATCTGTGATAATTCAGGAAACTTGCTTTTTTGAAATGTAAAGTTCTGACCTATCCAAATAGTGCAGTGTAGCATAGTATTGCATAATGTATAACCTTCATGATTAGGATGTAAGGTATTGCAAGAAACAGATGCATCAAGAAATTTTATTCCTGTTTACATAAACATTCTTTAATAGTGTTTCTTTATATTTTATTTTATTGACTCTGATAAGTCAATGACATATACTATCTCAAAAATGGCAAAATGCAAAATCCCAGAAATGAAGACTTGTAAACACAATCTTTTCCTCTGATTTTCACTGGAGTTCCAACCAAACTGGTTACAGACCCTTGCACTATATTGTTTTGATGGTCAATTACTTAATTTGCTCCAAATTTTATTTGAGAACTTTATGTATTTTTATTTATTTATTTTCATTTCTAGACCGCCCGATTTCGCAGCAGGGACTCTGGGCAGTTCACACGTAAGCGAAATAAACAGAAGACAATTAAGAACAAATGAAACAATAAACAGCCAGGACATAACACCAAACACATAATGGAATAAAGAGATCAGCAAGAGGCAAAACTAAAGGGTGGTGAGAAAGGTACAACAAAACAGGGCAACACAGCATTACATTACCAATTGCCAAATGCTTCCCTAAAAAGCAAGACCTTTAATGCTTTTTTAAAAGGCTGTTAGGGACCCTTGTCTGGCGCATTTTGGAAGGTAGCTTGTTCCACATCACGGGACCAGCCACTGAGAAGGCCCAGTTATGAGTAACAACCTTACAGGCCTCCTGGGGGTGGCCACACGAAGCGAAAGCACCAAGGATGCTCTGGTGGGTCGGGTCGTTGCTGACCTTTGGGAGATCTGCTCTACCAGGTACTCAGACCCCAAGCCATGGAGGGTTTTAGAAACCAAAACCAGTACCTTGAACCTTATCCAGGAGGCAATGAGTGCAGTGCAGGCAGGCCAGAATTGGTGTGATGTGGTCAAAGTGATCTGCACAAACCAACAATCTGGCCACCGCATTCTGTACCCACTGCAGATGCTGGACAAGGGAAGCCCCACGCACAATTATAGGAAAAGTTCTGAATATTTTTGCCCTAGTGATAATATAGCTACTTGATGGGTAATGCAGCAAAACTAGGGTTTGCAAGGCTTATGTTCTTGGTGTTTTGCTCTCCTCCATTAGCAGAGATTTTGATGTCCCTTCCCATCCTTCCTGAACTTCCCTTTGAGGGCAGTCTCAACCCTCATTCCTAAGAGCAAGAGAATTTGCTTTGGAACGTGAGGTGCCTGGTGGAGGGGAAATAAATTAGGTGGAGCAGAATCGGACTGAGAACTGGAAGGCATTAAATATCCTGCTCCATCCAATCATTTCTTTGCTTTCCGACTGAGTCCTCCTAACATCACTTTGTAGCAGTATTGATGTGTGGGCAAAGATCCATAAACTCCATGGTCTAACTGGCCATTCTGTATAAATCCCTACAAGTGCATTATAGAGGGCAAGAAGCAGAGGGGTACAAATGCACACAAAATTAACCTAACCAATCTTGCTCAGAATTTGTTTACTCTGGAGGGAGTCCAACTACAGATATCACTGTTTATCTAGGGTCCTGCCCAGGATTTAAGAACTGCACTTGTCCCACACATCCCAAGCCTTCTAGAACCAGCACTTTGGATTGTACCTGGAAACAGACTGAGGAGTGAAGGCAGCCACCCTATCTAAGATGGCAACATACTCTGTGGTTTCTCATCCTCTTCCTCCTTGGTGGCCTGTCTGGAAAATCCCCCAGGCCCCACATATCTTGCTCTGAAGGTCTCTCCTCATCATGCATTGAGAGGGACAAGGAAAGCCCTTTCTGCTGTTGACAGTCTACAGATTTCCCTAAGGGTTTCCCTCCCACTTCAGACTGAAGCTTAAGGTGACTTTTCAGAGAGACCCCTCAAAAAAGGTATTAACAAAATGATTTGTTATGTAGGAAACCCATGTCAGCCACTTTCTGAGGTAGCCCATTGCTTGACTTGGTTGTGTGTGTGTGTGTGGGGGGGGAGAGCGAGAGACATTATGCTGTAGTTGTATCACCCTTCTGAGGCCACACACTGGTGCAAACCTATGCTGTGGCAGCCTTTGAAGGGCCCACCTATGTTTCATCCTGTCTTTATCTGCCACAGCTGGCAGGACTCTCCAGGGCAAAAGCAAAGGGGAAAGCCCCCTCCCCTTCTGCTACACCAGGGCTGTCCAAACTTTGGCCCTCCAGATGTTTTGGACCACAACTCCCAGAATTCAAAACCTGTATTGTCAATGACAAAGGACTGGGAGCTGTGGTCCAAAACATCTGGAGGGCCAAAGTTTGGACACCACTGTGCTACACGAGTCAGAAGATCCCATTTGGTTTTGGGGAGGCCATGTCTAGTAAAAGTGGCACAGCTCAATTTGGCTGCCACATTTTGCACTAGCAACCATTTCTAGACACCCTTTGGAGGCAGCTCGGCATAGATGGTGTGGTAGCTTTTCCAGGGAAGTGCCGAGTAAGCAGCCAGGGGCCTAATCTCAGTGACAGATTAATTAAAATTGATGCTAGAAGAAATACAGCCAGGGCTGAACTGAGTGTGCTGAAATTTTTCTTTAATTATAGTTTGAGATGACTTAAATTCTGAGTGTAGTTCATGTTTGTCTAAAGGGTGGATGTCCAGAATATTTCATTATATCAAGAGTGTCCTTGAAATAAAGCTAAAAGAAACCCTCCTGACAAACAAGGCTTCTGGGCCTATGGAAGTTTACTTCAGAGAGACTTTTCCCACTGTACATATGCACAGGTTGGGGAGCTTCAGAAATTTAAATAAAAGCTTATAAGAGAACATAATGAACCATGGGCAGTTTGATAAAGAAAATGGCTAATTCATGGGGAATTTTCTCTTTTTCCCCTTTATCCTCATGACATGAGGCAGCTTTCATCAGTTAGGCCAGTGGTGTCCAAACTAAAGCTGTCTAGATGTTTTGGACCACAACTCCCATAGTCCTTTGTTATTGACAATGCAGGCTTGGAATTCCGGGAGTCGTGGTGCAAAACATCTGGACAGCCAAATTTTGGACACTCCTGAGTTAGGCCTTTGCTGACTTGCACCAATTACACAGTGAAAAAAGCTCCTTGTGAGTATTAGGCATATGTTTAGCAGACCGGTAATGAAATCAAGCAATGAAACTAGGCCAGGAACCAAGACATGTGGTTCTCAGGCAATGTCTGGAGTTGTGCTCAGGCAAGCCTCAGTGATGCTGGATCCAAGCCTGGTTTGCCACATGAATTTCCCAAGAAGCCTTCAAGTAGCATCCCTTGACCTAGCACCCCTTGCAGCTGTGGTGCTGCTCTAATTCACAGGGACTTGATCTTGCTCCATATCTCATGCATATGCATCCAACCTCATAATTTTATCTTTAAAATGAAGAAGGGGAAAGTGTCCAGGAAGGTTGGCCCTACTTTCTACCTCAGCACTTCTGCAGGCCACACTCACTCCCTGTTCTTTAGAGCAGGGAGTACAGTATGTGGATGGTCACTTCCAGCTTAGAAAAAAAAATAGTCATTAGGAACGCATGTTGTCTCTGAAATTGCCTAAAAATGAGAGGCCTCAGAGGTTGAGGGTTTCTGTTTGGGGGAACTGAATATTTTTGGGGTAATGGGGATTGCAGTGGGCCTGGGGGCCATGTAGAACATCTCCTCGCTAGGCTTCATAATGAGGGACCACATTATCCATCCTTGGTTGCTTCTAACCTAATTTTGAGGGATAAGGATTGTTGTGTCCTGTCAGTTGTACGCTGTTTAGACAGGATGCCAAAATAACACAGGGCACACAAACTGCAATCATCCCAGGGACACAATAAATAACGGCCATCCTTCTTTTGCTAAATAGGCAGGATGATTCAGTATCAAAGTATGAAGCTCTCCTTTGCACCCTGCATCTTGATACTAATGAGTATTTTCCCAGAAATAAACATCCAATTAACTTTTTAAAGAACATTGATCCAAACACCTCATCCACAGTAAAAAATAACTAAGCAACAGGAAATGCTAATTTCTTAACCACATCCAGTTGCCTTTTCTGGCCAGAAATAATACTGACATACGTTGACATCATTTCGTTTTCTAGTGGTATACATTTCAATCCATTACAGATTTTGCCCGATTGCCTAACAATGACAATGGTGCAGTCTTGTAACGTGTCTATTCAGAAGTAAGTCCCATGAAGTCCATGTAAAATACTCTCAGGTAAATGACTGTAATATTGCCACCCACATTACTTATCTGACAGTACTGCTGATAGTGTCTATAACACGGTTTAATTAGGCATACTTATTAAAATCCTAGGGCTTGGAGCTATTAATACATTTCAATAACAACCTCAGCAGCACCATTTTCAGTTCACAGATAGCTTAAGGGATGTCTTCATTAAAGGAAAAGTTATAGCCTGAACGAAGTAGGAACAAGCTGAATATATGCATATGATTGATTAATTACACACATGAAAACTCCAAAACCATATCAGAACCATATCAGAAAAAACTATGTCATATCTTGAATTATCTCAGGAATGCTGGTAGTTAGAGATTTTTTTCAAATGTTTTTTCTTTGCTTTTATACTTGATCATTTTAATCTTACTCTATGTTTAATTGTTTTAAAAATATTATATTTATAAAGTGCTTTTAAATTCCCTATTTTATCAGTTGTGAGCCATCCAATAAAATAAAATACTTAAAAGCTTCCTTGCTATAGTCTCTTCTTTTCATCCCTGTGGTAGGACATAATGATTTTGCCTTATATTTTTGTCAATGTTAAGTAAATATTTTAGAGGAATAATTATTTTAAACTAAATATCTTGTATGAAATTAACATTGCCTCCCTTTGGAGGAGAAATATTAACACTTTGTGCTTTATTTCTTTTCTTTTTGTAATATTAATTCACAAAAGCTAGAATCCTATTGTGGATATATACCAGGGCAAGTGTATTTTTGTAAATTACATGTATGAGTCATTGCTTATAAAAGAGTTGGTGCTTGCATTCCTGGTTGGTGCACAACAATGAATATGAGTATTTATTTATTCATTTATTCATTTATTCATTTAATTTTTAGAGTGTTGTTGTTTTTTTGAAAAGGACAAACCAACTCATTACGTTACATTAGGTCACTGCCATAATGTGTGCAATTATACCTGTATCAAAGTCCCCCATATTTGGAGATGTTTGGGGTTCGGGGGACTGAGGTATTAAACTCCAAAGGGGGTCCCCCAGGAAAAAAAAACCATTTGTAATTATTAAGGGGAGCGATTAAGCGTTTCCCTTAATAATTATCTTGGGGACCCCTTTTGGAATTTAATAACTCAGCCCCCTGAATCCCAAACCTCTCCAAATTTGGGGGGCTTAAAAGAAAGAGTCCAAAGAAGCTACTCATCAAATTTGGTTCCTCTAGGACAAATCATTTCATTTCTAGAGAGAAAATGTTGTTTCATTTCATAACAAAACATGTCCTACCGTTTCATTTCATAACCAAATGATTTCTTATGTAGGGAAACAATGAAAAAGTGTTGCATTTTTTGTTTCATGCCCACCTCTATACACCACTATGGACATGTGATTGTAAAAGAACAAGCCATCACTGTCTGGCTTAAGACAACCTAAGTGCTCCTATAGTTTGTGTCTTTAGCTTGCATCATGATCCTGTTTTGTCTTAGGAAAGAAACCTAAATGACTCGCCTCTAAGAAAAGACAAGAAATCCCTGAAGACATTGTTTAAAAATCTACCTTTGCAAGTCAGTGTAATGGCTTTTCATGAACAATTTATGTGCAAGAAGCGTGAAATGAAGGAAAATTCTTTAGACATCTAATTTGTTGCAGGGATGATAGTCCTTCTTTAAACAGGCAAAATGTAACTCTTTAATTATAAATCACAGGTTTAAACAAATGTCTATTACAACTCATTTATTTCAATGGTTTGTAGTAGCATTATACTTTATTCCTCAGTTAGTGGGTTGATCCAGAGGAAATGGAACCTATTTTGCTGCTGTTGGTGAAAGACAAGACACTTCGTTGCTTTCCAGGTTGCTTGTGGCTTTGTTTGCTGTCTACTTGCTAGCTGTGCAAAAATATGTTACGATGGAGCTGTAGCAGCAACTCTGTTGTGCTGTGTGTGTTGTGTCGTTACAGTCATGACCGACCCTTCGCGACCCCATGTTCATGGAGTTTTCTTGGCAGGAATACTGGAGTGGTTCACCAGTTCCTACTCCAGGCGCCTACAGCACCTGGTATTCCCTAGTGGTCTCCCATCCAAGTACTAAAGGGCTGACCCTGCTTAGCTTCCTAAATCAGGCGAGATCGGATATGCTTAGGGCATCTAGGCAGCAGCAGCAACTCTAGATTCCATCAAATAATTGGATTGCTGTCATAAGACATGGAATATCTGCTATACTGAATTGACTGGGCTGGCATGTCTTTGCCTTCTCATTCAAGAGCTTTTCCATCTGGAGAAGGTGACTAAGCAAGATAGCCAATTAAGAAGCAAACATGAGCTCAGGGGCACCATCTCAAGGATAGGGGAGGATAGGGGGAAAATGGGTGGGCTGAGTGGAACCTGCCATGGCAGCTGCCACCATCATCACCCAACATCTACCACGTGACACAGGAATCCTAGCTTACCTACTGAAAGGGCCTGCCCTGAAAAAAATATATGTTGCTAAAAATATAGGTGATATTACAAATACTAATGTTTCTGATCATGATTCTTAGAAGTTGGTGGCAGCTGCACAACATTTTCTGCCAATTGATGCAATGCCATTTCATGGCATGTATGAGGCCTATATAGAGTTCAAGGCAATATGTACTTGCCTTATATCCCGAGGGACTTCTGCAGAGGAACTGCATCAAGTAAAACTACAATACAGGCCAGTGGTTATTCTGGTATTTCTAGTATAATAAACAGATTTAAATACACAACAACAATCCACTGACCACAAAGTTTCCCATATCTGTTATTTCCCCCTCTCTGTTAGTACTGCTTGGGCTTTCTTTGGGCGTTTATACACGACCCCTAAACTCCGGGGCAAAGGGTTCCCAGCTCTGGAGATTTAAAATGTTTACCCACCAGCTCCGGAGTTAACAGGAAATTAAGTGCGACCACGCCCACTTTAGCGCGTCCCAGCGCAGCTGGGTATCTGCTTTTTGGATGTGAAAAATATTTGATCCGGTGTAACGATAGTGAGTGCCGGGCTCTCCTGGCTTCTGTTTGTTGTTTTTCTGCCCCCCGCCCCTTTAAGAGATCTGAATGCTGCCGGGAACAGAACAGAGGTAAGCCGGCATTCTTTTCTTTCTTTTTTCTCCCTCCCTCACACAGCCAGCAACCAGGAAGTGCGGAGGGGGGTGGGAACAGAGGAAGAGCGACGAACCCCTAACATCTCTGGTCCGAATTTAAGTGGCCAGCGGATTTTAGGGGTCGTGTAAAAAGGCCCTTTGTTTCTTCTGTTCTTGTGTTCTGCTTTGTCCAAACTCAACTAAATTGAAAATCAGTTGAAATCTGTGGTGTGCTCCCTTCCATGAGCTCCCCCCTTTTCTGTAACACCCCTTTTCATAAGCCAGTTATCATGATGTCAGGAGGTGAGATGCTACCCTGTTAGACAGCACTTGGCTAATCTAAATACTATTAGGTCATTCTGGTTCATTCCCACTATAGAAATATAAGTAAGACAATACAGGAAACTTCAGTATGTTCAGTCTGTTAGTCTCATGGATAAAAATAGTGATTCAGATAGTAGAGTACTCCCTAAAAATCTGTGTTTATCCTATTCTCTGACAATCACCATGGAATGAACCTGCTTCTGCATTTCACCCACATAGCTTCTGACTGACAGGTTGTCAGCAACACACCAGGCATCTCTCACTGTTTGGCAGATGGCAGTTCAGCCCTCAACGAAGAACAATGAATGAAGCAAAATAATTGTGATGGATGACAGTCACATCACTCTTCCAGGAAGACAAAAATAGAGCCTGATCACCTGTTCATAGTAAAGTTCTGATCATATGGGCAAAAACTCCTATTGCTGATGGCAGAGGAATGCTTTTGCACCAAATAAAAACACAGTGCACCTTATATCTGGGTGACAAAGAATGGATTAACATGCTGGGATGCAAGACAACTAACAGAAAGTGATAGTCAGTGCTGTTCAGTGGGAGGAAAGATCCAATTCCATCTAGGACATTTGATATAAGATGTTGTCTCTTCCGTGGATAGACTAAATCAGTTTGATCCACCCACAATCCTGAAGTGCCAGTTCCTCACCTGAAGACTAGTACAGGAACTCCAAGACTCCATTGGCTATAAGGGGTTCTTGGTGCTCTAATAAAAAAGTAACTTTTCCAAGATCTCAGCAATCTGTTTCTATCACTCAAGATTCTTATGAGGGCAAGATCAACAACAAAAGGCACAAGGGCTGTCAACTTCCATTATATATTTCTTAATATATGAGCATGGAACCCATTGCCTTGCAGCTTTTTGTACAAAGAAGAAATGTTTTGCTGCACAGAAGAGAAACTTGAAAAAAATTTTTTTTTTCCGAGTTGTCGTTAATAAAATTTGAAAAATAAAGCCCAGCCAGTTCAGCTAACCCAGCTTTATGCATAACAATAAGAGGAGAAATCAACCACCTGCCCAGAGACACAGGGGCCCTTGTTTGACTAACAATGCATTAACAGTCTTTCATCTGCATGCCTTGGTAAACTGACTAATAGACGATAAACAAGGCACCATCTCAGACCAGAGTACAGATGCCAACAGTAGAAGCAGATGAGTCATAGTTTCAAGAACACTTCGGAGTATCTTATGTTGACACAACCTGTATTGGAAGTTGAGTCATGGCAACTGGACTTCATTTTCTTGAGAGATTGCAATGTTTTGCTGCTCATCCAAACAGCCTAATAGAATTATTATTAGCAATTAATAATAATTAATTGCTGGTGGGAATGAATTAGTTGCTGGTGGTACCAGATCTCTTTCGCCTTTTTTAGTTTGGCATTGCGCGATCGCTGCGATCATATGTGTAATTCCCATTTCCGTTTCCGGTCATCTAAAAGTGAGATAAACTTTTTTGTAGTAGTCCACAGTATTGAGGACGGCAGTGCATCTTCTTTTGTCTTCAGGCAAAATGGTGATATTCTCATCCCTGCTGAGGGATGTCAGAGCACTCCCCTCCTGGCTGGTGAAGTTGGATGGTGGTGGTTGAGCACTGGAGACTGCGGCAGAAACTTTTATCCTGAATAGTTCAGCGTCTGCTGCTGGCAGATTTTTGTTGTGAATGGCCGATTCTGCAGCTCTGATGAAATCCACAACAGGAACCTGTTTGGGTGTGATGGTAAAATTTAGGGCTTTGAATAGGACCTCCCTCTCTGCCAAAGTGAGTTCCCGGTTTGAGAGGTTCTTCACCCATTTGTCCTTTACATCTCCTGTCATGGCCCCATCATCCTTCTTTCTCCTGCCAATTTCTTTTACTGACTGTTTCCGAGAGAGGAGAAGATCAAACGTCTTCATATGCCTTTCTTTGCCTTTGCAATGCTGGGTCAGTTGTGCTTTCTGGACAAAATCTATGACTGCATCTAGTGCTGGTTTGGATAGGGAGGAAAGTTGTTCCTGCTGAAGCTTTTTTCAGATTGATGAAGCTGTTTGGATTAGCAGAGAAATGTTTCAAATCTCTCAAGAGAAAGAAGTCCAGTTGCCATGACTCAACTTCCAGATAGACTCACCTGGATGACTGAGAATCTTCACAAACTTCTCAGAAATCTGCCCCAATGACTACAGTAGGCAAAACATGGGATATTACAAGCAGAACTGCTGTATTAATTTGGGTGTTCTTACTTCACGCTTTTTCTAGAGCAGGGTCAATCACTCCCAGTCTGTAGAAAGATGCCACATAATAACAGAACCAAAGATGGAACTTCAAAAAATGTTTGTAACTGAATGAATACTGTTATCTTCATGACATTAAAAGCACACAAGGACAGCAGCAATGCCATTTGCTAACTCAGACGTATATTTGCATTGCTGGTTATATTTAAGATTACCCTGAAACAAGCTGCATAAATCTATGTTGGGTTTTTTTGAGCCTTTCCTAAATGTTTCCCTTTTGAAATTCAAAGAAAACTTTCCCATGCTTTGGAAAACAAACAGCAACCCTTGTGTTGAAATCATGCAAAATTAAGACCCAATGGTCCTTATTGACAAAAAGTCCTCATCTGACAAACAAATCACCAACACCATTAAGAATAGTAAACAAAAGTTCATCTGTTGAGACATAATCCTTGACATGGAAACAGTACCCTTGTGACAAGTATCTCCACTGCTGCTATTACCAGGACTCGATTTATTTAATAATAATAAATAATAATAATAAACTTTATTTTTATGCCGCCTTTCTCCCCAGATTTGATGAAATTTCTTGGCATAAGAGTCCTTCCACTAAAAGCAGGTTGCAAAAATAAATATAGGAAGGAGCCATAATAAACATTGTGATACATAATAGGATTAAATGAATTAGAATTTGCTTCAAGAGTCTGGAAAAAAACTCGTATATTCATATGTCAGCGAACAATGTCAAATATGCCTACATTACAGATTCCAGTGTTCACATGGGAGAGCAAAAAGATATCACGTCCAGGTTCATTGATCACAAAATAAAGATAAAACAGAAACAGCCTCAAGGCACTCAAGAGAGTCCCTCCCTCAGTATAAGGAATAGGCCTGCCTCTCAGCAAGCCCCCATTCTGAGCCAAAGAAGAAAGAGAAGGGCTGCTGAGAAAGGTCACTGCTTTCATAGATGCCATTAAGCAGAGAAGCCCTAGCAGAGACAAGGCAGGGAGAAGAGAATGGTCTCATTTCAAAAATATGGATTGCAGCCATGCTTCAGCATGGAAATTGCAGGGTTAGGTTTCTCAAGCAATTCTAGGTAAGCCCCTGAAATTTGGAGAGGTTTGGGGCTCAGGGGGCTGAGATATGAACCTCCAAATGGGGTACCCCTAGGAAAAAATCTTTCTAATTTGAATCAGAAACCAAGCTGCCACGGTGCTAATCACTCACCTGTGGCTTGGCTTCCAAAGTTTCAATTACAATTAGAATGTTTTTTTTTCCTAAGGGCACCCCCTTTGGAGCTTAATATCTCAGCCCCAGAACCCCAAACTTTTCCAAATTTGGGGGCTTATAGGGAAGAGCTTGAAGAAGCTCTCCTGCCATTTCCTCTAGGCTGAATCATTTTGTTCTAGAGGGGGAAATGGCATTTTGTTACAAAACGAAATGCATCCTACCATTTCATTACCAAATCAAGTAGTTACTTAACAAAATGATGAAATAGCATTCCGTTTTTCATTTTGTGACCATTTCTAATAAACCTTGCTGCCTGTTTTTTTTCTTTTTCTTTTTTTATTTTTATCCATTGCTAATTTATTTGTTTCAAAATTAAATCACAAATAAGATTCTTAAATTGACATTAACAACCAAATGACACAGACTACAACTTACTATCAAAAAGAAGTACAGTTATTCCAAATCTGTCTACATTTTGAAATCTATTAAGTGCTTTTAAAAAAATATATATTTTAAAAACATATACAAATTACATTAAAAAAAGTCAAACATCAACAACAGTGCACCCCTTCACCAACAGGATCACTCTTCATATTTACATTCGTCATCCTCCCCTCCAGAACAAAATCGATTGTGGCGCGGAAACCTTACCCTTATCCCGTACAAGCACATATTCAATAAATCTACCCCATATATCATAGAAAATATCTCTTTTTAACTCTCCTTTTTTAACCTTGAGAGAACAAGTCAATTTATCATTTAAAGCAATATTCCATACTTCATTATACCATTCTTCTAAACATAGTTCATATTTAGATTTCCAATTTCTAGCAATTATTAATCTAGCTGCTGTCAACAAATTGTAATCAACTCTTTAGTTTTAACATCATAACTATGATCCACAAATATTGATAACAAAGCAATATCAGATTTGGGCTCTATAGTCATTTCTAGTATGTCACTTAGTTCTTTAAAAATACTTTCCCAAAATTTCTGTATCTTTTTGCATTCCGACCACAAATGATAAAAGGTACCAATCTCATTATCACATTTCCAGCAAAGCTTAGAAAAATTTGCATTCATTTTATTCAATTTCACTGGCGTCAAATACCATCTTAAATTTAATTTAAAGAAATTTTCCTTTATTCTAACAGACATAGATCTAAGTATTCTCATTCTCCACATTTTAGCCCAGTCTATTTCTCTTATTTCTTTTTTAAAAACTTGTTCCCACAATAATTTCAATCCAGATCCTCCCCTATTTTCATCTAAATCCGAAATAATTTTATATAGTTTGCTAACAATACCTTTTACTACTATTTCCTTCTGAGTATCCTCATACAACAATAAGAGTTGTTCACATTTTGTGTACTCTCTGCATTTATTGTGTTTCTTTATCCAAGTATCAATCCATTTCTTTAATTGTATAAAACTAAACCAACCTTGCTGCCTGTGACAAAAGGAAATCGGTCTTGTTGAATACTCCAGGCCATTTCTCAAAAGCTTTTGAGGTCAAAAGAATGTTCAGAAAAGCTTTCCTCACCTGCTGCCTCATCTCTAGTATACATTGGAGACTACAGGTAGATCAGGTAGAGGGATTGTGTGAGAAATCTATAATGCAATGAAGATCCATACAAACCTACCTGGTGATTAAGATCGAGCCAGGGGGGCCTTTTGAAAGAGCCATCCCTCAAGGAGGTGAGAAGGATGGCTTGTAGACAAAGGGCCTTGTCGGCAGCTGCTCCCAAGTTATGGAATGCCCTCCCTATTGAGATCCGCCTGGCGCCAACACTGATTACATTTCGGCACCAGGTAAAAACCTTCCTGTTCCAGAAGGTTTTTAATTGATACCATATAGATTGTGGGTCCGCTGATGACAATTTTAGGATGATGATTTTAAAGAAGGTTTTTATTACTGTTTGATGATTTATTGATATTTTATTTATAACTATTTAAAATTGTTTTAATTCTTTGTTTGTAAGCCGCTCAGAGACCTTTGGGTAGTGGGTGGCATATAAGTTGAATAAATAAATAAAAATAAATAAATAAATAAAGTCAAACAATTAAAAGAAGAAGAACGGTTCCAGGTGTATTGAATGGGTCTGTTCTTGCATGTGCTAGGTTAATACATGTGATGTTTATTAATGGTGATGACCATTATAATGGATCTTTTCTTTTGGGTATTGATGGAACAATTTGCTAGATATTTACCAAGTACAAGAAAATGAAATAGTGCTATGATTCTTTCCTGAAATAGCTTCTGGAAAAATGAACTTAGTTACAACTGGTTACATTTTAAAAAGGTGAAGTAAGTTTGCTTTAAAAGCAAGTTCTTTTCGAGAGACGTGTTGTGGTCGGACAAGGATAACAGAGGGAAAGAATTTTGCAGGAGAGACATTAGACATTAACGGAACGACCTTGTGTGGTTTTCTTTTTCCTGCTGCAAGCAGGTGCAGTCTCTGATAAATTATGCCTGTAAATCAGGGCTAATGTTGTACGGGTCCCATCTGACATGAAAAGTGTTAAGTGCTCCTGATGAACTTTAGAAATGCCAGCCAGCAGGTGCATTTTCTGCTTATTAACAGCCATAGATTTTATTATAAATCCTGAAACAAAGAAATTTAGTATAATGGAAATGTTGACCACCCTGTGAACACCTTATTGGGACTATCCGTGTTATTTCCATGGCTGCTCAATGAAGGGGGGAACATTACTGTGATATATGAGATGAAAAAGAATGCAAGTTATTCATAATCTAAAGGTAAATATGCCAACCTTCTGGGGTGCATTTACTGGGAATCCTGTTCATCAAAACAAACTGTAATGTTATGCCGACATAATTGTGCAGGGCATTCCACCCTGGCAACAAGGACAGTGCAAAGTGATTGCACAGCCGCTCATGCGGTTCCTATTTGACTGGGTGCACAATGCACCTGTTGGGGGAGGTCTCTGCGGACAACTCTTGTGGACCATAACAAATAATGTGAATTTCCAAAATGCTAATAATTGGAAGAATTTGTAAAGCTGGTTTGCTATCCTTCTAACCCTGTCCCCTCTAAAGCTGTGATCCACTTGTTTCAACATAACCACGGGCAGTTGTGATGTCCCTCTGCCAATGGACAAAGAGGAGGGCATCACATATACACTACAAATGTACACTTGTTCTATAAAGTTTTAGATTTCATGGCTTATCTTAAAGGGTCTTTGTCATTGGAACTATGTTTTCATTGGAGTTTTCAGAATTCTTAACACTTTTATAAGTGGCCATTCTGTTTGCAAATGTACCCCTTCCCTAACTGTGAAAATGTACCCCTTCCCTAACTGTGGACTCCAAAATTCCCCTGATTGCCCTGCTGTAGTGTTTATATTTAAATATGGTTTTGAAATCTCCAGGTAGAATATATTGGGGAAATGACACAATGTTATTTACAACTGGATCTGGCTTTGTACTTGCACATTTTATTCATAAAGGTATATTGTTTCTGTTGAGTCTACTCATAGCCTTGCAATCAAGGCTGTGCTATGAAAGCAACAGAAAGAAAGACAACATTTGATTTATAGTGAGGTCCTATGTCTACTTTTTTTTTTTAAAAAAAAGGATGGATGAGGATTAAGTTAGTTTTTTCAAATCAATTGATATTTGCAAATGTCTTCATAAACAGTCCAAAGGGAATTTGATTAAAAAGGAAATAGTCAGTTTGAATGAAAACAAATTCACATAATCTACCTTGATAAAAGCCTTAAGTGCTTATTTTCTGAAAGACTGAAACTTTGAATCTCTGTGGATTCTGACACTACAGGATTAAAGTGAGAAATTCGGTTTGCCAGTCAAATCTTTAGCAACTGCACAGAAGGCTTATATAGTATGATTATCTAAATTGCAAGAATAGCAGAACCTGGTAAAAGTAAGCATCCCAGGTGAGTAAGAATTTCACTTGCTCTGTTTCTAAAACCAGAACTTAGCAGATATCTCATAATTCTCATAATCAAGACAGAAGAAACTTGAGATTAAATTGGGAGAAAAATTGGGAGAAAGTGAACCTGGCCATTCATCAGTATTCCACTAGAGAATCCATTGGTTTCAATGGACAGTACTGCCCTTCTTGTTAAGTAAGTATAGAACTGCAGCCTTAATCTCAAGTACACAATTGCACTCTAGGATCTTGTGTAACATGTACATCATCTTGTGTAACATGTACATTACTGGGAGATAGATTAGGTACCACAATATCATTCATTCTAATATGCCTGTGAGCAGAAAATGCCATGCTAAACAAGGCATGTGTTGGAGGCTGTCTTCTCTGCAAGAATCCAGAAGGTCAGAATCGGAAGATATTCAGGAAAGGGCAAATCCAAAACTAGAGAAGTGGTCAAGGATGTAGTGCAAGGGGGTCCCACATAGCAAGAGTAGTGGAGGATGTAAGCAGGGTCTTGGACTGATAAATAGATGTTTTTCTAGACACTCTCTCTACCTAAAAGTAGGACTTAACTCTGTTACGAAGTTAAGAGTTTTTGGTCCTTGGGCTAGTCTTCTTTCAAATACAGTGGTACCTTGTATAAAGGAATTAATTTTTCCCAAATGAAATTATGTTAAGCAAATTTTCCTTTATACAAGTTTCCCATAGGAATGCATTGAAAACAGAATAATCCCTATCGCGACCATTTTTATGTTGTAAGGATTTGCCCCATAGACTATTCTGTTAAGCAAATTTCCCCCTATCTCCAGAACTTTATATGATGTACAGATTTTATGTTATACAAACTGTTTGTTATACAAGGGTCCACTGTATAATATAATATTGTTGTCTTCTAATGCTGGCTCATGACTAAAGATGTTGAATGGTGTCATAGAGATAGAGACGCTACGATGGACCTCTGATCAAGTGTGCAACAAAAACGTTCAATCTAAATTTGGCATTGCACCAATCACCAACAAGATGCGTGAAACCCAACTGTGATGGAATGGAGATGTCTATTGCATGCCAACAAGGAAACTCTGGCCAAAAGGGCCTCACCCTGGAGGTCAGTGGATCCTGACTGAGGGGATGGCCAAAACAGCACTGGATGAACACCCTTGACAATGACATAATGTTGTCACAGGTTCACCTGGACCAAGCCTTTGAACATGCAAAGGTCAAAGGTCAAAAACTAGAATAGTGTACCTCACAACCAAGTGGGACAGATGCTGAAAAGAATCTAATCTGACATATTTTCAGTTCATTCCCCAGATTAAATAGCTCATGGGCATTTCTTGCCTACTTCAACCATTATGTTTTATCATACACACTTTCAGAAGGCGTCAGCAAATTAACGAGGAAAGGATATAATGATGATCTATTTTACAATCGAACAGACACAGTTTGGGCAAGTTACTTTTTAAGCCAGCAGCTCCCAACCAAAATGCCAATTGGCCACATTGGCTAGGGCACTGGGGGAATTGTAGTTCTCAAAAGAAACTTCTCCCAATTCTGATCTGTGAGGCTGGGAGGTGACTCACCTTCCGAGAAATTATTTGGCTCTTGGGTTCTGGCATTTCAATCTTCCTCCTCAGCCCTCCATTATCTTTATGATATTTATGAGGACTTTACTTCAACTTCTTTTTCACCCTCTTAGGCCTGGGAAGCTCCTGATCATCTCCCTAACCAGATTCGTCCATCAGGGACATAACAACATCAAAAACAGGCAACCAGTGAGAGAGACAATATGATTACAGGTGGGAAAATGGCTGGGAAGCAAATGCATCTTTATTTTATTTTATCATTGCCTGTCATGGCAGATGTCAGCAAGAGAAACATGCTAGAGTGTTTCAGTTCAGTCATGAATAATATATATATTGGATTGGTGTCACTTATTATCAGCTCCACTGCCAACATGTTGATAGTTTGGGAACGATAATTGTCAATGACTGTTTTAAACACTCTCTAAATAGTGTCTCATTTGAAAGTGATCAAAGAGCGAGGCGAAAGCTAAGCAGATGCTGTCGGTATCCAGCAGCTGTGTAATGATTTGCTTAGATTCAGGTAGCCCAGATGAGAAGCACTGCTTTTTAAAGGTGCCACAGCAGACATGACACTGTAAAGAGAAAACAAGACAATCTCACAGATCCTTTTTTCAAATTAAGCCAATAATTGCTATATGTCTGCAAACTTGCCATGTTTTTAAAGTGACACTGTTGTATACAAAACCAGCTGTGATTAAAAACAACTATAACACAGGTAATCAGCTCAAATGTTTCATTTACAATGTATATCTTTAACCCAATATATCCATCTAAAATAGAATCCTTAACATACATTTTAATGTAGGGATGCTTCCCTGCTCCTGCCTTGAAATGGTTTTCAGGATGTGATTACACGGCAGGGGGAAATAGAGCTGTTGTGATTCACAGATTTTTAAAAGTGGGTCCCTGCTGGATTCTGTGGGTTAAATTGTTTTTGTCATCCTTATGAGTCAGCATTTCTCAGCTTTCTTTTCACTCCAGTTGTGGACTAACAACTGGCACTTCTGATTTGACAAGGTGCTAATAAGCAAATTTTCACCTCACCATATTATGAGGAGGATAAGTTCTATTAAACGTTTGGACTGCTAGTACTACTGAAATATAATTTAAAGGCTACTCACAGATAATTTAAAGATCATGCAATGAACATGAGTTACTACACTCAAAGGATCAGGGACCAGAAGAACTGTGGGCTGAAACCATAAATATTGTCAAGGAAGAATGCAACAAGATTATTCCTGCAGTCAGAACAAAGGAAAAGACTCAAGGAATGACTGATGAAATTCTTACAACTATTCATGACTAATGAGGAACAAAATAAAAACAAAAAACAAAACAAAGTAAAAACACCAAATGAAGACACAATCCTAAATCCAATATTTTTGGCAACTTCTGCCTATGGATAAAGAAAATTATTGGAACTACTATTGAATAAAAATTTAAAGAGAAAAACAACAGCAACAATATTGTTCTCTCAGATCCAAGAAATTAAAGGGAAATTTGATCTAAATCCAAGTGATGGGGTCTGATTCAGAAAGTTGGGATGAGGCCTGGGGTCATTTCCATTTCATGAGAGGGAAAACCCTCCTGATGGAATTCCTCTGCCTAAAATCCACATGTTGCAGACCTTGGAACCTAGCTAAACCTGCTTGGGTTACCTATTATTTATGTTTCATTTACTCAGCCTGTTTACTCACTCTGACTCTGCTCTGCTCATCTTTCATTTATTTACTCTTGGTTACTGGACTAATTCCATTTACTTTTCATTTCCCTTCATCTATTCCTGTCTGCTTCTCATTAACTCACCTCCTATCTGTAAACAGCAAGGACATGTGTTATTGTAATCAATAACTTTGCAAAGCATGCTCTGTTCACGAGGCGATTCCCTATACAGCATCCAACCAGCATATGCCACCTTTTCCCTTGTGACCAATCACTGATGTTGTACATACTCTGGGATGTAAAGCATATGTAATAAAATGTGCCAATGGCAAGGGGCGTGATTGCTCCGCTGGTCGGACAACTGGACTCGAGTCTTTCTTCATCAGGATCCTCCGACATCCAAGATGTTGAAATATCTCTCTGGGGCAGCAGAATAGGAGGAGAAATGTTTTAAAACTAGAAAATTGCCATTAGGAATGAAATTAGTAGTGATGGTAATTTTCTGGCATTCAAATGTTCCTTGCCTTGTTCCACAGCTCCTGATGGCTGCCCCAGGGTGAAGGGGTTCTTTAGGGAACTTCTGACATCCTTCTGATCAAACAGTGTGCATGTCCCACTGCACTTCTACAGCAGGCAATGAAGGCTTCTGGAAATGTCAGACCAATCACACCAGGACTAGCTAAGGTTGGGAACCACTGTTCTAAACCCTTGGACACCACGTGCCAGCTTGGGAACCCAGTTAAGTTCACCAGGGTTCTCCAGAGCCCAGGTTCTGGAAAGCAGGAAGGAGAGGAGAGCTTAGGTTCAGGATGCATCTCTGTTAGGGAATGTTTGTATACATGGCATCATTGACATCTCCAGGGTTGCAATGGCATCCAGGCAACCTAACCTCATCAAGCATGCACATGGAAATTAAGACAGACATAATTTGGGGGGATTTTAGTGAATATACCTTTTTTTTTTCAGAATACGGTGGCCCCCCTGAGAGAGGATTTTTCATGCCAAGTCAGAGATAAATATATTTAGGAAGTTTTGTGCTAGCTACTTCTAAATTTTTTTCTTACAGACACTAAGGCTGTTACCCCACACCCACTTTGTACAGCAACAAATTAAAATGTGTAATATATCTTCTTGTGTTTTGTAGCTGTTCCTGTGTCCCCAAGGATGCACTTTTATTGTTTACGTAACTTCTGTAACCCCACAGACGGGGTCCACATCAAAGTGCATTTTGTTTTGTTTTCCCGCGTCACTATTTTTTTAAAAATTAAAACTTGATAGGTAGGTATATTGGCATATCGATTTTCATTTGTCGTTTATCAAACTTTGAATACTTCTTTTTTGGCTTCTTTTCGTGCATAGTGGCTTCTCTTACTGTCAATTTACTGTCATGTGGCTGCACCAAGCAGTGCCACCAGGTGGCCCTATGGTGATGGAATAGTTATGCGGCAGATTAAATGGTACCCCATGGTGCGTGTACTTGCTTAAAAACTGCAATGGAACAGTGACAAGGATTCCACCACCCTGAAGCCAGGTTCAAGGAAGATGCACTGAGTTGTGCTTTGGGGGGGCATGGTCGCATTTTATTTTGCTTAAAGCCTGACGGACGTGAGGGAACAATTTTAAGATCCACCTCTGAGCACTTTCTAAAGCAACAAAGTAGATGTTGGGTAACAGCCATTGTTTTTGTCTTGTTTTGCTTCATATGTGTTCATAAAATTTGAGGGCATTTTTGTTGCTCTCTGCTGAGGATTCCTGCTGTCTCGTCCATTCTGGTTTAAAGAGGTTTTATACTACCCATCTTTAAAATGTTCTCTAACACATTTAATGCTTCTTTTTATATGTCTTCTTTTCTTCACTGTGGCAGTTTCTGGGAATATGTGTGGTGTTTGATTAAAATTTTATTGTCAAGTTGAAGCAAAAACAGTAAGCAACAGAAAGTGAAGCCAAAATTAAACACAACATAAAAAACTGAGTCCAGCATGTGGAAGGAAAGGGAAGTATGACTGCCTAAGAGAAATATTATTGCTAAAATAATGCAAAGACCAATACAAACATACTCGGGTAAAAAGCACATACCACGAGTGAGAAAAGCTAAACTGAATTGTGTATTAATTTTGATATTTCATCACCTCATTAAAAGTTCAAAGACGGCTAAGGAACACAAAGCCACATGTGTAACAAATGGGCTAATTGAAAGCAAAGGCATGAAATGTCGGGAGTTGTAGCAATCTTGCATGCAGACACAACCTAACTGGGTTTCAATGGGAAGCGTCTTCTCAAAGTCTCATGTGTCAGTCTGTTGCCATTAGCCAAATTAGCATGTTTTCCTATCGTTTGTTTGCCCTAGTCTGTTTTCAGCATGTCTTGAGGATAGAGGGCTAAGTAACTTCTCAGTGGAGCATGGGGGTTTGCATCCATCCACATGGGTTGAGAAACCCACCTTTCTTCTACTGTCTTCCTTCTTTTAACTCATAGAAGACTGGGAGTAAACACATTTTATATCTTTCTATCTCAAAGTGGTATAAACATGATTTATTACATACAAAAGGGATGAGATGAAGCTGAGTTTATGGTATTCCCTCTATCACATTTCCCTGTGCTGTGGGCTGAGTGTTTACACTTTTATGCTCTGCTAAATAAGGCAATCAACCAAATTAAAAAAAAATTGCAACATGAAATGCATACTGCAAAACAATATTATAACTAGACATGGGCACAACTTGGCGAAATTGTCGTTTCCGTTTTCGGTTATCGTTTCCGTTACGTAACGGAAATGGTAACGATAATTAAGCTGTCCTGGGCTGCTTGCACGAGGCTGGGGGGGGGGGTCATCCTCGTCATCTGTCTCGCTGCATGCCATGCAGTGGGGGGATCCAAAATGGCGACCACAATTTTTCTTTGAAATCGTGGTCAAAAAAACACACCAAATCACCACAGAAACATGTGAGATTTATTTATTTTAAATGCCTGAATTTTTATAGTAGCAGCAGTGGGTTTTTTATAGCAATAAAACGTCGCATTGATTTTATTTTATTTTATTTTATTTTTATTTTTTTAGACCTGCTCATTTGGGCTGGGCATGGGATGGGACCATGCAAATTTTTTGAACCATTCCACCAATGGCATCGCCAGGTTTTTGACTGACACTTCTGGATGCCGGCACCTTCCAGAAATCGCAGTCGGGTGTATGGATGTGGTTGAGGGAGGAGGGCTGGCTGCTGGTACTGGTGTGATCCGATCGAGATTGAGGAGGGAGGCTGGAGGCTTTAGGATTTAAGTTAGGCAGGCAGGGAGGGAATTAAATTTAGAAAATAATTTCTTTGATTCTCTGCAGCTTTGTCTGCTGAAGGGAATAGCAGTTTATTCTTTATTTCTTCTCTGGCAGTTTGTGAGGATTTTTTTCTGATATTGGATAAAGGGGGAGGTTTGACTGGGAATGGGAGGTGTGGATTTATTTTAAAAATATATTATATACTACCATTTATTTTCTATTTTCCCAACTTCAATTTGCTTGCACACACACACATTTGGGGTGCAAGCCAAGAACAGAAACTCTATCCTTCCTAAGTGATATCCTAACTGCCCACTCGCCCATCCACCCGCGCCGCCACCCACCTGCGGCCCGCGCCGCCACCCGCCCACTCGCCCACCCGCGGCCACCGCCCACCCATGGCCCACCGCCACCGCCCCCCGCCCGCACCTCCCCCTGCCCCCCACCCCGCCCGCTGCCTAGGGCGCAAAAACACCTAGCGCCGGCCCTGATTGCAGGACGCCCCTATGGTCTGGGAAGTCAAATCGCGCTAAATTGTGGTGGAAACGACAAACAACAAACGGAAATGACAAATTTTTGAAAAATTTCGTGACAAATGGAAACAAGCCGAAATGGACCCATTCCAACAAACGAAAACTCAAAACATCATTTTTTCTGGTCGTGCCCATGTCTAATTATAACCAATATTATAAGCAAAAATGAGAAAGCAGGTACATCTAGAGCACTTAAGCCTCCAAAAGAAATAGTGCCTTTCCAAAGTGAATGCATTTCTTATGCACTACCTTACTTCTTTCCCTAGAAAGAGTGTCAGTGACTAAATAGGCTTCCAAGGATATAACAGGTTTGACTCCCTACTTTTTGAAAGCTGTCAGAAGCTGGCGGTGTGTAGAGGAGTCAGGGAGGAAGCATGCCGGTGGAAATGAGCTTCCTCAGCATATCACAGGAGGAGGGCTCTTCCTATGGAGTCATGATAAGCATTGTTATCACAGTGGTGAGATAACGCAGGGATGTCTGCCTATGTAGATTACTTCAAATAGTCTAATGTGCCTATGCTTCTATCATAGCTGTTGCAAAGAGAGTATCCCTTCCAGAACGATCTTCGAGATGTCAGTCCTGAATGGTACATATATTAATTGTTTTCTGCTAATTTTCTGCAGGTGCAATTGACAGAGAATGAATAAAGGATGGTTGAAGTCTGGGCATGGATAGGATTAAGGAATGGAAATACAAGCTACTGTACATATAACACTACTTCAAAATGGCAACAAAACGCTGGTGAAGTTTCTTCCCCAGCATTAAATGGAAGCAAGAGGTGTGCGATGGGAATAATAATATCCTAAATCTTCTTGCATAAAGTAAGCACATTCATAAATTTCAGTTGTCCCTCACTGATAAATAAAATGTCCCTGCCATAATTATTGAGGCCATGTGTGGCTTATTGTGAGGGATTTTGAAAGACTGAGAGGAGGGTCTCTGGAAAGACCTTAAAAAAACAGAAAGAGTTGGGTGTCATCCACACAGTTGTGATACCAAGCCTCAAAATTATGGACAGCTTCTGTTAGGTTTTTCATGTACTGTATATGTGAAATGGTACAGACTGAATCATGAATCCCTGGGACATTCCACAGTTCTCCAGCAACACTCTCATTCACCAAATAATACCATGCAAAGGAAAACCCCAGAAACTGACTCCATTTTTCAGCAGTTCACCACTTCTCACCCAACATAAAGCTATTGTCAGGGCTGTTTTTCAGCAGGCATGAATGGCAGAAGAGCAAATTTTGTCTTATCTGTGTATTTATTTTGTTTTCAATCAGCCAGAGCTGCAGTAAACTGTGTTACCTATGAAAATTTTATGTCTTGAAACCCGTTTTCTGAAATTTCCCCAAATTTAACACAGAGCAAGAGTAGACTTTCCACTATATTTGTGTCAAATTTGATAGTGTTCTGAAACCCAGTATTTAAGTTAGATTTTTTGGTTTGGACCTCTCCCCTTTTTAGTATTACCTGGTAGACCATGACTTTTCTCAGCTGTGCAACTATGGCCGTTACTTCACGAAGTGCATCGCTTCGCAGCGGGATTGCCTTCGCTTTGAATGCGGTGGCGGTCACGTGGTCTCCCTTCGGTAACCACTTGTAGCATTTTCTTCTGTGTGAAAACCAGAAGGCCCCATTGTTTTAGGAGGGAGTTGGGAGGAGCTGCTAATGGACAGGCTCCAGCTAGTCCAACACCGGCCTTCGGAGGCGTAGCCTGTTGTTTGCTGACTAATGGCCAGCAAAAGGTCAGAAGTTCATTCAGAGGGACTGACCCTTAGGAACACATATGGACCGTACCACTGTTACTGAGAAGGGGCCGAGATATATGCTTGTCTGTTTACTCACTCATCAAGTTTTTAAAAAAATATTTGCAAACATTGCAATGCAACCTTTTCATTTCTTGGGGCGTACCTGTGATTTTGTTATTAGACGTTTGTTAAGGAGGCCATGAAATTAATTAGGATAAATACTAGCACCACAAAAATGGTTCCTTCTAACAGGGCAGAGGCAAAGTCCCGTTGGTTTATCGAGGCACCGGTACTCAAGTGTCAATGACTTCATAATTCACAGGGCATTGGCTCTTTTATGGGGGGATGGGGGGTGGAAATGTTGGGGGGGGGAACACCACAGTAATAAACCAACCAGCAGACGATGTTGTTTGAATGGGTTTTTTGGGGGGTGGGTGGGAATGGGGCCAATGTTGAGGGGGGGGGAAGCACGACTGTAGTAATCCAAGCAGCAGGCGATGTGTTTCATACAGCTTTGCCTCTAAATGTTTGGAAACATAAGTCATGCTGTTTAAACTCTGTATATGCTCAGAGGCACGATTCGCGCAGCAACATTTTATGGCTGAATCAAACGGGAGGCGACATCACTACAGGGAGTCTGGTGAAGGAATTAATATAACCGTTCGATGCACCGCAACCCATCTGTCAGTTGCTGGTTATTTCAACGGCTGGTTTTTTTTGGGGGGTGGGAATGGGGCCAATGTTGAGGAGGGGGAAGCACGACTGTAGTAATCCAAGCAGCAGGCGATGTGTTTCATACAGCTTTGCCTCTAAATGTTTGGAAACATAAGTCATGCTGTTTAAACTCTGTATATGCTCAGAGGCACGATTCGCGCAGCAACATTTTATGGCTGAATCAAACGGGAGGCGGCATCACTACAGGGAGTCTGGTGAAGGAATTAATATAACCGTTCGATGCACCGCAACACATCTGTCAGCTGCTGGGTTATTTCAACGGCTGGTTTTTTTGGGGGGGTGGGAATGGGGCCAATGTTGAGGGGGGGGGGGAAGCACGACTGTAGTAATCCAAGCAGCAGATGATGTGTTTCATACAGCTCTGCCTCTAAATGTTTGGAAAAATAAGTCATGCTGTTTAAACTCTGTATATGCTCAGAGGCACGATTCGCGCAGCAACATTTTATGGCTGAATCAAACGGGAGGCGGCATCACTACAGGGAGACTGGTGAAGGAATTAATATAACCGTTCGATGCACCGCAACACATCTGTCAGCTGCTGGTTATTTCAATGGCTGGTTTTTTTTGGGGGGTGGGGATGGGGCCAATGTTGAGGGGGGGGGAAGCACTACTCTCGTAACGTGCTGCTAAAGTAAACGTGTGGCGGTAACATCCGGGAATCGAGGTAAACAACGCCAACGAGTTGCCACAAGAATGTAAACAAGACAAGCGTATCGTGTTTTACACAAACACCACCCCATGGCCATAGCAGCAATTAACAAAAAAAGGGGGGGAGCGGGCAGGGGAAAACAGTGACACCTGGCGTTTGAAGGGTGGGGAAAAAAGGAAAGGCATGAGACACCGGGGTACAGATGAAGTTGCATAACAAGCACAAATATCTGCACATTGTAAATAAAGACAGCAAGAACTGAAAAACCGGTTAACCGAAATATCGATGCATCAATATTTCGGAGCAAAAGTAACTCCCAAAAAAAAAAAAAAAAAAAAAAACACCAGTCCGCACGTGACGTTGAATGCGAAGCGGGATGCGAAGTAAAAAGATTCCCGGCCGCTGGCAGGGGAATCACTCACCCCGCTTGGAGCACGGTAAAGGGGGCGTGGTCGGGGTGACATCGCAGGCAAAAAGGAGGAGCGTGCGGACTGAAACGATCGATTCGCACAGAAATGAGGGCTTGCCGCAAAGCGAGCGGTTCGTGAAGTAACGGCCTATGAGGCTCCTGCCCAGTCATAGCTAACATCCAATCGGACTAGAGAGAGCTTTAGGGATGTTCCCCAGAAGAAGTGGGCTATACTGTATTTATCTTCCCTTTAAGCAAAGGATTGTGTCTGCTGGTTTTTATTGTTTCAGCTTTTCTCAAAATGGAGAGAAAGCCATTCTCACTCTATTTCTCTCTGAACATCAAGTGTCTTTCTGGATGTCTTGAGTACTATATAAATAGATACCTGAAAAGCACAAGTCAAGGAAGACACTATAACTTTGACCTTTGGTAGACATACAGATGCTTTTTGAGTTTTGCTTTCCAGATGCACATTTCTGAAAAACAAACAAACTTTACTGTTATTTTATTTCCCTGATTTCATACTGTGGATTCTTTCTGAATACCTTACAAAAAAGCTTCAGTTAAGCACTTAAAAACTTAATAGATCTTCTGACAAGAATGTCACTTAAAATGCTTAGTTCCATTGAAGAGTAGATTTTAGGGATTTGAATTGGGAAAGCTTTTGAATTTCATTCTTTTAGGGGTCTTTTGGGTATGGATCCTTCCATTAAACATGAAAGGTACTGGCTCTTTCAAATTCTTTCTTTTGGGGTTTCCCCACCTGGATTTGGTCTACCATTCAATTAAAAGCCCTTTAGAACCTTTCTTAGACTACAGTAAAAAAGCAGGGGTAAAACAGACAACAGAGAGCTAACTCAAACCCTAAAGTACACATTAACACTCCTTTGAAAGAGCAGGGGCAAGACAGCTATCCTTACCACCATTAAAAAATCAATCTAACAGGGAAATCATCTTCCAACACAAACACATGTGTGTGTGGGGGGGGGGGGGGGGGAGATAAATAACACTCCCACAACTCCCTCTTGCTAAAATCAAGAGAAGCAATGACACAAATAAAGTCAAAAATTCTAATCAAAAAGAAAAACAACAAGAATTTGTGAAGATTTCTCTCACTCCTATCACTCCATGTCATCTCTTCTTTGAGTCCACCAGCAGCTTTCAGCAGCAGGCAACAAGTATAGTCAAGGAAAGGAAAAGAGGGAGGGGGGAAGGTGTGCATGTGGGAAATATCCTTTAAAAAAGATGGAAAGGCTCCACAGGCACAGAATGCAATCAAGATGGAGGGCACCAAGGACCTCAGCAGCATACAGATCCCACAGAGAAAGAAGGACAGAAACAAAAGAGCACTGTTCATTGGAAGCCACAACCAATCCAAGTTCTTCTGCAACTCAAAAATTCTGCTTTTCTCCAGACATTCTGACTGGCCTCAAGGCAAAAGTCTTATTGATGCTGTTTATATAAACACTTCTCTGGAATTTAACAGACAAGAGGTGAAGGAAAGAGAAACATAAGAGGACAATACAAAAGAATCTGAAGCTTTTGTAAGCTTCTCTTTTGATAAAATGAAATATCTGAATTCCAGGTGTTCTCTTTTGGAATTAAATGAAATAGCACAAATATGAAAGAAAGAGGCTGTAGTTGTAGACTTCTGGGGCAGCCATCTACAACTTCAAGGTTTGAGAGGTGTAAGCAGGATGGGGGAGGGGGTAGATCTGAGAGAGTGAGCGAGCCTCGAATGTTAAAATAAGCATGGGCTAGATAAAATGTAAAAAGAACTTAGTATGTAATGCCATAACCTTTGGAGGCAAGTTACCCCAAGCTAAGAAATCACTATAGATAGTATCTCCAGCTCTATACTGAGCTATACAACTCAATATGAAACAAACCACGCCTACAGTTATTTCATAACTAGGGCAATTTGCCTCCGAAGGTAATGCCATTTAGGCTACACCAGTGAATCTAGATAAAAGATTTGAGCCAATAAGTTCCATTTGCTTTCTTGATTACTTTTTGCGATTCGTGTTAAAATTTCATTAATTCTGTTATCAGTGTATTATAACTCAGTCATACTTTAATAATTTCAAGTACCATAATTTTTTTCTAATTTGTGTTACACCTATACATATCTCCACCCATTTCTCATATATTTCTATTGCTTTGTGTAGTATTTCAATCATTGTAGAATTAATTTTACTTTTGGTGCAATTGGCTTAATGATCCTTCTTCATACATTCACTGGAGCAAATAGAAATACAGGAGGAAAGAGATCAGCCTTCTGAAAGGAGTTCCTTCTGTTCATGAACATTCAGAGGGACACGGGAGAGTGAGGCACAGTCACATCTGTTTGTACCCAGAAGAAAACGTAAGCAAGTTTGCAAGTTTGATGAGACATTGCCCTACAGCATAAAACATGACTAAGGAATGCTGGCAGTTGTAGTCCAAGGATTTGACTTTTCCGAACTCTTCATCAAATTGTTGTTGGCGAGGATTTGTAGCATGGGCAGCTCATGAACTGGGACAGAGATTCTCACTCCAGCATTTTAAGATGATGCCTCCTGCAACCTTGCCCAATCATAAACCATTATAGGCTACTTAATCCATCCCTGATCAACATGGGGCATGCAGAAATATAGCGTCTCAAAGACATGGTGGTTCAAGCTCCACATGAAGGCCTCCAGCAAAAAGAAAGCCACCCACCATTTCCCTTGCTAACAGATTGTTTTGACAAGCTGCTGTTACTGTTAGCTCCCTTGTAGTGTTCCAGTGAAATCTGCCTTCCTGTAACTAGATGCTACTACACCTAGCACTGCTCTCTGCAGCTGCAGGGAACAACTAATGCCTTTCTCCTATATTTAATTTTAAGAACATATTTGCAGTGTCCATTTATAGCAGTTTGTTGCCATTTGAACTACCATGGCTCTAACCCAATCCAGGAATCCCAGGATTTGTAGTTTGGTGAGGTAGTTCTCTCAGTTCAGCAGAGGACACTAGATCTGTCCAGCAGAAAGAGAAAAATTACCTCATCAAACTACTGCTGGGTAGGTTTTACAAGGTGTGAGAGCAGAAACTATTAAGTTCCCTCTCGGTGACAGAATAAGGACTGCATAGACCAGTAGTTCTCAACCTTCCTAAAGCTGCAACCCTTTAATACAGTTCCTCGTGTTGTGGAGACCTCTTGCCCTGCTTGGAAGAGGCCACAAGCCCCCTTTGGCAGGCCACTGCCACAGGTGCCATAGAGAACTTCCTCTATAGGCACCCTCAGCCAATCGCAGCCTCCGGGCCATTGACTGACAACCCCTCCAACCTATAAAGCTGTAATTCACTCTTCCCCCCCTTCCTCCTCCTCCTCCTCCTCCAGACCCAAGCCGTTTGTGCCTTTTTCTTCATTGGCTCATGGTGACTCCTGTGAAATGGTCATTTCACCCCCCCAAGGGGTCCTGACTCCCAGGATGGGAACCACTGGCATAGACCCACAGGGTGTTAGTCCCACAAGAAAGCAGGAGAGGCAGTTTAAAACAACAAAAAGTTACATTCAAGATATAATAACCATGTGCTGTCTCTTCAATTCTGACATAAGGTGACCCTTTTCAGAGTTTTCCAGGTCAAGAATGCTCTGACGTGGTTTACTATTCCCTTCCTCTTGGAGCATCCTGGGACTGTGCAGCTTGCCCAAGGCCACACAGGCTGGCTCTTCTGAGATGTACAGTGAGGAAATGAAGTCTCAACCTCTGCCTCTCCTGCCAGATATCTAAACCACTGAGTTATCCAGCCAGCTATATTCAAGTTAAAACACATAACCTTAATGGTAAATAACTAGAAGGGGCACCTGGGGGGAGCGATCCCATGTATCGGTTCACTCTTTGAATCAGGAATGGAAAGAAAATAAGGATAGGTAGAGCCAGAGAATATCAGTCTAACAATAGATGCAGGACAAATTGGAGGTCAAGAGTTGAAAAGGACAGTCTTTGCTCTGAAAAAAGTCTGTAAATGTATTTGCTTGAATATAATTAAAACTCCTCAGTGAAATTAGAGAGTACTGATCATGCAGAAAGTTGAATCCACATTTAATTAAGCACAAGTAGAGACCAGAACTGTTATCAAATCTTCTGATCTGAGCTCCAAGTCCAAATCTGAGCCATTTGCCTAGAGACAGTCTGGAAGGTAAACCAGGCGGGTACTGTACATTTGCATGTGCAGAGGCAGCAGGCTGTCATCCTTTCCCAGAGATGGCTCCTGCCTCTGTGCATATGTTGGACTATCAGCGGGCAGGCAGGAGCATGGGTGGGGGCAGTAGCCAACTCCTGGAAGGGAAGCTGGGCCTGATGCCTTGGAGGCAGCAGTGGCAGGAACAGACAGGGGCGTGGTGTGGGGAGGGCAAGGGGGGCAGGGCAATCTGGGTGCAGCAATGAGAGGGTGCCAAATCGCCTACCACCCCCCACCATCTCCAAATCTGGCTGCAGGCAGGCATGTGTGCACCTTGGCTGCAGCACCCCCCTCCTCCTCCTCCTCCTCCTCCTCCTCCTCCTCCTCCTCCTCCTCCTCCTCCTCCTCCAACTCTTTGTTGCAATGCACGGGAGAGGTATGGTGCATCCCACGCCCACTCCATGCCCGCAGGGGAGAGCCAGAGTGGCGCAAAAATAACTTTGGCCCCAGATGCCCCCAAACCTTGCTATGCCACTGGGAAAAGGCACAGATGCTCATTCCTAACAGGGACTCAGTGCAGCTCAGAAGAATGGGTCCAAGTCATGGGTCAAGTCTGAGTCTTAAAATCAACAAAGAAGCAAGCAAATAAAAAAAACTTCTGAGTAAAGTCTGAGTCAAATATCCAGTGTAATTTTCATTGGACTTGACAGGAAGTGGTAGATGCCCACTTCATACTTATCTGCCTAATGTCAGGACTCAGGAGCAGAGTAGGCAGATCCTCAAAAGCAAGATGAGTATGCTGGAGGGAGAACTAACACATACAATCCCATCCCTTTTCCACTTGTAGTTGTCACATGTGATTAGATCAGCTTTTCAAAATTAGTTTCAGGCATTTGCTTTTGTAATAAAGTCAATACTTCGTATCTAAAGCTCCCTCATTATATGCAGATCTTTATGCAACAGTCAATTCCAGGAAACCTCAAATTAGCTCTTATTTTACTCCTTCAGGACTTTCAGAGGTTGTTTCAATCAGTTTCAATCAGTTACCAACAATTGACTGACTCCTTCCCTCTTCCCTTCCACCAGGCTATTGCAAACCTATCCCTCCAGGGAAGATCTGAGGGAGTCTGCAGGCAATTGTGACATGAGGAGATGTTACTGAGTTATTGTCTTCATGTTGTTGTTGTTGTTCAGTCGTTCAGTCGTGTCTGACTCTTCGTGACCCCATGGACCAGAGCTCGCCAGGCCTTCCTATCGTCCTCTGCCTCCAGGAATTTGGTCAAATCCATATTGGTTGCATCAATGACACTGTCCAACCACCTCATTCTCTGCCATCCTTTTTTTCCTTTTGCCTTCAATCTTTCCCAACATCAGGGACTTTTCCAAGGACTCCTCTCTCTCTCCTGAGGTGGCCAAAGTACTGGAGCCTCAGCTTCAAAATCTGTCCTTCCAGTGAACATTCAGGGTTGATTTCTTTCAGGATGGATAGGTTTGATCTCCTTGCAGTCCAGGGGACTCTCAAGACTCTCCTCCAGCACAACAGCTTAAAAACATCGATTCTGCGGCAATCAGCATTCTTTATAATCCAGCTCTCACTTCCATACATCACTACTGGAAAAACCATAGCTGATCTGAGCCCCATTGTCTTCATACAATGTGGTTAAATATTTCTATATTATAGTTTAAAAATTCAGTTATCATATTTTTATTTTTTCTGGTATTTAAATATTTTGTAATGCATCTTGGGTCCCTGTCAAGGTGGGATAGAAATTAAACAGGACACACAGACAGAAAGATAGGGAAGGCTGGTGTAGTTTAATTCTCATAGGATGTCTTCAGATGTGATATCACTACTGTACCCAGTGGGTTTATTGGCAGTGATCTAGTCCTGCAAACTTATCTGGAGCAGTGAATACATGCACCCATCATTCCAAATCTCTCAGAATGCCTAAAAGTGAAAAATAGAGACACCTGATGTTCTTGAGCAGTCTTGATTGAGCCTGTCAAATTAGCCAGAGTTAATAAGAAGTGACTCAGGGGCCCAGATAATGCCTGCACACTGCCTTCCCCATTTTTGATTGTTGCCTTCTTCACTTTTCTTGTGCACCACAGGAAACCTGGTACTCCTCCTGATAATATCATCTATACATTTCATACACACTGAGATTTTAATATGATCAAAAAAGCTAAAGGAATAGGAGGAGATAGGGAGGAGGGCTGAAACATATCTGTACCCAAGTTGAATCTGAAGCAATACATACTTAAAGCAAATGACTTCCAGATGTTGAACAAGACCCATAGATATGTGAAAGAAAGCAGATGGTGAAGGGCGGTATGAATGATGCAGTATATGCTTTTTTCTTTTAAAAAAAGCATTGAAAAAATCCTGGAAGAAAACAAGCTGATATACTACCAAACTGGATGGCCTCTCAGCAGTGTATCATATATGCCTCTTAGAAAGAGGCTAAGCAGTCACTACAATCTAGTTCAGTGTCTCAGAAAATGGAAGTCCAATTTAGAATGGACCACATGAGTTAAAGATCAATTATGCATGGATGGAAACTCAACATGCAAGGTATACTTGAACATAATTGTGCTGCCAAGATTTGGAGGGGATTCGTTTCTTGTCTCTGCTGCCTTTTACGCTATTCCATCTGTTCCATTTACTGAGAGTCTTCGATTAACATTGTTGATGGAATTTGTTTGAGGTTGTGGTCTGAGATTGCATCCATGTAGAAGTTTGTCACTGTTGGTTGTTTCAACCTATCACTCTCCTGTACCTGTGACTATACTAGACATTTTCAAACACCTAAAGAGGGCTTATGTCTCGGAAGGCATGGTGCACTTAAAGGACTCAATCTATATTATAACCACAGACAATATGGTTCTGAAAGTGGGTCAGGAGGAGCACCAGGCCAACTCAAGTATGCACAGAGGGAAAAGGCATTGGCTTTATGGGTATTAACAGGTTAAGCATTGATAAAAATGCAGGAAGGGAAGGAAGAATCTCACCATGAGGTGAAGCAAGTACCTTTCAGATTTAGGCTGAATATGTTATAAGGGCTGGCAGGATCCTATTGCAGAAGAAGATGAAGATTGGGTAGACGATGAAGTGCCATGGCAGGCAAAGAGAGGGCTAGACTTAATCTGGGTTGGCACTTATTCTGTCTTGGGAAGGCATGTTGCTTTCGATGGATGGAAGGTCCAGGACAAAGCAAGGTAGAAACCAGATGGCTGGCATCTTCCTCCTGACTAAATAAATAATAATGGATATTAATCAACTGTATGTAAATGAGAGGGTTGAAATGGGGGTTATGTTCCTTGTTTGTGACTCAACAGAAACCAGTCTTCCTTGTGCCTTTGTAGCAGAGGAACTGCCATGCAGCTCAGTACAAGTGGCAGATGTGACACATAGCTAATATCTTTGTTCTTTTTGAATTAGGCTGTCTCTGTGTTTTAAGAGAAACTTGGAAAATAAATTTCCAAATTATTTAAGATTCTCCCTTCCAGAGTGAGAGTCAGATGGGGTCTGTTTATTTTCTATGTCAGGATTTCTATAATTTATGCACAGTCTCTCTGCAACAGTCTAAAGGAATAAAAGGTATAAACCTATTGGTTTTTTTTAATCTTTAAGATGCAACACATGTAGGTGGTAGAGGTGGACAAAATGAAAGAGAGATAGAGAGAAAACAGGTGAAGGAGGACTGACTAATTGTTTTAAAAGATGCAAATAACCCACTCAATGGTTCTACTTCTTAAAAGTCCACACAATTAGGCTGCAACAATGGTAGTTCTCAGTAATTTCTACAAATTGCCCAAAATATGAATTTTGCACAATGCGCACAGTTTATTCAATTTGTATAACAATGATTGAGTGGATACCAGAAAATCTCTCTCTCATCCCAGAGTGAGGGGGGGATATTTTTTATTCCTTGACCTCACCTGTGAAGATGAGAGAACCAGGCCTGTGTCTCAGTTACAAATCCAAAGGGACAAGGCACATAGGACTTTTCCTTCCTAACACATCACTTCAGATTTGTTCTCAGACATTGAAGGGACGTCTCCATTTTGGCACACTGTTACTTCTCCTTCCCCCTCCACCTCTCAGAGCCTTATTATTACAATCACTTAGAATGTGTTCCCCAGGTGACAGGAGATATCTCACAGAAAGCATAAAAATGTCCTCTGAGCTCTCATACAATTTAATGTGTCTGAACAAAGTGCTTCCTTTCGGCCAGACTTTTGATATTTTATGATGGACGTACACTTTACTTTACTGTTCAGTCAGCAGAATTCATTCCAGTTGGATATTCTCATTTGGATCACTCATGGAAAGGGTCCTTGACATTTGTCCTAGCTGCATGTTTTCTCATCTGACATACAGTACATAGAGTGGATTTGGTCCCAGACTCAGCTAATTGTTGTTGGTTTCCATTCAAGGGACCGCCTAGTCTTGAATTCAAATCAAATCAAATCAACCTTTATTGGCATTAGGACAAAATAAAACAACACAACGAGTGAAAATAAGGTACAGCAAGGAAGGAAATCAAACACAGAACAGGTGATTCTAATATATGCATTAGCTACTCAAACCAATGAGGTGTGGAATAGGGAAACCGAGATCCTCATGCTGCTATAATCTCAGAGGCAAAGGAGGCCACCTTATCCAAATAGGAGGTGACTTGCGTAGAGAGAAGGAACCTAAGCTTAACCAAGTCTTCCCACCCTTGCATTCTATCGAGAATCGAGGATATATATTTCTTACGAAGTGCATCGTGAATTGGGCAATGAAAGAAGATGTGTTCAAGTGTTTCAATGGCATTAGTTTGACATGGACAGATTCTCTGGGAGTAAGGGATTCCATTGAACCTGCCTGACAATAGTGCAGAGGGGGGAGGAATTATATCTGGCAAGTGAATAGGCTCTATGCACTTCGGGACATGTTAGGTAAGTCAGAAGAAAAGCAGGCTTCCCAGGTAGGACTGGGATGTTAAATTGAAGTGGGGAGCTGATGGTATTAGCTTCACTGCACTGTTCTTGCCATTTGATGTTCAATAGCCTGTCTTTAATAGTCCTATATGCTTCAGATTGACTTAACATGCCAAGCTGCTCAATGTCCAATCCCGCTACTTTAAGAGTGGTAAGAACATCGGAGATCTCGACTGGGAAGCCAGGATCTATCAAAGGTTGATATAATAAATGGGTATGAACTGGGTTGTAGAGGATTCCAAGCCAGAATTTAATAGCTCTTAATCTGGCCAAGGTCTTCAGCCGTATCATGCCAGTTTCTAAGCAAAGAACGGTGTATGGGACACATTTAGGGAGTCCTAGGATTCTCCTCAAAAAAGAGGCTTGAATACTCTCCACTGTGTGATCTATAACTTTATACCAAATTGGTGATCCATATAAGATTTGAGAGAGGGTTTTGGCCTTGAATATTGCCAGGGAAGCTGGTACATACCGATTACTATAACTAAAAAAGAATTGTGAAATTGCGCTAGCAGAAATCTTACATTAATTTAGGATATACTTGTGATGGAAGATCCAGCTATGCCTATAATTGTAGTGAACACCCAGGTACTTAAATGACTTTACCTGCTTCTGTGAAGATTCTCAGTCATCCAGGTTCGTTTAACTGGGAGTTGAGTCATGGCTACTGGACTTCTTTTTTTGAGAGATAGAAACGTTTCGCTGTTCATCCAAACAGCTTCATCGGTCTGAATACAGCTAGTGCAAGAGACCTTCTTATAGTCAGCTTGACCTCTTGTCCCCTGGTCTGATTGGCTCATAAGATGAACAAAGCCTGAATAGGCTCGCTAGGGAGACATTAGTGTCCATGGCCTTAAGGTAAACAATGGCCTAAGGTGCTGAAACCCATCAAGAATGGGTCGTTAGCTGTGACCTGGTGGTGAAGGCTCCTTGATTTGCCTGGGTAGTTTGGAAAGTACAGCCTGATAAGTAGCAGATAGACTATGCCGGAGCCCACCACCTCTGCTGAGGGAGGGATTTTCAATGCTAACATGAATGGCTTCCCTTACTCCTCTCTCAAACCACCTCTCTTATTTGTCTAATATGTGTACATCCTCATCTTTGAAAGAGTGGCCTTTTTCCTTCAAATGGAGGTGTACTGCTGATTCTGGTCCTGAGCTGTTACCTCTCCTATGTTGGGCCATTCTTCTGTTTAATGGCTGTTTAGTTTCTCCAATGTAGAGGTCTGAACACTCTTCACTGCATTGGACTGCATATACTATATTGCTCCTTTTATGGTTTGGTATCGGATCCTTTGGGTGGACAAGTCTCTGCCTTAGTGTGTTCATGGGTTTGAAATAAACAGGGATGTGGTGTTTGCCAAAAATCCTTTTAAGCTTCTCCGACACTCCCGCCATGTAGGGAATGACCAGGTTCTTCTGTCGGGTCTGGGTCTCAGACTGATCCCTTGTTCTTCTGGGATGGCCCACTGCTTTGTTGAAGGCCCACCTTGGATATCCACAGGCCTTAAGTGCTGTCTTCAGGTGCCTGTCTTCCTTCTTCTTGGCTTCTGAGGAGGTGGGGATGCTCTCTGCTCTGTGGCTTAGGGTCCTGATGACTCCTAGTTTGTGTTGTAATGGATGGCGGGAGTCAAACAGTAAGTATTGATCTGTGTGGGTGGGTTTCCTGTAAACTTCTACTCCTAGGCCACGGTCAGGTCTGATGATGACTGCACAATCCAGGAAAGCCAGCCTGTTGTCTTGGGTGTCTTCCCTAGTGAACTTAATATTAGGATCTACTGCATTGATGTGGTCTGTAAAGGCCTGTACTTCCTGCGTCTTTATTTTAACCCAGGTATTATCTACATACCTGAACCAGTGGGATGGTGTTGTCCCTGGGAAGGTGTTGAGTGCCTTCTTCTCCACTTCTTCCATGTATAAGTTTGCTACAATTGGTGACACTGGGGAACCCATGGCACAGCTTCTGTCTGTAGAAGTCCCCTCTGTACATGAAATATGTGGTGTTCAGACACAGGTCCAGGAGCAGGCCTATCTGGTCTGGGTTGAGGCGGCTTCTGGAGGTGAGGGTGCTGTCTTCTCTTAATCTTCTCTTTACCATTATTAGCGCATCAGTGGTGGGTATGCTGGTAAAGAGTGATGTAACATCAAAGGATACCATGGTTTCCTCTGTATCCAGTTTGAGCTCCCTGACTTTAGAACAGCGAAACGTTTCTATCTCTCAAAAAAAGAAGTCCAGTAGCCATGACTCAACTCCCAGTTGACTTTACCTGCTCTATAACATTACCCTTACAAAGCATTTATGGGCAGTCCATTTTCTCGCAAAGACCATTATTTTAGCTTTGGAGTAATTGACCTCCAATTTGTTGGCTGAGAAATAGTCGGTGGCGCTATTAAGTAAGCGTTTAAGACCTATCGTAGTGCGAGAGAGAAGTATTGCATCATCGGCGTACAAAAGCAATGGAAGTTGCGTCAGACCCAGTTTTGGGCAATGGCTATTCACATACCTCAGATTAGGAGCTAAGTCATTTAGGAAGAGGTTAAAAAGTGTTGGGGCCAGAATGCAGCCCTGCTTCACTCCTTTATTTGTTTTGAAGGATTGAGTTAATTTGCCATTCTGAGAGCATCTAACCATACATGAAGTATTGGCATGCAAGGCTCTAATTAGCAGAAGTAGCCTTTGATCAATATTCCATCTGGATAATTTATCACAAAGTAGCTCTCTATCTTCAGAATCAAAAGGACCCTTCAGGTCAAGGAAAGCCACATAGGGTCTAGCCTTAGATATCTTGACCTGTTTATAGACCAAGTGTGAAAGGATAGCGCAGTTATCTAATGTAGATTTGCCCTGACAGAATCCTGATTGCTCAGGGCCTAAGATGTTCTCGGTGTCTATCCAGGAGGAAAGTTTATTGCTTAGGTATTTGGCATAAACTTTGCCAATTACCGATAATAGGCTGATAGGTCTGTAATTCTCTGGGGAATTAGGGTCCCCCTTTTTGTAGATAGGAACAATTGTGGCCAGAGATGGGCACGACTTAGCGGTATTCCCGTTTCCGTTTCCGTTACTCGGTTCCGTTACTCTACGGAAACGGTAACGGGAATTACTCCGCCAGACTTCGAGCTCGAACCGACGAACGAACAATTTTGGTCTGATTTGTCGTGCTCGTTCCTTGCATCGCGCGATCGCGCGATGCCACGCGGCACAGAAAAAAAGTTTTTAAAAGTTAAAAAAAACCGGTTCCCGGCCGAAAAGCAGGCGAAAAAATGCTTTTTTTTAAAAAGTTTTTTAACTTTTTAAAACTTTTTTTCTGTGCTGCTTGGCATCGCGCAATCTCCGCGATGCCATTAACGACAATGAAAAACCCGACCCAATTTTCTTTTTTCGGGTCGGGTTCGAGCTGGAGCTGTGTAATTATCGTTACCGTTTCCGTTACGTAACGGAAACGATAACTGAAAACGGAAATGACAATTTTGCCGCTCCATGCCCATGTCTATTTCCCACAAAACACCCTTCAACCAAAAAAGATTTGATGCCTAATTCACTGAAGCACTTTGATGTCACCTTTTCTACATTAGAAGCTGCATTTAAAGAAGGAAACAAACGGTATTCATTCAAATGCATTTCAAACACAACCCATGACTTTTTAACAATATATTTTTAGGAAACAATAAAGTCACAATTTCTTAAAAAATAAAATGTTTAGGACTTTTCTCCCCCACCTCCTTACTTCTCCATTCCAAATCGCCCTCTTCAGAAGCTGTTCCAGAAAGACCATCTGTAGTGTTGCATGCATTTACATCAAATGTAAGACACTTGCTTCAGATGCTTAAGTTCTGTCATCATGGAATGGGGGGACAGGGGAAATTAAAGAGATGGTACCTGAAAAATGGCATATATGAGTACTCTGATAACGTGTCAAGACAAGTGCTGGAGAAAGCAATACCTTTGTTAGATGACTACAACATTTCCAATGATGAGTGTGCACTTTTGTGTTTAAAACCCACTTCTCCATGCCGCGTACTAGTGGATAGTACAGAAAAATTATAAAATAGTGTCTCAAGAATACGTGGCAGAGGTCCGCCAATTATGATTCTTGAGGTGAGCTCCAAGCTGATTACAAATGGCCTTGGGAGGGGTTGGTTGGTTGGTTGAATGGTTTAGCCTGGATAACATGTGGTTGGAATTTTCCATCCAGCTATTCAAAGGGAGGACAGTAAATGAATCTTTATATACCTCTCCCTGTCCCATGCACACATTGCCTGCTTTTGAAAGTCAACTTCCCTGTTTGGTTGGATGGTGGTGGTGGTGGAGAAAAGGCCACAGAGAAATTTAGCAATTGTCATCAGAAAGCAAAAATGATTTACCACCAGGCAGAAGAATTCAACTAAAGCCAAACAAATGTTACTTCTTCAGTGTGTAAGTGGGTGTGTTCCATCCAGCTTCATTTGAGGTCATGAATCTATGTGACATTTTTAATGGTTTTTCTTGGTTTCTTCTTACATACCAAACACGTTGAGAACAGATCAAATACATTGAGAGGCCCAAATTTGAATTCCTAAAAATTATTTATGCTTCCCAGACACTTTTTTTATTTTACAGGAATTCAGCCATCCATGGCTTTAATAGATAGTTTGCAACTGGTGCAAAAAAAAAAAACTTGGAGATTACTGCCTTCCTTATAACATTCAACATTGTACTGTATACGGACTGAACTTTTGATCCTGCCACTCAGTACACCATTCAGTAACTATGAAGGAAAATAGTTAACTTCTTCCTGGCCATTTTTAAAAAAAACTAGAGTGGTACCTCAACTTACGAATTTAATCTGTTCTTAATGGATGCTCTTAAGTTGAACTACTCTTAAATCAGGGTACCTATCTAAAAAACTGAAAAAATAAGTTAAAAATAAAAAATGGAAAAAAATGGAAAAAATTGTAAGTCGAGCAGACCATATTTAAAAATTGTAAGGCAACAGTTAAAATGCCAACAGTTTTCCACTCTTAAGTCGAACTGCTCATAAGTCGAGCTGCTCTTAAGTCAGGGTACCACTGTACCCAGGGCACCTCTCTCATTTAAAAGTATTCTTTTGACTTCCAAAATGTCCTGTCTGCTCAGATCTTGCAAACTAACAGCTGTGACATCCTTTGAGTCAACCCATGTCGTGGGCACCATTAGTTCAATTGACAGATTAAGGGTATGTATATTTCTCCATTGTGTGTGGTGTACCAACTCACACCTTTATTTGCCCATTCCAAAATATTCATTAAATTGGAGCTCTTTTGAAAAAAAATTGTTATGTGTTTAACACATTGTTGACACTTTAGGTCTGACAGCTTAAATTTGATAGTAATAAATAATAACTAAATATAAAGCAAAACTAAGGCTCAGAGTTGCTATGGAGATTTTATAGGAATAATATAGATATTCCTATTTTTATTAACATAAAACTACACCAAAATGAATACTAACACAAAAATATAATTTTTACAAATATTTACAATTTTAATTAGTCTTAATTAACATTAATAAATGTAATTAATTACACAATTAAGAAATTAGTGAAACAGTATCTCCTCTTCGTCCTTTCCCTCTCTTTTTCCTTTTTCTCTAGTTTCTTGTTCTTTGGAGGGTCTGCAAGCACCTGAAGGAAGCATAAAATAGCATTGGGATATTTGTATCTATTTCTTCTCTTTTCCACATCAGCAGCCAAACCTTTCTCCCAGTTCCATTGACCTGGGAACTGGACAGATGAAGATGTGCAGCCTTCTTTCTTCCACCCAACTGACAAGACCCAAATACTTTCTGCCATTCCTCCTGAGGAACGGGCTGCTACCCCTGGATCGTTTCTGCTTTCCTTTGCCTGGAATGCCAGTACTTAGCTGACATGGTCTATGGCTGCCACTCCTCATCTTCCAAGCTGGATATGTCATTCAAGGTGTTACTGAAAAAAGGAAAATCCTATGAAATAAAGTAATGTGCTTAAATGAGAACCAGGACTCAAGCTGGAGACCATTTGGAACCCCTACTTTTAGGAGCATTTGTGGTCTGGATCTAAAAGAGGGACAGGACCTTTCAAAGAAGAGACATCTTTCAAGATAAGGAACAGTGCTGTGTACAAGGATTGTGAGTTGAAAAGATGCCTCCTTCCCCAACCTCTTGTCCTCACACAGAGTGGGCAGCCCTTCTTTCTTTACCCAAGGTGAAGAGTCCTCTACATCATCTGAGATGTTTTGGATGGCTCTTTCATGGCACTGTAAGAAACATAAGAATAAGGACTTTAAGCTAGAGTTCGAAACTAGAAGGGGAGCCCTGCTCCACTAAGCTACAGATCCAGAAGGATCCAAATACCATTGGACAGACAGATCCGTCTGGAATCAGTTGCTAATGGCAAAAGCCACATTTTCTTTTTCTTTTTTAAAAGAGCCTGTTTTAGAGTAAAAGAGGAGACATACTAGTTAGGTTCACATGACATGATGAGTCAAGGATCCCTGGAAAGAACCTTGGCCTGTTACATTGACCAATGCAGCTGCTCTTCTCTCTCTTCAAGCTGGTCTCACTCTTCTTCCTTGTAAACATTTATTTAGCCAAGGTATTTGTATATGCAGCTCTCATCCTGACTACCTTATTGGTACCCAAATGGAGAGCATCTACCAGCTCCTCTTTCCTACCATCGTCTCAACACTTGGAGCTGAGTCAGCAACTCAAAACATAAAATGTGAAGTGTTCTACCTGGACAAATGCCCCCCATGTGTGTGTGTGTGTGTGTGTGTGTGTGTAAAACTCCTGAGAAGCAAGATCAAGAACCTGGGTTTTTTTCTTGGTTTTGTTTTTTGTTTTCTTGAGAGGATAAAAGCCCAGAGAAAGGAAGGTGCCCTTGTGCTGTCAGACAGCATAACAAACCAGTCACACAGCTAAATCAATAAAGGAGCAAACACGCACTTTTTCTGCGTAGTTGGCCGATGGGAAAATATGCAGGGAACGCAGGTCTGACCGTGGCCTTAGCCAACCAGGGGGCTCCATTGTTTGTTCAACTGCTCCTACTGAAAACTGAAGGGATCATCTGTGAGCACCAACACACTTGGACACAACAATGCAGCATTACTGGCTTGTTGTGGCATGTGAGTTTGCTGGTGGAGTCTTCCTGGTGTTCAGAGGTGATCTCTCTCCCCCTGCCCCCCCTTCTTTCTTCTGAACTAAACCTACCTTGATCATTTTAGGCCCTTCCTACGTGGCTGCAATCCCTTTATTTTCTACTGGCTGTGCAGGTGGGAATGGCTTACATGGGTAACGGTTCTAAAGCTTCAGCATGGAAGCTGCCAACTTCATACCATGGACATGCCGAAGTCCAGATTGAATCCTGTGAATCAAAACTAGGCATTCATTTTTCCATCCCCCCCCCCAACGCAAAGCTGTCTCCACCCCAAGACAGAGCCCTATTTAGACAGTGTGAGATTGTGATTTTTGTGGGATTTTTATATTGAATAAAGATAGATGGTTTGCTCTTTCTGTTCTGAAGCAAATCCATTCTCTTTAAGATTGTGATCTGGCACTCCAACTGGTTCAGTATTCTCTGGTGAACATAATTGTGGTGGGGGCAACGGGAGAAGAGTATGGGCAAGGAAGAAGAGGCAGAGAGAGGTGCTGGATACATGCCTGGCTTACCTGGGTGAAGGTTCCCACACTTTTCACACACACACACACACACACACACACACACACAAGATATAGCAGGAGGCAAAATGATGCTGGGCTAGGTGTATCTGGAAGAAAAAGCACAGTAGACAAGGGGTGGGTGGAATCCCTCTTCCTTTTTTGCCACTGCTTTGCAATGAAGAAGGGGTTGCGGCCCAGACACCATTTCTCAGAAGGCTGGCACTTCTGTACCTTTTCTTATAGAGAAAAATATGCCTAACTCACCAAAATACTTGAAGCATCTTCTCCCTTGGAAGGTGCCAACAGGAGGCTAGGAGAAATAAGCCACACTGCATTTTAGAACATAAATTTATAAGGTCACTCTTGCTAGAAAGGACCCACCCGGCCTCTTCGGGAAGATTCCAAGCAATAGCTATTCCTTATCTTTATTCCATAGGTAGGCTGTCTCTGACTATAGGCACTCCCTTTCTTATCACATCCATGAACTGGATGTGATACATCTGCTACATAAGCTGGCCTGAAGTTGACCAAGTGTCAATTATGGGGTTAGAGGGGTGGGTAGAAATCACTGGGCCGTTGACTGAAAATTCCAACTATTGTCCTGCTTCTAAGGTTGAGGAGAAGTCTGGGGTCAACCAGGGCATCCCTTCCTATTTGTCAGCTGAGAAGAGAGTGTCAGAGGCCGAGTTCCATTGCCTTGCTGAGTCCATCTAATCCTGTAAACTAAGGAGTAGAGATGGGCACGACTTAGCGGTATTCCCGTTTCCGTTTCCGTTACTCGGTTCCGTTACTCTACGGAAACGGTAACGGGAATTACTCCCCCAGACTTCGAGCTCGAACCGACGAACGAACAATTTTGGTCTGATTTGTCGTGCTCGTTACTTGCATCGCGAGATCGCGCGATGCCACACGCGGCACAGAAAAAAAGTTTTTAAAAGTTAAAAAAAAAACCCGGTTCCCGGCCGAAAAGCAGGCGGGAAAATGCCTGCCGTGCCTCAGGGCACCTACCAGAGGGGTTGTTTCTGGAGGTCCCCGGCCTCCCCCCTCATCCCCCGTCCTCGGCTGCTCTGGTGGGACTCGCCGCAGGCTCGCAGCCAGCAAAAAGCCCAGTCTCGCCGGCCGCCGGCCGCCGCAATTAAAGCGCAAGCAAGCGGCACGGACGGCACAGGAAAAAACTTTTAAAACTCTCCCCCCACCCCCATTCCCGGGCCAAAAAAGCAGGCGGAAAAATGCCTGCTTGACTAAGGGCGCAGGGCACCTACCGGAGGGGTGGTTTCTGGAGGGGGGGTCCCGCCTCCCCCCCGTCCTGGGCAGCCGGACTCGCGAGTCGCCATCGCCATGCCATGCGGTGCGGGCGGGGGATCCAAAATGGGGCGGCGAACGCAATATTGTTTTTGAAATCGTGGTCCAAAAACACACAAGCACAACAGAAACACGCTAAAATTTATAAACTGCCAGATTTTTCACAGTAGCAGTGGGTTTTTTCTTGCAACAAAATGTCTCTCCTCTCCTCCTCTGTCCTCCATTGATTTTATTTTATTTTATTTTATTTACACCTGCGCAGTGCGCAATGATGGGCTGGCCAAGTGGCCAGCCATGTGGGAGTGGACAACCATGCAAATTTCTGGAGCCATCCCACCAGTCGCATGGCCACTTGGCCATGGAGACTTCTGGGATGTGCCAAAAAGCCCCCTAAAACCTGCCCTAGCCCTAACCCTAACCCTTGACTCCGTACCCATACGTCACAGACTGTCTTCTTAGTGGGTCAGAGAGGCACCCAGAGGTGCAACCCACTAGCCCACCGTAACCTTACCCGTCACTAGCCTAACCCTAGCTCTTGCACTAAGCCACCTTAAAGCCAGATCTACTTGCTTGCATTGCACTACACGCAGCAAGTACAATTCCCTTCTGTGTGAGACATGGTGGTGCCAGAGCCTTGTGAAGGGCGGGTATGACCCTATCACTCTCACACTGGTCTCACTGTCTGCACATTATGTTATGCAATATCCATATGGCTATTGCATAGCATTTTGCAGCAGCAGCAGGTGAGGAAGGGAGACCCCCATGTAGAGGGGTGTCTCTTGGAGCCTGCTTCCCCTTCCTAGTGGCAGGAGGCACCCACGGGTGCCTCCAGGAGCCCACTTTCCCTTTATAGCGGGCCAGAGGAGGCACCCACCCCACAGAGGTGCCTCCAGGAGCCCGCTACCCCCCCAAAAAAAACCAGTACTAACGACAACGAAAAAACGAAAAAACGAACCGACTAATTTTTGCGAATTTTTGCGAAAACCGGAAACGACCCGAAATGGGACTGGCCCGACTAACGACAACTCGAAAAAAATTTTTTTCAAGTCGTGCCCATCTCTACTAAGGAGAATGAACTGGAATTTCAAGTCTTCACACTGAAGCCGCCCCTTCTCTAGTCCAAAAAGTTGTTCTTGGCTATGATTTCTCTCTGGATATTGGCCATCCTGCAGCATGCTATGGAACAGAACATTTCCTGTTCTTGATGCTAGGTGAAAGTGCTGTGAGAAGATGGGTTAGAAAGAAGAGCTTCTTTCAATGAAATCCAAGGTCTAGCAACCAGTCCTGAATCCTATTTCCACTGTTGTCGTAGAAAGCTGCTAGCAGATCAAAAAAACAACGGCCACCTCCCATCCTTGGCTCCCCAGCAATTGTAGACTCCCAGGAATCGGCCTATAGGAATAATTGCTGCACTCCTACATTTGCCTAATGACCATCTGGTGTTGAGGGGAAATCTGGGGAATGTTTGGCAGGTGTATGGGTCAATTTAGGACATTCCTTTCTAGACTTCAACTAAGAGAGAACCTTTCCTCATTTGATAGGCCAGCCAGAGAGTAATCCAGGTTGTTCTTGCTACTCTCTGGGTTTTCCATGCCCATTGAAGCCTATACATTACAAAGAATGAATTGGAGCTTCAAACACTCACTCGGAAGCCTCCCTGCCTGCCTACTTAGTCCAAAAGGCGGTGCCTGCCATAACTAGAGAAAGTCGGTTCTCCGTTTAAAGTGGAGGGATGCCTCTCCAGTTAAAAGCTATTCAGACAATTTAATGTACAACATGTGTATTTCTGCTTGGAGTGAGTGTAAAGCTGATGAGGGCATATGGGGTTGAAAAAGCCACAAGAACAAAGGAAAGGTGCTTTCATCTTTCCTCAATAGCTTTGTTTCTGAGTGCAAGGCCTCCCACTGTCCTGTTTCTCTCCCTCTGTGTGCATGTTTTGTACTTGAAAGAGGCTTTGGAATCCTGCCAGGTGGAATAGAAGCAACAATGAAAGGGAGAAGCACCAGGTGGCTGGTAGCTCTCTGCGGCAACATCCTGGCTCCCGATGCTTTCGACCAGTCCAGGAGCAGCAAGTCTTGCCTATTTGCACGTACAGTGTTGAGCTGAACCCTGAATGTCAGCCTACCTCACTAAACACAATGTTGGCTTTTCCGCAGCAAGCTGTGGAACGGATGGAGAAGGGACATCCCACTGGGGGGGGGACTTTAATTTCCCACCCAAGATGCTAGAGATGCCACTGGATTAATTGCACATGGCAGCTGTTTTTCCTTGCATCCCTTTCACTCCTCAGAGACCCACTGGGATGTCTTTCTTACTGCCTGTCTACAAGAAGGGATGGGAAATGCACATGTGGTGTAAGGGTGGCAGTTTGTGCTGTTTCTTCTGGGTTATAACTTGTGGGGTGAGGAGATGAGTCCCACCAGACATTTCAGAGGGCACAATTCTATATTCAAATACTGTCCCCCACTTTCTAAGGCCTCAAATAGCTTTCTTGGATGCCCAAATCAAAAAGGATAGGCAATGACCCACAATTCATTTGTGATTGTCTTCCCCCAGTATAGATTTTTTTGACAATTTTATTGGTTGAAGGACTTGAAATTAAGAGATGGGCACAAAACGATTTTTTTCATTTTGCTTTTTGTTTTTCATTTCATTCCCTAATGAAATGAAAAACAAAGTGACCCATCAAAGAAAAATGAAATAAAATGAAATGGAAATTTTCATTTTGTTCTGTTTCATTTTTCATTTTTCCATAGGAATGCATTGTTTCAATGCATTCCTATGGGAAACCAATCGGGTGTGGGAAATGGTGGGGTTTTTACCCCCCCCCCTGAAACCCTGTGTGCCAGCTGATCAGCATGGACAGGAAAAAAGTTTTAAAAGCCTGTGGCTTTCCCCACCCAACTTTTTAAACTTTCCCCCCTTACCTCAAGCCCTGGCTGCCAGCTGATCGGTGCTGGGGTGGGGGGGAAAGGTTTTTTTCCTACCCCAGCACCAATCAGCTGGTGCATGGGGCATGGGGAAAAGGTTTTTAAAGCCCTTTTTCCATTCCCCCAAGCACTGGGCACCAGCTGATTGGTGCTGGGGTGGGAAAGTTACACCAGCACTGCACACACACAAAAGTTGTACAAGCACTCCCTCCACACACAGAGAGAGTAGACACACATACACATGTTTTAAAAATGAAAAATGAAACAAAATGAAAAACGAAATATTTTTTTAAAAAAATCTTTTAAAACACAACAAAACAGAAAGGAATGGAACGAAATGAAAAACAAAACGAAACACTATTTTAGCATTTTGTGCCCATCTCTACTCGAAATGACAAATACCTGTATATCAATTTCACAAGCTCCATAAAAGCATCCCAAGCATAATGGGACATATTTGAACCTTTTTTCTAGGGTCAGATAAAGACGTCAGGTCAGGAGTTGTTAAGTCTAGCTCTCTCATTCCCATCAGCCCCAGCATGCATGTCAACAATGCACTGGTGAGAGATTAATTATTATTATCTATTAAACCAATTTCTATTGTACTTATCTTTGAGTAGACTCAAAGCCATATACCATGCAAGGGAAAATCCCCGAAGTTGAATGCTAAAAAAACAACAACAGTTGAGCACTTCCTACCCAAACACAAAGCAATTGTCAGAGATGTTTTTCAGCAAGTTTGAATAATAATGAACAGAAGACGGTACCCTATAGATCATCTTGGCTGCTGTCATTGCTGTTGTCAACATTCAGGTTGCCCTTTGTTATATAAACCTTGACACTCTTTTTCGCGCTTGCAATGTGAACCCAATATTGTCCATCAATATTGGTCCATTTCCTGGCATTTTGAATTGTAGGTACAGAAGCACAATATCCTACATTCTAAACCAGCAGTTATTTGAAGAATTGAATATTTAATTCCATGACCACCCTGCTTCCTCCTTGAATTCAATTTATATTATTTAACTACAAAATGTTGGCACATTAATCATCTAAGGATATATAGCATATGCAAAGACACCATTTGTAAACACTACTTCATATTCCATATATTGGCATTTTCCTCCCACTCTGGCAATCACATAATATATATAAATAATGGAAGCATCCAAATGGTTTTCTAAAAAGATCTGGTAAGTGAACTTTGGGTTCATGAACTTAACAGTGGAGACACATTGCCTATTTATTTCAATTCATTTTCTCCTCCATATTATTTATAAGCTTTGTGCATTTCAAGATTTATGGTACACCTGGAATTTAAGAAGGAAGGAAGGAAGGAAGGAAGGAAGGAAGGAAGGAAGGAAGGAAGGAAGGAAGGAAGGAAGGAAGGAAAAGTTTGTAAATTGTATGCCTTGTGTTCCAGGATATATAATTCAGTATTTTAGTGAAAATTGAAAAACCTGGTCCCAGCCTTTCAGTGGTTGAGCTCTGGCTTGTCTATGCAACTGTGTGTGTGTACACCTTCACATTCATGTGTGCCCATATCCTTGCATACACAGTTGTAGATTTTAAATGGAGACATACTGTATATATTTAAAGCATCCTCACTGGGGGGTCAGATCACAATATAAGAAAAGTATTTATTTTTCCTTCTTAAAAAGCATGCAAATATTTCAATGTTAGTTGCTTGAGCTATCATACAAGTAAACAGAGGCATTCTAACACTATCTAAACTCAGTTTTATGGGAAGTGGTGAACTGACAGTAACTGGATATTCATTTGTATTGGGGAGGGTCATTCAGATGCACAACTCAGACTCCATCAAATGATGCCATATTTGGATAATTCCAAAGAAATCTGAATATGAATTTGGTAGTGCTGAACATCTGGAGTAATAATTTCTAATATTTAGAATCCCGTTTATTCCTATAGATGAGAAAGCTAAAGGCCAAGTTTCTGGTTTCTAAAGGAAGAAGCAAAAGTGGAACCTACTTCCCAGGCATTATGGAATGAATTCTTGAGAAATGAAACCTTACAACACTCTGGGACCAAAGTACAGTAGTGGGGGCAGAAAACTCATTGTCTCCTGATGAGGATACTATGGGTTTTCCAAGGTATGGGGGGCTGGAGTATCTGCCAATCCTGTCTATGATGTCTGTCTGTACTAATGAAACCTATGAGTAGGTACAAACACCAGAAAGGCATTTCTTCACAGTGGCTCTTTCTAGCTGAAAGGCAAGCATAGCTGCCTATAAATCCCTTGAGTATTTGCTGTTAGGATATGCTCTGATGCAAGCCCACATTGTACCAATTTTCTCGGTGTCCTTGTCTGAACCTTCAATATTTGCATTCTGTATATGTAACTGTATATAACTGAATTAATATAATTCAGAACAAGATTTAGGACAACTAAATTCATAGATTAATACATTATCAATCAACAAGGAAATGTTATATTAGGTTTAGGTCCCTTTGCAATACATTAGGCAGGAGAATAAGATTTTGTTCTACATAGACAGAGCCATTAAGTTAATAGATTTTGTGTCTCTGTGTGTGCATGCATGTGTTGTGAACTGCCCAGTGTACACAGAGATCAAATACTATATAAACTGAACAATAACAACAACAGATACAGTAATCCCCCGCTGTGACAAAACCCTGGAAACAGGAGTAATGAATATACAAATCATCAGCCAATCCCAGCAGGAGGGCGGGGAATGGTATGATATAAAAAGGGTGGAGCCTAGTCAGTTGGGGCAGTTCAGTTGAGTTAAGTTAAGTTGAAGGTTTTGAGAGTGAGTGCTGGGAGAGAGCACTGCTCTGTGAGAGTTCTGTCAGGCAGTGAGGGCTATACTGTTTACTAGTTATTAAAGACAGGGGGGCTGGAAGAGTTGATGAAATCTATTATATGTTAAAGGCAACGCATACCATCCTCAGATATTGTTATAGTTATTATTTTTTCAATAAACTTTGTTATTATTTTTATATTATACATCTGAGTCTGTCCCAATTCATGAGGCGACGATTTTAAAAGGTGGCAGCATTACCAAGTGAATAAAAGGTGGCAGCATTACCATTTCCATCATAATTACATGTGTAAAAGGGAGGTGTCGTCACAATTTGGTGGCACAGCAGTGGGATGTCGAAATAAACCCAGTTGTGCCTTTGAAAACCCAGTCTCTGAAAGGGGTGACGTCACACCCACCTATCATGGGGGTTAGGGACCCACCCCACCCGCGATGCCTGGAAATCCACGATATGCGGAAGTGGGTGGGGTGGGGCCTGAGGAGGTGGGGGGGGCGATCAGATCCCCCTGCTGACGCCGGCGCGCGCTGGTCTGAGAGGTTTTGGGCAGCGTGTGCCGGCGGCATAGCAGGATCTGACCTCCTGCCGCCACCTGCCCCGTGCCTCCCCGAGACTTTTCATCCGGGGCCATCTCCATTGAAATGCATTGGTTTAATGCATTTCAATGGAGAAAATTTCCCCATTGGAAAACATTGGCTCAATGCTTTCCAATGGGGAAAAAATTCTCCATTGAAATACATTGATCCAATACATTCAATGGAGATACGATCCCCCCCCCCCCCGGTGCAGCCCCAAGGCTTCTCGGAGGAGCACAGGGTGGTGGCCCATAATCTTGGCACCATTCTAACCCACCACAGGTGCTTTCTCATACCAATTTGCCTGCTAGTGCTGCCTGGGGTATTTGCCCACTCCTCAGTGCAGCCATTTCTCTGCTTCCCCAATGCTTCTGGCATTTTCTGTTTGCATTTCCACTGTTCAAGGTTCAATCAGTACAGTATGCTTGTCATCACGGTCATATCTTAATACCCAGGTGCGGCTGGCTGTTGGTGTGCACTCTTTTTGTTTGGTGGAGTCACCAAAAAGGTGTGAGGGGACACGGGGAAATTCTTTAAAAATGTTTTTCCTGGTTGTGTTTCTTTAAGGGGTAAAATAATAGGTTTAATTGTTTGCTAGTTTGTTTATACAGCTGATATACCACCCACTATCCAAAGGTCTCTGGGCGGCTTAAAATTCAACAATTGAAATGAACAATTAAAAAGTAATTAAAAACATTAAAATACAATACATTAAATAGTATTCATAGTAATTGTAACAGAGTTCCAGATACCATAAATTCTGAATTTCTAAAATTCTCAATTTCATATCCAATGGACTTTAATTCAAAATTCGAAATCTGCATTCCAAACCAGAATTTTGATGCTAGTGCCCATTTCTAGTTTCTTTAACATTTAAAAAAATGATAATAAAACCTACCCTTAAAATACTTTTCTGACGTGTTTTCAATTCACTTCATGGGTATAACATGTCAAAGACATTTCTTTCTCACTCAAAGTATGTATTATCCCACACAGTGCCTCAGTATGCCAGCAAATTAATAAAGAAAGAATCTAATAATTTTTAATTGTACTATGGTCTGTTACAGAAAAATCTCAGAAAACTTACAAGTGTCAGCTTTGGATTCTGGGGGTTGTTGTCCAAAACAAACAAACAAACAAACAAACAAACAAAAATACTATCTAGGTTCTGATTACAGAGTGGGCTGAGGAAGTTAATAGAGGAAAGTAATCCAAATTTTTAAGCCAGTGTATTTTCCTTCCAGATGTGTGCATTAAAAAAACCACCCCACAAAAAAACCCTTGAGTAACTATGAAACTTGGTTGAATTCAATCTGTGTAGGTATACTGCTACAAAAATGAAGGGAAAAAACTGATACAACTGTTATCTGTGATACTGCTGATATGACAGAAAAGATTATGGATTTTTTCAGTACAGTAAAAGAACTGTACAAATGACAGGCTTTGCAAGCATTCAAGTATGATGTGTGATAATATAAATGGAAGTTTGATTCTGAATTGCAGTGCCCCTGATTTCCAACAATCCATTTTTTTTTTAAAAAAACTTATTTTATTTATTTATTTATTATTTATTTATTTATACAGCTTATATACCGCCCGTCTTGCTAAGGGAACTCCGGGCGGTTTACAACAACTATACAACACAGCAAAATTACAAAACAAAAAGTAAATAATAACTAACTAATAAAAGCAAATATAAGCAACAACGACAGCAGATGGCGGGACCGAGGGGGGGGGGAACTGTTTGGATCACCCAAATGCCTCCCGGAAGAGAAGGGTTTTCAGCGCCTTCCGGAAAGCAGGCAGGGACTCTGCTAGGTGCACTTCTGCTGGAAGATGATTCCAGAGGGTCGGGCCCGCCACAGAGAAGGCTCGGGCACGGGTGGAAGTTTTCCGAGCCTCCCTGGGCATGGCCACGCGCAGCATGTGCGCCCGCGACAACCTAGTCGGACGGGCCGAGGTTGATCGCTGGTCGATCCGCTCCGTCAGGTAGCCAGGTCCTAGGCCATGGAGGGTTTTGTAAACCAAAACCAGGACCTTGAATCTAATTTGGGCTGCAACGGGTAACCAATGCAGGCGAGCCAGAACTGGGGTGATGTGCTCAAATCGGCGCACACCCGCCACCAGCCTGGCCGCTGCATTCTGGACCTGCTGCAGCCGCCGAATGAGAGTCAAGGGCAAACCCATGTAGAGCGCGTTGCAATAGTCCAATCTCGAGATCACCAGCGCCTGGACCACTGTTCTGAGGGAGTCCTCATCCAGGTACGGACAAATCTGGGCGATTCGACGAAGATGGAAAAAGGCAGCCCTGGACACGGCGGACACCTGGGCTTCCATGGTGAGTACCGGGTCCAGGGCTATGCCCAGATTCCGGACACAGTCCGATGGCCTGAGGGAAACACCCTCCAAGATGGGATACGGGCCACCATAGCTGGATGAGGAAGCCCCAAAGAACATAACCTCGGTCTTATCGGGGTTGAGTTTGAGCCTGTTAGCCCTGGTCCATTCCATGACCGCGCCCAGGCACTGATCGAGGGTCCGGACAGCCTCATCTGCAGCGGTAGAAAAGGAGACATAGAGCTGCGTGTCATCAGCGTACTGATGACAGCAGACTCCATGTCCCCTAATGACCTCAGCCAGCCGCCTGATGTAAATGTTGAACAGCATGGGAGAGAGGGACGACCCCTTTGGAACCCCACAAGGGAGTATCCAAGGGGCCGACAACTCGCCCCCATGCTGAACCTGCTGGGGACAGTCTCCGAGGAAGGACTGGAACCAACTGTAAACAGTGCCCCCGATCCCAACCCCAGAGAGCCAATCCAGCAGGATACCGTGGTCGACGGTATCGAAGGCCGCTGACAAATCCAGGAAGACCAACAGGGAGGAGCACCCCCCGTCGGCCCTCCGGAGGAGGTCATCTTGCAGAGTGACCAAGACTGTCTCGGTCCCTCGACCAGGCGTGAACCCAGACTGGAACGAGTCCAGGGCGTGCTCTCCCTCCAGATAAGATTGGAGCCGGGTCGCGGCCACCATCTCGATCACCTTGCCCATAAAGGGAACATTAGCAATCGGGCGATAGTTGGTCAAGTTGCCCGATGCTAGGTTGGGTTTCGTCAGAATGGGCTTTACCACAGTCTCCTTCAGGCGAGAGGGAAAAATCCCTTCCCTGAAGGAGGCTGTGGCGATGATCGATGCCCATTTGGAGATGTTCCCACCAACTGCTTTCATAAGCCATGATGGGCAAGGGTCGAAGGGGGTGGACGCGGGCCGGCAGTGGGCAATAGCCCTGGAGGCCTCAAGTGAGGTGACAGGCCCAAACTCAACCATACGAGGAGACCGAGGGGGCACAGGCGCAGGGGATGCCGAGGGTGGGCTATGGCAACAGGATTCAAAACCGGCATGGATGGCCTCTATTTTTGATCGAAAAAAGGCTGCAAAATTCTCACTACTGAAATCAGTAGGAGGAGGCCTAGACAGTCCAGGATTAGTGAGGTCGCGAACCACACGGAACAATTCCGCTTGATGGTTCGAGGCCTCACTAATTCTCAGGGTGCAATAAGATCTGCTAGCAACCCTGATCGCGTGAACATAGCGCCTGGACTGTGCGATGACTGCAGCCTTCTTAATAGCCGTCCGGTTCTTCCTCCAGCTGCGCTCCAGCCTCTTCCGTTCTTGCTTCATCGCTCGAAGCTCTTCCGTGAACCACGGCGAGGAACGAGCTCTACAGTGGATGAGGCGCCTAGGGGCGATCTGGTTGACAGCCCGGGATGTTTCATCAAACCATTGATCCACCATGGAGTCTACCAGATCGTCAGCCAGTCCGCCAGGAGGCTCCCCGAGGACTTCCCAAAACCGATCAGGGTCAAGGAGTCTACGGGGGCGGGCCCAAACAGTAGGCCGGAGGTCCCCGCGGGGTGGGGCGGCGATCGATACAGAGAAGGACAGCAGGTGGTGGTCTGACCATGACACGGGGGTGGGAACAAGGTCCCACACCCTCAGACACGAGTCCTCAGACGCGGAGGAAAATACCAGATCCAGGGTGTGTCCAGATCTGTGTGTTGGGCATAAAACATGCTGGGCCAGGTTCATGGAGGCCATGGACTGCATGAATTCCAGAGCAGCACCAGACAGGTCACCGCCAGCGTGCACGTTGAGATCACCCACCACCAAAAGGCGGGGGGTTCTCAACAGGGCAGCGGCGATGAACTCGGTGAGCTCTGGTAGGGATTGTGCTGAGCACAATGCCAAACCTGTCCCGCTGCCCAACCAACAGATGAACACATTCCAACCCTGGGATCACCAACGTTGAGGCCCTGCTGATTTGAATAGTATCCCTGTACACGATGGCCACCCCACCCCCCTTACGACCCTCCGACCTTCCTGCCCCCTGCACCAGAAACCCAGGCGGGCACAGCTGGGCGAGCGAGGCCCCCCTCTGCACCCACCCAGGTCTCGGTAATGCACGCCAGGTCGGCCCTCCCATCAACAATGGTATCATGAATGATGGGGATCTTATTATGGACCGACCTGGCGTTCATCAGAAGGCAAGAAAGATCGGAGGCACTGGTGGAGTGGCTCCGAGGCATGTGACAGTGAGCTGGAGGGTCAGAACGGGGGACAGGCGCAAGATGCCTGGCCCGGGTTCTTCTTAACTGACTAACCCCCCAGCCCCTAGCGTACCGACCACGGCCCGACACGACAGGTATGGAGGTCCCTGCCTGCATGGTGGAGGGTGAGAAAGAAAAAAAATTAACACAACAACGCTAAAATACCACTATAAATAAAATACACAACAATGTAACAAAAGCAATTACAAATTACAAATTACAGATTACAAAAAAAAAAGCATACAATGGGTTCAACACCAGGGCTGGGGGAAAAGAGCGGGGGAAGGACGCAGGGTGTTTCACTAAGGCGATCGGTGGGCGGTGGTAGATGGTACATAAAGTGGACTATGTTAATTTGGTGTTAAGACACGTGCAAGAGCAGAGGACAAAGGGGAGACAGGCCGACGGCCGTCAGAAGGGCCAACAACGGCCTCGGGGCCTGGGCCCAGTCATAACGGCAGCAGACCAAACCCCGGCCCTCCGCAAATGATGGTCTCAAAAGCCGCCACAGCTGTCTGAGTCCTCTGCCCAAGATCCGGGGTCTTCCGAGGTGCGGGGGGTGCGGAAGATGGAACATCCGCACCCCCCCAGACTGTCGCTGGCGGCTGACGTGCCGCCCGATCTCCAAGGGCCATGGGGGGTAGGGGCCGCAGAAAGATGGAACATCCACGCCCCCCCAGCCGACACGCCACTGAAACTCCGAGGGCCACGAGGATGGGGGCCGCGGAAAGGTGGAACAACCACGCCCCCCGGGCGATACGCCACCCAGACTCCGAGGGCCGCGAGGGTGGGGGCCGCTGAAAAATGGAACATCCGTGCCCCCCCAAGCTGTCACCGGCGGCTGACGTGCCGCCCGAGCTCCGAGGGCCATGGGGGGTGGAGACTGCGGAAAGATGGAGCGTCCGTGCCCCCCCGCAGGCTATCGCCGGCGGCCGACGTGCCGCCCGATCTCCGAGGGCCACGAGGGGTGGGGGCCGCGGAAAGATGGAGCATCCGCGCCCCCCCACAGGCTATCGCCGGTGGCCGACGTGCCGCCCGATCTCCGAGGGCCACGAGGGGTGGGGGCCGCGGAAAGATGGAGCATCCGCCCCCCCGCAGGCTATCGCCGGCGGCCGACGTGCCGCCCGATCTCCGAGGGCCACGAGGGGTGGGGGCCGTGGAAAGATGGAGCATCTGCGCCCCCCGCAGGCTATCGCCGGCGGCCGACGTGCCGCCCGAGCTCCGAGGGCCACGAGGGGTGGGGGCCGCGGAAAGATGGAGCATCCACGCCCCCCGCAGGCTATCGCTGGCGGCCGACTTGCCGCCCGATCTCTGAGGGCCACGAGGGGTGGGGGCCGCGGAAAGATGGAGCATCCACGCCCCCCGCAGGCTATCGCCGGCGGCCGACGTTCCGCCCGATCTCCGAGGGCCACGAGGGGTAGGGGCCGCGGAAAGATGGAGCATCCGCGCCCCGCCCCCCCCGCAGGCTATCAGTCACTCAGAAAGCTTGTTTGGAGGCAAAGCTTTTTTCCTGCTTGTGGAAGGACCATAAAGATGGGAGGGAGTTCCAGAGTCTGGGAGCAGCAACAAAGGAGGACCTTTCCCCTGTTCCCACAACATGCACCGGTGACTGTGGTTGGGCTGACAGAAAGGCCTCTCCTGATGATCCGACCCCCCTAGCAGCCTCATAAATGGAGATGTGGTCTTGAAAACAAAATGCTGTTGTTTTAATAACATTCTCAAACACCTACAGAAAGAATGACCCTCTAAAAATGTTTCTAACTTTGGTGGCTGGGTTTGGGTATTGCTTCTAGTAGGTACTAATACTCATAGCCGGTGCAGAAACTCTCCCACACTCTACTAGTGTTGTGAGCCAATCTTGGGCAAACCTGTTCCTTTCTATACCCAAAGAAGACCCTGATATCTCAACAAAGTTGATACCACCCCAGGCCAGATTTCAGCCATAGGGTTCTGAAAACCTTCTGATACAGTGTTTTTAGGGTTGTAGTTATGGGGAGAACTGGCCCTTTGGAGGGAAGGGAAAGAATTTTTCCTTCACTACCTACAGTTATTATTCGCTAATGGGCAAATGGATGCAGTTGTTTATTTTCTCTTGGCACTGTTTTAAGTGATGGGATGCAAAGAGAGAAGGCATATTACTTCTGCTCTAGCTGTCCTTTTGCTGTCAGGTGCCAATTCTTCATTGCATCTTGGCTATTGGTGATGAAAAGAGAGAAATAGTTGCAGATCAAGAACAGCAGCAGCAGCAGCAGCAATAAAGCTCCCCTGACAAATTTCCAAGCAAACCAAACCAACAAAATGTGCGAAAGCTTGGCTTTGAACACCACTTCACATTTTCCACTTCTTCATCAGTTGACTGTACAGCTTTAGTTTCATTTTGAGAAGATGTCATCTTGAGGGAGGAAACTCAGGGAACCCAAGCGTTGCTGTAATTATTGTCAGTACAGATGATGAGCAGATGAGAAGATATACTGCTGGAAGTGTCATGTATGCACCAAATGAATCGGGGAACAAGACTGTAGCCTCCCCAAAAGGAGTCCGTAGCTCATTCTAGAACTCAGCTGGCTCTAAATTCTTTCACACAGACTGCATATTAATTCTGTACTACAGCCAAGATAAGGATAAAATTGGGTTGCATCCAGTGTGAGTTATATATAAGTGTACTGTGCCAAAACCTCTCCTCCATTATCCTGAAAGCTTCTGTTTTCTTGCCTTGTGGCTTACTTCCCCCCCCCCTGATTTTTTGACCAGCCTAACTTCTTATTTTAAAGTTGCCATTTTGGCTACTTATCTTCCCATCACAATGACATTTCTCTGCTACCTCCAACTCCCTGATCTGAAAAAAGCACCATGGAAAAAGTTTCTTCATAGATCTCCTATTCACTGAATTGCAGAAGGATGAGGAGAATACAGAAGATGAGGGATGTACTATCTGGATTTTTTTTGGGGGGGGGGCTCTAGTTATCAAACTTCTTCAAACTTATTCGGGAATTCCCTTAGCAGAATTCTGGAGGTTTCATTCAAAGTGGCAGACACCCATATTTTCTTCACTTGGAGCAATGCCTACCTCAGGGTTGTCTCCTTGTTGCAATGCTTCTTGGGGGTCATAGTTGTTCAGGAGGCCCCTTCTGAGACTCTAGGGGGCAGCAAGACTATGACACCCTGGAAGCATGTGAACTGCAACTCCCGGAATTCTGCCTATGGAATTCCTGGGGAATTCTGGGAATCACTACAAACACAGAGAGATTGTTCCCAAATAAAAACATAGGGCCACAGGTAGCTCAAGGACTAGAGCAGAGCATTCTGCATTCCAAAGTGTTCCCTATCTGATCACAAGCATCCCATTAGCAGAAAGCTCATACCTGTCCTTTGGCCATTATGCAGGCAAAATAAGTTCCAATAGCCCACATTCAACCCAAAGTATTATGGGTCCTCTGAACATCTTCCCTCTAACAGCAGTTTATTTTCTATCATTTGACTGAGAGTAATTTTAAACACAGAGATCATTTTCAGCACTGCACCAATACCTAAGGCAGAGGTGGATTTTTTTTTTAATCTCCAGATGTTTTAGAGTGGTTAATGTATTTACGGCTATGGCAGGGAAGGAAGGAAGGAAGGAAGGAAGGAAGGAAGTTAGTTAGTTAGTTAGTTAGTTAGTTAGTTAGTTAGTTAGTTAGTTAGTTAGTTAGTTAGTTGAGAATGGTTGTCTTAGTCTTTACTTCTGACTAGGCATGAGTCTTTCATTTCAGAATGGGTCCGGTTACAAAACAAAGCACTGCAGCACAGGCACTGTTCGGAACTTGGACCCACCCTCCAAAATGAAATTACCCATTGATGTACCTTGCCTTACTGCACATGAAGCTAAACTCCAACCAGGAAGTAGCCTCTGACATGTCATTGTTCCTTCTCCCTGGAGCAGGCCTATCAGAAAAGGAGGACGGATGATGCATGTCTTTGCCAGCTCCTGATTGGCCAGCACCTGGGAGAAGGAACAAAGACACATCAGAGGCTACTTCCTGGTTGGCGTTAAGCCCTGTGCAAGATAAGGCAAGGTAGGTCAATGGGTAATTTCGTTTCAAAGGGTGGGTCCAAGTTCTGAACAGCACCTGTGCTGCCATGCTTTGTTTCAGAACTGGACCCATTCTGAAATGAAAGGCCCATGCCTACTTCTGACTATCAGGTATTCCTGACCTGAGGTAGAAGGATGCCTCGCTTCACTACCTTGCATAGGGCATTCTACCACTCACCCCCTGAATGGATCCAACCCCCAACCCCCCAATCTCTTACTCTATAATATGGCGATTATAGCTTTTAGGAGTTGAAGACTGGATAATTGCTGGTGAAGCAGTAATATCAACCTAGTCATGCTGAACCACTCCAAAGGAGAGCTGGAGGATAAAATAAAAGATGACTTTCTCCAAACCTACACCCACAAAAATATTGACTCCTCTAGGTCCCATTGAGTTTGATGGTTCTTCTTTAAATATGACTAAGTCCAGATCCAGCTTTCCGTTACGGGTACATTAGCTGATTATTTTTGTGACTTTCTGATGACTCCATCCTGTGCAGCAGCTACAGTATCAAGGAGTCTGGAGCTTACGCTGTTTCTAAGGGCAACCAGGGCCATCATGATACGAAGTCTTTCCATGGTAGAAAAGAAAAACAGTCATGCTGATTTCTTCCATCTCCCTAAATTAATTGCTGGTTGGATTTATATATATATTAAATTAGAAAACATATTGCTGCCCACAAGGGGCCTTTCTCCATAAAGCTTTATATACTGTGCAGCATATTTCAGTGTCCACATCAGACTGACATCGCAGACACGTTATTGCTGCAAGAAATCTTCTTGAGCAGACAACATAATGTACGATATGTTGAAGCCAATAATGAAAACCAAAGCTGCAAGCCTGCCATAAGGTCCTCTACAGCCAGAATTGCTATTGATTCCCTCTGATCGTAATTTGTCTGCTGGTCTAGGAAGAATGGAAGTCTGAAGCCACTTGAAGTTGTTTTCTCTCCAAATTTGGTTTGCGGGGAGATTAGTTGAAGATTAACGTCCAGAGTACTCTAACCGTGATGAAGAAGCTAATGGTTTCATTAAATAAACATCAGGGAAGAGAGAACCACACAGTGCTAGTATTCCCCGGGCTGCAGTAGAAATGGGCTAGAAGGCTCATCTGTGAAGAAAAATTATTAGGTGGAGTGGATTAGACAAGATGAAGTGACCAGGTGACCCACCCTTTGAAACGAAATTACCCATTGACCTACCTTGCCTTATCTTGCATAGGGCTTAACTTCTGCACTACTAGCATTTCAGAGCAGAACACAAGAAGTGTGAACCTGTAGAAATTTTCTCTTCCACACTCTATTAAAAACATGTCCATTCTATCTTTCCCATGTAATCTCTTTAGTAAGGGGTGGTAGATCTTTCACTGGCAGTCTTTTTGAAGTACAATAATAGCTTGGTTTAAGAGTGTTTTGCAAGACATTTCTTCTAAATTTTGCCTTGATCATCGAGCAATGCCTTACAATACAAGCACTGGGACAGGTCACTTGATCATAAGTAAGCCAATGTGGTGGCACACACTCTCTCTCCTTCACCCCTGCGGGACTGTTGGTGATTGGCTGGAACGTTTAATCTAAGACAACCTCCAAAGCAGATGGAGGAGAGAGGAATGGAGGTCTCCCTTGCACCAGCCAGGAAGATTTTCAAAGGGGAGTGCAGGTTACAGTTTTATTTTTCTTTGTATAATTTTATTTAATTTCTTTTCAACTTCCTTATTTTTCAAACAATTTCTAGACATGGGGCACGTAGTCAAATGTGTATATGGCTACAAATTGCACTTTAATATTGCCACATTAAAAACACAGAGTAAAATCCAGTGGTAAGTCCCATGCAGAGCAGATTCTGCAGCTAGGTATCTAAACCATGGTGTGGATGTGGACTTCTAGCCAACGTCTTTTGTGAGTTTGGATAGTATGTGGTCTATGGGACCTCAGAAGTAATCATTTGAGTTTCCATTATTTCTTATGGGGAAATTTGCATTAATATAAAAGTGTTTTGGTTTACAAGCATGTTTGCAGAATGAATTATGATCGTAAACCAAGGTATTATTGTACATCTTTTCTTTCTTTCTTTCTTTCTTTCTTTCTTTCTTTCTTTCTTTCTTTCTTTCTTTCTTTCTTTCTTTCTTTCTTTCTTTGCTATGAAGAAAATCAGATTGATCCACATCAGAGAAACACATTTTGCTGGTGGGATAGCACAAGCCCTTGTCAATGGCTTCTCTAAGCTGTGGAACTCCTTTCCAAGGGAAGAAAGACTGGTACCTCCTAGGCTACATAGAAAAGGGCTTTTAATGGAGGACCGTATACTTTTAAAATCTGGTTTCAAATAATTATATATTTTTTCACACTAGAAGCTGCCTTAATATAATATATTGAACATGTCATCAATTGTTAAATATTATTAAACAATTAAAACTGCTTTTATTCTAACACTTTTTGTGGTTTTAAGCTGCATTTGTTTTTCAACTGTTTCATCAGCTGGCACAGGATACTATATTGGGGAAAACGGGGAAATGAAATTAAATAGTTTATCAGCAAGATGTCTGGAACAATGTGGCATAAAAAGACATAAGCAAGCAGTTCAGGTCTCCTGCTGAAACTTGCTGAAAGGGGGAGGGAACCTCTTTCCACGAAAACATTTGCTTTGGAAACATCATGTTCAGAAAGTTTTGGGGTCAGTTCGAATAAAGAAAAATATTAGCAAATAGCAGGATTAAACAGTTAGAGGTAGGCACAAAATGAAAATATAGTGCTTCATTTCATTTCATTTCATTTCATTTCATTAACAAATTTTTAAATAATTTCTCAAATGAAACGAAGAAAATGAAATGATCAATCATGCTATAAAATGGCTCCTCTGGGTCCTAGAGGCGCCCAAATTAGGTGGGTAGGTTCCTTCGACTCTTCCCTTTAAGCCCTCCAAATTTGGAGAGGTTTGGGGTTAAGGGGGCTGAATTATTCAACTCCAAAGTGGGTCTCCCCAGGAAAAATAATTTGTAATTGGAATGTTATGTACTTGAAAATAGTGATCCCAGGCATCTAGCAGCATGGAAATTACAGCAGAGCTTCCTCAAAATGGTTCCCCCCAGGAAAAATCATTTATAAGAGAAATCAATCTGAAACCAAACTTCTCCTTAAAAAAATAAGCACTTTTCCCAATTACAAATGAATTTCTGCAAAAACAGCTTGTTTAATAAAAAAACCATTTCACCACAGCTTCAAGCCAATGGAGGCTCCAATGCCACTGGGTCCACTGAAGGTAGAAGCTCTGGTACTTTTACACCCCTAGAAAATGGGTGGGTAGAAGATGAAAACGGAGTTTGGCTGCCATTTTGGTACTGGCAATTAACCTGTGGGACACTGAATGTTTTTGTTTAGGTATCGACACACAAAGAGAGTCTTCCAGAAGGGTCAGTATTCTCCATGGCACACCATTGCTGATCTTCTACTAAACAGTAGAAACATGTTCTCATGCACCCATAATTTCTTCACTACAAGAAATCTCCAAAATTTGACATTAAAGCCTTCAATAATAATTTGAGAAGTGGCTACAATGAATGCTTGATCAATGGATTAATTAGTTGATCCTGGATTTTACCATGTCTTCATGAAAAGCTTGTAAGCTGTTTTGTTTTGTGTTTTGTGGCTACAATTACCACAAGATCTTCAAGCAGACCTACTGCAAGAGCAGATGGGAAATCCACAGAAAACTATATTCCAGTTACATTGTCTGGATCAGCTCTGACATACACTGCAACGAATGTGGTAAAATCAGGTGGGTGGTCATGAAACCTTTTCAGGAATTTTTATCTGTAACTTTCTTTAAAAAAAAACCTTGAATATACTTCCTCCCCCTTTTTGTGGGTTCAGTGTAGAAACTGGGGAAAGAATACACTCAAAATAGAAATAGACATGATCAAGAGCTCTTCTCCCCATCTCCCTTTGCTTTGACCAAAATGCTGGAATTCATGCACATACAGTGACAAATCTGGAGAGGTGAAGCAATTTGTGAAAGCTCTCCATAGGAATCTGGACACTGGGACATACGTGGGCCCAAAGAGTGGTGTGTGACAAACAACTGTTCTGCAAGGGGCATGACAAGAACTAGAGAGAAGTAGACCCCCTTTTCTGGGCCACTTGAATCAAGGAACGAAGGATAAACAGACAGAGAGAGAGAAAGAGAAGGAAAGAGAAAGGCACTGTTATGCACCACCATCACCATCTCCAGAATGCATGAAATCAGTTGCCATTCTGCCTATAGCTTATAGCACAATAGAACATTGTAGGAGTTGTCATTCTGAAAAGGTTTGCAGTGAAGAAAGAGGAAGTCTGGTATGGCATGTCCCATGTACCCAGCACTGGCATGAGCATGGGCTTAGAGGGGATGAGGAGTTAACAAAGGAGAACCACTTCAGCCAGGCTTGAGATCCAGAGCTGGCCAGACCTGACTCCCCTGAACTTCAGGATTCCATGCCAACAAGAACAATTCCAACTCCAGGGTCTGGGTCCAGTTATTTACCTGGACTACTTTCCCAGGCATCTTTTTTTTTTTTTTTTTTTTTTTTTTTTTTGCAATTCTCACATTTTTTTTTAATATATATATTTATTTTGTGATACAGACAAATTGGGGAAAGGGTATAGGGAAACATAAACAAGGGGGGTACAAAATACAGAGAGGTGTGAGTTGGTAGTCACCTATATCTAATTGCCACTAGTTTCAATATTTCTACACATCTAAACTGACTCATGTTTATCATAACGTATGTACAATAATGCTTTTCTTAATTCTCTAGCTTTTGTTATTATTTTCTCTCTTCTTCATCCATACATAATATTTTTCCCAGACTTTATGGTGATTATTCTTCCTGGAATCATCTAAGCATTCTGATAATTTATCCATCTCTATTGTTTCTAAAATTTTAGACATTAATTCCTGTTCAGATGGTATTCCAGGATCCTTCCAGTATCTGGCAAAGACTAATCTTGCTGCAGTTATCATATGAATAGCCACATATGTTTTTTTCCTTGTTCTAGTGAATCAGGCAACATATTCAATAAGAAAATCTCTGGTTTAAATTCGAGACTTATCTCTAGGACACCTTCTACAATTTGTTTAACTAACATCCAAAATAATCTCGTTTTTTTTACATAACCACCACATATGATAAAATGAGCCCTCCTTCTGTTTACATTTCCAACATAAATTTGAGATTTGAACATTCATTTTCGCCAACTTGACCGGGGTCATATACCACCTATAAAATAATTTATATATATTTTCCTTGAAGGTAACCGACTTGGTTAACTTCAGGTTTCTTTTCCATATTTTTTCCCATTTTTCAAACTCAATATTGTGGCCTATATTTTGTGCCCATTTAACCATACATTCCTTCACTGTCTCTTCCTGAGTATCGAAGTCGAGTAAAAAATTATATAAGCATTTAATATGTTTTTCTTTTGTTTCTATAAGAATTCTGTCGAAGGGTGTATTTTCTAAATAAAAACCTTGTTGATTATCTTTAGCATATCTAGATATTAACTGAGATCTCGTCCACCAGTTCATCTCCACTCCCTGCATCTCCAATTCTTGTTGTGATTTTAAAGTTCCATCCGGTTTCAAAAGATGTCGATACCTCAAAATATTCTTGTCATCTCTGAAAGGTGGAAGAGTGAAAGCTTCTATTGGTGTCACCCACCAGGGAATTTTCATATACATCTGTTTCTTTATTTTACTCCATGACCATAACAAAGCTTTCCTTATTATGTGGTTATTGAATTGCTTAAAGTCCTCTACTCTGTTATACCATAAGAAACCATGCCATCCCCATTTCAGATCATGTCCTTCTAATTTTAGCAATCTTGTATTTTCCAGTGTAATCCACTCTTTAATCCATGTCAGGGACGCTGCTCTATAGTATAATAATAGATTTGGGAGCCCCATTCCTCCTCTTGATTTATGGTCTTGCAAAGATTTCCGCTTTATCCTCGGTCTCTTGCCCTGCCATATAAACTTGGAGATGCATTTCTCTAAATCCTGGAATATTGATTGTTTTAGTACTATTGGAATTGTTTGAAACAGGAATAATAATTTAGGGAGAATGTTCATTTTAATTGTTGCTATTCTTCCTAGCAGTGATAACTGAAGATGTTTCCACTTTTCCAAATCCTTTTTAATCTCTTCCTTTACTCTTAAATAATTGTCTTTCATCAAATTACTAGTCTTTTTTGACATAATTATGCCTAAGTATTTTACTTTTTTTCGCTTCTTGGAACTTTGTAATCTCTAATAGCTGTCCAATCTCCTGTTCTCTCATATTTTTAGTTAGTATCATAGTTTTTTTTTCTGATTAACTTTTAAACCAGCTACTTCTCCAAATTCTTTAAGTTCCTTCATCAAACTTACTGAAGAAGTTAGAGGGTTTTCTACAACTATAAGTAGGTCGTCCGCAAACGCTTGAATCTTGTATGTTTCTCCTCTTACACTAAGACCTTTGATTTCCTCTGAAATCCTCACTTGATGAATCAGCAATTCTATTACCATCAAGAAGAGAAGCGGGGAAAGTGGACACCCTTGCCTTGTGCCTTTCTGAATATCAATTTTGGATGTGCACTCTCCATTGATTTTAAGTTTTGCTGTTTGTCCTACATATATAGCTTTGACTGTTTCTACAAACCTCTGCCCCATCTCCATCTCTTCCATCTGTGCTATTAAAAAAGACCAGTTCACGTTATCGAAAGCTTTTTCTGCATCTATAAAAATTAAAGCCGCTTGTCTTCCTGGATGTGCTTCATAATACTCTAAATAGTTAATAATATTTCTTAGATTAGAGTGCAGATATCTCTTTGGAAGAAAACCCGTTTGGTCTTTATGGATCACCTCTGCCAAAACTCTCTTCAGTCTCGTTGCTAAAATTGTTGCAAAAATTTTTATAATCGGTATTCAGAAGCGAAATTGGTCTATAATTTTGTATATCTTCTGGGTCTGTCCCTTCTTTATGAATAACTGTGATTAATGCCTCCTTCCATGAATTTGGGATTTTTTTTCTCTTCATGAATTTCATTTATCATTCTTTTTAATGGTTCTACTATAATGTCTTCTAATTCTTTATAATATTCTATTAAAATCCCATCACTTCCTGGCGATTTCATTTTTTTCTGCTTCCTAATTGCTTCTAACACTTCTTGCGTTGAATAAGGTTGATTTAATCCTTCTTGTTGTGTTCTAGAAAGCCTGATATGGTTTTTCTTCTGTATATAATCTCTTTGCTTTTCTTGAGCTACATCCACTTCTTTATATACAACCTCACATAAAATTCCTCAACAATTTTCTTTATCTCCTCCAATTTTGTGGCAGTCTCTCCATTTTGTCTTTTCAAACTCATTATTATGTTCTTGTCTTTCTCCCTTTTCAATTTGTGCGCTAACCACTTTCCTACTTTATTTGCATTTTCCAAAATATGATTGTTTAACAAATCTCAATTTATTTGCCATATCTTCTGCCACTAGTATATTTATTTTGTGTTGTATAAGTTGAAATTCTTGTTTCAACTGTTCAGTTGTAACATTTTGTTTTAATTGAGACTCTGTCCTCTTTAGTTCTGTTTCTAAGTCTGCATATCTTTTATTTCTTCTTCTCCTTTCTATTGCCGATATTTTGATAGCTAGCCCTCGAAAATAACATTTCCCTGCTTCCCATACACTTTGATTTGATACATCTTGTGTGTAATTCCTTTGAAAAAAACTCTTTCATTTCTTGTCTTATAAGTCGTATATTTTCTGTTTTTTTAAGAATGTTACCATTCATTCTCCATTGTGTAGGAGGCTTAAATATTTGTAATTCCATAATAACTATACAGTGGTCTGACATTAATCGTGGTAGAATCTGTACCTCTTGTATGTCTTTCATCCATATTCTAGGGACCCAACATGCATCAATCCTTGACCAAGATTGGTGTCTATCTGAAAAAAAGGTGTAGTCTCTTGTATATGGATATCTAGTCCTCCATGCATCCACTAAAGCCAATTCCTTTGCCAGCATGAGAAATGCTCTTGGAATTAAAGTACGTGCATTTGTTTTTGTTTTTTTACTGGAATCTAACTCTCTGTCTAATACTGCGTTAAAATCTCCCACCAGGCAGCACTCCTCGTACTGTCTAATCCTTGGATCCTTATATAATTTTCCATAAAAATCACTCTGATTACAATTGGGGGCATAAATGTTAACTATCAAAACTCTTTGTCTTCCTTTATTTACCTCTACCATCAATATCCTTCCATCTTCGGAAGCAAATATTAATTTAGGTTGTAAATTTTCTTGGACATACATAGCTACTCCCCTTTTTTTTTCTTTAGCAGATGCTGCAAACAGGGTTCCCAGTTTCTTATTTTCTATTAATTTCTCATCTGCCTTTTTCAAATGTGTTTCTTGAATACAAATTATTTCTGAGTTTAATTTCCTCAAATGATAAAACATGTTTTTGCGCTTCTGGGGTGAGTTGAGTCCATTTGTATTTATTGACAAGATTTTGAAATTTGCATTACACATATTTAAATTTTTACTATTTTTATTTTTAATTCTTCCTTCCTTTCTTTCTTCCCTGTCTAGGGCTTCCTTTAGTTTTGGAAGTTTCTGCCCCTTGTTCTTCTTCCTCTCCTGATTCCTCTCTCTGTAACTTCTCCTCACCCTTCTCATCCTCCTCATCTTCTTCCTGGTCCTCATCCTCAAATAATCTCTTCAATATCTGTTCTGCTTTCATTGTGGAGGTTACATAATGCCTCTGAGCTGCAAATTCAAATGTAACTCCTTCTGGGGAAAGCCATCTGTAAGATATATCCTTTCTCCTCAATGTCTTAATTAACTTCTCATATTGTTTCCTTATCTGTCTAATTTTCCAAGGTACATGTTTTAAAGCCTTTATATGTTTACCATCTTTTATAAATGTCTTACCTTGGATTGACTTCAGTACCTTATCTCTAAACCCAGATCTTAAGAACCTAATCTGTAATTCTCTAGGGAATTGCATTTTCCTAATAAAAGCTGATGATGTTCTTTTTACTGTGTCCACATTAGATTCAATTTCTTCTTTCTCCAGACCTGTCCACTCTGTTAATATCTCAACAGCTATTTCTACCTCATTTTGGCCCTTCTGGTCTGGGACATTTTGTAATCTCAAGAGAAAATTTGCATTTTCAAATTGAATCTGCATTAGGTCAGTATCTTCCTGTTTTCTTTGTCTTTCCATATCTCTTATTATTTGTTTAGTTTTTTCTGTTTCCTTTTCCATTTTCTTAGTTACTGAGAGTGATTTCTGCATGTCTTGTTTAAGTTCTGTAAGTTCTTTTTCTATATCTTTCTTATATTCATGCAGATTCATACACTCAAGTTTCATATCATCCATTTTTTTCTCCAGCCTTTCTAGTCTAGCCTCCCATTTTTTGTTTTGTTGTTCCTGACGTTCAAAAAAATTATTCTGTTGTGCTTGCATTACATTCTGTTTAGTTTGTATTGAAGCCAACATCTTTTCCACCATATTCTGCATGGAAATGACCTGGGATTCTTGGTTTACTAATTTCCCTATCGAGGATTCTAGAACTGGTGAGGATTTACCACTCCCAACCCCTCCTTTAGCCCTTGTTGCCATGACAACAATACAAACAGGGGATGGGCAGTATATAGGTATTAAACAGTACTAACAACCATACACAGTAAAAATGAATTAGCAGTAAACTTCAGAACGAATCCATTCAGCAAATATATGAATCAAGCCTCAAAACAAACAGTATCTAAAATTATATGGTAGGGAAGAAGTCAGAGTATTTCTTTAAGATATATACTTCTCAGCCTTCCCCCTGACGGTTCTCCCGATCCAGCAGATGTCGGTGTCTCTTTTACTCTTCACTCCAAACTCTGCACATCAGTTTATTATCCCTCAGCCAAACAGGTGAGCTGATAATGAGTATCCGTTTTTCTCCGTTCTTCTCTTCTTCTTTTCCCTCCCACAAGACCCGAGTGACTTGTAATCAGTCCCAAAGTAACAAAATAATAAAGGTCCCCCCCAAAGAAGAGAAACCTACTCCCGCCCACAATCAAAAATCAGTCAAATTAAAGATGAAAAAAAAAACTCCAGCGTCGTCTCAGGTTCTCCTCATTCCTTCCTTCCATTAGCCGCAAAAACACTCCATCTGTTAACCATCTCCATAGATTTCTCCATAAATTTCTTTTCTTCTCTATCTCCTTTTATGTCTGGGCTTTTGCTGTCCTTTTCTTTTTAACACAGTCATGCATATATAACCTTCCGCTTCAGATATATTTCTTTTCCCACTCTCCCTTTTTCACCTCCCTTCTCTTCCAGGCTTCGACACTCCCAAAGAGATTTATGTGACTCTTCGCCTCCCTTTTTTATCTTAAGTTAATGAGGAGGAGTAGGGGAGAGAATTTCTTTCTTTCTTTCTTTCTTACATGAAGCCAGCTCTCTAAGATAAAAGCCAACTCTCGTAGTATCACTCACTTTCCATTGAAGCAACTTGAGTCAAACTTTCTTCTAAATCTTGTTGTGCCACCTCCTCGCTAGAGCTCAGCTTTCCACCATTGTAAAACCGGCTCCAGATGAGTTTCGCCTCAGGAAGAAAACTCCAAACTGCAAGCGTCACACAGTGCTATCAACTCGACAGTTGTTCCTTCCCTTTCGGACCTCTTTTCCTCTCCTGGATAAGAGGTGAAGCCTTACAGGCCTCCGAAAATCTCTCCTGGAAACGGAGCTCTGTTTAGAGCTGCCGTTCGCTGCTAGAGCTCCTCCTCTCTCGCCCTCCTTTCCCAGGCATCTTGATGCCAGGAGCTATGACAGTGATGTGTCCAGCTGGAGCTCCTAGAAAGCTGACAGAGTCCAAGGCTTCAGGCCAAAAAAACTTTCCCTTACAGACAGTGGTGAGCATTGCTGATTAATTGGGGGGGGGGCAATTTTCTCGATGGACCTTACAGCCCTGGGATTCTTCCAGGGGCATAAGGTCCATCAAAAATGCAAAGATACCCAGTAGTAGAAATTAACTTTGGTTTTGAGAAATAAAGGCATTATTTTGGCACTAAACACTACAGAGGAGGTTGGGATGTATCTAAAACTGAACTGGTGCTCCTGAAACTCCTGTTTGGAGAAATCGGGGGGCGGGGGGGGGAGAGCTCTGAGCCAGTGGTGTCAGCCACCCCCACCCCCATTTTAGCTTCAGCCATTATTGAGTCAAAGTGGGCGCTGCTGCTGGTATTGCACTTTCTGGCTGCCTGAGAGACTCTAAACCAGCCCTACCATGACCTGTGAATACATAGTTTTCCCCTTTTCTCAAGGCACTTTTATGGAGTTCTTGAACTAATTATGGGAAAATGTGTAGTGCTGCATTTCCATACTGCATTTTGTAACATGTCTTCTCGCTTTTTGGTACAAGTATTGTGGTTTCTTTTCTCCTGACTACGTAACTATTTTCCTCAAAGGAAAATATATGTGTACACCTAAGCCTCCTGGTGGCACAGAGCTGTAAAATAAATATGAAATATGAAAGGCAGATGACAAATTATTTAAGTTACAGCTTGCCTTAAATGTTGTGAAAGCTCTATGCATGCAAATTAACGACATGCATCTCCTTCCAGTCCTCCAAATTCATCATTCTGTACTTAGGATATAGTACTACCAATAAACTTCATTCTGTTTTCCTACTGCAGGTGCAAATGATGAAAAGAGTTTGTCAAACTCAGCCTTGCTTTTATGAAGACAGTAAATTTTGGCTCCTTTGTCTTTTTCAGTCTTATAAAACCTTTCATCTTTTCTCCAGATAGGGATAGTGGTAAGGAACATTACCAATATTCATACCTTGAGGAAAGAATGCATCTATCTGTCAGTCTATTTGTTACAAATAATACAGTATGTACAATTCATTCAGCAAACTCTATTAAGGAACATTGGTTCGAATCCTACTAATACGTCCCTATGGTTTGCATAATTTGTTGTGGCTAATTGTGGCCAATTGACAAGGAGCAAAGGGACAGTTCAGTCACCTGCCTTATCAAGCATCCAATTGGATAACTGAGATATACCTCAGCCGCTTGTTAACTAGTCACAATTAGCAGCTGCAAATTACACAAACCTTATGCAAACACCAATAGGATTTCAGTCATCATTGCAACCTGCTTAAATGCAACAAGTTTAGATGAAAAAAAATCCATTCTGAGTATGCAAAAAAGTTAATCTCCCTATGGCTTACTTCTTTTATTACTATAACAGAAACTCTGTAATAGGGCTGTGCATTATTACTTTCTGAAAAACACACAACATACTCAAAATCTATCTGAATTTGACCAGATTCCAGCTGAATTTGACCAGATTCCAACTTCTCTTACTCCAGGGAATCACATTCTTATCCTTTTGATTACTTTTACTTTATCATGGATTTTTCCAACACATACGCATTCAATACATCCTGTAGTGCTAATGCAACTTTTATTTTGAATATTCTTGACATCTTTTGGCCATCTAAAGCCTGCTGTAAACTTAAGGTCCTTCCTCCCCCCCCCCCAAGTTTTCTGTCTATTATTGTTGAAAGAGATAAGGTAGTGGTTTTCTGTTGCCTTCCATGTGCCAGTTCTACAGCCAATTATGATGGGTACCATTTTATCCATAGTTTTGCATTTCGAAGTTCAACTGATTTCATTTCCCCTTGCTCTGTGACTGTTACGAACATTGCTGCTTCCCAGGATTAGTTGGTTCTTAGAAATGATACAGTTTTTTGAGACTTGATCAATCTCATTTCTCCCAAGTGGCTAGTTTTCCCAGAAATTGGGTTGATCAACCATCACATGATCTGACCAATGTGGTGGGACTCCTTACCAAAGCTTGTCCAGAGACCCACTCTCCTGGGGCCGGTTGATTATTTCTATATTCATTCAACTCTAAAAGAAATATGTGCTGAAACTGAGCTGAGAAAGCTGTGCATCTCTAGCTGTTGCTGCACTCCCAGGGGCCAAGCATAATGTAAATGACAGTTTGTTAGCATCCAGAGAGCTAAAGATTATGCCACTGCCACCACTCTATTCTAAAAGTTGCATTTGATTTTCCACCAAAGAGTGGGTTGGGGGTTGTTTTCTTTTCCCAAGGAGATATCAAGGTGAAGAACACTTTCTGAAATGAGATATGGCAATTCCTGTTTGGAGAATTTGTTTTAAAATAATCAGTTCTGAGGTGATTTTTAAAGGATGGTTGAATATATTTTGATAAAAGATAATCTCTCTTAGGAGATGTACAATTTCTGGAAACCTTGGAAAAGTTTCGGTTTTCCCATAGTTTCTCCCTGTGGCTATAACATTTCCAGATATTTTACACCTCTAAGTCAGGTACGCCATGGAGCAAGTCAAACATGACAGAAAATAGTATGTAACCCCCCCCCCAAAGGAATACCATTATTTACTGGAGAAAAAAGAAGGATGAAAGGTTAAAGCATCATATGAAAAATATACATTGCAACACTTCAGCACTTAGCTGTTGACTCAATGGTCCCTCAATATTGATTTTTATTGTGTTTTTATACCTACCGGGTTATAAGATTATTAATTTTTGCCATTCAGCATCTATACTCTCCTTGGGAACCTTTGTCATGAGTTCTGCTGACAGGGAAGAATCTCCAGTTTTGGCAAACCAGTAAAATAAATTTATACAGTACACTAGCTCTTTTGTGCAAATAATAATATACACTATTAGTTTGATTGTATGATCATTTGAAGCTATTAGATAAAGTCTCTTGAGAAGCAGCTTAACACCCATGTGTGTGTTTTCTCACACATACATCCAGCTAATAGATGAGTTGCTATAATAATTGACTTTGGATGATTTCCAAAGTCTTATATAAAATCTAGATCCCCTAAAGAAAAGTATGCTGTTCTTTGGAGTGTTGCCATCTCGCTGGAACAGGAAATAGCTGGAATTGCTTTGCTTTGCATTGCATAGCAATAAAATGCTTTCATTTTTTCCTACACAATCAAATTTGAGACTTGGGTCTCAGTGATCAATCAAATTACCAACAAAACATAGTTGTATACTTATTTATTTATTTAAAATATTTTACCCTGCCTTTCTCTTTAAAGAGGACTCAAGATTGCTTACACCATGAAAAGACAGTATTTGAAAGCCCAAAACATGAAGTATACAAATAATTTAAAAGTTTAAAATAAATACCACTCTAAAAATGGTAAGCAAAATTAAAATTGAAAGACGTCCACAGTAACAAGGCACAGTGATCCATTTGAAAAACCCTCTCAGCCAGCCAGTCACTAAGGCAAAGCCTGCTTGAAGAGAGAGGTCTTTGGCTGATACTTCACGTCCCTCTCGCTGCAGTTCTCGGCCCCTCTGGAGACTGGTTCGAAGGAACGGAACCTCACGTCCTTGTGGGGTCAATCCGAGTTCACCCCAACCACGCCCCCTGAACTGCGCTCCAAGCGGGGTGAGAGATTCCCATCCTGGAGCTCGGGAATCTTTTCAATCTGCTTCTTAATCCTCCCCCCAGGGGACGTGCGGTTCCTCTTAACCCGCATCGAGAAAATACTTAGTGCAATTACTTTTTTTGGTTGAGAAGGGGGGAGGAACATCGGTATTTCGATGTATCGAACAACAGGCATTATGAATCCATTTCCCCCGCTTATCGACCAAGATTCTTCCTCGAACAGTTCACCCTGGTTTGTGTTTGTTCCTTACCGCCAGGTAAGGATCGAGGAAGTGCGGGTAAAGTACTGCCGGTTTCAATCAGCATGCCCGTGAGTACAGAGAAACAGGGGCAGAACCGGCATTAGGTCATGTGACTAAAACCGATTTCAACACAGAGACAAGTTCACCTCGGCTCGAGGAAGGACGTGAAGTAACCGTCTTTGTCTGCCTGCAGAAAGACACCAAAGATAGGGAAAGCCTGAGTTCCTGTGGGAGGGACTTTCCAGCATCTTGGAGGAGCAACTCATTTGTCAACCCCAAATGCACTTCTGAAGGTGGTGTGGGACTGAGAGAAAGGCCTCCTCTGACGAACTTCATAACACCAATGTCAGCAGCCAGGATGGTCTACGTTCACTACCATTCACAAAGTGACACCAAGCACATGAAAATCCCAAAATCTGACTCTTTTTTAATTAGTTGGCCGGTTCTCATCCCAACTCAACTCAAAGCAATTTTCAGGACTGTTTTTTTTTTACAAGTTTGAAGTTTGGTAGGGAACACATGAGAGTATGCTGTGTAGACCATCTTGACTGCTGACATTGATGTTGTCAACTTTCAGGCAGCCTTAATGTCATTAACTGCCCAGAGTAGCTTTTTTGCTAGATGGTTGTGGTATATCAATCAAATAAATAAATAACAAAATTTCTGCATGGCGGGGGGGGCAGTTTTAGTTTTAGAAAACCATTATCTGAAAACCTTTAGCCCAATCTTATCCAGCTTTGGCACAAAGCAAAAGCAGACAGACTGCTATATGTGCACCCAGTTTTGTATTCGTCTGAAGCACAGTTTCAAAGTCAGAATAAAGCAGAATGTCTGCTAACATTTGTTTCTGTGATCTTCCATTGCCCTCCAAACATTTCTCTTTCTAGTCAACAAAGCTACAACAATATATTGACTTTGGAAGACTCTTGCCAGTCAACATGTTCCATGCTGCTCAGTATTATAACAAAATGGTTGTTTTTCTCTTTTGAATTGGGTTTTTAAGGATTAATATTTCAACCCCTGCAAAATGAATTCTTTCAAAATAAAAAGTGGATGGTATCAACCATTCATTTTCAGGATAAGTGAGACTGATCTTTTCAGTTTGTACGAGCTATTATAAATCTATGGATATTTAGTTTCACTTGTTTCTGCATGGAGAAAACAGACTTAACTTTATAAAATGGTAAGATGAAAACGATTTGCACAAACCTCTGCAAATTTGGCACAGCGCAAATGCAGGCTCTTCTGATTTGATGACCAGTTTCAAAGTTACATTTTTTTTGTTTTAGTTCCCCCATTTTTAGAATTGTGGTGTAGAATATTGATTTGTTCTGCTGCAAAATAACATCACTGCACTCTTGTGCAGTGATGATTGCATGGGAGATTGGAGAGGGGGCAGAGCCACTCAGTATAAAACTGAACCATTTCTATGTCGGAACACTTTGAGAATGGCTACCTGTGGCAATAGATATAAAAGAGAAATGTGATACAGCTATCCATAAGGCTATAGACTTGGATTTGTGTGAAATGTTGCCCTCAATAGCTTAATGAGAGATTACTAGGTAGAGTAGATAGAGTGAGGGACAAGAGCTCAGGAGGCCTTGGGAATTCAATGGGGCATAGAACTTGTAAAACCACTCCTTAAATATCTCATTTACTTTGAAATTCCTTTTAGGGTTCCTATTAACTGGTTTTGGCTTAACAGCACATAAAAATTTAACAAGATTAATAACAGAAATTAATAGGGTACATCAGGTATTACGAATCTCAAGTTTCAGCAGGTGAAATTCTGATTTATTTTAGCCAATCAGTGCAAGGAGCAACTTTAAGAGTACTTAGTCTATTGGGGCCAATGTCCTTGACTGTTAAGGCAAATAGTAATTAATTAGACTACCCTTAATTGCATCTTTAAACTACAGTGCTCGAGTGCAAAGGTGAGGCAAGTGGGGTTGAATGTCAAACACCACTGCTAATTTTAGACAACCTTTGTTTAACCCTAATTTGATCTCTTAGGAGATGTTGCATAAGTTGAGAGACAATAAATCATTCATGAATAATAAAATGGTTCATTCACCTTTGCTGGGCTGCCTGTGTTGGAGCCTCATTAGAACAAAGCACTAATTGAAAACTTTGAAGGCTGATGTGCCTTTGGCTTTTTAGAACTAGTGGTGAAGTGGTTTTGTTCATCCCCTTTCCAATTTTTGTTTCACACACACACACACACACACACACACACACACACACACACACACACACACACACACACACACACACACACACACACACACACACAAGAGTGACTGGACAAAAAGAAGCATTTAAGCAAAACAGTTTGGCCTCTGTTTTGTTCAATTCAGTTTAAAAATGCTGTTTCAGGAATAGAGATGGGCATGACCAGGAAAAATGACGTTTCGAGTTGTCGTTTGTCGGGACGGGTCCATTTCGGCTTGTTTCCGTTTGTCGAAGAAATTTTCAAAAAATTGTCATTTCCATTTGTCGTTTGTCGTTTGTGTTGGGGTTGGGGTTGGGGTTGGGGTAAGTGGGCTCTGGGAGGCACCTCTCTGGGTGCCTCTCTGACGTCTGACCCACTAAGAAGGGAAGCAAGGGAAGCGTTTCGCGGAGCCGCCGCGTACCATACATTTACATTGCATTATGTTAGGGTGGGGTGGCAGAGGCACCTCTCTGGGTGCCTCTGACTCAGTAAGAAGGGAAGCATAGTAGCGTACTGCCGTACAGGTTAGGGAATGGGTAGGGGATAGTGGACTCTGCGAGGCACCTCTCTGGGGGCCTCACTTTGACTCACTAAGAAGGGGAGTGTACTAGCATACTGACGTATAGATTAGGGAATGGGTTAGGGGTAGGGGATAGTGGGCTGTGGGAGGCACCTCTCTGGGTGCCTGGGACCCACTAAGAAGGAAAGTGTACTTGCGTACGGATCAGGGTTAGGGTTGGGGTTAGGGTAAGGGCTAGGCTTAGGGTTACGGTTAAGGTTAGGGTGGGTTAGTGGGCTGCACCTCTGGGTGCCTCTGACCCACTAAGAAGGACAGCGTACTGGCGTATGGGTTAGGGTTGGGTTAGGGTTAGGTTTAGGGTTAGGGTTAGGGTTTGTGGGCTTTTAATGCCCTCTCTGGCACACCCAGAAGTCTCAGTCAAAACCTGGCCATGCGATTAGTGGAATGGGTCCAAAAATTTGCATGGTCCCATCCTGTGGCCAGCCCATCATTGCGCATGCGCAGGTGTAAAAAAATAAAAATAAAAATAAAATAAAATAAAATAAAATAAATGGAGACGTTTTATTGAAAGAAAAACCCACTGCTGCTACTATAAAAAAATCAGGCATTTAAAATACCTAATTTTCAAATGTTTCTGTGGTGCTTTGGTGGGTTTTTGGACCACGATTTAAAAATAAATATTGCGGTCGCCATTTTGGATCCCCCCCCCACCGCATGGCAAATGGAGACGACGAGGATGCCCCCCCAGCCTGGTACCAGCAGCCCAGGAGAGGAGAGGAGGGGGGATGGCCGGGGACCCCCCCAGTAACCACCCCTCTCTGGAAGGTGCCCTCACTGAGGCAGGTATATTTTCGCCTGCTTTTATGGCCGGGAATTGGGGTTTTTTTATTTTTAAAACTTTTTTTCTGTGCTGCTTGCTGGCATCGCGCGATCGCCGCGATGCCATGAACGACAATGACAAATCAGATCCAATTTATCTTTATTGGGTCGGGTTCGAGCTGGAGCGGAGTAATTGTCATTACCGTTCCTTGTTAGGTAACGGAAACGACGAACGGAAACGGAAACGAGGATTTCGCCGAGTCGTGCCCATGTCTATTCAGGAAAACTGAATGCTTTTTCCGGAGCAATTGAAGGTAGAAGCTGAAACATTTTGCTAAAATACTTCCATATGTTATTAACCCAGATATCTCTTCTAGGGATGGGCACGGAATGGAAAAATAGTGTTTTGTTTTGTTCCATTTTGTGTCCCCCCCCCCGCATTGTTTTCATTCTGTAACTTTTTATTTTTATTTTTATTTTATTTTTAATTTTTGACATAAGAAAATGAAAATAAAAAAAAACTACAACAAACAATATATGTGCACCCCCATCCCACGGGGCCATCCATACATTCTTATTCGTTGCTCCATCTTCTATTCTTCTAGTAGTCTTCTTAAAGTTCTCTTCTCCAGAATTGTTGTGAGATATTCGTGGACTCTTTCCCTTTTCCTTCGACTAGTACATAATCTAAAAATTTACCCCAGATATCGTAGAAAATGTCTTTTTTCATTTCTCCTCGTTTAACCTTTAAACTGCAGGACAGTTTATCGTTTATAGCTATATCCCAAAGTTCATTATACCAGTCTTCCGTCTTGAATTCTAGTTTTGACTTCCAATTTTTTGCTATAATTAATCATTCTGTAACTTTTTAAAAATGCTACTTACAATACGAAATGCAATGCAATGAATCCTCCACAGTACAAGTGCTGGTGTGGCGGGTTTTTTTTTTAAAAGGCTCTCACTGTTGTGTGTGTGGGGGGGTGGAGACACAAAATGGAACATTTAAATAAGACTCCAGCCTTTGACAGCTCCGCTGAAGCCTTTTAAAAATGCCGCTCCCAATAGCGAGCCTCTCGCTATTTCAGGCAGGTGAATTTAAGAGGGCTGCAGTGGAGCCTTGGCTATGATGGAGCCTGTTTAAAATCCCCCTTCTACACATAGCAAGAAGCTATGGAGCCCTTTTAAAATCAGCCACCATAGCAAGAAGCTATGGAGCCCTTTTAAAATCAGCCACCTGAAACCGCAAGAGGCTTGCTGTTGCGAGCGGGCAATTGAAAAAGGTGTCGAGCCTTTGACAGATCAGCTGTCACCTCTCGCTGTTGCAGGTGGGCCATTTTAAAAGGGCTCCAGTGGAGCCCTGGTTCTGGTGGCGCGTTTTAAAAATTGCCCACCTGCAACAGCGAGAGTCATGCTGTTTCGGCCAGGCAATTTTAAAAGGGGTCCAGTGGAGCCTTGGGGATCTGCATGCATATGTAGATACAGAAAAATGACTGGCTCTAAATCTGGATCTACATAGGCATTCATATCTCCAGTGGATATGGAGGTCCTGCTTTGAAACAATTCCCATTCAGGAGATATCCAAAAGGAATGGCATGATGAATTAAATTCTGTCTATATTTTTCAACATGCCTGATCCTATCAGTATGGATAATATTGCCAACAACCCTTGGAAAAAAATGTAGGGCAGATCCACCAGAGTCAGATCTAGGAAAAGAATGATGGGACTTATAGGCCAGAAGAGATCAATAGCAAAATACTTCTTGGTCACTCCTTTAGTATGAGTTGGACTGTTGACTCATTCATTATCTTAATAATATATGACTGGTGGGAACTTTCTAGGACAGTGTTGGCGAACCTATGGCACGGGTGCCAAAGGTGGCACTTGGAGCCCTTTCTGTGGGCACCCAACATCGCCCCTTCACAGCCAACCTGTATTCAGGTTAAATTGCTGTATTGGCACTTTGTGAGAAATTAGTGGATTTTGAATCACAGTTTGGGCACTCGGTCTCTAAAAGGTTCGCCATCACTGCTCTAGGATTTCAGGCAGACATTGTCTCTTTTCGTACCTAGATGTGGCAGGCATGGAGTCAGTGGTCTCTGAGTGCAAGGCATGTGTCTTGTTACTGAGTTTCTGGAGGCTCTCTGTGTGAACTGGAGTCCCGGAAAACGTGGTTTCCTTCTCACACTGATAATCTCCATGGATAATGAATTCTTTCTGCTATGGGCTGTCAACCTCTACATGTAGGGATGATGCTAGAATGAAAGAGAAAGTGTGATTATGTATACTTAATCTACATGCAAAGTAAATACACGGATAGGACTAATCTGTTAGAAGATTTAAAAGCTTTGAACTGTATTTAGAACTGTACTTAACACGGAGGCTTAGATATCCTTCATTAGGAGCTTTCCACCTGTACATTGGTTTAAAAATGTATTGGGGCAAAGAATGGCTGTGAAACAACTCAATGGTGCATCAAACACATTTGGCATAAGGCTGAAGCTTAGTTTTAAAACATGGAGAACAATGATCGATACACATGGCTGACGGCTGCAGCTTGTTGTTAATTTGCCCATGGAGCATCTCCATTTTCAACAGGGCACCACAGATCGATGGATGTCACTCACTCCATTTTGTCCCTGTGAAAAGGCTCGGCACCTTCCATAGTAAGTCTTATGAAGATTCAAGGGGAATGGTTTCCAATTAGAAAAATAAATTTGATTTTATCACATTGAAGGAAAATAAAATGGGGCTTTGTAATTGGATTTTTCTCAACATGCCAGGCTTTGCACTCACTGCTCTGTCGGTCCCCAGGAAGAAATAATTTTAGCAATAGTAATTTGTTAGTCTCTCCGATCAAAGTGAACTTATGGGTTTAAATCTAGGATAATGTCTTTGATAGGTAATGTAAATCTGGGATCATTATTATCTTCTAGGGGACTCTCAGCATAGTGGGAGTAAACATATAAGTTTCATCTAGCAGAAGCAGACAGGTAATTTTAATGACTGAGTTGCTAGGCAACATCCATTTCAAGCCTATATTTTGATTCATGTGGAAGCAAAACGATGTGTCTGCTTCCTCCACAAAACATAGAACTCTAACCAGAAGAGACTTACATATATAAAAGTGTCTGAGAAGGAAGTAGGGCTTTAATTCCTTGTGAAAGAGCAACTTAATACGACAATTTCAGGCAACAGATTTGTATGAGCCTTCTCTGAATTTCCAACAAGCGGATCATGAGTCAAATGGAGGCTTCTTCTATGATTCTCCAGGATCCTGTTTCATGGGGACATCCTCCACAGAGAGTGGACTACTATTCATCTTTGTTGAAAAACAGCCCTGACAATTGCTTGCCAGGGTGAGAAGGAATTAACTGATGAAAAAAAGGAATCAGCTTCTGGGATTTTTCCCTTGCATGATATCACTTTGTGAGTGGTTGTAACCAGAGGAGGTTGTTCTGTAGACCATCATGACTGCTGACATTGGTGCTGTCAACATTCCGATTGACCTTTCCTGCTGAGCACATTACTGTACAGCAGCATCAGCCCATTTCCTAGCATTTTGAATCATGGATACAGAAGCATAGAATATCACATTCATAACCTGGAGGTTTGTTAAATAACTGAGTGTGCTGGGTTTTTTAAAATGGAAGTTTAAGCACACAGGCACTATACACAAGTTCCAACAGAAACTTCCATCATGTAGAATTAACCAGTGATTGAAGATCTGAGAAGATGATCAAATAATCTGTAAAATGGTTGTTTGGAGAGGAGAGATGATAGAACAGCTTGAATGTGGCTGTAGTCCCTCTGTGCCCAAAAAGTTTTGAAGGGAGGTTTTGAGAAATAATAAAATTGTGAGGTAAAGATGTGGGAGACTGCAAAATATATAATGGAGAAACATGCACATATTTTAACCTTTCAGGTAGAATAATGTCACCATGCCCCCATCACAGAGTGTGGACCAGAAAGCTAGCTCCCAGTTTCCAACCCCTTTCCTTGGGGTAGGCAAACTGAGAAAGAAGACCTATATTGGACCAAAAGCTCTAAGGTACATGCTGGAATTTCCTGGAAAAGACAGCACTAGAGATGGGCACGACTTAACGGTATTCCCGTTTCCGTTTCCGTTACTCGTTTCCGTTACTCTACGGAAACGGTAACGGGAATCACTGCCCCAGACTTTGAGCTCGAACCGACGAACGAACAATTTGGTCTGATTTGTCGTGCTCGTTACTTGCATCGCGCAATGCCAAGCGGCACAGAAAAAAAGTTTTTAAAAGTTAAAAAAAAAACCCGATTCCCGGCCCTAAAAGTAGGCGAAAACTGTCTGAGGGCACCTACCAGGCCAGAAGGGTGTTTTATTGGGGGGGGGGTTCCCCGCCCCCCTCTCCTTGGCTATTGCTACTGCTGCGCTGCTGGTACCAGGCTGGGAGGGCGCATCCATTTGCCATGCAGTGCGGGGGATCCAAAATGGCGACCGCAATATTTTTTTTGAAATCGTTGCCCAAAACCCCACCAAAGCACCACAGAAACATGCGGAAATTAGCAATTTTAAATGCTTGAATTTTTACAGTAGCAGCAGTGGGTTTTTCTTGCAAAAAAAGTCTCCGTTGATTTTATTTTATTTTATTTTATTTTTTTACACCTGCGCATTCGCAATGATGGGCTCGCCCATGGGAGTGGACCATGCAAAGTTTTGGAGCCATTCCACCAATCGCATGGCCAGGTTTTGCTGACTGTACCAGGCTGGGAGGGCGCATCCATTTGCCATGCGGTGGGGGGGGGATCCAAAATGGCGACCGCAATATTTTTTTTGAAATTGTTGCCCAAAACCCCACCAAAGCACCACAGAAACATGCGGAAATTAGCTATTTTAAATGCTTGAATTTTTACAGGAGCAACAGTGGGTTTTTCTTGCAAAAAAAGTCTCCGTTGATTTTATTTTATTTTATTTTATTTTATTTTATTTTTTTACACCTGCGCATTCGCAATGATGGGCTCTCCCATGGGAGTAGACCATGCAAATTTTCCACCAATCGCATGGCCACTTGGCCAGGTTGACCACAGAGACTTCTGGGATGTGCCAATCGGGCATAAACAGCCCACTAATCGTAGCCCAAACCCGAACCCTAAGCCTAACCCATACGCCAGTACACTGTCCTTCTAAGTGGGTCAGAGAGGCACCCAGATGCACCCCAATACTCACCGTAACCTCACCCGTAACTAGCCTAACCCTAGCCGTTGCGCTAAGCCGTCTTAACCCTAAGCCAGATCTACTTGCATTGCACTACATGCAAGTACGTGAGACACAGCGGGTGCAAAGAGTCTGCCAGTCCGTCACTTGTGGCTCTGGCTGACTCCTGCAGCTCCCTCCAGGAGCCCGCTACCCCCTCCCCAAACCAGTACTAACGACAACAAAAAAAACGAAAAAACAAACCGACTAATTTTTGCAAATTTTCACGAAAAACGGAAACGAGCCGAAACGGAACCGGCCCGACTAACGACAACTCGAAAATTTTTTTTTTCAAGTCGTGCCCATCTCTAGTCAGCACTGCAGTAGGAAGACAGGAAGACCTAACATGGTACAGTAGGACTACCACCACCACCCTAATATGTGTGGGTTAGTATCCAAAGTTTCACTTATCCGTGGTCTAAAAAGACTACAAATATTAAAATATGTACAGTGGAACCTTGAGTTACATACTGCTTGACTTGCATATTTGACTTGTAGCAAGAAGGGGCCTGTTTGACTTGAGTCGCAGGCTTTGACTTACATCTCGGAGCCCCGGCGCAAGGCACCAGAATTGGGCGGCAGCCACAACCCAGCATCGCGGCTGCCACCTCCAAACTGCTCCTGCCTTCTTCCCCTCCTCCGGCAGCGGCGGCTTCGGCGAGGCCAGCTCAGAGCACCTGGAGCTGGTCCTCGGCCTCACCAAAGCCGCCGCTGCTGCCGGAGAAGAAGAAGGGCCGGGAGCTCAGGGCTGGCCTCGCTGATTAGACAGTCAGTTCAGTCTTGTAAAAAATCTGGCTGCAGAAGTCTGGTCCACAATGGAAGCATTTTAGTTGGGGAGCTGTAAAGTTGTGGGACTCTAATGGTAAGCATAGAGTTGTTCAGAACTTGGAACGTCAGGTTAAAAATCAGTAAAACTTAAATGTTAGACATTGTTGCTATGAACATTAAAAAGTGGAGGCATATAACTTGTGGACTATAATTCCACTGCCTCCTCCTCTCTTTGAAGAGACATTTCATTTACATCCCCAGAAGGAATCTCCTATCCCAGTCAAATTTGTGTTAAATTGCTATTTTCAGGGGTCTTTTTCATCATCTGGAACGGATTAATCCACTTTCCCATTACTTTCTATGGGAAACGTTCATTTGACTTAAGTCATGTTTGACTTAAGTCTAGACCTCTGGAATGGATTAATGACCTAAGTCAAGGTTCCACTGTATTTCAATGATATCATTACCAGAACTGGCTGGGAGCTAGAAACCATGCTATGTATATAGTAAAAGGTAAAGATAAAGGTTCCCCTCACACATGCATGCTAGTCATGTCCGACTCTTGGGGTAGTGCTCATCTCCATTTCCAAGCCAGAGCCAGTGTTGTGCAAGTCCATGGCCATGTGGCCAGCATGGCTGAACACATTTCTGCACACAGAACACTGTATAGTTCTTACTATAGTAAATGCATACAGTAAATAAATATAGTATTTACTCTTATTTGTGGGTTTTTGCCATCTGCGGAGAAGCTTGAAACTGCTTCCCCATGAATATGGTATTGTATGTATGCTGTTGGTTTGGAAGATCTGAGCAGCGTTGTTAATGATGGGACATTTGGGAGGTCATTAGTGTATATATTCCCTACACATCCGAAGTGATTTGGTGGCATATAACGTCTTTGGATTTCTCCCCTTAATTACCAAAACAAGTAAACGGACAAGATGGATGGAACTGTTAAAACTATGAAAGGAACATGAAGTAAGACCATCCACAACTACAAAGCAACAAACCCAGTAATTTAATAGCTTAAATGAGTGAATTTTTGGATATTTGCTCTCTATTCTCTCCACCCCCCCCCCACACAACTTTTTTTTAACAACCAGACTCAGATTTCTTTTGCCAGCACAAATGTCAGTTTTACCACAATGTATTTGGATCCTTGCTGACAGAGTGAAGATGATTCCCATTTGAAGACTGATGTCTTTCCCTTTCTGGAAATCTATCACTCGATTACTTTAAAAAAAAAGCCTGTTGAATTTTTTTAATTCTTCAAAGAAAACCCCTCTTTTGAGTATATGTCTGTGAAAATTCTCGGTCATCCAGGTGAGTTTAGCTGAAAGTTGAGTCACGGCAACTGGACTTCTTTTCTTGAGAGATTGAGACATTTCGCTACTCATCCAAGCAGCTTCATCAGTCTGAGGAAAGCTAGTGGCGAGTCCTCCATTTTATAGTTAACCTTGATTTCACATCACCCTGGTCTGAATAGGCTCATAAGCTGGACAATGACCTGAACAGGCTTGTTACATTGACCATATCCTGAATAGGTTCATAGGTGGACTATGATCAGAATAGGCTCATTAGGTGGATAATGGCCTAGATGTGTGAAAGTCCCACCTCTGCAACGTTTTTCAACTTTCATTAAGTATGGGTTGTTAGCCATGGCCTTGCTGGTGGGGGTGTGAGGTGCTTCCAGTTTGCCTGGGGATTGATGAAACAGTCTCTTTTGACTGTTTCTGTGACCTTTCATTCCCCTCAAAATATCCGCTTTTCCAGCCTGCAAAGCTGCAACAAATTGTATGTACTTTGGAATAGTCTTGCTGGTAAACCTGTTCCATGCACGATCAGCCTTATAACAAAGGTGTTGTTTTATCTTCTGAAAGGTTTTTTTAAAGAGTTTAAATTTAGGGACATTTTGCATTGCTTGTTTCTGTGCAGGGTGGAATAGTTTTAAATTTAGAAAATCATAACTCATAAAGCCTTTGTTAAAATTTCCTCAAATTTGGCACAGACCGTCAAATTTCAAAGTTACACATTTTTGTTTGTTTGATGCCCTCATTTTTAGAATTTCCTTTCAGAATGCTAATTTGCTCTACTGCACAATAATGTAGATGCACTACTGTGCAGGTATAATTCAGGCAATTACAACTGGGTTAAAATAGCTATACGAGCAGGGGTATGTTGTACCTCCACTATTTTTTTTCATCAATCTAGATTAGTGTAGAATGATAGTATGAAGAAGACCATGTTGATTATATGTGGGGGCTCTCCATGTAAGGAGAAGCCTGCTTTTTCAGGGCAAGGCTGGACCAAGACAGGTATTCCAGATGTTATTGGAGTATAATTTCCATCATTCTTATAAAACAGTGAAGATACGGGGCTTGTTCATTTAATGCCAAACCCTGCTTTGTATCTGCTCCATCTAAAATGATGCAGTAAAACTGTTGTGCAAAAATAGCACCACACTGTTCCAAAGACTATTGACTATACAGTTGACATTCCAGAAGGACATTCTTAATTGACTGTCTTTGTACTGAAACTTTTCACTGAGTTATACAGATTTATGGTGCCAATGGTTGTTGATGTACTGAGGGCCAGTGGGTGAGATATGCAGTGAAGGAACTTGCCTTTCTCTTCCATGTCTGAATTCCATTTTACCTCTTTGTGTGTTTCCTTGAAAGTTGTGGTGGAAAAATTTTGGTCCATTTCAGCATGGTATCTAATAAACAAAAGGGGAAATAAATAAAAAGTCTAAGTCCTAAAACCAAGACTGCTTCTTGATATGTATATGTTCTTGACATGTGTGGTTTATTTTTTAAAGTAATTTTCACTGGATTCAATGGGATTCACTTTGTAGTAAGTGCACTGAGAGAACCATTCAAGACCTGAATTAACTTTTTCCCCCCAAATTCAGTTCCCATGCAGACTGTTTGCTTATTCAGCATTTTGAAGCCACTGGAGCAGTGATTACTTACAGTATTGACAAAAACCATGTTTATGAAAATCAGATCGATACATGATTTAGAGAGATCCAATTGCACACATTTCATTTGAAAACTGCTCACGGTGGGTTTTATCAACTTTATTATGAAAAAAGTGCATCCCTCCGGCCTTGTAGAAAATCAATCCTATACTATCTAAATGTTGGCAAACCATTCTGGATGGTCTCCATCACCCTCCATTTAACGTATAGTAATTGGGATTTGTATAAGAAAAAGCTCCCAAGGAAATGCTTGGGTTTTTTAAACAAAAATTTGTAACTTCAGAGATTCTGGAGAAGAATTATTAAAAAGTTATGTTCCACAATTCTGAGGTCCTAGAATGAATTATTGGTTAAACACCTCTTCTTCGATGCACACTTTAATGTGTTGAGGGGGGCTTAGTGTGGTAGCATAACAGAGTAAAGCTATCAAGAAGCTAGATTCCATTACTAGTCTGGACTTTTAGCAAGATCACACAAGGTGGAATGGCAAACAAGTATCCACTGTTTTCAGGATTAATTGTCATACCAGTGGAAGAGAAATGTCATTCCAGTGATGGTAGGACCCTAGATCTTCATGAAAGGCAGTTGCTGGGTAGCAATAACACCAAAACAACATCTAGATTAAAGCTGAAAGGACATCCAGTGGCTGGCATGCACAGAGGTGAAAAAAACATGGATAAAGGAATGGATACTCCTAAGAAATAAAATACTATTATACTTAGAAGGGCATGATCTCCAACTAGGTTGGCACACATTCTTATGGTATGGAAGGACTAAATCACATAAACATTTTGAAAGAAACATAATAAGGAATTATCTTTTAAGAATCTGGGAAAAGGTTAAACTAACTTTTTATGTGAAAATAACCAGCTGGGTCTCACCGATAGAAGTGTTTACCTACCCAAATCTGCTAAGATTTGAAAAAATAGCGACGTATAATGGGCTCCTGAATTCTGAGGGAATTTTGAAGACTAAAACTCAATTAGAGGACCAAGGACTGACTTTTTCATGGTGGCCTCAAATGCAATTGCACTCAATATATAACCAAGATATGAAGGCACAAGGATTTTATAAAGAGTATACGGCATTTGACAATATATTATTAATGACATAAGAAAAATAACATTTAAAAATTCAAAAACTAGTTTTTTACTACAATGGGGCAGGCAAGAAGTAAAAGATACCATGCTGAAATGGGCCCAAAATTTTGGCTACAACATTGAACTACAAAAACGGCAACAATTATGGACAAAGAATCATAAATTAACATTAGCTACTTCTTATAGGGAAAACCTTTACAAAATGTTTTATAGATGGCATACAACACCAGTGAGGCTTACTAAAATGTTCCCTAATATGTCAAATAAATTTTGGAAATGCAAAATTCAAGAAAGGACTTATTATCATGTGTGGTGGACATGCGATAAAACAAAGTCTTGTGTTAATGGGCCAAAATACATACCTGGATTAAGCAAATTTCAAAAGTACAATTAGAGTTTAAACCAGAAATATTTTTGTTAGGTTTATTGCCTAGCATGGTGAATAAACCAATGCTCATTTAATAATACGGATTTTGACAGTAGCTAGATTGGTATGGGCCCAGCTTTGGAAATCTGAAAATCCACCAAATGATAATATGATTATTAAGAAAAACTACTAGCATGTGCAGAAATGGACAGATTAACTAAGAGATTAAAGGGACAAGAAGAATCAGTTTTCTATCTGAGCTAGGACTTGTTTTATAATTGGTGGAAGATAAAAGCTTTGTAGTAAAAAGGACACAAAGGATGAGTAGATCAATGATAGAAACTCACCCAACGAGATATGTCATCATACTGTAAAACTGTTTATATCTATGATTTTTTCTTTCTTTTTATGTATTGTTTTTTCTTGTTAGTCTTATACATGGAAAATACTATAATCTGTGTTCAATATTTTTCATCGTTCCTTGCAAAGCCATCCTCTTTTCTACAGTTGACTTTTTGTTTGTTGCTTAGGTTGTTTTTAGCTCCTCTACTTCACACAGGCTATCGAGAATTGTTTTCTTCTCTTTTTCCTCACGACCCCGCCACCTCTTTTTCACATTTTTAGAACCCATATTTGTTCTCTCCGATGCGGAGATATGTTTCTTGGTAGGCAACTTCTAATTCGAAGGAGGATCACCAGTGCTCCTGCCGGTCTAATTAGCAGGAGATAGTAAGAGAAAACATCTGGCATTTTTTTCCTGTAGCAATTAAACAAATCACTCCTACAACCAAAACTGCCATAGCACATGGCACCTTTGCTCATTCTTTTTCTTTTTAATCTCTCTTTCGAAGACTAGGCCTGAGCGAATTGCTTCTGTGTTAATGAAGTGGCCGTTGGGAAATCCTTCCCTTTAGTCCTGGGCAAGAGGCACGGTGAGGCAAAAACGCTAATGCAGTACTTCAGTTTTTAAAAGCTTTTTGCTGAGGGAGCCTGAAGCTCTCTTTAAAAATTTAACGCAATTGAATAAGTTCATTAATCATTTCCTAAGCTCTGAGTGCTCCAAGATCTTAGGGATTTTCAGCCTTCCTCTTCTGCTTTGGACATTTTGGCGAACACATTTTTTAAAAATTTCCCACCCCTCTTCTCTTCGTGTAATGACAACAAGAGCGAGTTTCCTCACAGGCATGATGCAGTTCCATTTTAGCTCTCTTCACATAACTCAAACACTGCTAATTAGAGATGGGCACGACTCAAAAAAATGGTGTGTCGTTTGTCGTTTAGGGGGTCCATTTCGGTTCGTTTTCGTTTTTCGTGAATTTTTTGCAAAAAAATTTTTTTTCGTTTCAATATGTAACAAAATGAAAAAACGAAAACAAAAATGAAAAATTGCTGTTTTGTTAGCATTCATTACAGTTCAATGTATTTGCTGCAATGAAAACAAAATGCATGACAAAATTTCTGTTGTTTCGTTTCGTTTCGTTTCATTTTGGAGACAAAATTCATTTTTCGGTTCGTTACGTAATGAAATGAAAAAATGAAAACAAAAATGAACAATTGCTCGTTTCGTGCCCATCTCTACTGCTAATTATTGCCACTGGCTGAGGTGCTTACTCAGCTTGTGCATACGCAACAGATGAGGTCGTGACCGATTACCTTACAAGTAGTCCCATCAGTCCTCCCTGGGTGCCATCAGGAGTGTACTCTTGGCAATTAATAAAGGAAGGCACTTGCCCTGATGAGTAAAGATAACAGGAAAAGGCTTTGAAGGAGATCTGGAGTCTGGAGAAAGGATTTATCACTAGAGAGTGAGAGGCTAGAAAATCCATTCCTCTCTGGCTATTAATGTAATTAGCTGTCCCTCAGAACACTTTAAAATAAAATGAGTTTTTCAAAAACAAATACCATCATCTTCACACTTTGCATGATGTTGCAAGAAGACAAATTTGGAGACATGTGGGGGACAACGGCTAAGTTCCCCTTCATGAATGAAGGAATATTTGGCTGTTTTGTATGCATTTTGGAAGTTGAGTCATGGCTACTGGACTTCTTTTTTGAGAGATAAAAGAAGTCCAGTAGCCATGACTCAACTTCCAGATAAACTCACCTGGATGACTGAGAATCTTCACAGACATTTTGTATGCATTATTGCACCGCTATCACATCCAGCGCAAGAACTGCCAAATGACAGGAGGTAAGGATTGGAACAGCCCTGCCTATTCCTGCATGTAGTCTAATATTCTAGCCTATTCCTAACAGCCTAATAATATATTTTGATATGACAGGTGAATTTTCCCCACAGTGTGGAAGTAAGCATCATTTTCTTGTGTCATCATATTACACAGTTTTTAAAGGTGACATGACTAAGGTCACAGCATCAAAATGATTCCATTCACTTTTCTCACACCTGGCTAAAGGAAAGGGGCAAACAGGGCTTGAACTGACCATGCAAACACTACTCTAAAGTTATATAACCATTCAAACCATGGGATATCAGTCAAAGCTCCTTAATGTACTCTCTCTCTCTCTCTCTCTCTCTCTCTCTCTCTCTCACTCTCTCTCTCTCTCTCTCTCTCTCTCTCTCTCTCTCTCTGATCTATCTATCTATCTATCTATCTATCTATCTATCTATCTATCTATCTATCTATCTATCTATCTATCTATCTATCTATGTTGTGATTCAGCTCCAAGTGTTTTTTATTTATTTTATTATAATTAACAAAAAAGAAATAGGTATAAACAGAGAAAGGAAAAAAAGGAAAAAGAGAAGAAAAACAAAAAAGGAAAAAGAATAAAACATGTAAAAGTTTTACGATATAACATATCTCATTTGGTGAGTTTCCATCATTGACATTCCATTATCCATCTATCATCATCAGCCCCCCCCTTTTTTTTTCTACTACAAAACGTTTGTCTTGCACCAGTTGTAGAAAAGGTTCCAGCTCAGGTGAAAAATAGATTCCTATTGTCCCTTTAGTCTCTTACTTAATCTGTCCATTTCTGCACATTCAAATAGTTTCTTAATAATCATATCATCATTTGGCAGAGTTTCACATTTCCAGAACTGGGCCCACAATCATCTAGCTGCTGTCAAAATATGTAATACTAAATAAAAATGTTGCTTATCTACTGTGTTTGGCAATGAACCTAACAAAAATATCCCTGGTTTAAACTCTAATTCTACTTTTGAAATTTGTTAAATCCAAGTATGTATTTTAACCCAGTAACCCCTAGCTTTATCACATGTCCACCAAACATGATAATGAGTTTCTTCTCGAGTTTTAAATTTCCAACACTTATTTGACACCTTACAGAACATTTTAGCAAGCTTTGCTGGAGTTATATGCCATCTGTAAAACATTTTATAAAGATTTTCCTTACATGAATAGGCCAATGTTAGCTTAAGATTTTTTTGTCCAAAGTTGTTGCCATTTTTGGAGTTCAATACTATGGCCAAAATTCTTGGCCTATTTTAGCATAGTGTCTTTCTCCTCTTCATCTTGCATGTCCCATTGTAGTAGAAGATTGTAGATTTTTTGAATTTCTTGTCATTAATAAAAATTGGTCAAATGTATACTCTTTATAAAATCTTAGTGCATTTATATCTTGATTATAAATTGATTGTAGTTGCATTTGAGGCCACCATGAAAATGTCAGTCCTTGATCCACTAATTGAGTTTTGGTTTTCAAAGTTCCCTCCAAATTCAGGAGGTCATTATAAGTAACTATTTTTTCAAATCTTAGGAAGTTTGGGGGGGGGGGTGTTGCCATATAAATTTTGAAACTGCACTATTTAACTCTTTTAAGAATTTTGATTCCAGCTTGATTCAGCTCCAAGTGTTGAGACAATGGTAGGAAAGAGGAACTAGTAGATGCTCCCGATTTGCACTAAGCTAGTCAGGATGAGAGCTGGATATGAGAAAGAAGAGTGAGACCAGCTTGATGAGGAAGGAAACGTGAAGGATGATACCTCCCTAAATTCCTGCTCTACCATGCCTTCCCTTTTGGATCACCACTTTTAGAAAGATCCAGAAGTTGCTGTTGACCCTCTAAACAGAAATATTTCTTCAGCACACACAAGCCCCCTCACCATAAGGTGTGCATATAAGGAGCCCAATTCATTAACAGTTGGGAGAAACATCAGCAGAATTTGCTTAGCATACTCTTAACACAGTATGCCTTTCTCTGTGTGAGAAAGGCATATTCCACATCATCTTTTGAAGGCATGACGTGTTCTTCTTATATACCGCCCCATGGCAGTTCAAGCACTATCTTACAATTTAATTATGCAGGCTACACATTGCCCTACCCCTGGCAAGCTGGGTACTCATTTTATGACCTCAGAAGGATAGAAGGCTGAGTCAACCATGAGCCTTCTACGTGGGATTGAACCCCAGGTCGTGAGCATAGTTTTAGCTGCAGTACAGGAGGGGGTGTGGTGGCTTAGTGGGCTAGAGTGCTGAAAGTGTCAGGCTGCAAAGTTGGCAGCTTGTCAGTTTGAATCCCGGGTGCCCCCCAGCTCCTGCCAGCAGTTCAAAAGCATGTAAATGCAAACAGATAAATAGGTACTGCTGTAAAAAGCAGGAAGGTAAACAGTCTGTGAAGATTCTCAGTCATCCAGGTTCGTTTAACTGGGAGTTGAGTCATGGCCGATGAAGCTGTTTGGATGAACAGCGAAACATTTCTATCTCTCAAAAAAGAAGTCCAGTAGCCATGACTCAACTCCCAGTTGAAGGTAAACAGTGTTCTGTGTGGAGGAATGTGTTCAGCTATGCCAGGCACATGACTACAGACTTGCGTAATACTGGCTCTTTGGCTTGAAAACGGAGATGAGCACTGCCCCTAGAGTGAGACATGACTAGCTCACATGTGCAGGGGGGAACATTTACCTTTTTACAGGCATTTAACCACTGCACCACAAGGCTCTTTTGAAGGCATAAGTAATTTACTGGTTACATTTGTAAAAAGGTTCCTTCTCTTTTCTTTATCACTCTCTCCTACTTAGGTATGTGCCACATGGCAATTCATCCCCTCTGTGTCTATGGTTTTTTGAACCTAGATAATATTGTGTTTACTGGATGCACTAAATGCAGACTGTTGAATACTGTTGAATTATACAGTAGCTCCCATTAAAGGTTTCTCCTTGATGGCCTTCACATGTTTTAGGTCTTAAACATTTATTCGGCTCTTCTTGAGAAGAGATGCAGGTCGTGCCAAAATATCTTCTGAATTTTCACACTGTGATTTTTCCTTAAAAAAATGGTGCTGACTCAAGAGGACTTACTCCTTGGAGTTAGTCAAGTTGGTGGTGGATTACTTCAGGTCTTTTTGCAAATCACCACAGCTCTGTGAGGAAGGATTTTTGAAGGGCATCCATGATATTCCAGCTCTCTTTTTTTCCTAACTCCTAGACATTTCTAGCAGTTACTACTGACCTTTTTAGACAGGATGCTTAGTGAGTTAAATATCTGGCTAAGGGGCCAGAGGATGAGACTCACTGTACATATCAGAAGAGCCAGCCTGTGTGGCCTTGGGCAAGATGAACAGTTCCAGGATGCCCCCAGAAGAAGGAAATGGTACATCACTGCTGAGTACTCTCTACCAAGAAAGCCCTGAAGAGAACTGCCATAAGTCAGAAGTGACTTCACGACACACAGTTATTATGTAAGGCCTTTCTGCGCTACCTATCACCAAAATCTGGTGGATTTATTTTTCCTAATTGAAAGTAGATTTCCACCCAGCTCCAGTTTCATATGTTGGCATTCTCTTTCAATCTATGCAGTCTGGGGGACAGAGCATCCTGAGGAAGAAAGGTGGCCCCAGCTCTGTTAACTTTGCCCACGCTTGCGTATCAAACAATGCATGTGCTTTGTTTTCAAAATGAGTAGTACAGTATCTGCAGAGATCTCCTGGAAATGGAGTTCAGTCTGGAATGGAAGTCTGTCTTCGACTAATTTTTTTTTAATTTTAAAAAGTATGGTTAAATTACTGTGTTTTTATTCTCTTACTGTACATTTCGGTGTCTGTTTTATTTGGGGGGCTGTTTTATTTGCTTCTTTGGGGTTCTGTGGGCTGTGCCGTGGACTTGGTGACTGTGCCAGCCACTGAATTATGTGGATGGTTGTTATCATGGGCTAGACACTACTTGGGGCTTTTCGTTCTTAATGATTTTGGTTGTTCATTGCTTTGCCTCTCTGTATCAGGCACACAGGGCCTGGCTGGCTGGCTAGCTGTTTCCTACCTTTTAAAAAGTGTGCTGTCCTGGCCCAAAGGTTCGGATGTGCTAGGTGAGTGACACTGAACTGATATGTATGTGTGCTCGTTTCCTTTTGGTGTGTGTGTGTGTGTGTGTGTGTGTGTGTGTGTGTGTGTGTGTGTGTGTGTGTGTGTGTGTGTGTGTGTGTGTGTGTGTGTGTGCGCGCGCGCGCTTTAGCACTTTTAAAAAATATTGCCATTTCTTTTTCATGAATCATAGATTGATTCTATGTTGTCTTTATTTTTCCTTTTCTTTCTTTCTTTTGGAATAATTTCTAATCATTCCTGGAGGCTTTTGGTGTGCCACAAAACATGAACAGGGAAGCCCAAATAAATGACCCATCAGAGACTGGCCTCATATCAGCCAGATAACTCCAAAATCAGAAAAAAACCCACATGTAATGTGTTTCTAAGACCCTAGAGAGAAAAAATACAGGATAAAAACAAACCTTCTCTAGAAAGGAAGAAGAATGGAAGGAGAGAAATGGCTTGAAACAATACTTATAAAATATTGTGTCAAAGTGTCCTTACCTTAGAAGATCACAACTAAAGGCCCAGGAGGACTTTTAACTTTGGTATATTTTATCAGATCTCCCCTTTCACACTTCAGTTTTACTGCCCCAAATTTCACATGCTTCCACATAACAGGACCCTGTGACCTAAAGCTTTCAGAATTATTAGTAGGACTCTGTTTCTTCTTCGTGAGGGCACTTCAATCAATAATAGAGCTGAGAAAAGCATGGTGAGTGCCCATGTTTTGACAGCTTGTCAATAATTCTGGTCTTGGGTGCAAAAGGTCCCTAGAAAGGATTCCTATCCTGGATACTGGGAAGGAGGATGTAGGCTGACCTTAGCAAAGTTTGGGAAAAGCAAATAATGCACACATAACCTTTTATTGCTAGGAAATAAGCCAGGGGCAAGCTGGTTGTTAGAGAAGCATCTTGCACATTTTTAAAAGAACTCATGTGCCCATAAAAGTGTGCATCAAAACAAATAATTAATGAGTGTTTAAATTGCTAGACAGCAAAATCCCATGTGCTGACCCTGGCTACACACCTTGCCAGTTTTCAGATGAAAAGTTAGACAGAATAGTTACTTACAAGTCAGACACTCCTCTCTCTTCCCCCTTTCCCTACCTGAAAAGTTTATTTTCCCAATTTTCTAGAAGACCTTTGCAGACTGTAGGAAAGCTAGTGAAAAAGGAAAAGAGGAAGCTTGCAAGTCCTTTGAATATAAGTAAGGGGCCATCTGTCCTGCAATTCTAAAGCTTATAGGCTTAGGAATAGTGGAGTGGAGGGACTGACCTAAGAAAGAACACATAGGTCAAGGGCATATCATGTGTCTGCCTGCATGACCACAAGAAGGTATTCTTTGCTTAAATATGTTTTGCAGAACCATAGATGAAGCATATAATTGGGAAGGTCTTGTGAACATACACACCTCTACCAAAAACAATTTAGGCTACAGGTCAGAATAAACAGTACACTATACATTTCTGTCTGAAACACTAGAATCTTTATGTGATACACTTCCAACAGTCAATATATTGTGTTTGAATTTTATGTCCATCAATAATGGGCTGAACATTGACAGCTAGTATACCAAGTCTGCTTCAAAATCCTATTCCTTTCCACAGAGGTGCTGCTGCAATCTCTTCCTACAATTCTAAAAAGTTGAGACCTTGTGGGAGTTTCACTAAACTTTGGCTCCATTTCAAGCTTAGCATTCTGAAATGGAAATGCAAGATATTTGGAATGCAAGTCATCAATTGCACAACTATCATTTAGATAGGGTAGCATGGCCTGGCTAGAGGTGGGCTGGGCCTGGGCCCCCGTGGTCACTGTGTCAACGGGGAGCCTAGGGGGTAAACATTCCCTGAGGAGAGCTACCCAAGGGGAGCCCCCCCCCCCAACCACCTAAGAGCCAGACAGCTCATGGTCACCATGTCAATGGGGAGCCCAGGGGCAAGAGTTATCTGAGGAGAGCTCCCCGAGGGGAGCCCCCCAACCACCTAGGAACCAGAGAGCTTGGTGGGCAGGGTCCCTGCCTCCATGGTTGCCTTGGCAACCAGGACCCAGGGGGCAAGAGATCACTGAGGAGAGCTCCCCGAGGGGAGCCCCCAAACCATCTAGGAGCCAGACAGCTCAGTGGACCAGGGCTGGGCCTCTGTGGTTGCTGTGGTGACCTCAGGGGCAAGAGTTCCCTGAGGACAGTTTCCCAAGGGGAGCCCCCCAACTGCCTAGAAGTTCTATACTGGCGCACTGACCCTCAAACTTCTCTCACCAAGCCATGTAAAAAAAAACCTTCAGCCAAAATAGTTTCACTTGGTCCTTCCAAATCAAGACTGGCCTCACTTCACATCTGTGAAAACCCAGCATGTATTTCACTCAGGGCAAGGCAATGTTCTTCAAACTACCTTTCCCCTCACAGGTTTGCGTATTACCCCACACACTACCATGTGCCCATTTATCCTAATCAACTTAGAGACTGAATGAGGTTTGGACAGTTTTTCAGAGTGATTTCTTCTGCTTGGCTCAATCTCTTCAGTTACTTTTTATTAGGATCACTAGACCTTCGAATCCCAATACATGGCACCAGCTGTGGAGGTCAGCCTTTCAAGTGCGGCCAGGTTGCCACACTCCCCTCACTACAGAGTAGACATGGGCACGACTCGGCGAAATTGTCGTTTCCATTTTCGGTTATCGTTTCTGTTACGTAACGGAAATGGTAATGATAATTAAGCCGTCAGAACTCAAACTCGAACCAAAAAAAGAAAAATTTGGTCGGGTTTTTCGTTTTCGTTTGTGGCATCGTGGCGATCGCGCAATGCGAAGCACAGAAAAAGTTTTTAAAAGTTTTTTTAAAAAACCCTGACTCCCGGCCAAAAAAGCAGGTGAAAATATGCCTGCCTGAGGCTTTGCCACCTACCAGAGGGGTGTTTTTTGGGGGGTTCCCCAACTTTCCCCCTCTTCTCCTATCCTGGGCTGCTTGCACCAGGCTGGGGGGGTCATCCTCGTCGTCTTGCCATGCCATGCGGTGGGGGGGATCCAAAATGACGACCACAATTTTTCTTTTGAAATCATGGTCAAAAAACACACCAAATCACCACAGAAACATGTGAAATTTATTTATTTTAAATGCCTGAATTTTAATAGTAGCAGCAATAAAACGTCGTATTGATTTTATTTTATTTTATTTTATTTTTTATTTTTTTAGACCTGCTCATTTGGGCTGGGCATGGGATGGGACCATGCAAATTTTTTGAACCATTCCACCAATGGCATCGCCAGGTGTTTGACTGATACTTCTGGATGTCTCGGAGGGTATAAAAAGCCAAGGCACCTTCCAGAAATCGCAGTCGGGTGTATGGATGTGGTTGAGGGAGGAGGGCTGGCTGTTGGTGCTGGTGTGATCCGATTTAGATTGAGGAGGGAGGCTGGAGGCTTTAGGATTTAAGTTAGGCAGGCAGGGAGGGAATTGAATTTAGAAAATAATTTCTTTGATTCCCTGCAGCTTTGTCTGCTGAAGGGAATAGCAGTTTATTCTTTATTTCTTCTCAGGCAGTTTGTGAGGATTTTTTTCTGATATTGGATAAAGGGGGAGGTTCGACTGGGAGTGGGAGGTGTGGATTTATTTTAAAAATATATTATATACTACCATTTATTTTCTATTTTCCCAACTTCAATTTGCTTGCACAGACACACATTTGGGGTGCAAGCCAAGAACAGAACCTCTATCCTAAGTGATATCCTAACTGCCCACTCGCCCGTCTGCCACCCGCCTGCGGCCCACGCCGCCGCCCACCCACTCGTCCGCCCCCGGCCGCCCCTCACCCGCCTGCGCCTCCCCGCTGCCACTGTCACTGCCCGCCCATGGCCCACCGCCACCGCTGCCCGCCTGCACCTCCCCCCGCCCCCACCCCCCATGCTGCCCGCCGCTTAGGGCGCAAAAACACCTAACGCCAGCCCTGATTGCAGGACGCCCCTATGCTCTGGGAAGTCAAATCGCGCTATCGCGGTGGAAATGACAAACGACAAACAAAACGACAAATTTTTGAAAAATTTCGCGACAAACGGAAACAACCCGAAACGGACCCATTCCGACAAATGAAAACTCGAAATGTCATTTTTTCTGGTTGTGCCCATGTCTACTACAGAGTAGTAAAAGGCACAACCTCACTCTAGCACAGGCTCCCAGTCATCTCACGGACCACTGACCTGTACCAATTTAGGGCGTTTATACACGACCCCTAAGCTGCGCTGCAAATGGCTTCCAGCTCTGGAGCTTAGAAATGTTTCCCCACCAGCTCCGGAGTTTAGAGAAAAGTAAGTGCGACCACGCCCCCATAATCACGACCCAGCGCACCTTTCATGTACTTGCTCTCAGCAGATGAAAATTCCTTGATGCGGATAAGAGTGCCGGGCTCTCCTCGCTTGTCTGTTGTTTTTTTTTTTCCTCCCGCCTCTTTAAGAGCCCCTTGAGAAGGAACCAGGAAGTAACGGGGCTCGTGGCAACTTCGACCGGCACCGGCAGGTTAGTAAAGGCTTCTTTTGTCCTTTTTTCCCCTCCCTCCCCTCACGCTGACAGGAGCAGGAAGTGCTGAGGGGTGGGGACGCAGGAACAGAAACGAACCCCCAAGATCTCTGGTCCGAATTTAAGGGACCAGCGGATCTTAGGGGTCGTGTGAAAAGGCCCTCTGTCTCGGGTATCGCTGCCACCAGTCAGGGTACGCCAGTTCAATCACTGAGTCCCAGACAAGATGTAATAAAATGAAAGTTTATTGAATACAATAAGATGTTGAACACAGTTCACTTTTGTTCTGTTACTTAAAGTTTCTCAAAGCAATTCACTCAAATACTGATCTAATTCCCTCACTCAAACTTGACAGTTTCCTAACTGCCATGTCCCTTCTTCAGTGCCTGTCAGTTTCCCTAACCTAGCCCTATATTTGCCATATCTTAGCCCTATCTGTCTTTAGCTACCTCAGATGGAGCTATTTAGGCACTAAGGCTCTACTTCCACATTCCATATTTCGGCATAAACATTAACCCCTTATTCACCCTCCTGTACAGTAACATATACAGTAAAAGGGTGAACACTACAACCTCTCATGACTTATTCATGGTAAACGCCACAGAGATATCTCCCAAGTACCCTGAGTCCTCTTCCATGCTGTTCATAGAGGTGGGAGAACTTATTGTTGATATCATTGTATACATGTTATTAAAATTACACTGTAATTTTAAATGTTTTTTGTTCTATTTACCTCCCTATGTTTTACATGGATTTCTACACAGCGCAGCAGAAGTATTCTTCCCATCACATTACTGCATAGCAACAGGTAGGAAGATGTAGGAGATAATGTTGGTAGTTTTTCAAAGTGAATGTTTGAATTTATGCCTGGCTACATTATGCTTCTCCTCATAGTTGCCCTCTGAAAGCTGCCATTTTGTTTTCTCTGCAATCTGCATTCAAACTTTTTTTTGGTCAAAAAGCATTTCCATCATAATGCCTCTGGATGTCGCAGGGACATTCAGAATACACAGGAAGAGGCTCAGTACATCTGCCTTGGAACATTCAACACTCACTCATTCTGAACAGAGTGTGTCAGTGGTACCTGGAAAACATTGTCTGCTATAGGTGGTAATAGTAACAGCTCTGTTTCTTACATTTCTGGGGAGCGTTTGGTGTATTTGGCTCTGATATGAGTACTATAAACAAATATAATTGCCTGTCTTCTAGAAAACATTATATTATGTTTAGACTGCTCTTGCTATGTTGCCTAAATACACAGGTTTGGTTTTGTATTGCTGTTTTTGTGCTGTAAGTAGCTGTGAGAGACCAGGATATGCAAAATGTTGTGATGCTGTTGTTGCTACTGATGGTGGTGGTGGTGGTGGTAAAGATGTCATGTCATTCACAAAGGATTCTTCAGGAGAAAAGTTCAGCAGACCATATTTTAATAAGAATGTCCTTGGAAAGTTACTTTAAAAAAGAATCAGTAGAAAGATATGCTGAAGTTGTCTATAACTAAACAGTGATGGTCTTCATACTCTTCACCAAACAGTGATGGTGATGGTTCTCATACACAGATTAGGGTGCCTTACTGCTTCCTCTTTGAGAACCTAAAGCTGTGCTGTACCAAGTCCACTGATCCACTTTTTACATAGGCTTTCATATTAGGATTAGTGCGAAATGAGTGATGGATGCTGCTAAGCCCAGGAGGGATCTCCCAGGGAAGTGACAGCCACCCAGGAAAGGTCCTGGTGGAGGGAAGGTCAAAGGCCTTACCAAGCTCAACCAATGAAAGTACTGCAGGGAGCAAGACCATCGACCCATAAGCTTGTCCTCATTGTGGGCTTATAAACCATTCTTTCTATGAAACCCCTTCTGTAGACCAACCAGTACAGCCGTGTTGGCAAAGCTGGGAATGAAAACCACTCTGTTGATAATAATCTTGTGAGTTATGGAATTTGAATTGAAAGACCCATATACTCCTGGACCATGTCAGAAAATACCTTAGGCTTGAGATGGGTGTGGAACCTGCAAAACAGCATTTTGTCTTGGTTTGTGGAAGTTCACAAACCACAAATTTATGATTTTTTCAAAAATGAAATGTGAACTGGTTATTAGTTTGTTTGGGATTTTTTCTGACAGTCCAATGGCTTTCTTGAAATAAAATAAAATAAAACAAAATAAATGCTCAGCTGAGACATCCAGGCTTTTTATAGATAGCTAATTATATTTTAATATGTTTATTATTATTATTTTTAGAGGCAGCCCAGCATCTGACAGATTGGCCATGTGCAGAGGCAGCCAGCCTGTAGCAATGACAGAAAGAAAGGCAGGGGCAGGGAAAGGAAGGGAAGCAGAAGGGGACGGGGAAGTGGCAGGGGGCAGGAACTGGGAGGTTTGTTACATCACAAAAGTTTGTTGATATAGGAAAATTCGGGTTCGAAAATTGGACGAACCTGAAGCGACACAAACCAACAAACCAGTGATTTTCAATGAACTTCCTGATTAACTCTTAATGCCCATCTCTACTTGGGACTTCTTGACTTTGTTAATGTTGTTGAATCTCCTCCTATTTCAATAAATCCTGTTTTGTTACAGATGCCCAAAACTCTCATTTCTGGAGCAGAGACTGGAAGAAGAGACCTGACAAGTCTACAAGGCTTCGAGTGAGAAAGAAAAGAATGGGCACAGAATAATTCTCAATTTGGTCTAATTATCAGCGTTTTATACCCAACATGGCCAGTGATCTGTGAGTCTAGAGTACGTGACAGATCCTGCACAATTTTCACAGTACACTTTCCCATAACGACTTTCATTTTGTTTTAAAATTCCCCTTTGTGTTTGTCATTATTTCTATATACCCAAGCACCAACCCTTTATAATCAGCAGACTTGGTGAAAAGGGTATCTAGAACATTTGATTATTCAGAGGTCTGCTGCTTTATGTGGACCTTTCAAAATTATAGATGCAACCCAATATTTGAGTTTTCAGAAATTCATTAAAGATATCCTTCTTTATGGACCGGGCAAACCCAATGGTTGAAGCAAATGAAGGAGGAATAGTTATTCTTTCTCCATATCTGTTAGTTTCTGACACAAGTTTTCTGTTAATGTATTTTATGTCTTTTTAAGCAAATCAAAGAACAAATGTCTCTAGTGTCACAGACTCTTCTCGGAATCATAGAGCTGGAAGAGACCTCAAGAGCCATCCAGTACAACCTCCTGCCATACAGGAACCCACATCACAATATTTCCGACAGATGGCCATCCAGCCTCTGCTTAAAAACCTCCAAAGAAGGAGACTCCATCACCCTCTGTGGCAGCATATTCCACTGATGAACAGCTCTAACCATCATGAAGTTCTTCCTAATGTTCAAATGGAATCTCTTTTCCTGTAGTTTGAAACCATTGCCCCAAGTCCTAGTCTCTGAAGCCATGAAAAACAAACCTGTTCCCTCTTCAATATGACATCCTTTCAAATATTTAAACATATCTATCATATCCCCTCTCACCCTTCTTTTTGAAAGGCTAAACATTCCCAGTTTCCTAAGACATTCCAAGTTCCCTAAGACATTCCCAGTTGTTGAGAGAATTCAATCAATATTTCTCCTGGTTAGATATCTGAGAAGACCTCTCCTGAATATTGTGCTGTTGTAGGAGGCATCTCTTATCACTAGCTCTCGACTTCCAGTATTCAAGGTGATGCACATAAACATTTTTGAAGTGAATGTGAGAAGTTTTTGACTCTTCTCCGATCTGTTCTCTGCATACATAGAGAAGGGAAAGGAATTAATGTCCTTTAATAGTTGTCATAATTCAGTGGTTTATTTGGACAGTCTTGGTTGTAGCCTGAAAAGCTGCGGGGATGAAAGAATACAGAGTGAACAACAATAGTGAGATATTTCTCTCTAGAGAAGACATTTTCAACAGCAGCAATACAGCCTTCTGGCGGGAGCTGGCATTCCCTTTCTGTAGCCAAAGGATTCTACTTTAGAAACTACAACAATGGCCCCCAAAAGTAACTTTTCAGACTTTGGCCCATTTCTTTCATTTTCACTCAGGTGTTTCTGAGGGACATTAAGAGATGTAAAGGAAAGACCCAAAGGCCCTTTGTACACGACCCCTAAACTCCGCCGCAAATGGCTCCCAGCTCCGGAGCTTAAAATTGTTTCTCCACCAGCTCCGGAGTTTACAGATAATTAAGTGCAACCACGCCCACCTAAGCGCGTCCCAGCACACTTTTCAGGTACCTGCTCTCTGGAGGTGAAAATTCCTGATGCGGATATAAGGTAGTGACTGCCCGGCTCTCCTTGCTTCTGTTTGTTGTTGTTTTTGCCCCCCGCCCCTTTAAGAGATCTGAATGCTGCTGGGAACAGAGCGAGACCGGCAGAACGGAGGTGAGCGGCATTCTTTTCTTCCTTTTTTTCTCCCTCCCCTCACGCAGCCAGCAACCAGGAGTGCGGAGGGGGTGGGAACGCAGGAACAGCGACAAACCGCTAAGATCTCTGGTCTGAATTTAAGTGGCCAGCGGATCTTAGGGGTCATGTGAAAAGGGCCAAAGAAGACCTAAGGAGCTGTTCGCCTTCTGTGTTTTTTGATTTGTGTTGTTTTGCAGCAGAAAATAATTGGCCTGCTTCTTCCAGTGATAAAATTTTATAAAACATTAAATAATTGATATTATCCTTTCCATTCATTTATTCTCTAAAACTCTGTTAAGGCTAGTCACCTCACGCTATGTAATGCTATTGTTTACTCATCTAAACCATACAGTAAAATTCAGATTTGGCTCTATCTGCATTTGTTTATATGTAGATTTGAATACTTCTCTTTTCCCATTTCTAAAGTATGTCAGAAAGAAGTCTATACTAGAGATGGGCACGGAACAAACATTTTTTCGTTTCCGTTACCGTTTGTCATTTCTGTTATGTAACGAAACGACAAATGAAAATTGTGATGAAAATGCAACGAAACGAACAGAACCACGAAAATTGTGGTCGTTACGTTTTGTTTCCGTTAATGGCGACACACAATGAAATGAGCTGTTTTAAATGTTAAAAAATGCCCTGGACATCCGTAAAAACGCAGCGATATTTATATTGTCTCATAATACCTACCAGGGGGGTTGGGGTCTTTAAAACGTTTGTTTTTGTCTTCTCCCATCGCGATGTATTTTTCTTTTCCCTTTAAAATGGATGTCGCACCAGCCACAAAATGGAGGCAAGCCATGTGATGGGATCATGTTCAACCAATAGCATGCCCAGGTTGCAGACTGGGTGGGCAGGTCTGGCAGCCACAGAGGGCATAAAAAGGTCTGGCAGCCCCTGTGCTCCTTGCAGTCTCTGGTGGGAGTTAGGGTGGGATTGCTGTCTCTGCGACTCTAGCTTCAGTCCTGCAGCCTCCCTATGTGTGTGTGTGCATACCTCTCGGTGAGTACCCTCCCTTGCCCCGCAGTGCAGTCACTCTGCAGCTGCCTTGCATCCTGGGCAATGCCCGCCGCTGCCTTTGCAGCCTCCCTGCATACCTAGTCTATACTGTGTCTCTGCCAGCATCCATTTTTTTAGTGTTTTCCCTCTGGTCTGGGGCGTTGGGGGATGCCTGCGCACGGAAATGCTTTAAAAATCACGCAAAAAGCGGGTAGAAACGACAAACGAAAAAACAAAAAACGGTAACGAAATTTTTCCAAAAATTCCCGACAAATGGAAACGAACCGAAACAGACCTCTCAACGACAAACAAAAAACCAAAACACCATATTTTTGGTTCGTGCCCATCTCTAGTCTATACTGATTTTTCATTATAGTTGTTGTGAGTTTTTCGGGCTGTTCGGCTATGTTCTGGAAGTTTTTCTTCCTGAAGTTTCATAAGGACACGGCCAACCAGCCCCCAAAAAACTCACCACAACTATCAGATCCCAGCCATGAAAGTCTTCAAGAATACACTAAATTTTCATTATTTGAGCATTTGAGTTTGAACATGTTTCCACGGGGTTGAATGAAATTCTGCAATCTTCTCAAACAGGCCTCATCTAGGAAAAGCTTGAACATGCATTCTAGTTCTGTATGCAATCCCTAATAATAACATGAATGTGCAGTAACATCCCTTATGGCAGTGCCTCTTTTGAAAGTGACGATGTATGAAAACTTTATGACACTAGAGTTCAAGAAATGTATTTTTAATAGAGGTTTAACCAGCTATTCTTGTCTAGATTTTGAATAAAAGACCAAAAGTTATGCAAAGTTATATTATTTCCTTAAGGCCATGGAGAACTCATTTCAAAACTAAAAATCCAGCATAATAAAAAATAGCCTTCGTGGAACTCAGCAGGTGCTTTGTCTTTTCACTGATTTTGAATTGCTAGAGCTAATGCTAAACAGTCAGCCTCATTATTGAACTCCAGAGGCTTGGTGAAAAATAGAATGGGATGTAAATGCAGGGGACAGCCATTACGGTGACCAAGGAATCATGTACGCATAATTGCAGTCACAGTTAGTGAATTATCGTTGAAACTCCTGCACCACTGAGATTTTACTCCCATAGAGCAGCCTCACTCGTGCAATCAATTCTGGCCTTCACAGGACAGTAAGGACTTTGGTACATTCCTCCATATGCAGTGGAACTGCAGGTTTGTGGGAAGCTTGTTAATCCTTCCAGAGAAGGATTCACAACATGATATGGACCGCCCTCCATCTCCCTCTCCCTCCTCTCCCTCTTTCTTTCTTTGCCACTTTCCCCTCCTATGACATCTTTCCACTCACACGATCTATATAGGTGATGTTATTTCTACTGCAGGGCAGAGAGGGAAGAAAATCAGAGAGAATTTTGAATGAAGGAAGATTTTCTCCACCCATGTAGATCACCTCAAGTAGCTATTTTGTGTCTATTAACAAGTTGTCAATAGCCATGAATCTTGTTATATTAAAAAGTGGGAAGAAGGAGGCAGAAATCTATCTGTTAATAAAATAAAAGAGGCCTGGGAGATGCTGTTAATATGCACCTCACACTTTGCCCTCAGATATTTCTGAAGAACAGATTGTTTTGTTAATATGGCGAGTTTGGTTGCCAATTTAGTAGCTTTAAAGGAGATTATTAAACAGGCAATGCATGGAGAGAAGGTCTATCAATATTTATATGAAAGCTGCCTTGCCACAACAGCTAAATGGAAGTACCATGTTCAGAAACAGCACATCTGAGAAAAACAAAATGAAGTGGATGATGAGGGCCAAGGACAATTTTGGTTGACTTTTGATGGTTTAGGTACTGGTGTCAACTTTCAGAATCAGCATCTGTGTTGGAGGATACACAGTCTTTGACTGCTGACAGCAAAAAGCAGTATTTCTGTTCTGAGTGATATATTGTATAGTCTTTGATTTTTATTAGGGAGAAAGACTATAAAATAAAAATGACAGTGTTGCCTTTCCCAGTTCAGAGAGCCTATATAATTTTGGTGACAGACTACTCCTTGGGTCCAAACTACTGTTGCTCAAAGTTCAGTTCTAGAGCAAGAATTTAACCATCTTAGTGAGCATTCTCTCCTGATGTTTATCACAGAAATCTAGCTGGAGAAGAAAGGTGGTGGCATGATAAATCTGTTGTATCCCATCCTACAGTCCAGTATTAAAGGGAGTTATCTGAAGGCAGGTGATCAAGATAAAATAGTCACTCTGGTGGTCTACTGATTCCTAAGGGTTGCTCCAAGCTAGTCAGGTGAATTCAGAGGTGGTGCTGGAATATTCCATATTGGAACATCTGCATTGGATCCAGGGTTCATGGCCTCCACAACAACCCAGATCTGTCCCGGACAATGTCTATGACACTCATTCTGGAAGGGGAACTCTGGACCTCATTTTCTGTGTTGAGTATGATGAAGGAGATTGAATATAAAGGAACTTTGTACATTGCGTGTTTGTACACATGTGTGATGGATGTTCCAGCTAAAATATAGTCCAATTCTACATTCTTCCTGTTGAAGACGTAGCTCCTCTGTGATCCTTGCTTCCAAGAGTCAAATTCTCAGCAACATCCTATTTTCCTTAGCTTCAGGGAGGCCAAGAGGAAAAAAGGTCAGGAAAGACTGATTCAAAACAACCTACATGCAAAGAAGATGAGACCAACGGACGTTCCTGGCTACATAAATAAGTTCAGTGTTGAGAAAACAACTCTCTGCTATTGGAAGAGCTGTTCAATAAGGTCCTCCTGGGAGCTATCTATAGTCCATACCTCCCTGACTTCTGCTTAAAACAGCCCGGCCTTTCTTGGCTTGCCTTCATCTGATCTTGGCTCCTTTGGCCTATCTGTAGGAAGATATGGCTAGACTGAATCCACTCCTCCTGTCAATTTCAAGCTCCAGTAAAACAACAATACTAGGAATCTTTCTTTCTCAGCACTGATGTCAACGTCTTTTCATGTTGAGGACAACATGACAGTGATGTCATGTGGTTTAGCTGGAGCCCCATTGCTCTTCCTCTGACTCAGGTCCTTTTCTTATATTATAGTCTCCTGTAGTTTGAAAGTCAGTACAGTAGTAAGATGTTAAATATTACTGTGTTTGCAAACAATGCCATTCACAAAGCCAATTTGGTTCTTCAACATATAATATAAACTTGGAGTATTAATAATGTCAACAAAAATATTTTAAATAAATTCCATACTTTAAAATAGAATCATAGAATCATAGAATGATAGAGTTGGAGGAGACCTCAAGGGCCATCTAGTCCAACCCCCTGCCATGCAGGAACCCCATCACAATATTTCCGACAGATAGCCATCCAGCCTCCACTTAAAAACTTCCAAAGAAGGAGACTCAACCACCCTCCGTGGCAGCATATTCCACTGCCGAACAGCTCTAACTGTCATGAAGTTCTTCCTAATGTTCAAATGGAATCTCTTTTCCTGTAGTTTGAAACCACTGCCCCGAGTCCTAGTCTCTGAAGCCATGGAAAACAAACCTGTTCCCTCGTCAATATGACATCCTTTCAAATATTTAAACATTAGCTATCATATCCCCTCTCAGTCTTCGTTTTGAAAGGCTCAACATTCCCAGTTCCCTAAGCCGTTCCTCATAAGACATTTCCTCCAGACCCTCAACCATCCTGGTTGCCCACCTCTGCACCCGCTTGAGGTTGTCAACATCCTTTTTAAATTGAGGCGCACAAAACTGGACACAGTACTCCAGGTGGGGTCTGACCAGAGCAGAATAAAGTGGTAGTATCACTTCGCTTGATCTAGACACGATGGTTCTGTTGATGCAACCAAGCTACTTTTCTAAATCTTCCACAAATGGAAACAATTAAAACTTTTATCATAGCAATTCATCAAGAGTTATTAAATCCAATGTCCCCTTAACCTCATTTTCTTTATTCAGCTATATTCCTAGCATCTAATATGTTACGCTTAGTTAATATTGTTATGCTTTTCACACTAGAAATATGAGCATAGCTGGCATTTAATAGAAAATATTTGCACAATGTAGAAATATAGCCCTCTTTATGATCACAGCATTTATTCAGATTTCCTAATGAAAGTAATGGTACAGTGTTACTGAATGGTGACTAAGAGTTTGAGCTTTCGTGATGCTTGTGGAGTTCATTTTTAAAAGAAGCTGAGGACATTTTGGTAGCTTGATTTTACTCCCCTTTTGCAGATAAGAGACAGGGGTAGGGAGGGGAGAGGAAGAATGCAAATGCTGATAATCCATGACAAAGGCAGAACTCAGATTTACCTTTCTGGCATAGAAGAGCAGCTCTCTCCCACAAGTAGATCATAGAGCCTCTCCCGGCTAACTGAGGTGTGAAATCAAATGCATATCTGGTTTTGAAAAATGTAAATGGCATTAGCTGTGTGTGCACACGCACTGATCGCGTGAGCAGAAAATTAAACTTCCCTGCCCTTTCTTTATTGGGGGGAAAAACCTATCCCTCTTCAGCATATATTTGAATTGTGAAGAAAGAGCCAACCGGTGCATTTCACAACCTTTGGATCATATAAACCATGTTTGCTTGTTTATGACATTACACAGAACAGTGAAAGACATACCCGTGTTTCCCCCGAAAATAAGACACTGTATTATATTTATTTTTTCCCAAGAAGATACACTAGGGCGTATTTTTGGGGCAGGTCTTATTTTCAGGGAAACAGGAAGTGCAAGCAAACATGCTACAAAGTATGCTAACTTCGGTGGCCCAAGCGAAGGTGGGGAAGGACCATGGATGGAAAGGGAGGGGGCAACGTGCACTCTGTGTGTGTGTGTGTGTGTGTGTGTGTGTGTGTGTGTGTGCAGGCACAGCCACACGCATCACTAGGTCTTATTATCAGGGTAGGGATAATATATTTAACAAATGCATAGAAATCCTGCTTGGGCTTATTTTTGGGGTAGGTCTTATTTTCGGGGAAACAGGGTAGATGCAGGTTTCAAAATTATAGAGTGATATTCCCAGATGTTCCTGGGTCCTCAGATTCCTATAAATCCAGGACAGAACAGCTAGTGGTGAAAGCTGCTTGGAGTCTTAGTCCAAGAACATTAGGGGACCCAAGGTTGGGAACCAGTGTCATACAGCAACTGTGAATGACCGCTAGAAAGTGATTACTTAAAATCATTACTTCCTGAAACTAATTCCTTTTTGCTACAATTGAGACAGAAGTAACTTATAGTAACATAAACAGCTATAACTATTGTAACATAATAAAGGAAATCTTTTTGCAATTGAACTGTAACAGATTTTGTTACTTTTACAATTACTGGGTAAATGTAGTCTCATTAAACACTCTTCAACATATCAGCAGTTTATGCAGTTTACTCTTGAGACTACAAGTGCATGGACCAACATAGTGAGAGCCCCAGGGCCCAGGAAAGAATGCAGCTGGGCAATCTGCCAGAGATGGTAATGGGTGGAGCAGACCACTGATGCCACCTGGGGTTCCATGGTGAGCGCTGGATCCACTGTTACACCCAGACTATGCACCCCATCCTGCATAGCAAGAGTCACTCCCCCAAAGGGGAGGGAGTTTCCAAAGCCACCAACACTTGGCGCCCCCACCCGGAGGACTTCTATCTTGTCCAGGTTCACCCTCAGTATATTTACCCCCATCCACATCAGCACACCATCCAGGCAACAATCCAGGGATGAAATTGCATCCACTACAGATGGGAAAAAGGAGATATAGAACTGTGTGTCATCAGCGTACTGATTACACAGAATCCCCTACCTTCTGATGTCCCCCCACGGCCGCATATATATGTTAAAAAAGCATGGGGGAGATGACTGACCCATGTGGTGCCCGACAATTGAGGTACCAAGGGGTAGAGGTCATCTCCAGATGTACTGTCTGTGGATGGTCCTCCAAGAAGGAGTGAAACCACTGAAATGCAGTGCCTCTAATCCCCAACTCAGAGAGCCTCCCCCGAAGGATACCGTGGTCAATGGTATCAAAGGCTCCTGAGAGGTCGAGGAGGACCAACAAAGACAATTTGCCTTTGTCAGCCTCCCTCAAAAGGTTGTCATGCAGGGTGACCAATGCCAACTCCATAAGATTGAATGAATGAATGAATGAATGAATGAATGAATGAATGGACTTTGCAAAAGTTGCCTTCCAATCTCTGGAGGGAACTCATTTGGGTTTTACATAAAAAATATTAACAAGGGTTTATGAGGTCACTCACAAGTACATATACGTTCTAGAGAATGATAATAAATAGAGGACCCAGCTAGGACAATAAATATTAAATTTATATATCTTCCAAAAAGCCAAACTGACTGACTTAAGCTCAGAGGCCACTGTATATTTGTTATGTTTCCATGGAATAGGTTAAGTATACACTGAATGCTTTCAGATGAATAAAGTAAAATTACATTTATATTCCATTTGCTAGAGGATTCTTGACTAGAGCTGTTCCCAGAAAATGCTTTCTGGCAGAAAGCAGGGTGGGGTGGGGAGAAGGCCCATCTCTTCAACCACCAGTAACCCTACTCCTGCCATGTTGGGGTATTCTGTGACTCTTAAATGGTATTTCTGGTGAGCTCAGGGACAACATAAAGATGGGAAAATAAGAAAAGATTGCCATGTTCTCCATTCAGAAACCAGACAATTTCCGCTCACTTGGGTAACAGAAGGAGCTATTTGTTTAGGATAATCCATTATTTAGAGTCAATTCATTATGTGAACATAAATGAAGGAAAGCTGGATGTTCCACCGTTACCTGTCCCACTCCACCCCGACTCAGCTGTAACTCTACAGACTAATTAATCTGAGTTATTCTAAATAAATAACTCCCTCTTTTCCTTCCTTCATGAAACATTGTGAGTGGACTATTATTTTTTCACTTGGCAAAGCTTTTTACTCATTTAAAAATGTCAGTGTTTGGAAGGTTAATTGAGGCATAAAATGAAAAACTCTAAGGAATGGGGGAGTGGGGAGGGGGGGGAAAAGAACAATGACTCAAAATTTATCCAGGAAGTTGACAAGTGTCCTAAAGAAGATGTTACAGAGTGAATTTTTTAAAAGGATTTGACAGGAAAGGAATTAACGTTGAGGAGACGTGTAATTTGGAAACAATGGAAGTCTTGAATTGATGTGCTGAATATCAAACGGGTATTCTTCTGCCGCCCAGTTTGGTTTTAGTACCTTCTTCCTTACCCATCATGCTTCCCTTCCTCTGTTTTGTCTCTTCATTATCTACTTAAAGACTGTGAGCTGCTGGTTTAGTTTCCTAATGAAACTCTGCATGATACCATGTATATTACTTTCACCTACTGGGGAGGATAACACTAACTAATAAGGATTTGACCTGTACATGTACTCAAATGAACTCAGTCATATGCAGTGGCCTAGGGAGGGGAATAAGGAAAGTTCAAATCATGGCACTGAAATTGTTGTCTTTAAATGGCTAGGAGCTAGAAGCCTTAGGTAAGTTACCAGCATCTTTTGAAATAATCCACCTGCTGCTCTGTTTTTGCTGTGTGTGTGCATTTTGGACTTCAATGAAGACTAAACAAAATGCTTTTTTAAAAAATACCTGTCCCTTAATGTTAACAGTGAGAAATCTTGTGGGATTTAACCAACTCCACAAGGCTATGTCACAGCTTTGCCATGAAAAAAGACATTTAGTGAAATCTCATCCTATTCCTGCGGTGAGATAAGGTCAAGTATGAACGGAGGTGTCACATCTTGAACAAGCACTGATGGTTGTAAGCACATGGTCCATTTATTTGGTGTGGGGTTGCAGAAAGGTTTAGATTTCTCTTGTTATTGCATGACTTCTGGTGTGAGGTGACCAATGGCAGCTGGCTGGAGGCAGCTGCTTCAAGCTTCAGGGCTCGGTATTACAGACAACATAAAAAGATGTGACAGGAACCTGTTCTTTCCAGGAATCTGGGATACAGTGGGCTTCCTAAGTTGAACCATGTTTTGTAGGAAAGATGACAGGCTTTGAACATTAGTCCATTTTAAAATGCTTTACATGCAAAACACTCACATACTGGGTAGAAGGTTATTCTAGAAGCCTTCTAGTTTCCAGAATAAATTGAGTTTTGGTGGAGGAGTATTCAGTTGTAGAGTCCTCATACTGCACTCTGAAACGGTTATGGTGCTGTCAAGTCACCTTCAACTTATGAATGAGCAGTCTGCAAAATGCCCTGTTTTCAACATCCATGCTTGAAAGCATAAGACTGTGGTTTCGTTTAGGAAGTCAATCCATCTTCTATTTGGTCTTCCTCTTTTCCTGCTGCAAACTTCTACAACATATTGTCTTTTCCAGGGAATTTTGCCTTGTCAGGATGTGCCCAAAGGAGGGCAGCTTCCAAAGAGAGTTCAGGCTTGATTTGACCTAGAATTCACTTTTTGGGGGTATTTCTGGCAGTCTGTGCTGAATACCTGCAAAGTTCTCCTCTAGCCACCCATCTTAAATTATTTTTTAACCTGTCAGCTGTTTTAACTGGCCCACTTCCATACCCACACTTGGTGATCAGAAACACAAGAGTGTGGATGATCTTGGAGCAGGTCTCCAGTGACACATTTTTGCACTTGTTGATCTCACCTGCCCTCTTGTTTCTTGGGTGCACTCTCTATTTGGAATGATGATTGAGCCAAGGTAGACAAAATGATTAACTATTTCACTTGTGTAGTTCTGTAGTCATGATTGTTGTCTCCTTAATGTTTGGCTGCAGCCCAAAAAATGGCACGTGCCACTAAAAAGTTTTACTACAGAATGAAAAGCCTCATTGGGCTGAGCTACTCACTGAAACTGCATGTAAAAATATAGCATGTGAATTAAAAGGGTTATTTTTTACACTAATGTTATGTGTGAGGCGCTAATCCAGAAACTTGTGTTGAATTGGCTTTTTATAAATTCTTCCACAGTGAATTTGGGTATTAATAACATCAATCAAACTCTTTCTCTAGCAGAGGTCTTGGTGTGTTGTTGTTTTTTGTAATTAAAAAACAGAGGTTTAACTGCCTTCCACCAAATACTAATGGTCCTTTTCTGGATCATGTTAGTTTATGGAGCAAAATTTAACAAAAACAAACCATCCAAACAAGCAACAGCCCATATATTAACAGCACCTCTTCCTCCATGTGCATACTTGAACTAGCCAAGGTTCACTCTGATAGAACCCAGACCATGGACAGTTCTTCTTAAGAGTCTAGTGGTTAAATTGCTGCACTGCAGCCAAAACTGTGCTCACTACCTGGGGTTCAATCCCAGGTAGCTGATTTAAGGTTGACTCAGCCTTCTGTCCTCCCAAGGTCAGTAAAATGAGTACCCAGCTTGCTGGTGGAGAGGGGGCAATGTGTAGCCTGCATAAATAAATAGTAAACATCCCAGAGGGTCCTTTAAGTACCATGGTGTGGTATATAAGTGACACACTTTAACTCTGTCCAAGTTTGTCACTGAAGGCGCTTTTACACCACCCCTAAAATCCGATGCAAAGGGCTCCCAGATGTGGAGCTTAAAATTGTTTTCCCACCAACTGCGCACTTAAAAAAAATTAAGTATGACCACGCCCACCTAAGAGGGCCCCAGCACATTTTACAAGTACGTGGTCTCTGGAGGTAAAAAAATTTCTTATGTGGATTGTAAAGCAGTGAGTGCTGGGCTGTCCTCACCTTCTGTTTGGTTTTTTTGCCCCCCGGCCGCCCCTTTAAGACACTGGAATGCTTCCGGGGCTGCTCCTGACGGCAGAGCGGAGGTGAGCCTGCATTATTTTCTCCCTTTTTTTCTCCCTCCCCTCACCGCAGACAGGAGCAATGGCATGCGGAGGGGTGGGAACACAGCAAGAGGAGCAAACCCCCAAGATCTCTGGTCTGAATTTAAGTTGCCAGCGGATTTTAGGGGTCGTGTAAAAGCGCCCTGAGTAAATAATCTATGTGTGCTCTGCCCTAGTTCAGATGCTTTCAGGAGAGTGGCTGGCACTGGTAAAACTGCTCCTTAAATATCTCAGTTACCTTGAAAATCCTATTAAGTGTTGCTATAAGTTGAATGCGACTTGACAACACACACTACACCCACAGAGTCTAAGGAGCACCTCTCTGTGCTTACTATCCTCAACAGTGTGCATGTGTTGATTTTGCTGTAGCTAGGAACTTGTAATAGTGGCAGCTCCTGTAGGTAACAATTTATTTTTGATCTCCCCCTGCCAGAAGTTCTTCCCATCTGTTCAGCGCTACCCAAGCTGAAGGATTACTATGATAAGCAGCCCTTGAGAACTTTTGTCCAATATCACATTAACATCATAAGAAATGAAGCCTCTGAATACTGGATAAAAACATACAACATACTTTTTATATGGTGAAACACATGCATGTGCACGCGGGCACACACACACACACACACACACACACACACACACACACACACACAGAGAGAGAGAGAGAGAGAGAGAGAGAGACTAGAAAAATATTTTAAAGATGCATAGCTGCCTTAAAAATCCTAAAGAAATACATAAAACATCTCTCTAAATATAAAGTAGAATTAGAAAGAAGATAATATGAGGCTATAATCATATTGCAAAAAACATGTGTATTGCAGGCCACAAGAAAACATGTTATATTCTCTCAAGTTACAGTCAACTTATAGTAACCCTAGCAGGGCTTTCCAGGTAAGTGAGTGATCTGAAGGGTGGTTTTACTATTGCTCTCTCTCTCTCTCTCTCTCTCTCTCTCTCTCTTTCTCTGTTATACATACACACAGAGAGATTAGAGAACCCTTGAGTTTCCATGGCCAAGTAGGGATTTGTCACTCCACCAGCTATGCTATACACACTAGCTGTTAGACCATATTGGCTCTCATGGTGGGTTAACATGACAAAGGATCTTTGGACTTGATGAAGTAATAGTATAAATGACATAATATTTAATCTTCATGGGCTGACTTCTGATCTTTGTACATACAACTGAACCAAAGAAGGGCCTTGTGGGAGAATGTGAAGGATTCATCTAGTCCAACACTTAGCCCATTGTTTTTTTCCCAAGGAAAACTTCCCAGCAAAAATTTCCCAGCATTCTTCCCAGAGGCCTCTTTGCATGACTCTTCACCCATGACCTAAACCACTTGTTACAGCACTTGATAGAACTTCTTTGGGGTTCTTAACCATCACCACATTTTGATACTGAATTTTATAAGTGTATTCTTGCCTACTGTACACCGTATTTCCCCCCTCTGTCATGTTTTTATTATTTTCCTATTACAGTAGTACCTTGTACAAAGGAATTAATTTGTTCCAAATGAAATTATGTTAAGCAAATTTTTCTTTTATACAAATTCCCATAGGAATGCATTGAAAATGGAGTAATCCCATTTTTATGTTGTACAGATATTCCCCATAGGCAATTATCTTAAGCAAATTTCCCCTATCTCCAGAATTTTTTATGTTGTACAGATTTTATGTTATAAAAGCTGTTTGTTATACAAGGCTCCACTGTACTTATTACTGAAATAGAAGCACTGTTCTGGCTTGCCTCTGAGTTCTGAACTATTTTCTTTGGAATATCAAAAGATAAGTAGGAATAACCCTTTACTAGACTACAAAACTCACATAAAAGGGTACTTTTGAGTCTTCCATGAAACTTGCTGGGGGGGGGTTGTTATTTACCTCCCACATTTATTGCTTTGGGAAAGTTAGGGTTCTCCAGTTTGGAAAAGCCCAAACTGATCTGAACCATCAAATAGGCAATTTCCCACAAATGTCCTGGTTTGTTTTGTGCTTCATGCCCGTCTCTAACTTCCTGGAGTCCAGTCTTCCTTCCCACTGCCTTATACGGAAACATAGGGCTTCTGTATAACTGGGAACAATGGCACCCCCAAACTTGACAATCTCCATCTGGGAAAAGTTGGGAGTTAGCTTATGTAATAGGGAAAGGCATGGTCATTTAAAGCCTGGAGTTTATGAGTAGCAGAAATCGGTTCAAAACCAACATCTAACATTTTCCTCTACAGAATGGAAACAGTAATATCATCTTTGTAGCACAGCGCTCTTATTTTACTTACATTAGACTGCACAAGGCAATTCTTGTGACAAAAGTAATGTTTTTGTGTGTGTGTGTGTGTGTGTGTGTGTGTGTGTGTGTGTGTGTGTGTGTGTGTGTGTGTGTGTGTGGCCAAGCTGAAATCAAACACCCCAACAGGGCTTTCAACTTAAGTGAGATATTTAAGGAACTGGTAATATTCCCAACTGGTAATATTCCTAACTGCTGGCATTTCCCCTTTTCCCCTTCATCCAACCTTCCCAGTGTGTGACTCAGAATTCACTATGCGGGAAGGAGGAGCCCAGATGGGAAGCTGACCCTCTCCTTCCAATCCGGTAGGGGCAAGCTGCCGAAGGACAGCCCAAGAGGCAAGGCAAGTGTCCACTTGCCCTAATGGGCCAGCCTCCATAGCTTCCACTCCTGCAGTTCATCCTACTCCATTCTTTCAAATTGGCCAGACTCTCACATGCCAAGAGACACATTAAGCTCCGACGCTCCACAGGGTGATAAGCGGTCCTAGTTGTGTCTTGTGTCAGCTCATACCTTTCAGCAAGAAATGCCACCCGCCACCGATAGTGCACCGTTTTGTCCCTCCGTATGTTAATCTACAGCTTTCCTCACTGTTCCTTTAGCTGTTGACAAAAACAAAAGCCTTCACAGCAGCAAATACATAGGATTAGAACATGGGTGATAAAGATACACGGGGAGCTTGAAAGGCACACACTGCTATCTAGTGGCAAAAAGAAGAACCATTGACCAACTGAACAAGAACTCAAATGCTTGTTGCAATGGTCAATGCTTTTTATACCTCTCCTTTTGAGTGTTGTTGTTGACTTTATTTGAAATGAACATTTTCTTTGTGTTGGGACTAGTCTTTTGGCTTGTGAATTACCAGTTGTCTTCTCCATCATCCTACTTACACGTGTACTGCATATGGATAAAGTTCAAACCTATCAATGCCCTTCCCTTCCCACCTTTACATCTCTTCTATTGTATTTATTTATTTATTTATTTCCATTGCCCCCTTAGTGCAAGCAGTGCTCTGGGCAGTTTACAGGTTTAAAAGTAAAACCTCACGAAACTCAACAAAACCACACACATTCAACCAATATGGTGATACACTATAAAGTCTAAAATTCATATAAAAAAGAAGAAGAAAGGAGAGGAAATGGGGGGGGGGGAGTATCGTGCATCCTGAAGATTCAGTTGTTGGAGGTAGCATCAAACGATTTCGTGTTTACAAATGTTCTGAGCATAAGGAGGGAATAAGCCTGGTGTATCCCATTTGGTTGGGGGCCATTCCTGAAAAGGTTTATTCCCTTTCATTTGCTTTTTCAGGGCGTTTATACACGACCCCTAAGCTCCGCTGCAAATGGCTGCAAGCTCCGGAGATTAAAAATGTTTCCCCACCAGCTCTGGAGTTTGCAGACAATTAAGTGCGACCCCGCCCACTTTAGCGCGACCCAGCGCACTTTTCTTGTACCTTCTCTTTGGAGGTGAAAAATCTTTGATGCGGTGCAACGACAGTGAGTGCGGGGCTCTCCTCGCTTCTGTTTGCTGCTTTTTGGCTCCCACCCCTTTAAGAGCTACTTTTACAGAGACTGAAATGTTGCGGGCAGGAGCGAGAGGCAGAACAAGGTGAGCGGCATGCTTTTCTTTCTCTTTTTCTCCCTCCCTCACGCAGCCAGCAACCAGGAAGTGCGGAGGGGGGTGGGGACAGAGGAAGAGCGACAAACCCCTAAGATCTCTGGTCCGAATTTAAGTGGCCAGCGGATCTTAGGGGTTGTGTAAAAAGGCCCTCAGTCTCCCTCCATGTGGCCACTTTCTGTTGAAACAGCCAGTTCATTCAGTAGCTTTTATCTCACATATATGAACATGTGAGGTAAAATCCATCCCCATTGACACAACAGAAATCTCCTTGTGCATGTTTTAAATTTATCGCCCATGGATCTTCCACACAATGCTCAAACACATTCTCCTGTTGCTTTTTTGCACGAAGAAGAGTATATCCAAGCATGTTCTGGATGCCTTTGAAATGCACACATTTTTATATACATATCTAAACACTGGACACATTCACCATTGTCTGGACTACAATGACTGTCTTTGCCCCATGGAGAGTGTGAGAAGTGTGGACTGAGATGAGCCCATCAAATGTGGAATGAAATTAAATTATTCACATGTCCCTACATCCTACTTTCAGCCACTGAATGAATGAATTACCCTCACAGCTTTTCTTCAGTTTCCATGGGGCCAAAGTAACTGCAACACTCCAAGCATCTTCAGGAATTGGAGTTGCAATTTAAAATTTAATAAGAGGCACGGACAGGTGTGTGTGTGTGTGTGTGTGTGTGTGTGTGTGTGTGTGTGTGTGTGTGTGTGTGTGTGTGTGTGTGTGTGTGTGTGTGTGTGTGTGTATTTTCATCAGAACATCAATATAGGGAGAGATTATTTAAACTAGGGATGGGCATGAAATGGAAAAATTGAGTTTTGTTTCATTTCATTTCATTCCCCCGTGATTCATTTTGTTTTGTTAGAAATGATTTTTTTTAAAAAAGCATACAAAATGAACCAGTAATAAACTGATTCATTGCTCTATAAAACGGGTCCCCTAGGTCCTAGAGGCACCACATTTGGAAGAGATTTGGGGTTCAGGGGGCTGACTTATTCAACTTCAAAGAGGGTGCCCTGGAAAAAATTCTAATTGCAATGTTATGTGTTTGAAAATACAGATCCCAGGCAGCTAAGCAGTGTGGAAATTAGAGTGGAGCTTCCTCAAGCTCTCCCCTAGAAGGACCCCTAATTTGGAGAGGTTTGGGGTACAGGGAACGGAGTTATTGAGCTCCAAAGGGGCTGTGGAGGAACTTAATTGAAGGAGTGTAGATCAGGGCTGTGGGGAAGCTGTCAGTTAACCCTATAATGGTAAAGCGTGCCAAAGACACTGACTCCTTCCATTAAGCACCCCCACCTCCATTGGAGCTTGAAATCTCTTCCCCCAGAAACCCTAACTTTTCCAAATTTCAAGGGATCCCCTAAAATCTCTTGGGGAAAAGAAGCCTGCCATTAGGTTGCCTAATCTTGGAAGAGACATTTTGAACAGTAATGCTATATATCAGGAGTTGGTGAGCAACTTCTGGAGACCTAGATGACCTCGGAGGACCACCTCAAACTCTGCGTCCCAACACCATAAATAGTCCCACTCATTGCATGTCTATTCTATTCCCCAGAGTAACACGTGAAAATGAATTTTGTTTTGTTAAATCTCATCTCCTGTACCAAGTTTCTAAAATTACAAGGGTTGTGTTCTTATTTTTAACTGCTTGTAGTATAATGATGCATCCTGTAGTAAATGTAACCAGTAAACACATCTGATTTATCTCTTTAGAAACCTCAACAAGAAGTGTTTGGCTCCCCAAATCTGCACAGAATCTGTAAGAACTTTCAATAAAGTGGAGGGAATCTTGATTTAGATGCTTTTGTAAGTGATTTTGCAATGGAAATTGTCCCTTTATATCATCCTGACACACCTTCAGCAGTGATTTCTCACAGCATCTAAACCTGCCACATGAGTTTCTCAATTTAGTGCCTAGATACCAGTACTAGCAAACACCTGGCTCCAATAACTCCTTGAATAAATCCAGTAAATAAAGGCTCTTTTAGTGACAAAGAAAATGTTTAAAGGCAAATCTATCTAAAAATAAATATTGCTGTATACAGCAGAGCGCATGGAGGAAAGGTATTTTTGGAAGGATGGTTTATTAGCATGCCTTGGGTGGAAAGTTATCTTGACACAGAATTCTATACTCTACTACTCCTGCTTTCTTGCAGATGATAATACAGAAGAGGAGGAGGAGGAGGAGGAGGAGGAGGAGGAGGAGGAGGAGGAGGAACAATAAATTGCTTTTTAAAAGTTTGAATCACTCTTCCGCCATGGAAACTCCCTGGGAGTAGCAATGGCAAAATCACTGCTTGAATATCTCAAATATATAGGGTAGGTATATGCCTAGTGTGACTGGATGGCACATAACAGTTTTTAAGAAAATTAAAATTCAGAAAAGTAGAACTAAGAGGTGGTTGTTTTCACCAGCTACTTCTAAAATTTTTGAGAGGGTTCCTCCACCCCACCCCCTGCACTCCAAATAAGCTACTAAATTCACCTTCCCTTTGAGAGAAAAGTAAAAAAGAATGGCTGTGATCCAAACTTCTTTATTATTTTTAGGGATATACAAATATTGTCCAACACAATCTGTATATGGATATACATTACGCCCAGGGCCGGCACTTCCATTAAGGCGAACTAGGCAGTTGCCTAGGGTACCAAAATGGAGAGAGGGCGCTGGCCGGCCTGCCCCCCCGCCGCCCCCCTGCTGCTGGCCACCGCCGCCCTGCCCCCCCACCGCCCGCCTGCCACCACCCTGCCCCCCCCACTGACCACCCGCCCCACCCCCTGCCCCACCCGCCCACCTGCTGCCCCACCACCCTGCCGCTGCCCCACCACCTGCCACCCACCCGCCACCACCCTGCCCATCCCCCACCCCACCCCACCCTGCCCCGCGCCTGCCCGCCACCCGCCCCAGCCACCCGCCCCTCACCTAGGGTGCAAAAAAACCTAGCACCGGCCCTGATTACACCCCTACTAAAGCAGCTCAATTGGCTTGCCAATCAGCTATTGGGCACTTTTCAAAGTGCTGACTTTGACCTACAAAGCAATATATGACCTAAAAGATTAAATCTCACAGTATGAACTGACTTGGGTGTTAAGTTCATCAGTAGAGGCCCTTCTCTCCATCCCACCACCTTCACAGGTACATATCGTAGGAACACATGAAAGTGCCTTCTCGACAGCTGAGCCCGGACTCAGCAACTTCCTCCCACTGGAGGCCAGGACTCCCCCATCTCTGCTGTCTTCCCAGGAGCAAGCAAAGACCTTTCTCTTCAGGCAAGCTTTCCATGAATGATGGACTACCTACTGTGTCTTTTTATGAATCTACCATAGATGGCTACACAGACTTTGTGTTTATAACCACTCATAACTTTGTGTTTATATCCCTTCTTGTCTGATTGCATTGACACTATGTTATTAATTGCTAGTTTTAATGTTGTCTTCTAGAAATGGGCACGAACTGAAAATATTGCAATTTGTTTTGTTTCGTTTCATTTTCCATCGGGTTCGGGTTCATTAATGACAAAATGAGTTTTTAGGAAAATATCATTTCATAATTCAGTTCAGTTCGGGTTTGTTTTTTCTTTATTTTTGAATCCAACTGGTGGTTTAAAAAATATTATTTTTTATTTTTTAAATGCAACCAGATTATTTTTATTTTACTTTTATTTTACTTTTATTTATTTTTTTACTGCTGACCACATAGCCCGCCTACCAGCTGTAGTGCGGGCCGATCGGCTTTTAAAAAAAAACTTTTTGCTGGCCTGCAGGCCGGTTCGGCTACCCACAGTTCGGGTCCGGTGCTCGCAGGCTGGTACTGGGGCCTGTGCGCCGGATTGGGGTGTGTGTGTTTTGTATTTTTTTGTATTTTTTTAACTGCCGACCACGTGGTCATCTACCAGCTGTAGTGTGGCCGGTCAGCTTTTTTTACCCCTGGACGCCCCCTCCCTGCAGCCAGGAGGACCCACCGGAGCAGGAAGGACCTTCCAGGACCAGCAGCAGCACCAGGTAGGTGACATCGGCAAACAAAACAAAACAAAATGAAACGAACATTTCCATTTCATTTTGTTTCATTTCTCTTAGAGGGGGCAGTTCATTATTCATTTTGTTACATAATGAAGCGAATAATGAATAACAAAATGAACCAAAAGTTCATTTCATGCCCATCTCTATTGTCTTCTAATGCTGTGAGATACCCCTCAGTTTCCTGTTTCTCAAACTGAATGTGTCTTAATTGTAATGGACTGTATATTGTTTCTCCTTACTGTAAGCCATCTTGGGTTTTTTTCCAAGGAGAAGGGGGGGATAAAACTTCTCATAAACAAACAAACAAACAAATAAATAAATAAATAAATAAATAAATAAATAAATAAATAAATAATGTGCCTGCTGAGCCAGCTAGCCTAGCTGTGTTGCGCCTCCACAAGAGCTGCAAGTGCCTGCCAATGCACTTCACAGCCTCCCCCAAGCTGAAGACCACCTATGCCTTCCTCCGGGTGCCTGTTGTGACCTAGCTGAGCCAGGTAGCCTCACCCTTGCTGCACCTCCCGCAAGCCTCAATGAATCTGTCTTGGTTGGCAAGCCAAAGGGCATTGCCTGTTTTGTGCCTGTTCAGTGGCTGGGGGGGGCAGTTGCGGTGTTGAAAATATGTAATTAAGTTTATTTGAAGCTGGCTCTGGAACTGGCTGGGGAACAGGAGGGTCTGGGGGGCTTGGGGCATCGAATTGAGATTATATGGGGCAGGGGAAGATTCAACTGTGGAGATACAGCATGCCCGCATAGGAGAAGGGAGGCTAGGTACCTTACACCTATCCTCCCTTCTAGCTCTATCCCTAGCCAATTGGTACCAGGTGACCATATCAGCCAGCCCCCGGCAGAAAATAAGACCGCCCTGATCCATGATTTAATTCTGGATGAGGGTGCTGACCTGACATGCATTACTGAGACCTAGGTGGGAGAAGAAGGAGTTCCTCTGTCCCAGATGTATCCCCCTGGGTAATTGGTCCAGCACCAGGGTTTCCTGGAGGGCCAGGGAGGGGGCATAGTGATAGTCTATAAGGATTCCATCTCCCTTTCCAGGTCCCCTGTCCCCTTGAGAGGAGGTCTGGATGGCCTGTATTGTGTGTTGGGTTCACAAGACAGACTGGGGATTCTGTTGGTGTACCGCCCACCCTGCTGCTTACCAAGAGTCTCCCTGCCTGAGTTGACGGAGGTGATATTGGACCTGGTGGTGAAGACTATTGGTGATGGGGGAACATCAAACTCCATGTTGAGCTCAGAACTTCATGGCTTCCATGACAACCATGGGGCTGTCTCAATATGTCATTGGTCTGACTCATGAGAAAGGCCATACTCTTGACCTAGGATTTTCAACAGGATGGGGGGGATGGTGGGTCAGATGTGGAGGGATTAACCTTGACCCCATTGTCATGGTCAGACCATGTCTTGGTAAAGTTTAGACTCTCTGCCACTGCTGCCCTCTGCAGGGGAAGGGGATTGATTAAAATGATCCACCTCAGAGACTTATGGATCCTGAAGGATTCCTGAATGCTCAGGGTGAATTTCCAGCTGATATGGTCAGTGCTCCTGTCAAAGCCCAAGTTCTTCTTGAACCAGGTAATCCTTTGGAGGTCCCGGACCACTCAATGGCTTGCTGTGACAAATTTGCCACCAACTTTGAGGGAGGAATCACTCAGATCCACAGAGATTTAAACTACACCATTGATGCTGAGTCCACCGTTGTGTCCAGTGCTCTGGACTTGTGTCCTAATTTATTGGATGAGTTTCACTTGTTGCAACCTGAGAATGTGGGCAGGATGCTTGGATCTGTCTGTGCCACCACTACAGAAATCGACCCTTTCCCATCATGGCTAATAAAGTAATCTGCTGGGGGGGGGTCGCACCTGGGCACAAGAGGCCATCAACTCCTCACTAAGAGAGGGAGTGGTCCCCACCCCATTAAAGGAGGTGGTAATTCAGCCACTCCTAAAAAAGCCTAATCTGGACCCAGGGATGGTGGTTAATTACCAACCAGTGGCAAACCTCCCTTATTTGGGCAAGGTGTTGGAGCGTGTGGTGACTGAGTAGCTCCAGGCTGGAATGGATTATCTAGATCCATTTCAATTGGATTTTAGGCTGGGTTATGGAACAGAGACTGTCCTGGTCACCCTGTATGATGACCTTTGCTGGGAGAGAGATGGGGGAGTGCATCCCTGTTGATCCTCCTGGATCTCTCAGCAGCTTTCAACACCATTGACTATGGTGTCCTTCTGGACAAATTGGTTGGGATAGGAGTTGGAGGCAATGTTTTACAAGTGCTTCTGCTCCTACCTGGCTGACAAGGTTCAGAAGGTGGTGCTGGGGAACACATGCTCTGGCCCATGGCAGTTGCATCATGGGATTCCCCAGGGCTCTATATTGTCCCCCCATGTTATTTAAATATCTACATGAAACAGCTGGGAGAGGTCGTTAGGAGGTTTGGGCTGAGGAGTCAGCAATATGCTGATGACACTCAGTTCTACTTCTCATTCTTCAACAATCCAGGTGCAGCAGTCTCTGTTCTGAACTCGTGCCTGGGCTCCAAAATGGACTGGATGAGGGTCAATTATAATCTGAAACTCAATGCAGAGAAATCGGAAGCACTGTTGGTAGATGTTCCGCCTGATAGGTTAGAGGGTCATTCCCCTGTCCTGGATGGGGTTACACTCCCCCTAAGGGACAGGCTCCGCAGCTTGGGGGTACTTCTGGACCCGGTCTTACCCTGGAAGCCAGGTGGTCTCAGTGACCAGGGGTGCCTTATTACAGATGTGGAAATTATATCAAAGTTTCCCTTTTCTGGATGAGTGGAGTCTGCCAACAGTCAGGGCTGTAGTGATAACAACCAGATTGGACTATTGAAATGCACTTTATGTGTGGCTGCCTTTGAAGACAGTCTGGCGATTGCAACTGGTACAGAACTGGGCTGCATGGCTGGTGAGTGCTGCTGCTACACATACTCATATCATACCGGTTCTGAAAAATTTATCCTGTCTGGCAGTTGCTGCCCGGGCCCAAATCAGAGTACTTATGCTTACATATACAGCCCTCAATGGCTTAGGACCTGGTTATCTAAAGAACCACTTTCTTCCATATGAGCCTGCCCATAACCTAGGTTCAGGCCAGGAGGCCATCCCTTAAAGAGGTGAGGGGTATGGCATGTCGAAACAGGGCCTTCTCGGCCATTGCCCCCCCCCAGTATTTGGAATGACCTCCCAACAGAAATCTGCCTGGTGCCAAAACTTTTGGCTTTATGGCACCAGGCAAAGACCTTCCTGTTTAGCCAGCATTTTAATTAGACAATGTTCTTTTAGCTGGGTGCATGAGCAGCAGGATTTTATTATTTGTATATTGACTGTTTTGAACTCTTACTTTGATGCTTTTAATATGTTGTTATAGCTTTTAATTAGAGATGGGCATGACCAGAAAATTTTTTTTTCGAGTTGTCATTTTTCGGGACAGGTCCGTTTCGGCTCGTTTCCGTTTTTCGCGAAATTTTTTAAAAATTTGTCGTTTCGTCGTGTCGTTTGTGGTTTGTCGTTACCGTCGCGATTTTGTGCGATTTGACGTCCCAGCGAGTGGCGTCCCACCGGCGCTAGGTGTTTTTGCACCCTAGGCGGCGGGCGGGGGGGCATGGGCGGGCGGCGGCAGCGGCAGGGGGGAAGGGCGGGCGCGCGGGCGCGGGTCCCGCAATGACCCGGAGCAGGCGGAAAACACTTTAAACTGACTTGCTGCACAAGATTGCATCGAATAAAGCAATCGCAATTTTTATTGCAAACAAAGTGGGCAGTGCACCCACAGCAGAGCTGCAGGCAGGGTATGAAAGGACCTTGGCTTGCTTGCCACCAAGCAAATGAAATTTTTAAAATAAATCCACACCTCCCCTCCCACTCAAACCTCCCCCCCTTTGAAGCACTATCAGAAAAGAAATCCTAACAAACTGCAGGAGAATAAAAAAGAATAAACTGTGTTGCTATTCCCCACAGCAGACAGAGAATGAAAGGAATTATTATTATTTCCTAAAAATACAATTGAATCAATTCCCTCCCTGCCTGCCTAACTGAAATCTAAAGGCTCCGCGAAATCGAAACTAGTCAGCACAGCAGCCAGCTACACACAGCCCTCTCCCACCCATATCCAAGCCCGGACTGTGATTCTTCTGGGAGTGCCTCGCCTTTTTATGCCCTCTTGCACATCCAGAAGTGTCAGTCAAAACCTGGCCATGCGATTGGTAGAATGGGTCCAAAAATTTGCATGGTCCCATCCCATGGCCAGCCCATCATTGCGCAGGTGTAAAAAAATAAAAATAAAAATAAAAATAAAATAAAATCAGTGCGACCTTTTACTGCTATAAAAAACCCACTGCTGCTACTGTAAAAATTCAAGCATTTAAAATAGCTAATTTTCGCATGTTTCTGTGGTGCTTTGGTGGTTTTTTGGACCACGATTTCAAAAAATATATTGCGGACACCATTTTGGATCCCCCCGCACCGCATGGCAAATGGAGAGGCCAAGGATGCCCCCTCCCAGCCCGGTACCAGCAGCCCAGGACAGGAGGGGGGGAAGGCTGGGGACCCCCCCCCAGAAACCACCCCTCTGGTAGGTGCCCTCAGGCAGGCATATTTTCGCCTGCTTTTTTGGCCAGGAATCGGGTGTTTTTATTTTTAAAACTTTTTTTCTGTGCCGCTTGGCATCGCGCGATCGCCGCGTGATGCCAGGAACAACAACGACAAATCAGACCCAATTTTTCTTTTTTCGGTTCGAGTTCGAGTTCTGACAGCTTAATTGTCGTTACCGTTTCCGTTACGTAACAGAAACGATATCCGAAAACAGAAACGACAATTTCGCCAAGTCGTGCCCATGTCTACTTTTAATATATTATACTATGCCGCTCAGAGACCACTTGGGAGTGGGGTGGCTTAAAAATTCTGTAAATAAAATAAATAAATAAAATATTTGCTGCATAAACTGGGACTGATCCACTTCAAGCTGTGCTGGAGGTGACCTGATCTGATTCTTTCCTGTGTTTGTGCAGAAATTTGTATGTTGGGAGAACAGCAAATGGACATCAATGGGTGAATCAAAGTGTTATGACCAATTGCATTCTGACCTTGGATTTTATGTACAGTTAGGCATGCTTCACCTATTGCACATTCCCAAGCTGATTTACAAATCTGGCCTCCTTACCAGCTTTGGATCACCTCAACACATATAAGAATTCACAGAGGTCAAATTCCTCTAGTATTCCTAGATAGAAGTGAAGAGATAGATTGAAATGTTTTGCTACTCATCCACGTAGCTTCTTCAGTCTGAGGAAGGTTGGTAAGAGACCTCCTATCTATTCTCCATGTTGGCTTCTCTTCACCCTGGGTCTGAATAGGGTCATTAGAGCAACAATGGCTGTGTGTGTGTGAAAACCACATCTCTGCAGCCCTTCCCAGGAGGACGGCCCACCACAGCAGGGGTAATGTCTTGGCCATGTACCTAGTTATCAGCCCCACTCTATAGCTAAGCAGTGCTCTGGCAACTTGTCATTTAGTCACTATTAGCTACCCAAATAGTACATGAACACCAATAGACTTCTGTCCCAGACAGGATAAACTAAAATGCTAATAATTGGCTGATATGCTAAATTGGCTCCCCTAACTCTGCTGCTTCCACCTACCTAATGCTTTGGCTGGTTCTACTGTTTCCAATAGTCCCCAGCCATAATTTATAACCCCCAAAGAGACTGAGCATTAGCTCCCCCACTTGTTCTTCTCTGTTGCCGTTCCTGCCTTTAAGAGTTCCACCAGAACGGAAAGCGAGATATATGAGGGAGCATCTGCTGAAAGCTGCTAGAAACTAGTTTTGATTGCTAGTGTCCGGCACTTTTTAGAGCTGGCTGATGTACTATTTACAGACACCAGCAAAATCTTAGCATATCTGGCCCTGGCATATGGGTTCTAGCAACTGATAATGTGTATTAGTGGACCCTGAGTTGAATTACCAGCATTGGTGATTCTGTAATAAGCACAAACTGTTCCAACAGTCTAATTACTAAACCAAATGGTTTTCTTGCTTTGTCCCTTTACGTTTTGACAGTAACTGGAAGCACATGGTTTTCTATAATGTTGCATTTTGATGTGCTCCTCATTTTGGATTTCTTCTTTGGTCAGCAAGAGTTGTTTTTCTCTCTCTCCCCCAGATGGAATTGCGTGGGAAAGCATCAGAGAGAAGGAGGAAAAGAAGCAAGGAGAGCAACAAATATGCAGGAGAGGAAAACCCAGACCAAGACACACCTGGTCACCACTCTGAATGCAACTCATCTTGACCAAACTTAAAAAAGCTAAGCAATGTCCAGTGCGGTTCGTTTTGGGGATCGGATGCCCTCAGAGACCAGCAGGCAAGGCGTGGCAATGAATCCTTTCTGAAACCTGGTGAGGTGCTGCCAGTCAAAATGTTCATGTTGAGCGATTAATGGTGTGGCTTAATGTAAGCCACACCATTAATCCCTAAAGGAGAACACAGGCAAGAGGATTCTTATAGGAAGGCTCTTGTGTCTTCGCTGATCCCACTGAAGGGTTAAATATACAGCTGGGAAGAGAAAAATCACTTGTTTCTTATGGAAGAAAATAGAAAACTTCTGGACAGGGTGACCCATTGGTTGGGAACTTCCTATCCTTATTGTCCAAAGTGGCAGAGCCTTTAAAACACAAATCAGAAACATTAGGAATTCCAACCTGCTGCATTTTATCCACTAGTATGGGGAGCTGTGTTATACAAGAAGAAAACCAAAACAGTAGTACTAAATGCACGTTGGATTGTGATAGTGGGAACTGTCTGGTGGAGGGAAGCAGAGAAAAATGTGACACACCCACCGGTGTTCAATCAATACAATACTGCAAATCTCATTCAGCATTAAAGTAGTATCATACCTCACACGGGAACGGATAAATCCCCAAAGACCCTGGTTGTGCTGCCAACACAGTTGTAGCTGGTGATGTTCCTCTTTCCAAAAATATTAGCTGTCAGAATGTGGATGTTGAAAGAGGCAGAGGCAGAGAAGGAAGATGTTTTTATCACCCTGATTATGCCTGGAACACTGCTGTAGCGATGGGAAAGACGCATTTCCTGGAGCCCCTTGGGCATAAGAGGGAGCTTTTCCAGTGTGCCAGACAAAAAACAACAACAGCAACAATAAGGCGTGTCTGGGGGAAGGGAAGGATGCTGGTGAATACGGAAGCCTGTTGGGGCAGGTCATAGTTGTGTTCCATATAACACAACCAGACAGGAATAAACTTTAACAATAATGGAAAACAGCACGTCTCTCAAACCTTTGGATTTCAGAATCCAGAAGCCCCAGACATATTTCAGCTTCTATTTTTAATACTTCCTTTATTAACATAATAACTGTGCTATGTATACCATTGGTTAAAATGAATTTATAAGCTTAAACAAGTATAAACTTGATGGGTAAATATCAATGTTGAGTGTATAACATGTATATTGTATGGGGGATTGTGTATGGCTGTTGTTTTTTAAATTGTAGTTTTTATGTATTGGATATGATTGCTGTCAGGTGGGCTGTGTGTGTGTATGTTTGGTTTTTATGTCAGTTTTAAATGAGTACAAGTGATGTTCTGCATGTGAATGTAGGAGTATGTGTATGGATGTCTGTTCTTAAATGGAAGTTTTTATGTCTTGGATTTTTATACTGGGGTGTGTGAATGAACTGATGGGATGGCACTTTTTAATCTCGTATTTTTTATACAATGACAATAAATTCTATTCTATTCTATTCTATTCTAGCTGGAATTAATGAGAATAATAAGAATAGTGTGAGGCATGCTAAAGTGTTCTGGTGGCTTTCCCCTTCTAAGAAGGATTTTTGTTTGTTTTTTTTTACTTCAAGGGAAAAATAAACAAACATACCATATGCATATGCATATGTATACATATGAGTTTACAGTATGTGTTTCTGTATGTGTGTGTATGTGTAGAGAGAGATATTTTTTACGAAGACTTTATAGTACCTGAAAAGAAGCATATATTATTACAGTAGTGGTGAAACTTCGGCACTCCAGATGTTGTGGACCACAACTCCCACAGTCCTTTGTCATTGGCAATCTAAGCTCAACATTCTGGATGTTGTGGTCCAAAACATCTGGGGTGCCAAAGGATTACCACTGCCACTGAATAAGAATCACTTGCGTCCAAGAACATGCATAGCCACTAGGTGGCAAAATGGAGTTTTCAACTTGCAACTCCACAAAATCTTTTCAGTAAGAACCTATGTTTAGCCTGTCCTTCTGAAGAATATGCCTCATCATTAGAAAGATTTATCCATCTGGAACTCAGCTTGTATCACTCCCCCCAGCTGCCATCACCAAGCAATATGAATAATGAAACTGCAGTATTAGATCTTCTGGCCATTGTAAGGAACTCTTTTTAAAAGGAAGGTGGAATTTTCTATGATAGGCTTGCAAGGTTCATAAACAAAGGAGGAACAGCACTTCTGAACTCCACTGAAAACCTGAAATCGTGAGTCACATGCTGTCCTGTAGAAACTGCAGTGCTGGATGTTCCAGGCTGGTGTTACCGTTGGGGAGAAAGAAAGATATTAAAGTTTAATGTATTCTCGAAGGCTTTTGCGGCCAAGATCTGATACCTGCTGTGAGGTTTTCGGGCTGCTTGGCCATGTTCTGGAGGTTTTTCTTCCTGACATTTCGCCAGACTCTGTGGCCGGCATCTTCAAAGGGCAAGGAGCTTAAGTTTCTTGTCTTGTGGGTCTCAGAGACCAAAGGTGATTTAATTCAAGTATTCATTCAAAAATATTTTAAAGCTACCCTTTAAATTTTGTAGGTACTACAACAGCGTATGCTTAAATATGATTAAAATGAGACAAGGTACCTTAAAACTATGTTACTGGCACAAGAACAAAGAGGGCAGTCAATACAATTGAACAGACCAAGACAAACAATGAAGATGCTCACGCAATTAAACATGAGCTTTAAAATGATCGATATGTTGTCACTGTGCTCATGCCTTTTTGGAAAATTTAGGCCATAGCTGGGGTGATACAACAGAAGATGTAAATATTTGCTTATTTCAAGAGTTTTTGTGCATTGCAGACATATTTAAACATTTTGTGCAAGGGTGTGCAAAAATTCATTGTTGCTCATTCTGCTAGTATAAAAACAGGTGCTGATCTTTTCATTCTTGTGCAAGCGTGATGACAAGTCTTGTACTGTAATTGTTGAGCAATTGCTTTGACAAGGTATCTAGAGGTGTCAGGGTGCTTCTTTGTCTCCCCATTTATTACATCTTTCTATATAACAAACAAGTTTCTGTTCCTTGTTGATGCATGTTTACACAACATAGCCAAAGTACCAGGATAAATCCATTATTTGATTGCCTTATGTCATAGGAAGAGCCACTTGGACATCTGTCTAAAAAGCAAGCTTAAATTATTCTTTTCAAAAGAAGCGGGATTTGAATGAAAAGTGTGACGTCTACCAATTTTCTATATATTTTCTGCATTTATGTTAAGATTAGAGCAGACTTTTGCTGCTCAGAATCCCTGATTATATATATATATATATATATATATATATATATATATATATATATATATATATATATATATATGCATGTTAGGGTGGATTCGGGTTTCTTCCCGTGTAGAAATCTGGTTGTTTTGGCGACGTTTCGACGAGGTCTCACTCGTCATCTTCAGGCTGGTGTTCTGGCTTCTTTCTTCTTGAAGCAAAGCGTGATCTCAGTTGAAGTCCTTCTATAAATACTGCTGGGGGGTGTGGTTTGCTTGCTCTGTTGCTGATTGTAGGTTCGTTTGTTCTTTTGTGATTTGCTGTGTGGCTGAGGCGATCGTTAAGGGCTTAACTGCTGGTGGGTTAGATGGCTGTTTAGAGACATCCTGTGTGGGTGAGGTGCTGGATGTGTGTCTATTAGCCTTTTGTTTCTTAACGACCTTGGTGATGGGTGTTCTGGTAGCATCCTGGGCTTTGGTGGAGTGGGGTCTTGTGTCTTGTGAATTCATTTTGGTCTGGCTGCGTGTCTGTGGTCTCCCAAAGTTTTTTTGGCGTGTGTAAGTGTGCTCCATGTGGTGGCTGGAGTGGGGAGTAGCGGTAGATGGTGCAGTCGTGGTTTTGTTATTGGATGGTGGTTTCGTTTCATCTGTGGGAAGGGTCTGGGTTTGTGTTTGGTGTGGATGGAAGGTGGTGGCATCTTGTGTCCTTTTGGACCTGGTGTCAGTCTTTGTGACAGAGGCTCGTCTGTTGACCAGGGCTAGTTTCCAGATGTCAGGCAAGCGGGAGGTGTCATCACGTTTATTCATGTTGTTTGGGTGTTTCTCTATTTCAATGGCTTCCATGATTATTCGACTGTTGAAGTGTTCAGTTTTGGAGATGAGTTTGGTTCTTTTAAAATCAATTTCATGACCTGTTGTTTTTATGTGCTGGAAGAGAGAGGAAGATTTTTCTTCTTTTTTGACTGCGTTCTTGTGTTCTGCGATGCGTGCGCTTATTCTCCTGTTTGTCTGTCCGATGTATGTGGCTGGGCAGACTTTGCATGGTATTTCGTAGACTCCTTGGTTTTCTAGCTCAATCTTGTCTTTGGGGTTTCTTAAAATGTTGGCTATTTTTTGTTCGGTGCAAAAGGCTGTCTTGATATTGTGTTTGTGGAGAATTTTGCTTATTTTGTCTGTGGTGCCTTTGATGTAAGGGAGGAGGGCAGTGCCGTTGTTCTCTTCTGTTTCTTGGTTCTTGGGGGGTGTTTCTTTTTGGATTAGTTTGGTGATGGTGTTTTTTTGGAATCCGTTCGCAATTAAAGCATTCGAGAGGGTGTGTAATTCAGTTTTTAGGTGGTCTTTGTCAGCGAGGCGTTTGGTTCTGGAGATGAGGGTTTTTGCTACGGAGTTGATCTGTGCAGGGTGGTGGTGTGATTGAGCATTTAAGTAGCGGTTTGTATGTGTTTTTTTCCGGTAGATGGTATGTCCTAAGGAGCCGTCGGGTTTTTTTGTAGATTAGGACGTCCAGGAAGGGAAGTTGGTTGTTGGCTTCTATTTCCATAGTGAATTGTATTTTGGGGTGTAGGGCTGTTGAGATGTGTGAGAAAGTTGTTCAGTTTGTCTTTCCCGTGTGGCCAGATAACAAAGGTGTCGTCAACATATCTGAGCCAGAGTTTGGGTTTATGTTCGGACTTCTGTAACGCGTTGGTTTCAAAGTGTTCCATATATAGGTTTGCGATGACCGGTGAGAGGGGTGATCCCATGGGTGCTCCTTCTATCTGTTTGTATCTTTGTCCATTGTGGATGAAGTATGTGTTGGTTAGGCAGTGGTTGGTCAGATCTAGGATGTGCTTGGGGGGGTTGTATTTGTTGTGGATAGCTGTCAAGGCTTCTTGAATGGGCACTTGTGTGAAGAGCGAAACAACATCGAAGCTCACGAGTAGGTCATTGGGTTGTAGGTCTTGTTTCTTTATAATTTCTATGAAGTGGAACGAGTTTTGTACGTATGAAGAGATGGATTCTGCATAGGGCTGGAGTTGTTTGGCAAGAAATTTGGCGAGGTTTTGTAGGGGTGAGCCTATGGAGCTGACTATGGGTCTGAGAGGTGTTCCTTCTTTGTGAATCTTGGGGAGGCCGTAGAGCTTGGGGCATCTGGAAGATTTCTCTCTGGGGATGATGCTTGGCTTGATTTCTTCACTTAAGGGTGAGGCTTTTATTTTGGCTTTGGTGGTTTTTTCCAGGTAGGTGGTGGGGTCTGTGTTCAAAGGTATGTAAGCAGGGTCTTGTAGTAGGTTGGATAGTTTGGCTTGGTAGTCAGATGTGTTCATCACCACTGTGGCATTGCCTTTGTCTGCTGGGAGAATGATTATGTTGTTGTCTTTCCTCAGGTTGGTGAGGGCTTTTTGTTCTTCTTTGTGTAAATTGCTTCTGGGTGGTTTGCTGGAGCAGAGGATATTGGTGACTTCGAGTCTGATTTTGTTGGCTTCATCTGGGTTGATTTTGGTTAGGCTGGCTTCCACTCCGCATATGATGTTTTCAGTGGGGATGTGTCTGGGGGCGACTGCAAAGTTGAATCCTTTGGACAGGACTTTGGTCTCTGCGATGGTGAGTGCCCTGTCTGATATGTTGTGAACTGTTTGTTTCATGGGCTGCTGTGGGGGGTTGGGCTTCTGGCGTTTTTCCAGTTTGTGGAGTTTGTTGGTGTGTATGTCTGTCTTGTGGGAGGTCTCTGTTTCAGCTCTCCAGGCGGCGAGTTGCTTGGATTTGTTCCAGAGTGTTGGGTGGATTTTGTTGCTGAGTTTGAGGTGGAGAGTGAGTAGGTCTCTGTTGGTTTGATCTAGTAGGTATCTTTTCTTGTGTAGTTCGTTTCTGATTAGGGCTAGTTCTGTTCTTTTCAGGATCCTTTCACTGGATGGGGTTTTTGAGTGGAATTTCAGTTGGAAGCTTGTGGGGATCACATTTTTATCTCGGCAGTTGCGTAGGAATGCAATGTCACATAAGATGGTGGCTCTTCGGACTTCTAGTTTCTCGTAGGTTCTGGTCAGCTGGAAGGTTTCCTCCCCGTAGAGGTCGGATATTTGTTTTCGTAGATTTTCACGGGTATAGGTATGCATGTTAGGGTGGATTCGGGTTTCTTCCCGTGTAGAAATCTGGTTGTTTTGGCGACGTTTCGACGAGGTCTCACTCGTCATCTTCAGGCTGGTGTTCTGGCTTCTTTCTTCTTGAAGCAAAGCGTGATCTCAGTTGAAGTCCTTCTATAAATACTGCTGGGGGGTGTGGTTTGCTTGCTCTGTTGCTGATTGTAGGTTCGTTTGTTCTTTTGTGATTTGCTGTGTGGCTGAGGCGATCGTTAAGGGCTTAACTGCTGGTGGGTTAGATGGCTGTTTAGAGACATCCTGTGTGGGTGAGGTGCTGGATGTGTGTCTATTAGCCTTTTGTTTCTTAACGACCTTGGTGATGGGTGTTCTGGTAGCATCCTGGGCTTTGGTGGAGTGGGGTCTTGTGTCTTGTGAATTCATTTTGGTCTGGCTGCGTGTCTGTGGTCTCCCAAAGTTTTTTTGGCGTGTGTAAGTGTGCTCCATGTGGTGGCTGGAGTGGGGAGTAGCGGTAGATGGTGCAGTCGTGGTTTTGTTATTGGATGGTGGTTTCGTTTCATCTGTGGGAAGGGTCTGGGTTTGTGTTTGGTGTGGATGGAAGGTGGTGGCATCTTGTGTCCTTTTGGACCTGGTGTCAGTCTTTGTGACAGAGGCTCGTCTGTTGACCAGGGCTAGTTTCCAGATGTCAGGCAAGCGGGAGGTGTCATCACGTTTATTCATGTTGTTTGGGTGTTTCTCTATTTCAATGGCTTCCATGATTATTCGACTGTTGAAGTGTTCAGTTTTGGAGATGAGTTTGGTTCTTTTAAAATCAATTTCATGACCTGTTGTTTTTATGTGCTGGAAGAGAGAGGAAGATTTTTCTTCTTTTTTGACTGCGTTCTTGTGTTCTGCGATGCGTGCGCTTATTCTCCTGTTTGTCTGTCCGATGTATGTGGCTGGGCAGACTTTGCATGGTATTTCGTAGACTCCTTGGTTTTCTAGCTCAATCTTGTCTTTGGGGTTTCTTAAAATGTTGGCTATTTTTTGTTCGGTGCAAAAGGCTGTCTTGATATTGTGTTTGTGGAGAATTTTGCTTATTTTGTCTGTGGTGCCTTTGATGTAAGGGAGGAGGGCAGTGCCGTTGTTCTCTTCTGTTTCTTGGTTCTTGGGGGGTGTTTCTTTTTTTTGGATTAGTTTGGTGATGGTGTTTTTTTGGAATCCGTTCGCAATTAAAGCATTCGAGAGGGTGTGTAATTCAGTTTTTAGGTGGTCTTTGTCAGCGAGGCGTTTGGTTCTGGAGATGAGGGTTTTTGCTACGGAGTTGATCTGTGCAGGGTGGTGGTGTGATTGAGCATTTAAGTAGCGGTTTGTATGTGTTTTTTTTTCCGGTAGATGGTATGTCCTAAGGAGCCGTCGGGTTTTTTGTAGATTAGGACGTCCAGGAAGGGAAGTTGGTTGTTGGCTTCTATTTCCATAGTGAATTGTATTTTGGGGTGTAGGCTGTTGAGATGTGTGAGAAAGTTGTTCAGTTTGTCTTTCCCGTGTGGCCAGATAACAAAGGTGTCGTCAACATATCTGAGCCAGAGTTTGGGTTTATGTTCGGACTTCTGTAACGCGTTGGTTTCAAAGTGTTCCATATATAGGTTTGCGATGACCGGTGAGAGGGGTGATCCCATGGGTGCTCCTTCTATCTGTTTGTATCTTTGTCCATTGTGGATGAAGTATGTGTTGGTTAGGCAGTGGTTGGTCAGATCTAGGATGTGCTTGGGGGGGTTGTATTTGTTGTGGATAGCTGTCAAGGCTTCTTGAATGGGCACTTGTGTGAAGAGCGAAACAACATCGAAGCTCACGAGTAGGTCATTGGGTTGTAGGTCTTGTTTCTTTATAATTTCTATGAAGTGGAACGAGTTTTGTACGTATGAAGAGATGGATTCTGCATAGGGCTGGAGTTGTTTGGCAAGAAATTTGGCGAGGTTTTGTAGGGGTGAGCCTATGGAGCTGACTATGGGTCTGAGAGGTGTTCCTTCTTTGTGAATCTTGGGAGGCCGTAGAGCTTGGGGCATCTGGAAGATTTCTCTCTGGGGATGATGCTTGGCTTGATTTCTTCACTTAAGGGTGAGGCTTTTATTTTGGCTTTGGTGGTTTTTTCCAGGTAGGTGGTGGGGTCTGTGTTCAAAGGTATGTAAGCAGGGTCTTGTAGTAGGTTGGATAGTTTGGCTTGGTAGTCAGATGTGTTCATCACCACTGTGGCATTGCCTTTGTCTGCTGGGAGAATGATTATGTTGTTGTCTTTCCTCAGGTTGGTGAGGGCTTTTTGTTCTTCTTTGTGTAAATTGCTTCTGGGTGGTTTGCTGGAGCAGAGGATATTGGTGACTTCGAGTCTGATTTTGTTGGCTTCATCTGGGTTGATTTTGGTTAGGCTGGCTTCCACTCCGCATATGATGTTTTCAGTGGGGATGTGTCTGGGGGCGACTGCAAAGTTGAATCCTTTGGACAGGACTTTGGTCTCTGCGATGGTGAGTGCCCTGTCTGATATGTTGTGAACTGTTTGTTTCATGGGCTGCTGTGGGGGGTTGGGCTTCTGGCGTTTTTCCAGTTTGTGGAGTTTGTTGGTGTGTATGTCTGTCTTGTGGGAGGTCTCTGTTTCAGCTCTCCAGGCGGCGAGTTGCTTGGATTTGTTCCAGAGTGTTGGGTGGATTTTGTTGCTGAGTTTGAGGTGGAGAGTGAGTAGGTCTCTGTTGGTTTGATCTAGTAGGTATCTTTTCTTGTGTAGTTCGTTTCTGATTAGGGCTAGTTCTGTTCTTTTCAGGATCCTTTCACTGGATGGGGTTTTTGAGTGGAATTTCAGTTGGAAGCTTGTGGGGATCACATTTTTATCTCGGCAGTTGCGTAGGAATGCAATGTCACATAAGATGGTGGCTCTTCGGACTTCTAGTTTCTCGTAGGTTCTGGTCAGCTGGAAGGTTTCCTCCCCGTAGAGGTCGGATATTTGTTTTCGTAGATTTTCACGGGTATAGGTATGCATGTTAGGGTGGATTCGGGTTTCTTCCCGTGTAGAAATCTGGTTGTTTTGGCGACGTTTCGACGAGGTCTCACTCGTCATCTTCAGGCTGGTGTTCTGGCTTCTTTCTTCTTGAAGCAAAGCGTGATCTCAGTTGAAGTCCTTCTATAAATACTGCTGGGGGGTGTGGTTTGCTTGCTCTGTTGCTGATTGTAGGTTCGTTTGTTCTTTTGTGATTTGCTGTGTGGCTGAGGCGATCGTTAAGGGCTTAACTGCTGGTGGGTTAGATGGCTGTTTAGAGACATCCTGTGTGGGTGAGGTGCTGGATGTGTGTCTATTAGCCTTTTGTTTCTTAACGACCTTGGTGATGGGTGTTCTGGTAGCATCCTGGGCTTTGGTGGAGTGGGGTCTTGTGTCTTGTGAATTCATTTTGGTCTGGCTGCGTGTCTGTGGTCTCCCAAAGTTTTTTTGGCGTGTGTAAGTGTGCTCCATGTGGTGGCTGGAGTGGGGAGTAGCGGTAGATGGTGCAGTCGTGGTTTTGTTATTGGATGGTGGTTTCGTTTCATCTGTGGGAAGGGTCTGGGTTTGTGTTTGGTGTGGATGGAAGGTGGTGGCATCTTGTGTCCTTTTGGACCTGGTGTCAGTCTTTGTGACAGAGGCTCGTCTGTTGACCAGGGCTAGTTTCCAGATGTCAGGCAAGCGGGAGGTGTCATCACGTTTATTCATGTTGTTTGGGTGTTTCTCTATTTCAATGGCTTCCATGATTATTCGACTGTTGAAGTGTTCAGTTTTGGAGATGAGTTTGGTTCTTTTAAAATCAATTTCATGACCTGTTGTTTTTATGTGCTGGAAGAGAGAGGAAGATTTTTCTTCTTTTTTGACTGCGTTCTTGTGTTCTGCGATGCGTGCGCTTATTCTCCTGTTTGTCTGTCCGATGTATGTGGCTGGGCAGACTTTGCATGGTATTTCGTAGACTCCTTGGTTTTCTAGCTCAATCTTGTCTTTGGGGTTTCTTAAAATGTTGGCTATTTTTTGTTCGGTGCAAAAGGCTGTCTTGATATTGTGTTTGTGGAGAATTTTGCTTATTTTGTCTGTGGTGCCTTTGATGTAAGGGAGGAGGGCAGTGCCGTTGTTCTCTTCTGTTTCTTGGTTCTTGGGGGGTGTTTCTTTTTGGATTAGTTTGGTGATGGTGTTTTTTTTGGAATCCGTTCGCAATTAAAGCATTCGAGAGGGTGTGTAATTCAGTTTTTAGGTGGTCTTTGTCAGCGAGGCGTTTGGTTCTGGAGATGAGGGTTTTTGCTACGGAGTTGATCTGTGCAGGGTGGTGGTGTGATTGAGCATTTAAGTAGCGGTTTGTATGTGTTTTTTTCCGGTAGATGGTATGTCCTAAGGAGCCGTCGGGTTTTTTGTAGATTAGGACGTCCAGGAAGGGAAGTTGGTTGTTGGCTTCTATTTCCATAGTGAATTGTATTTTGGGGTGTAGGCTGTTGAGATGTGTGAGAAAGTTGTTCAGTTTGTCTTTCCCGTGTGGCCAGATAACAAAGGTGTCGTCAACATATCTGAGCCAGAGTTTGGGTTTATGTTCGGACTTCTGTAACGCGTTGGTTTCAAAGTGTTCCATATATAGGTTTGCGATGACCGGTGAGAGGGGTGATCCCATGGGTGCTCCTTCTATCTGTTTGTATCTTTGTCCATTGTGGATGAAGTATGTGTTGGTTAGGCAGTGGTTGGTCAGATCTAGGATGTGCTTGGGGGGGTTGTATTTGTTGTGGATAGCTGTCAAGGCTTCTTGAATGGGCACTTGTGTGAAGAGCGAAACAACATCGAAGCTCACGAGTAGGTCATTGGGTTGTAGGTCTTGTTTCTTTATAATTTCTATGAAGTGGAACGAGTTTTGTACGTATGAAGAGATGGATTCTGCATAGGGCTGGAGTTGTTTGGCAAGAAATTTGGCGAGGTTTTGTAGGGGTGAGCCTATGGAGCTGACTATGGGTCTGAGAGGTGTTCCTTCTTTGTGAATCTTGGGGAGGCCGTAGAGCTTGGGGCATCTGGAAGATTTCTCTCTGGGGATGATGCTTGGCTTGATTTCTTCACTTAAGGGTGAGGCTTTTATTTTGGCTTTGGTGGTTTTTTCCAGGTAGGTGGTGGGGTCTGTGTTCAAAGGTATGTAAGCAGGGTCTTGTAGTAGGTTGGATAGTTTGGCTTGGTAGTCAGATGTGTTCATCACCACTGTGGCATTGCCTTTGTCTGCTGGGAGAATGATTATGTTGTTGTCTTTCCTCAGGTTGGTGAGGGCTTTTTGTTCTTCTTTGTGTAAATTGCTTCTGGGTGGTTTGCTGGAGCAGAGGATATTGGTGACTTCGAGTCTGATTTTGTTGGCTTCATCTGGGTTGATTTTGGTTAGGCTGGCTTCCACTCCGCATATGATGTTTTCAGTGGGGATGTGTCTGGGGGCGACTGCAAAGTTGAATCCTTTGGACAGGACTTTGGTCTCTGCGATGGTGAGTGCCCTGTCTGATATGTTGTGAACTGTTTGTTTCATGGGCTGCTGTGGGGGGTTGGGCTTCTGGCGTTTTTCCAGTTTGTGGAGTTTGTTGGTGTGTATGTCTGTCTTGTGGGAGGTCTCTGTTTCAGCTCTCCAGGCGGCGAGTTGCTTGGATTTGTTCCAGAGTGTTGGGTGGATTTTGTTGCTGAGTTTGAGGTGGAGAGTGAGTAGGTCTCTGTTGGTTTGATCTAGTAGGTATCTTTTCTTGTGTAGTTCGTTTCTGATTAGGGCTAGTTCTGTTCTTTTCAGGATCCTTTCACTGGATGGGGTTTTTGAGTGGAATTTCAGTTGGAAGCTTGTGGGGATCACATTTTTATCTCGGCAGTTGCGTAGGAATGCAATGTCACATAAGATGGTGGCTCTTCGGACTTCTAGTTTCTCGTAGGTTCTGGTCAGCTGGAAGGTTTCCTCCCCGTAGAGGTCGGATATTTGTTTTCGTAGATTTTCACGGGTATAGGTATGCATGTTAGGGTGGATTCGGGTTTCTTCCCGTGTAGAAATCTGGTTGTTTTGGCGACGTTTCGACGAGGTCTCACTCGTCATCTTCAGGCTGGTGTTCTGGCTTCTTTCTTCTTGAAGCAAAGCGTGATCTCAGTTGAAGTCCTTCTATAAATACTGCTGGGGGGTGTGGTTTGCTTGCTCTGTTGCTGATTGTAGGTTCGTTTGTTCTTTTGTGATTTGCTGTGTGGCTGAGGCGATCGTTAAGGGCTTAACTGCTGGTGGGTTAGATGGCTGTTTAGAGACATCCTGTGTGGGTGAGGTGCTGGATGTGTGTCTATTAGCCTTTTGTTTCTTAACGACCTTGGTGATGGGTGTTCTGGTAGCATCCTGGGCTTTGGTGGAGTGGGGTCTTGTGTCTTGTGAATTCATTTTGGTCTGGCTGCGTGTCTGTGGTCTCCCAAAGTTTTTTTGGCGTGTGTAAGTGTGCTCCATGTGGTGGCTGGAGTGGGGAGTAGCGGTAGATGGTGCAGTCGTGGTTTTGTTATTGGATGGTGGTTTCGTTTCATCTGTGGGAAGGGTCTGGGTTTGTGTTTGGTGTGGATGGAAGGTGGTGGCATCTTGTGTCCTTTTGGACCTGGTGTCAGTCTTTGTGACAGAGGCTCGTCTGTTGACCAGGGCTAGTTTCCAGATGTCAGGCAAGCGGGAGGTGTCATCACGTTTATTCATGTTGTTTGGGTGTTTCTCTATTTCAATGGCTTCCATGATTATTCGACTGTTGAAGTGTTCAGTTTTGGAGATGAGTTTGGTTCTTTTAAAATCAATTTCATGACCTGTTGTTTTTATGTGCTGGAAGAGAGAGGAAGATTTTTCTTCTTTTTTGACTGCGTTCTTGTGTTCTGCGATGCGTGCGCTTATTCTCCTGTTTGTCTGTCCGATGTATGTGGCTGGGCAGACTTTGCATGGTATTTCGTAGACTCCTTGGTTTTCTAGCTCAATCTTGTCTTTGGGGTTTCTTAAAATGTTGGCTATTTTTTGTTCGGTGCAAAAGGCTGTCTTGATATTGTGTTTGTGGAGAATTTTGCTTATTTTGTCTGTGGTGCCTTTGATGTAAGGGAGGAGGGCAGTGCCGTTGTTCTCTTCTGTTTCTTGGTTCTTGGGGGGTGTTTCTTTTTGGATTAGTTTGGTGATGGTGTTTTTTTGGAATCCGTTCGCAATTAAAGCATTCGAGAGGGTGTGTAATTCAGTTTTTAGGTGGTCTTTGTCAGCGAGGCGTTTGGTTCTGGAGATGAGGGTTTTTGCTACGGAGTTGATCTGTGCAGGGTGGTGGTGTGATTGAGCATTTAAGTAGCGGTTTGTATGTGTTTTTTTTCCGGTAGATGGTATGTCCTAAGGAGCCGTCGGGTTTTTTGTAGATTAGGACGTCCAGGAAGGGAAGTTGGTTGTTGGCTTCTATTTCCATAGTGAATTGTATTTTGGGGTGTAGGCTGTTGAGATGTGTGAGAAAGTTGTTCAGTTTGTCTTTCCCGTGTGGCCAGATAACAAAGGTGTCGTCAACATATCTGAGCCAGAGTTTGGGTTTATGTTCGGACTTCTGTAACGCGTTGGTTTCAAAGTGTTCCATATATAGGTTTGCGATGACCGGTGAGAGGGGTGATCCCATGGGTGCTCCTTCTATCTGTTTGTATCTTTGTCCATTGTGGATGAAGTATGTGTTGGTTAGGCAGTGGTTGGTCAGATCTAGGATGTGCTTGGGGGGGTTGTATTTGTTGTGGATAGCTGTCAAGGCTTCTTGAATGGGCACTTGTGTGAAGAGCGAAACAACATCGAAGCTCACGAGTAGGTCATTGGGTTGTAGGTCTTGTTTCTTTATAATTTCTATGAAGTGGAACGAGTTTTGTACGTATGAAGAGATGGATTCTGCATAGGGCTGGAGTTGTTTGGCAAGAAATTTGGCGAGGTTTTGTAGGGGTGAGCCTATGGAGCTGACTATGGGTCTGAGAGGTGTTCCTTCTTTGTGAATCTTGGGGAGGCCGTAGAGCTTGGGGCATCTGGAAGATTTCTCTCTGGGGATGATGCTTGGCTTGATTTCTTCACTTAAGGGTGAGGCTTTTATTTTGGCTTTGGTGGTTTTTTCCAGGTAGGTGGTGGGGTCTGTGTTCAAAGGTATGTAAGCAGGGTCTTGTAGTAGGTTGGATAGTTTGGCTTGGTAGTCAGATGTGTTCATCACCACTGTGGCATTGCCTTTGTCTGCTGGGAGAATGATTATGTTGTTGTCTTTCCTCAGGTTGGTGAGGGCTTTTTGTTCTTCTTTGTGTAAATTGCTTCTGGGTGGTTTGCTGGAGCAGAGGATATTGGTGACTTCGAGTCTGATTTTGTTGGCTTCATCTGGGTTGATTTTGGTTAGGCTGGCTTCCACTCCGCATATGATGTTTTCAGTGGGGATGTGTCTGGGGGCGACTGCAAAGTTGAATCCTTTGGACAGGACTTTGGTCTCTGCGATGGTGAGTGCCCTGTCTGATATGTTGTGAACTGTTTGTTTCATGGGCTGCTGTGGGGGGTTGGGCTTCTGGTGTTTTTCCAGTTTGTGGAGTTTGTTGGTGTGTATGTCTGTCTTGTGGGAGGTCTCTGTTTCAGCTCTCCAGGCGGCGAGTTGCTTGGATTTGTTCCAGAGTGTTGGGTGGATTTTGTTGCTGAGTTTGAGGTGGAGAGTGAGTAGGTCTCTGTTGGTTTGATCTAGTAGGTATCTTTTCTTGTGTAGTTCGTTTCTGATTAGGGCTAGTTCTGTTCTTTTCAGGATCCTTTCACTGGATGGGGTTTTTGAGTGGAATTTCAGTTGGAAGCTTGTGGGGATCACATTTTTATCTCGGCAGTTGCGTAGGAATGCAATGTCACATAAGATGGTGGCTCTTCGGACTTCTAGTTTCTCGTAGGTTCTGGTCAGCTGGAAGGTTTCCTCCCCGTAGAGGTCGGATATTTGTTTTCGTAGATTTTCACGGGTATAGGTATGCATGTTAGGGTGGATTCGGGTTTCTTCCCGTGTAGAAATCTGGTTGTTTTGGCGACGTTTCGACGAGGTCTCACTCGTCATCTTCAGGCTGGTGTTCTGGCTTCTTTCTTCTTGAAGCAAAGCGTGATCTCAGTTGAAGTCCTTCTATAAATACTGCTGGGGGGGTGTGGTTTGCTTGCTCTGTTGCTGATTGTAGGTTCGTTTGTTCTTTTGTGATTTGCTGTGTGGCTGAGGCGATCGTTAAGGGCTTAACTGCTGGTGGGTTAGATGGCTGTTTAGAGACATCCTGTGTGGGTGAGGTGCTGGATGTGTGTCTATTAGCCTTTTGTTTCTTAACGACCTTGGTGATGGGTGTTCTGGTAGCATCCTGGGCTTTGGTGGAGTGGGGTCTTGTGTCTTGTGAATTCATTTTGGTCTGGCTGCGTGTCTGTGGTCTCCCAAAGTTTTTTTGGCGTGTGTAAGTGTGCTCCATGTGGTGGCTGGAGTGGGGAGTAGCGGTAGATGGTGCAGTCGTGGTTTTGTTATTGGATGGTGGTTTCGTTTCATCTGTGGGAAGGGTCTGGGTTTGTGTTTGGTGTGGATGGAAGGTGGTGGCATCTTGTGTCCTTTTGGACCTGGTGTCAGTCTTTGTGACAGAGGCTCGTCTGTTGACCAGGGCTAGTTTCCAGATGTCAGGCAAGCGGGAGGTGTCATCACGTTTATTCATGTTGTTTGGGTGTTTCTCTATTTCAATGGCTTCCATGATTATTCGACTGTTGAAGTGTTCAGTTTTGGAGATGAGTTTGGTTCTTTTAAAATCAATTTCATGACCTGTTGTTTTTATGTGCTGGAAGAGAGAGGAAGATTTTTCTTCTTTTTTGACTGCGTTCTTGTGTTCTGCGATGCGTGCGCTTATTCTCCTGTTTGTCTGTCCGATGTATGTGGCTGGGCAGACTTTGCATGGTATTTCGTAGACTCCTTGGTTTTCTAGCTCAATCTTGTCTTTGGGGTTTCTTAAAATGTTGGCTATTTTTTGTTCGGTGCAAAAGGCTGTCTTGATATTGTGTTTGTGGAGAATTTTGCTTATTTTGTCTGTGGTGCCTTTGATGTAAGGGAGGAGGGCAGTGCCGTTGTTCTCTTCTGTTTCTTGGTTCTTGGGGGGTGTTTCTTTTTGGATTAGTTTGGTGATGGTGTTTTTTTGGAATCCGTTCGCAATTAAAGCATTCGAGAGGGTGTGTAATTCTTCACCCTTAAGTGAAGAAATCAAGCCAAGCATCATCCCCAGAGAGAAATCTTCCAGATGCCCCAAGCTCTACGGCCTCCCCAAGATTCACAAAGAAGGAACACCTCTCAGACCCATAGTCAGCTCCATAGGCTCACCCCTACAAAACCTCGCCAAATTTCTTGCCAAACAACTCCAGCCCTATGCAGAATCCATCTCTTCATACGTACAAAACTCGTTCCACTTCATAGAAATTATAAAGAAACAAGACCTACAACCCAATGACCTACTCGTGAGCTTCGATGTTGTTTCGCTCTTCACACAAGTGCCCATTCAAGAAGCCTTGACAGCTATCCACAACAAATACAACCCCCCCAAGCACATCCTAGATCTGACCAACCACTGCCTAACCAACACATACTTCATCCACAATGGACAAAGATACAAACAGATAGAAGGAGCACCCATGGGATCACCCCTCTCACCGGTCATCGCAAACCTATATATGGAACACTTTGAAACCAACGCGTTACAGAAGTCCGAACATAAACCCAAACTCTGGCTCAGATATGTTGACGACACCTTTGTTATCTGGCCACACGGGAAAGACAAACTGAACAACTTTCTCACACATCTCAACAGCCTACACCCCAAAATACAATTCACTATGGAAATAGAAGCCAACAACCAACTTCCCTTCCTGGACGTCCTAATCTACAAAAAACCCGACGGCTCCTTAGGACATACCATCTACCGGAAAAAAACACATACAAACCGCTACTTAAATGCTCAATCACACCACCACCCTGCACAGATCAACTCCGTAGCAAAAACCCTCATCTCCAGAACCAAACGCCTCGCTGACAAAGACCACCTAAAAACTGAATTACACACCCTCTCGAATGCTTTAATTGCGAACGGATTCCAAAAAAAACACCATCACCAAACTAATCCAAAAAGAAACACCCCCCAAGAACCAAGAAACAGAAGAGAACAACGGCACTGCCCTCCTCCCTTACATCAAAGGCACCACAGACAAAATAAGCAAAATTCTCCACAAACACAATATCAAGACAGCCTTTTGCACCGAACAAAAAATAGCCAACATTTTAAGAAACCCCAAAGACAAGATTGAGCTAGAAAACCAAGGAGTCTACGAAATACCATGCAAAGTCTGCCCAGCCACATACATCGGACAGACAAACAGGAGAATAAGCGCACGCATCGCAGAACACAAGAACGCAGTCAAAAAAGAAGAAAAATCTTCCTCTCTCTTCCAGCACATAAAAACAACAGGTCATGAAATTGATTTTAAAAGAACCAAACTCATCTCCAAAACTGAACACTTCAACAGTCGAATAATCATGGAAGCCATTGAAATAGAGAAACACCCAAACAACATGAATAAACGTGATGACACCTCCCGCTTGCCTGACATCTGGAAACTAGCCCTGGTCAACAGACGAGCCTCTGTCACAAAGACTGACACCAGGTCCAAAAGGACACAAGATGCCACCACCTTCCATCCACACCAAACACAAACCCAGACCCTTCCCACAGATGAAACGAAACCACCATCCAATAACAAAACCACGACTGCACCATCTACCGCTACTCCCCACTCCAGCCACCACATGGAGCACACTTACACACGCCAAAAAAACTTTGGGAGACCACAGACACGCAGCCAGACCAAAATGAATTCACAAGACACAAGACCCCACTCCACCAAAGCCCAGGATGCTACCAGAACACCCATCACCAAGGTCGTTAAGAAACAAAAGGCTAATAGACACACATCCAGCACCTCACCCACACAGGATGTCTCTAAACAGCCATCTAACCCACCAGCAGTTAAGCCCTTAACGATCGCCTCAGCCACACAGCAAATCACAAAAGAACAAACGAACCTACAATCAGCAACAGAGCAAGCAAACCACACACCCCAGCAGTATTTATAGAAGGACTTCAACTGAGATCACGCTTTGCTTCAAGAAGAAAGAAGCCAGAACACCAGCCTGAAGATGACGAGTGAGACCTCGTCGAAACGTCGCCAAAACAACCAGATTTCTACACGGGAAGAAACCCGAATCCACCCTAACATGCATACCTATACCCGTGAAAATCTACGAAAACATATATATATATATATATATATATATATATATATATATATATATATATATATATATATATATTTCAGGGATTTTGAGCAGCAACATTTTCTTGCAGGTTATGTTACAACAATTTTGTGAGAACACTGTATCATTGCTGCAGAGATGTTTCTGGTAGAGACACAAAACTGAACCTGAACAACTGGAATTATTTGTGTTACTAGATAAGAGGACAAGTACCATTATGCAGGGATACTGGTGTGAGGGGAAGAGCCTAATATTATAGATAATAAAACCTGCTAAATATTTAAGCACCTGGATTAAGGAGATGTGTATTAAAAAGATGAAGAATTTTAGACTTCTTCAATGGTGAGCAATCTTACATTATTGCTTTTTCCGCAATAGTTCTTGTATATCATGGTAGCCTTCATATAGCTGTCTAATTGTGTGGTCTTCAGCTTTTTATTCTAGTAAAGGTCAAGGTAGGGACCACACAGTCCAGAACTTTTAAACCATCGGGGTCTAAACATAGAAGGGCAATTCAAAAGGCTCTCCAGGCTCCATGTAGCAAAGTCAAACTCAACAGTACATAAACTACCCAAGGTCAAGAACAAACGGAGTCCAGCAGAAGTAGGTGAGAGAGGGAGGGCAACACAGGGGGCTCCAGCAAGTGTTCAAACACTGTTTCTAACAACTTTTAGGACCAAAAACTGAGCTTTTAAAGACAAGCTCTGACAGATCACTCATGACTCCACAGTGGGCATCATGTCAGATTTACTTTTCACAAGGAGATATAGTCCACATGGAGGTAGAAATTTTACTTGGAGGTAGCACCAATCCTGCCAGTTCTGGATTCAAAATTAGTTCCCTCTGGAAATAGGTACAGAAACTATTTCATCATCCAAATTGGGAGTTGGCTTCCCACCTCTTTGGAAAAGGACTGTGCGGCTAAGGATTCAGAATCTTCAGTGGCGGTCTGCTCCGGTCATATCTCACTCAAGAAGTACCAACCCTGTGTACTTCCGATTAACCTCAGCTAATAGTTTGATTATTTTAACCAACAACAGATCCAGTCTTCAGCTCTTTATATTCTAATACTCTGAAGATGTATTTCCTATTTGTTATTCGAAACAGCATCCGTGTATGTAAGAACTGAATCAAGCTGTCATTCTTGTCACCAAGATAAGTGTACTGTTTAATATTCTAATAAAAACCAACACTTCTTAGGCTGTGCCACTATGAGTCAGAAAGACATTTTTAATAATCTGACAGGCTGTGCTTGACCAAGCAGATATTTTATTTTTCCGTGTCTTAAAAAGCTTTGATGTGGGCATTCAAACACATGAACAAAAGAACTGAAAGAAGAAAAGAAAAAGAAGCCGAGCTTTGAGTAGAAACTGCACACACCCACTCACACAAGATTCAAAGCAATACACATAGAGTCCCGGTTATGGAAAACAAGCTTCAGAATCTTTGGAGCACAGCTAGAGCCCCAGGAGCATGACAGAACCCACCATGACCCCTGCCCTGTACATGACTTTTATCACATGTGAATTGCCCATGCTTTAAGCTTTTATCACACGTGAGTCACCCATGCACGTTGACGATGGCATCACTCTTGTTGCACAGATGCGGCTGTGCAACAGGATACTGGCCATTAGCTTCTTCTTGTGTCACATCATATCAAGACCATTAAGATTCCATGGATTAATCTTTACCCACTGTAAAGACAACAAGTATATTGATTTATCTCTCTGTGTGTTGTCTCGTTATAGTCGTGACTGACTCTTCGTGACCCCATGTCCATGGAGTTTTCTTGGCAGGAATACTGGAGTGGTTTGCCACTTCCTACTCTAGGCACCTACAGCACCTGGTATTCCCTGGTGGTCTCCCATCCAAGTACTAACCAGGGCCGACCCTGCTTAGCTTCCTAAATCAGGCGAGATCAGGTGTGCTTTAGGGCTACACAGATGTAAAATCAGGCACCATTATTTATTTATTTATTTATTTATTTATTTATTTATTTATTATTTTATTTTTATAGCACCCGTCTTCCTGAGGAACTCTGGGTGATTTACAACAGGATTAAAAATCAACAATACAATACTAAGTACGATCAGATAGAACCAAAAACAATAAGAGGGAAAACCCTTAGCAAGAGGCATCAAAAGGGTGGCGGGGGGGAAATTATTGCAACTGAAGAGGAATACAATACTGTACATCTAACCATGGTGGGGAAGACTGCAACAAAGAGAGCAACATGCCTGCTCAGTCTGCTGTCCAAATGCTGAGGCATGGAACTCTTTTTGACTGACGAGAAGGATAACACAGGATGGCATGGCCATGACTCAGATTGTCATAGGCAACTTCAAGACTTCTACCCTTTGTTGGACTTGCCTGGTAAACAAACATGGGCCAGATAGTGCTTCAAGGAATGGTTGCCTTTACCTAGGAGCCTTTCGAAACAAGAGCTTTCTTCTATAAAGCAGGGCCCATAGCCCAGCCATCCTACACACCAGGTGAAGGTGCTCTAATCCATTCCTAGTGATCCTCGCAGCCTTTTCTCTCTTCATATCGAAGAGGGGGTTGGCTTGTTTTCCATGGCTTCAGAGACTAGGACTCAGAGCAATTGGTTTCAAATTACAGGAAAAGAGATTAGGGAGAACTTCCTGATGGTTAGAGCTGTTCAGCAGTGGAATATGTTGCCACAGAAGGTGGTGGAGTCTCCTTCTTTGGAGGTTTTAAGCAGAAGCTGGATAACCATCTGTCGGGAGTCCTGTGATGGGGGTTCCTGCATGGCAGGAGGTTGGACTGGATGGCCCTCTTCCAACTCTATGATTGAGGACCAAGCAATGTGCGTCACATGCCTTGGTCTGCACACATTAAATTTGTCTCCTCTTCTCTGGTGTGATGCTCAGGAGAAAATCGCTCTGCCACAAATGCTGAAAAGGTGATTGCTGGTCCCAGTGCTGCAAATTTGCTGACCACATTGTTCCCCTCTTATCTGTGTGTGGAGCTTAGTAAGTGAATTTCTTTCTTGCAGGCCAGTTCCCTTACCCTAATAATCCATTATATTCCCTGGAAAGGAGCTGTTCTGGAAAGAGAAAAGAACAAGGGAGGGGGTGGGGGGAGAATCCAAGCTTTCCATTAGAAGCTCTGTTGCAAATAAAGGAACATCTGGCAAATCATATATAAACTATGCGTGAATAGATGTAAATTTGGAAACCCAGAGGAAAAATTAGTTTTGAACATCACGGAAATTAAGTTCTGGACAATAGTTTGTAGGTCAGAAAGTTTGCTGATTTAGGGCATTTCAGTTGCAATTTTGATACATTTGAAATCTGGAAAACCTAGAGGGATATGTGTTATATCTTCTTAATAAAGTGGCACAGAACTTAATATAAAGCAAATGCACTCATTAAAAAATGTTAAGGTAGTTCTGATGGAGCAGTTGTTGAATATGAGGCTGGGTCTCCTTGATCCTGACTCAGTCCTCTTATTACTACTACAGTACAACGGCTCTCATGTAAGGTCCACAAATGGTGGTAAAGATGGAGGAGCAGGAGTCCCTCAAGGAGAATGCCACATTCAGGCAGATGAGTTGGCCGACATCAACAAGGAAGGAGCAAGTCTTTTGTTAAGTGAATGTCTCTTTATTTCCCATTCAAAACGTACTTTGCATTAGAAAAAGGACAACTTCTAACAATACTGTACATGTTTTCTGGGAGCATCCATTTCTCTCTCAGCTCCTGAGAGAACGTCAAGTAAGTAAGCTTATGAGGAACAGAGAAACCTGTGGAGGTGACAGGTGGCTGATGATGTCATAGTCCTTGCTACAGAGAAAGCCCCTGGATGTCTTGACCCTGCAAGCCCTAACCCCATGACTACTCTCTGCACAACCATATGATAACCATCTTGTGTGAATGGAGACTTCTGTGCACAGACGTCATCCAATATTCAGAGCACTTGACATAATTCACCTTTTGTAAGCTGAGGGGACTCGCTAGCTCACAGCTCACAGCTGTGCCCAGCCATATACAGAATCAACTAAGCATGGCACCCAAAGGACTAAAACGTTTTATCTGGCATTGACTGGTGGAGTTTCGTCTCCTTCATCCAGTGCAGGAACTTTATAAATTTCAGGCGGGAGGGTGATCTATGTGTCTGTGGAGAGTTACAAAGTCAGTAGCTTCCCATTCCCTGAGATTTAAAGGACGAAACTGTGCCCATGGGCATTGCTGGGGGGGGGGCTTGTGTAACTGTGTGTAGAGAGACAATGTTAGATTTCCTCCACCAGCTCCTAAACCAATATTATGACTGAGCACAACATACTGCAAACGTTCATGCTAAGTCACAAAACATTATTTGTGGAACATCCACCATACAGTCATACATATACATTCGTGACAAGTCAGATGACCCTTGGTGCCACTGGGGAAGAAACAGGCAGCTAGGCATTAAAGCCACCAGGCCACAATAAAATAATTGTGTCTTCACCATGAGAGTTCTCCTGCTTCTGCCTTTCAGTTCCAAGGAAAAGTAGCTTTTTCCTGAGTCTTCAGCTGACCTCCTAAAACCTAGCAAGCATATGTATATGGGGGAGGGATGAGAAAGAGAGGCTTTACTTTAATTACACCCATAGTGGGTTAAAATGAAGGACAGACTAGCATCTATGTGGCATGAAGGGAGGCTGTCATACTTGGTGAGCTGGGCATGGTGAAATTTTCTTCCACACCCATCGTTAGAATGGATATAGCCCTTGGGATCTTTTCTAATGTATTAATCCTACAATCGCTAAACCAATAACCACCAAAGAAAGGAAATGCCACAAGAGGCAGGTAGATGATGAATGGTATTGATGTATTATTTATATTATGCAAAGCAAGAGGCTGAGTGAACAGGCAGAGCTGCCCGTGAGAGATGAAGTGGCAGAACAATCAATTTTAATTGCACATAGTGAGGCTAATGCTGCCTTCGCAAGTTGACAAAAACCACTTCATAAGCACAAACCTTTTTTAAAAAAAACTTTAATTTGTTGCTGTTTTGCATGCTTTGGCTTTTACTCAGAAGACACCTTTATAAAAGGACATTTTTAAAAGACCCGTGTATGCCCTGAGTGCATCCAGTCTTGCCTGATCTCAGAAGCTAAGCAGGTTCAGGCCTGGCTAGTACTGTGGTACCTCGACTTATGAAATTAACCCATTCCGAATGCATTTTCGGAAGTCGAATTCTTTTGTAAGTCGAAGCGCAGTTTCCCATAGGAATGCATTGAAAATCAAGTAATCCGTCCCAGAGTGTTGGAAGAAAAGGCAAAAACGAGGAACAGATTAATTGGTTTTCAGTGCATTCCCATGGGAAGGCTGTCCCGACCACCCTCAATTAAGGGCAGCCAAAGGCGCAACCCAGCCAGCCAGCTGATTTTGACAGGTCAAACATGTCAAAATCAGTTGTCTGGTGCGGCTGTGGAGAGCAGACTTCGGCTGCCCTTGATTGAGGGAGATCACCCATTGATCTTCGTCCAGCCTGGGCAACTTGCAAAGGAACTGGTGATCTGCACTTCCCTTGCAAGGCGCCCGGGCTGGGCAAAGATCTATTGATCCCTGCTCTGCCCCCCTCCCCAATTTGTTGGGCAGAGCAGGGCCCAATTGATCCTGGGGCAGCCCGGGCACCTTGCAAGGGAAGCACACTTCTCTTCCAAGCCACCCGGGCTCACCAAAGAGTTATCAGTCCTAGGGATCCAATGGTTCCTCCATGCAACATTCTAATATCTGCCATTGATTTCCGTATGTACCCCAGCAGATGGACACATTGTGTGCTAACAGAGCATAATACGGAGCTGTTTTTAAGTCTGAAGAAAATGGTAAGAGGAAATTATAAGCATTAATGTTTTCTAGGATTTCATAATAAACAATTCCCATCTGAAGTCGCTAATATGGGACGTTGAAATGGTTGCAGAAACATATATTGCCAGAATCTTATTGGTGTTTGAAGAAGTGCTGGAGAATGTGTTGGTTGCATGTCTGATTATGAGCCTAAATGTGCAACCACGACACAAATCAGTGCCTTGTCAGTTAGCTGCAATCACCTACAGCAAGTGTGGAAACCTTACACAAGCACCATCTGGCCATATCTCACTAGCAGCAAGTAACATTATTTCTGTTGTGACCTGTCACTATAATTCCACAACAGAATACTTGAAATACAAAACAGCAGTGAGGGTCATTCTGGAAAAATATTGACCAAAATTTAGTAATGGGAGAAAGGCATCCCAGGTTCATCGAGCATCATCAGGGGTGCTTGGGGGATGCTGACATTTGCTGTACTGAGGATTTTGTATGGTGTGCATTTTTCACATTTCCTGGACTGGAAGCTGAACAGAATGCAGTCAGGGTTTCCAAAAATTTCTTTGTTCAACTCTTGAATCAGAACTGTACCAATATTGGTTTCTTTGATTTAGATTTAAATGCATGTCATTAAAGTGCATAAGCCCAAACACCTGTGAAATATTTAATTCAGGCTAAAATGGATACAAAACTGCATACTTTGTGGGAGAGTGTCTTGTTGGGTGGTTGGGTGGCTGATCAATTGATTGATCAGTTGTAAGAATCTTGATGGAAGATATAGGCCTCTTATCAAACTTATGTGAAACAGAGAAATTGCTTTTCTAAAGTAGGACTCCCTCTCCCTCCCTATTGGGGACTATGAGTTGAATTTAGGATCCAATGTGCAGCTTTGTGTCCCCCTTTTTCTTAAGTCTGGTGAACATTCTTGTGTTCTTCATTCGGGTTGGGACTAGAATACTTATAATGTTTTTTTTTTAAATCCTCTGAAATAGGTGTTAAAAAGCTTTCAACACACCCATACCCACACATGAGAGGGAGATAATTTTTTAAATAATTTTTAAAAGCTTTCACCTGCACTGGTCCCAGTCCAAACAGGGGCCACACATGTTTATTCAAAAACATCATCAACAAAAAAGATGACGCAAAGCTGGATGATATAGGTTTAATGCATCATACTTGAGAAGTAGGCAGGGAGCAACTGGATCAGTATGTTTGGGGATGATGTTTTTGAATAAGCATGTTTTTTTTAAATAAACTCTCTCCACAAATTATTGATCCAGTTATTCCCCGCCCACATGGAGTGAATGTGTCTCTAAAGATAATAAGAGGCAGTGGTGACAGTGAGTAAAAGCAGAATGGCACAAAGTGGAGGAACTGAGTCTAGAGCACCTGGTTTAAATCAAAAGCAAATGACAAAAAGAACATCACCACAGGACAGAAGTAGGAATTCCCTGAGTCACCTTTTCCCGCCATCTTTGGCTCTTCTTATTTTACCGCATCCAGGAGGAGCTTGCCACCTCTGCACCTTTTTCTTGGAGCCAGTACAAAAGACAATGTAATACAGTGTACCAAGAAATACATGTGGGAAAACGTCCCTCTGACAGGCTGAAACGGAAGCTTGAAAGAAGAGGGTTGTTCTTTCACCTCTTCCTTTTGCTACCTTAAGAGGAGTGAATGAACTATTAACTGCTGTACGGCCATCCAGGCACAGCATGCAGGCTTAGCCAACTGAAAGGCAGTGGGTGCACTGATTGAGAACTAATTTTCTCCATGAAAATTAGAAGCATCTGATAAAAGCTGTGGATTTATTTTCTCTCTGCCTCCCTTAAAAGGTTGAGTTAGCTCCTTGGCTTTGGAAACACATACACAAAACACCTACTATTCCAGTGATGAGTACAGCTCTGTGCGGTTGCTATAGCAATCACTGCTTCTGTCCACCACACTACCTCTAGACATTGTTCGGCAATCTTGATTTCAGCACGCATGTCCCCTTCTGAACCCGTGAAATGCTGTGGGGTGGGGGTTGGGATACAGCAAATATTAAAATGCAGGCTTACTAGGTGCTGCAATGCAAGAGCATGATCTTGACTATTGTTGTCACATTTCATGAGGCGGTCCAAGATATGTAATTGATAAGGTCCAATTACGAATATGCTAATATTTGCATGAGGCATCGTGCTGAGGCAGGTTCCAGACAAAATAAGCAACACAACCTGTTCTACTGAAGCACTTTGCCTCCTGTACTCTCATTTTGAAATGTTCTCAACTTCTCATATTATTCTGGTCATATGAACTGATCTGGCATCTGGTTTGTTTGTTTTTTGTCTCTTGAGGAATTTGTACTACAAATCCATAAAACAACACCAACCATATCAACAAACCCAACTTCCACCACAAGCCCCAAGGCCCAACCTTTCTTCCCATCATCTTTAAAATTAACCAACCCCCCTCCTCCTCTTCCCCATCCCCTATCCATCCTCACCCAACTCTGTCTCTATACGAATTTACAACCAGGCTTGCATGCAAATACATATACAACAGCCAATGAATATTTGGATGAAACATATATCCCATTACATATTATATTGCACACCTCATTCTGCTGCTGTATGTCTGAAGAAGTGGATGTGTCCATGAAACGTTACATTAAAATATGAAACTTAGTGTTTAAGGTACCACATTTTTTTTGTCTTTTGTCTTGTTTTTCTTTGATTTTTGCCTGGAATTCGTGCACAGACTAACACGGCTACCTTCTCCAAAACTCATATTATTTTGTAGTGTAGGGGAAAGAAAACAGGGGAGCACAAGCTCTTGGATTTTTGTCCTCTCCAGTGATGTGGCTGTGTTGTCCTCTGCCTCTGCCTAAAAGACTGGCTAATTCGGAACTCCCTTTTTGTCCTGACGCATAAACAAGGCAATAACGAGGCTTTCAAGCTTTCCTATTATTTGAGACAGATCATTATGGAGGAAGTCGGAGTAGGGCAAAAGGAACCCAGCAGAAGTGACATGCTTCTTTCCTTTTCATTGAAGAGCATCCTCTTTCAATCTATCAACTCAAATGGTAACACACTCTTTGCTAGACAACATGTATTTCTAATTAAAGGGTCAAAGTGTTTGACATCTAGAACCTGTGCAGCTTCCTCCCAAACACCTAGGCATGGGATTGCATTCATGCCCCCCAGGTTAAGATGATGGTATTGGCTTGTTTGTTAGAATGTCTTGTGTTTTAAAGGGAGCACTTTATCCTGCGTCTTACTTGTATTTTTTTAATATTGCTCTTATTTGAATATATGTATTTCACGCTCTTTAAATATTGTGATGAATTATTATTTGGCTTTTAACTCTTGTTTCTTCCAATATTGCTATGCCACGTTGGATCCTTTGGGCACATGAATAAATAAATAAATAAATAAATTTTTATGGTGGAATTTATGACCTGGGGGTTTGCTCTCCAAGGGCACCTGACGTCTGGTTCCTCCTGCTCCAGACCTCTGCTTATCTTTTCTACACTTCTAACCTTGCTGACCATCAGATGGCAGTGTGATGGTTGATGTATTGCCTGCTGCTTTCCAGGTATCTGTAGGAATGCCACCTCGCATACCATATACAATCTGTGATGGCCACACTCCTACAGCTGAGCCTCGCACAATCCAAATTGCCTAGTTCTGAGGGGGGATGCAAGTGTTATTTCTCCAAGAACAAGACACCTTAAGAAAAGCTCTGAACGGGATCCAGTTTCCGGTCCGAACTATTCAAGATAGTTGGCAGAACGATACGAGAGCTTCTGAAACAGTAAAACACATGGGTCTCTTGTCACAAGCTTGTTTTTTAAAAGCTCCCTTGTTTTCCTTCTAGAACTGATCCTCAGGAAGTGAACACAGAATTCACTTGCCAGTCTCATTATTCAAAGGTATGCTATGTTGAAGGGTCTGTATGTCTGGAAAAAAATCTTTCTAAAAACATCATCCTGTCATTTCACAATTGCTAATGGAGTTACTTGTTCCTCTGAAACTCTGAAGGAGATTGATCTCCCCTACAGTGCAGCCCCAAATAATTATAATTTAACTTGAAATAAATTATGTTTTGTGTGACAAATTTATGCTGGATCCAGTGTTATTCTGAAACTAAGGATTATGCCTTTTGTGAACTGTGTAGTCTGGTGCCGGCATGCCAGCTGCAAAAGACAAAACTGCTCTGTGAGAATCACATGGGAATTCTCAATCCTCTTAAGGATAATAGTGAGGTGATGGTGCAATTGTACAGGTAACTGAGGCAGAAGGATGTGTTAGAGATAACCTGTCATTACAGCTAAAGTGACCATTGCCGATGGATGATTTCAGCAGACTTCTGTTGTTGAGGCATGAAGGTCACAAACAACCTTTATATTTTGTTCTCGAAGTCCAGTCACCAAAAAAGCACACTAATTGTCAGATTGCATGGAGGAGGAAAGCTCCTGAGGCGAGAAAAGCTCTTGCAGGAAGGATCACAAGGTATCAGCAATTTAGCAATTCCATCTCCTAAGTGTGTCTGTGGAGATTCTCACTCATCCAGGTGAGGTTATCCAGGAGCTGAGTCTTGGCAACTGGACTTCTTTTCTTGTGGGATCAAACCGTTTCACTACTCACCCAAGCAACTTCATCAGACTACTCATCAGACTGAAGCAGGTACTTGGGTGAGTAGCGAAACATCTCGATCCCACAAGAAAAGAAGTCCATTTGCCATGACTCAATTCCTGGACCTCCTGAGGATGATTGTCTGGAAGATATAATTGTCTCCCCCATATGAAAATTAATTTGTAAACCCTTCCACACCCAATAATGCTCCCCCAACAGTCCCATTCCCTGAGCACTGGAGTGTGTGCAAGAGGCAAGGTGCAACAATTGGATCTCATTAATGGATCCAAGAAGAGGTGATTTCCATTTCCATGTAGTGCCCACAATATGACATTCTCCTTTTCTCCCTATGCTGACACTGCATGCCATCTAGTTGATACTAATCTACTTTTCCCCATGGTGCTGAAACCGAAAGGAAAGAAGGGCATTTGCAGTAGAGAAATAGAAAGCACCCCTGTAGATGAGCACATGGCGCTTGTCTATTTCTCCCTTCATAGATCTCATTTGCCCCCCCCCTTGCATTCATGTTCAGATTTGAGAACACGCTTTTGCCAAGGTAATGCATAGCAGCATGCTCAGCTTCCCTTCACTAGAAGCCACTAGGACCAATGACTTCCAAGGATGAAGTAGCTGTAAGGGCAAAGGAGATGAAGGTCGCAAAATGCTTTGCACATGAAGCATTTCGTAAGGTTTGCCAATATATGTCACATTTGCTTCTCTCTCCAAGTCTGTCCTCTGGCTGTCATAGGTATGTTGTTGGTTTAATCTCATCGTTCCTCTATTTAGAAAGCATCTCCTTGGTGCCTAACAAGACATGGAAGAAGACCCAAGAGTATCCATTTTGTAAGAAAAAGGGACAAAAGAAACCTATTTCACATCTAGAAATATTGTCATCTATTAACTTGGTTTAGATTGAGTTACATTGCTCTTATTCTTGAATCACACTGATGCTGAAGATTGATTGGAACAGGAATACAATATCCAGCAGCTTCCCACAAACTAATTAACCCACTCTGGGAAAAGAAAAAACTCTTTCCATATGTTATCATATACCATGAAGCACTCATTTAAATGCCTACACTTGCCACCCACAATTTCTCCTTATGGCATCAATTCGATAGCAAGCTTACTTGAACAAAGGCTTTAGTGTAGGAACATGACAACTCTCATCCTCAATTTCACTGCATGTCTCAGCCTGCATTCCCTTCTTGCCTTTGGTCTCTGTCACGTTGAAATTTATGTTTTGCTTTCCAGACCGACATTTGTATACAACTTATGCATGCATTATCTGTAGCATACTGACATGCCTACTCATGTTATGCATCTTTGCATACATTTCCCTCTTGGGTGAAAATGTCTTCAGCTGGTAACAATTCCCGCTAGAGTAGTGCATTAAAAATGTACCACATGGCTTGCGAGTATACACATTTCTGAAGGTTTGGAAGGCAAGGAACGGGCAATGTAGGCAAGATCCTCAAAATCATCCAAGTTGTTCTCCATTTCTTCTTATTTGTCCTGCCACTTATGTGGATGGGTGCACAGCACAAAAACTTACCATGAGTGAACCTTCAGTGTTCATTCTCTCAAATTCCATCTCGTGCTAAAGAGGAGTGGGTGGATATCAAATTCATAGGATCTACCCTGTTGCTTTCCTATGCCTACCAACATACTGTATAGGCTCCAGTGGGTGGGCATATGCTAAGAGTTAAGCAACCGTTTTCCTATGAATGCATGCTGAGCCAAGAGATGTGTGATCAGTATTGCAGGCAAGTTCGCCCATCCTTGCACACATAAATCCTTGCACTCTTGAGTTGACTTTCCCTAGGGTTTCTTTTTCAGCAGCTCACTTCAAGAGCGCAAAGATTTTGCCAAGTAAATGGGAGTCAGCCAGACATCCTGGCAGATTGGCTAGAAATTACTCAAGATCTAGTGCTAGGTCTTATTCTACTATCTGAGCCAGTCCCTTGAAGTTGTGAACAGACTTTTATCATGGGCAGACTGAGGCCAACAAGAAAACTAGGACTCAGTTTCGTGTTCTTCATGAAGCGGCTACATCTTTTGGATACAAGACTATTCACTACACCACTCCAACAATGTATCTGGCAAATGTTAGCCGGTTGTCACAGTTTCACTACTTTCTTTGAAAACAGAGGCTGAAAACCATGAGAAGAAACAATATATTACAAAATAACATTTATTGGAATACATTATTTGTTGGTTGCACACTTTCCCAATAATAAGAAAGGGGAACTACTCAGCCCTAACAATCTTCATGATGGGCAAAGCTTTGATTTCTTGCAGTCTCTTTGTCTTTTCATGAATTACACCACTTTTCAAATATATTTCAAAATATTTTCTACCTAACAAGCCTATTCTGTCCATTGTTCATCTTATGAGCCTATTTCAGACCAGGGTGACAAGAGGTCAAAGCTGACTATAGGATGGAGTACTCGCACTAGCTCTATTCAGACTGATGAAGTTGTTTGGATGAGCAGCGAAACATTTCTATCTCTCGAGAAAAAGAAATCCAGTAGTCGTGACTCAACTTCCAAATGATTAGACAAGTGGCTATCTCTCAGTCTGATCTCACAACATGCTTTATTTAAATTCTGTGGCAACCACTTCCAGGTTCAAAACCCCAACAGAGTTAGGTATAAGCTTCTACTATCACATCCCGATTTCCCATGACATCCTCATGCTGTAGGTCTTTGTATGGAATGATTTCTCTTCATTGAAATTATAGAACACCTTTTTTGAGAGCGAATAGCGTATTTTCCTATGACACATGCTGTCTTAAAAGCTGCTAGTCCCAGACTTTTTGAATCCATGGTAACAATCTGTGTACCTGAAGTCAACAAGGGAAGTGATTGGTTTTGAGAAAGAGAACGAAGGACAGGATGAAAGGAAGGAAGCCATTTCTACTGCTTCATTCATTCATTTATTCAGGATCACATTTTTCTGTATGACAATCCAACATCTGCTAACAATTCTAAATCTGCAGCTATTCTTAATATACAATTATACAGGCCTGTCAGGGGTTTATGCCAAGCTTATTAATCAAATCCAAAACCTTTTGTAATAATAACCATAAAATCCAATTTTAATGTGGGAATCCAGATATCAAAATGTCAAATAAGAAACCAGATATATATACAAAATCAGAAATGCATACAAAAAAGGTATTAATGCCAATTGACAATTAAACGCACAAGTTTCAAAAGAACATAAAATATATTTTGACGTTGTGGTCTTATTCAGTGGCTTTGCTAAAACATGATTTTTTAAAAAAAGCAAAAACCAGTTGCTACAGGTAAATTTTTACATTTAGTGCCAAAATACAAAAGTGGTTGAAAAACAATTTCAAAAAATGTTCACCCTCTGAGTTGTGGTGCTGAAAAAAAATAATTAGTCCTCTTGGGTTTATATAGCAGTGAAGTAGAAGAATTCTCAATAAACCCTTTTTATAGCTGCATTCATACATTTTTGAGCATGGCATAACAGAAAGTACAGAAAGCAATTTGATTTCTCATTAAACAGTGAAACTTCTATCAAGGAAAAATATATATGTGGTATAGTAGGAACCCCATATCCATGAGTATCTGTACCCTGTCACCACCACCACCACCCTCGCATTAACTGAAATCCAAAGATAATAGTGAACACTAAATATATATTATGGTGATCTCGCCTGATTTCGGAAGCTAAGCAGGGTCAGCCCTGGTTAGTACTTGGATGGGAGACCTCCAAGGAATACCAGGCACTGTAGGCGCCTGGAGTAGGAACTGGCAAACCAGTTGTTTTTTCTGGGGGCAGATATACAGTGGTATCTTATATAAAGGAATTAATTCATTCCAAATGAGTTATGTTAAGCAAATATTCCTTTATACAAATTGACCATAGGAATGCATTGAAAACAGAGTAATCCCTAATTGCGACCATTTTTATGTTGTACTGATTTGCCCCATAGGTGATTCTGTTAAGCAAATTTCTGCTGTCTCCGGAATTTTTTATGTTGTACAGATTTTATGTTATACAAACTCTTTGTTATACAAGGGTCCACCGTACTAAGCTCAAAATGAGGTGGAAGGAGCCAGTGTCTTTGGCACGCTTTACCATTATAGCGTGAATTGACATTTTCCCCTCAGCGCTTCAGTCCATACTCCTTCAATTAAGTTCCACCCACAGTCCCTTTGGCGCTCAATAACTTCATCCCCTGTACCCCAAACCTTTCCAAATTGGGAGTGCTTCAAGGGGAGAGCTTGAGGAAGCTCCACTGTAATTTCCACACTGCTTAGCTGCCTGGGATCACTATTTTCAAGCACATAACATTGCAATTTGAAATGTTTTTTTCTGGGGGTACCCCCTTTGAAGTTGAATAACTTGACCACCAAACCCCAAATCTCTCCAAATTTGGAGGGTTTAAAGGAGAGAGTTCAAGGAAGGTTCACACCAAATTTGGTGCCTCTAGGACCCAGGGGAGCTGTTTTTACAGAGAAACGAATTGGTTCATTTTAAACTAAGGGCGTTTATACACAACCCCTAAACTCCGGGGCAAATGGCTCCCAGCTGCGGAGCTTAAAAATGTTTCCCCACCAGCTCTGGAGTTTACAGGAAACTAAGTGCGGCCACGCCCACTTTAGCGCACCCCAGCGCACCTTTCAAGTACCTGCGCTTCCGGGTGAAAATTGCTTGATGCGGTGTAACGATAGTGAGTGCGGGGCTCTCCTCGCTTCTGTTTGTTGTTGTTTTGGCTCCCGCCCCTTTAAGAGCTATTTTACAGTAGCTCTTACAGAGACAGGAATGTTGCCGCAGCAAGAATGGAGGCAGAACGGAGGTGAGCCACGATCTATTCTTCCTTTTCTTCCTCCCTCCCCTCACGCAGCCAGCAGCCAGGGTGGGGACACAGGAAGAGCGACAAGCCCCTAAGATCTCTGGTCCAAATTTAAGTGGCCAGCGGATCTTAGGGGTCGTGTAAAAAGGCCCTAAAAACTGTTTGTTCCTTTCATTACTAATGAAACGCTGCTTCCCTGGTTCATTTTGTTTAGTTATGAAACAAAACGACAAATCAGCATTTCGTTTTTTGTTTGGTGCCCATTCCTAATAAGAACTTAGCTGCTCTTTTAGGTGCCTGACTTGAAAACTGTAATCTCCAGGCTCATTTAATTTAACAGAGTGAAAACCAGATTCTAAGGATAGTTAGCTGATTAATTTGCCCTCATATAGAAATGAAATGTTACAGTTCACATAAGCAAGGAGCTGCCCTGTCAAGTCCTCACTAAATCAATTTCAGGCCTTTAAAACACGGTGCTTTGGGCTTCCTAAACTAGCAATAACATATACACCTTGACATGTAAGATAACAAATGAGGAATGGAGGGTTTTTCTTGGATCTTAGAGATGGTATGGATTTTATATTGGCGGTTGGGGGGCATTTTGCTGAAAACACTAATGTCCCGAGACCCACGTTTCAGCAATAGTCATGGACATCTCTCCTACCACATCCATATACACTTACACCGTACACCAGGCATGTCCAAACTTTGGCCCTCCTGATGTTTTGGACCACAACTCCCAGAATTCCAAGCCTGTATTTCTAATGGCAAAGGACTGTGGGAGTTGTGGTCCAAAACATCTGGAGGGCCGAAGTTTGGACATGCCTGCTGTACACAAATGAACAAAGATGTACTTTTACATGCACGCATGCACATGCACTCCCACACACATGCACACTGAGGTTAAGAGGGGGAAATGCAAAGAATAGGGCCCAAAGGCCATGAGGCTCATGTATATGAGCTGAAGTTAGGCTCTGCAGTGGCATTTGAGGTTTTGCTTATAAAAGGAACAATAGGTCTCCAGTGGGAATTTACAAATGTATGCATATGACATAACTTCAGAGCTATCACAATTCTTTAAAGATTGGGCTGCTGGAAACAGCATTGGATAAGGACATATGAAAGACCAAATCACGGAACAAACCATGTGCTCTTTAACTATGTGATACTGATGCCAACAGGTCACTATGGAACATAATCAGTACAGTAAGTGTCCATGTGCAATGGGCTATCTGTAACACATAGTCTAGCTCAGGGGTGTCCAACCTTATTGTAAGGAGGGCCAGATTTGGGGGGGCATCTGCTCCCTGATCCTGCCCCCCACTGCAAGCCCCACCTACTGACCCCTTACAAGCCCCACCCACTGACCCCCTGCAAGCCCCATCCACCAGAACAAATCAAGGCCGGGGATCCTACCTCTGGCCAGGCAAATCAGCTACTGGACTTTGCTCTCATAGAAAAGTTTCAGAAGAGTAAGCACAAAGAACCAGTGAGGGTCTGGAGAGTCAAATCTTCCATTATTTCCACTGATTCAAATGGACCCACTTCAGCTGATGCTTACCATAGGATAGTAACTCACAATTAGAGTTGGCCCATTTGAACCACTGGAATGGAGGAGAATGACTCACCGAATCCCCACCGATTCCGTGGACCAGCTCTAGTGCAATGTACAACCCTACGCAACAGGATTTCAGCCAGTGTTTCCTTTAGCCCAAATTTGGGGCTGCAAGCACACTTTGGAAAACAGCTGCCGCTGCGGCCACCCCCGAGGGACTTAGGAAGGGCAGGCAAGTGCAAGGTCATGTGGATCCCCCCTTCCAAGGGGCGACGTGCATAACCATGCATGTTTCCCTTGTACCCGCTCAACCCATCGCGGGCGTGTGCAAGGGAGATGCTTGCATGCTTGCGAGCAGCCTAGGCAAGCCGTCGTGGCGGATCTTACCTGCTACCGCTGCTTGCCTGGGCTGCTGGAAGCCTTTTTTTAAAAAGGTTCGCCTTCCCCCAATCTACGTGATTGGGGAGAAAGATGCACCTTTTTTTAAAAAAAAGTCTTGATGTGGAATTTCTAGAGCCATCCAGGACCTCTGGGGAGACAGGGTGGAGGGGTGGGAAGAGAGGAAGCAGGGCCTTGAAAGGGTGGGGTGGTGGCACCGCCACACCCCTTGATTGGCACTTCAGCAAGAAAAGAGGATGGCCAAGGTGACCAATGGAGGACCCACTCCTCCTGTGGCTGGCTTGATGTTCCTCTAGCTGGACAACATTCCAGGAGATCCTGAAGAGAGAAGTGGTGGTAGAGGAGGAGGAGGAACCAAGCAAATGAGCTGGGTTCTTGGACTGTGTGTGTGTTGGGGCACAGCATGCCAGGGCCCAATTCTGATTGTCCTTTGCCCCTGTGGGACAGGGGGCTGCCTATGCTCCAGAACGGATGGTATAGAAGGGCGAGGGTGCCAGAGGGACATTGCAGGGGAGAGAATCTCCAGGCAGGGATGGAGGTTACCAGGCTCAGGCTACCAGTCCTGCATGTGCAGCCCCAGAGGGGAAGAGTTAGCTGGGACCGTTCCATGTCCTGGAAGGACTTCAATGGCATGGAGTCACTGGCAGGCTAGCTCCATGTGCCAGTGTGGATGCTGAGACAGCTATAGTGGCCTCAGCATGAAGGTGTTCCTTGTCAGGCTTTCCTTGCTGTGGGTTCCAAAGATGCTGCCTGGGAGCAAAAGGGGACATTCAGAGCTTCATCTCTATGCCCTTTCAGTAGAAGCACCAACCCGCATATCAAAGGTGGGGAGGCTGAGGGGGAGAGGAGGATAAATATGTGTGTTCTCTCACACAGAGAATCCTGATGTGCAGCTGCAATTTGAAAAGGATGCAGATACTGCCATGAATTTAATGGAGTGTCTCTGTGTTCACCCCTCAAATATTCCAGCCGGGGTGAATGCCCTCCACCATTCTGCTTCCTCCGCCCCATCTGCCAAAAAGCCCGATCAGTCCACCTAGCTGTGTAGCAGCAGGGAAATCAGTCTTGGGCCGGGCTTAAGTTGAAGTGGACCCTCCTCTGGACGAGGTTGCTGAGCCTAGCAAGTGGAACTCGATAAGCACCAGGAGGCAGCGGGGAGGCCCCAGAGGTGCTCACAGGGGGAGGGGGGCTCCGGAAGGCTCCCTGTGGTCCTGGTCAAGGGCTGCTTCTCCCATTCACCCTGCAAAAAGAATTCACCTGTCCTGATGGGCCAACACAGGGTCACAGCCCTCCTCTGCTCAACCCAGCCACAGATGCCTCTCCATGGAAGACTTGGATGGGTTGGTGGGGAAGGTGTGCCTTTTTTAAAAAAAGTCTTCCAGCAGACTGGGCAAGCGTGGTGGGTTGGATCTGCCACCGCCGCTTGCCCGGGCTGTTTGCAAGCATGCACACACCTCCCTTGCGCCTGCCCACACCAGGTTCAGCAGATGCAAGGGAAGCATGTGCATAGTCATACAGGTCGCTCCTTGGAAAGGGGTATCTGCGCAACCTTGCACCCACCTCCCCATGAGCACTGTGGCCCCGGGGAGGGAGGCGAAAGCGGGAGTCTGCTGCGTGGGCTGGAAGTTAGCGGTTGGGATGGGGAGGCGGTGGCAGCAAGAGCTAGAGCAGGAGCAGGAGAGAAACAGAACAGGAACTTTCACTTGCCCAGCCGTCCACCCTGGACATTTTGCCTTTGACAATTCATCTGCTCTCCAGGAGGCCTGGGAGAACCCACACATAACCATTTGGGGCGCCTTTCGATTCCAATGGTGGAGGTTTTAACCCGGCACTCCTCCTCCTCCTCGCCCCCCGCCTGCGACTTCTTCTGTGCCAAAGGTGATCAACAATCTCCGTCACTTTTTGACTAATCCACTCCCCCTCTCCCCGTCCGCGTGGAATCTCAACAGCAGCAGGCTCAGCAGCAGCGAGAGAGGGAGACCAGGGAGGGAGGTGAAAGAGGGAGAGTATGCCATGGGGGCTGGAAGATGGAGGTTGGGATGGGGAGGCGGTGGCAGTGGCAGTGGCAGGAGCAGGAGCAGGCAGGCGAAGCTGGGGAAGAGGGAAGTGAGGCATGTCACATCGGCAGTGTTGAGGCAAGCTGAGCACTGCTGCATTGAGAGCTTCTGGAAGCCTCCCTTTTTCTGCTGGGCTCCTCTCATGCGCTGTGGGGCTCGCTCCCCTCCCCTCCCCCCTCCTGCCACCTTTTGCATGAGCCCGGAGATGGACTCCGGCATGGTGCGGTGCTGTCACTGCCGGTGGCCCGGCTGCTGCTGCCACCACCCCTTCAGGAGGCTCCCCAAGGTCTGCCTCCCCTCTGGCAGTGAGGTGCCACTTTTCTACTGCTGGTGCCCTGAGGGAGCTTCTCCCCTTTGCCAACCACAGCAACCAACGGGATGGGGGCCTCAGGAGCCTGGCTTCCTTCATCACGTGTCCTGATGGGCCAACACAGGGTCACAGCCGTCTTCTGCCCCCCCCCCAGATGCCCCTCCAAGGAAGACTTTTTTTAAAAGGCGTGCCTTCCGTCCAATTGGTGCATTGGGGGAAAGGCACATCTTTTTTTTTAAAGTCTTCCAGCAGCCCAGGCAAGTGGTGGTGGCAGGCTGGATCTGCCACTGCTGCTTGCCCAGGCTGCTTGCAAGAATCTCCCTTGCACCCGCCCGCACTGAGTTGAGCAGGTGCAAGGGAAGCATATGCATGATCACACAAGTTGCTCCTTGAAAGGGGCGATCCACGCGACCTTGCACCCGCTGGTCTGCCTACTCCCAAGGTCCTCAGGAGCAGCAGCAGCAGCACCGGAGGCTCGTCCTACCACCCACCCATCACCATGCTCCTTGGTGGTGGCGGCAGCAGCAGTGGAAGCTTCCTCGCTTGTCCACCCGCCCGCTCCCACCCCCAAGCTCCTCAATGGTGGTGGCAGCAGCATTGGCAATGGAGGCTCTCCCGCCCATCTGCCCCCCAAGCTTTTTGGTGGCACCAAAGACTCGCCTGCCAACCCCAATGGTTCCACCCTGCTGATCCCTCCACACCACTCCCGGGCACCTTCTCTGCCAATCCCCAGTCAATGAGCAGCTGGAGATTCTCCCCCCCCCCCAAAAAAAAAAAGCCTGTGGAGGGTGAAGTAGGGACAGGGGGACAGGGCAGGCCAGCCAGCCATGGGTCAATCAAAATGACCTTGATCTGGCCCATGGGCCGGACTTTGGACATGGCTGGTCTAGCTGTAAGCAAAATAGACTACTCACCAGGAAACAAACTAATCTCTGAAACACCATTGGAGATGACACACACAATCTGAATCTAATTTTCACAGAATTTCTGCAGTCTGCTTGTGACACCATCACCCAACGTCCTGCCTACGCTTGTCCGGCTGGTAGGTAAATAGTCTTTGGTCTGTTTTACAGTTCTTTGATTTATATAGCAGAAAGATTCTCCTTGATCACAGTGTAGCCTTTGTGCCTTGCAAACAGTGTGACCTGTAAAAAAAGGTAAAGGCACTACCACCCATGCATGGCTTATGCGATGGGAACGTGTGAAATCATTTCAGGGAACAAAACCCATTACAAGAGAAAAATATCCCATAGCAAGGTGTTATGCTGAAACAAATGCCTACCAGATGAACGCTACAATTAATGAACTGACACCAGACTGTGTCATTCTAAATGATTATGTGGCCGGAGGTGATGAGAATTTCAGGCTTCATTACTTTTGCTTCTCTACAAGTTTTCAGGCAAATTTTAGGCCAAGACTTCGAATGTCTAACATGGATTTTTTTTAACATTACCTAATTATAGGTCACCCAGTTCTCAAAATGATGCGCTGACACAAAACCTATTAAAATTACTGGAGCTTGCTACTGTAGATCGCCCTGAGGACAATACTTGGTGGTGTAATTGGGTGGTTGTTAAATAGACTACATCAGTCCCCCTGCAGTTCTAGGGGTTGACAGGACCAGAGATGATCTCATCCAATCTCCTGCTGGGCGAGCAAGACAGGATACAATGGTTTCAGATATTCCTTGTGACAGTGGCTCTTTTCACATAATTTATGTTATAATTGCCTATATGCAATTTGTTTACTTAAAGCATTCTGCAGAAGTGACAGCAGGTAAAGTGTGGCATAACATGCTATTAAAAGAGTGGTTTATTACTCCTATTGTTTCCAAGGACGGTCGAGTCTGTAACTCACAGCCTAAACGCTGGCTTGTTTCCCAGCTATCAACCCATAAACAAACAGAAGTAGTGACTCTTGCCACGAAATGACTTTGGAATTTACCATTTGGGGACCAGATCCATTTTTTTAAAAAAAAATCACAACTACTGCCACCACTGTCCTGCCTTTTTTGTAGCAGTCTTCCACGAATGAGTATAATAATTTAAAAAATCCACCCTCCCCCTACATAGCTGGTTGAAACCAACTCTCAGCTCCCCTTAAGCAACATGCCTGCTTTCTGGATTTTATTTTCCCCCTCCACCAAAAAACAAACAAACAAAACTTGCATTTAACAATGGATTTTTAGTGGCCTAAATAAAGGTATCACCTCTTCTATTTTTGGAATGCATCGTCAATCATGTGGCTTTTTCTGTTGTTTTTAGTGCCTTGTTACAGAACAAAGTTCCAACTAAGCACTGAAAGAGGAATGGGGATGTATACATTTTACCTTTGTACTTCACAGAACTCAAGTAATGTCAGAAGAACAGCTAATAAAACAGCCTGCAATTTCCTCAATAGAGAGTATCCTCAGTAGTTTTATTTGCTTCTAGTGAATGAGATTTGTGTGAATTAATTGTTTAGGACTTGTCTTGTGCTTTTAATTTTGATTACAAGTTTGATGAAAATGATGAGAGAGACAACATAAAGACAGAAATCTTGGAAAAGTCACCTTTTTGAAGTACAAATCCTAAAACCTCCCAAGCAGCATGAAAAGAATACATATATATTGGCTAAAGATTGTGGCACCTATAGTCCCAAAAGGGGAATATTTCCACAGCCTATCCAAATCTAGAAGAAAACATTTCCCTCCTTTAGCAATTAATTCTCAGCTTTCTTTCTTGTCCCAATATGAGAAAAGGCAGGAGCAGGAGAAATTCGTATTTCTATGCAATTTTTCTGCCAGAGGCTATACATTCACAGAGACATTAAGTTCTGTGGAGCTGCCTTGCAAGGAAATGTGTATAGCATTTTAGCATGAAATGAAATATGAGCCTTTCTAACATCCAGCAACATTAAAATAATTACATTAATTACATTAATGGTTTCTGAAAATCACATAACCTATGACCTGTGAAGCCCTAAATGACTTGAAGCCAAGCAACAGGAATTCCTCACACAACAACCGAGTTCTGTTCCTACGACTAGGTCATTAAGTGAAGTGGTTGTTAAGTGAGGAACCTAAGGTGCTTTGACCACCATCCTTGCAGGCAGGCCAAAGTGAGGAGGATCTACAGCAGATTATTCCAGAGGCAGCAGTTAAGCAGCAGTGGCTGCCACTGCTGGTTGTAAGTTTGAGCACTCATTAAAGAGATAGGTTGTTAAGTGAGGAGTGGCTGTATATATAATGATCTCCCCATACAAGCCTTCTCTGTCACTGATACCAAACTCTGGAACTCCCTCCCACAGACGGCCTTGCTGGCCTTCCCCAAGAAGGCAGAGCCCTTTCTGTGCAGACAGGGTTTATTTCAGTGACTGGCTCTTTAAGAGGGGGTTCTCGGAATGGGGCTCTTGTGTCTGAATACAGTGTTTCTTTATGTATACAGGTTTCTTTATACAGTAAGTATAAAGTGGGAATTGTATATTGGAGGTGACTAGATATAACTCAGTTCATACTTGGGAAGATTTACAGAGAGATGTCCTTGGATTGTGTAGACAATTCTTCACCTGCTTAGAATAGTGTCTATTTTCTTTCAACCTTTCGTTGCTGTTCTTAGGGGGTTGCTGATGTCACTCCCCCTCCAAAAAAACTTTTCCTTTGTTCTCCAGAAATGGCAAGGGCATTCTGGAATCTTTAACACTCCAACTAAAATGGCAACTACTGGGACTTCTGTCATCTTTCCTGGCTGTATTTCTTTAATAAACAAAAACGTTCTTATTTTCTGAGAAACAAGTGTAGACATGATTCCTTTAAAGGAGAAGTGTTTTGAGTTAATCATTGTTTTTCAAACAGCTGAACCCATGAGTTATGGTTGCTTTTATGCCTCTGTTTTGCTTACTCTCCAACACTGTTCACATGATATCACTTCAAAAGCTGTTTATCTATAACAACACATGTAGAAGTAGGGGCAGGTGAGAATTGTGTTCAAATTCCACACACAGGCTGTGTACACCCAATCCAGGCATCACTTGAATGTTAACTGTTGCATCTGTAAACATCAGTAATCCCTTCTATCAGTCACATGGAACTATAATTTTAAACAATATACCATGAAGTTTAAACCAAACAGGGCAATCCCTTAGAACATATTGGGAAACATGGGGAGTTCTTTATTGAGCCCTTGACAGAAAAAGTAAAGTTTTTCAGAAATTAGCAGAAATACAGAAAGAAAATATGGTAAGTAGGAAAAACATGATTCCTGTTCAGGAAAAACAATTTTGTTTCCTTACACTACAGACACGTCATTCAAATGAGATCATGATGATGTATGCATCGGTCACAACCCAATAACATTACATGCACTACTTCCAGTGTGATTAAGTATATTGCATAGAGGTAGTTCCCAATGTGGTATAACAGAACGAGTGATATACAAGGACATTGGAATTCAATTCCCCACTAGACTACAGACACTTACTCTGGGCTTGCACTGATAAAATGACTCCTAAAATATGTCGTCTCCCTTGAAAATCCTACTAGGGTTGCTATAATTTAGATTCGATGTGACAGCAACTCACAAAAGCATATTGTAAGCCACTGAAGTAATTAAAAATTTGAGTCCTACAGTATCACCTAAAAGCAGCAGCACAGAATGCACCTCAGAAATATTTTATGTGCAAGCTGTGAGGGAACATCAAAGAACAGAGGGAGGAGGATTAGGAAGCAATAAGCTTCATGTTTCAAGTTCAAACTGGACATTATTTAAAAAGCCACAAACATTTAAACTTGCTGACTGAAAGAAAAAAATGTCATGCAAGCCCATACCAGCTTCCTACTAAAAATGATCTCAAATGAGCACATAATAGGTCAAGGAGGCAGTTTCATCAGTGTGATGTGACCTGGTTTTCTCCACTGCCACCATTTGACTGTTTAACTTATTTAAAATATTGATGGAGTCCAAAACCAGCTTCTCAAGTTTCAAATACAAGTTGATACAATAAAAGATATTGGTTTTTGCAGTTGTAATTGTTGTAGCATTCCCCTGGCCCTTTCATAGGCTATTGGCTGCTTCTAATTTTTCTCTTTGTCTGCCACCAACTAGATTCCCTCCCTAGTAAATTAATGCTTTCAGATTGATTTTAAACTGAATAAAGATAAAATAAGTTTATTTATTACAAAGTAGAATCAAACATAAATGGTAAAGTGTTTAGGTACAAACCAAAGAAGAATAAAGCAAAGCTGCTTCAAAACCAGAAATGAACAACTGATTTGCACCAGTTTACTCCTGAGAGTAAATGCCTCATCCCAAATGCCCTTTCAGGTGGTCTCTATGCAAACAACATCTTAAGTAGTGAAAACTACTGCAGGAAACTTGTTCAGTTCTTTAATCCAGATTTCAAATATATTTCAAAGATTCCAGGGCTCTTGCTCACAATTAAATCAATCACTTGGTTTTAGAGGTACAATTACACTTTTAAAGGGGGGAATGAAGCTGACTGAAATTACTGAACTGATAGAAGTAAACTAAAAATGTTTAGGGGGAGAAATATAGTCATGTGAAAAAGAAATGCACTCACTTTGAATTCTACCATGTGTGAAAAACTAAGTGTGTATGGGGGGCATTGTTACAGTCGTGACGACCCTTTGTGACCCCATGTCCATGGAGTTTTCTTGACAGGAATACCAGAGTGGTTTGCTAGGAGAGGCATAGCTAGGGCTTCCAAAGCCCTGGGCAACAGTCAATTTTTGCACCTTCTCCATTACAAAATATAATGTGGATGGTGGGTGGGGGGCAGCGGCAGGGGGGCCGGTAGGTAATTTGGTACCCCCTAATTGCTGCGCCCGGGGCACCCCCCTGCCATCCCTAAGCTACCTCCCTGTTTGCCAGTTCCTACTCTAGACACCTACAGCACCTGGTATTCCCTGGTGGTCGCCCATCCAAGTTCTAACCAGGACCGACCCTGTTGCGCTTCCGAACTCAGGCGAGATCGGATATGCTTTAGGGAATCTAGGAAACTCAAAAAAACTAAGTACTGTACACCTTATGATTCAATAGCTTGTAGAACCACCTTTAGCAGCAATAACGTGAAGTAATCCTTTTGCGTGATTTCACTAGCATCTCATATTATTGTGGAGGAATGTTGGCCTGCTCCTCTTTTTACAATGTAGCTTCAGTTCTTTAAACTCTGCAGGAAATTTATGCACAGCTCTCTTAAGGTCCTGCTGCAGCATTTCAGTTGGGTTGTCTGGATTTTGACTGGGCCATTGCAACACCCTGATTCTTTTTCAGTCATTCTGTGGTAGATTTGCTGGTGGGATTGGGACCCTTGTACTGCTGCATTACCTAATTTCAGCCAGGATTTAACTGTCAGGCAGATGGCCTCACATTGGGCTCTAAAAATACTTTGGTATACTGTACAGAGGAGTTTCAGATCAACACAATGACTGCAAGATGCTCAGGTCATGTGGCTGCAAAACAACCCCAAGTTTTCACCCCTCCTGTGCTTCAGAGTTGGTATGAGGTGCTTGTGCTGACCTGCCGTTTGATTTTTGCAAAATGTAGTGCTGGACATTATGGCTAAGCAGCTCCATTCGTCCAAATAGGCATTGTTCCAGAACTCTTTTGGTTTGTCCAAATGCATCTTGGCCATATGCTGCCATAGAATTTTTAGAGAGAAGAGGCTTTCTCTTGGACACCCTTCCAAACAAACCACACTTCTTCAGCCTTTTTTTCTAACTGTACTGTCATGAACGTTCATGCATAACAGATTAAGTCAGGCCTGTCTGGTCTAAGACCTAATTCTTGGGGGTTTTGCCATTTCAAAGAGCACTGCATGGTCTGAACTTGGAGGTGAATCTGCTTGGGCCTCCACCCCTGGGAAGGCTGGCAACTGCCTGGAATGTTTTCAACTTGTGAAGCGTTCCAGAAGACCCGTTTCTGACTCCTGGATCTGGGCCAACCCAGCTACATTCGTTAGGCTCTCTTGATTAGCCTTTGGGCTTATCAAAGTGGGGGTGGGGGGCTTTGAGGAGATTTGGATCTTCTCCACTTCCAAGTTCATCAGGATACCGGGGGTGCCCAGGTTAAAAAAAATAAAATAAAAAGGGGGGGCCAAGTGTGGCCCAATGGCCTATTTCCCCTCTACGCTCGCTTAGCAAGTCCTAGCCGATGCTGGGTCGGGAAAAGCCCTTTCCCTTTTTGCCCGCCGTGATCTTATTCGCAAGCACACTAGCAACCTTGGCATGTTTAACTGCCTGCCTGCATGCTTGCTTGCCCACCTGCCTGCCTGCCTGTCCGTCCGCCCTTCCCCTTCTCGGGCTAATCTAGTCCCCAATGACGCCTTTCCCCTCCTCTTCCCCCCCACCCCCCGTTTCCTTTTAACGGGAGGGGGCCGCCCTTTTCCTCCCTTGTTTATTTATTTATGGGTTTTAAATAATGCGCCTGCTGAGGTCACGCGCACGTCATTTTTGTGAGGTGGGGAAAACACAGACAGGGACGTGGAGGAGGGGGTGGAAGGGAGCGCGGCGGCGGCGGCGGCGGCGGCGGCAAAGCAAGTAACGGAACCGCCCCCCTCGACGTTCCCACCCGCGTTCCTCTTTCTTTTCTCTCTCTCTCTCTCTCTCTCTCTCTCTCTCTCTTTGAATCTCGTTTGTAGCCGCCGCCCCCCCCCACCACCACACACACACACACCCCACTTCTTTTTCGCCCTTGCGCTCTAGCCCGCTCCTCCCTCCCAAACCGCTCCACACCAACGGCTGGATAGGGGGAGCGCGCGCCGTCGGGCGAGAGAGACTCCCGCTCTCCCACCCCCCCCTCCCCCCGCCGCGGCGCTCCCAGTTTGTCGGCGTCGCCCGCCGTCTTGAGGGAGGGAGGGGCGGAGGGAGGCTGGCTGAGGGGAGGGGTCGAGGCGGCGCGCGGGTTGGGACCGTTTGAGGGGCGGCGTCCAGGCAACGGCCGCGGGGGAACCGAAGCGCGGCTCCGGGAAGCCGAAAAGAAAGGGTGGAGGGGACGGAAGAAGAGGAGCGGGAGTGGCTTTATGGTGTATGTGGAGGACGCTAACGGGGCCTCGAAGGCAGACCCTTCCGGGGTCTCTTTCTGAGGGCCGCCTGCCTGCCTGCCTGCCTTTCTGTGTGTGGAGAGACCCTCTTGGCCCCCACCCCACCCCACCCCACACACACACCTCTCTCCTTCCATCGCTGAGGTGTATGGCTTCCCCCCTTCTTCTTCTTCTTCTTCTTTAAAGGACGTTTCGGATCCAGAAAGGGCGATCCTGGTCTCTCCTCCGTTGCCGTTACTCTTTTGAAAACCCCCCCCCCCACACACACCCTTTCCTTCAAACTATCTCTCCCCCCCCCCCCCGCCCGCCGGCGGCCGACGAGATGGGCTGCACGCTCAGCGCCGAGGACAAAGCGGCGGTGGAGCGGAGCAAAATGATCGACCGGAACCTGAGGGAGGATGGCGAGAAAGCGGCTCGAGAAGTCAAGCTGCTCCTCCTCGGTAAGGAGATAAACCCTGGACCAGGGTGGATACCCTTCGGTGGGCGCTTTTCCTTCCCCCGGGCTTCTCCTTTCCTCTATTCTATTCTATTCTATTCTATTCTATTCTATTCTATTCTCCGCCAACCCCCACCCCACCGTGGCCTTTTCTTTTCCGTTGCGGTGTCCAGTGGTGGCCACAATAATATCATAAGCCATTGGCACCCAAGTGGCTTTTTGATCTGCTTGCTCATCGGAGTTTCCTGCTCCTCGAGGGTGGTCTTATTAGTGACTCCTCTGAGGTAGCAGGATTTTCAACGCCACATCCCCAAGATCATCACCTCCTTATTCTCAACTTCCGCCTTTGGGTTCTTTCCTGGCCAAAAAAAAAGGGGGGGGGGTACCCAGATTCCCTTAAGGTGCCACATGTTTGTGTCTTTTGTTTTGTTTTTCTTTGAGTTTCGCCTGAAATACCAAAAAAAAAGGGGGGGTTAGGAGGATTCTCGCCTTTGAAACGCTTAATAATGCTGGCCCGGTGGACTTGCCTACTTAAAGTGTTTTTTAAGAGAGGATTGATCTTTACTAAGTGATTTTTGAGTGTGAAACCGGCCAAGAAAGGCTCCCCCCACCCCCTTTTGCGCAAGTCTGTTCTTAAGTCAATACTGAATCCTTTGTGGCATGTTATATGGGCCTCTATTGTCTGCCAGAGTGATCACTGTATGACCTCTGGTCTGTTTCTGTCACTGGCAGAAGTACAACTACTGTACATAGTTGCTGGGGTGAAGCATTGATAATGTTAAGGCTTTGGTTATGATGGGCCAGTGCTCAGGAATACCATTGGGATTTGCAGAGGTTTGGGCTTCATGTTTCCTTGAATAGTTGATGTCAGAATAAGAGTTCATGATTAGTGTCTCCCTTTTAAGAACCTCATCCCTTCAAAATAAGCATACATTTGTTGGTTGGAATTTAGTTTAAGGAAAAGAATATATGTAGTGGGCTAAGACACTAAGTGGGGTATCCCCCCCCATCTTTTCAGAAAAGTTCAAATTCCTCCATCTTTCTCAGCTCCACTACATTTATCCGAGGCATTATGCCATTCCTTATGGAAGCATGTGCCACACAACATAGCTACTGGTGCTTTATATTTCATGGACATCTTTTTCATAGATAGCTGCTACTGAATTTCAGGGTCACCTCACATGTGATAACTTTTCTGTATGGTTGCTGATTATTGGGGCAGTGTGGGGATGCAACCACCATCACTTGGCACTAGCTTGCTTTCTTGCTCAGCAAATATGTCTGTGTTTATACGTGTATTATATTAAATACCTCCTGAGCATAGCACATAGGCTATGTATTGTATACAGAAAAATTGCTTTTGCTCATGTACTGAGAACAGCTTGACTTTGTGTATTACATGTTTATTAGTAACATTACTGACTTCCTTGGAGCTAAAGTTACAAAGGAAGCTGCTTAATGTCAAATACTGTAAAAGCATTGACCCACCTATCTCAAGGCTGTCTCTGCTATCTGGCAGCAAATATCTAGGCTTTCAGAGATAAATTGTTCTCAGGTATACATACACTTGACATAGACTGAAACTAACAACTCAATGGACAACTATTAAGCAATGTAAGTGTACATAGGATTACAAGCTGATCTTTGTGTTTACGAGAACATCACAGTACAATACTGTTAATCAGTATCACTCAGATGTGTGAGATTTTTAGTTTTCCTTCTGGGTAAGTCTCCCTGGATACAGTGAAACTGAGTAAAATCAGCATTTAGAGCTGTAATGGAATGTTTGGGTTATCCAGTCCCCACCTCTGTTGGAATCTTGCAGCCACAGAGTCATTGGCACATGATCGTCCTATCTGTGCTGAAAAGGAGAGGGGGGGAGCACAGCACCTTTCAAGGCAATCTGTTTTTCTGTAAGTAAGTCTTGAGGTTACCTAATACTTAGCTAAAATTGGCTTCCTTGCACTTTGTACCTATTAATTCTAGTCTGTCTTATGCAGCAAGAAAATTAGTCAGCTCCATCTATTACACGAAAGGCCTTCAGACATTTAAGACAGCTGCCATGTCCCTTTCTTGTCAATTCCAGGCCAAGCAGTTCTTTCAGACATTCATCACAGGATGCTGTTTTCAGACTTGGCACTATCATGACACCCCTCTTTTGGAAATGCTTTAGTGGAGAGTAGGACAGCCTAGGGTTCACAGTCCATATGCAGGCAGCCCTTTACCTGTTTGTTTCAACCAGTGTCCCTAGGAATGGCCATAAAATTGTAGAATAGAGTGGAAAACTGGCTGTGGAAAACTGAAATACTTGGTGGTGCACAGAACGACTTGGCATGCATACCTACACTACTGAACTTTGATGGTAAACGTGGAGACTGCTGCAGAATTTTAAAGGCAGTGGCCGAGTATGAAGTAGCCATGCATCTCCTCCTGGTTCACTGCATAGTTAAGAGGCCTAGGGAGTTGTCTACTGCGCTAATGTATCAAAATTATTCTTAAATTGTGACACCTGAAACTAGAGACAGTTTCACATACAGTGAGTAATGCAGAATAGAGTCAAACAATTACTTTTAAACATTAATTTTTCGACTGCCGATTATAGGTGTGTTTAATTTTAGCCTGTCAGGATTGCCCTCCGCAGGCAGGGATGCAGGAAGATTTTATATGCCATGTCTGTCTTTATTGTTGCATGTTGATTCTGTTCTATTCTATTATATTTTTGCTGTATTTTATTGTCTGTTGGTCTGGCACATGATTGCCCTTGGTAGCCGCTTAGAGTTCTACATGTAGAAGATAAGCGGGATATAAATACAACAATAAATAAATAAATAAATAAATAAATATTCTTGATAGATGTTTACATAGGATTGTTGTCCTCATATATATCTGCCTTGGGTTGACTATTTTAAAAGCCTGTTACTCTTCAGTTGTGAAAATAAAGTAAGAAAGAGACATACCGTATATATTTGAGTATTGTTCAGTTGTGTCCGACTCTTCTTGACCCCATGGACCAGAGCTTGCCAGGCCCTTCTGTCTTCCACTGCCTCCCGGAGTTTGGTCAAATCCATGTTGGTTGCATTGATGACCCCATCCAACCGTCTCATTCTCTGCCCTCACCTTTTCCTTTTGCCTTCAATCTTTCTCAACACCCGGGCTTTTCCAAGGATTCCAGATCCTCATGAGGTGGCCAAAGTACTGGAGCCTCAGCTTCAAAATCTGTCCTTCCAGTGAACATTCAGGGTTTATTTCTTTCAGGATGGATAGGTTTGATCTCCTTGCAGTCCAGGGGACTCTCAAGGCTCTCTTCCAGAACCACAGCTCAAAAGCATCAATTCTGTGGTGATCAGTCTTCTTTATAATCCAGCTCTCACTTCCATACATCATACTGGGAAAACCATAGCTTTGACTATTCGGATCTTTGTTGGCAAAGTAATGTTTCTGCTCTTTAAGATGCTGCCTTGGTTTGTCATTGCTTTCCTCCCAAGAAGCAGGCGTCTTTTAATTTCATTGCTGCAGTCACCATCTGTAGTGATCAAGGAGCCCAAGAAAATAAACTCTGCCATTTCTTCTTCACCTATATTTGCCAGGAAATGATGGGACCGGTGCCCATGATCTTAATGTTTTTTTTAATGTTGAGCTTCAGCCCATGATTTTCATTCTCCTCTTTTACCTTCGAGTATATGCTGAGTTTTTCAGACTTTATTTTTGGCTTTTTTTTTAAAAAAAACACTCTCAGTTTATGCTTGAGTCAGTAAGCTTCCCAGTTGGGGGGGGAGTTAAAATTAGGTGCCCGGAGCGCTTGGGAGGGCAGCAGAGGGCAAGTCCTGATTGAGCGAGCAATAATGGTGCCTCCTCTTCCCATATGATTCCAATGAGAAGGTTTAGGGGCACCCCCTTAGGAGCTTCATAACTCAGCCCCCTTACCCCCAAATGTTTCCAAATTTCAGGGGGTTCCCTAAAATTTCTTTCTGAAGGTACCCCTGCTACTTTGGTGCCCCCAAGGTAAGTAATTTTTGAGTGCATGTTTTTAAAAACTATGCACTCAAAGATTATTTTAAAAAATATGCAATCAAAACTTAGCTCCATTTCCCCCTCGGTCACTCGCCCACAGTCTATCCGTCGGTCCACTGCAGTGGCTGCTCCGGCTCGGAAGGCTGGCTGGTGCTGCCTCCACCTGCCCCCTTCCTTCATCACAACCACAATAAGACAGGTGGCGGCCACACAAGGAAGGCAGGTGGGCAGGGTGGAGGAAGAGCAGGGGCAGGGCCTCAGGGCCATGGAAGGAGTGGGAGATCTTGCCACAGTCCTCACGTTTTAAATTGCCCTGCTCGGCTGCAGCCAGTGCTCCACTCCCCTCACCTGGGCAGCAGGTGAGGGGAGTGGGGGAAACGACATAGCCCACCGCTTTGAACTGCCTCAGCAATAGAAGCAGCTGCAGAGGTTGGCTTGCTCACAAAGCAGGGGGTAGGTGGGGTCTGCAATTGTTCCCAGGGGGTGGATTCAGGACCCTGGGTGGCCGCATCCAGCCCTCAGGCCTTAGTTTGAGGACCCCTGCTTGAGCATAATGAAAAAAACACCCCCAGCTTATACTTGAGTGAATAAGTTTCCCCAGATTTTTGGGTAAAATTAGGCCCTCGGCTTATACTTGGGTCGGCTTATACCTGAGTATATACTGTATATAGCTTAAAGAAAGGAGAAACCAAATTGGAAATAAATTCTATAATATGAATTTACATAGCAATTAACGTACTAGTCGATCTTTAGTTTAGGGTTTGTGCAGGAGAAAAAAACCTTCAACAATTTCTTGTATTATTTGTTTTAAGGTGTTGAGGGGATATCATCCAAAATCATAGTAGAGTACAGTGTGCAGCCTAGAGCAAAAAATCATTCTTAAAGATGGGTGTGTTTTCAAACAGTTTCAATTGGACTATAGTGTTAATGGACTATTTTTCTGACTAATTTCACTAATTTTGAAGCTTGAGGATACAGAGATATATAAACTTATTTTCCCCACAAATGATAATTCTGTCACTATTTTCCTTTTCAATGTGGTTGATATATTAGTGAGATAATTTGATTCTTTCAAATGTTGCATACGTTGTGGGTATTAAAAGACCAAAATATGAATACCACATTAGATTAGATGGTCTGCATAAGAATTTAAAGATACTGTATTTTCCCATTTATAAGATGCCCCCTGAGCACACCTGATCTCACCTGATTTCAGAAGCTAAGCAGGTTCGGCCCTGGTTAGTACTTACTTGGATGGGAGACCACCAGGGAATACCAGGTGCTGTAGGCGCCTGGAGTAGGAACTGGCAAACCACTCCAGTGTTCCTGCCAAGAAAACTCCATGGGCATGGGGTCATGAAGAGTCGGTCACGACTGTAACGACACAACACACACACTCTTTTCTAAAATTGTTAGGCTAAAAATTGAGGATCATCTTATGGTCAACAGGCCGGCTGTGGCAGGTAGGCTCCTTTTTCTCCTTCATTCTGAAGGAAGCTGCAAAAGAGGGATGCCTTTGGCAACTGCTAGGGTGGTACCAGTGTTTCTTTGTTTTGTTTTGTTTTGTTTTGTTTTGTTTTGTTTGTTTGTTTGTTTTAATCGTCAAGTTTTATGCCTCTTGCCTTTTACCATTGTAGATTTTTTTTAACTGATGTCTTGTTTTAATCTTTTGTGTGAACTACCCAGAGTTCCCTTTGGGAAATGGGAGCAGTATATAAATGCAAAAATAAATAAATAAATAAATAAATAAATAAATAAATAAATAAATAAATAAATAGGAGCCTGTCATAGCTGTAAATTCCATTTATTATTTATTATTTATATAACGCTCACCTGGTAGGCAGTGGCAGCAGCTCAGGTTCCTCTTTCTCCTTTTTTAAAATAATTTTGGATTGGAAAAGTGGGGGTTGTCTTATACTTTGAAGTGTCTTACAGATGGAAAAATATGATACTTTCTGAGTCTAAGGATTGAAAAACAGTGTGGGAGGGGGATCTCGCCTGTATTGACAATAGTGAATCTAAATGAATAATAACAACAAAAAAATATTTTGGTGAATGTACAAGATTGAGAAGTGAAAGAAAGATGTCTTATGTCATATAAAACCCCTTGCTATGCTTTCCAAACAAATTAGCCATGCACGCCTATGGTCTTGGCAGGGGCTGATGATCTTCAGGGCCCATTCCAACTATGTCGTTCTAAGATAATCAACATCATCTTTAATTTCTAAAACCCCACAATTGATGTTGCTGTAAATACCACACTTTAGCATTTCAGTCTTTTCCTTCCTCAAAATGACATTGTGTAGTACATATTTTCATGAAGTGCTAAGTGTGTTAAAATCATGTGTGAGGGAAGCTACCCTGAAGGGGCTGAACAAAGTTCGCTCACAGTGGTTGTAGGGAGAGACAAAAGAAGACTACAGGAGAAATAAGTGATCGCCAATATTAGAGGAAGTAATGAAATCCAACAGAAGCTTGGCCATTGCTTATAATACACTGGTACTGTAGGAGACAAAAGTAAGGCACAAAATTTGAGTACTCTACTAAAACCTCTAATTGTACACCTGTACTCCTTAGGAGACATTCCAACTTAAATGCATTTCCTCATTCATAAAAATGTTGCTGTTTTTCAAATGGTGATCCAGAAACACACACATTGTTTGGATCTCCATTTGAAAAACAGCAACATTTTTATAAACTCAGAAATGGAATGCTGTGACTTGTTATTGGGGCTTTAGGGACATTTTAAATATTGAATGTGATATGCTAAGTGGGGACATGTACCTTCTCAGGTGTAGGAAGTCACAGTTCCCCTTTGACCAGGAAAGGAAGAATGATATATTCTTCCCTTGCTGTAGTCTCTGCATTCTTTAGCCCAGGGGTGTCCAAACTTTGGCCCTCTAGATGTTTTGGACCACAACTCCTAGAATTCCAAACCTGTATTGCCAATGACAAAGGACTGTGGGAGTTGATGTCTAAAACATATGGAGGGCCGAAGTTTGGACACCACTGCTTTAGCCTGTAAAGTGACTCACCTCCTGTTATGCCCCAGTTATACCTCCTTCTTTGGTTCTCACCCCTCCATAGATTTCATACCAGGAAAACTTTCAGTGCCAAATTTAATTTTTGCGCTTTCCCCCTGGGAACAGGGTAATTTCACCTGCATGGTTCCCAACCTGTCCTGGATAGCAGGAGCTGGTAGGAGCTGGGGGCAGGTACTAATGCCTTGTCCACTCAAAACCCAAACCGGCAGGCATCTCCATTCACACACACAGTTACTCCTGAAAGTTTAGTAAATAAAAGTATGTTGCCTATAGCTCTGTGAAATGTCTAACTGACTGGCCAGTATGAGTATACAGTATATGACATGGTAATCTATCTAAGCCAAGGCTTCCTAAGTGCTTCAGAGATTGCAGCACCCAGAGAAGATTGTGGGCTTTATTGGAGAATTTAGGTGCCATTTGACTTCTCTTTTGTTTCCAGCACTTCAGTCTGCCAATATTATACAGTACTGTACATATTTTCAATTTCCCTTTTCTAAGTTCAAATTGCTGAGCATTTTTAAAACTTATTTAAACCACAAGAATGTCAAGTGGAACATAAAGATCCTGTCAGTGTGTTACTCTGTCCCACAGGCAACCAGAGACACTTAACTTTGCCCTGTAGTTGCCTTGGAATCGTACATGTACCCCACTCTGAGCCATTTTTGCACATTTGTCCAAGGACAATACATGTGATATTTCACGGCCCTAAAACCTAATACAGTGGTACCTTGGGATACAAAATTAATTCATTCCTTGGGATGCTTTGTAATGCAAAAAGTTTGTATTCTGAAGTACAGTTTCCCATAGGAATGTATTGAAAACCAATTAATCTGTTCTGGGGGACAGAAAAAAGTTTTTAAGAAGCCTTTTATCGGTGCACAACTCTTTATAAAGTGCATTTTAAAGGCATGCAGAGCAGGAAACCTCCCCCCCTGTACACAATGCAGAATGTACAGAAGAAGGCATGGAAATGATGATCAGCTCCCCCTGCAATGCAATGCAATGTAGAACGCACAGAAAAAACATGCAAACGATGTAGATCAGCTCACCCCCCTCCCGCAATGCAATGCAATGCAATGCAGAATGCACAGAAAAAGGCATGGAAAGGACCAAGATCAGCTCTCACCCCCCCACACACACAATGCAGAATGCAAAGAAAGAAGCATGTAAATAACAAATATCAGCTCCCTCCCCTCACAATGCAATGCAATGACGAATGCAAACAAAACGGTGCGGAAAGGACCATGATCGGCTCTCACCTCCCTCCACGCAATGCAGAATGCGCAGAAAAAGGCATGGAAATGAAGATCAGCTCACTCTCCCCCATAATGTGGAACACAGAAAAAGGCATGGAAACGATGAAGCTCAGCTCCCTACCTTTTCACCGCTTTCCTCCCTACCTCCCACACTTTCCACCACTTACTTTCAAACCATAAAAGTTTGAAAAGTCCAAAAACAATGCAAAAATGTCCAGAATGGCTCCAAAACTTGATGAAAAAACAGCTCCATCACCTCCCACCCCTTCACAAACTACAGGGGAGCAATGCATCCTGAGTAAACCTGGGGCATTCCATTTTCATTGCCCGAATTTTTCGTAACCCGAAGCATTTGCAACCCAGGGGTACCACTGTAGTTTGTTAAGGTAACATGCAGACATTGTCATACTATATATGTTTGATAGCTTTCCCCATTAGTCAATCTTGTTTTCAAAAAGTAATTTGGATTGTATTTCTTGTGTTCATATACCTCTAAGTCCCAGTTGAAATATACTTTGGAAAGAGTTGAGATATGTAGTGCTTGTTTGTAACGTGGAGCAAATGGCAAGGTTTAATGGTGTTTTCAATGTTTATTTTTTTAGGAGCTGGTGAATCAGGGAAGAGCACAATTGTCAAACAAATGAAGTAAGTTAGTTTTTAAAATTGATAGCATGAAGTTCATGAAGGCAAGACCTCTTAGAAAATTGAAAGACTGATTTTATTTTTTCTTGTTAGGATTATCCATGAAGCTGGTTATTCAGAAGAAGAATGTAAACAGTACAAAGCAGTTGTCTACACAGTAATACAATTCAGTCCATTATTGCTATTATTAGAGCAATGGGGAGACTGAAAATAGACTTCGGGGATTCCTCCAGGGCTGTAAGTATTGATACATTTTCTATTTTAAAGTTTATTTGAATTGTTGTACTTGATTTTGAAATCCATTTACATAAAGTCAATAACTTTGTGATTATTGACGCATCCCCTCCCCTTCAAATTTTGCCCTATTTTATTCTGGGCTAGGGAGGAGGAAAACAGCTTGGAAAATAGGATTAGTTTTCATATGCCAAAATTCTGGAATGTATAAATGTTAAATATATCATCTTTTTACTCAGTTCAGGAGTCTTTGGTGAAAACTAATAGGTGCAGAAAACAAGTCTCCCCCACCAGTGTGAATTCCAGTCTCCAAAGCCAGTTGGAGCGTTGGATTTCACACTGGTTGAAGAGTTTCTGAAAAAATAGTATTTTGAAGACTTTTCATTGAAGGGCACTTTTATATATCATAGGCAGTAAAATAAAAGTTTGTTGTTCCGTGTGTATGTTTGAATGTTTTAAACTCTGAGCTGGAATTGCAAATGGATTATCTTCTGAACAGTGCCAGTAAACAAGCAAAAATAAAAAATTGACAGGTTTGTGGGGAATACAGTAACTCTTGGTTTTATTATTTGCTATCCTAACTTTACACTAAAACTTTAGTACTTACATCAGCTAACAACATCTTATAGAACAATTTATGTAATAATGTTTTTAAATTACTGTATATACTCAAATATAAGCCTAGTTTTTTAGCCCTAATTTTGGGCTGAAAAAGGGGGCCCTCGACTTATTTGCGGGTCAATACTTTTAGCCACTGAGGCAAGTGCTTGGGTTGGTGGCTAAAAGTCATTTTAAACATTGTGTGACGCTTCTCATGACCCCCCTCTGCATCACAGGGGCGTCTAGGGTGGGAAATACAGCAGGGCCTGGCAAGTGCTTGGGTCAGTGGCTAAAAGTCATTTTAAACATCACACAGCGCTCCCCCAGCTTACAAAGGAGGAGCTGCCAGGCCCTGCTGTGTTTCCCACCCTAGACTTATACTCGAGTCAATACATTTCCCCAGTTTTGGGGGGTTAAATTAGGGGCCTCGAGTTATACTCGGGTCGACTTATACTCAAGTATATACGGTATCACTAGCAACAAGTTAAAAAATAAAACCAGGCTATTCGACAGTCATCAAAAGCGTTTAAAATGCCATTTAAAAGAGATGTGCCTTTACATCCTGGAAGTAGTGAGAGTGTGAACCCATTGGAGCCGATTCCTTAAATCCTTATTACTTTTCATAATTGAAAAAGAACTATATCAAGAACAGCAGTAACTTTTTAAAATGTGTATAGGAATAGATGTGTCTCAGATTTTGTTACTACTTTTATATTAGTCATTGTGTCTTGGGTCCAAAACATGTTATAGGTGGTTAACAAGTTTCCCTTAATTTATGGCCCTAAAGGGATCGTGGCTGTAAATTAAGGGAAATTTTTTAACTAACTTGAATGTCTGGGTGTCATAGTGGAAATTTCTGTCACCTCTGGGATTATGTAGATTGGTTTGCTCTGTTTGGTATTTCACAAACATAAAAAAGACTGCTTCAGTCACCTCCATACATCATTAATGTTTTTTGGCTCTAATTATAATGTATCTCTAGTGTTTGTTTATGGCTGTAGAAATTCTGCTTTTAAAAAGTAGTAATGCATGCTTTAAGATTTGATTGATATGTTTCATGTAGGATTGATTTGTCATCCCCCAGAGGTGTGTGTGTGTGTGTGTGTGTGTGTGTGTGTCTGTCTGTCTGTCTGTCTGTCTGTCTGTCTGTCTGTCTGTCTGTCTGTCTGTCTGTCTGTCTGTCTATCTCTACCTGAAATTTGCAACAAAGCCTTATAACAGCTATGTAAAAAATTGTGTAACTCGTTTTCTCATTAAATGAAGAAAGTTAGTTAAATTCTTCACAACTTTCTTTTTGTAATAGGATGATGCTCGCCAACTTTTTGTTTTAGCTGGAGCAGCAGAAGAAGGCTTCATGACAGCAGAACTTGCTGGAGTTATCAAGCGATTGTGGAAGGATAGTGGAGTTCAGGCTTGTTTCAACAGATCAAGAGAGTATCAGCTTAATGACTCAGCAGCATAGTAAGCATAAAACAACAACAGTACTTTCCCACCTTAGTGTTGTTCTTTCTTTCTTTCTTTCTTTCTTTCTTTCTTTCTTTCTTTCTTTCTTTCTTTCTTTCTTTCTTTCTTTCTTTCTTTCTTTCTTTCTTTCTTTCTTTCTTTCTTTCTTTCTTTCTTTCTTTCTTTCTTTCTTTCTTGCACTTGTATGTTGCCTTTTTCGTAGGCAGTGGGACATAAGACGGTTATTATACCAAAATACATTTTGTATTTGGAAAAGGATACAGCATAGCAGGGGGGACATATAAGAAACTTGTTTTGGGGTGGGGGGGGTGGAATAGGGAATAGTCCTGAGAGACTATGAGTGTTTTCTAGTCTAGTCTACTATTTATGCATTTCCCTGCCTTTGTATAGTGGCCTCAGTGTGGCTTACAACAATTAAAACTACAATATTTATCAGATTTAAAATATCATAGAAATGATATTAAACAAGAATTAAACATATATAAGTATTAAACCAAAATTAAAAACAATTTTAAAAATGTAAAATTTCATTTACTCGAAATATCCATTTTATGTTATGTTGTAAACCACCCAGAGTAGCCCTGGGGCTAGATGGGTGGTATAAAAGTCAAATAAATAAATAAATAAATAAATAAATAAATAAATAAATAAATAAATAAATAAATAAATAAAATCAACCAACATACAAGAGAGAGAGAACACCTCATTGGTTGATCCTAGGCTTTGGAATGAGCTTCCATGCAAAGCCAGGCTGTGCCCCTATTGTCCTTCCATTGTCAGACAATTACCTTTTTGAGGCAGGCTTTTAAGCAATAAGGGTTTTAGCATTTATTAAATAGAATTATTTTTACTTTTTAAATATTTTTTAAAAATATTGGGTTAGTCAAATAATTGTTCTATCATTAAACCTTAGCTGCACGAGCAAATATATGCTTTATACAGAGAAAACATCATTTTCTTTGTGTTTACTAATGTGCTTTATAATATGTGGAATTGGTCTTTTTTTTAAAAAAAAAAGTTTTTAAGTACTGTACATAAAATATCTTGGTCTAGCATAGATTTGGTCTTTCTTGTATGTACTTTACTGTAAAATTTCATAATATAAAAGTATAATGATCTCCCTCATTTATTTTTAATTGTGCACTTTTAATTATATATTTTCAGTTACCTGAATGATTTGGACAGAATAGCCCACCCTCATTATATTCCAACACAGCAGGATGTCCTCAGAACTAGAGTAAAAACTACAGGAATAGTGGAAACTCATTTTACTTTCAAAGATCTCCACTTTAAGTGAGTAACCACAGGAAATGTGAAAATACGTTTTGTTGAAATTTTCAGTTACAACAGAAAGTAGAACATAAATTTTGCAAATAGTGATATTTTGCTGACTTGCATTGGAAAATATTGTCATTTAATTCGAGTTACGTTATGCGTAAACACTTGTATTGTGTATAAGAAAATTTAGCTGTTTATTTTCTAGGAAGTACTTAACTGTTTTGATATTTCTATTGGTCAGATCCTGGTGCCTAAACATATTAAGAATTCTAATGACAGAGTAATTCATTGTGCCTACCTTTATTGGGAGATATTTTACTATTAAACTGTAGCCCAGAACATGGAATCCTCAATAGTTGTGTTTCTATTTATACTTGCTTTAAAATTAGGACGTTACGATAACGATCTATGGACTCCTAAGCAAGTGGAAAGCTGAAAACTATGATGAGATCTTGCTCTGGAAGGGATTGTTTGTGTTTCTTTTAGGGAAAATGCTGAAATACTTTCTTGAAAGCCAACTTTTAAAAGTTATACAACAGGCATGTCCAAACTTCGGCCCTCCTGTTGTTTTGGACCACAACTCCCAGAATTCCAAGCCTATATTTCCAATGGCAAATGACCGTTGGAGTAGTGGTCCAAAACATCTGGAGGGCCGAAGTTTGGACATACCTGTTATACATTCACTACCCATTTCACTCTCTCTCTCAGTTTATCTGTTATCATTAGAATACATCATTAGTATACAGTAATATGATAATATCAATGATAATATCACAGTGGTAATAACATCTAGTATTAGATACTGTTCATACTCTTTTTTTTCCTCTCTAGTTTTTTTTCTGGATAAATGTAGATATAATTCAAGATAACCATATATAACAGTCAGAAAAATAATAAACCAGTGCAGTTCTTAATAATAATGGGATTTCATTTCCCTGTTCCCTTAATGTCTTCCTGCATGAAGATTAAAAATAAACTAATTTCTAATTTGTTTTTAGTTCTAAGTGGAAAAATACATTTGTGATCAGGTACTGAGAAAATTCAAGCTTGTAATGTCCTTGATCAGAACTAAATACCATGACAGTGGACATTTTAAGCAAAGGTATTGTATGTTTTGGCCATAAAAAACAAAAACAAATTATGAGCAGAATCGGAGACAGTGTCAGGTGGAGCACGCCCAAGTAAATCTGATGCCTTCCGTACTTGACAAATCTATTTGTCATTATTAAGCAATGGGAAGTAATTTATTTATTTATTTGTCGTTCAAAAGCATAATGTAAATGTTGATTCATTTTTTAAAACTAAAGGTCTACTAATTTGTAGTTTTAGTTTCATGCTGTATCACCAATACCACTTCTGATACCTTCTGCTGCCTTGTGTAGATCCTGTGTAAAAGATTGTCCGCAGTCTGAAACAGAGTTGACAGCCCACAGAGCTGTAGTTTATTTATTGGCTAAAATAATTTTCTATCTTGTTGAGACTAGGTTGGTTTTAGAAATCATTGCGGATAAGTCTTCCACAGGCATAATTTGCATTCTTATACCAAATGCTAAAGAAGATGATCTTTCACATATCTTCTTCCTCTTAATTTTTCTTTCTACATTTTAGAAATAATTACCAAGTTTTCTCAGTCACCCAAGGCCAATCACATTTCAGACTGCTATTACTTTTACTAGGCTTGCCTTAAGCCAAATCATAGGAACCCAAATGGTTTTAACCTTGAAATTAAAAAATTATTATTATTTTTTTAATGTTTAAACATAACAAGTAGTGAAAGGACACAAATTTTGTCCTCATGCTATCTTGAAAAACATGTAGCCTTTCCCACCTCATACCTTCTTCCTTTAAGATACAAAGTAATGTTTTTTAGTTATACCCCAATTAAACATAACTGCTCTTCCGTGTTAAAATTTATCTCTTTTTTCAGCCCACTCTCAGATTTACCCTTCCTCCTTTGGGACATAATTCATCTTGCCTTTATCCTGCTTATCTTTTTTAAAAAAAATCTATCAGGCTCTTTTCTGCACTCTTTCTGCCAATCCATTTAAGTTGCTGCCAGGTAAACTTGTTGAGAGTTTTGTCACAGGTAGCCATCATGTACTGAAGGAGATAGGGCTGTTAAAACCATCCTGTGAGAAATTTCTTTGTCACCTTTTGTTTTAATTTCTCTTCCACTCTGACTTTTATAGCTGATTCAGAGGAAAATGAGGATAATCCTAGTTTATTCATATTATGTTGAATGTTACCCACTGTCTTTATTCTTACTGTTGCTACAGCAACAAAGTAGTAATGAAATGTGAAAAAATTCTCTATTGAAAACTTTTAAATATAAGTTTCCAAGTGACAGGCAATTCCATGAAGCGTCATATTTGACCTTAAGAGTTCTGTGTGGGCTATGCCTTGGTTAAATACTGGTGCTTGAATTATTGAAGCATCTCAGCATTTGAAAATGAACTATGCTTTCATATTCAATTGAGTTTCTATACTCTTTTAAAACAAGCATATACTGTATATATAGAGAGACCGATTCTGTACAATGGCCTTTGCTTTACTCTTTAAATACCCCTAATTGTCTTTTCCCTTCATGGACCAAATACCTTTATAAATATGTTGCAGTTTTGTATCCTTTGTACATTGTATCCTCATCATCTTCCAAGAGTTTGGAATTAATTTAGAATTGTTCTGCTTTATGCTGTTTTTCTTAATGCTTTCTCAGAAATTTCTACTAAGGCAATCTCAATAATTCACTTCTAGTTTGATAGTACAGTAGTCCCCCGCCGCAATGCAGTTCATATATTACAGTGTCAGTATATCGCAGATTTTTTTTCTTGAGAGAAGCAGGCTTCCAAAGAATTGATTTTAACCCTCTCCTGACACCTTAGCAAACAGACCTTGGGCTGCTCCTGTTGGCATGCACTTCCAAAGAGTTTTAACCCACTTCTGACACCTCAGCAAACAGTCCTTGGGCTCCTGGCAGTTTGCACCAGCTGCAGCATCCCTAGATCTGTTTCTGAGGTGTCAGGAGGGGGTTAAAAACCTCTCTTTGGAAGTGTACGCCAATAGGAGCAGCCCAAGGTCTGTTTGCAGAGGTATTTGAATTTTGCGGATTTTCCTTTATTGTGGGTGCGTCAGGCTCCAAACTCCTGCAATAAATGGGGGAGTACTGTAAATAAATCAAATTGGAAAGTATTTCAAATGAGGTGATATTTTCCAGAAGTTTGAATAGTTCTGAATATATATAGTATACAAATTTGATATTTCTGGACATCAGTAATAATAATTCTTAGTACTGTATTTGTTGATGAAGACAGTTTTCTCCAAAAGAGCTGATGCGCCAGAGAAGGGCACAGAGACTGACATGTTCAGCTTGGGCAGCATAGGGGTTTTGCTTAAGAGGAAAGAAGGGTTATAAAAGAGTATTATGAAGTGCACCAGATATTGTCCTCCATATCCATATCCATGCAGTTTATAACATTCATGGAAGGTTGAATCTCCGTTCCCAACAAATCTGCTGTGCAAAGCCACTGACATGCTTCAGTCTGCTGGTCCTTCTGTCTTCTTCATTCTTCCAAATGCTACTCCAAAATTGTGTTCAGTCACTCACCTTTGCTGTATCCCATGCTCTTGCCACAGTTCCCACCCACCGTAGCTTATCTGCTGCTCCAGTCCACCTGCCAGTTGTACCCAGGACATTTACCCACCAGTGTAGCCTGTCCTCTGCTTCCCCACTGCTGCTGGCATTTCCTGCTGGCATTCCCACTCTTCAATATTCAGTCAGCATGCCCATTACATTCATATCCCGATACCCAGGCACTGCTGGTTGCTGGTGTTTTTGTTTTGTGCAGTCACTGGGAAGGTATAGAGGACACAGGGAAATCCTTTATAATGTTTTGCCTTTTAAGGGGAAAATAATGTCTTATATAGCAGTGGTTCCCAACCTTGGATAAACTGGGTGTTTGCGGATTGCAACTCCCAGAAACCCCAGACAGCACAGACGGGTAGTAGCAAATGCCTTTGGGAGTTGCAGTCCAAGAACTGTATTTGCCTAAGATTGGGGCCCTCTGGTATGAAGTGTTCATACTGACTGTAAACGAGTTCCAGCTACCCAGATATTCCAATTTTTAAAAAAATGCTGGAATTCTAAATCTGAATGGCTGTAATTCTGAACTCTACATCTGAATGTTGATGCTAGTACACATCCCTGCTTGATTCCTCTCTTGTTTTTCTTTTCCAAAGGAAGTATGCATATTGTTTGTTTCAGTGGGAACAAACGTTCAGTGTGAAAATACAAATAATATATACAGGTACTAGTGAATATAGCAACTTGAATTTGAAATGGTTATTGTTGTTTCCATGTAATATAGATTGAGTTACTATTTGTTATTTGCTAGAATCTTGATAAGTTATCTTTAGTTGGCTCAATTCAAGGAATGCTGATATGTTTTTTTGAAGAATGTGTAGTGAGTCAGTCCTTGTTTTCTACTTTGCAGGATGTTTGACGTTGGGGGCCAGCGTTCGGAAAGGAAAAAATGGATTCATTGTTTTGAAGGTGTTACAGCCATAATTTTTTGTGTGGCACTCAGTGATTATGACTTGGTCCTTGCTGAAGATGAGGAAATGGCAAGTAAACCTTTTTTGAAAATATAAAACAGTTGTAAAGATTTTTTTCAAAAAATTAATCCTTAATTCACTGCTTTCCTAGCAATGCATCATTTTAGTTCATCTAGAAGGCTATACTTAGAAAATATTGATGGAAGAAACCACTCATGCAGTGGTAGTTGTGTAAAGAATGTTTCCCTTTACAATGGTGTCAATTAAATGACTGATTTATCAACCAGTTGTGCATCCAGTACTATAGATACTGTACACACTTTTCCCCCCAGATAGGAAGTGGCCTATTATCTTTTTATTAAATAGTAAAAGAGTGTTTGAACAAGCTAATTCAACTATTAAATAACTGTTAAATAAATGATAGCTTAATGTTTTTATTTTCCGTATGTAAATAGGTTGTAGATTGTAGATGTATCTTGTACACTTGGGGGGGAAAAGGTCTGCAATTTTGAAGGGAAAGATTGACTCCTGTAGCATCTTAAGCATAAATAAAATTATTACAGCATGGCCTTTCTTCTACTGTAGCCTGCTGGTATATTACAGAATGGGCTATCTTCCAGAGAACTTGATGCTATAATATTTTTAGGATTTAAGTTGCCTCAGGGCTCTAAACTGATAATCACAGTTAGGAATTGAGTGAAGGAATGCACCAAATTGTCAGGTATATGTCTTGTTTACTCTTCCTTCACTCTTACCTATCTGGCTAATTGAGTTGCAGTCTACTTTTTCTCCTACCAGTTACAAAAGAATCCTAAAACAACTACAAAGTGGAATATAGATAATCAGAGTTAAACAGTTAATAATGCAAAGTTAAGTTATTGAATTACATATAAAATTTAATCTTCTGGAAAATGTACATACTTTGCAAATTGTAGATGCTATTTATTTGTCCAACAGTAAATTGTGTCCTTTAGGATTTAGGGAAAATGAGGTCGGTTTTATTTGTTCTGCTTCCAGTTGAGCCATCAGCAGATTAGAAAATAATCTTTAGAAATAAAAGGAAGCAATGATTGTATAATACAATAAGGAAACTTTATTTGGATGCTATGTCATTGACAAAGTGTAGTTTTATTTGTTTCTGCACTATACGGTTGCTTCTATAACACAGCAAACCCTTCCTTGGTAATTTACATCACTAACCATGAATAAAACCAGAAAACAATACAGTAGCACCCCCTCCCCCCGTATCTGCTGTTTCACCATCTGCGGCTGCTGTGTGAAGGACCGATGATAGGTTACACAGTATTGATTGTTCAAACCCTGTTCTAGGGTTAGCTCTAGTCTAAGGCATGTGCACATGGACCTCCTCCCCCTATACAGGGCTTTCCTCCTTCTGTGCACCTGTTGTGGCTGTTGTTTGGTTGTGATTGAACCCAGGTGTGCGTACACACAGGACAGAACCCCACACAGTGGGGATGAAAATTAAAGTGTGCGTTGGTATCATCAGAGGCAAACACAGTTTCACCTCCCACTCCAGAGGGGGATTTTTTTTATTGCTTCGGATTTATGGAATCAAAATGAAGTCCTGTTGGTATTGATTGCTATCATCATCTCTTTCAACTGCAGAACAGAATGCATGAAAGCATGAAATTATTTGACAGCATCTGCAATAATAAATGGTTTACAGATACTTCTATTATCCTCTTCTTAAATAAGAAGGATCTCTTTGAAGAAAAAATCAAAAGAAGCCCTCTTACTATTTGTTACCCGGAGTATCCAGGTATTTACATTTAAATGCTGAATAAAACAACACGGAGATGGAAGAATAGAAACAGCTTGATATGAAATCACTGTGTATGATAGATTTTTTTAAAAGTAACAGTTATTGTCTAGTAATGTTTGGCACTGTGTTTCAGACACATTGACTGTACAGCTTAATTGATCTGCTGTGACCTATAATGTTAGTATGGCCATTTAGCAATTGGTTTAGTTTTATTATCAGATTAAGTAAATCCTATGTGTGACAAATATCCCAAAAGCAAATGATGATTGATGGTACTAGGTGCCTCTAAGAAAGATGCATAGAACCAGCAGGAATGTACTCCCTCATCTAGCTTCCCTCTGAGCTCTTTTGCCCACAGTAGGCTTATTAATTCAGGGGAATATATGTAGGTGTTGACCCACCAAATCCCCACTAATTCAGTAAGCCTGCTTGTGCCTACTGAGTTTTACAGGATTTTTGCTCACTAATGTGTGTTAAGAAACATAGTAGCTTCACTACTACTTCTTAAAATAGTTCCAGACAAAAACGACTTCACCGTCTGCATTGAATGACAGTGAGTCCTAAAATGTCTTGTAACCCGTGTTTGACCAGATTCACCCCAAACCCACTGCCACTCTAGTCATACTATATGCAAGTGTTTTATTGCCCTACGTTACTGAGAAACCCAAGGAAACAATGTTCTGTCCCCAGATAGAGGGTACTTCAAAGTGATAATGTCAGTCATCCGGGTCATCTCCCTGCCCCACTGGTGAACTAGAGTTTCAACAAAATCAGCAGTTGTTGTTCAGTCGTTCAGTCATGTCCGACTCTTCGTGACCCCATGGACCAGAGCTCGCCAGGCCTTCCTGACTTCCACTGCCAATCAGCAGTTCTGGTAACTGAAAAAAGTCATCCAGGGATTCAGAATTTTTCTGATTCATTAATATTTGAAGGTGCAACATTAAAATGGGTTCATTAGATTCTTAGAAAATAAAATATACAGTATTAGTTAGAGATCTGCCCATTATAATGGAAACTCTAATAGATAATGACCAGTCTTTATTAGTTGGTGATATCTCAAACCTATATAACAACAACTGTTTTGGGAAAAGGAAAGCACAAATAGCACAAAGAGCTACTGTATTTTTCATGTATAAGACTGTATTTTTTATTAAATCTGTTAGACAAAAAATTTAGGGTCATCTTATACATGGAAGTAAGCCAATGAGAGAACCTCACAGTAAAGAAACTGTTATTTTGGGCCTGAAAATTGGGGGTCATCTTATACATGGGGGTGTCGACAGAAACATACGGCGTATTCCAATATTATTATGTGAAATTGTGAATTAGGTACAGTAGCTCTTTTGATTATCTCTACCACATTTTTTTAGAAAACATGAATGCCTATCCATAAACAGGACAGGATCTTTTTTAAAATGAGCTTCCTGGGAAAATCCTGGGGAGTACTTCAAATCTTCAAAGGCAGAAAAGGGAAGATTAGTTGTTAGCATTTTTAGAAGCCATGTACTTCAAAGTTTTTATTCAGAATATTAATTTTGTGCATTTTACCATTTTTCTTTCAGGGTCAAATACATATGAAGAGGCAGCTGCATATATTCAGTGTCAATTTGAGGACCTGAACAAGCGAAAAGATACAAAGGAAATTTATACTCATTTCACATGTGCCACAGATACTAAGAATGTACAATTTGTCTTTGACGCTGTGACTGATGTTATCATAAAAAATAACCTGAAAGACTGCGGTTTATTCTAAATACTTGCATCAAGTTGTAGATTACTTTTAAATTAACCAAATGAGTTAGCCACATTTTTTTTACAAAAAGATCATTGATATGTTTGAGTTTGTTCTTATTTACATAACTTGACTTTTCTTGTCCTGGGCTAGGTTGTATAGCCATTTCACATATGGTATATGGTAACAGAAGCAAAATAATGGCCAGATCAATATAATACTTCATCCTTTAAGCAATTTTATTTATGTTTATTATATAGGTCTAAATGCTACTAGCCAGCAGTGAAAACATACCAATTTTGCTTGTGAGTTGTATGTGTTTTGTTAATAGAAACTTTGAGCATAATATTTTAATAATATGATGTATCATGTAGAGTTCCATGTTTTAAAAAATATTGTTTCTGTAGGACAAATTTCATTTTTAAACTATTTTTGATTTTACATTATTTAAATAGATATTTTAAACATACATTTCTGTAGGAATGTTTTTCATTACATTTTGTTTATAGATCTGTAATTAGGAGGGAAGAGTTTTTATTATATAAAGGATTCTTTAGACTTGCTCAGGATTAAATGGGAAATGTCTCTAAATTTTCCAAGTTTGTTTTTCTCGAACTTTAGGGAATCCCTTTCAGATATTTAATGGAACATCAAACAAACATCTCTCCTTGTATTTTTCTTTGCCAGGCTTTAGAACCTGGAACCTGTCTGTGTAATCCAGCATTATAGAAGCAATGGGAAAATGTATTCCCTGTACAATTATAGCAGAAAATTGAACATTGGGAGCACAATGCCTTTCGCTGGATTATTTTGTTGCTGGGTAATATTTATTTGGAGTGCCTTTTTGTTAGCTTGTAAGTATCTCTGATGTGATTTACTAAAAAAATGCCCTAGAATCAAAGTGTGGAGAGAATTTTAGACTTTCTGCACTTTCACCAGGTTTGACTTTCCTTGCCTTGTCTCAGGAGATTGGCTGTTAGTCTTACCTGTGTTCCATTAAGTAATTATGTTGTCTTTAAACATGAAAAGGCAGAAATAATCTTGGGAATGGATTTATGCCAGAATAATTTAATGCAAGTACAGCTGTTGGGCTCTAGAAACACCATTCACATATGCAACGTAATTCAGTTCGTAAGTGGAAGATAATACGTGGCAGATCTCTTTCTGCTGGCTCCCCTCTGGATAGCCCCTGACTTTCACAGTGAGTTTCAAGTGACATTTGTGCTGTTTTGAGCGTAAATCTGGCGTATGTAGAACAGTAGACATGGAGCTCTGGATTTTGGCCTATGGAGATTCCATGGGGCTTTCCTCATCAGTAACTCCAATTCTTGAGAAGATACACTATTTTCCATATACTTGCTTCTTCAGGAACAAGAGCTTCTGTTGCAAGAAAATGCAGCATGTATGAATCCTACAGTTATGTAAAATCACTTTGACCCCCCATTTCTAAACATTTACAAGCATAAAATAAGCGACTTTGTAAATAGTTATTGGCGTGGCTTTCCATTCTGTTGTCTAAAATCATACAAAACCAAGTCACAAATGCTATTTTTTGTTAGTGTGTTGCTGGATTTCTAAAGAAATATGTGTTAGTAGTCTGTTTGCTGTTTTTCCAAAGATTCCCCCCCCCAAAAAAATTTTTTTTTACTGAAACAAGCTGTTTGGTGTTATGTATGACTGAACATTTCTAAACATAACTAAGTTCCCCAGTATTTCTGAATCTAAATGGTCCAGTTACCATTTGATAATACAGTATCCTTCAATAATTAACTTCCTTATCCACATTTGATTCTGAGACATCATCAGTATTAATATCATTTGCATCCTGCCTTTCCTTCAAGAAAGTAAAGTCAGTTGGCAAAAGGACCCAGGAAAAGTAATCTTTTTAGTAAAGGAAAAATAGATATTGGGTGAATAAGCATAAACTAGATTTCATTTTAAAGTCTGGGAAATAGTTTTGCATTCATGTTTTGGAACACTTAGACTCGTGTAGCACAGTGCTAAAGTCATGTCAACAGTTGTATTTGGAAGTACTTGTATCTATATTGTTGCATTAGCTTTTGTACATTATTGGAATTTTTTAAATCAAGAAATTTAAATTACAAGGAGATTTCAATCAAATTTATTTGTGCCTTGTCTTGAAAGAAATATTTTTTCATTAAACACGACTGATTGAAAACCTTCTGTAACCATAAGTGAAATGCAGAGATAATAAAGAGTAAGTTCAACTTGTATGGAGATGCAAAAACAGTCTTGTAATAATTGCTTTGATGAGTTCATAATCTCACTAATCAATATTTCCTGCCCCTTATCACTACTTGTGTTCAGTATCAAACATCACACAAAATGGTATATCCTCACATTTATTTATTTTCCAGGCAAGATGAAAAAATGCCAGGTAGTTTCTTAGTTGAGGCCCAGAGCTGAGATGTTGTGAAGCTGCATCTGAAGTAATGGGTGGTGTTTTTATTGCCCCAGTCCTTCAAAAAGTGTGTTACAGATCATGTACACACTTTCACACCCCCTCTCCATGCACACTTTGAGGCTAATGGCCCCTTATTAGCCATGGAAGGGGGAGGGTTGGTGGCGAAGACCTATGCATTTCAATTGGGGCCTGTGATAAAATTTATAAAAATCCACTAGGTGTAGCCAATTGGATCAAATAAAAAGGAAAGAAATTACCACAGTGGTTGCAGTCTTCTTGTGCCTCTGTTGATGGCCCATTTGCCTCCTCGGTATGTATGGGGGGAGCGGCTCATTCTTGGTATCACAATATTTCCAATTGAAATAAAACAAGTTGGGGAGCCATGTAGCCAATACAGAAACCAAATACAGAAGTAGAACAGGTGGTACCTTTAGGCTACTATGTCTGAAGATTCTCAGTCATCCAGGTGAGCTTATCTGGAAGTTGAGTCATGGCTACTGGACTTCTTTTTGAGAGAAAGAAACGTTTCGCTGCTCATCCAAACAGCTTCATCAGTCTGAATGCAGCTAGCGTGAGTCCTCCATCTTATAGTCAGTCAGCTTTGACCTCTTGTCACCCTGGTCTGAATTAGGCTCATAAGATGAACAATGGCCTGAATTGGCTTGTTAGGGAGACAATAGTATCCACAGCCTTAAGGTGAACAATGGCCTAAGGTGCTGAAACGTATTAAGAATGGGTCGTTAGCTATGGCCTTGGTGGTGAAGGCTTTTCGATTTGTATGGGTGCTTTGGAAAGCACACCCTGATAAGTAGCAGACTATGCCTGCTTTTACGGACTTCCCAAGATCCACAAGCAAGGAATTCCCCTCAGACCTATTGTCAGCAGTATAAATTCAGTGACTTACAACATCGCAAAATACCTGGCAACTATCCTAGCCCCACTAATTGGACTAACGGACCACCACGTACACAATTCAGAGGAGTTTGTTTCTAAAGTCAGGGAGCAGAAACTGGATACAGATGAAACCATGGTATCCTTTGATGTTACATCTCTCTTTACCAGCATCCCCACCACCGATGCCCTAACAACGGTAAGGAGAAGACTAAGAAGACAGCACCCTCACCTCCAGAAGCCGCCTCAACCCAGACCAGATATGCCTGCTGGACCTGTGTCTGAACACCACATATTTCATGTACAGAGGGGACTTCTACAGACAGAAGCATGGTTGTGCCATGGGTTCCTGTGTCACCAATTGTTGCGAAACTATACATGGAAGAAGTGGAGAAGAAGGCACTCAACACCTTCCCAGGGACAACAACATCCCACTGGTTTAGGTATGTAGATGATATCTGGGTGAAAATCAAGACTCAGGAAGTACAGGCCTTTACAGACAACATCAATGTGGTGGACCCTAATATTAGGTTCACTAGGGTAGACACCCAAGACAACAGGCTGGCTTTTCTGGATTGTGCAGTCATCATCAGACCTGACCGTGGCCTGGGAGTAGAAGTTTACAGGAAACCCACCCAGACAGATCAATACTTACTGTTTGACTCCCACCATCCATTACAGCACAAACTAGGAGTCATCAGGACCCAAACCACAGAGCAGAGAGCATCCCCACCTCCACAGAAGCCAAGAAGAAGGAAGACAGGCACCTGAAGACAGCACTTAAGGCCTGTGGATATCCAAAGTGGGCCTTCAACAAAGCAGTGGGCCATCCCAGAAGAACAAGGGATCAGTCTGAGACCCAGACCCGACGGAAGAACCTGGTCATTCCTTACATGGCTGGAGTGTCGGAGAAGCTTAAAAGGATTTTTGGCAATCACCACATCCCTGTTTATTTCATACCCACAAACATACTAAGGCAGAGACTTGTCCACCCAAATGATCTGATACCAAAACATAAAAGGAGCAATATAGTATATGCGGTCCAATGCAGTGAGGAGTGTTCAGACCTCTACGTTGAAGAAACTAAACAGCCATTAAACAGAAGAATGGCCCAACATAGGAGAGGTAACAGCTCAGGACCAGAATCAGCAGTACACCTCCATTTGAAGGACAAAGGGCACTCTTTCAAATATGAGGATGTACACATATTAGATAAACAAGATAGGTGGTTTGAGAGAGGAGTAAGGGAAGCCATTCATGTGAGCATCGAAACCCCCCTCCCTCAACAGAGGTGGCGGCCTCAGGCATAGTCTATCTGCTACTTATGAGGGTGTGTTTTCCAAAGTACCCAGACAAATCAAAAAGCCTTCACCACCAAGGCCATAGGTAACGACCCATTCTTGATAGGTTTTAGCACCTTAGGCCATTGTTCATCTTATGAGCCTAATTCAGACCAGGGTGACAAGAGGTCAAAGCTGACTGACTATAAGATGGAGGACTCGCACTAGCTGTATTCAGACTGATGAACCTGTTTAGATGAGCAGTGAAATGTTTGTATCTCTCAAAAAGAAGTCCAGTAGCCATGACTCAATTTCCAGACTTTAGGCTACTAGTAAAATAACAAAAAAGGCAAATGGGCCATCAAGGGAGGCAGAACAAGACTGCAGGTAATTTCCCTGGCCAAGAAGGGGCAATTAGCCTGAAAGTGCCGCTTTGAGAGGTGGTGTGAAAGTGTGTACGTGATCTGTGCCACCAGGGGGGAGGAAGAGGGAGACGTCACTGCACAAAGGACGATGCCTCGCTCTCCCCTCCCCTCCCTCCACTCTGCTAGCAACTCGGCTGATTACGAGACAGCAGTGTGCTGATCATCTGGCCAGCAGGGGTGAAGCGGGGGGCCACGCTGGCCCTTGAAGTGCCCCGCTTGGCTGAGGCAGTGGGCTGGCCCCAGAATTTTGCTGGGACATTGGTGGTCCTTGGGATGCAGGAGGGTGGGGTGGAGAACTTATCCCCTCACTTTTTAAATTGATGGCCGGTGGGCTACTTTTGAACCCTTCACAGGCTACCGGTAGCCCGCGGTTCACCTGTTGTGCTGGCCTGAAATATGTCATGTTTCACGGTAACAATTGCATTCTTTTCCCAAGAGAAAACTCCACAACTAGCTGTAAAAATGCTGCTTTTAAATGCTGGCTCCACATTTGATATGTTTGGTAGAGTACACAGCACCCCGTCTTCCACACACACACCTGAGCCCTGAGCAAACCCCAAAAGCAATTAATAAAAATTGCAACTATTTCACAGTTCAATTGTGCATGTAGGTGATAATGTCCATTTTGAAAATTTTGAAGCTCTGGGAAAAATGGATTTTATTTTATTTTTTGGAAAAAAGGTGGGGAAAATGCTACATTAGTACCCCCCCTTTACTGCTTGAAAGTCATTCTGTTACCTAGCTACCTCAAAGATCAAATATTACAGTGTGAATCGACTTGGGTGTTAAGGTCATCAGGAGAGGCCCTTCTCTCCATCCCACCACCCTCACAGGTACTGTACGTCTTGTGGGAACCCATGAAAGGGCCTTCTCGGCTGCTGTGCCCAGACACTGGAACTCCCTCCAATTAGAAGCCAGGAACAGGCAAAGACCTTTCTCTTCAGGCAAGCTTCACCTGAATGATGGTCTACCTATTATGTGTCTTTTATATGAATCTACAGGATCACATAAACTTTGTGTTTATAACTACTTAAAACCTTATGGGTTTACATTCACACTATGTTTTCAATGTTAGCTTCCATCACTCATAACGTACATGGAATTTCACAGCTGTGGGCAGGAGTGCATTTGCACAATTAAATGTGTGTATGCCAGTTACACACGTTTCTTGAGAAACCTGCTCTGGCCACTGTGACACATGCCCTAGTGACCTCCCGGCTGGACTATTGTAATGCATTCTATGTGGGGCTACTGATGAAAAGTCTCAGGAAACTTCAACACATCCAGAAAGCAGCAGCCAGATTGCTGACTGTGGCGGGTTACAGAGATCACTTTTCTCCCCGACAAAGCAGCACCATTGGCTGCCCATCACCTACCGGGCACAATTCAAGGTGCTCACCTTAACCTACAAAGCACAAAAAAGCCTGGGTCCTAGCTACCTCAAAGATTGAATCTTGCAGTATGAACCGTCTCGTGTGCTAAGGTCATCAGGAGAGGCCTTTCTCTCCATCCCACCACCTTCACAGGTGTGTCTCACAAGAACACATGAAAGGGCCTTCTCTGTTGCTCCCAGACTTTGGAACTCCCTCCCACTGGAGGCCAGAACTGCCTCATCTGTGCTGTCTTTCTGAAAGCCGGCAAAGACCTTCCTCTTCAGGCAAGCTTTCCCTGAATGAGGGACTACCTACTATGTGACTTTATATGGCTTATCATACATGATTGCATTGACTGATTTCATAAGAATACCAGTGTTTTCCATGTTACTTTCTAACCCTCATAATGGATTTTCTTTTCTTTTTGCATGCTCTTTATAGTTCTACTGTTACCTTTTAATGTTCTAAGATGCCTCTTCTAATTCCCTATTTTTGACTTGAATATGTCTTAAATGTTGTGGGCTGCATATTGTCCCTCATTACTGTAAGCCGGCTGGATCCTTTTCCAAGGAGAAAGGTGGGGTATAAATATTCAAAATAAATAAATAAATACCTTTGTTTGAGTTCGTTCTGAGACGCCTAAAGCTGTGGTTCCAGTTTTTGCAGGGTGCTAGAAAGTGACTTGATCTAGACCAGTGATGGCGAACCTATGGCACGGGTGCCAAAGGTGGCACTCAGAGCCCTTTCTGTGGGCCCCCGACATCGCCCTTTCATAGCCACCTGTATACACGTTAAATTACTGTATTGGCACTTTGCAAAAAAATAGTGGGCTTTGAATTGCAGTTTGGGCACTCGGTCTCTAAAAGGTTCGCCATCACTGATCTAGACCATGTGAATAAATATGTCATTTGAGCATCCAATGAGAGCAGAAATGGCTTATACTGGATTGCCTAATAGAGCTATCAAATATGTACTGCTGCCATAACCTCCGCAGAAACCCATAAATGGGATCTGACAATGCTGCTTGTATGGTGCAGTTGAGTCTACAAGTGACTGCATCATTGAGTAGCTACCCCGGGGCACTCCTTTTTACAGGGAAGAGTCCACGGTTACTTATTATTTCTTTAGGGTGTCACTCTTTTGGGACACATTGAACTTGTATGTTGAAATATACAGACCTGATTCTTCAACAGTAGTTACTCTATACTCTGTGCCTCAAGTAGGCAACCATCTCTCAATAAATGTCATGAATGGCTGTTCTCTGTTCCATATGCATGCCTACTCATTTATTTATTTTCACCCAATTACTTGATTACCCCTATGCAACTCTTTCCATAGGTAATGCAACACGGACTCTTTGACTCCAGTAAGAAAACGCATTCATATCAATGTACAGGTCAATTAATGATGAGGCTGCTGCTGGATGATGATTGTGCAAGTGGAAACAATGTTGAATTCCGTCTTGCATTTAGTCCAGAAGTACATTTTTTCCTGTTTCACACTTATTTATTTTCCCCTAGTGGACTGACACAGTAACGTGAGTCAATTGCTCACAGAAGTGACTTTGTTTTCCTTTCATGATGATGTAAAAGCACCAAATCAGACTTGCCTAGGTGGTGTTTCTGGCGATCATGTTTTGACCAAATCATCCTCGATAAGATGAGATTACATTAGATACGGAGAAATCAACAAAGAGAAATGGTGCCTTCAGCAGTCATGAAAGGCGACAAATGTTTACATAGACAGCTAAGCAGAGGTCCATTTTCTGAATGTGCCGATAATGGCACATTTGTATGTGCAATCCAAAGACACGCTGCTACTGGTTGAAATAGTTTGGATCCCTATAGATATCCTATCCATAGGCTGGAAGTAGGGTTGCATAAGCACAACATAATTTGCGTTAGAGGGTTGATGCTGTGGGATATTGGTTTCCATATTTAGAATTATTTTTCAGCCATAAGCATTCATTGTTTCTTCGGTGGTCTTAAGGGACACGAAATATTCACAATGGATTTAATGTGATGCTTTGAAGCCATTGTTCATGATAAATAATCATAAAAGGAATTGCTGGCTGTAGAAGCAGCCATTTGGTAAGTGTCTATGCAGTCATATAAATTATTTAGCAGTGGTCCAGTGAAAGTGCACTCAAAGATATTACTGAGAGTAGAGCCCAGACCAGAACTATGCAAACCATAATTTGAGTTTCACTGATTCTAGTGAAGTGATTACTATCTATCTCCCCTCCACTTTAAAAAAACTGACATCAATTATCACAATATAGTGTTGTTTTTCATTGTGAACGTTTCAGAATTTATATTAACTTCTCTTTTTTTATCCCCAGCCCTGAATCCTGACCCAATAGAGTACAGTAGGACCCCGGTATCCTCTGGGGATTGGTTCCAAGCCTTCCCGTGGATAATGAAAACTGTGGATAAGAGAGAACGCCTGCCCACCCACCCCTAAACTGCTGTTTCCTGACAGTAGCTTGCTTTATGACTGCTGTTTTGAGACAGTAGCTTGCTTTATGGCCACTGTTTGTGACAGTAGCTTGCTTTACATATGCCAGGCATGTCCAAACTTTTGGACCACAGCTCCCACAGTACTTTGCTATTGGAAATATAGGCTTGGAATTCTGGGAGTTGTGGTCCAAAACATCAAGAGGGCCAAAGTTTGGACATGCCTGACATATGCAATTTGTGACAACAGCTTGCTTTACAGGTTGCTTTGTGGTTGTTGAATTATTTAATTTTTTTCCTCTGCCAACTGTGGATAAGTGAAGCAGTGGATAATGAATCAGTGGATACGGGGGTCCTACTGTATAGTCTATTTGTACAATTTTACACATCTCTACCCAAAATGGATTCCCCTAAAATCTTAAGACTGCAAAACTTGGCAGATAAAATTGGTGAATATAAAAAGCTAAGAATGTGCAGTGACTATCTTTGCCCTGCCCTCAGTTGCATCCCAACTGAGCTACTTGAATGCAGTTCATCCAAACCTGAGGATTTGAATACATGTAAAGTAGTAAGTTACTCCTTGACTATTTGTTGATCAAACTCAACCCACAATCCTACCATTTTCCTTTGTATTCTACATTTGCCTGTAGCAGTACAGACTGTTTTGGGAGAAGACCAAGCTGAAATAGGAATTGAGCACTTCTGCATTTTCTTTGTCATCTGTTATCATTTTCACATCCCCATTGAATAGCTGAGCCACTGTTTCTTTTCTCAGTCTCTTGCTACACATGTACCCGAATAAGTTTTTGTTGTTGCTTTTAACATCTCTTGCAAACCTTAGTGCATTATCAGCTTCTGCCTTCCTAATGCCATCAACTGTAATTATTTGCTCTTTGTCTTTATTCTTCTTCTTTTGTAGCTTGGCCTTTCTTCCACCTTCTACATGTGTCTATTTTTGTTCTCAAGTCCTCTTTCAGCTTCTTGTGAAGCCATATTTGTCTTTTTTTGCTATCTCCCACTTTTTGATTTCTTGTTGAACTGTTTGTAGGTGTGCCTTTAGAATTGCAGGTTTTAGAAACTCCCACCCATCATGGACTCTCTGTTAGGATTTTCTGCCACAGGACCTTACCTATCATTGTCTGAGTTTACTAAAAGTAGCTTCCTCAAGTCCAGCTACATTCTAGTTTTATTTCTTTTGAAATCAAGACTGAAGTGGGACATGGTCACTTTCCCCCAGAGATCTCCTTGCTCCAACCTCTTCCAGGTTCAGCATAGCTACCTGGGTCTCCTTTGGCTTTCTGCAATCTGCATGCTTAGCTTTATTTATTTATTTTAGAGTAGTTTTACCCCACCTTTCTCCTTGGACCTAAGGACCTAAGGCAGCTTGTGCACCACCACCAAGCAACACATGCTTTGCTGATTCCAGGAAAAGGGTGATGGTGGAGTTTCATTCCACTTTCCTCCATGGATCTGTAAGACATTGCCACAACCAGGATCTGACAAGATTTGTGCAAATGAAGCTATGATTTGCCCTGGATAAAAATGTTAAGCCTTGACCTAAATTTCTTCTGATCTCCATCTTTTTTTATAAATACCCTTTAAAAGCTCACAGACATTAACCTGATTAGAAAGAGTTTTATCCAGGTGTGCCTAGCTGAACAATTGCATAAGCCAGTTAAGAATTGGTCTTTTATAACAAAAAAGCAGTCAGATCATCTAGACAATGGGGTGGAGGAGACCAGAGACCAGCATTGTCTACCTATAGAGATGCCTGCTGGTAACAATGCTCAAGGTTGTTTCTATAAACAAGACAACCTTTCTTCTGTACAACTGTGTTTCATGGTTAGGAAAAATTGATTGCTGTAGCATGCAAGAGGAAACTTTCAGTTTCTTTGGCAAACTTGGAGGGAAATTGTAGTGATGTCAGAGACTTAAAATGCATGGGTATGGGCATAAGAAGAAGTCTATTTTCTTTCCTACAGTCATGCATCAAACTATTACCAGGTAAAGTATTGGACTGTTTAGTTTGCAATCCCATGTTTTTAATTATGAAAATATACACGTGTTGGTTTGACTAGAGAGGAGGATGGACCACCAAAATAGCAGTTCATTGCAATTTGTTGACCTTGACAAACTACCAAATGGTGGCTCATTGTGATTCGTGGTTCATCAAGGTTGCCAAACCACGAACACCCCACCCCTGAACCATCAAACTGATGAATCAGCTCATCAGTTTTGGGGCTTTTCTTTTAGACAGCCCCTGGCTGTCTAAATTGAAAAAAACAAAACACCACCACCAAAACAATGCATCCCAGCCTTGCATTTATTGATGGGGCCATCCACCATAGCCAACTAGAACTTCTCTGCTGTGAGGCAGGTCCTTACACATAGGGCACCATTCTAGAGCTGACCACTAAAACACACACACACACACACACACACACACACACACACACACACACACACACACACACACACACACACACACACACACACACACACACACACACAAAACATTCCTCCCCCCCCCCCGCCGGACATTGAGTCATGGCAACTGGGTATATTTTTCTTGAAAAACTGAAATGTTTCACTGCTCACCCAAACAGCTTTGCCATTTGGTTTAGATGAGCAGCAAAATGTTTCAATCTCTCAAGAAAAAGAAGTCCCATTGCCATGACTCATCTTCCAGATAAACTCGCCTGATGATCTTGATAGACATTTTTTCTCTTGGGGGAGGGCCTTTGTTTGTTTGTTTTAGATAGCCACACATTGTCTTAAAAGGGGTGGGGTGGGGAAAGTCCTCCCCAGAGCCCAGCCTAGGCACTATCTATCCAATCAGCATACTGATGATAGATGAGGCTGTGCCTTTGCTCCTGGAAGGGATTTCCCTCCACACACATTTAATTCATCCCTTCATTCAGTTTCCCTCTCTACCTATGCCTCCTAGGAACAGCCCATCCACAGGGACAGCCTTCTATCCTTCTACAATGAAATGGGAAATGGTGGTCCATTTTGAATCTGAGGATATTGTAAAACCCTTGTGTGACTGGGGACAAAGGTCTGTGTTGAAAAGAAAAGTTATTTCCCAGGTGTGTGGACGTCATTTGAAGTTGATTCTAGGTTTAAATTTCCACTTAAGTCAAGAAGGCCTCTGGCACACTGGGGTGAGTCACTATCTCTCAGCCAAACCCAACCCAGCACATTTTTCTGAGGGTAAAATGAAGTTCCATCATAGCATCCCTGAACTGCTGAGAGCAGAAAAAGTGTGCTATTTATACGCTACCCCATAGCTATTCAAGTTTTCTGTGGGTAGTTTACATTAATCATGTAGATTACATTTCCCCCACCAAAGGGCCTTTTTACACGACCCCTAAGATCCACTGGTCCCTTAAATTCGGACCAGAGATCTTGAGGGTTTGTCGCTCTCCCTGCGTTCCCACCCCCTCCGCACTTCCTTGTTCTGTCTGCGTGAGGGGAGGGAGAAAAAAAGGGAGAAAAGAATGCACTCTTACCTCCGGAGTACCGGTGGAAGTTGCTCCGACCCCCCGTCACTTCCTGGTTCCTCTTAAAGGGGTGGGAGGCAAAACAACAACAACAAAAAGAAGCGAGGAGAGCCCGGCACTCTCCGCATCAAAATTTTTCACTCTCCCAGAGCAGGTACTTGAAAGGTACGCTGGGTCGTGCTTAGGTGGGCGTGGTCGCACTTAATTTTCTGTTAGCTCCAGAGCTGGTGGGGAAACATTTTTAAGCTCCGGAGCTGGGAGCCATTTGCAGCGGAGCTTAGGGGTCGTGTATAAACGCCCCAAGTGAGCTAGGTACTCCGTTGACCTATCTTGGAAGGATGGAAGGCTCAGTGGACACTGAGATGGCTCCCTGGGATCCTGAGCAAAGTTTTGGCTGCAGTTTAACCACTGTGCCACTAGGCTCTGTAGAGGAATTGTAGCATTAACGTGCTTGCCCCCAGCCCTTTCACAGGCTTTTGACAAATACCGCTTCTGATTTTTCTCTATCATTGCCTCCAACTAGCTTGTGTGTGTGTGTGTGTGTTGTGTGTCGTTACAGTTGTGACCGACTCTACGTGACTCCATGTCCATGGAGTTTTCTTGGCAGGAGTATTGGAGTGGCTTGCCAGTTCCTACTCCAGGCACCTACAGCACCTGGTATTCCCTGGTGGTCGCCCATCCAAGTACTAACCAGGGCCGACCCTGCTTAGCTTCCGAAATCAAGTGAGATTGGATGTGCTTAGCTTATCTGGCAAATTAAAGCCTTCAAACTGTTTTTAGGTTGACTAAAAATAAAAGAAGTTTATTGGTTACAAAGTAGAATCAAAATCATCAATGGTAATGTGGTGAAGTATAAACAAAAAGAATACAGTTCAAACCCACTTAAGTTTGATTACTAATAAAGCTGAATATATGCACACCCAGCTCCTAAGTTTATGAACTCTAAACACTTAGTTTTCTTCATAGACACTCTAAAAATCCTATATTTTCTTTAGCTCTATCTGTTTTTCTCTTAGACTGCAAGTGTAGTTCTTTCTGTCAGCCCCATCTGTCCTTTAGCCCTATCTGACTAAACTGGTGCTGAACAGTCCCTTAAATCCTCTCAGGACGCACCCCGGACTCTCTCATTGATTTACACACCCACCAATCAGCACAGACACCTCTCATGCACACTCCGGTCTGTTCAGAAGGAACACAAAGCAGGTAGACTGCATTGTCAATCATATTGACAAGAAACAATGACCAGCTCATGCTCTGACTTTTTTTTTGTATTTTTCATTCCACTTGTATTTTTGGAAGACTTGTTTTTAAAAGCAAAGTCCATGCCATGCTTGTGGCATTGCAGTGTGGCAGGTTCTAAGGAAGCTTTGATCCTACCTCTCCTATCAACTTCACCCACTGTGGCCTTGTTTATGGAACTGTGAGAATTCCAGTCCAAAAACACTTGGATGTCAAGGTTTCTGCTCAAAGTCTAATAGATGTTTCTGTTGCACTGGCATTTTCTCCCTTCTTCCTTTCTAATTAAAAGGACAGAAGCCTGCATGAAGCTATGTTCTGAGGCACATTCTACATATTCATTTTAAAAGGGGGGGTGAAGTTAATTTCTGCCACAATAGGCTTGTTATGAGAAGTTTGTTTTTGTTCAAAGAATGTAACTTGGAAATTTTAAAGTAGGCTACTATGCCAGGAGAGAGAGAGAGAGAGAGAGAGAGAGAGAGAGAGAGAGAGAGAGAGAGAGAGAGAGAGAGAGAGAGAGAGAGAGAGAGAGAGAGAAACATAGTTGCCACAGAAACAGCACCGATGCTGAATGGCTGCAACATATGCAAAATATTGAATATCCTCAGCTCCTACTGCAATGAATCTACTAAGGATGGGCAGGAAATGAAAAACGAAATGCTGTTTCGTTGTTTCATTACATAATGAAACAAAATGAAATGAAATGAGGAAGGAGCATTTCATTATAGATGAAACAAAACAGTCATTTTTGAATTGAAATGAACCATTTCGTTCCATCGTTTTCAGAGGGCTCCTGCCGAGCTGTCAATGACTGAACCCCTTTAAACCTGGCCCTGGTGCCGACGGGTGATCACGCTGATTGCGCTGATCACCACGTGATTGTGCTCCTGACTGGTGATCGTGCTGATCGTGCTGATCACCACCAGTTCTGTGTGATTGCGCTGCCTACCCGACTGTTTTCTGAGGGCAGTGCGATCACCGGAACTGCCCTCCCCACCATTTTCTGAGGGCTCCTGCTGAGCTGTCAATGGCTGGACCCCTTTAAATCTGGCCTAGTCGGTACCAGGTGACCCCCCTGGTGCCGACTGGGCCAGTTTTAAAAGGGGTCCAGCCAATAACAGCTCAGCAGGAGCCCTTTGAATTTTTTTTTAAAATTGTAAGAAATTAAATGAAACAAAACGGGGGTGAGCACGAATTGAAATGAAATGAAACTTTATTTTTCCAATTCATGCCCATCCCTAGAATCTATTACTTGGATTTTTTTAAAAAATGTTAATGCTACATCCATTGTAGAGAAACATATTGTTATCTTTGTGACTCATATCCCATTTCTCCAGTTTTATGGGCTAAAGGGGGCCTAAGGCTTTCTCTTCCCTTTTCGTTTTTGTTTTGACAAAGCAGGTTGCATACACTGTCCATGAACCACATCACGAACCAACCCAGTTGGTGTTTTTTTCCAGCTCATAGTTTGGTTCGTGCCCATCTCTAGTCACCCTTAATTCTTTACAGCACTGTGGAAAACCTCCAGACGTCCAAGGGCCACACAACACTACCTCTCGACCTTGAAGAGCTGTACTCATGACCCCCCCCCCATTTTCCTTTCATTGAAGAATAGAGTTTTATTGAAAAATACCCTCTTGCATCCTCTAGTGGCCAAAACATTTTAGTTTTTTCTTTTCTTTTTAACAGGTATAGGGTGGTTGAGGCTACACAAAAAAGTGTAGCAAAAGTGCCCTCCGTGTTACCTGGAGGGCACAACAGGACATTTTGAAGGGAAAAGCGTAAAAAGGGGGTGGATCTGTGGAGCTGATGAAGGCTCATAAGAGTACTAGATACTACATTTGGGATCCAGAGAGCAGCATGCAGCTCAGGGTTCAAATGTTGCCCACCCTTGCTTTATACCAGTCCAAAACATCTCTAATAAAAGAGTCCACATCACTTCAACAATCACAAGCTCAGCACTGGGCCTCTGCGCTCTACTAGGACAAATACCAAACGGTCGTTCTGCAGATCCAACCATCCCTCATCACTAGTGATACTGGCTAGGAGAATCAAGGGGGAGCTGCAGCCCCAACTGTTATCCCAGGATCACATGTTGCCTTGTGGTGTTGCATACCCTTCTGCTACTTGTGGCAGTTGTATTTGAAAATGTGCAGGCCAAGTGCAGGGGGCTCAAAAGGATTCTCCCTCTTCATTTGCATGATTGAGAACCCCTCCCTCAGCCATGCAAATTAAAGCCACCAACTGTCCTCACCTCATAATTTATTTATTTATTTATTTATTTATTTATTTATTTATTTATTTATTTATTTATTGAATTTATACCCCATCCACTGGGCAGCTTACACAATGCTGAAAATCAGCAATAAAACACAAGTAGAACAATCAAATAAATTATCGACAACAGACAGCAAAATAAAGCAACTTTGGCACCCTGGAATAAAATTCAAAATGCTCCAGATAGTGTAATTGAGCAGACCGATGGTGGGAAGGGGGGAAAACAAACAAACAAACAAAAAACCTAAACTAAATTGCCAAAGGCCTCACCAAAAAGCAAAGTTTTTAACACTCGGCGAAAGGCCAGCAGGGACTCTGCAGAGCGCACATCACTTGGGAGGCTGTTCCATAGAGAGGGGCCGGCCACCGAGAAGGCCCAGTTACGGGTGAAGGTTTTCCGGGCCTCTCTCGGGGTGGCAACCCGAAGTGTGCATGCTCGCAACTGCTGGACTGGGCGGGCCGAGGTTGAGCACTGGACGATCCACTCTGACAGGTAGTACGGGCCCAAGCCATGGAAGGGTTTATAAACTAAATCCAGGACCTTGAAACTAATCCGGGATGCAATGGGCAACCAATGCAGACGAGCCAGGACCGGGCTGATGTGGTCATGACGACGCACACCCGCCACCAGCCTGGCTGCCGCATTTTGCAAACGCCGGAGGAGAGTCAAGGGCAATGCCATGTAAAGAGCGTTGCAGTAGTCCAACCTCGAGATCACCAGTGCTTGCACCACTCTTCTAAGAGAGTCCCCATCTAGATATGGGTGGATCTGGGTGATTTGACGGAGATGATAAGAGGCGGTTCTGGTCACGTCAGCCACATGGGCCTCCAAGGTAAGCGCCGGATCCAGTACCACACCCAGATTCCGAACCCTATCTGCCAGCTGGAAAGAAACTCCCTCCAGACTGGGGAGAGGGCCTGCATACCCAGATGGAGAGGCTCCAAAGAACATCACCTCTGTCTTCTCGGGGTTGAGCTTGCGCCTGTTGGCCCTGGTCCATGCCAAGACCGCGTCCAGGCACAGGTCGAGAGTCTGGACAGCTTCTACTGCAGAGGTGGAAAAGGAGAGATAGAGCTGCATGTCATCAGCGTACTGATGACAGCAGACTCCAAATCTCCTAATGACCCCAGCCAGCGGCCTCACATAGATGTTAAACAGCATGGGGGAGAGAGACGAGCCCTGCGGAACCCCACAAGGGAGTATCCACATGGCCGACAACTCACCACCATGCTGCACATACTGGGGATGACCCTCCAAGAAGGATTGGAGCCAGCTGCGAGCAGTGCCTCCGATTCCCACCTCAGAGAGCCGGTCCAGTAAGATACTGTGGTCGATGGTATCGAAGGCTGCTGAAAAATCCAGGAGAACCAACAGGGTAGAGCAACCCCTGTCAGCCACCCGGATTAGGTCATCTTGCAGGGCGACCAAAGCTGCCTCAGTCCCCTGGCCTGGCCTGAACCCAGATTGGCACGGGTCAAGGCACTGCTGTTCCTCCAGAAAAGACTGGACCCGGATCGCGGCCACCCTCTCGATGACCTTGCCCATGAACGGGACATTGGCTATCGGACGATAGTTGGCCAATTGGTCCGATGCCAGGCCAGGTTTTTTAAGAATGGGCTTTACCACCGTCTCCTTCAGATGAGAGGGAAAAAACCCCTCGCTGAAGGAGGCGGTGGCGATGGCAGATGCTCATTCAGGCATACTCCCGCCGGCAGTTTTTATCAGCCATGCAGGGCAAGGGTCGAAGGGGGTGGCCGCGGGCCGGCAGTGGGCAATAGCCCTGGAGGCCTCCAAAGAGGAAACAGGCCCAAGCTCATCCAAACGAGGAGAGCGAGGCGGTGCAGCAACTGGGGATGGCGGGGAAGGGCTAGTGCAACCGGAGTCAAAGCCAGCCTGGATGGCCTCTATCTTAGATCGAAAAAAGACCGCGAAATTCTCACTACTGAACTCAGTAGGAGGAGGCCTAACCACATTAGGATTGGTGAGGTCCCGAACCACCCGGAAGAGCTCCGTCTGGCGGTTCGAGGCCTCACAAATTCTCAGGGAGTAATAGGATGACTTAGCCTCCCTGATCGCTCGAGAATAGCGTCTAGTCTGGATCATAACCGTGGTCTTATTGATTACCGTCCGGCTTCTTCTCCAGCTGCTCTCCAGCCTTCTCCGTTCCTGCTTCATTGCTCTCAGCTCCGCCATGAACCATGGCGAAGGCCGAGCTCTGCATCGGAGAAGGCGCTTGGGGGCGATCCGGTCGACGGCGCGGGCAGCTGTTTCAAACCATTGGTCAGCCGCAGCCTCGGCCGGAGCATCAGTCAAGCCACCAGGGAGCTCCCCGAAGGCATCCCGAAACCGAGCAGGGTCCAGGAGCCTTTGGGGGTGGGCCAACACAGGAGGCCGAAGGTCCCCAAGGGGAGGGGCAGCAACCGACAGAGAAAAAAACAGCAGGTGGTGGTCTGACCATGCCACAGGCAGAGAACAAATGTCCCCTACCTCCAGATTGAAGTCCCCCGACATGGAGGTAAAGACCAAGTCTAGGGTATGCCCTGATCTGTGAGTGGGACATAGAACATGCTGGGAAAGGCTCATGGAGGTCATGGTCTCCATGAATTCCAGAGCTGCAACAGATAGCTCACCGCCGGCCTGCACATTGAAGTCCCCAACAACCAACAGGCGAGGGGACTTCAAAAGTGCAGCCGCAATGAACTCCGAGAGCTCTGGGAGGGATTGTACTGGGTTGCGGGGAGTGCGGTAACCCAGCACAATGCCAAATCTATCCCGCTGTCCCACCAACAGATGAAGGCATTCTAACCCCTGACTTACCAATCTTGAGGCCCTGCTGACATGAAGAGAGTCTCTGTAAATGATAAGCTTCAGTCATGCCTTCTTTTCCTTCTGTCCACTGGGAACATGGAAGTGTCCTTGTGAAGCCAAGCTAAAGCATGTTCCAGAGGCATGTAGCACAGCATGACATCTTAGGGCAGGCTCAGGGATTCAAATCCACTTGGCAAATCAATGCAACTGGGGGGGGGGGGAGAACAGCCATGTGATTCTTATTGAGCAATCAGATAACTCTGGATTATAGCTGCCAGGTCTCAGGGCACCCAATGGCATCTCAGGGAGTTACTCTGCTTCCTCAAGTCTTTAAGATGAGAAGAAACCCCTCAAGGAAAATTGTGCTGCAAGAAAAGTGTGTGTGTGTGTGTGTGTGTGTGTGTGTGTGTGTGTGTGTGTGTGTGTGTGTGTGTGTGTGTGTGTGTGTGTGTGTGTGTGAGAGAGAGAGAGAGAGAGAGAGAGAGAGAGTACGCGCGTGTGCATGCGCGCTTTAACACTTGAACCCCTTTTTGCATCTTTTTTCCAGGCCTTGGTATGAAAGTGCTGTGCTTGTGTAAGATTGGTCCACCAAAAAGCCAGGAACAAGGAGAGGTGACTGCACAGAGACCAACTGAATGCATGTGCTTGGGGCAACCATGCTATTTGATATAAGGCAGGGAGTGGAGCACCAGAGTCACAACTTCTAAGCCTTCCTGGTTCTTGGGAAACTCCTGGAGTATGTTATAGGTAAGAAAGTGTAAGATGTGAGAACAATGGCAACAGCTTAAGCTGCTGGTCCCTTTTTGTCCTGTGACCCTCAGTAGCTGGATTTCCTCTGGATTCAAAATTCTTTTGCCTAGAATCTAGGCATGTCCAAACTTCAGCCCTCCTGATGTTTTGGACCACAACTCCCAGAATTCTAAGCTTAGATTGCCACTGGCAAAGGACTGTGGGAGCTGAAGTCCAAAACATCTCAAGGGCCGAAGTTTGGACATGTAGATGCTAGTTTCCACAGTTAACAGGCCCCAAGGCAGCTCCACTGCTTCCAACTCTTCCCTGTGTGTTTGCTGTTATAGTCGTGACTGATTCTTCATGGCTCCATGTCCATGGAGTTTTCTTGGCAGGAATACTGGAGTGGCTTGCCAGTTCCTACTCCAGGCACCTACAGCACCTGGTATTCCCTGGTGGTCTCCCATCCAACTACTAACCAGGGCCGACCCTGCTTAGCTTCCAAAATCAGACGAGATCGGATGCGCTCAGGGCATTGCCTCTATACATTAGCAGGAGCCTACCCTACAAGCTTATGTAGAGCCCCCAAATCACAGGAACTAAGAATGGGAATGACTTGACAACCCTACTTGGAACTCACAGAATAACATGGAAGATGGCATTTCTCCGTTTGGCAAAAACTTTCTTTTTTCTTGATCTATGATCAAGGCACAAGCATTTTTCAGCTTCCACTGGACATTCTTGAAATGGCTGGGGCATGGGGAGGGTAGTTCACACCCAGATTAAACAGAGCCATTAAAAATGGATGTTATAATCTTTCTGACATGCTTTTAAACAGTTTTCATTCTGGGGCTATCCTTGTATAATAACACATTTAGATAAGTTTTGATACTGTAGCTGGCTGTTGCCGTTAGGGATCTATATAGAAAGACACAACTAGGCCGTTTATTGAAGTTGGGAGGGGCAGGTGGGGAAGAGAAATCTGTGTAGGAGACACTGCAGATTGTCACTGCTAGATTTTCAAAATGGCAGGTCCTCCCCTTTCCAGTAGAAACTAGTGACATGAGTGTGGTCACTATAGTCAGATTTATTAGTGTTTGTGACGTCTACATAGAATGCCATTCAAAGGAATATACAGTGGTACCTTGTATAAAGGAATTAATTCATTCCAAATGAAATTTTGCTAAGCAAATTTTCCTTTATTCAAATTTCCCATAGGAATGCATTGAAAACAGAGTAATCCCTAATTGTGACCATTTTTTATGTTGTATGGATTTGCTCCACAGGCGATTATGTTAAACAAATTTCCCCTATCTCCAGAATTTTTTATGTTGTACAGATTTTATGTTATACAAACCATTTGTTATACGAGGGTCCACTGTGTAGACCAGGGGTCCTCAACCTAAGGGCCTGGGGCTGGAATGCGGGCCCCCAAGGTCTTGAATCCGGCCCCTGGGACCAATTGCAACCCCCCTACCTACTCCCTGTTTTGTGAGGAAGCCGGCCTCCGCAGCTGCTTTTGGACTGTGATCCGGCCCCCAGTGGTGTCTGGGTGGTGGTGGACCGGCCCACTGTTTGAAAACTTTGAGGACCCCTGGTGTAGACAAAGGCACTCCTTGAAGTCCAGGACATGGGAACACACCAGGTGTCATGGTCAGGGCTCTGGTGGTGAAGCCACACCCAGTTTCCTTATTCTTTCCACAAGGGGGTTGAGAGGCTATCTTGAGTCCTGCAGAAAAGGAGGGCCAGAGCCTAAACAGGGGTGAGATGTCTCAAAAAGCCAATTGAGTTCCAACTAATCTAGTAAAGCCAGTCCACAGACTCCCTATTTTTTTTACCTCCCTGCTGGCTTACTTGGATGAGTCAGCTTATCCAGTACTTGCGTGCTTGCCAGCCCTTCAGCATTAATGTAACAATCTTAAAACTAACACCACAAAAGCACCTCAAAGTGGTGTTGTCTTCCTCTGTGACCCACGTCATGTTCAAAAGCCAGAGCAGCATGACCTACAATTACTGGCAGTCCTTTGGTACGCTGGATCAGATGCTGGAAGAGTTCCACCGAAAGCACGGCAGGAGGAGGGCTTGTCTCTTTCTAGCGCTCGGTATAATGTGCACGTAACTTTTGTTTTCAAAATGTGAATCTACAAACAAACTGGGTTTTTGTTGTTTTTGTTGGCTTGTTTGTTTGCTCAGAGGTGTGTGCTTGACATCCTTTTTGTATTCTGAGCTGGTCTCATCCATGGAGCCGTTGCCCACAGCCAAGCTTTGAAGCAAAAGCCCTTGCTCAGCAAGTCTTCCAATTTAATTATGCACTCGGCTGTGTTGTTGGCTTTCATGCTGTGGATTAACATTCATGTCTTGTTTCTTTCACTCCCAGCACCTGAGCAGCTCTGCACCTTTCAATTTTATGCTAATGTTTCTTAAAGGAACGCACTTCAACCTATTCTTTTTGTTTGGCTTGGTAGCCTGGAAGAAGCGAAATTACAGTGGTACCCCGACTTAAGAGCAGCTCGACTTAAGAGCAATTCGACTTAAGAGAGGAAAACTGTTGTTGTTTTAATTGCCCCTTTACAAATTTTAGATATGATCTGCTCGACTTACAAATATTGTTTTTATTTTTTCATCTTATTTTTTCAATTTTTTAGATAGGTACCCTGACTTAAGAGCAGCTCAACTTAAGAGCATGAATTTGGAATGGATTAAATTCGTAAGTTGAGGTACCACTGTATTCATGTACTAGACAGTGTGGATGGGATGAGGGAGATTCCTAAACCATTTTGCTTGAGTCCTAATAGCTAATGCTATTTTTAAAATAAAATAAAATAACTTTGCACCTTAATGTTAAGTCTTACTTTAATGTTTTTAATATGTACAAACTATTGCAGAGCAACCAGAATCCTAACAGTGTTTACACAGGGTTGAATTTCCCCACAGGGAATTGTGGTCAATCAACAATGTTCTGGGGCCCTGCTTGGTTGCTCAATCTGCGGTGTGACCGGACAGATAGCTAAGAGGTTCCTTGGCATCTCATCATCACTTAGCCCCAGAGTGTGACTAACAGGGTCATATACGGCAGCATTTGCTCCACTTGTAAAATGGGTGAAATCAAAATACATGCTGATGTCTGTGTGATGTTCATAGCCGATTGGAACCTTGCTAGTAGAGATGGGCACGAAATGAGCGATTTTTCGTTTTCGTTTTCGTTTTTTCATTTCATTATGCAATGAAAATGAAATGAATTTTTTTAAAAAAACAAAACGAAAACGAAAACAAAACAACCAAATTTGCCGTGTTTTTCGTTTTCATTGCAGCAGATGCATTGAACTAAAAAGAATGCTAACGAAACAGCAATTTTTCGTTTTCGTTTTCATTTTTTCGTTTCGTTACCTAACAAAATGAAAACGATTTTTTTTGCAAAAAACATCACAAAAACGAAAACGAACCGAAACGGACCCCTAAACGACCAAACGACAAACGAAACACCATTTTTTTGAGTCGTGCCCATCTCTACTTGCTAGCTTTTTTGCTGCCAAAGAAGTGTTTCCCCTCTACTTGTAGAGAGATTCAGCTTTTCCCATGATGGAAGGATGCAACAGTATTTTTTCCTAGAGGTTCCAGATGGGACATGCCTTCAGGTGGCAGTTGGGGCATCCCACTACAAGGGAAAACAGTCAGAGCTTTGCAATGGGCACTTACACACAAACATATGCTCACATACCACAGTGGGATTCCTCTAGTCCCGTGGTTCTCAACCTGTGGGTCCCCAGATGTTCCTGGACTGCAACTCCCAGAAACCCTGGCCAGCTCAGCTAGTGAAGAAGACTTCTGGGAGTTGCAGTCCAGGAACGTCTGGAGACCCACAGGTTGAGAACCACTACTCTAGTCCTACACACCTTGTTCCAAGTGCTTTGTAGCATCGTCAGAAGTTCAAATGGAAAGAGAGAGCCAAGGCGTTCAGGCTTCAAATATTTGGGGGGGGGGGGCGGGAATCCCAAATTGCTGTATGACTAAATGCATGTGTACACACAGGGTTATTTCAAGGTCCCAGCTGTTTTCCTTTGTGGGACATTTTCTAGCCTTCGATGAACACAATCACACGTGTGCACAACCACAGTCCATTGCAGGACTTTCGCTGTTGTGATGTGGCATAAACTCACCTCCACACTATGGTGATCCTGTGATCAAGAGACCTCCAAAAGGTCCAGTTAAAGCTTTACTTATGAAAACCTATTTTAAAACTTCAGGTTGTCCTTGGACACACTCTTGGCTGAGGTCTATCTGTGTTGTTATGGCATCACAATTGTTGCCCTTTAGAGGCCAAACACATTCATTCAGTCAGCTCTGCTTCCCAATATTTACACTTGCTAAAGATAGACCGAGGTTCTTATCCTAACCTATTTCCCCATGGATTTATAGCATATACACCCCGGTTCATTTTGATTCCACTAGCTCATGATTGCCTCATGCTTTATTGCATGCTTTATTACACCTGCTTATATGGAAAATACAGTTGCAAATTCTGTACGTGTGGCCACTGGAGATACATGACCAAAGGGGAAAATCAGTATAAGCAGACATATTGTTGGAAAAAGCGTCTTATATTTGCATTACATAATATAACAAATATTTATATTTGTATCCCACAATTAGCAAATTGAATATAGTAGATCCTTAAGCTGCATCTATATCACCAAGGCTTTTCCTATGATTTGACTGTTGTATGTTTATTTTGTATGGTCCTATTCTAAAAGATTCCTTGAGAAGATTTGAAACCATGTGTGTTTAAGAAAGTTAGAGGGAGGGATGCAGGAAAGTTTGCCCTGAAGGAAATGTACTTTAAAAATAAGTGAACTGAAAAAAAAATTATGTAAGTCATTACAAAGCCGTGAGCCAGCTCCAGCAGAGTGAGGTCAGTGCAGTATAAACAATCTTGGCAACTGCAAAATGTTTTGCTTAAGATTTGGAAATGTAGAGATGAGGTTATCATAAGTAACTGGTGAAAGAATGAAAAGGAGTATTTTGTAACCTTATAGTGCCGTATTTTGGAAAATGTAAACACATGAGATTAGAGATAAGCACCAATCAATGAATTTCTGGTTCATGCCAGTTTGCCTTTCAACTGAACTCATGTTAGGCACTTCCCAGCACGCATGCACGCACGCACGCACACACCACCCTCCAGCAGGAGCCCACTTAGAGGCAGTGCCATGGCTTCCCTGACCGTGACTTTCTTTGAGCATTGCCTCTGAGTGGACACCCACTGAAAGTGGTAAGTCATGACTAGAAACACCTGTTCAGCTGAAGGATGAACCAACGTGAATTGGCAGTTCATGCTTATCTCTACATGAAATATAAGCTTTAGGATTCAAGCATGATTGCTAGGCTAGCAGAAATATAAGGTAGACATTTCCTCTAGATGTACAGCTAGTCAAAAGATAGGTCTCTTTAAAAATATTTAATCCTTGGTCCAGGAACTTGAGCATATCCATAGCTGATGAGATTTCATATTATGTTACACATACGGTAGCTTCCTACCATTATAAAACCTGGATGGGCAGATAAATAAATAAATATAATTAGAAGAAATGGGAAAAATCATTAAGGGCAGAAATGGGCCTGAAGCATGATGAAGCACTTTGTGCTAAATCTCTTAGAACAGGGCTGTCCAACTTTGAACAGGCCGAGGTCTACTTTTTCCGGACGAAAGTGCCTGAGGGCTACTACACTAAAACCTCTACATATGAATTTTATCTGTTCCGAGCATATGTTCATAAGTAAAGAAATTTGTAAGTAGAGCAGCGGTTTCCCATAGGAACGCATTGAAAATAAATTAATCCTTTCAAGAGGGAACATATTTCAATGCATTCCTATGGTAAGGCTGACCATGCACACACTTCCCTTACGTCCGCTCGAGCTGGTGTGGATGGGTGCAAGGAGGCGCGTGCATGCTTGCGTAGATCACCCCTTCCACTTGCCCGGGCTGCTGGAAGACTTTTTTTTAAAGGAGCACTTTCCCTTCCAACCTGCCCAGGGCCTGACTTGACTCTACTTCTCCTCCTGTTTTTCCCCTTCTCCCTTCCAGCCCCCTCGCTGCCACTGCTGCTGCTGCCCATAGCTCTCACTCCCTTCTGCCATTTTCTCTGCAGTTGGGATGGGCCAAGCCAGCAGCGGGGCAATCACATCACCACGGCGGTGCAAGGAGGAGGGAATGGCTCAGAAGGGGAGCAGGAGGAGCGACTGGTCACAGTCTCTGTGAGGCAGCTGTGGGGGTGGGAGGAGGAGGAAGGGGAGGATGGAAGGATGGGAGGAAGGAATTCTCCAGGGGGGAGAAGAGGGGGATGTCACCATGCATAGGAGGTGGGCATGCCCATGACATCGCCCCTCGCTGTCCACTCCCCTTCCTCTGCTCTGCACCAACAACTCAATTGGTCACGAGACAGTGGCACGCCAATCATCTGGCCGGTAGGGAGAGCAGGGGACTGTGCCATGGCCCTTGAACTGCTCCGCTCGGCTGAGACAGTGGGCTGGCAGACCCAGAGCTTTGCTGGGGCAGTGGTGGTCCTTGGGGGTGGGGGAGGTAGAGGTGAAGAACTTACCCCCTCACATTTTTTATTGATGACTGGCGGGCTACTTTTGAACCCTTCACAGTCTATTGGTAGCCCCCGGTCTACCTGTTGGGCAGGCCTGTCTTAGAAGGCACCACAGGTGCCATGTTTAATCTCTCCCCTCTCCCACAAGCTGGCAGGCCTACTCATTGTTGTTAGTGTGCTACCAGGGTCCTTCTTTACTGGTGGCACACCGATCCGGGAACCTACTCAGGTTGCCCTTCCCTCGCCTCAGGCAGCCAGCCATTTTCCAGCTGTATAAGGAGAATCCCTCTCCTGTCTGCTCATGAAATTGTCTGGCTGCCTGAGGAGGCAGGGAATGGCAGCCCAGGCTCCTTCCTGGACTGGCATGCCACTGGCAAAGGAACCCCCCCCCTGGCAGTATACTAATAATGGCAAGAGGCTTGTAGGTTGTTGGGGAGGTGGGAGCCCACGCCAGAGGCATATCTAGGTTTTTCAGTGCCCAGGGACAAAGTCAGTTTTTGCGCCCCCCCCCAAGGGATGGGGAGGGGCTAAAGTGCCACATAGAAGGTGGCAGAGGTGGTTGAGGGGCCCTCCATGCCAGCCCTGGCAGGTCACCCTGGGGACAGATTCCCCCCCCCCCCTCATCCCCCATAGCTACACCACTGGCCCACATATGGCACCTGTGGTGCCATATAAGACTTCGGCACAAAGTGTGTTGTTGCACTTGATGCCCATTTCTAGTTAAGAGTTGCAAATATGTGGAGATGGAATAAACACACAATCAACAGGGCATTCATTACATAATCATGGCTTCATGTTGCTTTGGATATCAGACATAAAACCTCAGTAATCATGGATTTTCTTCCATAGATTTTAATTGGCAGAAAGATGAATATTTAGAATTATTTGTGTCTCCAATAACATGGTTACAGGCTAATTCATTTCACCTTATATATTTTTATATTTAAGAACTTAGTCATTTTAAGAGATGTATTCTCTGTTTTTAGTTTTGAATGTGCCTTATTAGGCTAGTAAGCTCTTGATGTTTTAGAAAGTTATTGCAACATTCTTCCTCTTTTTATTCTTAAAATAAAATTTATAAAATAAAATAAAATATATGACTAGTGTACTTGCCTAGAACATAAATCCAGTCTTCACATATTTTAAGTAATTGTTCATATAAGTGTGAGATAGCTGAACCTATCTCACAGCTGTGAAACTGTCTTCAGTACATTTTGACTTGTTACTCTTGGAAGTAATTTTGTGCATAAGGAACATAGAAGCAATGTAGATCATTAAAGCTTGTGGAACCAGACAAGCTGATGTTTCCTGAAATTACTGCAGCAACAATAATATTTGTAATTTGATACTTGGAGGAATATGGTTTCGGCATAGATTTAGCCCTTTATTGCAGTGGTTCCCAACTGTGGGTACCCAGGTGTTCTTAGAATAAAACTTCCAGAACCTCAGCACTAGGTGTGCTGGCCAGGAATTCTGGGAGTGGGAAAATTAGGTAAATAAATAAATAAATAAATAAAATGTTGAGAAGCAATATTTTAGTGGAATGAATGTCATCTGTGTTAAAAACAGGAGTCTGATTTTTTCTCTCTTATGGTTTATAAAGCTTTGTAGGATTCTTGGGGAGAAGGAATCATTCGCTGAACTAACCTGACACCCTAAAAGTTTTGTAAGTGGCTTTCTAGGTAGCATGAGTTGTGTGCAGAAAGGATGGGATTCCCAGAGCTATAACCTACAAGTTTAAGCCAAGGTGCACTCTTTAAGGACTTAAAGAACAATATAAATATGGATATCTTCTTAGCACTGTCATTAGACCATGGATGTCCTTGTTGCTGGTAGATATGCCAGAGACAGATCACAGAGTAATTTATTTCTACCCACTGAGTCTCTGTTTTTCTCTCTCTTTGCTAAATACCAATTCAGCCTTTAAAACAAAAACAAAACCCACAACACATTAGTCTGCAGGAAAATACTGAGCTTGCAGAGAGGACCAAGCCTCTGCCAAGAACAAATTATTGTGGAGTCATCCTGCTCATTGTCTACTAATCTGTCCCTGTTAGCATTCATGCAGCAAAGAGTGTGTGATTGGCCAAAATTGTGCTGGCTGAGATCTGACTCCTGTTTTTCATATGGGAATGAGCTCTAGGATAAAAAAGACATCATGGAGGCATTTGTTTCCATAACAGGGATGGGATCATTTTTCAAGCTGTATAAGAATAAATCCCCACTCTATGCCAGGTTTGTCTTTCCTGCGTGTAAGGATTGACTTGAATATCAGGTGCGTACAAATGTTTTCCACTAGAGCTTACATTTTATTTACAAGTCTCTTAAAGCAATACCTTGATAAATGTTCCCTGCACTTGCATTTTAAAAAAATCAAACTCAGGCTTTGGGGTGTATACAGTATATGTTAGTCACCTAGTGGGAAAAGCCAAATTAAATTTTGTAAATGTATAACTTAAATAAAACAGTGCCAAACTATATCCAAAGTATTGTTCAGCTATATTGTAGCTGCTTATATGATGCGAAGACCAGAATCAATACTAAATGACACCTCCCACTACAGTAGGGCCCCGGTATCTATTAGTAAGTTTTGCATAAGTTGCCATGAGTAATTATGGCTAATTTAACGAGGTGTGACATGCATGCATGTGCGTGCACGCGCGCGCGCGCACACACACACACACACACACACACACACACACACACACACACACACACACACACACACACACACACACACACACACACACACCTCTGTGTGCAGGCCAAAAGTGAGATTGGTTTGATACCTGAAAACTGAACCTATATATGTTTACTTAGAAACAGGCTCACTTGTGTTCTATGGAACTTATGCTCTTATGCGCCTCTATTTGGAGTGAAGGCAAGAGGCAATGTTCTGCGTTAAGATTTCCTCCCATTGACAAATCTGACTGTGTAGTTGCTTGACACAGCATGATTCTTGATTGGCTGGATGACACAGCAAGATGGAAAATGATCATATTTAAAGCAGGTGCCACGAGGGGCAGAGGAGGAAATGATGCAGAAAGCTGAGTTCTGTGAGGCTTTGGAGACAAGTGGGTGCTTCCAGTAGCACATGTGGGGTGTCCTGAAAGTCCACCAAAATGGCTTGATGTTTACTGTGCCATTCTATTTTTATTTCTAGCAAATGGGACAACTTCTAGCAGGGCTTTCAGCTCATGTGCCAAAATAACATGGCTTTGGGTACCACCCATCTCGACTTCGATCTGTTGGAGGGATGAGGGCACTTGCTTTTTTGCTTTTAGCCAAATGCCTTGGGCCAGCCTTAGGAACAAGTAATCTAGTTCCCTTTTTCATAGGGCACTTTTACACAACCCCTAAGATCTGCTGGCAACTTAAATTTGGACCAGAGATCTTAGGGGTTTGCTCCTCTTGCTGTGTTCCCACCCCTCCACACTCCGTTGCTCCTGTCTGCGTGAGGGGTGGGAGAAAAAAAGGGAGAAAAGAATGCAGGCTCACCTCCACTCTGCAGTCAGGAGCTGCCCCGGAAGTATTCCAGTCTCTTAAAGGGGCGGGGGGCAAAAAACAAAAACAAAACCAAAGGTGGGGAGAGCCCGGCACTCACTGCTTTGCAATCCACATCAGAAATTTTTCACCTTCTGAGACCAGGTACTTGAAAAATGCGCTGGGACACGCTTAGGTGGGCGTGGTCATACTTAATTTTTTTTAAAGTCTGGAGCTGGTGGGAAAACAATTTTAAGCTCCGCATCTGGGAGCCCTTTGCCTCAGATTTTAGGGGTCATGTAAAAGCGCCCATAGAGTTGTCTCAGTCTTGAGTTTACTTTTGTTCTCAATAGTTCTTCTGAGTTGCTTTCCTTTCCCTGCCAAACCACAAATCCCTAGCTCATATTTCAAAAGGAGCTCTTAGATTTCACTGGGCTTTTCTTTTGCTATCCTCCATCATTGTATCAGAAAGTGGAATAAGCGGAGCTAATCCCATGGTCCAATTCCCATGGCTGACATCCTGTTGTTTAACATAGTTGCAACTAAAGTATGACCACTGAATCAGAGGGGTTTTGGTGTGTCAACTCCTTTGTAAGTTTCATTGATTCGACAGGTGTTGTCTAGTCATGACTTACCACACTAAGCAATGACATTTCAGATACGATGTCCTTTAAAACCATATTATCATGGATTAAATCCAACATTAACCTTATCTAGAGAAGATCCATTGAAATGAATGAGATCCATTAGTCAGAACTAGACATGGGCACGGAGCGGCGAAATTGTCGTCTCCGTTTTCGGTTATCGTTTCCGTTACGTAACGGAAACGGTAACGATAATTATGCCGCTCCAGCTCGAACCTGACCCGAAAAAAGAAAAATTGGGTCGGGTTTTTCATTGTTAATGGCATCACGGCGATCGCGCGATGGCAAGCAGCACAGAAAAAAAGTTTTAAAAAGTAAAAACAAAAAAAAAAACCCGACTCCCGGCCAAAAAAGCAGGTGAAAATATGCCTGCCTGAGGACACCTACCAGAGGGGTGGTTTCTGGGGGGGGGTCCCCGGCCTTCCCCCTCTCTCCTGTCCTGGGCTGCTTGCACCAGGCTGGGGGGGGGGTCATCCTTGTCGACTCTCGCATGCCATGCGGTGGGGGGGATCCAAAATGGCTACCACAATTTTTCTTTTGAAATTGTGGTCAAAAAACACACCAACTCGCCACAGAAACATGTGAAATTTATTTATTTTAAATGCCTGATTTTTAATAGTAGCAGCAGTGGGTTTTTTATAGCAATAAAAGGTCACATTTATTTTATTTTATTTTATTTTATTTTTTATTTTTTTAGACCTGCCCATTTGGGCTGGGCGTGGGATGGGACCATGCAAATTGTTTGAACCATTTCACCAATGGCATCGCCAGGTTTTTGACTGACATTTCTGGATGTCTCGGAGGGCATAAAAAGCCGAGGCACCTTCCAGAAATCGCAGTCGGGTGTATGGATGTGGTTGAGGGAGGAGGGCTGGCTGCTGGTGCTGGTGTGATCCGATCCGATCGAGATTGAGGAGGGAGGCTGGAGTCTTTAGGATTTAAGTTAGGCAGGCAGGGAGGGAATTGAATTTAGAAAGTAATTTCTTTGATTCCCTGCAGCTTTGTCTGCTGAAGGGAATAGCAGTTTATTCTTTATTTCTTCTCTGGCAGTTTGTGAGGATTTTTTTTCTGATATTGGATAAAGGGGGAGGTTCGACTGGGAGTGGGAGGTGTGGATTTATTTTAAAAATATATTATATACTACCATTTATTTTCTATTTTCCCAACTTCAATTTGCTTGCACACACACACACATTTGGGGTGCAAGCCAAGAACAGAACCTCTATCTTAAGTGATATCCTAACTGCCCACTCGCCCGTCCGCCCGCGCCGCCACCCGCCTGCGGCCCACGCCGCCGCCCACCCACTCGCCCGCCCGCGGCCACCGCCCGCCCACGCCTCCCCCTGCCGCTGCCGCTGCCTGCCCATGGCCCCCCGCCACTGCCACCCACCTGCACCTCCCCCCGCCGCCCGCCCCCCACCCCGCCCGCCGCCTAGGGCGGAAAAACACCTACTGCCAGCGCTGATTGCGGGACGCCCCTATGCTCTGGGGGAAGTCAAATCGCGGTAAATCGCGGTGGAAACGACAAACGACAAATGAAATGACAAAATGACAAATTTTTGAAAAATTTCACAACAAACGGAAATGACCCGAAATGGACCCGTTCCGACAAACAAAAACTCGAAACGTCATTTTTTCTGGTCATGCCCATATCTAGTCAGAACAATTTAACTTGAAGTTGTTAATTGAAATATTCTGGGAATTACTAATATTGGATTTGCCCTATCTTCTTGTTTGGATGTTTGTTTAAAATGTCCTTTTATTGTATCTAGTTTTGAGCCATGTACTGAGTTATTTAAGAAATCTCAAAATAACATTTGTTGAAAGTCCGGATCTATTTAGATCCATGTTTGTTTTAATGTGTGGCCAAGGAGTCTCTTGGAAGATGCCTTTGTAGCCAAGATTGAGGGGGATAAAAGGCTCAAAGAAGTAATACGTCAAAAATGTTTTGTAGTTTTTGTGTGTGTTTAATTATAGCTTGGTGGACAGCAATAAAGTTAACGGAATACTGGCAAGACAACGGCAGCATCCTACCACAAGATTGTATGTGACGTTTATTCACATGTATACTTTTTACACATATATAACAAGCAATGTTCATTCATTAAATCCGCCCATACACAGAAGGAAGAGAATTTACAGGTCTGATTAAAACAAGTGAAAATTAATCATGACCAACCAAGTTAACCACTCAATCAAAAGTCCTGGGATTGTCTCTTAAGACCAGGCTAAATTCTGTATAGGGCTAGTGACCTGTTGTCTCTCTACTGCCCCTACCGCCAACTCCGCAAATGATACATCTCAATCCCATTTACCCCAGAACATTAATCAAGTATCTTCACCATAAGGTGCACTGTAGCCCTTGTTCTTTGACCCCCCCCCCTTTAGAGATAGACTCCATCATTGTGAGCTGATGTTTTCTGACTGGAGCAGATTCTCAAAGCTGGTTGTGGGCAGGGGGGTTGAAGACATGAAAAGAGAAAACAAGCTCTGTTGAGAAGCAGCTAAGAAAGTTACTAGAGCCTCAGCCATGAATGTTGGGAAGTGGGCGTCCTGGACTCAAGTAATGAGCTCATCACTCATTTGGCAATCTCGTTCTGGGGAGGCAGTAGGGAAAGGAGAACCCTGACTTCCCCATTCTTACATCCCAGTTCTGCAAATGTCTTCTTATTAGGGAGAACAGTTCCCATCAGAATTTCCTGGCATTTACTAATTTCTTTACACCCTCAAATGAAAGGATTTGAAAGCAACAACCAAACCAAAAAAAATCAGTGACACTGACATTCACCCAGACAACCATGGGCTTTTTTTGAGTGCTTAACTCTAAAAAATAATATAGGCATTAATTGTCATGTGTTTAACCATCTTAGTGTCCCATTAAGATCTTTTTCTCCCTCAAAGGTTTATCATCTTTAACACTTAATAGCCTGGAGATACAACAGGGTCCCATCTATAACTGTACCTATTGCGTTAGGGCAGTATGGATAGATGAACATTTTGTTTTGCTGTGTTCTGAAGACTGTGCTAAATCATCATCATCATCATCATCATCATCATCATCATCATCATCATCATCATCATCATCATCATCATCATCATCATCAATTTGGGACTGAAAGAACCTAACATTAATAAAATGTAGGACAAAGTGAAACTGACAGATTTCTTCATCTCTCCTTCTCATACCACATTATAAGCCAAATGATGCCTCTAGTCTAAATAGTTTCCTCAAATAATTATTTATGCATTTATTTATTAGGGCCTTTTCACACGACCCCTAAGATCCGCTGGTCCCTTAAATTCGGACCAGAGATCTTGGGGGTTCGTTTTTGTTCCTGCGTCCCCACCCCTCAGCACTTCCTGCTCCTGTCAGCGTGAGGGGAGGGAGGGGAAAAAAGGACAAAAGAAGCCTTTACTAACCTGCCCCTGCTAGTCAAACTTGCCACGAGCCCCATTACTTCCTGCTTCCATCTCAAGGAGCTCTTAAAGGGGCGGGAGGCAAAAAAACAACAGACAAGCCAGGAGAGCCGGGCACTCTTATCTGCATCTACAGTGGACCCTCGTATAACGGAGGGTCCGTACAACGAAAAACCCGTACAACGAAAAAAATCCACCCCCCTCCCCCCACCTCCATCCACCACCTGTGGCCGGAAGAGGACGGGGGCGGTTGGGGAAAGAGGGGAGGGGAGGGGATGTGGCGGCAGACAGGGAGGGGGGCGAGCCAGGGAGGGGTGCCCTTACCTGGCACCTGCGCAGGGGTCCTCCGCTTGCTGAGGTTCCTCCCGGTGGCGCCGGCGGCGGCTCCCGGGGCAGCCCCGCGAGGCCGGTGATGGGAGCCGCTTCCGGCGGGGGCAGCAAGGCGGCGGTGGCAGCGGCAGCTCCCGGGACGGCCCCGCGAGGCCAGTGCGCCCTCCCGCCTCCTGCAAGAGGTGAGCTGGCGGGGGAGAATTCCCGGGCGGCCCGTCCAAGGCTGCCCGGGAAGAGGACGCAGGGCGGGAGGGGAGGGGAAGCAGGCTGCCGCCGCCGCCGGTGCGCCCTCCCGCCTCCCGCAAGAGGTGAGCGGGGGGGGGAGAATTCCCGGGCGGCCCGTCCAAGGCCGCCTGGGAAGAGGACGCGGGGCGGGAGGGGAGGGGAAGCAGGCTGCTGCCGCTGCCGGTGCGCCCTCCTGCCTCCAGCAAGAGGTTCGCGGGGGGGGGGAATTGCCGCCCACCCCCCCTCGCCCCCAAAAACCTAGCGCCATTGGAATGCATTGGAACGGATTAAATCCAGTTTCAATGCATTCCTATGGGAAATTAGAATTTGTATAACGGAAACCTTGTATAACGTAATTTGATTTGGAATGAATTAATTACGTTATACAAGGTACCACTGTAATTTTTTATCACCTCCAAAGAGAAGGTACAAGGAAAGTGCGTTGGGTCGCGCTAAAGTGGGCGGGGTCGCACTTAATTGTCTCCAAACTCCGGAGCTGGTGGGAAAACATTTCTAAGCTCCGGAGCTGGGAGCCATTTGCAGCGCAGCTTAGGGGTCATGTATAAACGCCCTAAGTTAGGAAACCTGAAACCTGATCCCCCCATACCTCTCAGTAAGGCTACTGTTCTGTGAAATTACATAGCAGATTATAGGAGCAGTGCAGATTATAATTTTATAATTATAATCCATCATAGCAGATTATATATAATTTGAGAACTCAGATCTGGAAGGGACCCTTATGGATTGTTGAATCCCCACCTCCTTCAAGAAGACATGGCGTGAAATCAAACTTCCAACCTCTGGATCTGCAGCCAGATACAGTACCTAAAGCACTGTGGTGTATGAATGAGTGGTTGCTTGTGTTTTCATTTGCCACTTTGATGTATGCAATTTCATTAACTCATGAGTAAATTGGCAGCGGAATTTTGGCCCCTATAAGGAAGAATTGCCTGGGGTGGGAGTGTCACAGACCCAGGGAAATAAGAGAGACAAGACAGGTGATGGTGATGGAAGAGACACTTGCCTCTTCCGGTGGGAATAAAGCAGTTAAAACAAAACAAAACAGGGCATCTATTTATACAAAAAGATTCTCAAAAGCCTTAGAGCATTAAGAAATGTCTGTGAAAATATATTTATCTTCAGATGTCAAACATCATGGAAAAATTGAAGTCATTAAAAAATATGCACACATAACCCAGTGGTGTGTTGGAGGCATTGAGAAGGAAACCTACAGGGCAAGGATCAACTCTTGCATAAATCAAAGGCATTCTCTGTGTGTTTTACATTACTAAACCCTTCTGTTTCTCACCCACGGGGCAGGCAGGGATGAAGCTCACTTTACTGTAAGAAAATGGTGACTGGTAATTGAAGCAAAACGAAGCCTCCCAACCTTGTAATTTTTTGGCAGGAAACGGAGGCCTCCCAAGTGAGCCTGATGCATTTTGAATAAAGGCTTCAGTCCAGCACCCTGACCCCTGCATTGTTTTTCTGGATCAAAATAAGGACAAATTGCAAGTTGTTTTGATGATCCACTGCTTCAAAAACAGGGGCAGGGATATGCGATGGTAAAGTTGCCCACATCCTGCTGTTTAACAACTGTATAATGAATGACATGGAATGGCTGCCACGCCTTGCTTCGCCCTACTCAGAGCTGATGGCCAAAACAGATGGGGGAGGCCAACACTTTGCCACTCTTAATCTACTTAGACCTTCAATTCAGAGCATGAAAAAAGTCACTATATATTACAACCGGATTTTGATCGCAAATGCTATACCTGAAGGTTTGTGGAGTGTTTCTATGTAGGCTTATGGGGTTCTGCCTTAATATTCCAATAGGGTGAACTACTTTGGCCTTCCCCTGTTCTCAGATAAAACTTCCCATGGCAGAAAAGATGCACCCTGTTGCATTCTGCCATCCCTCCAAGAACCACCATAGCCTTGTGTGGGGGGCTAATTCATGAAGACACACTGCCTCACTACCAAACTAATTACACTCCATCCTTTGGAGGCTGCCATTTTCACTCATAGCTGCTTAACTAATCATCACAGATTATTCCATACCTAGCTTCCACTGAAGCAGTCCCATCCCTATCATTTGGACTGCAGTAGCAGCACCATTTCATTTCAAAGCAGCTCGAACATCTGCCACCTGTCCATACTAAAACCTGCATTAATATTCTGTAAGAGTGCATCATGTTCTGTTGCCATCTCCTTTTGATGTACAACTTCATTGTTATCGAAAATCTCTCTCAACAGCCCAAGTATAGTTTGCTATAATTTATGTTATATTGGTTTATACGGCTTATGATTCCATCTTTCTTCCAGAACTGGTGCTAAAGGCAGATTACAAGTGACTGAGTAATGAGACCATATTTGAAATGGGGGTGGGGGTGGTGGGGAGCAGAAAAATCTGCCTCTTAGAACAATGGTTTTTAAACTTTTCCCACAGTTTCCCAAGGAAAAAAAATAGCCTGTAAACAGACAATAGTAGACAAACTCTCTTTTTAAAAAGTTTTGATTACTTTGAGCTCTGAATCTGCCCCCTGAAGTATTCCTCAGAATCCTTTAGAATGCACATAGACTCTATGAAAAACACAAGGTGGGCTGATGAGAACTCGCCCCCTCAGGAAGATTGAGAAAAAATAATTTAAAAAACAAACAAGCCTACAGCTGCCAGAATCCCTAAGCAAGTGTAGTCATAGATCATACTTGGGTGTCTGTGGGAGAGGGTTGTAGACTAAAAATGTTGCTTTCCCAAGGTATTGTCCCAACAGCTCCTTAGAAAATAGCTCAACTTTACTCTCTTGTACACTTAGTGGTAATATATGTAACCCATGATCCAGATTCATTTTTGCTTCTACAGGTATTTTCATGATCCTTGCTCCCCAACTTAGAAAGCATCCAAATCTGGTCCCTTTTATGTCCAGTGATGTGGAAGCAACGGCTTATTATCAAATGTCAAGATATAGCTGTTCACTGCAACATTCCATAAGAACATAAGAGGAGCCATGCTGGATCAGGCCAAAGGCCCATCTAGTCCAGCTTCCTGTATCTCACAGCGGCCCCACCAGATGCGTTTGGGAGCGCATGAGACTAGATATCTGTCTCCTGATACCACTCCCCTGCATCTGGCATCCCCATGGCGATGCACCACCACCACCACGGCCCGAGTTCAAAAATATAGGGAGCTATATCTGCCCCTATCAATAAATGAGGACCAAATCTAGTAGGCCTTCATTTCCCATTTAAAAAGTTTTTTAATTATATTTTTATTTTTCCAGGCATAAACACTTAATTTTCAAACAACTATTTCCATAATATTCTACAAACTTAATTGCCCTTCTTCTTTATCCTCCCCCCTCCCCCCAGCAAGCAGTACTTTCCATTCTCCCTTAATCAATATCTCCATTGTTACCTTCTTTGGGCCGTCTAATTCCTTTAATATTCTTTTATCTCTAACAAAAAAATTGCCTTCAGAAATTTTAAGTGACAAACCGCCATTGCTCCTGGGAAATCCATTTTTCTCCTAATTACTTTGAGGACTGTACCTACGGCCATGACGACACCAAGGAAATCTTCCCTAGTTCTACCCAAAAATAAGACATCCCCTGAAAATAAGACCTACTTACAGTTTTGCCTCTCGCTGAAAAATAAGGCATCCCCCCCGAAAATAAGGCCTCCCTGATAATAAGACAATAAATGTGTACCATATTCTTCTTCATGGAAAAATAAGACATCCCCTGAAAATAAGACCTACTGCATCTTTGGGAGCAAAAATTAATATAAGGCACTGTCTTATTTTGGGGGAAACACGGTTTGTCAGTTAGATGACTGCATAATTTTCGAGCCCTATGATACATGGTTATGACTGAAATATTTTCCCCGCCAGTGGTGTAACTGTGATTTATTTCCCCCATGCTGGGAAGGGTTGTTTTATTTTGTACTTATCTTGTAGCGATTGTACAGCATGTAGCCAGTCCTAACAATTCAAATATGTACCCTTTCAGTCCTGTGCTCTGTATTACAATGGATTTAAACTGCAAGGCGGTTACTTTTCCTCCTTGAAGACTCCTGGGTCTCAATGTCGTGAGAAACAAGGTTTTTTGGTGAGGGGGGAGCTGAAGGAAATGGAGGAGTCCCAATAGGCCACTCCTGAGTTCTGTGGAAAGCTTGACTCATGAGGTTGCTTGGGTTTCCAAGACCAGGTTCCCTCCTCTCCCATTTCCCCACTGCCAATGCTGCCTCTAGCTGTGCCACCTTGCTCTCCCCAAGTGCTTTTTCACCAGAAAAGTGGTGAGCCAAATGGCAGTTGAGGCATGCCTTCCAAGGGTCACACCAAGTGGCTTCCTGAAAAGGTAAGAAGGGGAACCCCCTTAAATTGGAACATTTGGCCCAGTATTTACAAAAGAAAAGAGGAAAGCCTCAAAGGAGTGGAAGATGATGTCTTAGGGCGTTTATACATGACCCCTAATGGCTCCCAGCTCCGGAGCTTAAAAATGTTTCCCCACCAGCTCCGGAGTTTACAGGAAATTAAGTGCGACCACGCCCACTTTAGCGCGTCCCAGCGTACCTTTCAAGTACCTGCTCTCTGGAGGTGAAAATTCTTTGATGCGGTGTAACGATAGTGAGTGCGGGGCTCTCCTCTCTTCTGTTTGTTGTTTTTTTGGCTCCCGCCCCTTTAAGAGCTACTTAAGAGACTGGAATGTTGCGCGGCAAGAGCGAGAGGCAGAAGGGAGGTGAGCCACGTCTCTTTTCTTCCTGTTTTTTCTCCCTCCCCACACGCAGCCAGCAGCCAGGAGTGCGGAGGGGGTGGGAATGCAGGAACAGCGACAAACCCCTAAGATCTCTGGTCCGAATTTAAGTGGCCAGCAGATCTTAGGGGTGGTGTGAAAAGGCTCTTAGTCCCTGCTACTCAGAAGCTCCCAGGGCTGCAACTGGGAGAGCTCTGGTTGTCCTACACCTCTGCCTGGCACTGGCAGTGATGAGGACTTGCTATACAATCCCCCCCCCATGTTTTCCTTGTGGAACAGCAGCAGCCTGGTATTATGAGCCTTAAGATGTGTTCACATCTCAGATGCCCCAAAGTGTCCATACTAAACTTCCAGATGCCCTTGGAAGTTACATTTCTCAGGCTTCATATTGATCTGGTTGTCTTGAATTACCAGACCTTTATGAGTAGGTTGGAGTGGGGAGCTTCAGATGAACAAGGGTGGGTGGGTGAGGAAAGGCCACTCAGAACAGCCAAGCGTCAGATGGCAGCCATGTCTGTATACTGGGCCACGTAAAAAAATATAAAATTTGGCACAGTGACTACTTTGAATATCAAATGGTGGACTTAATCTACTGTAAGTGAAGGCTTGGCTTTGAACCCTCCCTGAAAGATTTTACTGGATCTGGAAAGTGTTTTGACAGGTATTCTAGCATTTTTGTGTACTCATGTCCATGAATGCATGGACATATTGTATACATACATTTTTTACAACTGCAGTAAACAAAATTGTTCCAGCTGTTGATTGCCCTGCTATTAAGAAACTGTAAGGAAAATAACCTTTGAGGATAGTTCTGTTCTGTTGTGAATATTGGATTTCGTCATAAATGATGCCCTGTGCTATATACTGTGGGCCTCTTCCTGTTTATTAGATCTATATAGCATCTAATACAGTGGACCCTTGTATAACAAACAAATTGTATAACATAAAATCTGTACAACATAAAAAGTTCCGGAGATAGGGGAAATTTACTTAACAAAGTCGCCTATGGGGAGAATCCGTACAACATAAAAATGGAATTACTCCATTTTCAATGCATTCCTATGTGAATTTGTAAAAAGGAAAATTTGCTTAACATAATTTCATTTGGAATGAACTAATTCCTTTATACAAGGTACCACTGTATTTTGAAATGACAAGAGTAAACTTTATTGAGATGATTAAATTACATCTAAATCTCCCAAGCCCACAGCTCCCAGGCAAAGCCCGTGCCCTGCATGTAGAAGATTATAGATTCAGTGTCCAGTATTGTCAGATAAAGGCTAGGAAAAGCTCCCTGTGTCTTAGTGGGGAGTCACTCTAAGTCATGGCTGACAATGCTACACTTGACAGACCATCAACCGTCTATGAGCCCAGTCTCTTTGGCAATAAAAAAACACTTGATTTAGGTTCTGCTTTTAAACAAATCATTTAAATTTTGGCGAATACATGAGGTAACTTGTATGCACTGGATAACATCACAAAGGAGCAAATTTTTTTCTACTCATCCACCACAGGCCTGTTTGTTTTGAGAGGAATGCGGAATCGATTCATTCAGATCAATTCTACATCTGGGAGCGCATCTTTATCTGCATATTTTTTTTAAAAAATTCTTGCAGTTTGATACAGCAGTGTACAGTACAGATAGCAAGGATTTATTTATTTATTTATTTATTTATTTATTTATTTATTTATTTATTTATTTATTATTATTATTATTATTATTATTATTATTATTATTATTATTATTATTATTATTATTATTATTATTATTATTATTATTATTATTGTTATTATTATTATTATTATTATTTCAGTCTGCTTCCTGAACCTCCTATCATTTGACCGACCTTTTTGGATGCTGGGAAGGTGGCAGCAGTAATGGGGTGGCTGAAGCAGTGACAGAGGGGAGGCTGAGGCAGAAATGGTGGTGGAGGGAGGCTGAGACAATGGCAACGGAGGGGAGGCAGTGGCAATGATACATGGACCCCCAATTATGTGATTATAGAACAATTTTTGAAAAAGCACCACCTGTTTCTTGATTTATTTCAACACTAGCATCGGGCTCTATGGAGAAGGACACTTCCTATGCTTCTAAAACTAGCTTTTACCATTGGCTAATGGTGTTCTAAAATATTTAAATGAGTCAGGATTTATAACCCTCTGTGTTTGCCAGGGGAAATACATTTGAGCTGATGCAGTGAGGAAATAAGTCATTTAATTCTTAAAACAAGCAAGCAAAAACAAACAAACCCCAAGTGCTCTGTTGATATGTTGTTGCCCCGTAGTGCTTAAAACACTCTCTGGCTCTCTGGGCAGTTTACAATTTAATTATGTAGGCGACACACAGCCCCCACCCAAGAGCTGGGCACTCATTTTACTGACCTTGGGTGAATAGAAGGCTGAGTCAGCCACAAGCTGGATACCTGGGATTGAACCCTTGGTCGTGGGCACAGTATTGGCTGCAGTATAGAAGGCAGACTGCATCACAAGGCTCCTAAGAACACTAACACCAGTGTATATGTAAAAAGATAACTGATATTACTCTATTGTTTGCACATCACTGACATAAGACAGCTCCTTTCCCATGAAGAATGACATAAAGCAAGTTAGAAATCCCCAGAAATCCCCAATCTGTTATTGAGTGAGTTAAGCAGAACAGAACAAAAGCATGCACTTCAAATGTTCATTCCTGTGCTTGCTGCAAAATGTGATGAAAACTGCTGTTTCCGAGCTCAACAATGCTTCCTTAACAGACTCCAATTCCCAGTGGCCATGGTGGTTGGGGAATTTTCAGACTTGCAGTCCAAATAGTAATGTTCCAAAGCATTTCACCATCTCCAAAATCTTAATTTCTGATGTCATAAATGCAGATTCTGACACCCAATAATATCTAGCCATTTTTGTCAGTAGCAAAGTCTCTCTGAACCACTGGATTCTTTTCAAAGGCCCAGTTTATTCTTATTCTGAGGGCCTTAGAAGAGCAGAACACTTTTTAAGCATCAAAGGATGTCTGATTGGGCCACAATAGACACAAAACCATAGGCAAAACTTTCACATCTTTTCAGAAAGCAACAAAGGTCACTTCATGCATCAAGAATATACTCTCATGGCAGTTATTTTCAGATGTTGAGAGGGTGGAGGGGATGGATCATGAATAGCAAAAGCCATTTGCATCAGCCATGGGGTATGTGTTGTTCATTAGGTATCTGTCTGCAGAGTCAGAGGTTTGGGAGTTTAATTCCTGACTGTGCATCCCAAAAGAGCCAATTTATGCAACTTTTGGCAAACTGCACAGTCCCAGGAGGCCCCCAGAAGAAAGGAAGGGAAAATCACTTCTAAGTAATCTCTACCTAGAACACCGTAAAAGGGTCTCCATAAGTAGTAGTAGTAGTAGTAGTAGTAGTAGTAGTAGTAGTAGTAGTAGTAGTAGTAGTAGTAGTGGTGGTGGTGGTGGTGGTGGTGGTGGTGGTGGTGGTGGTGGTGGCGGCAGTGGCGGCGGCAGTGGCGGTGGCGGTGGCGGTGGCAGTAGTAAAAACTACTACTACTGCTGCTGCTGCACAGGAAAGGATCTTTCTGCAAGATAGGGAATCCTGCATTTTCTCAATGCATGACAACTACAGAAGCCTTGTGGGAAAATGGAGGTTGTGGCAATTGTCACCAGAAGGCATTGCTCATATATGGAGGATATCCTTACGATGTTTGAAGTTCGTTATAAAACGATACTGGAATGAAGGGAGGCAGTACATATGTTTCTTTCCAAATAATCCAAATATTCGTGTTTGGACTATCCCCTGAAAAACCACTATGGAGTCCCTCATAGATGAAGTAGGACGTGCAGTATGTATATTCATGGCATGCCACAAGCTGACCTGTTTTTAAAAGCCTCTCCCACCCTTCCAGCATGTCCCAAAGTGGGCAAATTTCCTGGTTTTTCTTCACATCAAGTTTAAATACAAGTGAATTCACTGTATCCAACAGAAGGCTTGTGACGAGGTAGAGTGGCATCATGGTTTTTACAATGGCTGCTCCTGATTTACAGGCAGACCACTAAGCCATGTCAGGTGTCATAAAAGAGCAGCAAACAATTATTTAATACACAGAACATACCTTGGCAAAACCCAATGGAATTCAGCAAAACTTAAATCCAAAGCATGCACATTGGCTGTATTGGGTTTTCTTGCAGGAATATAACATTTTATTTGCCAGGGTGGTACTTGCAAGTTTTGGGGGGCCTTGGCTACAATCTAATTTGGCTGGCTTTGCATCATATATATCCTGCTTGGGACAGGGAGCAGCAAATGCCTGCCTTGACTGATGTAAGAGTGCCTAGCATCACTGATGGAAGCAGAGGAAACATTTGTTTTCCCCCATAAGCAAAAGGCAATAAAAAAACACATATTGTGAGGGGGGGAAACTGTGGACAGATGTCAGTACCACAAGTTGTTTCAAGTTACTTTCTTTCTTGGTAGACTAGCAATAGTTATTGTTACTATTTTTGAAATTAATTTATTTTGTGCTCTTTTTGTTTCTAGCCTCAGGCAATGATAACATTTGACTTTTCATGCTCTATTAATGAAGTTCAGTTTATGGCTATCACCATTTCTAGCTCTCAATGTCTTTTGAAAATGTGCCCCTCTGGGAGAGGCATATTTTCAGGCCTGACTACTTAAAGGAGAATGTGTTCATTTTCTTAGAAATACCAGAATCCCTGATGCTCATATGTTCTCAGGTAATCTTAGCATTAGAGATGGGCATGAATCAAAAAAATTGCACTTTGTTTGTCGTTTGTCGTTTGGAAGGTCCGTTTCGGTTCGTTTCTGTTTTTCGTGAATTTTTGAAAAAATTCATTTTCGTTTTTGTTCATTTCATTCCCGTTTCGTTACCATTTACTTCTTTTTTGTGATTTTTAAAGGATTTTAAGCAATTCACTCATATTGCAGTAACGGAAACAAAACGCACGACAAAAATTCCGGTGTTTCTGTTCGTTTCATTTCATTTTAGAGACAAAATTCATTTGTCGTTTTGTTATGTAACAAAACGAAAAAAACAAAAACGGAAATGAAAAATTGTTCGTTTCGTGCCCATCTCTACTTAGCATCATTTGAATCTTGCTTCTAGAGGTACACCATGTTCTCAACATGGGTTTATGAAGGGATTGAATACAGCCATGACCCTGTATTGATGAAATGACATTGTCAGCAATGCATGCACAAGGAATGCATGCACAAGGAATGTGACATGTAATGAGCAAAATCAAGTAAGTGTGAAACACCTATGATGAAATAACCCAGAGCTTGGATAACAGAACAGGGGAAGTTGATTTATTGAGGGACATAATTTATTTACTTCATACTTTAAAGCCAAAAACCTAGATGGGCTTACTGACAACACTACAGATATGCATCTGCTTCAATGTTGATTACACGTATAATTAAAACAGATTAAGAAACAATTACACAATAGCAAGAATCTTACTGATGTTCACAGTTTATGGAACTTGCTGCAACTAATTGTGACCAATGGCTGAGGTGGTTGAGTGTGTCTCAGTCATGTGCCAGGTCACACACTCAATTCTGCAAAATCCCTTAAATAGAGATGGGCACGACTTAGCGGTATTCCCGTTTCCGTTTCCATTACTCGGTTCCGTTACTCTACGGAAACGGTAACGGGAATTACTCCGCCAGACTTCGAGCTCGAACCAACAAACGAACAATTTTGGTCTGATTTGTTGTGCTCGTTCCTTGCATCGCGCGATCGTGCGATGCCACGCGGCACAGAAAAAAAGTTTTTAAAAGTTAAAAAACCCCGGTTCCCGGCCAAAAAGCAGGCGGAAAAATGCCTGCCGTGCCTCAGGGCACCTACCAGAGGGGTTGTTTCTGGAGGTCCCCGGCCTCCCCCCCCCCATCCCCTGTCCTGGGCTGCTCTGGTGGGACTCGCCGCAGGCTCGCAGCCAGCAAAAAGCCCAGTCTCGCCGCCGGCCGCCGCAATTAAAGCGCAAGCAAGCGGCACGGACGGCACAGGAAAAAACTTTTAAACTCTCCCCCCACCCATTCCCGGGCCAAAAAAGCAGGGGGAAAAATGCCTGCTTGACTAAGGGCGCAGGGCACCTACCGGAGGGGTGGTTTCTGGAGGGGGGGTCCCGCCTCCCCCCCGTCCTGGGCAGCCGGACTCGCCATGCCATGCGGTGCGGGCGGGGGATCCAAAATGGGGCGGCGAACGCAATATTGTTTTTGAAATCGTGGTCCAAAAACACACAAGCACAACAGAAACACGCGAAAATTTATAAACTGCCAGATTTTTCACAGTAGCAGTGGGTTTTTTCTTGCAACAAAATGTCTCTCCTCTCCTCCTCTGTCCTCCATTGATTTTATTTATTTATTTTTACACCTGCGCAATGATGGGCTGGCCGAGTGGCCAGCCATGTGGGAGTGGATGACCATGCAAATTTTTGGAGCCATCCCACCAATCGCATGGCCACTTGGCCATGGAGACTTCTGGGATGTGCCAAAAAGCCCCCTAAAACCTGCCCTAGCCCCCTAACCCTAACCCTAACCCTTGACTCCTTACCCATACGTCACAGACTGTCTTCTTAGTGGGTCAGAGAGGCACCCAGAGGTGCAACCCACTAGCCCACCGTAACCTTACCCGTCACTAGCCTAACCCTAGCCCTAACCCTAACCCACCTTAACCCTAAGCCAGATCTACTTGCATTGCACTACACGCAAGTACGATTCCCTTCTTTGTGAGACATGGCGGTGCGAGAGCCTTAGGCATCACTTCACCCTATGGCTCTGGGTTCACTCACTGGTCTCACTGTCTGCAACTGGTATGCATATCCATATGGCTATGCATGGCATTTTGCAGCAGGCGGCAGCAGGTGAGGAGGGGAGACCCCCATGTTGAGGGGTCTCTTGGAGCCTGCTTCCCCTTCCTAGTGGGTGAGGATAGGAGGCACCCACGGGTGCCTCCAGGAGCCCACTTTCCCTTTATAGTGGGCCAGAGGAGGCACCCACCCCACAGAGGTGCCTCCAGGAGCCCGCTACCCCCCAAAACCAGTAGTAACGAAAATGAAAAAACAAAAAAAAACGAACCGACTAATTTTTGTGAATTTTCACGAAAAACGGAAACGACCCGAAACGGAACCGGCCTGACTAACGACAACTCGAAATTTTTTTTTTCAAGTCGTGCCCATCTCTACCCTTAAATATTAATACAGTTCTACAACTGAGACCAGTTACACCCAATTTAGAGAAACACCAATAGGATTCCAGCCTAAATATCCTCTCTGCAAAAAATTGGGACTATGTAACAAGCCAAATCAAGACGGCAGTCTTTTGTTAAAGTATTTAAGAGATGAGTAGATCTGCCCTTAGCACATCCGATCTCGCCTGATTTCGGAAGCTAAGCAGGGTTGGCCCTGGTTCGTGCTTGGATGGGAGACCACCAGGGAATCCCGAGTCCTGTAGGAACCTGGAGCAGGAACTGGCAAACCACTCCAGTATTTCTGCCAAGAAAACTCCATGGTCATGGGGTCATGAAGAGTCAGTCACAACTGTAATGACACAACACATGCACACACACACACACAAGGTTTGAGTAACTGCTTGAGATAACTGATACAGTTATGATTAACCCAGTTTATCATGCTGGGTTAAACCTACCTTCCTGGTCTATTAAGATTCCTGGGTGTGTTTGGGAAATCTCTTCATGACCCCTTCAGAAGCAGCTGTTTCTTTGGTCCTAAAAACTGTTTAGAAAATATCAATCTTGGCTCTACAATCTACAATCACCGGGAATTGGGATGGCTTTAATCCGTCCCAACCCATAGACCAACATCCCTGCCCTGGTACACCTAATAGTACCAAAGCAGTGTCTCCCATCGTCATTCAGTTGATAAGAGGAAAAATGTGCAAAATGTGGGCAGGTTCCCCAGCAATTTCGCTGGCCATGGTGGAAGTGTCCAGCAAGTGGCCTGTTAACCATAGCGCTCCCACCTGGTCTAATGAAAAACACTCACTGAAGGCATTTTTTTGGCCATGCTTCTCTGAGGGCCAAGCTAGGTAATATGGCTCCATCTATCACTTACAAGGCCAGCTCCTTTAAATGAAAAGTACTGCCTGCTTTAAAAGAAGGGGGCCGCTATTTACATTGGGTGGGTTTGCCCACTTTTGTTTCATAATTGGTCAGCTGAGAGATGACACATCTTTTGTAGCACGGCTGAAAGGGCACGTAGCCCCAAGAGATTTGGCTGCTTGGGAAGACAACATTATAACCAGGTGATTTGCTTTAACACCATCTAATCCCAACAGAACTCTGCCTTGTAAAGTGAAGCATTTTACACAGCCCTGAACCGTATACCTTCCTTTGTAGTCCTCCCATAGGTGATTTGTTTGCTTGGCAGACCAGAATGCCTCATTCTAGGAACAGCTGGAAGGACAAAAATAACAATTTCTCGGAACGAAGAAGATGCAGAGAGCAGTGTGCTCCTGTGATTCTCCAGCCAATAATCTCTCCCGGCACTTAATTGTGTCCTGTAAATGGTTCTTTGGCAGCCAGAGCTGATTTGCTGTTTTCTTCCCATGCCTATATTGGGGGAGGTCTGATTGGTTTTGTGTCAGTGATAGTTTTACTGTGCTTTCACACATGGCAGATGCCCTCCCACTGCTTCTCTCAAGCATTCATAGGCCGTTTTTTTTAAAGGTACAAAGCACTCAAACCTTCCGCTAGTTCCAGGAGCTTTTGCTTTCTCTGGAACCTCCTGCATTTCTTTGTCCCACTTCGTTCTGCATGCAGAGCTGTAGAAATTTCAAATTATTTGCACATTTATTAAATGGGGTGGTGGTGGGGAAACCTGTGAAGTCTGCAAAAATTCTTATTTTAAAAAACCAAAAGCAAAAACCTTTATAGAGCTTATTCTGCGACGCCACTTGACATTGCTACGTCCTCCCAAGGCAGGATTAAGAACCAATGCGCTCTGGTTTCTTGGAATCTGGAGACAAATTAGATACTCAGAGAAGTTGACAGTTTCTGCAAGTAATTACATTTCCAGGGCACCACACTCCACGAGGTGTTGGTGGGGGGTTGGTGGGTGGGGGAGTGTTTGGGGATTTTTTATATGTGTGTGTGTGTTTTTAATGTGTGTGAGAGTGTTTGGAGATGTGTGTGTGTGTGTGTGTGTGTGTGTGTGTGTGTGTGTTGAATCTGGTCTCTGGTTGTCTGAATTTCATTGTATGTGTATACTGTGTATATACACACAATGACAATAAATTTATTATTATTATTATTATTATTATTATTATTATTATTATTATTATTATTATTATTATTATTATTATTATTATTATTATTATTATTGAAGTGGGAAAAAATTGGGATCTATATCTTGTACTGTTTGTAGCACATTTACCACAATGTTCTCATAGAAGGATGCTTCCTATTTTTTTAAAAAGTGCAAAAAAATTCCTCACCAGTGTGCACATTATGTAGCTACTGAGTACAGAATATATTTGATGTGATAAGTACTCACAGCTATTTGATGTTTATATGCATCAGCATATATCAATGCACTATAAAGGCCCATTGGATGCCTGGAGACTTAGCAGTGGCATCATGCAGGAAACACAAGAGTGGCTAGGTTGTCAACACAGTGGGTTTCATTTCTACTTGTATAGTAGTGATGTAAAAAACAGAAATCATGGGGTGTGTCAGGAGAAAAAAAAACATATATGTGACAACCGTGGCTCATTAGACCCAGCTCACAGAAACCCGAGGAAATCTGGAGCAAAGTTCTCCAGAATTCCTCTTTCCATGGAGAGGAGGATTTCAAAAGGCCATCCGTGCACTGTCACAAATTATATTACCCAAAAGTAAATAGGTATGGTATCAATAACAGAGAAGATGAGAAAAAGCCAGCTCTTATATAGACATGTCCTCAGAGCAGCACCTTCTAGCACTGCCCAAACTACGTACCACCTGAACACTGATGGCTGGCAGCCATGTGGGTGACCAAAACAAATATGTCAGGACACTGACAAGAAGGGCATTAAAGCTGTCAGCCTGCACCATGAAGACGTAGTTGATTGGGCAAAGTGGTGTTTCAGGATCCCAAAAGTGGACCTTCTGTGGTGGTGAAGAAGAAGAAGAAGAAGAAGAAGAAGAAGAAGAAGAAGAAGAAGAAGAAGAAGAAGAAGAAGAAGAAGAAACAACATTGTGGAAACAGCCACACTGTGGCTTCTTATTCAACACTGCCTGCCCAGTGGATTCCAGCACTGATAAAAGAAAAGGCATGCAGGAGAGACAGCCTTTGTATGGTTGCCTAAAACTGGGTCTTGCTACTGGTGGCAACTACTAGTTCTAGTCTAAGAGAACCGTCCACCCACCCTTTGCAATGGTTTCCTTTGAAAGTAGGTAATTCTACCCACCTCTATATTGTCAGTGACTGAATGCTAGAGACTTGCAGGTGATGTAGAGATGGAGCAAACAACTTATCTTCCTTAGAAGCTGATTGGAAGGAAGCAAAGACGGAGCAGTAAATCAGAGACCTGCAGCTAGTAACCGGTTATTGGATCCTGTAGCCTCACAGGAACCATTCATTGATTCACTGACCATTACACAGTAGCAGTGTGGTTTTTTGGCACATGGTTTGGAGATTAATCTCCTGTGCATTGATATTTATGTCTGGAGCCGCACTCCAGGACTGAAGTAATTGTTTTCCCAGTAAAAAGCTCACTGACGTCAGCAGCCAGGAGGACATCCAAAAACAGCTATAATGAAAAGCTTAGATAAACAGGGCTGCCCTTTAATTAAATTTACATGTGAAGACAGTCTGCTTTAAACAAAGAGCTCACCTTCTCAGTGTCACCGCTCTGATTTAGGCTGGTGTTAGATCAGGGGTGGGGAATGTGTGGGTCCTCCAAAAGCTGGACTACAGATCCCATCACCTTCCACCACTGACTGCGGTGCATAGGGCTCATGGGGGAGCTGCTGGGCAATAACACCTGGAGAGCTAGATCTTCCCCGTACATGTTTAAAATAACAAAATGGCACTTTTGGAGACATCTCTTTGCAGGGATCACATTCTCTCCCTTCTCACTCTTTCACGGGGGCCATTGGTACCAGTTTCCCCATTTAGATATAGAAAAGGACAAGTTGCTCTTTCCTTCTTTCTTTGTACTTCACTGGAGAAAATCCAGCGCCTACTGCTCTCCCTCTTCAGTGGGTCTTATCTTTGAATAAAGCTTCTAATGGAGGGACCAGGCGCCGTAGGAGCAGAGTAGCTCACGATGCAGGGGCATATGAATAGATAATTAAAAGGAAATAATAAATGGTTTACCAGGAAACACTTGCCCGTTCCACCGTGCGTCAGATTCAGAATACACAAATGACATTATTTGCCAATCAAGGAGCTATTTATATTTCATGAGTACCAGACTAGAATCCCAGCTTCAATATGCAGCTCCTCCATATGCTCGGGCAGATGCTTGACGGAAATTAATGGCCGGCCAGCCGGGATGAGCGATTATTGCTGAGACGACGCAGAACACACTGTCTTATTTGGATATCCATCATTTAAAATAAATAGACATCCAATGGCATTGTCTGGGTAAACTCGATGCATATTCCTGCGGCGGTAAATCTTAATTAAGAGCCCAGCGCTTTCTTTCAATGCACATTTGAATGCAAATAACTAATGTGAGCTAAATGGAGAGGGTGGGAGCATTACTGGATCCTTCCAGAAAATCATATACATTCTCAGCGTTGAATTGGTCGTCTTATTGGCAGGCAATGAAGGATCTCTTTAGGTAATGAAAGCCTGTTTCTCCATCTTCTTATTTATTGCATTTTCACATTCCGTGTGATCCTTGTGGACATTCTAAGCAACAATGGCCTATAGCCAAGTTCATATTTGTGGGAGTACTGGGATTTCCTCGTTCTTTCCCAGGCATCACTGCCCATCACCAAAAACCAAAAGCCGTCCCAAACAGTTTCCCCCTTTTCATATATGTTGGGCTGAAAAAGGGAGGATCCAACGGAAGAATAACACTCCTCGTGTTTAATAGTTCCTTCTGTTTATCATGGCATCTTTCCCTGCTCTCAAGCTATTTTCTTACAGAGTTTTTCTTTGCTTCTCTGAGGCGAAATTGTTCTTTGACAGAAACACTACTAAAATAAGAACTCAAGCTACTCGGTTCCATAAAATCCACTGAATTTTCAACCTTTATGAGCTGGATCTTCATCAAAATCCCAAGTGAAGGATTGGCGTTTCCATTGTAGTAGTCATTTGTTTGAGACTAGAACATAGATTCTTGAGCAACTGAGGATCCTGTGATGGCAGCCATCGTGTCTGGACCACACGCCACTTTGGACTGCAAGTGAGGAATACTGTGTCTGAGTGTCACCCCAAAGCTACCACTGGTCTTCATCCAAAAGAAAATTCTAAGATGAATGTAAGCCACCGCCAAATATGATTGTTTCATTTTTATTCACATTTCTTTTACTGTAGGGGAGACCAGCCACTTTGGTCCTCATAATGGGACTCAAGTGGGTCATGGCATCATAAAAAGTACCCTAAATGCTCCTACATTTCTTCTGTGTTACATTACACCCCATTTACCTCTCAGAGTTCCTTCTTTCCCTTCTTCCTTGTGGAATGTGTGTAGCAGCAGAGGACAACATTGTTGGAAGAATATTCAGCTGCAACACATATGGATGTTCTCAAATACAGAGAAGGGGCATTTTTCAGACCCAGGGTGGAAGGTGCTGGAAGGAGATGGTGCAACCAAGTACCCTCTTCCTTTAGCACTTCCTGTCCAAATATAACCTCTACAGGAAAGATTGTTCAAATATTTTCCCCATAAAATATTTTATAAATCTAATTTGGGTCTGAAGTGCTGGGGACCCACAAATATGCACGTAGTTGCTCTAGCAGAGGTCCTGAATGGTGTCTCAGAGGTCACTTCTATGCTGCTGAGAAGAACAAAGCTGACCTTCACAGAGGTTTTGGTAGGCCCGCCAGTGACAAACTCTAGACCAGTGATGGTGAACCTTTTAGAGACCAAGTGCTCAAACTGCGACTCCAACCCACTATTTTTTGAACAAGGGCCAATACAGCAATTTAACATGAATACAGGTCACTGTGAAGGGATGATGTCGGGTGCCCACAGAAAAGCCTCTGAGTGCCACCTTTGGCACCCGTGCCATAGGTTCGCCAACACTGCTCTAGAGTGATGGTTGGCACATACTTCACATGTACATAGCCACTACTTATCTCCTCGGATGTATGGATGGAGGTGAAGGAATAAGGTCAGCCCCCTGTTCATAGCCCCCAGTACATTAAGTAAACAGGAATATAGTCCTGCACCCATAGGTAGCTTCCCCTCCATATTTGTTAGTTGCTATGATGAGTTCAGGACTCTATATCACTCCAAACCCTTTCTTGGCTCTGTAATATGCGGAGGAGCCTCATGGCACAGTGTTTAAACTGCTGTACTGCAGTCAAAACTTGGCTCATGACCTGGGGTTCAGTCCCAGGTAACTGGTTCATGGGTGACTCAGCCTTCTATCCTTCTGAAGTTGGTAAAATAAGTACCCGGCTTGCAGAGGGTGTGGGGACAGCTTGCATAGTTACTTGTAAACTGCCCAGAGAGTATTTTAAGTGCTATGGAGTGGTATATAAGCAGCACACTTTGCTTTTTTTGCTTTTCTTCGCATGCAGTTCTCCTATTCCTACAGCAAATGGTAGTCCCACAACCTTTACTTACTTACTTACTTACTTACTTACTTACTTACTTACTTACTTACTTACTTACTTACTTACTTACTTACTTACTTACTTACTTATTTATTTTAGAGTATTTTATCCCATTTTTCTCCTTGGAAAAGGACCCAAGGCGGCTTACCTTTCTCCTACAAACCCCCCCCCCCCAATTACCCATAGGTGGGAAAATATGCTGGGAATATACAAGGATAAATATACATATATTCTTTGTGTGCTGGGGCAATATTTCTCTCTCAAACTTGTTTAAAAGCCTTAATTGAGCCTCATTAAGGTTAAAGAAGATAGCCAGTTTGCTTCTTCACAGGGATGTTTAATACATCTTTCTTCGTAGCAAGAACATTGACAGTCCTCCATAATTGGGTTGCACCATTTATAATTAGTGTATGTCATCTGAAGACCTTCTGGCATGTATTTATAAAGACCTTTCATGGAATTCAAAACAAACTGAATCATCAGATGTCTTAATTAAATGGCACACAGAGCATGGAGAGAGAGGTTTAAAAGCAAATCCAGCCATGACAGACACAATATAAAAATAGATGTCAGAAATGCTACCACCACCCCACAAATACTTTTTAAAACAGTAGAAGGACATATCTGATGAGTTAATGGAGTTTAAAAAAAAAGACATTGACTAAAATGTACCATTTTTACAGTTGCAATATGATATTGCCTGGCTGACAACATACATTATCCAATGTACCTCTCCATACAGTCACGGACTCAGAGCTGGGGAAAGTTACATTTTGGCACTACAGGTCCCAGTATCCCAGCAGCTCTGCTGTTTGGGGGATCAGGGGGTTTGTAGTCCAAGCTCCTTTTCCTTTTGTTGCTGTGTGCTGGAAATGAAAAAAAAAAGGGTTCCCATTCACCAGGGCCACCCTAGTGTCTTTAGCAATTGGCCTGACTGTAGACCTTGTGTGCACATGGATTTTTTACTGAATATGGAAAAGATGGTCATGGTGACAGAACTGGAGATCATGTTGATCACCTTGGGGTTGGGGAGGCCAATGGCCATAGCTCCATTCTCTGCCCTCCATGGGATAATTAAGCAGTCCAAAGATGCTGCGGGTCAAATCCTCTAAGACAGGGGTGTCCAAACTTTTTGCAAGGAGGGCCAGATTTGTGGGGTGTGGGGACCAACCATTCAGCAGCATTTGGCCCCCCGGGCTGGACTTTGGACAAGTCTCTATAACATGCAAGGAGGCATGGAGCTGCAGTAAAGGAACTGGGAGTGGGGAGGCTGGGCAGGTGGTGGTGGTGGGGTGTTGAACAGAGGCAGGGAGGGCAGGCAAACCATAACACTACAAGCGAATGCCTCCATCCAGTATGGGGAGGGGCCAGCTGATGGGGATGCGTGACAGGCTGAGCCAGTTGGGAGAAGAAGCCACTGGCTGCTCAGAATTTGAAAACGGGACACATTTGGCCCCCGGGCCTGACTTTGGACATGCCTACTCTAAGAGACCTATCTATCAAAAAACAAATTGCACATATAACAGCCTAGAATGCTAAAGAAATGATGAAAACAACATGGCTGGTTTGCAGTGAGGTGCACCTGGATCTAGCATATGTGTTGCTCTGCTCCAGGCAGCAGAATAATGTCAGAGACAGCCATAGCTCAGTGGCAGGTCTTATGCTTTGCTGGAAGAAGGTCACAGCTCCAGTTCCCCCAAAGACCTGCCAGAATCTCTAAGCAACTCCGCTTGTCAGAGTTGGCAATAAATAATGAGCTACAGTACTTAGGCCAATTACCGTATATACTCGAGTATAAGTTGACCCGAGTATAAATCAAGGCCCCTAATTTACCCCCCCCAAATGGGGGAATAGACATGGGCATGGAATGACTAAACTTCCGTTTCCATTTCCGTTTACCGTTTCCATTACGTAACAGAAACGGTAATGGTAATTGAGCCGGCCCAGCCCGAACCCGAACCGAAAAAAAGAAAAATTTAGTTGGGTTTTCCGTTACCGTTTGTGGCATCGTGCGATGCGAAGCACAGAAAAAAAGTTTTTAAAAGTTTTAAAAAACTCGATTCCCGGCCGAAAAAGCAGGCGAAAATATGCCTGCCTGAGGCATTGCCATCTACCAGAGGGGTGGTTTCCGGGGGGTCCTCAGCCTTTCCCCCCTCCTCTCCTGTCCTGGGCTGCTTGCACCAGGCTGGGGGGGGTCATCCTCGTTGTCTCGCCAATGCCATGTGGTGGTGGTGGGATCCAACATGGCTACCGCAATTTTTATTTTTAAATCGTGGTCCAAAAACACACCAAAGCACAACACAAACATGTTGAAATTTATTTATTCTAATGCCTGAATTTTAATAGTAGCAGCAGTGGTTTTTTATTGCAATAAAACGACACATTGATTTTATTTTATTGTATTATATTTTATTTTTTTAGACCTGCCCATTTGGGTTGGGCATGGGATGGGACCATGCAAATTTTTTCATTAATTCCACCAATGGCATGGCCAGGTTTTGACTGACACTTCTGCATGACTCAGAGGCTATAAAAACCCGAGGCACCTTCCAGAAATCGCAGTCGGTGTGTGGATGTGGTTGAGGAGGGAGGAGGGCTGTGGCTGCTGGTGCAATCTGATCAAGATTATTGGAGGAGGGAGGCCTGGATGGGAGGCTTTAGGCTTTAAGTTAGGCAGGCAGGGAGGGAATTGAATTTGGAAAAAAATTTTTTGATTCCCTGCAGCTTTGTCTGCCGAAGGGAATAGCAGTTAGTTATTCTTTTTTCTTTGTTCTATGGCTGTTTGTGGGGAGAGGATTTTTCTGATATTGGATAAAGGGGGAGGGTCGACTGGGAGTGCGAGGTGTGTGAATTTATTTTAAAATATACCATTTATTTTCTATTTTTCCAACTTCAATTTGCTTGCAGACACACACAATTTTGGGTGCAAGAACAGAACCTCCTATCCTAAGTAAGGGAAGAATATAAGTATTTTACAATATTATTTACTCATTACTAGTTCATTGTTTGTTTAACTTGTTGTGTTGTGTGTGCACTGACTGAACACACACACACAATCCATTTCAGTGGTTCAAGTTGAACTTAGAATTTAGAAAACTATTTTTTTTATTCCCTGTGGCCTGCACTGCAGTTTTGCTGAGTGCTGAAGGGAAGAGCAGTTCTCTTCTTCTGCCTTTGTTCATTTCAACTCAAACACAAGTATCTCTCTGCTGATTTTTCAGACCCTGGTTCCTCAGAGAGGAAGAGAAGGGAAGCAGGCATGGGGAAGGAGGACTCCAGAGACAGCTCCACTGAGAGTGGGAAGAGGCATGCCACTCTGCAGGAAATGGTGCCGCTGTGTGGGAGTTTTGTCAGCCAACGTAATAGGGCCAAGGCACAGGAGTCCACCACTCGTGTGGTTGGTGAAATGGTGTCCATGAACGGGTTGCCCCTCTCCGTTGTGGAGTCATCAGGCTTCAGGCACCTGATGAAGCATGTGGCTCCATGGTATGAGCCTCCATCCCGGCATACCTTCAGCAGGCGGGTGATTCCCTCCCTTTTTGAGTCCGTCAGGGACATGGTCTGGGCCCTGCTGCAGGCAGCCAGAGGATGGAAGATCCACTTCACTTTTGACCTCTGGACCGGTGGGCATCACGGATACCTCTCTCTGACAGCTTATTGGTGGCAACCCAAGGAGGTCCTTGACACTAGGGCATCTCAAGAACAGCTGCAGGGGGAGCCACAAGGGAGCACCCCAAGAGGGTACAGGGTGGTGCTTCTCCAGGCACAAAGCATGGAGGACAGTGCCAAAGGCATCCACATTGCTGAGGTCCTCAAGATAGCACTGTGAGAGTGGGCAACCGAGGGGCAGGTCAATCGCGGATTCATGGTTACTGACGCAGGCCGTAACATGACCAACGCGGTTAAAAGGGCAGGGCTCCAGGGCATCGTGTGCGTAGCGCACAAACTGCACCTAGTAGTAGGTGTTGCCATTGGGCTGGGTGCATCGAAGGACTCCTGGTGTGAGGGGACCCTGGAGACCAAGGCCTTGCTGGACAAGTGCAGGAAAATAGTCGGGCACTTCTCACGCAGTGTCAAGGCATCCAGGATGATGCGTGAGAAGCAGGCAGAGATGGGCCGACCAGAGCACATCCTGATCCAGGACGTGACCACCCGGTGGAACTCCACCTACAAAATGGTCAAGCGCCTGGTGGAGCAGAGGCAAGTGGTGGAATACGTCATGTCCCACACTCCCATCCTGCCTGGGGGAATGGTGTTGGACATTGGTGCTACCGAGTGGCTCGCCCTCTCCCAGATGGTGGGTATCCTGCAGCCTTTTGAGGAGACCACCCACGTGCTCAGCAGCTACAACGCCAGCCTGGGCCACATACTCCCCCTGGTCAATGCCCTTCACCAACGCCTAGAGGCCAGTATCCGTGATGAAGCCGATCTTCTCCCAAAGAGCAGGGCCTTGGCAGACAGGCTGTTGACTGGCTTGGATACCCACCTTAGCCCGCTGAGGAGGGAAAAGGTGTACCAGATGGCATGCCTGTGCGACCCTCGTGTCAAGGATTCCCTGGCAGACAGCCCTGCGGACCTAAACTCCTGGAAGACGGAGCTATGCCGTCTGGTCCGCAGAGCTGACTCAAAGCAGCCCCAGGCGTTCCTGAGGGCGCACGGAAGCCAGAGCGATGCAGAAGAGGAATTCTTGCAAGGGTCCTCTTCCTCCTCTACTGCAGGAGTGTACACCCAGAGACCAGGTTCCTTACCAGCAGCCAACTACCTCGCCTCTGCCCTAGCCATGGCAGTCTCCTCCTCAGTGGAGGCAAGGGAGGAAGAAGAACCGGACCCCGCTTGGACCATGGTGAGGGAGTACATGGCTGAGCCCCTACAACCCCTCACCTTGGACCCAATCCACTACTGGGCCAGAAAGGCAGACATCCGGCCCACTTTTTCGACTCTGGCGTTGGACCTCTTGTCCATCCCACCCACCAGTGTCCAGAGTGAGTGTGTCTTCTCCCACATGCGAGATGTCCTGAGGCCGCGCCGCTCTCATCTGGACCCGGAGACCGTGGAAACGTTGACTTTCATCCACTTCAACCTTTCCACGTTGGGATTACCCCAACACTCCAAGACCTAGGTCCACAGTCATTCTTCCACCGGTTCATTCCAATCAGGCCTCCCTTGCTCTAACATGCACTACCAAAGCAACACTTATGCCTGCCTGCAATTATGCCTGCCTCCCAGCTTGCCTTCCTCCCTGCAAGCCCGACTTCCTGCCAGCCAGCCAGCCTGCCTGCCTGCCAGCCTAACTGCCTGCCTGGCCCCGTGCCTACCTGCCTGCCTGCCTGCCTGCCTGCCTTCCTGCATTCCCATTCAATTTGAAGGGTTAGATTATTGCCCAATTTTTCTAGGACTTCCCTGGCTCCAAACCAGGGAGGACCATTCAATGTTTAATTTTGAAGGGTCTCTGTAGGCCCAATTTTTCTAACCCTTGCCTGGCTCAAAACCAGGGAGGACCACTCAATGTGTAATTTTGAAGGGTCTCTGTAGGCCCAATTTTTCTAACCCTTGCCTGGCTCAAAACCAGGGAGGACCACTCAATGTGTAATTTTGAAGGGTCTCTGTAGGCCCAATTTTTCTAGCCCTTGCCTGGCTCCAAACCAGGGAGGACCACTCAATGTTTATAATTTTGAACCAGACAACACTGTTGTGGTTGCAGCCGTGCAACTTCCCCTAACCATCCCTAACCCCATCCAACCAATGCCTGTATGCCTCCCATCCTAACATTCCCCTCCAGCCCAACACAGTTATGCCTGTCTGTCTGCTCTGTCTGTATGACTGCCTGCCTGCCTGCCTGAATGCTTCTCCTGCCTGCCTGCCTTCTTCCCTTGTCTGCCTGACTGCCTGTAATCCCGCTGCATGCATGGATCTAATAAGGGCTACATAATTAGCCCAGTTTTTATAGGGCTTTCCTGGTCTTTATAGCAGCCCAGGAAGGTTTTTTTCTAGGGTCAGTGTAGGCCCAATATTTCCCCGTTGGCCATGGCTGGTCTGAGTGTAGTACACCCTAAATACCTGCCTTCCTCGATGCGTTCCTCCCTTCCCTGGGGTTTTGGAGCCACTCTGCTTACAAAGGGGTCGAGATGCACTTTACAACAACCTACCTCAAAGACTGATTAGCAGGGGCCTAGCTCTCCTTACAGCCTTAAATAAATAGCCCTGTTCTCCTGCATCCACTCTGTCTCCTTGGTTGACGAAACTCAGTCTCCTTGGGTGGAGAAACTCTGCCTCCAAAGGCAGAAACAATAATCCCTTCTGGCACTTTGGCTTTGTGCCTTCCCTAGCCTGGGTGGGTACCCTGCAAGCCTGCCTTCCTACCTGCAAGCCAGACTTCCTGCTTCCCTGCCTGCCTGGCTGCCTGCCCGCCCCTCTGCCTACCTGCCTGCCTGTCATGCTCCTGGGACTCCATGGCTTGGAGGAGGCCTTCCAGGTGCTTCTCCTTCAGCCCATCAGCGGCTCAGTGCTTCAAGTTCAGCCTCCGAGCTGAAATGCGCCCTGTCGGCCAGTCTCCTCGACTTGCCCAGACAGCAACCCCGGCTGCCCCCACCTCCAGTGCCTCTGGGCAGTAAGAGGCGGAAAATCACTTGAGGAGACCAACTTTAACAGGCACATCAACTATTTAGATTAGAATTGGGGAACTCTGTCCTCCAACATGGGGGGGTTCACTCCCACCGGTTACAGTCCAGGTTTGGAAATCCCTTGAACAAGGAGGGGAGATTCCTTCCTACTAGCACTCCAGCTTCCAAAGGCGGCAGAAACAATCCCTCCCTAGAAAACTTTCCTTGCACTCTGGCTTCGTGGCTTCCCTGGCGGAACCTGGTCTCCTGGGTATGCTAAATTCTGGCCTCCAAAAGGGGCATCATGGCAGTCACACAGGTTGGCACCCCATGGCATCCGGTGCAGCAGCTTTTTTCCTGCCAGATAAGCAGCTGGCCCATGTACCCTATCCTCCAAAGGAGGTGGGGTAAGTCACTATGGCCTCCAAAAGGCTGAAAGAAACAATCCCTTCCTGGGTTGGCGGAACTCTTGTCTCCTGGGTAGGCAAAATTGGCCTCCAAAGTAGGCGGCTGAAACAATCCCTCCCTCAAGTTCCCTGCTGGCTCTCTGGCTTTGTGGCTTTCCTGCGTGGACTGTCTCCACTGTGTTGGCAAAACTCTGGCCTAGTGGCTTCAAAAGTAGGTGGCTGAAAGAATCCCTCCTTCAAGTTCCCTGGTGCTCTGGCTTTGTGACTTTCCTGCGTGGACTGTGTCTCCTCCACTGGGTTGGCAGAACTCGGTCTCCTGGGTAGACCAAACTGGCCTCCAAAGTAGGTGGCTGAAACAATCCCTCCCTCAAGTTCCACGGCGCTCTGGCTTTGTGGCTTTCCTGCGTGGACTGTGTCTCCTGGGTTGGCGGAACTCGGTCTCCTGGGTAGGCTAAACTCTGGCCTCCAAAGGCTGAAACAATCCCTTCCCTAGAAAAGTATTTCCTGGCACTCTGGCTTCCCTGCGTGAATTGTGTCTCCTCAGGGTTGGCGTAACTCGGTCTCCTGGGTAGGCTAAACTCTGGCCTCCAAAGGTGGCGGAAACAATATTTTCCCTGGCACTCTGGCTTCATGGCTTCCCTGGGCGGACTCTGCCTCCTGGGTTGGAGAAGCTCGGTCTCCTGCGCCCACACAAAGCTGCCCACACAAAGAGTGGTGGACTGACCTCCAGGGTTTTCTGGAGGGCCTCCATTGGCTCCTGTCAGCTGTCACTGTCAGCTCCTTGGGATACTCCATCTGGCGATGATTCCCTTAGAGGAGGGGAACTTTATTGTGTTTGGAAATTGGGGGAGAAAGTGAGAGGAGGGGCACTCATCCAGATGAGTGGGGAGGGGAAAGCATCTGTCTACCAGACTGAATCTCTGACCGCTAGTTGACCAGGGTGGCATTTGCTTGGCTTTACAAGGAGTGTCATTGGAGATGGGGACATTGAGAGGAGAGACCCTCATCCAGATTTGGGGAGGAATGGAATACTGTGTCTCCTGCTGCCTCTGAGAGGTGCAGGGGAAATGGGATGGATAAAGGCTTCAAAACAAAACAAAACAAAAAGTATAACAGGCAGCCAGACCAAGTGGTGTGGCCGGTTCAGTCTCAGCAGTTGAACAAGAGAAAAAGAGAATATTGCAGTCTGCCCACTTTGTTTGCATTATTGCATATAGGATGCAGTGTTATACTGATATATTATTCATCAGTTTAAAGTGTTTTCTGCCTGTTCTGGGTCATTGCGGGATGCCCCCTATGCTCTCTGGGAAGTCAAATTGCGCTAAATCGTGGTAAAAACGACAAACGACAAACAAAACGGCGAAATGAATTTTTTTTTTGAAAAATTTCGCAACAAACAGAAACGGACTGAAACGGACCCGTTCCGACAAACGAAAAATCAAAACGTCATTTTTCCTAGTCATGCCCATCTCTACTGGGGAAATGTATTAACTCGAGTATAAGTCTAGGGTGGGAAATGCAGCAGGGCCTGGCAGCTCCTCCTTTGTGAGCTGGGGGAGTGGTGTGTGATGTTTAAAATGATTTTAGCCACTGATGCAAGTGCTTGGGTCAGTGGCTAAAAGTTATTTTAAACATTGCGCACTGCTCCCCTGTGATGCAGAGGGGGGTCATGAGAAGTGGCACACAATGTTTAAAATGACTTTTAGCCACCGACCCAAGCACCTGCCTCAGTGGCTAAAAGTATTGGCCCGCATATAAGTCAAGAGGACTTTTTTTCAGCCCAAAATTAGGGCTGAAAAACTAGGCTTATATTTGAGTATATATAGTATCTGAGAGATTAGTATAAGTCAGATTCTTTTGTTCCTGTGTCGAGCCAGCCCTGGGTGGCGCTTTCTTTCCAGGTGTAGATTCATTTCGTCATGTATTGAAAACTAATTAGCTCCCATTTTTCTGAAGACTGGGCTGCTGTGAAAGATGCAAGGTCAAGATGAAGCAGGATGGCTTTCTGGTCAGCCGTCCCAAATAGAAGACAGGATTAACCTACGGGGAACCTTGTTTCTATGCTGGAAGGCTGCCATTCTGAACAAGGAGGTAGAAGCTCCGCTCATGGACCCAGATGGCATTTACTTTAGCCAGATGTTTTCTTTAGCCAGATGTCTGAAGCCGTGCTGGTTTCTCCCCTTAGGAAATGAAGAGAGGAAAAGGGAAGTAGGAGGCAAAATCTCAACACAGTAAACAGAGACACCTTCAAGGAACAAAATGGAGCGGAGAGGCACGCTCTGGATGAGTCATGCTGGGCACTGCAGAGCAAGAAATAAAAAGCACAGCTAAAAGGCAGCCTTTGCCAGGCACTGCTATAAAACATCACCTCCCGAATAATAAAAATAAAAAGTGTGTGTGTGTGTGGGGGGAGAGAAAACAAAGCAGAATGTGCAGAGTTTTTAAAAATAGCAACCACAATTTTCTTGTCCAGTCTCCATTATGTCACTATGCACCACTTCTTGCTATCAGGATTATTTAACATATAGAAAAGACCAAGAGCCTCTCCCTTGCACAAGTAAAGCAGGGTTCAACATGGTTCATGTGCCCAGCCGGCTGGATGAAGAAGCCAGTTCCCAATATTGGAGGACCTGGGGCACAGTTCAACCATGAGTTAACCCTCGGATCAAGGGCACTCTGGCGAGGGTGGGATGCTGCTGTGACAAAAGCCTTCTCCTTAACCATGCCACGAGTAACCCGTTTAGCCCCTGATTGAAAAGCCACCTTGTCAGTCCAACCAATCATTCCTTCTCCGCTCTGAATTCAAAGAGAGCCACACCTCTCCGCTAAGAGCTTCCCCCGTCTCTGTTCTCTACTATAAGCAGTCTGCGAGTCTATTGAGGCCTATTGCTGGACTCTGCCAGTCATGTTTGTCCGTTTGCTGTTTGGTTTGTTCTCCGTAGTTTGTTCCCCTACTCAGTTACACTCTCAGAGCGAGTAATTGAGAGTGTAAGTGCCCAGTTATTGAGAAAATGGGGTGGACTAATAGGGGGAACTTGAAGCTATTTTGTTCAGTGAATTCAAGCAGTTCTGCTGCTCAGCTAGAGGGTTTTAACCAAGAATTCAAAACTCTGTAATACTAACATCAGCTCTCCCCCCCCCAGTGCTCCTTTTCTTCTACAGGTTAAGTCTTTCCTCCACACATGGCTCAAGGCTATTCACATTAGAGGCCACTGACAATTCACTAATTCAGACATTCCTTAAAAAGAAAAAACATCAAAGGGCAGACTGCATGAAGCACATGTTAAAAACCCAAGTGGCACAGTGACCTCCCTGTTCTTCCCAGAGTCCTCTCAATATGGAGAGAGAAATTGTGCTTCATTCTCATCCCTCTGGGCCTCCAGATTCCTAATCAAGCCCTTCAATATCTTCACCAGTTTGCAGTCAGTGCCTGGGGCCCGGTCGGCGCTGGTTTATTATTATTATTATTATTATTATTATTATTATTATTATTATTATTATTATTATTATTATTATTATTATTATTATTATTATTATTTAACCACACAGCTATCTGCGCTGGATTTTATATTACCAATCACTAGTCGAACGCTTCCCAAGCGTTTAGGACTTAGTGATGTATCGGCGAATTATGCGAGCAGATCCCAGTAAGCTGGCTTTCTGCATCTGACTGATGGTGACTTTGTCCACTCCAATTTCTTCTAGATACTTGCTTAGGTCTTTGGGCACCGCACCCAGTGTGCCAATTACCACTGGGACCACCCGTACTGGTTTATGCCAGAGTCTCTGAAGTTCAATTTTGAGATCCTGATATCAGGTAATTTTTTCAAGTTGTTTTTCAGTGACTCTACCATCTCCTGGTATAGCAACATCAATGATCCACACTTTTTCCTTCTCCACAGTCACAATATCTGGGGTATTATGCTCCAAAACCCTGTCTGTCTGTATTCGGAAGTCCCAAAGTAATTTTGCATGCTCATTTTCAGTCATTTTTTCAGGCTTATGGTCCCACCAGTTCTTTGTTATGGGCAGATGATAGTTCTGACACAAATTCCAGTGGACCATTTGAGCAACTACATTATGACGCTGTTTGTAATCAGTCTGAGCAATTTTCTTGCAACAACTCAATATATGGTCAATAGTTTCATCTGCCTCTTTGCAGAGTCTACATGTGGGGGACTCAGCTGATTTTTCTATTCTAGCCTTAACTGCATTTGTTCTGATAGCTTGTTCTTGAGCTGCAAAAATCAGGGCCTCTGTCTCTTTTTTCAGTGTTCCATTGGTGAGCCATAACCAAGTCTTTTCCTCATCTACTTTTCCTTTGACTTTTTCGGGGAACTGCCCATGCAGCGCTTTATTATGCCAGCTATCAGCTCGTATTTGCATTGTTGTTTTCCTGTATTGACCCTTTGTTTGATTTACTTTAAACACCTCCCTGTTCTTAACCTCCAATAATGCTGGCTCTGTACTATTTTTTACATAATCTGCCAACACATGCTTCTCTTCTTCAACTGTCTGCTTCACTTGCAGAAGTCCTCTACCACCTAATTTTCTAGGTAAATACAGCCTGTCAACATCACTACGTGGATGTAATGCATAGTGAATGGTCATAAGTTTTCTTGTTTTCCTATCTAGAATATCTAGCTCGGTCTGAGTCCAGTTTATAATGCCAGCGGTATACCTGATGACCGGTATGGCCCAGCTATTAATGGCCTTGATGGTGTTACCACCATTCAGCTTACTTTTAAATACTTTTCTGACCCTTTGGATATATTCTTTACTGACCACATTTTTCACTTGCCCATGCTTTATATTATCTAATTCCAGTATGCCCAGATATTTATAGGCTTCAGACTGATGATACTTAATAGCTTGTCCATTTGGCATTTCAATTCCTTCACTCTCAATTATTTTTCCTTTTTTAAGTGCCACTGTGGCACATTTGTTTAGTCCAAACTCAATACTAACAACGGTGCTGAAAATTCGGGCTGTGTTGGTCAGTGAGTGTATTTCAGTTTCTGATTTTCCATACAACTTTAAGTCATCCATATACAATAGATGAGAAATTTTCCCTGAATTTTTAGCAGTTTGGTAACCTAAATTTGTCTTCTGCAAAATTATTGAGAGGGGAATCAGGGCAATAGTAAATAGCAGAGGTGACAAAGAGTCACCTTGAAAAATCCCTCGTTTGATGCTAACCAATCCATAGCTTTCATCCCTGACAAACAATTCTGTTTTCCAGTTCTTCATCGCATTTTCAATTAGGGCACTAATACTTTTACATATTCCAATGGCATCCAGGCACTTAATAATCCAACTATGCGGTACTGAGTCAAAGGCTTTTTTATAGTCAATCCAAGTCATATATAAATTAGTTTTCCGGGCTTTACAATTGTCTAGGATCATTTTATCAATGAGTAACTGATCTTTTGTGCCTCTACTTCCCTGTTTGTTCCCTTTCTGCTCTACTGGCATGATGTTATTTGCTTCCAAATAATCCTGGACTCTATCAGCTATGATGCCTGTTAGCAGTTTATACATAGTTGGTAAACATGTTATTGGCCTGTAATTTTCAGGTATTGCTCCTTTTGTTGGATCCTTCTGAATCAAATGGGTTTTCCCAGTTGTTAACCACTCATTAATATAGCCTGTTCTCAACATTTCATTAAATTGTTGGGCCATTTTTCCATGCAGACTGGTCAGGTGTTTAAGCCAAAACCCATGCAGTTGATCATTGCCAGGTGATGTCCAGTTTTTGACTCTTTGTACTCTTTTAGTGATCATATCAGCTGTTATTTCTAGTTGGTCCATTGTGCACTTGGAGAATTTCTTCTCAAAATCTTGGAGCCATCCAGCATTTCTATTATAGTCTTTCTCAGTCCCCCATATGTCTTTCCAAAACTGAATGGTTGTCATTTTTTCAGGCTTTTCATCTTTTTTACCTATCTTCTGGTTTAAACTCTGATAGAACTTTCTTTGATCTGATTGAAACAACTGGTTGTCTTTATACTGAGTAAATCTAGCATCATATCTTTCAATTTTTCTAGCTTTTGCTGTTATTTGCTGCTTCACTATTTCCAATGCTTCTCCAATTTTCCTTGTACTTAGCCAGTATTTTTTAGTCAAATATTTCTTGAACTTACCATTCTTTAATTTGTCCTCCTGCAGGTTTTTTAAGTTACTCGCATCTGCTCGGAGTCTTTTGATTTTAACTCCAGTCTGATTTTCCACCGTGGTTCCTCAATGCATTTTTGGGGGGGCTTCAATTGTGGAATCCCTAGTTCTTCCGTTACTATTACTGCTGCACTATAAGCAAGCTGATTTATCTCTTCAATTGACCTTATCTGGATTGTTGCAAGTGCTGAGTTTACATCGTTCATCAATTGTGCCAATTTTTTTCTAGGCACAGTCTTTAAAATTGGGAGCCTTCCCCTCTCTTCATTTAATGCAGCATGTGTGAGTATTTTATTCTTCAATTCTTGCTGCCTAATAGTGAACTCTGCTGGTGTTCCAATCCTATTTGAGCCTTCTTTTGGTTCAAATTTTTGCGCAACATCCACATTTTCTTCAACTTTTGACTGTTCAATGTCCCCAGGTGTTATTAATCTATTTTTTCCTTCTATTTGGATAATTTGTTGACCTCCAATTTCACAACTCCTCTGTATTTCTTCTAGTTCAATTTTACTAAACACCTTGTTTCTGATAATATATCTTCGCTGGTCAGCTAATCGTAATTCAGTTATCTTGGAGTTTGGATATTCTTGTTTCCATAACTGATGCATCCGCTTTTGGTAGCCACGTTTTTCAGGTTCCGCTCTATAATAGCATTTCATGATTGTCCGATTCTCTGGTAGAGTATATTTCTGCCGCTTCTGAGATGGTTCAGCTTCCAGTAACTCTACAGGCCCATGCCCTGGTTGCTCAGCAATGGGACCCGTGACCTGTAGCCCATTTATCGACGGATGTCCAGGTTCATCAACACCCATCGCGGTCCTTGTTAACCCGGGTGACGACCGAGCCGGTATAGGCTTCTTTATATTGTATTTCACCATGATTCATGGGTTGTCGGGTGCGCTTAGTTCTGTTCCTCAGTCAAGACCTCTCTGGTAAGTTTGGACCTACTGGAGCAGTTAAGCCCCCCGCCACGACAAGGCGGCACCCTTGGGGTGATTATTATTATTATTATTATTATTATTATTATTATTATTATTATTATTATTATTATTATTATTATTATTATTATTATTATTATTATTATAGGGTGCCAACCAGGCCACCCTTGGGTCTGGTCGGTGCTCCTTTTAAAAAAATTTTAATTTAATTTTTAATTTATTTTTATTTTTTTACTGCCGACCACATGGCCGTGCTACTGTTGTAGCGCAGCCGTCGGCTTTTTTCCTGGTCGCCGTCACAGAAGCCAGGAAGACCAGACCTCCAGACCAGGACCAGGTAGAAGATACCTCCGCCCCGCATTAATGAAACGAACCTAACTGAACCCTTTTTTCTCATTTTGTTTCATTTCATTTTAGTTCATCTCTGTTAAGGACTCCACATGATTCTGCTGTCTTTCTCCACAGCATAGGTTTACGCTTGACAGGATGTTGCCCAATGTATAACTCAGTGAAGTCAAGGGTAAGCAAGATAGCACTCTTGTACTTTTTAATAGCACAAATAGTATCTCCCCATTGGTAAAGAAAATAAGCATGGCAAACCTCTATGCCTTAAAAAAGAATCAATTGGCGAAATGTTACTGTCTCAGAACGGCGCTCTCTGGTGGGCTTACACTGTGCAGGCATAATGAATAACCACAGCACAGCGCCATTTAAATGCAGACAAAAGTGTTGCTCTATATAATTTACTCAATGCACTAATTTAGCAAGATAACATTAATGGATATTTATGTTGTGCCAAGTGTTTCAGAACAGAGAAAATGTATTCATGTGATTCAAATGCTGAACAGGAACCCTTTTAATGGCTTGTGGTAATTTAGTGATAACCTGTGACTTTTCAGTCTGTGAGCAGTAACCTCTACAAGAAAGGATTAACATTCTCTTGTCATATTTTCTCAAAAAGTGGTTATGTCGTATGCATCCCCATCATATTTTTCAACTTGGCCAACAAAACCGTGAAATGCTTTTCCTCTCCAAAATGAGCTAGAACAAAGACTCCACCTGCTGTGTCTATATTTTGGCTTTGTAATCTCTTTGCTTCCTGCAGATTATTACAACTTTAACATTTGTGCATCAAGATATCCAGTTGTTGTTAGCAGCACTCTCTTTATTTTATGATAGGTAGCTGAACCTCTGGACTATATGGTGTTTTGGCTATCGACCTGGTTTATCAATGTCTTAATGACATTAATGAGCCTCGTGGCGCAGTGGTTAAATGCCTGTACTGCAGGTAAAACTGTGCTCACGACCTGGGTTCAATCCCCGGTAGCAGGCTCAAGGTTCACTCAGCCTTCCATCCTTCCGAGGTCGGTAAAATGAGTACCCAGCTTGCTGGGGGGGCAATGTGTAGCCTGCACACTGTAATCAAAATTGTAAACCGCCCAGAGACTACTTGTAGTGGTATGGGGCGGTATATAAGCAGAACACTTTATATAAGCAGAACACTTTAAATTGTAAAAAATCGTGCACAATATTTAGAAAATAGAAAATGGCAAAAAAATAGAAAATGGCAAAAAATACAGGTCTTTCATGACCTGCTTTGCATCCCCTTGATTTTAAAGAAAAAAGCAGCATCACCAAATGGAGTAAAATGCCTTACCCCCTTTATTGTAGTAGAGCTACACCTTAGCAACTACTCCTAAAGACAACACTGTTGGCGGCATATAATTCTGTCTGTTTTAAAATCTCTGAATAATAGTGAAACTGGTTTTTATCCAAAATAGATTGGATTTTTAAGTCTTACATCTAGAATTAGCCAGAATCCTACAACTGTCAGATGACTGTATTAGACATGGGCACGAACAGAAAAAATGACTTTCGAGTTTTCATTTGTCGGAACGGGTCCGTTTGGGGTCGTTTCCGTTTGTCGTGAAATTTTTCAAAAATTTGTCATTTCCGTTTGTCGTTTGTCATTTCCACCGTGATTTAGCCTGATTTGACTTCCCAGAGCATAGGGGCGTCCCGCAATCAGGGACGGCGCTAGGTGTTTTTGCGCCGTAGGCGGCGGGCAGGGCGGGCAAGCGGGCAAGCAGACAGGCGGCGCGGGTGGACGGGCGAGTGGGCAGTTAGGATATCACTTAGGTTAGAGGTTCTGTTCTTGGTTTGCACCCCAAATGTGTGTGTGTGCAAGCAAATTGAAGTTGGGAAAATAGAAAATAAATGGTAGTATATAATATATTTTTAAAATAAATCCACACCTCCCACTCCCAGTCAAACCTCCCCCTTTATCCAATATCAGAAAAAAATCCTCAAACTGCCAGAGAAGAAATAAAGAATAAACTGCTATTCCCTTCAGCAGACAAAGCTGCAGGGAATCAAAGAAATTATTTTCTAAATTCAATTCCCTCCCTGCCTGCCTAACTTAAATCCTAAAGCCTCCAGCCTCCCTCCTCAATCTCGATCGGATCACACCAGCACCAGCAGCCAGCCCTCCTCCCTCAACCACATCCATACACCCGACTGCGATTTCTGGAAGGTGCCTCGGCTTTTCATGCCCTCCGAGACATCCAGAAGTGTCAGTCAAAAACCTGGTGATGCCATTGGTGGAATGGTTCAAACAATTTGCACGGTCCCATCCCATGCCCAGCCCAAATGGGCAGGTCTAAAAAAATAAAAATAAAATAAAATAAAATAAAATAAATACGTTTCATTGCTATAAAAAACCCACTGCTGCTACGCTATTAAAATTCCGGCATTTAAAAGAAATAAATTTCACATGTTTCTGTGGTGATTTGGTATGTTTTTTGACCACGATTTCAAAAGAAAAATTGCGGTCACGATTTTGGATCCCCCCCACTGCATGGCTTGGAGAGACGACGAGGATGACCCCCCCCCAGCCTGGTGCAAGCAGCCCAGGACAGGAGAAGAGGGGGGGAAGGCCGGGGACCCCCCAGAAACCACCCCTCTGGTAGGTGGCAAAGCCTCAGGCAGGCATATTTTCACCTGCTTTTTTGGCCGGGAGTCGGGGTTTTTTAAAAAAAAAATTAAAAACTTTTTCTGTGCTTTGCATTGTGCGATCGCCACGATGCCACAAATGGAAACGAAAAACCCAACCAAATTTTTCTTTTTTCGGTTCGAGTTTGAGTTTTGACGGCTTAATTATCGTTACCGTTTCCATTACATAACGGAAACGATAACCGAAAATGGAAACGACAATTTCGCCAAGTCGTGCCCATGTCTAGACTGTATATGTGGGATCAGTATCTGTGATTTCACTTATCTGTTAACTGAAAATATATACCATTGAAAATATTATATATATACCCTTGGAATGTGCATTTCTGAGGTATATTGCCAGAACATGCCCCTAGAGCAGGGATGGTGAACCTTTTTGACACTGAGTGCCCAAACTCAGTGATGGAGATGGCGGTGGGGGGGGGTCAGGATCAGCGGCAGCAGGGGGCAGGAGGGGGCGAAGGCAGCAAGGGCGGTGGGGGCGGTGGGGTCGGGGTCATTGGCGGTGGCGGCGGGGGGGACAGGGATGGCAGTGGTGATGGCAGCAGCGGCAGCAGGGGTGGCAAGGGCGATGGCGATGGGGACATCAATAGTAGTGTGGGGGTCGGGATCAGCAGCAGCGGGGGCAGAGGGCAAGGGCAACATGGGCAACGGGGCAGTGGTGGGGTCAGGGTCATCGGCAGGGGCGGGGGGCAGGGATGGTGGCGGAGGTGGGAGCGGCAGGGGCTGGGGCGGGGGTGGCAGCAGCAGGGGCCAGGGCGACGGCAGCGATGGCAATGGGGATGGTGGCAGCAGGGTCGGCCTGGCACACAACATGCTCCCTGCCCCCCTACTTCCTCCTCCACAAATTCCTCATGGCTGGTCCAGCGGAGGGGGAAGTGAGGGGGCAGGGAGCATGTTGCGTGCCAGGCAAAAGCTCTCCACGTGCCACCTTTGGCACGCATGCCATAGGTTCACCATCCCTGCTCTAGAGAGAACTGGAGACTATGCTAGATACTATATACTGTAGAGACTGCTATTTGTGGGGTGGGAGTATTGGAAACAATCCCTAATGGATACTGCAGCCTTACTGTAATATTCTCCCAGGGTATGCATAGTTTTCTGTGGTTAATTGTGGCACCTCCTCAGTTAGCTGTTTAATTGATAGGATTCCAGCCCATTACATTTTGGGAAATGACCCTTGTACTACGTTACAACAAAGTAGTTACATTTCAAGACACCATATTCTTTCAAACAGTAAAATGTTGTTTCTGTAGTAAATTGTAGGCTTTCACTTTATAAATTGGTATATTAGTCTTCATTCAGGAGTTTAAAATATTTCACTTTATAAATTGGTATATTCTATGCCTATGTTCACTTTTTCATTGTTGTTGTTGTTGTTCAGTCGTTCACTCATGTCCGACTCTTTGTGACCCCATGGACCAGAGCTCGCCAGGCCTTCCTATCTTCCACTGCCCGAAATTTGTTCAAATCCTTATTGGTTGCATCGATGGCACCGTCCAACCATCTCATTCTCTGCCATCCTCTTTTCCTTTTGCCTTCAATCTTTCCCAACATCAGGGACTTTTCCAAGGAGTCCTCTCTCCTCATGAGGTGGCCAAAGTACTGGAGCCTCAGCTTCAAAATCTGCCCTTCCAGTGAACATTCGGGGTTGATTTCTTTCTTTTTCATAGAACTGGGTATATCTAACTTCAGTGTTCTTATACAGTGGAACCTTGACTTACATGCTGCTTGACTTACAGCATATTTGACTTGCAGCAAGAAGGGGCTTGTTTGACTTGAGTCGCAGGCTTTGACTTACAGCGCAGAGCCCCGGTGAAAGGCACCGGAATCTGGCGGCAGCCACGACCCAGCATCGAGGCTGCCGTCTCCAAACTGCTCCTGCCTTCTCCCGGCAGTGGTGGCTTCGGTGAGGCCAGCTCCGAGCACCTGGAGCTAGTCCTCGGCCTCACCGAACCGCCACTGCCGCCGGACGAGAAGAAGGGCCGGGAGCTCGGGGCTGGCCTCGCTGGTTAGACAGTCGGCTCAGTCTTGTAAAAAATCTGGTTGCAGAAGTCTTGTCCACAATGGAAGCATTTTAGTTGGGGAGCTGTACAGTTGTGGGACTCTAATGGTAAGCATAGAGTTGATCAGAACTTGGAACATCAGGTTAAAATCAGTAAAACTTAAATGTTAGACATTGTTGCTATGAACATTAAATAGTGGAGGCATATAACTTGTGGACTATAATTCCACTGCCTCCTCCTCTCTTTGAAGAGACATTTCATTTACATCTCTGGAAGGAATCTCCTATCCCAGTCAAATTAGTGTTAAATTGCTGTTTTCGGGGGTCTTTTTCATCATCTGGAATGGATTAATCCACTTTCCCATTACTTTCTATGGGAAAAGTTTGTTTGACTTAAGTCACGTTTGACTTATGTCTAGACCTCCGGAACGGATTAATGACGTAAGTCAAGGTTCCACTGTACGGTACTTTCCTGTGATTAACTCTGTTGGAAAATGCAGTTGAAACTCTTGCCTCAGAATGTGAGTAATAACTCCCATTAACCCATGTCCCTTACTATTTCCCCCTTTCCCCTGATTTCCCTGGACAATCAGCTGCGGGGTAACTTTGGGCGACCTTTCTTTATGGATTCATTTCTTCTCTGCCATCTTGTGCCCAAAGCATTCTGGCTGGCATTAATCAGAGCAAGGCAACTCTGATTAACCCTGGTGTTGAAACTTGGACCCTTACAGACACATTATGCAGGAAGCTAGAGACATTTGAATTGTGAACATACAGATGAATTCTGAAGTACCTTGGACAGCCAAAGTCACTAATGTGGCTGTATTACAGTGTATGAATAAAAAGCTATAAATTCTCAATACCATAAAAAGAAAAAAAATTGCAATATTTCGGGACACGTAATCCACAGTGAGAGCTGCCTAGATGCCCTAAGCACATCCGATCTCGCTTGATTTCGGAAGCTAAGCAGGGTCGGCCCTGGTTAGTACTTGGATGGGCAACCACCAGGGAATACCAGGTGTTGTAGGCGCCTGGAGTAGGAACTGGCAAGCCACTCCAGTACTCCTGCCAAGAAAACTCCATGGACATGGAGTCATGTAGAGTCGGTCACGACTAACGACACAACACACACACACAATGCACAATGAGAAATACCATTCAAGAAAAAAATAGATGAGAAGCATGGCTAGGGGCGTAGAAGAACTTTCTGGCTTAAGATCTTAATGATCCACAGTGAGCACATCTGCTCTATATAGAATAGCTTTAGACAGAAACCATTTCAGGCTACTGATTGCCTACGTTCTAGGAGGACATTGCACTTGAAGAAGAAAGCAAGCCATTCCAGAACTGGATTGGCATTCTGTCTAAATTATGGCCAAATTGAGCCCAAATTAGACCTCAGTTTAATGTGGGATTGGGGATGTGGCCAAATAGCAGACACAATGCTAGTTATGAAGAAAGGCAAGAAAAATTCGAAACAGGAGAGAGAGAGAGAGAGAGAGAGAGAGAGAGAGAGAGAGAGAGAGAGAGAGAGAGAGAGAGAGAGAGAGAGAGAACATGCCACTGTTGAAAGAGAGAAGGAATGTTATATGGGAGGGGCTTCTGCTCCAGAGCAGGACTTAGGGCCTTTTCACACGACCCCTAAGATCCGCTGGCCCCTTAAATTCGGACCAGAGATCTTGGGGGTTCGTTGCTCTTCCTTCCTCCCCACCACTCCGCACTTCCTTGCTTCTGTGTGCGTGAGGGGAGGGAGGGAAAAAAGCCTTAAAAAGGGACAAAAGAATAAAGCCTTACCTCCGGTGCCGGTGGAAGTTGCTCCGAGCCCCGGTCACTTCCTGGTTCCTCTTAAAGGGGTGGGAGGCAAAAACAACAACAACAAAAAGAAGCGAGGAGAGCCCGGCACTCTCTGCATCAAAAAAATTTTCACTCTCCCAGAGCAGGTACTTGAAAGCTGTGCTGGGTTGCGCTTAGGTGGGCGGGGTCGCACTTAATTTTCTGTTAGCTCCGGAGCTGGTGGGGAAACATTTTTAAGCTCCGGAGCTGGGAGCCATTTGCAGCGGAGCTTAGGGGTCGTGTATAAACGCCCTTAGGTAAACTTGTCTGTGCCAGTGAAATACAAGGTAAACATTCACTTGGGTGTTAGCTTCCCTGCCACCCATGAAATCTGTTTTCTCCGTGTAAACTTGCATAGGATTATGTGGCATGCTTCCTAGTCATGCAAGGCAAAGGACCTAAATAGAATGTCATAAAGGAAACTAACGAGCTCCCCACCCCACCCCACCCCAGCAGAGAATTCACCCTGCAATTTGAGAACATAAAGCTCGGGTCTTTATTATAGGTTAATGGAAAAGGGAGAAGTCCTCAGTTATACTTAAGGAAAACATTTGAAAAGCTGTTGAGTCCAAAGCTGCATGCTTTGCATGCTTCCGGAGCACCAGCATATACAGTACTATAATTTTTGTGGCTACGGCAAATGATAAGTTATACTTACGGTTGAGTTGGGGACAAAAGATCTGTTGCAGATGGTTTGGATTTTTCCTCCTGGTGACGCAACAGGGAAAACAAATATGTACTGTGCCAGCTGCATGTATGTGTTTGATGGGCAGGGAGCAATACAGCAGAATATATGACTCAAAGGTAATGCGTTTTACAGGGCATGGAAGTCCTTGATGACCTGATCAACAGCACTAAAACTCTTAGAGGAAGTGAAACTAGTGGAGCCAGGTCTCATAGGGTCAAAGCCCTGGGGCCTTCTGACTAGCAGGGACTGTCACATTACCCACCACCACCATCCATAGAGCTTTTCTGTTCCCACTGAACTCAAATGCAATCTTCACAGTAGATAGATGAGAAATGGATTTTTCCCAAGAACTAAATACTGTTTTAAGCCATGCTTCTTTAAATTCAAGAGGGTATTGGAGGGTAGTAAGGATGGGCACAAAATGAAAAACAAAATGCTGTTTTGTTGTTTTGTTACAAAATGAAACGAAATGAACAGTGAAGCAGCATTTCGTTACAGATGAAACGAAACTGTCATTTTTTCCGTAAAAATGAACTGTTTTGTTTCCCCTATAAAATGCTACTACACGTTAATAAAAAAAAAGTGCCAACCTGGCCTGTGGTCCAGCTGGTCGGCCCAAGATAAAATTAAAACAAAAACGTGCTGACCTGGCCCACGGGCCAGCTGGTCGGCGCGCGAGAAAAAAATGAAACAAACGAAATACGTAACATTTCTTTTTTAAAAAAATTCATTTCATAATAAATGAAATGAAATGGGAGGGGGAGAAACGAAGAATGAAATGAAATGCAATTTTTGCATTTCGTGCCCATCCCTAGAGGGTAGTTTCATGTGGAATGGGCAATTAAGAGCCATTCACTAAAACCCACTTAGCATTTGTTGATAGGGACCCACCAAACAGTCTGCATTTCAGGGGGAAGGGGACTAGCAAAAGGGAACGTCAGCACATCTGTGTTGGATGTCAGTGCTACCATCCAATTATTGTTTGTCAATGGCCACCGTTAAGGCAATGAGTAGCATCTCTGCTTTATGCTTCCTTCCCCAGGGGTACATATTCCCACATACTCATTTGCCAAATGAGGCAGCACTCCTTGCATCTGAGGAAGCCAACTGCTGTTGACAGAAACTTCTCCCAAATGAAACCTGTTCATCTTTCTGGTGCCACCACACCCTTTGTTGGTGTTGCTGCACAGCTACTCCATCAATCCATAATGAAGTGACAAGAGTTCCTCGTGATAAAAGTGGTGGTGGTAGTGGTGGGAAGTGGCACATGAGTGTGACTTTCAGATAATCTTATAGAATAGGCTTCCTGTTCTAATGCAGATAAAAAAGGGGAAAAATATTCTTCAGTCTGAGTTCCTGGTGACTCTCCATGGAAACCTGACCTGATTTTGCTGCCTGTTGAGTAAGAGATACCCCCTGCTTGCCAGGACATGACAGAGAACCTGGCTTTCGTTGTGCTCTGTGGGACATGGGCATCAGATCAAACAGAAATATTAAGGCTCTGATCAATTGCTTCTGCAGTGAAAAGTGTAAACACCATGGTCTTCTGAGGAAGAAATAAATAACCCAACAGACAACCCAAACCCAAATCCATAACAGAGGAAACTATATCCCCATGTAAGAAAAGCACTCCTCAACTTGTAACATTTTACGTTTTAGAACTAGATTCCCCCTCTCAGGATCACACAAATTGCACACATCCCAACCAAAGGATACACATAAATTAGATTAGTGCGTTTGCTGCTTCTCACATGTAACATTTTGGTGCAGTTTTCACCACAGGCTCAACATATTTATGGGTAGGGAAAATTTTGCTGGTCTCCGAGTGGAATTCAAAACCCTCTGGCAAGTTCCCGTACACTTTTTGTGGGGCAACAGGTTTTTTAATATACAAAACCAATTCTTCCATCAAAGCACGTCATTGGCATTATCTCCGTGGAACTGGAAATAATGTCAGCCTCAAAGGAGTAGGGCATCCATACTCATCTGTAACATTAGAATTCAGTGTGGTTTGAGATTCCAATCAGTGTATGCAGAGAGAAAGGATGTTTCTATCTGTTTCCATTTCATTTTTCTCAATCAGGAAAATCTAAGATCAACACTAGATGTAGAATTCTGGTCATGAGGCAACTAAGACATGTAATTGAATACAGTGATAAACTTAATAATTTAAACTTAATAATTTAAACTTAATAATTTAATCCATTCAGACAGCATGCTCGTAAATCAATCTGCTCGTAAGTTGAGCAGCGGTTTCCCATAGCAATGTGCTGAAAATGAATGGAGGGAATGGATTAATAGGTTTTCAGTGCATTCCTATGGGAAGACTGTCCCACCCCACCCCTCAATCAAGGGCAGCTGACCCTAACCCTAACCCTAACCCTTTGGCTGCCCTTGATTGAAGGGGTAACCACCTCCTCTTTGCCTGAGTCTCTAGTCTGAGATTTGGGTGAAGAGGAGGAGGAGGAGGAGCCTCTCGTGGTGGCAAGTGGGTGGGTTTCAAAGGGCTACAGCCGATGACAGCTCCGCTCTAGCCCTTTGAAACCCGCCTGCCTGCCACTGCGAGGGGGTCATGTGACACGTGCATGTTTAGGCAGCTTGTGTGGGTGGAAGGAGCAAGCCATGCAAGCATGCATGTGCCTCCCTTGCACCTGCCCAAGCCACGCCAGCATGCACCCAATCGGTGCATGTTCACGCAGCCCAGGTGGATTGGAAGGGAGGTGTGATGGCCACCTCGTCCTTCTTTTTGGTTGCTTTGATGTCTTTTGCAGAGATCGAAGCAACTAAGAAGAAGTACGAGGGGAAGATGGGCAGCGAACGCTGCACTCCACTCTGCACTGACAGGTCAGCTGTAGTGTGGAGCAGAGAGCAGCACTCGTAGGTCGAATTGCTCATAAGTTGAGCCACTCATAAGTAGAGGTACCATTATAGACAGACAAATATACATATTTACTGTCTTTATTTACCAGGTATACGATGCATTTTCCTAGTCCTTGTCCTTGGTACATATTTGCCTTGGGGGGGAATATGTCTTTGAATGCTTTGTCAGCTCACGTGCTGTAACCTTAAAATCCCACATGACTTCCTGTCTGGATAATAAATGTAATTGAATAAGTTGCAGCTATTATTTAAACAGTTCCCAGTTGTGAAGCACAAATTCTGCTCAGCAGCATCCTTCTGGCTGTCCTTGAAGAGGGAAACTGTTTTGTTTAGCCTACAAACTCTCGTATTTCAAAAAGAACAGATGACTACAGCAACTGACAGGTTGCTGTAAGTAAAAGCCTGCTAATGGGAAATAGTCTTGGGTGTAACTAATATGAGACAAGAGGCATGGGATAAGGTGAACAACAGCTCCATGAGGTGATAGGATGTAAATGGCTCTGCCCATTTATTTGTTGTTTATGGTTGTAAACAATTAAAAGTTTTATCAACCAGCAGTTTCTCAACTCAGGTTCTGGAGAGGTGAGATTTAATATCTGAGGGATATAGAAAGAAAGTGTAAATCCAGAAAATAGTCATCTTTTGCTTCAAGGAATGAGAACAGATGCACCGAGAGCAGGAAGGACAAGATTTGAAATGGTAAACATATGTTGTGGTAACTATAGCTCATTTGTTTTTCAGAATCAGGTTTGAAAAACCGTGGTAATGTTAAAATTCAATTTTGCTATATTGGCAAAAAACTGAGTTTCTGACCAAGCAGCTCCTCCCAAGAACAACTGCCTGGATCCCTCGTGCCAGCCTCTCAGGACATTCAGGAGTTCTAACTTTGAGGGAGGCCTGGAAAGTTGTGACAAGGAGTAGGGCCTTATCAGTGGTTGCTCCCCATTTATGGAATCACTTGCCAATAGAAATTCACCTGGTGCCTCCTGAGTTCAAACCTTTAAAAAACTACTGAAAACATGGTTTTATAGAATGGCCTTCCCTGACTTCTTAAACACCGAGCAAGACACTACCCTTCTTTTACTGCTTATCTCTAATTTTGCTGTTGTTGTTATTATTTGATCAATCACTTGGTTATTTCTATTTTTATTTTAGTTCATTGTTGTTGATTGATTTGGTTATATAATTTGTTTCATTATGTTGTTTGTATTTTTGTTATTTAACTCTATTGTTATTTTTATGTTGAGATTTTATAGTGTAAACTGCCCAGTGAAGCCCTAGGGCTAGATGGGTGGTATAAAAGTCAAATAAATAAATAAATAAATAAATAAATAAATAAATAAATAAATAAATAAAATAATAATAATAATAATAATAATAATAATAATAATAATAATAATAATAATAATAATAATAATAATAATAATAATAATAATAATAATAAATGTCCCTTTATATTGATAAACTTGTAAGGAATCTGCTTAATAACATAAGAACGTAAGAAGAGCTATGCTGGATCAGGCCAAGGGCCCATTTAGTCCGGTTTCCTGTATCTCACAGTGGCCGTGCCAAATGTCTCTGGGAGCACACAAGACTAGATATCTGTCTCCTGATACCACTCCCCTGCATTTGACCCTTGGAAGTACCCTGGTTTTAAGCCTGGAGATTACACATCCCCATCATGGTTTGTAACCTGTGATGGACTTTTCCTCCAGGAATCTGTCCAATCTTGTTTTGAAGGCATCCGGACCGGATGCCATCACCACATATTGTGGCAGGGAGTTCCACAGACTAACAACACATTGGGTAAAGAAGTATTTTCCTTTGTCTGTTCTCACTCTCCCAAACCTCAGTTTGAGTGGACAGCCCTTGTTCTGGTATTTTTTGAGAGGGAGAAGAGACATCCAACTGGTAGCTTAAATAAATAAATAAATAAATAAATAAATAAATAAATAAATAAATAAATAAATAATGTGTAATAACAGGAGTACAGTATTGATGCAGGTTATCTGCAGAATTATTTCTTCAAAACATTTGTATATTCATTTTCTAGTAGATAGGGCAGTGTTGGTGAACCTATGGCATGGGTGCCAAAGGTGACACCCAGAGCCCTTTCTGTGGGCACCCGACATCGCCCCTTCACAGCCACTGTATTGAGGTTAAAATGCTGTATTGGCACTTTGCAAAAAAAAAATGTGGGTTTTGAATCGCAGTTTGGGCACTCGGTCTCTAAAAGGTTCAACATCACTGAGATAGGGAGACATTTCTGTTGCTGCTTATATTCAACATTAAAGCAAAGCTTGTGAGGATACTGCTACATATGATTTGGAACCTTGCATTGTTAGAGTCATAGAATCATGATGTTGGAAGGGGCCTACATGGCCACTGAGTCCAAGCCCCTGTTCAAGGCAGGAATACAAATGTTGAACCGTATGATGGACAGTATGGACTGCTTCTCTTAGGAAAACACACTCAATTTTAACGGTATAACAATACTTCAATAACATTTGGCAAACTAAGCTCAGTGAGAGAACAAAGAAAAAGAATATAGCAATACCTCAGATAACGAATGCCCGTGTTAACGAAAAATTCGGATAACGTAATGAAATTTTTGAGAATAGGGAAGTTTCGGTTAATGAAATTCCCCTGTGGGCTGCCTCAGATAATGAAATTCCCATTAGGTTTTGCAAAAAAAAAAAGTATACCCAGGATGCATTGCGCTCCTGTAGTTTGTGGAGGGGTGGGAGGAGTTGGAGCATTTTTTCCATCGTGTTTGGAAGTCATTCTGGACGTTTTTTGCTGAGGGATTTGCTTTGTTTCCTTGCTCTCCTTTGTGTTTTTGCACTTTGGGCAGGAACAACCCTGGGGTTTATCTTGGAGCTTTCTTTTGTTAATTTTTGCACTACTTTTCATTGAATTTTGGTGGGAACAGGCTGGGGTTTGTCCTGCTGCTTTCTTTTCCGATGTATGCATTGCACTGCAGGTGGGGGGTGTTCGGGGGGGGTGTCTTCCAGCACTGCATGTCTTTAAACTATATGCAGTAGTTATAAGTCTTTAAATTACATGCAGTTTATAAAGAGTTCTAAAAAAAAGTTTTGCCCTTTTTTTGTCTTCTGGAATGGATTAATTTGTTTCCCAGTCATTTCAATGGGAAACCGTGTTTTGGATAACAAAAGTTTTGGTTAGCGAAATGACCTGCAGAATGAATTAATTTTGTTATCTGAGGTACCATTGTACAGTAATCCCCCACCTATCGCGGGGGTTAGGGATGCGACCCAACCCGCAATACTGTAATTGAAAATCTGCAATATGGGGATGCTGAGTCAGGTTAGGACTGGTGGGCATGGCACTGCCCTGAACAGGCCTCCAACAGGCTTCCCGGGCCCCAGAAATGGTTTCTTGCAATCCGGAAGTCATTTCTGATTTGTTGGAAGTCACTTCCGGTTTGTCAGAAACCACTTCTGGGGCCTTTGACAGGCCCGGAAAGCCTGTCAGAGGCACCTTTGGGGCAGCCTGTCGGGCCTAGGTTAAGTGCAGTGGGCCTCAAACAGGCCCAAGCAGCTTACCCCAGGGGCCCTTGCCTTTCATATACTGCGGTCCCGCAATATACAGGACCACAGTATATGAACTGCGAAAGAGCCGGAGACCACTGTATTCTGAATGCAAAGAATCTTATTTAAACAGTGGCAGAATTCTTTCGTTTTGGCTTACAGCTCCATGAAATATCTGGTAGGGTTATATCTACCTATATGATATATCTACCATGCGGTGACCTCAGCCTGAGTTTTTCTAGCACCTAATTGATGGATTGTCCAGGGAAGAACCTGGGCTTTACTGGGAGTTCTACAGCCACTTACCTTCTCCGTTGGCAGAAAGTGATTGAGCTTCGGTAACTCCTGCCACCATTGACATTGGGGTGGCAGGACTGACTAATCTGATGAAGGAGGAAAGAGAAAAAGAGAGAGCTTCAGCTTAGAGCTCAGTTCTCCATAAACTGCATGATCACCAAGAAGCAGATTGCCCTTGATTACTCCACAAGTGGTCCAAAATACAATATGTTCCCCAGTGTGACCATACCCTTGACCAATATGGATGTGGCGTACACACTTATCCATCCTTTGAAGCAGGATGCAGGTACAATTTTGAGTAGCAGCTTGGAATGGGATTTCAAGTGACAGCAAAATGTTGGTCAGTTGCAGTAATGTGTGAACTGAGTTCATATCCATAGGTACCAGTTGGATGTCAGGATTCAAGGAAGGGGTTAAATTCCTCTGATTTCCTAGTAGTAAAGCCAGCGCCTGCCTGTGCACTTACCAAGAGATAAGACCTACTGAACCTGCTGCCACAGATATAGCATGGATAGGTAGAGATGGGCACGACTCAAAAAAATGGTGTTTCGTTTGTCGTTTGTCATTTAGGGGGTCCGTTTCGGTTCACTTTCGTTTTTCATGAATTTTTTGCAAAAGATTTTGTTTTCATTTCGTTACGTAATGAAATGAAAAAATGAAAACGAAAACGAAAAATTGCTGTTTCATTAGCATTCATTAGAGTTCAATGTATTTGCCGCAACGAAAACAAAACGCACAACAAAATCTCTGTTGTTTCGGTTCATTTCGTTTCATTTTGGAGACAAAATTCATTTTTCGTTTCATTATGTAACAAAACAAAAAACCGAAAACGAAAATGAAAAATTGCTCGTTTTGTGCCCATCTCTATGGATAGGATTTGGCTCGCTATTGTTGAATTGTGCAAATCGATTTTAAAGAAAATCTGGACACTCGGTAACACTTAAAAAAATAATCAGACTAAATTTTAAAAATGCATTATCCACAATGGTAGAAGCTGGGAGAATTCCAGTTTATTTCTTTTGATCTTTTAAAATCTCACATCCATTACAGAAGCTATTAGTGCTACGAAGAAGAGACCCATATGCAAGCACTATGAAGTAGATGATGCCTGGATGCCCTCTTGTGGCAGCATCGCGAATATTTGGTAATACGAATATGACTGCTATTTTCTAATGAGACTGGCAATTTTATTTCCACTTCCTGAACTCTGTGAAACTTTATTCCAAATAAACACACATGAAGTGAGACCTCAAGGAACCCTCTGGAGCAGCATTTTCATTGCATACCATTCCTTTTTAGTTCAGATTCTTTTAGTTTCTTTCTAAATATCCCACTAGTCTTCCTTTTCCCTTCTGTCATGAACAACAGAGGCCACACACTGCAATGAGTTACTATTGGATAATTTTTGTCCAACAACAGGCAGCGTCAGAAGCCTGTATTTTTCTGGACAGCATCAAATTTGGAAATTGCTACTTAACTCTGAAAATCAGGTTCCTTAAATCACCGCAGTCCCAAGATGTTTTCCCCCCAACATGTGGTTTCCTTTCCTTTTATCCTCTTAATAAGAATAGCAAGACTTTTATGCTAGCCTCCCATGCAAATTTTTGATGTAATATGCTAGTAGTCTGATACAGACTGCAGTGGGATGACAAGCAGTGGCCTAGTACACACACACACACACACACACACACACACACACACACACACACACACACACACACACACACACACACACACACACACACACACACACACACAGACACACACACGGAAAGCTCCCAGGGTAGAAAATTACAGCTCATGCTATCTTCTTGCTCCCTGTCTGGTCTGGCTGGTGTGCACAGCCTTTTGTTTTCTCTGGTTGCTGTAGCCTGCATCTTGGTGGCAGCAAGTAAACACCTTAAAAACTGGGCTTTCATGGGACAGCCAGATGGAGCTAGTGGAACTAATTTTTCTTCATTAATTCCAACTGGAGTGTACAAATTCCATCTCCCATGCAATGCACCCCTTGCCATGTTCATGCTGCTCTGAATACTTGTTGTGGGTCCTGATCCAATCTGAGTTCTTATTCAGACTGCAGTCCACTCATAGTTGGCGAGTTGCGAGTTGACGAGGATGCACACTTTGCGCAGCCCAGGAGAGGAGAGGGGGGAGCCCCCCCCAGAAACCACCCCTCTGGTAGGTGCCCTCAGGCAGGCATATTTTCGCCTAATTTTGGCCGGGAATCAGGTTTCTTTTTATTTTTAAAACTTTTTTCCTGTGACGCTTGGCATCGCGCGATCGCTGCGATGCCAGGAACGACAATGACAAATCAGACCCAATTTTTCTTTAGTCGGTTCGAGTTCGAGTTCTGGCAGAGTAATTGTCATTACCGTTTCCGTTACGTAACGGAAACGAGAAATGGAAACGGAAACGAGAATTTCGCCAAGTCGTGCCCATGTCTAAATACAAGTAATAGCGTAACTTGTAACATATTGACTGAAAACCTGCTGCTTAGAGTGGTAAATTATATTAGAAGAGTCGCATTGCATCACTGAAGATTTGTTGGGTCAATTCTTCCATACTTTCAAGTGAACTTTAGCCATTATATTTGTTGTTTAATGGAGTGATTTGTTTTGCTAGTCGCATCACAGATTTTGCTGTGAGACAAGCAATTTCTTCGTCTTCTACATTCCACTACTTGTGGAAGACTAAAAATGTTTTCATGTAGCTTTTGAACACCACCAACCCATTGTAGGTCATATTTCCTATAGTTTTACACTTGCTTTCTTTCTTAGAATAAACATGATGATAACTTATTGGATAATGGAATACTTTATAACACAGCTTTTGCAGTCCTAGCACCAATGACCTCCTTTCAAAACTTTTAAAAAATAATTTATATAATGAAGTAGTATTTTTTTTAAAAAATAGTAACTTTCTAAATCTGGTTCTGGCGCCAGTCATTAGGTAGACAGTGATCAAGGGCAGAAATCACCCAATGTACATAAATGTATGGGCAAGGCTTAGTTCTTAAGTTTCTCTTATATGTGTTTTCTATAATAAAAGTGTGGATTTTAGATTTTCCTCTTTTTTGCCAGTCCTCTAATCAAAAGCTTTGAACTCATACTGAAAGTATATTTTATTACATCTGTATTAATACATGGTTATGTCAAGGCTTCTCTCCACTAAATTTCAGCTTTTGGGAAGCCTTCTTTGATGCCATTTCAAACGAAAGTAAATGGAAAGGCAAATATATTACATTTTAAATAATCTGAAACTGAACACAATTAAGATTGGATGCTCAAATTGTCCCCCTCATCTTTTTATTAACACACTCTCTCTCATGAAGGAGGAAAAGACAAGCTACCTCAGGCCGCAGATATTGTTTGTCCTGAAGGATAGCTTGTTATTTGCCACTTGTATTTTTACTGTGAGGAAGGCAGGAAAAAGGAACTTGTTAGCTTTTCTGTTTCATGTGTCGAAAATAATTTAATTGCATTTTGAAACCAAAAAGTCATCAGTCAAACTGAAGCATTCACCAGTGGATAAGGAGCCTCGTGGGGATATCATGAGTTAGATCTGCCCTCACTATCAACCAATCTGCTGGCTAAGCTGTTTGTTGTTTCACTGGCAGCCATGTTAAGGAGCCCTATGCACATCCACAGAAGCTGACCAGGCAATAAGGCCAAATATGTTCCCAGATCCTCAATCCAGTGGACAAAAAAGAGCATCCAAATGCACTTTTCCAGTGTTGATAGGAAGTAATTGACAAGGGTGACAAAAAAGATGCTGCAACAAAGAACAAATATAGAAGCTCCCAAAGTGGTTGATGCAAATTAGCTATTTTGCTTCACATGCCACAAACCACCACCAAGTTGTGTGATCCATGACAACGGAGATATTGCTTCTGTATATTTGCTTATCTCTGTGAAAATGTGACTGTATGAGTGAGGCTCCTGCTTACACAGCCCATTTCTGATTATGCATAAACTTTCTGTTATATGAATGTCACTTTGATGAAAATAATAGATGGAACAAGATTATTATTGCTTTCCTTGACAAACCTTGTGGAAGGAAGTGGAATGCTGGGTTTTGCAGTTCCTTTTTAAAGCAAACATGATTTTCAGATATTTGCGTGATGGGACTTTTTTTTTTTTACAAAAACTGTTCCTTCTGCTGACAGTGTTGACGTAGGGGACTTCCCTCAGTTTCAGAACTGTAGTTTGGAACTGTTGTTACGGCCCATCAAGTCACTTCCAATGCATAGTGAGTCGTGACCATAATAGGGTTTTCAGATTATGTGAGATGTTCAGTTAGTGGTTTAAAATGGGCAGCCCTCCATGAGTTTTCATGTTCAGGCAGGGATCTGAACCCAGGGCTCCTAATCTGACATTCTTCTACATCCCTCTGGCTAAAACCCAATCCTAGGGGCTGATTTTAAGTAACGTTTTGAAACCCCCAACAAACCTACCATCTGCATATGTTAACGATGACATCCTGTAAGGATGTGTCTGCGTTGTTCAGATATTTCCATTGAGGGAGTGGCAAAGGGTTAGCCTGTGGTCTACATGGGGCCTTTTTAGTCCATGTGCAGCACCCTAGGTAAACCAGCCTTCCCAACAATAATTTCAAAAGCCTGCATAACACCCCCACCTATTCTCTAAAGGATGGGGACAATTGCATTAAGTTCCATCTGCCCAGGTTTTACGGATTATGTTTTTCCAAAAGTGGAAGGGCAAGATTATGAGACAATAGCACAAAATAGGATCTCATTTGCTATGCCTCACGTTCCATGCCCCTCTCTACTCTTGGGAGGTCCTTCCAAAGTGCATTTGGGGAACACATTGAATGGAGAACATCTGTAAGCAGGAGAACATTTATTTACTTGAGCAAGTTTTATTATTGTAAGAGAATTTCTGTGCATTACTGCTAAGGCCCGGTGCCCTTATTTTCTATGAAGAGAGATACAGGGTGATCAATGATATGATATTGCTGGGGGGAGGGAACTATTCAAAAGAGGGTGATAGTTAAAATGCTAAGATTCCAACAATCCGAAATGTTGAGTTTTCATGATTTTTTTTGCCATTATATTGTTAATTTTTTTTAAAAAGAAAGATTGAAGATAAATAGCAATATCATAAAACATGTTAGCTAAATTTTCCGGGTTGGAAGAATATATATGTGATATGTCTAGAAAATGATGTCACAATCCATACACATTTGCTAAAATGTTTGTTTTTATCCTTGTTCTGTCAGTTCCATAGATACAATTTTGTATGCTTTTATCAAAGTGCTTGCACTCCTGCTTATAGTGGAACAACACGTCTCTCTTCAGACTGTTGCTTTCATGTCATAAGGATAACAGCAGAGGTGGCAGAACTAGTTTGCTCCCCAAATCATGTTTGAAACCCACACACTAATAAACAGGCAAAGTTAGTCCCAACTAACACTAAAGTCCAGTGATGTTGATGAGAAAGCAAAGTGATGTGCTCTCCAAAGTGGAAAGCCTAGTAGCTATTTAAATAAGCACAATTCAAACTTAAAGCATATTAAAACACCAGATATTGGAGAATTTAAAATACCTTAAGGGAGAAAAAGCACTTGCTAGAAAGAAAAGTCTTTTCTGCATCCATATAGTTTAACTACCCAAGGTCTTACACATCAGAAAGCTTGCTGTACTAGCTACTCAAAACCAGTAAGACAGGGCGTGGTCACACCTGGCTTTCGATCCTGATCTTCTGAAGGTCTGGCTTTTCCTCTTCGTCCCATCACGTGATTTAATATGTGAGACAAGAGTTCCCACATCCAAAGCTGTTTTTTTTAAGTGCAGTTCAGCCCCTTTGGCCAGCAGGTGGCGCTAGCATTTGAAAAAAATAGACCACTTAGCTGGGGGAAATTAATGTTTATCGGACCTGATTGAACTTCCTGTTGCTCCGATGTGCAGGGAAATTAAAAAAAAACATAGCTGATCGGCCCCAGGAACAGCCGGTCGGTGCTATGAAAAAAGAAAGAAAAAGAAACCCGGATCATCTGCATGGTCCCACGGCGTCTTCCTCCTTAAAAGGTGGATTTTCAAAGCGAGGCAAGAAATTCCCTACCTCCTGGGTAAGTCATAGAAACCTCGCTTAAGGGAGCATTGCCGAGTTTTGTTCTTTCTTTTTTCCAAAAAGCCCAGCAGCCATGGAGACAGCATTTTTAGACATGGCTTATCTAGTAATTTAAACTGCTTTTAAAGGGACATGGGACCGGGGCCACAATGTACGTCAATATTTTAGAGCAGGCATATCTAAACTTCAGCCCTCCTGATGTTTTGGACCACAACTCATATAATTCTAAACTTAGCTTGCCAATGACAAAGGACTGTGGGAGTTGTGGTCAAAAACATCTGGAGGGCCAAAGTTTGGACATGCCTGTTTTAAAGTAGTATCTCTCCAGCTGTCCAGGAGCATTTGAGATTTGGTTCAGATTTGCTGGTTTGTACTGATCATATTATTTTAGATGCTGGTGTTAGGATAGAAGAAACAGTGCCGTATAAGGGACAGGAAGAACAAAATGGTCAGCAGGTTGAATTGCCTGACCTTTAATATATTTGAGAGCAAAGTGCTGGAAGTAAAATGAAAGATTGCAGTTAAACTTCTGTTACAGCAGATTTGGTTGTCTGATTTCACTCAGATGCACTGTCCAGTCCAAACACAATACCATGCATCATGGGCTGACCTTCCCTCGGTTTTCCTTTTATTGCTCAGGCTCATGCATATTTACTGAGAAGTAAGTCCTCTATAGTTCACTGATGGTACAATCAAACAGTGGCATCAGGATCACACTGGATTGCAGAAGGTGCACTCTTAGGACCAATGTTCTCTCTAGGCTGCATGCACTGCTGCCCCAGTCCAGTGCAGCCAGGCCAATGTTGCTGCCCATTGGCCTTCTATTTGGGGGCAGGAGCCCAGGGCTGGCAGAAATTAGAGGGATCATTGCTAGGGATCCTTTAAATGACCATTCAGTCCACTGTTGAGCCTATCAGCCCACTCCCCCCACCCAGACCAAAAAGTCTCCAGACGGGGCATAAAGCAGGGTTGGGCAAGCTTGTGATTACTCAGGAGTCTGTCCTCTGGCCACAAGCAAAGAGAAAAAAACCAGATTGTGCTGTCAGCCTCTCTAAATAATTATCTAAATAAATGATCTGACTACACCCTCAGACTTCCTGTCAAGAAAATGTGCATATCAGGACCAATCAGAAACATTCTACAAATACAGCAGACGCCATGGGAGAGAGAAAGTGGAACAGTGGAGTGAAGGAGGTCAGAGCATGGTGGAGTGGGTTAGAAGAGGCCACAGTCCTTCAGATTCTCTTTGATGATGATGTCTGTCACAGCATCAAACACAAATTTAACATTTTGGGTATCCGTAGCACAAGTCATGTGGGCGTATATCTCCTTGTCTTCTTTCCGTAGATTCAGGTCTAAGAACTGGTTCTTAATGTAATTTCCCGCGTCTTCAAAAGTGTTGGTTCCTAGCGAAGAAAGACACAGAGGTTTGCCACCAAAGTGAAACAACCCTAGTTAGGAAAGGAGGTAGTGCTAACAGTTTGGGGGGCCATGGACCAGTATAACTCCTGCACACAAGGGGTTGGAATACCACACAAATAATTGTATTCCTTTGGGAGATGGCACATCAGTATAAGTTGGAATAGGATGGTGTCCACAGACAATGCCCTACACTTAGACACTTTCACATCATACATTGGATTAAAGGGAGCATGCCTCTTCCCTCTTTTTTCAGGATTCAGCCTTATGTTCTCAAATATTTTTGTTTTTTATGAACCTCTGGTCTTGTCAATCCTCCCATCTCTTCTACCACTGATGCTGCAGTTCTACTACTGAATCTTGACATTTCTGAGAGCTTTTGGCTTCCAATAGTGCCTGTTACTCAACATGAAGTGGCAAGCACAGCTGAAGATTGGTTTCGTAACCCTTCTCCTTGAGTAGGACTAACTTTATTGGAACATCCAGAAATGTGTCACTTTGAGGAGAACTTGGTCATAAGTATCTCCTGTGTCCTTCAAAAATGGCTTAAATGGCAACTCCTTCTCTTTTGAAAGTGGGCATGGTAGAGGCTTCCGGTTTAATGGCCGACTGAACAAGACGCTAGGGGAGTTCCTCCGTGGAATCCCCAGAGCGCACAGGAGGTTTAAAGAGGTTCGCGAAGACTACGCGGCCTCCATTAACCTCAGGGGGGGCCCCTGAGGGATTGGGTATCAGCTGTTGCCTTTTGCGACTCTTCTTTCACCCCGATCTGGAGGGGTTGGGGGGAAGGGATCGAGTTGCGGCACTTTACAATCGCTACTCCTGTGTCTGCGAAGTCTCATAGTCTTGGCAGAAGAGCCATTAGCCTCCAAGGACTTTACAAATCGTTTCTATCGGAGGGAGAATCAACAGGCTGTTAAACGGCTAATTAGAAGATAAAGATCACACCCGAAAGAAACGTGAGTCTGCTTGTTTGTATCGGAATCTGTTCGGAGCGTGGTGGAAAGCAGCCGTAACTTCCCTTCGTGAATGCAAATCGAAACCAAGCGGTGGGGGCGGAAGAGATACCCCTTCATTTGCAAAGTGAGTTTAATTTAATATTTAAATTGAAGTGGAAGAATAATGGGACCTGGAGAAGCTTGATCGTGAAGTCTGTAGTTCAGACTGGCGTTTTGAAGTCACCCCCCACTCTTTTTTGTGAAGAGACGGAGTGAATAGTGAATAGAGGAGAGCGTGGGGGGTGGAAGGGGGATATTTTTTTAAAAAAAACTCTGGTGTTTGAAGTTATTCTCCCCCTTACTTGACTCTATACTTCCAAAGATTTTTGATTAACGAATTCCCCCTCCCCTTTTTTCTTGCGGAGGACTGGATATTTAGAGGGATTTGAGTGGTGGACAAGGTGGTGTGATTTTACATTTCAAAGGATTTCATCAGAGCCGGCTGGAAAGCCATCCCCCCTTTTGAGGGGAATGTTTTGGAGTTGTTTTTTGGGAACAGCTTAGGAGTTATTGCAAATTGGAGCTATTGTTATTTACTTTTTCCTAACTGGATTAGACCTTTTGAAGAGGTTGAAGATTTATATATCTTTTGGATGGGCAAAAACTTTGTTAAACAACTCTTTGTTACAGAGAAGCAAAACATTTGGATTAGGCTGTGAAGAAGCCGAAGAATTGCTCCAATTTTTCTCTCAACTCTTAATTTTTAAAGGTTTTTTTTGTGGGTCTCATTTTGTTTATTCGATTGCAGTAGAAACGAACTTAAGTTGCTGCGTGTCTTCCTTTGAGGCTCCCTCTCGTCTCAAGGACATAAGAGAGACACAACAAGATAAGGTTTGTGCTGCGAGCTGGATTGAGAATCTCATTCCTTAGGTTGGAGCGCCATCTGGTGGATTTTAAAAATTATTGTATTGGACACTGGTTAGAAAATTCATTTTTTATGTTAGAGCGCCATCTGGTGGATTTGGAAAATTATTGCATATAAAATTCAATTTGAATGTTACATTGAATGGGAAAGTGTCTGACTATATTGAAAATTTTTGTTATAAATTTGATATTTGGATAATTTAAAGTTAGAGAGGTTAAAATGAAGTTAGAATAAGTAAACAACATTACTGATGGTAATTGTGTGAATATTAATCAATATCAATTAAGGGAGTATTAATAGATTAACTCGATTGGTTGAAGGTTATTGTGGTTTATTGAATGAATTAACTTCAATACGTGGTTAAATTGTGTCCTATTGGAATAGAAGTTAATAAAAATTGTGATGGCAGAGAAGAAAAAGATGACACCTTTAACACAGAGAAGAGATTCCAGACAAGAGGAGGGCAAAGAATGGGAAGGATTAATGATACATATAAGGAGAGAATTTGAAAAAAGTGAACAAAGTATGGATCAGAAGTTGTCAGAACTAAAGGAAGACATGCAGAAACAAATTAAAGAGGCAGTCGGGGAGCTCTCAGCCCAAGTGAAGGACTTAACGGTGAAAACAAAGAATATAGAAGCAAAAGTGAAGAAAGTGCAGACAGAGGTTAAACAATGCAGAGAAGAAACAGAGAGGAATAGAACAGGAGTGTCAGAAGTAGAAAATACGCAAAGGAAAATGGCTGAAGAGCTTGCTTTTCTTGAAATGAGACAAAGGCAACAGAACCTTCGTTTCCGCTTGATTCCATGGGAGGAAGGAGAAGATATTAAGGCCAAAGTAATAACAGAACTGGCGAAGTGGCTTGGATGGCAAGAACAGGAAGTAGCTGATGCAATCTCTCAAGTGTTCAGAATTGCAGTTAGATCAAAGAAACTGAGAGTGAAGAAGACACCAGGCGACGTTATTGTATCATTGACATCTATGGCCGTGCGAGATAGAATCTTGAAACATAGCTATGATAATCGGTTTGTGATTGATGGACAACAGATTCTGATATATAAGGAGATTCCTCTCCATTTTTTGAGAAGAAGAGGAAGTTATAAATCGCTGGCAGAAACGCTGAGAAGAAATGGTCTGAGATTTCGCTGGGAGTTCCCAGAAGGTCTATTTACAAGATGAAAAGATTTAAAATAATATCTGAGTCGGAAATAGGTAAATTTCTGAGAAAATATGGAGAAGAGCTTGGGTACAGGAAATCATCGAAAGAGGGTGATAAATCACCTGAAGAAGAAGAAGAGGAAGTAGAGGAGGAGTTAGAACTCTCTGAGGAGGAAGAAGGTAAAGCGGATTTAGCTATGGCCAATATCTGAATAGAGATTGATAAAAATATATTTAATTTCAAATTTATAATGGCGCTGAGAGTACTGACTTGGAATGTTAATGGTCTGAATGAAAAGACCAAGAGAAACAGAATTACGCACTTATTGAAGAAAGAAAATCTGGACTTGATTTGCCTGCAAGAAACACATGTTGCAATGAAACATACGAAGATTCTAAAAAACAAAATTTTGGGACAAGAATTTGCATCGTCTGATAAATTGAAGAAAAGAGGAGTGGTGATATATGCAAAACATAAATTGGAACCTAAGTTGATTATGAAAGATGAAGAGGGAAGATTTCTGATGGTACAAATCACTTGGCAATCTGAAAAAAATTTTTATTGTAGGCATTTATGCGCCAAATGAAAGGAAATCTGAATTTTACAGAGAGGTAGAACAAAAATTGTTAGATTATATGGATGAAAAACTCTTTCTGATGGGTGACTGTAATGGTGTAATGATGCCAGATTTGGATAGATCTCAGAAAAAGAAAGGTTCAGAAGGGAAATTACCAAAATCTTTTTATGACTTAGTTGAAAATTTTGGATGGACCGATATTTGGAGACTGAGACATCCAATGGAAAAACAGTTTACCTTTTTTTCTGAACCGAACCAGAGTTGGGGGAGAATTGATTATATATTTGTCCCTAATGATATCTCACATAGAGTGACAAAAGTGGAAATTTTACCTAAAACGATCTCAGATCATAATGCAATGGTGATGGAAATTAAAACAAAAATGCAAGGATTATACCGTTGGAGGTTGAATGAAAGTTTACTGGATGAGACTGAGACTTTGCAGATAGCGAAAAAAAACCTTCAGAGACTATTTGAAAAATAACTGGAGAAGAGAAACACCAACAAATGTGGTATGGGATGCTAGTAAGGCTGTTATGCGAGGCCTCTTTATTCAAAGAAATGCGTATCAGAAGAAACAGAAAGAAAAGAAGCAAAATGAGATTTTAAAAGAACTGGTAGAGACAGAGAAGAAATTGGTGGAGAAGCCAAAGGAACAGAAATGGATTCAAAAATTAAAGATGCTTCAAACTCAGTTGTCGATGATTATTAACCAAGAAATTGAGTGGAAGGTAAAGATGATGAGACAAAGAAATTTTGAATCGGCAAATAAAGTAGGGAAGTTGTTGGCTTGGCAGCTGAAATGGAAGCAAAAACAAAAGGTTGTGAACAAATTAGTAGTAGACCAAAAATTAGTGGAAGATCCAAGAGAAATTGTAAAGGTGTTTCGGAATTTCTATAGAAATTTATACATGAAGAAAAAAGAGAATCCGGAACAGATTGATAGATATTTAAAAAAGAATGGATTGAAAAAAATCTCAACAAACCAAGTGTCGATACTGAGTGAGAAAATTACCCCACATAAAGTACAAAGTGCAATAAAGAGGGCGAAAACTGGAAAATCACCGGGCCCAGACGGTCTGACTGCAAAATATTATAAAAAATTGTCAGAAGAAATGTTACCAATAATGGTGGAGGTTATGAATGAAGTTCTAGAAAAAGGAGTCATACCTAACACCTGGAAGGAGGCGTATATAACACTGATTCCAAAGGAGAACGCAGATACAACAGATGTTAAAAATTATAGGCCCATTTCCCTTTTGAATGGAGACTACAAATTATTTGCCGATGTTTTGGCTAATAGATTAAAAAGGGTTTTAAATGAGTTATTACACAAAGATCAAGCGGGGTTTCTTCCTGGCAGACAGATGAAAGATAACATGAGAAATATAATTGATATAATAGAGTATCTAGAAGTCAGGAAAGAGAAACAAGCTGCTTTGATATTTATTGATGCTGAAAAAGCCTTTGATAATGTCTCTTGGCAATTTATGAAGACGAATTTGGAATATATAGGAGTGGGAACAAAGTTTTGGAACGGTGTTAATGCAATATATAAGGAACAGAAAGCAAGTTTATTGATTAATAATGTGATAACAGAAAGTTTTCCGATTGGGCAAGGTACGAGACAAGGGTGCCCATTGTCTCCATTGTTATTTATTACTGTATTGGAAGTATTGTTAGTCAAACTGAGGGACATGGGGACAATTAAAGGTATATGTGTGGGGGATAAGGAATATAAATTAAAAGCGTTTGCTGATGATTTAGTTCTGACGTTAGAGAATCCAAAAGAAAGTATTACTGAGATGATGAAAATAATTGAGGAATTTGGTAATCTAGCCGGTTTTAAACTAAATAAGAATAAAACGAAGGTCTTATTGAAAAATGTAACAAAGAAAGGTTGCGAAGAATTTGAAAAATTGTCCACCCTCTCAGTGGTGAAAAAAGTTAAATATCTGGGAATTAACTTATCTCTTACGAATTTAAATCTCTTTGAGGATAATTATAATATGGTATGGAACTCGATTAAGAGAGATCTGGAAACATGGAATAGATTGAACTTGTCGTTGATGGGAAGAATTTCGGTGATAAAGATGAACGTGCTACCAAGGTTGTTATTTCTATTCCAAATGATCCCAATACTTAGAGGAATAGGCCACTTTAAGGAATGGCAGAAGACATTGTCCAAATTTGTCTGGCAAGGTAAAAGACCCAGAATAAGATTTAAATTACTAACAGATGCCAAGGAAAGGGGAGGATTTGCCATGCCAGACCTGAGATTTTACTACGAAGTGGCCTGCCTCGGTTGGATAAAAGATTGGATTACTTTAGTTGATGAGGATCTATTGGATCTAGAAGGTCATGATAACAGATTTGGTTGGCACGCTTATCTTTGGTATGACAAAGTGAAAGTACACAAAAGCTTTATGAATCATGTAATTAGAAAGTCATTACTTCAGGTCTGGGAACGGTTGAAACCCCTTTTAGAGAGACATACACCGAGATGGTTATCCCCGATTGAGGCATTGGTGATCAAGAGGAAAGATAAAGAAGGAGTGGGGATCACCTATGGTGATGTGTTATTCTTTTCAGAAAGAGGTCCTAGACTGAAGTCTTATGATATGTTGAAAGAGAAGTTAACAGGCTGGTTTCAGTACCATCAACTAAATGACATTTTTCAGAAAGATAGAAAGGTGTCTGGGTTTGGAGAGAAGGAATCTAAGTTCCAGACCATAATCATGGGCCCAAAAAAGAAATTGTTGACCAGATTATATAATTTTTTGTTGGAGTTGAATTTAAAAGATGAACAAGTTAAAGAATGTATGGTAAAATGGGCTATGGATCTGGGTCATAATATTGGGTTAGATGTGTGGGAAAGACTGTGGAAAAAGAACATGAAGTTTACCGCATGTACTTTGATAAAAGAAAATCTGTTGAAAATGATGTATAGGTGGTATATTACTCCAACGAAGTTAGCAAAGATGTATAGGATGAAAGATGACCACTGCTGGAAATGTAAAGAGAAACAAGGTGATTTTTATCATATGTGGTGGACGTGTGAGAAAGTGAAAGAGTATTGGGCATTGATATATGATGAACTCAAAAAGATGCTAAAGTGTACATTCCCAAAACGACCTGAATTTTTTTTGTAAGGGTTGGTGGATAATGAAATTAAAGGAGCAGATAGGACTCTATTTCTATATGCAACAGCAGCGGCACGAATGCTCCTGGCACAGAATTGGAAGACAACGTATATACCATCTTTGGATGAATGGAGGGCGAAAATATTGGACTTTGCAGAGATGGCCAGACTGACGTGCAGACTGAGGGATCAAGACAACCAGAAGTTCCAAAAAGATTGGCAAAAATTTAAGAACTACATGGAGATTTATTGCAAGGAATTAAAGACTCTTACCGGATTAGGATAGAGCTCGAAGGATTACTACTTATTTTTCAAATCTTTTTTATAAACATATAAAGGGGTTTGTCTGAAAGGAAGGCTAGGAGATGAATAACGCTAAAACCACGGGAAGAACTGAGGGAAGCCAAATTTTAGTGGTAGAATGATTTTGTATTGCTAATGTTTTGAACTTGACTTTTTTTGTATACTAAAATTTTCTAATAAAAACGTATTTAAAAAAGAAAAGAAAGTGGGCATGGTTTCCTTTCAGATCCAACTAGAATTGTTTGTCCAAAACTGATTAATCCAATATGTTGTTTTGTTTAGTTATGCATGGCTTTTATCACTTTTTCTTATTCCCTGGAGCTATTTAGTAAGAAGCTACTCTAGTTTTTCAATATTTCTATCTGCTTCTCCAGTTTAAAAAAGAAGGAATTTACCTTCAAAAAGGGGGGGGGGGCTTTAAATTTAAAGGAAAAAAATGATTGAATTTATGCCCCCCAAATAAGGGACAATGATATTACAAATCAACCCTCTTCTCTCCAAACATGACCACATAGCTATCCACGATTATGCCTTAATTTCTGTCTCAGGTAAACACTAATGCATAATCCCACTACCACCCAATTCCCCATATAGCATATCACTGATGGAGTGGAAAAGCTGATATGAAACACAGGCTTTGTAGCAGCTTTGTAGCACATTCATAACTGCAGTCACCTAATCTACACTAGTGTAGTCCATATTGTCGGGATGGAAGTTTTGTTATATTTTATCATCTTATTAATAAGTAAGTGGAATCCATTCCTCTTTAGGAAGCCAAATAACTCTTCTCCGGTGTTTATCTGGGTGGAAGTTGGGGTATAAAAAGAATGCATCAATGTTATCCCGCTAACTTGCTTAGCCATTGGCTGGGGCATTTTTAGTCCAAAAAAGTAACTTTCCCCAGCTCTGATCAACAACATGAACTCACAGGGGTGTCTTGAGTCATTGTGAAGCATCCCACAGGAAAGTGAGAAGTGGAAAATATAAACTCACCATTGTATTCTGGAAAGCAGACACTGAGATGAACTTTTGTAATTTTCTCTTGAAACAGGTCTTTCTTATTCAGAAAAAGCACAATAGAAGTGGCAGCAAAATACTTGTGGTTACAGATGCTGTTGAACAGGTGGAGGCTTTCATGCATTCTGTTCTATTAAAGTGGAGGGAAAAAGTGACTATTAGACCCCATTAGCATCCCTCACTCTGACTTCGATGCATTTTTCTTGTCAAGACAGTAGGGATGCCATGATTTAACCTCCCCGAGGTTATCACAGCACAGACTAAGAAAAATGTACCTAACAAACCATCCAAAGCTACATGAAATCTTTTTTTCAAGTTTCCCCCTTCCCAGCTTCTTTACCCAGCTGCTGTCCTGACTCACCACTTCTTCATCTTCGACCAAGACCATGTCGTAGGCACTAAGGGCTGCACAGAATATGATGCAAGTTACGCCTTCAAAGCAGTGGATCCACTTTTTCCTCTCTGATCTTTGTCCTCCCACATCAAACATCCTAGGAAATGAAACACTCAAAGCAATGTCCACTTACTACGTCTCATTTATTAAAGCATACGTGGCTTACTAAGCTATTGCATCTAATATTTTTGAAAGGTTTCATTCTTATTTTAGCTGAAGGATTAACATATCTGATTGATTGATTGATTGATTGATTGATTGATTGATTGATTGGTTGGTTGGTTGGTTGGTTGGTTGGTTGGTTGTATTTGTGTCCCACCCTAGTGCCCAAAAAGGCCACTCTGGGAAGCTAACAACCATTACATGTAAGAATACAATAAATTAAAAACCATCAAGTCCACCCCCCTGCTGCATGCAGGAATACAAGTCACAGGATATCTGCTAGGTGGTTATCCAGATTTTTCTTCAATGCCTCTGGTGCTGAAGCACTCACCAACTCTTGAGGTAATTGGCTCCATTGCTGTACCAGTCTAACAGTCAGGAAGTTTTTCCTGATGTTCATTTGAAAGCTGGGTATCGTAACTTGAGCCCATTGTTGTGTATGCTGCCCTCTGGGATGATCGAGATCAGATCCTGCCCCTCCTCTGTATGACAGCCCTTCAAATACTTGATGAGTGCTATCATTTCACCCCTCAATCGCCTATTCTCCAGGCTAAACATGCCCAGTTCTTTAAGTTTTTCCTCATAGAGCTTAGTTTCCAACTCCCCGATCATCCTTGCTGCCCTCCTCTGAACTTGTTCCAATTGCCTGTATCCTTCTTAAACTGGGATGTCCATAACTGGACACAAGACTCAAGGTAAGGCCTAAGCAGTGCTGAATAGAAGCCATGCCCTCTATTCAGCACTGCTTAGGCCGTACCTTGAGTATTGTGTCCAGGCATGAGATCTGGAAATTATACCTCTGTTAATGCAGCCTAAAATAGCATTTGCCTTTTTTTGTGATTCATTCAGGCAGCTCAATGAAGGAAAACCAAGGGTGAATTTTCATGGTCCCAAGGCTTCCTGTGTGCCTTCTGTAAGACTTCCAGGAGGACAATTCAACTTGTAAACAATTCATCTTTGAAACTCTCTGCGTAGGGACCATGTACCTTGTTTTCAGGAAAACATGGCTCTTTGCTACTGATGTCAAAGAAGCCTCTCCTATAAAAATGACTGGGAACTTCACCTACTTTGTGGGCCACATACTGTTCACTCTTTCTCTAGAATCTTAACTAGAGATGGGCACGAAATGAGCAAGTTTTCGTTTTCATTTTTGTTTTTTCATTTCGTTACATAACGAAACAAAAAATGAATTTTGTCTCCAAAATGAAATGAAACGAACTGAAACAACAGAAATTGTCGCGCGTTTCGTTTTCGTTGTGGCAAATACATAGAACTGTAATAATGCTAACGAAACAGCAATTTTTCATTTTCATTTTTGTTTTTTTTTTTCGTTACGTAACGAAACGAAAATGAAATTTTTTGCAAAAAAAAATTCACGAAAAACGAAAACGAACCGAAACGGACCCCCTAAATGACAAACGACAAATGAAACACCATTTTTTGAGTCGTGCCCATCTCTAATCTTAACAGTGGTAGGTACTGTATACCAAGAAGAATTAAGAAATAAATAAATAAATAAAGGTCTGTTGGAACATACATCAAGTGAATCTGCAAATCTTGCCTGGCAGATTGTTTCTTGGATATTTGCTTGCCTAATTTTGTAAATAGCATGCAAAGTATCTTACAAATACTGTCTGATTTGCCTGTGTCTCCAATAACACACACCACTTTTTTAAAAAAAAAAAAAACGGAACTGCAAACTCTCTATTCCATCCCAAAGTCAACATGCCCATCACAAGGGGGTGGACACAGATGGGAAAAGTGATCTTCTCCAAGGCATTGCTGAATAATTCAAAGGACAACGTTTATGGGGCTTTGGACCTATGTGCACTGAGCTACATGTGTACCTGTATGAAGTTACCCTGTATGTCACACTAGATGCATTTATTGCCAGCTCTTTTCCAAGTGCAATCCTGGGTTCTAGTGCCTGCCTTTAAAGGCCTACACAATTTAGAATGAAAGCCCTTGAAGTCATGCTTGGAAGGTGACTTTTACGAAGGATGGATGTAATGACATCCTGAAGCCAATTCAGAGCAACAGCAAGAAACAATATTTGCCTGGTTGGTCCCATCATGATTTGTGGGTTGTAAGGGCTGGCCCTTTAAATTTCCTTTAGACCAGGCATGTCCAAACTTCAGCCCTCCAGATGTTTTGGACCACAACTCCCACAGTCCTTTGTCATTGGCAATCTAAGTTTAGAATTCTGGGAGTTGTGGCCCAAAACATCAGGAGGGCCAAAGTTTGGACATGCCTGCTTTAGACCAATGTTTCCATATAATGAGCCATCAAGTGACTTACAGTGACCTTAATAAGATTTTCAAGATACATGAGATAGTTAAGGAGTGGTTTTACTAGTGCTACTCTTCCTCGGCCCAGTGAGCTTCCATGGCTGAATCGGTATTCAAAATCTGGTCTGCTGGGTACTACTCCATTGCTCTGTCCACTATTGTACACTGGGTCTAGTACTCTTGTTTTAATTCTAGATCTTTCTAGGCCTAGCTAGGCCACATAGCTTTTCAGCTTATGTCTTTCAGGTGAGCCACAGTTAAGGTCGTTTATCAGATGGAATTCAAAAAAATGGAGAATAATAGGGTTCGTGATCCAAACAGAATAAATGTCATGTCCAAAGATATGAGCCACCAAGGGGCAAGTAGTCAGAACTGAGCTTCAGTCAAAGATAGGCCAGCACCCAGCAGGATGCATCTCAACATTTCAGGTATAGGTTTATCTAGAGGAATGAAGATCCAGAGCATCTTCCTTAAGTAAACTTCTCACTGATCTCTGTTACAAAGGTGTGGCACCCCTTCTAGACTATGGAAATGCCAGCACATTTTAGCCTAAAGCTCTTGGTGCAATTAGTCAAGATCTCAGCTTTTTTGAACAGGAAATCTGGGAAATCACAATCCAGTGGTGTCACAAAAGAGCAGGTGTGACTATCTGGAGAGTCCTAGAGGGATTCCAGGAGCGCTCAATTTTGCCCTAGGGCTGAAGGCTGTCCACCTGTTTTGCTACCAGACAAATAATTTAGACCATCACAAAGAAAGCTATACATGCAGCAGTTTTGGATTGTGCCATTTCTTTCATTCTGCTATTATACCATCTTTCTTTCTCTGTTTTCCAGTTCACCCATTGACATGTTAAAGTGTTGTGTACAAGTGGACAACCGTGGTGATTTAAATTAGCCTTCACAGCACAGCCAGAGTGTGTCAAAACAGTTGTTGCAGCAAACTTGATACAATACCTTTTCATCCTTTTTTGTGTTTCTTTATAAACCTCTAGAAAGCAGTCTACAGCTGATAATACATCTCTGTTCCTGAAATGCCCAGGTTCCAACTGCTAAAATAATGACATTGGCTCCTAAGTATATGGATATATGGATTTGATGAAGACTTTGATTACCCATTGAGATCACAGCCACCACAAAGTCTCTAACTGCCTTTCATGCTATCCTGTGCTTCTTTGATTCAAGATGTTTTTGATACATTTTAAATCTTTCTGGTATTATGTTGTATTTTTGATTAGAAATAAATCTTCATATATTTTATTTTGCCTTTGAAGATCTCTCATTATTATTTTGGTAAGTCTTGGTCTTTTAAAAGAACCCAGGAATTTGCCTTGCTGATTTAATGCAATCAAAGAGACAATGAAATGCTGGAGTTTGCTTATTTTAATTAAATCACAGATTGAAAGGGGCAGAATTCTGGACAGCTCTCATATATTTTGTTAGTTAGATTTCACTCCAAATCTAAAATGAGCTCAAGACTATGTGGATCCCCTTTCTCCCCCTCGTTTTAACCCCATGCTATCCCTGTGAGGTAGGTCAGGTTGAGAGACATTGACTGGCGTACGATCAACCACCCAGTTTCATGGCAAAGCAAGGGTCAGAAGGCTTTGCTCTTTAGTTGGATCTATCCCCATACTGGCCTCCTCTGGGATTTCAGAAAAAGAGAAATATTTGAGAGGCATTTTCATACCTGAAGTGCAGGTCCTTGAAAGAAAACTGGGTCTCAATGATCCCTGTTGTCTTAACTCGAGAACGAAGGACATCTTGTTCATTTGGGACATATCCAGGAGCAGTTAACCTGTCCAGGTCATTCAGATAGCTGCAGAAATCAGGCAGAAAGATAACGGAAGAGATTAAGTATGGCGTTCTTGCCGCTATTGTGCAAGACACATGCAGGAGTGTACTTGTGTTGAGTGGGTGAGCTTCAGGCAGAATCTGGCAATGAAAAGTGCATAAATATCACAAGAGAAGGCCAAAGCAATCGTGGCACAGAAGTGCCACTACTTGAAAAACAAGTAATAAAATGGTAGGTAGGCAGAAGGTTCTGGATAACAAAAGCTTTGGAGCAACCCATGCATTATATAACCACATTTGATCCTTTCAGGAAGAAAGGTGGGATAGAAATATTTTAAATAAATAAATAATAAGTAAATATATCTAAGTTAAACAAGCGAACAAGCCCAAGAGTAAATGACAGATATATGGCAGCAAATTCTTAAACAAAAATACAAGTTAAGTGACAACCAAACATTTGAGCATATATGGAGTGTTATCCCTCAGCACAACTCAGCCTTCCCCACAACCCAGATCAACTTAGAATTTGAATTAAAAAAGAACATCCTATCTGGAAATTATTCTTTATTAATTCTATCTCCTTCATCAGATAGTTGCACTCTAAAGAGATGTATCTCCTATTCAGAGGCTGGAAATATTGTGTTAGTTCAGTGGATCCCAACCTTGGGTCCCCAGATGTTCTTAGACTAAAACTCCCAGAAGCCTTCACCACAAGCTGTGCTGATGAGGATTTCTGGGAGTTGCTGTCCAAAAACATCTGGGGACCCATGGTTGGGAACTACTGATCTATTAAATCTTTCTGCATTGATCTAAGATGATTATGATCTATGTTGATGATTCTTTTCCCCTGCACAAATATCCATTTGTCAAGTCCACTCTTGATCATGAGATGTCAGATAGTTACATATAATCCATCAATGTTAAAATATCAGTGTTAAATAAGTGGGAAACCCACCCCTCCTCCTGCTCCAGGGCCCCTACTTCCCCTCCTCCTGGGCTCTCATGCTGGTGGGGGCTTTTGGTGGTGGTGGCGGCGGCAGCGGCACAGCATACCACCAGGCTGCTTGCCCTCTCAGGCCAGCCAGGGCCTTCAGTGGCAGGGGGAGGTCTACTGCTGGGCCACTCAGCCTCTGAATCTGGCTGGGGCATGTGGCGGTGGTGGCAGAGGAGGAAGAGGAGGAGGTCCAGGCCAGCCTGCTTGGCCTGGCTGAACCCCCATGGTGGTGCCCAGCTTCGGCGGTGGTGATGACAGTGGAGGAGGCCCTGGCCAGTCTGCTCAACCTGGCTAGGCCCTGCGGTGGCACCCAACGACAGTGGCGGCAATGGAGGAGGAGGAGGAGGAGACAAAGGCCCAGGCTGGCCTGCAGTGGCGGCGGCGTGACACCAGCAGGTAAGGCACCAGTTTACAGATGGAACAAAATGGTTCCTTTCAATGAACAAAAACACCATTTTGTTTCATCTCTAATGAAATGCTGCTTCTTCATTTCATTTCATTTCATTACGTAACAACATGAGGAAACAGCATTTCGTTTTTCATTTTGTGCCCATCCCTACTTCCACTTTCCTCTTGTTCTGTACATTCTTTCTCTGTTCATCCTTACTAGCATCCTTTACTAAATAAATCTGTCCAAATGGAGCATGGATTAGGCCTCTTTCTATTACCAGAGCTGAGCTATGGAATATGAGATGCCAAATACCTTAAAACATGTGGAAAAAGCTTTTTCATTGCACTGAAGAATTGCAATCTCTGGCCTAGAGACATGTGCACCAAAAATGGGTTCATATGGAGGGTGCCTCTTTGCTCTTCATTTGTGTGTGTGTGTTATATTCCTTTCATTTTAAATGAAAGAGAAAATCCTATTTTGGGTTATATGTGCCCCATCGATTTATTTTATTTTTTATTTATGGTATTTAAAATATTTCTAGATTTTTCTCCCCAAAAGGTTCCAAGATGGCTAATCCATGTTTTTCTGGCTCTTCAAAAGTTGAGCTGTGCCCAACAACTGTCTACCACAGCCCACTAGCACACCAGCACAGTCACAAAGTCTACCCTCTGACCCACTCATCCTCACAGAGGCAAACAGTATCCCCTAAACCCATCAAAATCAACATCATCGACAAAATAAATATACAGCAAATTATCCAAATAACATTTTTTAAAAATCAAACATGGAGCATTGCTCCACATGCACATAACTGGAGAACAATGTCAACACATGTGTGTGTGCACACATGCACACACATGCATGCACGCATGCACGCACACAGAGGGAGGGGGGAGAGCGAGTGAGCAAAAGAGCAAGAAGTCCAACGAGTGGAAACATCCCCCAAGAAGTCAGGGCAAATGGTCAAAAATATCTCAAATAAACCTGCTGGCACAGGTAGGCTACCTGGCAGCAGTTAAAAAATCCAAAGAAATGTATGTAGTTGTGGTGATGGTGGTGGTGATTTCCCCATAAAACATGGCAATAAGGCCAAGAGAAAGAGGGGAGAGGGAGGGAGAGGGGAAAGGACCAAAGCTGAAGGTACAGGTAGCAGACAGGCAACAAAAACCACCCAAGATAGAGAGCATTGGGAGCTCAGCACACAGTAATCCCACCCACAAGGAATGACTGAAGGAATAATGACCACTCCTCACTGGTTTCCAGGCCTCTTTGCAGATTCCCTCTCTCCATCCTTGATGTTCTGATTGGCCGCAAACAGCTATCCTCACAATGCTATTATTGGCTGAAAAGTTTCTTAGGTGGTTTGACAGATAAAGTGTGAACGAAACGTTACACAAAAAAGAGAACATGGACGAAATGCAAAATGTTTGCCCACTTCCTTTCATATATAAGAATCATTAGCAATTTAGATGTTCCCTTTTGGCAGCCAGTGAGAATACAACCACAATGGGTTTTCTTCCAATATGTGTACCTCATCAGTTGTGTGAATTAAGGCCTTACTTGTCTCTCAGCAGGGTCCTAGTTCCAAATGGGCCTTCTGCATGGCTAGTTGCAAAACAGAGCCCCTGCAGCCAAGCCAAGAGCTAATTATAAGATTTATGCCCAAAGTCATTGGACTCTCAAATACAAATAGAGCATTGAAGAAAGCAATAGGCATTTAGTTACATCCATCATGTGGGGACTTAAACTGTGAAGTCAACTTAAAGTTATCACTTACTATGCAGCTGAGTCATTGAGCTGATATTCTGATGCTCTTTCAAAACAGGCCTGGATTCCAGGGTCTTTCCACAGTCGTTTGATTATGCTAGCCAGTTCAGGAGGCATGGTGCCATCTTCCATGGACTCTGTGATTGCAAAAAGCTGCCTTTCATCTTCCTAAAAATGAAATAAACATCAATGAACCCTACCCTCTGTTTTCTTCTAAAATTCCATACAGTCCATTGTGTGGTACAACTTGCAGCTGATACTTATTTACCTTTGTACAATTGTCATTATTGTCATTATCTGTTATACTAGAAACACACACACACACACACACACACACACACACACACACACACACACACACACACACACACACACACACACACACACGTGTGTTTCTACTATCATCTGCAGGGCTTGGAGCAGGCAATAATTTAGGACATTGGAATACAAATCAGGCTAAATTTACAATAAGCAGATAATAACAACACATGGGAATGCATAACACAGACATAAAATTTAATGGCCTGCTTCAGAATGACCTCCAAGCCAATCTGGGACTTTGAAATCAAAGTCTACTTGAGGCTTTGATTGCAGATTTTTATCTGTGTGTTCCCTCTTTTTTTTTGTAATTGCACCCATCAATTACAGTATTTCATTCATTCGTTCATTTATGAAATTTTTAATCTTCCCTTTCCTCTCCAAAATCGGAGCCATGCAGAATATTAAAAAACACCTACAAAGGCAGTAACTGATTGTTAAGACACCTCTAATGACAATATATTGCAAGTAGCCACAAAGACAAGTATTGCTTTTGTTTAAAATATTTATACAACATCTTATGAGCAATGCTGCCTGGATGTTCTCTGCAGGTACACAAAACACAAAAAAGTGGTGTCTACAGCAATAAAATAAAATAAAACAACCATCAAATTGTCAAAATGCTAAAAAGATTAGAATGTTAGGAACCATCAGTGAGTTGTAGAAGGCAATTTGACAAAAAGACACTTTCATTTCATAACAAAACACCACCACCACCCACCACCACCACCCTAGAATGAAATGATTCATTCTAGAGGAAATGGCAGGTGAGCCCCAAGGAAGAAAAAATCTTTCTAATTGGAATTTGAACTTTGGAAGCCAAGCTGTGGGCAAGCAATTAGTGCCACCACAGCTTGGCTTCTGATTCTAATTAGAAAGGTTTTTCCCTGGAGGTACCCCCCTTTGGAGCTTAATAACTCAGCCCCTGACCCCAAAACTTTTCCAAATTTCAGGGGCTTAAAGGGAAGAGTTTGAGGAAGCTCCCCTGCCATTTTGGTCCTTTAGGACCCAGGGGAGATAGAATTTCATTTCGTTTTGTTTTGTAACAAAACTACTTTAAAAATTTGTTACAAATGAAACGAAATGAAACTACTAAAGAAACAAAATGAAATGAAATGCTATTTTTCCATTTTGTGCCCATCTCTAGTTAGAATGAATCAAGCAGAAGATTTTGCAATCAAGAAATAAACTAAATGACAGAGGTGGATAAAATCTTCAGGGCAAGTACAAGATAAGCATAAAATGGCCTCCACTGCAGGCAAAATTTTATGTGCGGATTTCTATCACCAAGAAAGCCCTTTCAAATGTTGCCACAAAACTGTTCACCTGAAGCTCAGAATGCTCTGTGTTACCAGTGGTTTATTTTATTTCTCTGCCACCTCACTTCCAGAACTGGGACTCAAGGCAGATTACAAACAAATTAAAAACCACAGGAGATCAGAACATGATAAATGAGGAACACTGAAGTGGAATTAAATCCATCATGCAATTACAATTTTAAAACTCATAATATCGCTTGATTTAAAAAAAAACCTTTACTAACTTCTTTAATAAAACAAAAACATCAGAAACCAGCATGTCAGTGACAATGTTATGATATGACACTGTATGTTGTTTTATATTCTTTGCATGGATTTGATCACCCTGTGATGTCCATTTTGAAATTAAACTTGCTGGTGTGTGGGTTTGTTTTGTTTTTGCTACATTTGCAGAACTCCCCTTTGCTAATTTCAGGCAAAAATCAAAGAAAAACAAAACAAAACAAAAGACACAAAACATGTAGCACCTTAAAGACTATCTTTCATATTTTAATGTAAAGTTTCATGGACACGTTCACTTCTTCAGACATATAGCACACCTCATTCTGCTGCTATATGTCTGAAGAAGTGGACTTGTCCACGAAACGTTACATTAAAATATGAAAGTTAGTCTTCAAAGATGCCACATGTTTTGTGTCATTTGTTTTGTTTTGTTTCTCTTTGATTTTTGCCTGAAATTCTTGAAAAGACTAATACGCCTACCCTCTCTGAAACTTACCTTTGCTAAATGTTTGAAACTAGAAATCAGGGCATATAGAAAACCCTAGTGCCCTATGCCAGCACAGGCTTAGCCATTTACAATATGGAGACAAAACTGTTGCTCTCCTTGTCTAGTGATGTAGCTGTGAGCAGTCTTGAAAGGCCTGAAAGTCTCCTGAAAGACCTCTCTACTCTCAGATTTTAAAAAAATCATTAATTACACCCTCCATGTGGACCTTTTTCAGGAGATATACCTTTTTCTGCTGGGTAGAGACTCTCCCCCTCCTCCAAGTACAGAAGTAGCTGGAGCCGCCCTAGGGTGGTTATTTCAGGCCTGAAAGTGGTTGAGCTGCACAGGTCCTGTGTGTATATATGTGTGTGTGTGTGTGTGTGTGTGTGTGTGTGTGATATACAGATCACACTGTGCCTCTTGGCAGCCACTCCTGTTGTAATGCCCATGCAAGAAAACTATCTTTTCGAAAGACCATTCTGGGAAAAGTATGAGAGAATGTTATTGTGATGCTGCCCTTCCCTGCTTGTTGACTTCCTTGAGCTATTACTGCACATGTATTGGCTTCCTTTGTGAGATCAAGGAGCCAGTAATTTGTGGTTGGTGATAAAATGTTGACTTTGGAGCAAATAAATAAATAAATAAATAAATAAATCCCAGGGAGAGATAAGTTTCTGCAATTCTGTTTAAAAAAATATCTCGCCAGCATCGTGCAGAACTGGAGGTTATTATACAGGAGATAAAGAGTAAGTAAAAATGATAGGCAATGTTCAGGTATTGACCTTTAAGACAAGTTGTTGTTGGATTACCCCATGAATATATGAGGGCTCAAAGTCTGTGGAAAATTGAGCCCTGCCCTTTATGCCCATTTGTGCCGTACTCTGCCCTTTCAGTTCCCAGCTTCCCCACAGTCGACAGGGAGGAAGGTGAGTTTGACTAAATATTCACTTGAACTCTCCATGGAGATCTTAAACAACTGCATTTAGTCGCATTCAAGCCAAGCAGAATGCCTTTTCAGATGAATATAGCAAGATCAGAGACTAAGGGGATGGGTATTGATACATTGTGCTGATAGAGAAGGGCATAGCATGCAAAAGCAATCCCAAACAGACATTCTTAACACTATTATGACATTTGAATTATTTCTGTTAGTAATAATTATGACTCTAATAAAACCCTAATCACCAGTACATTTGAATATTTGCTAAATCACGATAGGGAAGATATATTTTCAAGAAGAAACCGCAGCAGCACTTTTGCTCTTAAAAATACAGTCTCAGGCTTGAAGCGTTTCATGAGGCAAATAATCCATATTATATTATGTGAGGAGCGCATCGAGAAGAGCATATGTGCAGAATTGATGATACTCATGGGAGAGACAGAGGCTCATTTCCATGGTATAAATACAGCAAGTCTTGTGGCCACCACATAAAGTGGAATCCCAAATATTCAGGGTAGTAAAAGTCTGCCAAGCTAGAAGGTGGATATTTTTCAGATGGTGCAATAAAAGGGTGGCAATTTGTATGTTATCTGATTTGATATTTTGAAATGAAATTAAGAAAAGAGAAGGATGAAACTTTTTATAAGTTCAAGAGCTACTCTTTAACAGTTTGCTGACTGCCAGGGATTTTTCAAGTAATAGCTGGCAGTCATTTGACCAAGGCTAGCCTAGGCTGTGACTTTCTACTAGATTTAGGTGGACATTAGGGTTGGGCATTTTGTTTCAGAACCAGTAGGTTACGAAATAAACCGTACGAGCCCAGCTGGTCCTTGGAACCGGCAGATACAAACATATCCAATTGCTTTACCTTTCTCTGTCTTGCGCAGGGTTAAAATCCAATGAGGAAGCATGCTGCGGTGTCATCTGTGCTAGATCTGTGATGCTGGCCAATCAGGAGATGTGCAGGGACAGGCATCATCTCGCCTCCCTCTCTGATTGGCCAGCAGCATTTAACCCTGCGCGAGACAGAGAAAGGTAAAGCAATTGGATCTGCGTGTATCAGCTGGTTCCAAGGACCACCTGGGCTCACGTTCCGAAATGAAATGCCTATCCCTAGTGGACATTATTTGGCAGAATAACTGCTGCAATTCACTTCAGAGATATCTCCATGAAGTAAATCAACTTATGGTCAGGTCTAGCACTACTATTAGGCAGAGTGAGGCAACTGTCTGAGGCAGCATATTTGGGAAACCACAGATGCACGTGTGTACATCCCTACTCCTGGTTTAGAAGAGCCTTCCTCCTGAGGCACCAATTCATTCTCAAGTGTCAAAGGACCAATAGACCTGTCCGTAGCACATGGGTGGTGGCCCTGTTCCCTACCATTGCTGCTTTTTTAGTGTGGTGAAGGCGGCTATTCAGGCGATAACCAACTACTGTCTGTAGAATGCATGCCTCTATGCCCTTTCATCTTTCACCTGAGGCAGGAAATATCTGGAGATGACCCTGATTTTCCTGCTCCCATGAAAAGACAAGTAAGGGGAACAGGTAGTTGATGAGGCTGGCTTGCCACTCACTGCCCTGTATAAAAGCTGAACAAGGAAACAGTTTTGAGGTTCTGTGATGGAGGTTCAAAACGGATAATATGAAGCACTGATACCGAGAATAATTTTTTTGTGAAAGGCATCACACTCACTTTGCTTTCTGAGTTCCCGTATTCGATACCCAATGTGGACATTGCTTTTACAATAGCCAGAATGGATTGTAAGGTGTTACTGTAAACCACAGATCTAAATTCTCTGCATTCCTGGTCGGTGTAGCCATCTTTATGAATAATCCTAAAAAGAAACAAGAAAACAGTTCTGAGCAAAATCCTATATGAGAACAGGGACAGCTGGCACTTATCTAAGGAGCCGAATGTGTACTCTTGCTGGCTGCTGGGCATGTATCTGCAGTCAATGTCTGGTGAACCCATCACAAGGGTCGGTCATTACACTTCCTGCTATATTGACAGCCAACCTATCTTCAGAACAGGAGGCACCTTTTGGCCTCCGGTCACAGCCAGGAAAGAGTTGCTTTAAAAGAGAACAGTCTCCAGAAACCTTGCTGTCTAATGGCCATATTGACTTGGGGGGGGGGGGGGAGAGTCCTATACATATAAGTTTTAAAGCCACCATTTTATCAGGCTCTACAAAGGGGAAATTTTGTGAGCACTAGCTTCCTGAGATAGGTTCTATATGGGCAAATAGGTGAAATGTCATTCCTTTCTTAAACCATGCACAAGCACACCATTTCTGCCCACCCTCTAAGGGCCCTTCTTTTAAAACCTGGAGAAGGACAGACACATTTGTATCTGTTATTTAAAATGTGCTTTTAATATGCATTAAAATGACAAATAACACAGTTAGATCCTTCCATCAACACACACATACACACATACACACAGTGTTTATTTTTCTGAACTAACATTTGACAACAGGTCAATGCCTGCAATAGATTTAGGGGAAACTGCTTTTGCCTATTTGGCACATGTCAAAAAACTTATGTAGCTCTTTATTTAAGAAAAATCTTGACATTGGATAGACAGGGCCATTCCCACATTAAACTATTAGACAGAACCAGCTGGTTTGTATTTGGGAATTTATCATTACAATTTTCATGTTGATTTGCATTTTGGGATTAGAATGTAGACTTGTTTGTTCACTCCCTGCTGCTTTTGCATTGCAGTTGACGCAGTGCATTTGCTGTTTCTGAAGTTTGTGAATATGGATGTACCTACTTCATCTGTTTCACGATAGTGCTTTTCCCTGATTCTCCAGCTCCTGCAGACAAAGAACAGACACCAATATGACAGATAGGGTGATTTGTTGACATTGGTTATATCATTGAAACAGAACGAAATGAGAATAGAGTAGAAATGATATGATGGAGACATGAGGCACAGACCCATATCCAGAGGTGGTATCACAAGAGGGAGAGAGAAATATCTCCTTCCAGTAGACACTCATCTCAGTGAAGTTTGCCAAGGGTCCAGTCTTGGGACCAATTAGCCTAATGTTTTGCGGGGGGGAAATTGGTCTAAGCAAATGATTTCCATATCCTTCCCAGCAATCTACTCATATGATCAAGGAAACAAGATGAAGAGTGCATTTTCAAAAGAGAATTGAATAAATATTAACATTTAGAAATGAGTGAGGAAGGAAACCACTACATACATGTTACATACAAAAGCACAGGAAGAGGCCTCAACAGTTGTAATTTTTAATGAAAAATACCATTGGGAATTACTAGAACTGGTCTAGGTTGATTTGGCCATTTACAAGACTAAACATATTACTGATGGCCAGAGTGGAACTACTACTACTACTACTACTACTACTACTACTACTACTACTACTACTACTACTACTACTACTACTACTACTACTGAACTTGCCTTCAGACAGTTTATTTATTTTAAAGCTGCCTTAGTTTCATTACTTGAATTTGCAGGGAGCATGTCATTTGCATACTCAAATTCAAACATATGGAAAACCTTCCCTAAAACCTACCATGTCAGAGAGATAAACCACAGGAGACATACTAAGTGATCATGCAAACAGTCATGTGCTAGTGTCCTATATAAACGATGGGGAAAGTAGCTTTTGCATTTGAGACTTGCAAATTTAGTTCATCTCCAGGAGGAACTAAATGCATTTCTGAATAAATCAGAACCAATCACAAATGTCTTTGGACACCCTGTTTTTATTATGGCCTTCTGAGAATCACACAGATGCAAACTACAAGGAAGGTTGAAGAATCAGAGTAAAAATAATAACCAAATGAGCCTCTGTTCATTGCAATTAAAAGGCTAACCTAAAAACTGCAGGAGGGAATAGATTAGTAATTTACAAATTGTGTGTCCAGGCAAGGGAAATGTGCTATGAGAGTTCTGTTTCATGTGCAATCAGCAATAAATCATTACTTAATTCAAATTTCCTATGGGGGGCAAAATTAAGCATCTGCCAAGAAGCTGCCTGCTGTCTCCTTTAAAAATTCACATCTTCTTCCTGACCACAGAAGGTCAGGAAGCAAGGGATATAAAAATGTCCCAGTAAATGGAATGCTACAGCCTTCCAGAATGATGGACAAACACCTCCATTTAGTTCTTCCAGTCTTTCAATTTTGAAGCTTCCCACCTGCTGGGACTGTGCAGCTTGAACAAGGCTGCACACAGGCAGCAGGCTCTTGCACAGTGGGTTACTGAATTGCCAACCTCCCAACTGGTGCAGCCGAATCCCTAGCCTACTGAAGCTATCCAGGCAGCTATTGGTTTGAATTAGGACATTTAAACTGCTGCATTGTTTTTCCCATGTGTGGCATGAGATTTGGAGACGTGGCTTCCTCCCACAACAGAATTAATCCTTTTAGACTCCAGACAAAGAGATTAAGTGCTACGCACTCTTCAATATTATCTTGTAAAAAAGACATATTTCCCCCCCCCCCATAAAGCTAGATGAAATTTTGGAAAAGATAGTTCTTTCTGAATTGATGACTCCTGAGTAGTTTGATACGGGTAGATCTAAAGTTTTTTGTGCAGCACGTATTAAACATTTGCTTTAATCTCCTTAAGCGTTAAGTGAGAAGTGGTGTGACATACAATGTATGTTACTATGTTATGTTAAGGTTTCTTTTGTCTTTTGTCTTTTGTCTTTTGTCTTTTGTCTTTTGTCTTTTGTCTCAAGAATAAATAGAGAAAAAAGTGAAAAGTGATGTAAGCTAAGTTTAAATTAAGAAGACAGAAGTTTTGGCAGTGAACCGACAGAGATGCAGACTAATCAAGACAATCAACTGCCACCAAAATGATCAGTGTACTTTTCAGTGATATGTGGCTTTATTATCCAGGAAAATCAGTTGCATGAGCTAGTACAACACACTTTAGCCAGTGAGAAAAATGTATGGAAACATTCTCTCTGGAAATTGATTCATGGCGACTGGACTTCTTTCGTTGAGATTCACTGCTCATCCAAACAGCTTCATCAGTCTGAAGAAAGTTAGTTGTGAGTCCTCCATCATATAGTCCGCTTTGACCTCTTGTCACTCTGGTCTGAAATAGGCTCATAAGATGAACAATGGCCTGAACAGGCTCATTAGGTAGACAGTAGTATCCAAGGTGAACAATGGCCTAAGGTGCTGAAACCCATAAAGTATGTAGAGGTCTGCACACTCCTCACTGCATTGGACCACATGTACTATATAACTCCTTCTATGTTTTGGTATCGAGTCCTTTGGGTGGACAAGTATCTGCCTTAGACAGCACTTAATGCCTGTGGATATCCAACGTGGGCCTTCAACAAAGCATTGTGCCAACCCAGAAGAACAAGGGATCAGCCTGAGACCCAGACCCGACGGAAGAACCTGGTCATTCCCTACATGGCTGATGTGTTTGGACTGATGAAGCTGTTTGGATGAGCAGCGAAACATTTCAATCTCTCAAGAAAAAGAAGTCCAGTTGCCATGACTCAACTTCTAGATAAGCTCACCTGGATGACTGAGAATCTTCACAGACATATGCAAATATTCATACACATAACTTTTTTTGATTCAAGAAAATGTGCACATGTTTGCTTGTGAGAAAGAGAAAAACCAAAGGCTGAAACCCACCAGTAGGTTTCAACTAGAGTTAGCTCATAATAATCAGTGGAGATGTGGCCAGTCAACTTCTCTGTAAGTTCCACTGACTCCACGAGCCTCTTCTAGCGGCAATCATACTACTAGATTTTAGCAGGTGTTTCAAAAATAGATACAAAGAAAGAACAGAGGTGGGATTTGGAGAAATGCAACGGTCGTAAGAATGAGAGATTTTCATCCTTATTCAGAGCCAGCCTATCTTTTGCAGAAAACATATTATTAATAAACAGGATGCAGAACTTTAAAAGTACTAAAAATAGTAAGAAAACATTGTAAATAGTAAACAAATATAATAAATATTGATCAATTATCACTATTCACCATATTTATTTTCTATTTACAATGTTTTCTTACTATCTTTAGTACTTTTCAAGTGCTGAAACTTTATTTTTTAAAAAAAGTTGAAACACGAAACTGAGAGCAATAAGTGTCTTCTTTTCTTTTCTTCTAATAAGAACTTCTTAGTCACTAGGTGATGATCTTTCTTTATTGATCCTTTACTGGTCAGACTTTTACTAAAGAAACAATGCTGACATCTGGTCCTTAATACAGTTACACAATAAGATCTGATGATTTTCTAATCTGTTTTGTGAAGCTCAGGGTAATCCATGTCAAACAAAAGCATTCCTAACACACAGTCTCTTCTATGGTTATTGAAACTACAATATTTTGCCCAAAGTGACATTTCAAGATGAATCTCATGGCAGCAACCTAAGCATTGTTTTTAGATAATAACTGTTACTAAAAATGGTTTGCTCCCAAAACATATAACCAAAAGAACAAGCACAAAAGAAAAAAAGGATTAAGGGGAAGAAGGCATGATTGAAATCCATTCATTAGTTCTTGTTTAATAGGTTGTTTGCTTGTTTGTTTGGCAATACACCCAGGCATACATGTATGAGATTTTTGCAATGTGTACTCTGCATAATTACTTGTAAAGCACCCAGAGAGTGCTATAAGCACTATGGGATGTTATACAGTAAAAGCAGCCCACATTGCTTTTTGTTTTGCTTTGTTCTATTTGTGTTCTTTTTCTTATGAAGAAAACTTATGGCAGGGGGAGATACTCCAGTTAATGATTTGCCTTTGAATTTAACAATCACAAAAGTCAGAAAAAATTAAGAGGATCCTCATTAAAATAAACTTTTAATAAGGCTGTTGTCAAATGTTATGAATTTTTATGGGTAGGAGTCAGATCCATCTACACATCCCTTAAGCAGTATTTAGGATGCAGGTATCTTTGCTTGGACACATGTCCTGTTGAAAAACAACATGAAGGCAAGACTCTTTAGAAATCAAGTTTCTTAATAATAACTAGAGATGGGTAAGAAATGGAAAAATATCATTTTGTTTTGTTTCTCGTTTTGTTTCCTTTCATTTTGTAATTAATGATATTTTTTAAAAAAAAAACCATTACAAAATGAAATGAGACATGAAATGAATCCCCTGCCGCAACAGCGAGAACTCTGGTGCAGCAGGAGATTCAAAAGCCTCCAGCCCACCAGCCCTGCTCCTTTCTCTGATGCCCCCCCTCCAAGATAGGTTTTTGCCCCCAATGTCCACAGCACTCCCTATCCAAAGCAACCCCCCTGGTTGGAGGGGGTGGCATGTAAGAAAGGAGCAGTCATGCAGCAAATTTACTGCTGCCTGGCTGCTCCATTCTCCCTCACTGCCTAACTCCTACCTGGAAAATCAGCTGGGAGGCACGGGGGGGGGGGGCAAGAAATGAGCATGGAAACAGCCAGTGGATCTTGCTGCTGAAGTGAGATCTGGCGATGTCTCCCCGGATCGGTCCCTTCCAAACCAAAAACGTCATTTTGGTTCAGTTCAGGATGACACTCTGTCTGCCATTTTGGTTTGTTTCAAAATGGTTTAAAACATTACAAAATGACAAAACAATGTGTCATTTTTGTAAGGTGTCCATCCCTACAAGCATGTGCTGTCAAGCCAGTTCTGACTTATTATCTGAAGATGTGGTCTTGTCCAGAAAACTCACATTACACGACTAGGCTATAGGTGATACCTTTATAGGCCACTAATACTTGTGACTTGCAAGTCTCAAAGAAGAACCAAACAGAGAGGAGGTGTGAGTGGATGTTCATGACCTATGCCCCTTTGCTTGAAGGGCTGGGGTGCAAAACCCAATCCTTGACTTCAGATGCTGCTTTAACAGCCCTGCGGCTTCCTACCTCATCTAAGACAGATGTGCCTGGCGAAAATCGTATTGCCAACAACTTTACATCTAAGAATCGTCTCCTTGCAACATATTCTGCCATGTATGACTTTTGGTACTTGCCTTGAAGAAGTGAGTATTGCCTATGAAAGCTTGCAATGGTCTTTTTTATTATTACTGTCTATAAAGGTATCACCTATTGCTTAGTCTTCCATTTGTATTCTGTAATGGACACATGGTTCCCCCTTTTTTATTTCAACAAAATACAGTGGTACCCTGACTTAAGAGGAGCTCGACTTAAGAGCAATTTGACTTAAGAGCGGAAAAGTGTTGGCGTTTTAACTGCTGCCTTACAGATTTTAGATATGGTCTGCTCGATATACAAATATATTTTTTCCTTTTTTTATTTTTTTAACTTAGTTTTTCAATTTTAGATAGTTACCTTGACTTAAGAGTAGTTCGACTTAGCATGCATTCAAAACGGATTAAATTCGTAAGTTGAGGTACCACTGTATAGCAGTTATTCTTTAAGGTGCCACAAAATGTTTGTCCTCTTTATTTGTTATTTTTGCTTGTTTTTTTATTTTGCCTGGCATGCTAGCACCAGCTAACACGGTTGCCTTTTCGAAAACTTTTGACTTACAGTGACCGTTTCCTAGGTTTTCTATGCAAACAGTACTCTGAAGTGTTCCACCCTTCACTTCTCTTCTTCTGGGGATGCTCTGGGACAATGAAACTTGCCCAAGCCTACACAGGTTTTTTTTTTTTTTTCTGGAAGGTGCAGCAGAGCATTTAACTCTCAGATATCTGACCCACTGACCTGGCCTGCCAATTGTTGGCACAACCTGCCAGAAAGCTGCTTTGCCCAAGATCAGCTGAAACAAATGCTTCCCCATTTAATTTTTAACTGCGCTATGAAAAGCATGCTTTGCTGGTGGAACATTTCGGTAGAAATTTCATGGTTTCCCTCAGCAGTCCTTGAGCTAAATATTTATTGTGGGTCATTATCGCTCAACCACCTCTCACTTTTACCACTGGAGTTTGTAGAGACTTCCCTTCACATAGACTGTAACACCCATTAACGTGTTTGCTTTAGTAAAGCAATGTATTTGGAAATGTTATATAAGTAGCCATCTGTTTGGCTGTGTTGATGTTTGTTATTCTTTAGAACCAAAGAATGTAATAGGGAACAAAAACCTAACACTGCTTTTGAGTGTGTGACAGCTATCCAGCATTCTCGGATCTCCTTTACAGTGTGGAATTTAACTCAGGGGAGTATTAAGAAAAGAGAAACATTTGAAATGTGGATTCTGCATAAGAATTAGTTGATTCTGGAAGACAATATATTAGTAAGTTTTAAAGAAAATGAGCAAAGACCAGGAAATCATGAGAGAGATACAATACAGAAAGCTAGAATGCTGGTCTCATGTAAGACTGACACAATTGCTTAGGAAATTTAATAATATATATTTACCTAGTAGCAGCAACTTGACTGTCCTGGCATCTCTCACTGCATCTTCTTGGAGTCTTTTTTCAAGTTCCCGTGACCTTCTGGCAGATTCTTTAGATTCAGAGCTAACTCCGTTGCCCATATTGTAGATTAGATGGTATTAAATTATTATCCAGCAGGTTGCTGTCTTCCTACAAAATGCCTGCTACTGAAATAGCACAGCAGAAATACTACAGTGAAATATAGAACGTTTCTACCCCACCTTCTTTCTGTCTGCTGGCTATCTTCACGCTAAGTAGTGGTTTTTAATCAGTCCCATGGAATAGGATGCAAATGGATTTGGTAGATACCTATTCAGTCAGCTTCTTATGATGTCAGACATGTAAATTTACTGTGTTGCTGTTAACCATCCGAAAGTCATGTCTAAAAACACAGCAAAAGAGCATCAGGAGTGTTCTGTAGTTCAGAGAAGGTTCTTTGAAAGCAAAATATGAAGCTACAAACGTTTCTTTCATTTCTTTCTTTCTTTTCCAATTGTATAGTATAATATAGTAATACCTTGGTTTAAGAGTAACTTGGTTTAAGAGTGTTTTGCAAGAAAAGTAAACATTTCTTCTAAATTTTACCTTGATCAACAATGTCTTGCAATACAAGTAACTGGAGCAGGTCACACGATCACAAGTGAGCCAATGGTGACTCGTGTTGTCTTCCCCCCCAACCCGCTGGATTGTGGGTGATGGTCTGGAACATTCCGTCTCAGGCAGCCTCCAAAGCAGAGGGAGGAAAGAGGAATGGAGGCTTCTTTGCACCAGCCAACAACAACAACAATTAATAATAATAATAATAATAATAATAATAATAATAATAATAATAATAATAATAATAATAATAATAATAATAATAATAATAATAATAATAATAATAATAATAATAATCCCCCTCAAGGGTGCCGCCTTGTCGTGGCAGGGGGCTTAACTGCTCCAGTAGGTCCAACCTTACCAGAGAGGTCTTGACTGAGGAACAGAACTAAGCGCACCCAACAACCTATGAATCATGGTGAAATACAATATAAAGAAGCCTATACCGGCTCGGTCGTCGCCCGGGTTAACAAGGACCATGATGGGTGTTGATGAACCTGGACATCCGTCGATAAATGGGCTACAGGTCACGGGTCCCATTGCTGAGCAACCAGGGCATGGGCCTGTAGAGTTACTGGAAGCTGAACCATCTCAGAAGCGGCAGAAATATACTCTACCAGAGAATCGGACAATCATGAAATGCTATTATAGAGCGGAACCTAAAAAACGTGGCTACCAAAAGGGGATGCATCAGTTATGGAAACAAGAATATCCAAACTCCAAGATAACTGAATTACGATTAGCTGACCAGCGAAGATATATTATCAGAAACAAGGTGTTTAGTAAAATTGAACTAGAAGAAATACAGAGGAGTTGTGAAATTGGAGGTCAACAAATTATCCAAATAGAAGGAAAAAATAGATTAATAACAACTGGGGACATTGAACAGTCAAAAGTTGAAGAAAATATGGATGTTTTGCAAAACTTTGAACCAAAAGAAGGTTCAAATAGGATTGGAACACCAGCAGAGCTCACTATTAGGCAGCAAGAATTGAAGAATAAAATACTCACGCATGCTGCATTAAATGAAGAGAGGGGAAGGCTCCCAAGTTTAAAGACTGTGCCTAGAAAAAAATTGGCACAATTGATGAAAGATATAAACTCAGCACTTGCAACAATCCAGATAAGGTCAATTGAAGAGATAAATCAGCTTGCTTATAGTGCAGCAGTAATAGTGGAAGAACTAGATTCCCCCAATTGAAGCCCCTCCCAAAATGCATTGAGAAACCACGGTGGAAAATTGGAGCTTAAAATCAAAAGACTGCAGGAGGACAAAAAACCTGCAGGAGGACAAATTAAAGAATGGTAGGTTCAAGAAATATTTGACTAAAAAATACTGGCTAAGTACAAGGAAAATTGGAGAAGCATTGGAAATAGTGAAGCAGCAAATAACAGCAACAGCTAGAAAAATTGAAAGATATGATGCTAGATTTACTCAGTATAAAGACAACCAGTTGTTTCAATCAGATCAAAGAAAGTTCTATCAGAGTTTAAACCAGAAGATAGGTAAAAAAGATGAAAAGCCTGAAAAAATGACAACCATTCAGTTTTGGAAAGACATATGCGGGACTGAGAAAGACTATAATAGAAATGCTGGATGGCTCCAAGATTTTGAGAAGAAATTCTCCAAGTGCACAATGGACCAACTAGAAATAACAGCTGATATGATCACTAAAAGAGTACAAAGAGTCAAAAACTGGACATCACCTGGCAATGATCAACTGCATGGGTTTTGGCTTAAACACCTGACCAGTCTGCATGGAAAAATGGCCCAACAATTTAATGAAATGTTGAGAACAGGCTATATTAATGAGTGGTTAACAACTGGGAAAACCCATTTGATTCAGAAGGATCCAACAAAAGGAGCAATACCTGAAAATTACAGGCCAATAACATGTTTACCAACTATGTATAAACTGCTAACAGGCATCATAGCTGATAGAGTCCAGGATTATTTGGAAGCAAATAACATCATGCCAGTAGAGCAGAAAAGTATTAGTGCCCTAATTGAAAATGCGATGAAGAACTGGAAAACAGAATTGTTTGTCAGGGATGAAAGCTATGGATTGGTTAGCATCAAACGAGGGATTTTTCAAGGTGACTCTTTGTCACCTCTGCTATTTACTATTGCCCTGATTCCCCTCTCAATAATTTTGCAGAAGACAAATTTAGGTTACCAAACTGCTAAAAATTCAGGGAAAATTTCTCATCTATTGTATATGGATGACTTAAAGTTGTATGGAAAATCAGAAACTGAAATACACTCACTGACCAACACAGCCCGAATTTTCAGCACCGATGTTAGTATTGAGTTTGGACTAAACAAATGTGCCACAGTGGCACTTAAAAAAGGAAAAATAATTGAGAGTGAAGGAATTGAAATGCCAAATGGACAAGCTATTAAGTATCATCAGTCTGAAGCCTATAAATATCTGGGCATACTGGAATTAGATAATATAAAGCATGGGCAAGTGAAAAATGTGGTCAGTAAAGAATATATCCAAAGGGTCAGAAAAGTATTTAAAAGTAAGCTGAATGGTGGTAACACCATCAAGGCCATTAATAGCTGGGCCATACCGGTCATCAGGTATACCGCTGGCATTATAAACTGGACTCAGACCGAGCTAGATATTCTAGATAGGAAAACAAGAAAACTTATGACCATTCACTATGCATTACATCCACGTAGTGATGTTGACAGGCTGTATTTACCTAGAAAATTAGGTGGTAGAGGACTTCTGCAAGTGAAGCAGACAGTTGAAGAAGAGAAGCATGTGTTGGCAGATTATGTAAAAAATAGTACAGAGCCAGCATTATTGGAGGTTAAGAACAGGGAGGTGTTTAAAGTAAATCAAACAAAGGGTCAATACAGGAAAACAACAATGCAAATACGAGCTGATAGCTGGCATAATAAAGCGCTGCATGGGCAGTTCCTTGAAAAAGTCAAAGGAAAAGTAGATGAGGAAAAGACTTGGTTATGGCTCACCAATGGAACACTGAAAAAAGAGACAGAGGCCCTGATTTTTGCAGCTCAAGAACAAGCTATCAGAACAAATGCAGTTAAGGCTAGAATAGAAAAATCAGCTGAGTCCCCCACATGTAGACTCTGCAAAAGAGGCAGATGGAACTATTGACCATATATTGAGTTGTTGCAAGAAAATTGCTCAGACTGATTACAAACAGCGTCATAATGTAGTTGCTCAAATGGTCCACTGGAATTTGTGTCAGAACTATCATCTGCCCATAATAAAGAACTGGTGGGACCATAAGCCTGAAAAAGTGACTGAAAATGAGCATGCAAAATTACTTTGGGACTTCCGAATACAGACAGACAGGGTTTTGGAGCATAATACCCCAGATATTGTGATTGTGGAGAAGAAAAAAGTGTGGATCATTGATGTTGCTATACCAGGAGATGGTAGAGTCACTGAAAAACAACTTGAAAAAATTACCTGATTTCAGGATCTCAAAACTGAACTTCAGAGACTCTGGCATAAACCAGTACGCGTGGTCCCAGTGGTAATTGGCACACTGGGTGCGGTGCCCAAAGACCTAAGCAAGTATCTAGAAGAAATTGGAGTGGACAAAGTCACCATCAGTCAGATGCAGAAAGCCACCTTACTGGGATCTGCTCGCATAATTCGCCGATACATCACTGAGTCCTAAACGCTTGGGAAACGTTCGACTAGTGATTGGTAATATAAAATCCAGCGCAGATAGCTGTGTGGTTAAATAATAATAATAATAATAATAATAATAATAATAAATAATAATAATAATAAACAATAATAATAATAATAATAACAACAACAACAATAAACAACAACAAACAACAACAACAACAACAACAACAACAACAACAACAACAAGAACTTTATTTTTATGCCGCCTTTCTCCCCAAAGGGACCCAAGGCAGCTTACAACAAATTCAAAAAAGTACAATAAAAGCAATAAAATGTAAAAACAACACAATACCTATATAATACTATAAAAATACTATACAATATAATACAATAAGAAACAAGATTAAAAACAACAGCCGCAGCAAAGTTTAAAAATCTCCCCAGCCAATAAGATTAAAAAAGTAAGATGTTATCAAAATTTGCAAAGGCTAGAGTCTCAGAAGGCTGGCCTAAATAGCAGTTTCAAAGGGGAGTGCAGGTTAGTTTTTTTTTATTTTTTCTTTATATTTTTCTTTAATTTGTTTTCAATGTCCTTTCTTATTTCTCAAACCATTTCTAGTCATAGGGCAGCTAGCCAAGTGTGTATAAGGCTATAAATGGAATTTTATTATTGCCACATTAAAACACAGTACAATCTAGTTGTTAGTCCCAAGCAGAGCAGATTCTGCAGCTGGTTACCTAAACGATGGGGTGGACATGGACTTCTAGTCAACTTATTTTGTGAGTTGTGGCATTTTGTGTGTACAGTATGTGGTCTATGGGACCCCAGAATGAATTATCTGAGTTTTCATTATTTTTATGGGGAAATTTGCTTTGATATAAGAATGTTTTGGTTTACAAGATTGTTTCCAGAACGAATTATGCTCATAAACCAAGGTATTAATGTATTGGCTATAAGAGTAAATAAAACAGGAGAGAGAGAAACGAAATTAAAAAACAAACACACACACACACATAAACCAGTCAATGGATCTTGTTAAACTGGGTTGGTTTTCAGGTTCTCTTTGTATTCCCAGTATTCTATCCTCTTTGTGTCCTTATAACATTTCCCCTGAAGTCTTTATAATCCATGTGCCTATTCCAAGAATGTGAAGAGATACCATGTCTACATGAATTTCCTCTTGTCATTTTTCTTTTCTGGGGTAAATTTTTTAAAGTTGCGCTTCCCATTACCTCTTTTTTTTCATGTGTGTATGAAATCTTTTTCAGTGTTTTTCCCATTTCATGCTATATCCCTTTCATCTACTGCTGGCATAAATGAGAGTAAACATCTATGCAACACATTTTGATTTATCCAAATGAGTAAACGGAACAAATAATACCAGGCCAGCATCATATTCAGGTTTTTTGTTCATTATATGTTACATCAAATCTAATACGTATTTCCAATACTTTTAAAACTTTGGACCATTCTATGTGTGATGAAGACATCCCTTACCAAAAATAACTCTTTTATAGTTTGAATTGTTGGCAGAACAGAAAAATCACAGACATTGCTTGTTAAAATCAAGCCCTTACATTTCTATTTGCATTTGCTTGTTCACCCCCTACAACAGATCCTTGTCCCTTTTTGTCATTGTCATCACCTAATCTAGAAGGCTTATTTACTCAGTTACATTTAGGGATGGGCACAAAATGAAAAATGAAATGCTGTTTTGTCATGTCCTTACATAATGAAATGAGGAAGCAGCATTTCGTTACAGAAGAAACAAAATTGTGTTCTGTTTTTTGAAACAACCATTTTGTTCTGTCTGTAAGCTGCACACTCCAGCCGTCCAATTGGGGGGAAACTGCCCCGGCGCTGATCAGCTGGCCCATGGGGCTTGGGGGAGGGAATTTTAAAAAAACCAGGGCCTTTTAAAAAAACTTTTTCTCTTTCCCCAAGCCCCACATGCCAGGTGATCAGCAACATTCTCAGTTAATATTTACTTCACCCTTATAAAATTTAAAACATTATTCTAATTTTGAACTAAATTTTAAGTACTCTAGATGAGTCTTTGACACAAATGTGTTTTGAAGATGAATAAGAAAACATGTATAAAATTATATTAAGATATTCAACATTTTGAAAAAAAGTTTGCTTGATTTCAAGTGTATTTACATCTTCTCGGGTATTTCTCAACATTTCTGACTTTTTTAAAAAAAATCTTTCTTTTGTTACTCAAGTGCTTTTGTTGTCATTCACATCTTTCTTCCCTGTACTGCATCATGTCCTTCAGTCCATCTTCAAATCTAAAAACATGATTAAATGAGATTATTTCCCTATCTAACTCTAATATTACTTGATCTGTTGGAAGATAGAAACTGTCATTTTAAAACCAATTACGTTAAATTTCTCACCTAGATTAGCTGATGTCCGACTTTACTGACAAATTAATTGATTGTAATGCATCACTGCCTATTTCTGAATGAAACACACTTATAATTAAAATAAATTGAACTGAATTTACTTTATTATGGTGAAATACCTAGACCAGTAATGGCAAACCTTTTAGCGACCGAGTGCCCTAACTGTGATTCAAAACCCACTAATTTTTCGTAAAGCACCAATACAACAATTTAACTTAAATACTGATGGCTGTGAAGGGGTGATGTCAGGTGCCCACAGAAAGGATACGAGTGCCACCTTTGGCACCTGTGCCATAGATTCGCCAACACGGACCTAGACAGATAAGAAAATACAAACAGATGTATACTCCAGCAAAGGCATAGCTAGAGAGTTTGGAGCATCCAGGGACAAAGTTAGTTTCTGTGGCCTCTCCTTCCCCCCCCCCCCAAACCATGTCTCACCTGCCCAGCCACAAGCGGCGGCAGGTGGATTATCTGGACCTGCTTTACTTGCACTTGCAATGTTTTTCTGCACTCTGGCCACAGAGGGGAACCTGTTAACAAGTGTCAGTCACACAGTCCTCATGCTGTCTCTCTTCCTCGCCTTTTCTTCAAAGCCAGTGAGACACACCATTGTAGAGTACTCTTTTTGTTTACAGACCTGATGCCCTCTCCTTGCTTCATGGGCAGGCATTTTTTCATGGCTTGGGAAGGCAGAGTTTGAGAGTGGAAGAGAGAGAGAGAGAGAGAGAGAGAGAGAGAGAGAGAGAGAGAGGGGGGTTGAGATGGGTGGTGGGAATTGGGGTGGGGTGGGAGAGGAAAGGGGAGGGGAGAGATACAGAAAAGAAGAAAAGGAAGAGAGTGAGCCTCGCATGGGTCTGGAAGAAGCACCATACAGAGGGGGGGGGGAGGAGAAGAGACACACCACAGCCAGGCACGCACACACATATACACAAGGACGGACACCCACACCGAGGCACTGAAAACACATGGTGCATGTGCATATGTGGGGGAGAGAGAAACTCCGAGCTTGGATCCCATACATGCGCCCTCACTTTGTGTGTAGATATGGGTAGGTGCACGTTAGAGATGGGCACGACTTAGCGGTATTCCCGTTTCCGTTTCCGTTACTCGTTTCCGTTACTCTACGGAAACGGTAACGGGAATCACTGCCCCAGACTTCGATCTCGAACCGACGAATGAACAATTTGGTCTGATTTGTCGTGCTCGTTACTTGCATCGCGCAATGCCAAGTGGCACAGAAAAAAAGTTTTTAAAAGTTAAAAAAAAACCGATTCCCGGCCCTAAAAGTAGGCGAAAACTGTCTGAGGGCACCTACCAGGCCAGAAGGGTGTTTTATTTGGGGGGGGGTTCCCTGCCCCCCTCTCCTTGGCTATTGCTACTGCTCCGCTGCTGGTACCAGGCTGGGAGGGCGCATCCATTTGCCATGCAGTGCGGGGGATCCAAAATGGCGACCGCAATATTTTTTTTGAAATCGTTGCCCAAAACCCCACCAAAGCACCACAGAAACATGCGAAAATTAGCTATTTTAAATGCTTGAATTTTTACAGTAGCAGCAGTGGGTTTTTCTTGCAAAAAAAAAAAGTCTCCGTTGATTTTATTTTATTTTATTTTATTTTATTTTTTTACACCTGCACATTTGCAATGATGGGCTCGCCCATGGGAGTGGACCATGCAAAGTTTTGGAGCCATTCCACCAATCGCATGGCCAGGTTTTGCTGCCTGTACCAGGCTGGGAGGGCGCATCCATTTGCCATGCGGTGGGGGGGGATCCAAAATGGCGACCGCAATATTTTTTTTGAAATTGTTGCCCAAAAACCCCACCAAAGCACCACAGAAACATGCGGAAATTAGCTATTTTAAATGCTTGAATTTTTACAGTAGCAGAAGTGGGTTTTTCTTGCAAAAAAAGTCTCCGTTGATTTTATTTTATTTTATTTTATTTTATTTTTTTACACCTGCGCATTCGCAATGATGGGCTCTCCCATGGGAGTAGACCATGCAAATTTTCCACCAATCGCATGGCCACTTGGCTAGGTTGACCACAGAGACTTCTGGGATGTGCCAATCGGGCATAAACAGCCCACTAATCGTAGCCCAAACCCGAACCCTAAGCCTAACCCATACGCCAGTACACTGTCCTTCTAAGTGGGTCAGAGAGGCACCCAGATGCACCCCAATACTCACCGTAACCTCACCCGTAACTAGCCTAACCCTAGCCGTTGCGCTAAGCCGTCTTAACCCTAAGCCAGATCTACTTGCATTGCACTACATGCAAGTACGTGAGACACAGCGGGTGCAAAGAGTCTGCCAGTCCGTCACTTGTGGCTCTGGCTGACTCCTGCAGCTCCCTCCAGGAGCCCGCTACCCCCTCCCCAAACCCAGTACTAACGACAACGAAAAAACAAAAAAACGAACCGACTAATTTTTGCAAATTTTCGCGAAAAACGGAAACGAGCCGAAACGGAACCGGCCCGACTAACGACAACTCGAAAAAATTTTTTTTCAAGTCGTGCCCATCTCTAGTGCACGTGTGATAAATGTGTGCGGGGGGGTGTCCTGTGTTCAGCTGGTGCAGCGCCCAGATGCCTGCGCAAAAAATAGCAGTGGGCTCCCTTCGAAGTGTGAATCTGGGTGTGCACAAGTGTGTGTGTGTGTGTGAAGAACACCCTCTACTTCCTCACCACATGGCCACCGCTGCTGCTGCCACCATCCTCCCCCACCCGCTTCACCCAGCTTATGAGTGCAGTTTGCTCCCTTTTGATCCCGGTGAGCATGAAAGCAAGAGAGAGAGGCGCGAGGAGAAGGATGCTGGGTGGGTGGGCGGACGATGGATGTTGGTGCCCCCAGAATGCTGCACGCCCAGGGCAAGTGCACCCTCCTACCCCCCTAGATATGCCCCTGTACTCCAGGGAAAAGAATGATAGTACAAATGAACTTCACAGATATCTGTCACTATTGAGAACAAAACTCTAGAATGGAAACACAGTGGGCACTTGTATAACAAATAGTTTGTATAACATAAAATCTGTGCAACATAAAAAATTCCAGAGAGAGGGGAAATTTTCTTAACAGAATCACCAAATCCGTACAACATAAAAATGGTCGCGATTAAGGAATATTGTTTTCAATGCATCCCTATGGGAAATTTGTATGAAGGAAAATTTGCTTAACAGAATTTTGTTTGGAATGAATTAATTTCTTTATACAAGGTATCACTGTAGTTTCTTTGAGCATTTCGTTTAGTGTCATATTTGGGACTTGGGAAGTTAGTTTTTTAAGCAATAAATCCAAGAATACTCCAGCCTGCATGGTCAAGGGCTGGCTGAGAGATTTACAGTAAAATATTTTTTCCCTCTAAGCACTGGTCATATTGTTGTACAAATAACTGGCTGATGGGCATCTATGAAGACATATCAGGAAAGGGAACCATGCCACACCAGTGAATTAACAATTCCATCCCTAACACCACCAAACAGTGAGCTGGCTGAAATGAAAGGAGCTTTGTGTTCCATATCCACATCTGAGATAAAAAAGGGTGTTGTGTAGCCCCGCTGATGGGCTGCGTTCTCTTCTTCAGCCACTTCACTTGAAGAAGGCTCAGCAAGAAGCTGAGGACTCTGGATGGGACCTGTTGAGTTGACTCTATGATTGACTCTGGTTATACAATGTTTATATTTTTATGCATGACCATGACTTGGGAAGAAAAATAAAGAGAAAAGGGGACAACATTTAGTAGTTTTTAGCATGTCCATCCACAGCCCTAGTGTAGCATTTTCTTAAATCTTTATTAGCAGAAAGCTGTTGAATAGCGTCCCCCCCTCCCGCACTGCTGATGTACACTAGATGGTGCTAAGAACACCAGTGGATGGAAACAGACGGAAGCCATGAAATCAGATGTGGTTTTGCATGAACTCTGAAAGTGATTCTGATGCTGAGGGATATGTTACAGAATTCAAATGCAAACTGATTAGACGTTTGAAAGAGAGAACGCACTGCCTTACCTTTTTACATTTGGGTGTGGTTATTTTCTTTGAAAAAGATAAAACAGGGTGATAACATATCAGAACAGAAAGCCATAATGTTGTTTAAACCTTAGACTCTAAAAACATACAAAAATACGGATCATATTTTTAAAAAGAAGGAAAGAGTTTTAGGGCTGCTCTCTCCCATTATGCCCGCCTTTCTGAAATAAATTAGAAGGAAGAAATTTAACTTGTCTTAGGTTTGAAATCCCATGCATTTTCTTTGACACATATTCAAATCCTAGGTCATTTTTCAAAGAATTTTTAATGCATTCTAATTTTATTTTACACTTTTACATTTACTATGTGTGCGCATAGGTGAGGGCAGGCATCAGTTCTTGAGGGATTTTTCTAAAGAAATCTGGACATTCTGGGAAAGAACTAGAGCAGGCATTCAAGGTGGTGAAATATTCTGCTGTAGGTGATTCCTCCTGTCTAATTTCTAAGGACCAGGCGATCTAGGATGAGTATTGTTTGCCTAGGGATGTGAATCCTATGCCTACTGCTCCCCCCCTCTAAGTCTTATGTCTCTGTGCAACTTTTCTTTTGAAATTTCATGGGGGAGAGTGCAGGATTTCTTGGAAGTGTCATGATCATTTTCTCCTGTTCTGTTTATTCTCCCCAGGCAGGATTCAGCAGAAGGGATACTGAATAAGAGATACTGCATGGAATTTGGCGGTAACCGGCACAGAATTATAGGTTTAAAAACAATACAGTGTTCTGCTTGTATACCGCCCCATACCACTTCAAGTAGACTCTGGGCGGTTTCCAGTTTTAATTACAGTATGCAGGCTACACATTGCCTACCCCCCCAAGCAAGCTGGGTACTCATTTTACCGACCTCGGAAGGATGGAAGAATGAGTCCACCATGAGCCTGCTACCTGGGATTGAACCTCAAATCGTGAGCACTGTTTTACCTAAAGTACAGGCATTTAACCACTGCGCCACGAGGTGAACCATGGTTTCTTCCTGATGCAGGGCAATAGCTCAGTAAAGATACAATACAGGAGATAATTGAAGATGAGATATTTTGTACGGCACTAGTCGCACCCCTACATTTAGTTGCTGCATATGATAATGGGATGGCAGATTTCAAGCCACTGGAACCCTTTCCCAGGCTGCGCTCACTGGCAAGGGGGAAAGAGGATTGTCCTTGTGGACTATACCCCTTATCAAAATTTGTATGTTACCCCTACCCCCTTGGGGAGCTTTTCTCCCAGTGCAAACACAACCATCACATGACTCTTGTAACAGCCAGTTTGGCTATTAGACTTATTATAGACTGCAAGGCAGTGGCACGAGGTTGCTGCTGCAAAAATATATGGTGTTGTGAAGTTGCTGCTATAAAACCATACACCACAAGCCAAGCTGCAGGTAATTCAAGTGCAGAGTTTAGAGGCAAATTTTAATTGGTGCTTGGCAGGATTTGTGGGGCTGTAGGACACAAGCTTTGCAACAAATAAAGGGAGGGGAATGCTTCAGCTAGGAATAAAACTCAGGGATACATTGCTCATGAGAAATTATAAGTATCCGGAAGGCACAGAGATGTTTCCAGTGCACCTGCCCATGCTTCCTACTATCTTTCACAAGAGAGGGGAATGGAAGTGAAGACATTACCTAAGATCTTTTATGGCTATAATTTTTATTGATTATATCTGCCAAAGTAGTAGGACTTGTCTGGGCCAGTAGTCGGTTCATAGCATGACAGGAGAGCGCAGCTTTTATACAAATGGAGAGGGGAAGGCAAACCGGAGGATGAACACAAGTGGTGGGTATGAACTCATGAGTAACACTTGATTGTGGTCCATTTGGTCCACCTTGTCTCCAACCCTTTCACTTCCCACCCTTGTAAGAGCGAAGACACTCACTCCTCTAGCTTACTATCTCAAGGGATGATCTTCATCAGGAACTGGACAAAAATGAAGATTTAAACTCTCCTCCCAACATGTGTCTACCTCACTCTTGGCTACTGAGAGCTCCACTGACACTGGCTGGTCCAACACGACTTTTCTGCCACTTCCTATGACCCATGGACACTGACGGGGCAGACTGAAACAAAACAGTGTATTGTAACAGGATGTGTGTGTGTGTGTGTGTGTGAGTTACAATTAAATGGCCCTCAGTCATGCCTGGCTTAGTTAGTCACACCTTTGGCCAGGTTTCCAGAGTTCAACTCCTCCCCCTCCGACCAGTTAACCTCACTGGGAGGGGCTCCTGTCCTTTGCTCCTTAACAGAGATATCCTTGCTGAGTCAAGAGAAGAGGCCCACAACAGGGATCAAGGATGTGCCCATAGTGAAATATAATGTATAGAAAAACTTCTTGAAGAAGCCAGAGTAGACTTGTGGCTCCCGGCTGAGTTCAAGGCAGTTTAAAGAGAGGCTGCGACTAAGCAATGTGAAAATAAGGTTGTGTATGAGACGTCCAATGCCTCCAACTTCCCGAAAGACTAAAGATGGCTTTTCAGTTCCCTCCCTTCTCATCTCACTCAGTGCTGTGTTTACTGCTGCCTCTGCCAGCATTTCTGCTGTGTAGCTGTTGGCTCCCACCATGATTACCTTCCTCAGCCCAGCATCAACAATCCTTACATTCTCAGTCTCCCCAATAAGAGCGGCAAGAAGAAGGGCAAGAGGGTCAAGACAACAGTCTACTTCATCCTGAAGGACCCACTGCTGAACCAGGATCCCTGTCCTGAGGTCATCTTTGTATGTGAAATCCCAGTTACCAGCTGGCTTGGGTTCTTATGGGAGTTCCACCCTCAACTTGTAGCCACTGAACATCCTCCTTGAGGTGAAGCATTGAGTCAGTTGATGACCATCTTCCATGCCATTGAACCTTTCCAGCTTAACTAGACAGCCTTCACAATCATAAATGAAGGTGTCATTTATGTGAGGGGGATGGCATGTTGAAAGAGGGCCTTCTCGGCAGTTGCCCCCCAACTTTGGAATGCCCTCCCAACAGAGGTCTGCCTGGCAGTGACACTTTTGGATTTCTGGCACAGGGCAAATACCTTCTTGTTTAGCCAGAATTTTAATTAGATCATGTTCTTTTCAGCTGGGATCATGAGTAGCAGGATTTTATTATTTGCATTGTATACTGATTGTTTTAAATTGTTTTGTATTTTATGGATTTAATAATTATGTTATTTTGTAGTTTAATATATTGGTGCATTGTTGTTTAACAACAGTGGGGTGGCTATTTTGTTTGTAAATAATTAAATAAATAAATCTTCATGGCACATTTCTGTGGTTTCCCCCCTTTTGTTCGGGTTGCTTATACTTCTACATGTCAAACCATATACCAGAAGCAATTCAGTGAACCTAATTTAGTGACAATGCTTGTTGTAGTTAATTATGCCCATTCTTGATCCTATTCTTTTTTATTTCCAAACAATGGGCCTACATGGTAAAGTTCTGTACTGAAGAGAAGAGAATTTGCACATATGTCATGCTGCTAAGCTTCCCACAGGCACTTCTTGGTCATTATGAGGACTGAATGCTGAACTTTAGCTTTCCTAGACTTTAGAGCAGATACTGCTCTAGTACAGTGGGGAAACACATTGGTTAACAATTTTGTATGAATTTTTTAAATATGGGATTTTACCCAGTACATAATAATTAATTGCATGCTGCCATGTCCTGTGGTGATCTGTGGTGAACAGAAATGGGCACACACTGGCTCATCCCAGTGTGTTCTGTTGCACAAAGGCAGCAACACACCTGCTGCTACTCCCTTCCCAAGTCTCTTCTGACTGTCACCCAGCCCAGTTTGCTAGGTTCTGGCAGCTCCTCAACTGATCTTCTTGTCCCATGTGCAGATCAGACTTCTCTGCCTCTCCCTCTTGGCTGATCTCCCACTTAGACAAAATGGCAGAGACGTCTGTGCTCTAGCCAAGAGTGGAAAAACAGTTAAGCAGCTACTGGAAGCTTTCAAACTTGGCTGGTGGTTAGATCTGCTGAGGAGGAGGAGGGGGAGTGGCAGCACCTGTGCTGCTACCTTTATGAACCTAGATGAACTGGTTAATGCCCATCTCTAATGGTGATTCTTTCCAGAGTTGTCTACAGCGGTGGTCCCCAACCCCCGGGCCGTGGACCGGTCGGCACCGGGCCGCCTGGGGAGGCCGGGGAGGCTCCTCCCCTTTTCCTCCGCTGCCCTCCTCCTCCTCCTCTTCTCTCCCACGGGCGGCCGGTGGAGGAGGAAGGCTGGAGGAGCGCAGGAGGAGCCGCCACCTTTGCCTTTGCCTCCCTCCTCCCCTCCCCTCCCCCCTCCTGGCCCCGGCGCCCCGCGCGCGGCACCCGCCTGTCCGCGCCGGGAAGCGCCCTCGCGGCACCGACGAGCCGCCGCCGCCTCCTCCTGCTCCTGCTCCGGTTCCTCCTCCTCCTCCTCCTCCCGCCGCCGCCGCCGAAGGAGCAGCAGCAGCAGCAGCGAGGGCAATTGCGGAGGGGTGGCGGCGGCGGCGGGACGGGGGCGATTGCGGCGGCGGCGGCGGGGGCGATTGCAGGGGGGTGGCTGCTGCTGCTCCTCCGGCGGCGGCGGCGGGAGGAGGAGGAGGAGGAGGAGGAACCAGAGCAGGAGCAGGAGGAGGCAGCAGCAGCGACACCCGCGCGCAGCTCCCGGCCCCGGTGCCGGAGGAGGAGGCGGGGGCCCGCCTGCCCAGGAGCCCCGGGTTCCCCCCCACCCCACCCGTGTGTGGGGGGGGGAGTGGCACGCCCGCCGCCCCAGGCTGGTGAGTGCCGCCGCCGCCGCTCTCGTGCCTCCCCCTCCTCCTTCCCTCCCATCCTTTGCTTTCACCCCCCCTTTTGCCTCCCCGCCGGACCCCCCTTTCGCATTCTCCCCCCCTCCCCACCCCCACCCCCAGCTTCGGGCCACAGAAAAATTATCAAAAATTTCCCGGTCCGCGGGGACAAAAAGGTTGGGGAGCACTGGTCTACAGTACTCGGGAGTAATTTACAATTCCCTTCTTCTGCTGGCAGTCAGACACTATGGGCAGGGCCGGCACTAGTTTTTTTTTGCACCCTAGGTGAGGGGCGGGTGGTGGGGCGGGTGGCAGGGGGTGGACGGCGATGGGCATGGGGGGGGCGGGCGGCAGCTGGTGGGCGGTGGGGGGGCGGTCGGGGGGCAGCAGGCTGGCCAGCGCCCTCTCTCCATTTTGGCGCCCTAGGCAACTGCCTAGTTCGCCTTAATGGACATGCCGGCCCTGAATATTGGGCTTCCCAAGGCTACACAGGCTTCCTGTTCCCCCCACACATTGAATTCCTCACACATTGAATTCCTCACTCAGCAGACAGGTTCTCCAACTCTGTGAGTATCCAGGTATGTTAAAAGAAGTCAAAGTCAGGGCCTGTAAACAATGTGTTAATTTAATATGTTAAGGCTATAAGGGAGGAGCAAGTGTTTTGAACTTGCAAAGTGATAAGAGTCTTGTTAGACCCAATTATTACACAAACATTTACCAATGTAATGAAAGAAATTTTTCTCTGTGGTGAGGTTATGACCCCTCTTGATTTATTTATTTTATTGGTTTCTTATATACAAGGGGTACATTGGGGAAGGGATTAAGCTGGGAACAAATCAGCTGAATACAATTTTGAACAAATAAATGCTTTGAAACTTTCCATCAACTATTACCGACCCACCTTTACAGTGATTTATCAGATTTCCATTTACTAGTCCATAAAGAGTAGTACCAAACCAGATTCCGAAAGGCCCACCTTAGTCCTTTTTGAATAAGTCTTAAAAATCAAAGCCACAGACCAGCAAATTATCCTTTCCTTTTTCTAACACAAAGTCTAATAGAGGTTTCCAAACATTCCTAAATTTGGTCATTGATCTATCCTCAATTAATGCTGACAGTTTCACCCTTTCAGTTAATTCCAACTTCTACCATATGTGGTGGACATGTGGAGTGCCAGTTAATTTTTGGAAACAAATCTACTCACTATTGCATGAGATACTGAATAATAACTTTCACTTTAAACCACAACTGTTTCTCCTAAGTTTGACGGACAATCAGACATAAAAGAATAAAGTGATTCTTATTCGATATTTTATGACAGCTGCTGGGCTTCTCTATCCACAATATTGGAAGACGGATAAAGTACCCTCAATAGAAGACTGGCTATTGAAACTATTATTTTTTATACTGAAATTCTTTTGTGTACTTATTTAAAACATTTCTAAGGTGTCATTAAGTATAAATCCTCTCTTGAGTCTACTCACAGAATAAAGTATTAAAGATTACTAAAATCAATAAAAATGACAATTATCTGGTTTCACAGAAAGTGAAATCTATGTTGAGTGTATAGTGTGAATGTGAATTTCTGACTCAGGTGCCACTGGTAACTCTGAAAGTGTGAACGTGCTCCAGAGTAGCTATTCACTAGATGGGTGGTGTACAGCTTTAGTAAATAAATAAATAAAACCTATGTACGCTGTGAGCCTAGGGCCCTGGGCCATGCCCAGAATTAAAAACCTCTTTTATCTGGTAATCCATCTGATTTATATTCAGAGAAGGGCCTCCTAATAGCTATGTTATCTAATGGGTACATTAGAGGTAGAGATAACTCCCAGTAAATTCCAGATGCAGGAACTGTACCCTTGTGCCCTGTTTGTAACTTGCCCAATGCCACACCTTCACCTAAATTATTGCCCAGTGGGGACATGTCAGAGCCTCTTGGATCTGATGTGGAGTTGTCAGACCTAGGAACCATCCAAGATTCAGGAGGCCAAATCTGCAGGTGGCAGCAGATCTCTGACGGGATAAGAGCTTGAATTCACAGATGAAGGCAACTCTGGGGCTGAGTGGGAAGAAACTGGGTAACCACCACACCACCCCTGACCATGTAAGTTACCCAGGTGAAAAACACAAGCCCAGAGTGAGGCTAAAAGAAGAAGTGATCAGCTGGGTGGACAGTCTCCTTAGGAGAAAGGACTCAGTCCAAAGCAGAAGATCTTGATGAACTGAAGCTCTTGGAAAGACCAGTGGCCCACAAATTGCAATAGAGATCTCCTACCACCTAGTCCAGTGTCAGCAGCTGAGTTCAGTGCCTGCAGGACTCAGGCAGCCCAATTAGACAACCTGTGAATGGGATCCATCGCTGCTTCCAGGTCCTGATGTTAATGCTGACACCTATGGTTTGGTGAACACTTCCTGGTTGGTCACATGGTTCTTGATTTGATTTGACTTCAGTTGTTTTTGAATCTGGCTCTCTGCCTACACTTCTGCTATGGAACACTCACTCATTCATCAGGTTCCATCCATAATTTGCTACCTGTCTTCTACCAGCTTCCTCATGTTAAGATCATTCAACAGTTATGCCAAGACTCGTGTGTAAGGCTTGAATGCTTACTGCACATCCATATACCACTACTTGTCTCCTCCATCAACATGACCTGACATCTGCTGAATGCTGCACCAAATTTACCAAAAGATTCTGCCCACCTGATGCCCAGACATGCCACCCTCTTCCTGGCATGTCTGTACATAGGGTGATATCAACCCTAATTTATCTTGTCCTAACAGTAAGGCAAAGAACTTCTCCCTGATTCCAAGCATGGTGGGCAATGTGCTTTCACAATGATGATGATATGAACCAAACAGACCTTTTTGTGCAAAATTGGACAATTCATGCTAACTTGTGAAGGGACCAAATATAGCAAAGCTGCAGCATTGTTCAAGAATTAGAAAAATGTAATGAGCTGGTCCTGACTTTCTTTACTATCACCCAGTCCTTTTATGCTTTTAAAAAGAAAGTTTCACTTTCTCGGGGTAGGGGGGGGCTCACAATCAAATTTACTCAGCTCTTCATGCCTTAGTAATGCATAACTTGTTCAAAGATGTCTCGGCTGGCAGCCTGCAGAGGCAGTGTCTGAACAGCGGAAGATGTTATAGACATGATGACTATCTCTGTCAGTAATTATGTAAAGCTGGCCTGCCCAACGCATTGACCGCGGGTGACCAGACGACCACGGCACCGTTGGAGGTCACCCACTGGATCCTGGTTGGCCTCCCGTCACGCCGCCTATGGTAGCATGTTGGAGGGGAATCCCCCCTCCACTCGTGCACTTTTGAGGTACGCAGGATCCTGGATGGTGCTAGGCCACCTGGCGGGGTTGTGGTTGCCTCTCCGGCAGTGGCCTCAGGAAGCTGCCCACTGAGCTGGGAGGGGTGGCTGGCAGTGGGGGTGACCACCACTAGAAGGGGGAGGGGAGGGGGAGGAAGAGGGGGACCACCACCACCACCTGGCTCCGCCCGGCCTGCCTGAGCTGCACCACCTTGGCCTCTGCTGTGGCTGCCTCCGCCAGCTGGGGCCCATCCTGGCCTGCAATGCCCCATACCTCCAGGAGCTGCTGGTGGCTGGTGGCACCTCTGTGCCCTCCCTGGGGGCTCCTACCCACCCCCAAGCCCACTGGCACCTGGGGCTGAGGCGGCAGCTCCCACCACCAGAAACCTTGGAGGTGGGTGGGGGCAGAGCAGCAGCGAGGACTGTTTGCACACTCCATTGCATCCGTCGCCAGTGTGGGGGAACTTGGAGGGTAGGTGGGCAGGTGGTAGAGGCTCCACTGCTGCTGCTGTCAGTGCCGAGGACCTGGGGGGGGGCAACTGCAAGGAGCGGTCCGTCTGCACCCTTTGCTTGCCTATGCTGATGAAGGGAGTAAGTAGGTGTTGTGCAGGACGGGGCACCGCGTGACTCCTGTCCGGACAGGCATGTGGTGAAGTGCCAGCACAGAAGGCGGGAGCACTTGGGGAGCTCTACTCCCAAGAAAGTCTGGCCAGGGAGGGTGAGGTGGGTGGGTAGCTGGGCCTTTGGGAATGGCTTCCTAGCCCACTTTTTCTGGCCGTCTCTCTAGGGTGTCCACCGATAAGAAAGGGAACATGCTTCTTCTTCAACTCCCCATTCAAAGCAGAGCCAAGAGTGCCACCCGAGGAGTGTACAGGGGAAGCAGAGGTGCAGTTTGGCAGAGGGGAATCACACACACACACACACCAAGCTGCTGCATCAGTTCCCCGCACGTGCACGCACGCACGCACGCACACACACACCAAGCCACTGCATCAGTTTCCCATGCATGCGTGTACACACACACACACACACACACACACACACACACACACACACACACACACCCCAAGCTGCTGCACCAGTTTCCCTTTCATGAACACACACACACACACACACAGACACACACAGAGCACCTTTGATGGGCGGGCGGGTGGCCAGGGCTCCGCTGTTACCACCACCGACAGCACCATGGACCTTGGGGGTGGGGGGCAGGACGGCAGTGGGGAGAGAGTGCCCCTGTGGGGGACCTTGGTGGGCAGGCAGGCTCAAATCTCCTTTTTAAAAAGGTGCAACTCCCCCCATTGGGTGGGTTGGTGTGCAAGCACGCCTTTTTTAAGAGATTCAAGCAGCCCAGGAATTTACCAAGGCAAGCAGCGATGGCGGATTGGATCCACCACCGCTGCTTGTCTCAGTAACCTCCTGGGCTGCTCAAATCTCATTCTTCAAACCTCCCCCCTCCTCCCGTTTACAGTGAAATGGAGGAGGGGAAAGGCTGAACTCATTTGAATCTGTTGCTGCACCAGCGAGGTGCTTGTGCAGCGCCAAATTCAAACAGGGGGTGGGGTGGGTGCGTGGGCACTGAGGACAGCACATGTGTGCCCGCTCGCACTTGATGGGGAGCCCGCGGGGACATGCAGTGGGCAGGAGGGAGCCCGTGGGCTGTTCAAAGTTGGACAGCCCTGATGTAAAGGATGTTTGGGACACTTCTTTATCTTATATCAGGAGGACAAAGTACAGAAACTTATTTATCTGTAGCCAGCTAGCACCGTGTTGGCGAACCAATGGCACGGGTGCCAAAGGTGGCACTCAGAGCCCTTTCTGTGGGCATCCGACATCGCCCTTTCACAGCCACCTGTATTCAGGCTAAATGGCTGCATTGGCGCTTTGTGAAAAAATAGTGGGTTTTGAATCGCAGTTTGGGCACTCGGTCTCTAAAAGGTTTGCCATCACTGACCTAGCACATTGTGTGGCACAGGGCTTAAATGCCTGTACTGCAGCTAAAACTATGCTCACAACCTGGGGTTCAATCCCAGGTAGCCAGTTTTTTTTTTTTTGCTGTGGCACTCTGGAATCAGCTCCTGGTGGACCTATGCTTGGAACCCTTCATCCCAACATTTAAATAGGTTATGAAAACATTGCTTTTCAGAGAGGCCTTTAATTGCTTCTTGATTGTATTCCTTGAGATCCACCTTTTTTCTTGAAACTATGGGTCTTGTAGTTTGTTTACTTATTTATTTATTCATTTGTTTGTTTGTAATTTCTGGCTCTAACGTTTGATTCTAACATTGGACTTGGAACTGTGAGAATCCGTTAAAACAGATCAGTCCAGTACTTTCAAATGCAATGTCCATTCCAAGTTTAAACATCTGTACCATATTTGAACAATACTATTTATTTTTTATTTTTATTTATTTTTTATTTTTTGGTTAACTGACAATTTCGGGAGTATTTTGAAAGGCAGCCTCGGAGCAATGTACAACTTAGCATCCAGTAACACTGCCACCGTAGTGTCAAAATCTTTTAGAACCTTCTGCTCCCATATTAAAATGTAGGACAATTTGGCATGAAGTTTGCAATGGAAACAAACGCCCTGTGCCTCTGCTTGGCTACTAATGAGAGGGGTGATGCTGTGCTGACTTTTGGAACCTATTGTCTGTGCCTTGAATTAGTCTCTAACTGCTACACAGCTCCTCAGACAGGCCTTCCGATGTTAGGTCTTATTTTTAAATGGAGGAAATGATTTTGTTCTTTCTAAATCTTGTTGACAATGATCCCCCTAGGCTTTTGTTGTATGGAATTTACAGAAGGTATGGGTGTGGAACTTCAGATGTTTATTAAAAAGTCCCAAGAGAAAAGAGTGTTTGAAAGAGAAAGGGTCAATAAAAGAACATGATGCTTTCTTCTCGAAAACTTCATGTCCCCATGGAGTGCTCAAGCCTGTTCCAGTCCTCAGTTCCCACAATGCTTTTTCATGCACAAAATGAGACACACACAAAAATTTAAGTTTGACAATTATTTCCTTTCCCTTTTCCTCAACATGCATACACTTTTTATAAAGCCATGTTTTCAATAATATGAGAAAAAACCTGGGCACAGTTGGCCTGTTGTGTTCATTTCATTGAATTTTCATGTCAGTTTTAACCCACCAAAATTAAAGCCGGGGAGCTGTGTGGCCATTACAACACACAAATATAAGAACAGGCAATAGGTGATACCTTTTTAGGCCATTAATGCATAACAAAAAATATACAATATGTGTGAGCCTTTGTGGTAAATCCTATTTCTTCAAAGCAAGTACCCAAAGTCCAAATGTTTGTGGGACGATGGAGTTTGCCAGGTACGATGGTCTTAGATGAGCCAATATGTTTGTTGGTTAAAAGTTGCAGCTAAAACAGTTACTGGTTGGATTTCACCACAGTTTTTCAAACAGACATATACACATCTTCTCTCCATTTGTCTTCTCTTCCAAACAGGGAGGCAGAGTTCCCAGAATATTGTGCTTTGTCATTACACCTCCCATTATCTCTCACCCAGTGGAGGGTACCAGTGAGGGACCACCACGATGAAGAGGATCAGTTATTTATTTGTTTGGGTGATAATACTATGTACTCATTTGACCTACTGTTGGCTCATTTGGATGGCAAACTTTCCTGGAACGAATAAGGATGTCTGATGATATGTTTCTAGAGTTTGGCTTTTTAAAGCCTGAAAACGTGTGTATCCTTTTACTGTCATTCATTCATTCAGTCAGGACCTTTATTGGCATTAGACATGGGCACGACTTGGCAAAATTCTTGTTTCCGTTTCCGTTTCTCGTTTCCGTTACGTAACGGAATGAAGAACGACAATTACTCTGCCAGAACTCGAACTCGAACCGACTAAAGAAAAATTGGGTCTGATTTGTCGTTGTCGTTCCTGGCATCACAGTGATCGCGCGATGCCAAGCGGCACAGGAAAAAAGTTTTAAAAATAAAAAAACCCCGATTCCCGGCCAAAAAAGCAGGCGAAAATATGGCTGCCTGAGTGAGGGCACCTACCAGAGGGGTGGTTTCTGGGGGGGGTGTCCCCGGCCTCCCCCCTCCTCTCCTGGGCTGCGCAAAGTGCGCATCCTCATCAAGTCGCCACACCAACTCGCCAAGCGGCGCGGTACAGAAAAAAAGGTTTGGTTTTTTTTAAAAAAAACCCGATTCCCGGCCAAAAAAGTAGGCGAAAATATGCCTGCCTGAGTGAGGTCACCTACCAGAGGGGTGGTTTCTGGGGGGAGTCCCCGGCCTCCCCCCCTCTCCTGTCCTGGGCTGCTCTGGTGGGGGGCATCCTCGTCGTCTCACCGAGTTGCCTCGCCATGCCATGCGGTAGGGGCGGGGGATCCAAAATGGGGCGACTGCAATATTTATTTTGAAATCGCATGGTCCAAAAACACACCAAAGCACCACAGAAACATGCGAAAATAGCTATTTTAAAACTGCAGCAGTGGGTTTTTCTTGTAACAAAACGTCTCCATTGATTTTATTTTATTTTTATTTTATTTTTTTTACACCTGCGCAATTATGGGCTGGCCATGGGAGTAGACCATGCAAATTTTTGGAGCCATTCCACCAACTGCATGGCCACTTGGCCTGGTTTTGACCGAGACTTCTGGGATGTGCCAGTCGGGCATAAAAAGCCACTAACCCTAGCCCGAACCCAAACCCTAACCCTAACCCTAACCCATATGCCAGTACACTGTCCTTCTTAGTGGGTCAGAGAGGCACCCAGAGGTGCTCCCCAGTAACTCACCCTAACCTTACCCATAACCATAAGCCTAGCCCTTGCGCTAACCCCTAACCAGTAAGCCAGATATGTACTCGCATTGCACTACAGCAAGTACACTTCCCTTCTTAGTGAGTCACAGGGCGCCCGTAGGGGTCCTCTCTCACTTCGTTCCCCAGCCCAAGTGCACTGCAGGCAGTGAGTCATAGAGGCACCCGAAAGAGAGGTGCCTCTGCCTGCTACTGCAACTGCAACTTAATGGTATGCATATCCAATTGGCTATGCATGCCATTTTGTAGCGGGCCAGAGGAGGCATCCACCCCAGAGAGGTGCCTCCAGGAGCCAGCTTTCCCTTCATGGCGGGCCAGAGGAGGCACCCACCCCAGAGAGGTGCCTCCAGGAGCCCACCCCCCCAAAACCAGTACTAACGACAGACGAAAAACCGACAAACAAAATGACAGATTTTTGGAAAATTTCACAATAAACGGAAACTAGCCGAAACGGGACAGCTCCGACACACGACAACTTGAAACGTAATTTTTCCTGGTTGTGCCCATCTCTAATTGGCATCAAACAAAGCATGCAATACAATAGGCAACAATCCATGCACATACAAGAAGTATACAAGTGGAAATACTCTAAACTAAATAAATAAAATAAAATACAGTGGACCCTCGTATAACAAACAGAGGCACCCAGAGGTGCACCCCAGTATAAAATCTGTACAACATAAAATCTGTACAACATAAGACATTCCGGAGATAGGGGAAATTTGCTTAACAGAATTGTCTATGGGGTGAATCTGTACAACATAAAAATGGTCGTGAATAGGGATTACTCTGTTTTCAATGCATTCCTATGAGAAATTTGTATAAAGGAAAATTTGCTTAACATAATTTCATTTGGAACGAATTCATTCCTTTATACAAGGTGCCACTCTACAGAACAAGACATGTTATGGCAAAATACAAAATGACATATGTCGATTTGAAAGGTATTTGGCCATCAACCATGAAACTCTGACCCACCTGGGGATAGTCATCCTTGTCCTAAGAGTGTGAAACAAATTGTAACCTGCATTGCTGGACCAATAGATTAATGTATATGGCAATCTGCCTGGAGTGGACCTTGTTCTTGCCTGACAGCAAATTATGCAGAATCACCTCCTCTGATTGACCAGGAAATCTGACAAGAAACAGCTCCAGAGAGAAACAGATATCCCTGTATACAGCACAATGAAGGAGCATATGCACCAGGGACTCAAGAGACACAGAATTAGAGGGGCAGAGCCATGTTTCTAATCAGTGGGAACTAAATCTGCCATATAGGACATTAGATGGAAGTACTGTACATTACATCTTGCTAGGGTGAAGGCATGCCATTCTTGGGGCTCTGTACAAAATGCAAATAGCTGGCTGGATTATCAATATACAGAGGGAGTTGAAGAGTTAAGGGTGAACCTACTTTGTGGGCTGCTGCTAAGAGGACTTGCCTTTCAATGTCCAATAGCCTGACTTTGAACAGTCTATATGCCTGCGCAAAGGACAGGGCACCCAAATAATCAGGTGAGATACCCACAGTTTGAATCTTTTGAGAGAACAATTTAAGACTGGGAGGATAAAAGGAATCAGAAAGGATGCCAGCAATTAGGGGGGTCTTTATTAGACAGAAAACATATTCTCAGCCAGTACTTGAATTGTCTCAACTGCACTTGTATACTCAGTCTAGTTAATCCAACCTCCAGACACAGAGCTGCATGTGGCACACAATGGGGCACAGCAAAGGTTTTGTAAAGGAAAGAGGCCTGGAGTGTTTCCACTGAGGAGTTGAAAGCATCCAGCCAGATTGGCATCCCATACATCAGTTGGGAGATGGCCTTGGCTTTAAAGACCTGAAGGTGGCAGGAATGTGTGCATTGCCCCAAACATGGGGGGAAATGAAGAATAGCTTGAGTGGTCAGCTTTCCCTAATTGGCAGTAATATGACGATGTCTAGCCCATGAATTACGATAGTCAAAATTTAGGCCTAACTACTTGAATTCTTTAAGCTGTTGGATTGCTCTCCCATGAAATATCCAAGGTTTGGGTTTCCAAATCTTAATGAATCCCACTATTTTAGATTTGCTGCAATTAAGGGTCATTTTATTACAGGAGAGATAACTGACACTAGAGATGGGCACAAAACAAACTTTTGGTTCGTTTTGTTATTCATTATTCATTTTGTTATGTAACAAAATGAATAACAAACTTCCCCCTCTAAGAGAAACAAAATGAAATGAAACGGAAATTTCCATTTTGGTTCAGTTCATTTCATTCGCCGATGTCTCCTACCTGGAGTGGTCCTTCCTGGTCTGATCCTCCTAGCTGCAGGGAGGGGGAATCCAGAAAAAAAAAGCTGACGGGCCATGCAACAGCAGGTAGGCGGCCATGTGGTCGGCAGTAAAATAAAAATAAAAAAAAATAAAAAAAAATTAAAAAAAATAAAATAAAATAAAATAAAAATTACCTGATCCGGCCCGCGGCCCAGCAGGAAAAAAGAACAAACAAACAAACGAACCTGATCGGGCCACGGGCCGCCGGACCGACCTGCGAGCACCGGAACCAACCTGCGGGCTGCCGAACCAGCCTACAGGCTGACAGGAGGGGGGGGGAACCCAGTTTCGACAAGCCCGCACTACAGCTGGTAGGCAGGCCACATGTTGGCAGAAAATAAAATAAAATAAGTAAAAGTACAATAAAATAAAAATAACCCAATCCGGCTCGCAGGCCAGCAGGATTTTTAAAAATATAAATAATTAAAAAAAAAAGAAAATGGACCCAAACTAAAACAAATTACAAAACCAATATTTTTCTAAAAATTCATTTCATAATTAATGAACTGAACCAAACTGGAAAACGAACCAAACCAAAATGAATCACAATTTTTTCAGTTCGTGCCCATCTCTAATTGACACATTTTGCAATTAACCATCTCAGAACTATTTTAGTGTGTGAAAGTAACACCATGTCATCTGCATAAAGAAGAACAGGAACTGCCAAGTGGCCCAATCGGGGGCAGTGACTATTCATTTCTGACAGGAGAGGGGCAAGATCATTGATATACAAATTAAATAAAGTGGGAGCAAGAACATAGCCCTGTTTGACTCCTCTGTTAATGGGGACTTCATTGGAGAGGTTTCCATGGCAGGATAGTCAAACACATCAGGTGTTATTTGTATACAGTCTTTGAATTAGCAGAAACAATCTCCTATCTAGCTCAGCATCCCTTAGCTTTATCCACAGAAGTTCGTGCAGCTTGTATGTTCTACTGTAATTGTATCTTTATTTAACATACACTTACTTTTGTCATTGGCAATACAGGCTTGGAATTCTGGAAGTTGTGGTCCAAACGGAGGGCTGAAGTTTGACCACCACTGCCCTAAAGGAAACCACAAACTTGAGTTTGCAAGAGCTGAATAGGGCTGTTGAAGATCACTCATCCATAGGATAGCCAATAGTCAGAGGAAATGTGATAGCACACAACAACAATTTCCCAAACAGTAGTATTTTCACGACTTTTTTTCTACGCCATCCAGAAAATAATTAAACAATGAGGACACAGAACATGCAAGCTTTGTCATCATACATGACACATGTAGAGTGGTGCCCAAGTGCCTTTATTTCTTTTTTTATTTCAGGGCCGTCTGGTACAACCAGCAAGAGCCCCGGGTATAAGCCACCTTACAGGAATCGGTATTGGTAGGGGTGTCTGATTTCCTTTATCTTCTTCAGTCACCATTTTATGAGGGTGGCAGAGGATGAGAGAGTTCACATTGTTTTCTGGATAGGATGCGAGCAAAGAGCACACACAGCCCTCCTGAGACAGGAGCTAAAGACCTACCCAGGGAGGGGAAACATTTTCAGCCAATCTGCCAAAAATACTTTGGCCAAGCTGCTAAGAGGAAGAGGCAAGAGACACAAAGAGGGCAGCCACAAACATTCATTGAGAGAGAGCAGAAGCCTCCAATGACTCAGGCCACAAGATATGTGGACGGGAAGTAGGAAAACAAAAGTTCATGGGAAAGGGGGCAGCATGATACCGGTCACCATCTCCACACCAGGGAATGAAGGCAAAAGCCAAGCTCCTTTCAGGGAGAAAGAGTGGAAGCCCTCAGAGCACAGACTCACCCTGCAAACAAAGAGTAGTTCTTAAACCTCTCAGCCACAGCAGCAGACAGGCAATGGGCACCTCATGGGTTCTTTCAACCACCCTGTGTTCCCCAGCCCACCCTCAGCAGCAACATCCAGATTTCTATGATAGAAAGATGCCTGAGAAGCCTCTGTGCGTACAATGTTACATTATATAGTTTTCACTATGCTGCTTCAAATACAGATGCAGGAACCCTTTTCGTGTTCCTTTTTGTCAACCAAATGTTCCTTCCATTCAAAAAATAAATGCATCTGCAAATGTCTGAAGTTATTATTGGAATTTATCTGGGATGGGAGGCAAAGTTGCATAGAAGTACCGTTATGTAATCCTATTTAAGAAGGCAAATAGGCTTTAGTGGGAGGATGGGATATCTATGGATTTCATTTCAGCTTGTTCTTAATGGTAATTTATGAAGATGAAATTATTTATCTTTTACTTTAGAGGGCGACCAGAACTGACATGAAATTCCAACCATTCTCCCCAATCCACACATACAAAAATTCAGTATATTATCTATTCCTAATAGGTGGCAAACTATGGTATACCTGCCAGCTGGAGAAGAAAAATGAAGAAGCTTTCAGAAGAAAAAAGGTGGCAACTTTAATGCAATAGTCACATAGCCGGATATGTAGGGATTAAATCCTCACAGATTTGAGAATCAACCATTCGAAGATTTGGGTCTGGTTAAAGGTATATATTTACTTGTCCTTCTATTTTATTATTTTAAGCTATAACTCTAATAAATAAATAGCTAACTAAATAATTTCCAACTAGAATTCTCTGCTGCATCCCATCAGTTCCTAAAGCATCTAGAGACTTGGGAACCAGGTTTAAAAACTCCAGGTTGACTTATGTGATGTCTTCTTTTTACACTCATGAGGGATTATGTTACACTTAACATTTACAACAACAACAACAACAACAACAACAACAACAACAACAAAAAGAGATGAGGGATTCTTTGCAAACTGTAGACTGAAATTAGTTCAGGAATTATGACTGAAATTGCAGAGAAGCTGGAATTGGCTGGAACTGTCAGGGTCACCAGTCATCAAGAGAATTTGGAAGAAGTAAGACCAAAGATCAGGGTATGTACTCCATGCGGGACAGATGAGTACAGGATGGTAGGCAGAGATTCGTAGTGGGTGGTTTGGGATTCCTGTAAAATAGTCATTGATATTGCTTTTGTGGCTTTGGCTTCATCATTTTGGGAAAGTTTCATTTGCAAACAGATGTCTACAAAGCTCTTTTGGCAGGTATCTCACATGTTATATGGCAAATAGAGCATTAAACTAAACAATGAGCACTAAAGTAGAAGAGAGGCATTCGTGAATTTTAATTGGAATGGGAGGTCAGCCAAAACTTGGCACAAAAAAGGGCAGCATAAATGGGGGAGGAGGGAAGGGAAATGGTAACTAATCAGCTCCAGTTTTGTCAGTGTAAAACAGGGCAAATTTAAGGTTGAATGGAAGATAATGTGGACAACATCCATGACCAGGTGAAGTCATTTGATCAGCGGAACAGATGTTGCTTCTGGGCTGAATTCGTCCTCCACACTTCAGATCCATCCTGCTCACCTCCAAAAATCTATTCCAGATATTTTGAAAGATCCTGTGGTGCAGATTTTTAAGGATTATATGGGGGCAGCAGAAGGAAGTGAATTTCCTCTTTGATCCTGGAAGTCTTCTCATGAGCTATGGAACACAGCCATCATCTGACTCCAGGAATGTCTGTCTGCACCACCACATAAGGCATCCAGAGAATTGAACAAAAAATATTCAGGACTTGCTTGTTTGCTTGCTTTGCTGCTTGCTTGCTTTCTGTCAGAGCATTTAAAATTAGGGCTGTATATGAAAAAAAATGAAAATATTAAAAAAATTAAAAACAAATTAAAATATTCTTTGGGGACATTGTGACAAGAGAAGACTGGATGGGGAAAAAGGCAATGATGCTGGGAAAAGCGGATTACAGTAGGGGAAATAAAAATAAAAGGAATTCCAAATGTATTTTTCCATGGAGAAAAGCAGAGCAAAGATATTCAAAATAGATAAATAAATAAATAAATGATGGATTGACTCAATAAAAGAAGTCATGCGCTCCAGACTGCAAGAGCTGAAAAGTGCTTTTTAATTACATAATATTTCAAAGGCCACTGATCCATAAGGTTACCACAAAGCAGAAGTGACTTGACAGTACCATTCGCAAATATGTGGCATGGAAAATGTGAATGATAATGTGAACTGTATTTGCCTTGTGATGAAAGCTTTCATCTGTCTGGCTTTAGAGTCCCACAGAAAGCAAAGCAAAGCAAAGTGTTCTGCTTATATACCGCCCCATACTACTACAAGTAGTCTCTGGGCGGTTTACAATTTTAATACAGAGTGCAGGCTTCACATCGCCCCCCCCCAGCAAGCTGGGTACTCATTTTACCGACCTCGGAAGGCTGGAAGGCTGAGTGAACCTTGAGCCTGCTACCGGGGATTGAACCCAGGTCATGAGCACAGTTTTACTTGCAGTACAGGCATTTAACCACTGCGCCACGAGGCTCAGAAGTCAGTGCATCTTCTCTGGATCCAATCCACTGTGGCAAAGGGCTAAAAGCTCTTGTGGTGACACAACCTTTAACACCCTTGCCACCCTGTTAGGAGTGTGCTAGAGAGAGGACCAGTTGTGAAAAGTGACCTAGTTACACAAGTATACATTATCAGGAAAGGTATGAGGAAATCCAAGAATGTTTGCTACTCCAGAAAGGAAGATGATTGTTCGCAACTTTGCAAGTCAAACCATCTTCCTTCAAATGGTAACCACACAGAGGCGGCTGGTTCCCTTCTGAAGGGCAAACTACCACAAATACTCAGGTTTTAAGTACAGGAGCACCCCCATATCCATGGAGGATGGGTTCCGGGGTGCCCTGTGGATACTGAAATCTGTGAATAAATGCGAACACCCTTTCAGCTGCTCTAAAAATCAAATCTAACCCCCCATCCCCCAAAACCTGGAGCTGCATTTTGTGCAGTTTGCGGCAGCATTTTACGACAGTAACTTGCTTTGCAGCACCCTTTAGTAACAGTGTCTTTGCTTTATGACACCCTATTGAGGAAAATAACTCCCTTTACAGCAACCTTTTCTGACCATTATTTATTTATTTATTTATTTATTTATTTATTTATTTATTTATTTATTTATTTATTTATTATTATTATTATTATTATTATTATTATTATTATTATTATTATTATTATTATTATTATTATTATTATTATAAAAGCAAAGTGTTCTACTTATATACTGCCCCATACCACTTCAAGTAGTCTCTGAGTGGTTTACAGTTTAATTACAGTATGCTGCCTACACATTGGCCTCCCAGCAAGCTGAGTACTCATTTTACCGGCCTCAGAAGGATGGAAGGCTGAGTCAACCATGAGCCTGCTACCTGGGATGATGATGATGATGATGATGATGATGATGATGATGATGATGATGATGATGATGATGATGATGATGATGATGATGATGATGAATTATTGGTGGCCAACCATTGATAACTGAATCAGCGGATACAGGGGTGCTACTGTAATTCAAAAGGCCCTGTGAAGTGACTTGGGACAAGATCCCCACCAAGTATTCATAACCTGAAATTCATTTAGAAATAGACTTATCTGGCTGTGGAAGTTTCTGTTTCTTGCAGAGTTAAACACATGCAGAAAGCCAAACTCTCGTTTCGTGTTACCTGAATAAGTTGGTGTCTTGGGACCTTTCTGAGAGAAGACTGACGGAAGCAAATACTGGGAATCAAGGGCAAGTTGCCATTTTGCTCTGGGGCAGAATGGGGCAAGCTTTGTTGGTAATTTGTTTTTAATTTGTTTAACTAGTGTGTGGGGTGGGTGGGTGGGTTGGGGGGTGGGTGTGTTGTGTCATTACAGTCATGACTGACCCTTCGTGACCCCACGTCCATGGAGTTTTCTTGGCAGGAATACTGGAGTGGCTTGCCAGTTCCTGCTCCAGGCGCCTACAGCACCTGGTCTTCCCTGGTGGTCTCCCATCCAAGTACTAACCAGGGCCAACCCTGCTTAGCTTCTGAAATCAGGTGAGATCAGATGTGCTCAGGGCATCTAGAGTGGGACCTAAAGTCCCAGCAAAATATCTTTACAAGGCAGGCTCAGGATCCTAATTAATTTCTTCATGCCTCCCACCCTCCAGGCCTAATATGGCATATCCTTTCCTCTTTATTTTTAGAACAGGTTCACTAGGACAAACTGTTCTTCCCTCCTTCTTCTCGAGTTCACATACCTACCCACTTACCAAGATTTTTGTATTGTTTTGTTCTTCTAGGTCCTGGTGAAGATTTACATCTCTGGGCTTTGATCCCAATCAAATTGTGCTCCATACACAGTGCCCATGCACATCATCCACAGTCTCAAAACAGGCAAGCTGGAAGCATTCCTCTCAAAGAAAACACTTCCTCTTCCTTCCTAAAGAACTTCACTATATGTTCCAACGAAGGATGAAAACAAAAGCTCCCCACGTCACCCTGTAAGCTATCAGCATTGTACAGTGTCTCAGTGGACACTTGAGAGGAAGGAAAAAGAGAGTTCCTGTCAAAAATATAAGCAGCCCACTCAAGGAAATAAAAAGCAGAACTGACACGTGAGAGTGAGGTATTGCTCAAGTACATAGACACACACACACCCATAGTTTTGCTGCATTAGAGTGCAGTAATGATCTTGTGCTGCCAGAAAAATCAACATCCCATCAACATTCCATAAGGTGATTCCAAAAATGGGGGTAGGCCAAATTAAAAAAATATATACATTTTTAAAAAAGGGGCTCAATCACCTCCAAATCTGGCAAATTTGTAGGAGATTGGGCATAAGGTTTTCAAGTCATGATATTTTAAAAGTGTTCTACAGGCACTAAAAGGGCAGAGTGAAAAAAAAAGAATGTCCAGAGTGTGGCTGAAATCGCAAAAACAAAATCGAGTTTGGAGCTTTGTAAACATCAAAGGAGATAATTTGTTTGTTTGTTTGTTTGTTTGTTTGTTTCAGAGTATTTTTACCCCCACCTTTCTCCTTGGAAAAGAACCCAAGGTGGCTTACAGTAATGAGGAACAGTATACAGTCCAGTGCAATTAAGACATATTCAAGAATTGAGAACAGGGAATTGAGGGGCATCTTACAGCATTATTAGACAACTGTACATTAAAGCTACAAGAGAATGCAAGCAGTTAAAGGGGAGTAAAGTTCCATGTAAAAGTTATTGAAAACATAGAAAACATAGTGTAAAGCACTGAAAACATAGTGTCAATGGAATTACACAAGGCTATAAGCGGTAATAAACACAAAGTCTATGTGATCCTGTAGATTCATATAAAAGACACACAATAGGTAGGTAGTCCATCATTCAGGGGAGGCTTGCCTGAAGAGAAAGGTCTTTGCCTGTTTCCAGAAAGACATCAGAGGTGGGCCAGTCCTGGCCTCTAGTGGGAGGGAATTCCAGAGTCTGGGTGCAGCAGGCGAGAATGCCCTTTCATGTGTTCCCACAAGATGTACCTGTGATGGTAGAGGAATGGAGAGAAAGGCCTCTCCTGATGACCCTAATACCCGAGCTGGTGAATTCCTTAGATCGGCATGAAACACCAAAACTTGTGCTGACCAGCTGGCCCGGGGCTGGGTTGGTGCATTTATTTAATTTGTTCTTTTTTTACTTTTTTATTGTTTATTGTTTATTGTTTATATTTAAATTCTTTTAGTTTTAACTTCCACGTGGACTGGGTCAGTGTGGTTTTTATTTTTTTTATTTTTTTCTTTACTCGTGCTGACCAGCTGGCCCGCTGGCCGGGGCAGCACATTTTTTTATTTTTATTTTTTAACTTTTATTTTTTTTATTTTATACTCCCACGTGGGCTGAGTCGGTGTGTGTGTGTGTGTGTGTGTGTGTGTGTGTGTGTGTGTGTGTGTGTGTGTGTGTGTGTGTGTGTGTGTGTGTGTGTGTTTTGTGATAACCAGCTGGCCCGCGGGCTGGGTCAGCGTGGGTTTTTTAAATTTTATTTTATTTTTTACTTGCGCTGACCAGCTGGCCCATGGGCCGGGTCGGTGTGTTTTTAATTTTTTATTATTTTTTATTATTATTTTTGTTTTTTACTCCTGTGCAGGCCAATTCAGCATGGTTTATTCATTCATTCATTCATTTTTTACTTGTGATGACTCGATCATGCCCAGAGGGCGGGGGTTTTAAACTTTTTCCCCCACCAAAGCCAACGCTAAAGCTGATCGGCGGTGGCTTCAGCAGGAAAAAAAAGCCTACAGTTTCCCCCACGTTTGGGGGGAACCGCTGTCTTTTCCCCATAGGAATGCATTGCTTCAGTGCATTCCTATGGGGAAATGAAAAACGAAGCGAATGAAATCATTTCATTTCATTTTGTTTTTCTTTGATGGGTCTGCTCATCATTCGTTTTTTTTTTCTATAACTGAACCCCAGGTCATGAGCACAGTTACATCTGTAGTACAGCAGTTTAACCACTGTGCTCCGAGGCTCAGTTCAAATGGTACAACTGTTCTCAGTGGGGAAACAGGGTTGTCATACCAATCTGTCATATGTCATATGTATCTTAAAGATATTCCATCCCGTGGGGGGTGGGGTGGTGGTTACTTGGATACTCTGATCAAGTACTAACATGGTTGACTAAGCAGCAAGGCAAAGTCAGGCATGTAAAATTTAAAGCACTATATTATTTAAAATTCCTGAAAATAACTCTTTACTTTTTCATCATTTAAAATGAACAGAATGAATTTTTCATTTTTTTTTAAAAGTTCTCAGAATGTAGAAGCTACTGTATCAGATATGGTGTAATCCCCCCCCCCATAAGTAGTAGAGCCACACACTCCGAGAGAAACTCAAAACAATGGAAGTCACCAGGAATGGGAGTTGTCTCTCATTACATTACAATCCTTACGTAACTTATATAAGCATAAAGTATTGCCAAAAGGGCTTTATGACAAGCACATGCTTAAGCATAACAATTTACTTCCCAACTTTATGGGCATCATGTGGTCTGCCTTGGAGTCCAACTGTGGTAGAGGAAATGTAGCAGAGGAAGTAAGCTTAGATAGCCAATCTAGTTAGCATTTGAAAAAGGAACTGAGAGAATTAAATAATCTTCTGTTCATCTCAAGCACTTTAGACTGGCCGGCCTTGTGGAAATAGAAATTGTTGTAGGACCCCCCTCCCCCCCAAATCCAAACCCAAACCCACTAAAAAGGTCTTCTAAGGAAGCACCAAACAGCTGGAGTGATGAGAGAGTATAGTTAATGACTGGGAGTATTCCATAACGCTTATGCAAGATAATTTTTTTTAAGATTGTGACCTTACTTAATAGTTTGATTTGATGCAATATCTAGTGGTAAATACTTATGCATAAACATTAGTCTCCAAAGACTAATGAAACAGAAGAAAACACCAGCTTTTCTAACCATTTGTTTTAACTGTGTGTTTAAAACACAGTAAGAACCACAGCCTTTCAGATGTTGTTGAACTCCAGTTTCCATCATGCTGCACTGCTGGGGTTAAGTGGAATCCCATAACATGTAAATCCTCCTAATTTACAATGAAGGGGTAATTGATCCAATCTCGATTCCTATGAAGGAAAATCACACATGTAGAGCACCCATACCAGTCACACAACTTCCCACATAATTCAACAATATGTCAACCAGTGTGAAACTGGAAATACAATGGGGAAGGTGCTGAGGGAATGGGACACTTAACCCATGACCCTATCCAGTTTTCCCTTTGGGGGGATTTTGGATTAGAAAACAAGCAGCACATTAAATCTAGGATTCACATGATTTTCTGTGTCACAGCTCGACACAGCATTAAAATTCAGTTACCAACATCCATTGGGCTTTACATTAACTTTCTTGGGATCCATGCTTTGTTATACTGTATACTATATAAGTACTCAGTAGCCTCAGCAAATGTTTTTGATGAGTATTTTGTTCTTGAAATTAAAGCAATATTCAGTTTGCTTTTGATCTTGGCAAGAACCTTTAAGACATATGGATCCATTGGATTTCTTTGAGTCGTTTCTTGCTGGATCCCATTTGGTTCGCTGTATGCTAGATAGCCACTAGCTCCTTTGAAAGGAGCTTTCAACTCATTGATTCTAAAATTAACTGTGAGACATACTGTAAGACATGTTTGGGCCTCTCTCAGCCACCCAAATCTAATTAGCATGATTTGCAAAGAAGGCAAATTAATACTTAGCTATTTATCAGCATATTTGTATACACAGTGCTGATGGAAAAAATAACTCTTGAATACAATAAAACAAAAGACATTTAAGAAAAACATCATTGAAAAGGACTACAATAGTAATAGTTAAATATTGTGAAAATAGACAACCAGTTCTGTTGTAAAAAGACAATGTTTATTTTACTGTTTTGGATATTTGGAGGGGGTAATTCCAAACAACCAGACACAAAGTAATTTTATAGAAGAGGGTCTAAAGGATCTGCAGATTGGAGAAGAAAGTGTTTAGCAGAACTCATATCACATTGTCTGAACAATAGGAAAGAATGAGTTTTACCTTTATGGGCATGAATCATAACAATCTTGAGAAATGGGTTCGATATGTTCCCTTACTCAGGATAGTCTGACCAGCAGCACTGCTCAGAGCTCAACCATGGCTAGATTACAACAACATACGTTTATGTGATGTTCAAAGACACATACCTGTTGACTAAAACATTATAGACACTCCTCATGACCTTGTAGTCTCAGTATGGTACAATAAAGTCTGTGTTTCAGAATATGTGGCGCTCATAATGCTTCTACTTTCTAGATGTTTTCAGGTCATGCTAGAACGTTTTATTTCTTTTATTCCTTTATCCACCCATCTCCAAGACTCCTAGGAGACCTTGTTGTGTATGAGAAAGATGGTATTGTTCATGTTATCTAGCAGGTGATAAAACCTCCTCAAGGCAACAACTCTCCTCTAAGGCCTAATGATTGAAAGAAACAGAAAAGGATATTGTGAGATATAGTGAAGTATGCATATGAAGAAAATAAAGCAAAGTAGGATTTCCCCCATATTTTTGGAAATCAAAGCAATTTGATTTGTGGTGTCTTTTTCACACCAATCACTCTCTCTTTGCTTCTAGGCCCAACACATTGTTGGAAGCAGCAGGGAGAAGAGAACTACTGCTTCTTCTTCAGCAGATGTGGGCACCTTGAGTAAGGACCAGTTGGCGTACAATAGAAGACCTTACCAAGAGAAGAAGAAAATACAGTAGCTACAGTGGCTTGTCTTCTGAATGAGGAGGACTGTTCCCCATATCAGAATGAGGTACCCTCTGCAGAGGCCACAAGCTGCCCCTGACTGCAGCCCCATGCTTATAAGCCCTCCACACTTGAGGAAATTATGGAGAGTAATGTCAAATCAACCATCTTGACATTGACTTTTAAAGGAGTCACATTTCCAGCTCAGCATAATATGAAGTGTCTCTGTATTTAATTACACCAGGGAAGAAGAGGTGAGGACAAACTAAACAATCCATTATATATAAAAAAAGGTATCTGTCATGGTATGTGACTTTACATACCTGTGTATCTTGCATTTTGTATGCTTTGCTTCAGCCATATGATCTGATTGGTCACTGGAAACCAATCTAAATTTTATTTGTCTGCTTGATTGCATGCATGCACGCACACACATCTCTGAGGAAATAGAGATGTTAAAAGGGTGCAGTCATGTTATTACAAAGTGAAGTGAAAGAAATACAAAAAGCAAACAGAACAAAAACAAAACAAGAACAAAAAACCTCAGCAATATTAAGTGTGGGTGTGTCCCAATTACCATTTGGAAAACAAGTTCTGCTTAAGAGATTAAAAGATCTAATCAATATGGGAGTGAGCCACTCCTTTACAATTCCTTTGAATAGACAAAACATTTAACACCTAAAGAAGGTCAATCACTCTTTGTAATTAAACAGTCACTCCTTTTTTCTATTAAGCCCAGATCTGACTGAGTCAAATCTGCAAATGAACTCATCTGAGATTCCCACTGAAGCAGAGTTCTACACAGATAGATTTTGGAAATATTTGCCCTATCTGAAAACATAAAAAGGAGAAAGGCAATTTCACTAAATTTCTACAGAGGAAAGAAAAAATATGTGATGCATACCCACTTTGCAAGCTGTAAAAACAAAAAAACAAAAACAAAAACAAAAAACCCAGACAAATAAATCTTGCAACAGATATATAAAAAGGGATAGTACAGAATAATGGGGAGGCAGCTTAAGATCCCACTGGAGACTCAAGACAACCATGATACACTCCCATACACAAGCGCTTGGTTTTTGGGATTCTAAAGTATAAATTAGAGATGAGCATGAATGCCAGTTCAGAGGTCCATGCCAGTTCATACATTCTCTTCCCCTCCCTCTCTAGCTGATGACCCACTCACCAGTCAACTACACTCCTCTCCTCCTCCTCTTAGTCCCTGACAGGACCATGGGTTTGCCTGTCCTGCCTCCTTGTCTGAGTGAGTGATCAGTCAAAGAGGTGTGGCAGGAGAGCCTGCGCTCCTCCTGGGGACTGGTCAGCTGAAGAGAGGAGGAAAGTAGTGCATGATGGCTGGTGAGTGGGGGAGGTGGGGGGACGGAACATATGGCATTACAAGTACAACTTGGGATAAGCCTCTGAAACAAGGTTCATCCCCATCTCTAGTATAAATACAAAAATGAGATCTGCAGCTGACTAAAAGAAAAGAAGAAAAAGTTAGTGTTGTGTGTGTGTGTGTGTGTGTGTGTGTGTGTGTGTGTGTGTGTGTGTGTGTGTGTGTGTGTGTGTGTGTATGTGTATATATGTGTGTGTGTGTGTATATGTGATGTGAGTTTTGGGGACTACAACATCCTGACACTTTCCTTTCTGGGAGGTCTGCCTGAGTTCTGCCTGAAAGCTAGACACTGGAGATGGGCATGAAGGCCTTCCTAACTCTTTGTCCCAATTCCCACATGTGGCACTACAAATGTTGTTGACATTCCCTCCCCCCTATCCCCTGGCTGGCTACCCTGCTCACACAAGCCTTGGTGCACCACCCAGGTCATCCTCTGTCCCCAGCTGTCCAGTTCTGGCAGGAGTGCAGGCTTCCTTTCTCTGCCTCCTTGAGCAGTTGACTACTCAGACAAGGAAGCAGGACAGGGCTTATCCATGTGCAGCTGGCTAATGATTGACTGCTGGGGTAGGTGGGGAAGGGAAGCCCGGGCTCCTGTCCAGACAGGGCAGCCACCAATGAAGAATGACCCAGGTGGCATGCAGAGGCTTGCGAGTAGGACAGCTGGAGTGGCATGTGTGGCACCTGTGGTGCCATGCATGCAAATCAGGATGAAGCAATATGAAGCACTTTGTATCCATTTCTAATGGACACCCGAATGTGGCTCACTTGTGAGAAAAGCTTAAATGGGAAGACTTTAAGGCCTAGTTTTGCCTAGCTTCCTGTTCAGAAAGAAAGCTCCCAGCTGGCACCAGAGCAGGTATAGGAAGTTCTCTACCTGTTTACATCTCTCTTATATCCATCTACTACTAATATCTTAGTGCCAGATACCATAGGACATGTTCAGAGGATGTGATGAATCCATACCTCAATACATCAGAGCTATCTTGGCAGCACATGGTATTAGTCATGTGGTTTTAATGTTGTGGCTGAGAAGTGTGTGTGTGAATATCTACACACATAAACACACATACAATTCTAAAAACCAATTAAGGGGTTCTTAGAGTCATAGTGCAAAAAGCTACTGTCTCAGCCTCTGAAAAAAATGTGCATATAATGTTTCTAAACCAGGAAGAAAGCAGTATCCTTATTTCCTCTATGTTTAGTATTCTGGTGGAGGCAAAGCTGAAGCAAAACGGATCTATGGTCGATACAAAGTTGTATGTTAAAAAGGTATGTTGTATTTAAATTAGGTAAGATTTCTTGCCAGTGGGGAGAAATAGTCCAGTTTCCTTCAAATATGAAACTAGGGAGATACATACGTTTTATGTTAAAACGTCTGAATACTGCTTTAAAAACAAAGCAAAATAAAAATTAGATTTGTTTAACAATACTGTGATCACCCATCTGAGCAAGTCCATGGTCCAACTTAGGAACAATAACATATTTTTCTGGTGTGATCATGGGATTGCCAACTCCAGGGTCAAAGGGACAATAAGAGCCTGATCCCAATGCATTTGCTTGTGTTTTGATATTCAGGCGTCATCACAAGCTTCAACAAGATACACACTTACCTGGGTGTAACCCTGACTGATTTACTTTAAAGCATTCCAGTATTTCATGGGTCCTAGCTACCTCAAAGAATGAATCTCACAGTATGAACCAACTTGGGTGTTAAGGTCATCAGGAGAGACCCTTCTCTCCATCCTGCCACCCTCACAGATACATCTTGTGGGAACCCATGAAAGGGCCTTCTCAGGTGCTGCGCCCAGACTCTGGAACTCCCTCCCACTAGAGGCCAGGACAGCCCCATCTCTGATGTCTTTCTGGAAACAGGCAAAGACCCTTCGCTTCAGGCATGCTTTCCCTGAATGATGGTCTACCTATTATGTGTCTTTTATATGAATCTACAGGATCACATAGATTTTGTGTTTATAACTACTTATAACCTTATGGGTTTACATTGAGACTATGTTTTCAATGTTAGTTTCCATCACTCATAACTTTACATGGAACTTTACTCCCCTTTAACTTCTCATGTTCTCTTGTAGCTTTAATGAAATGATGTCTATTAATGCTGTAAGATGTTCCTCAATTCCCTGTTCTCAGTACTTGAACATGTCTTAACTGTAGTGGACTGTATACTATCCCTCGTTCTTTAAGCAGCTTTGGGTCCTTTTTCCAAGGAGAAAGACGGGGTAAAAATACTCTAAAATTAATTAATTAATTAATTAATTTTATTTAGACCAGTAGTTTAGGCTGTAGAGCCAGAGGTTGGGAGTTTGGTTCCCGGTTGTGCCTTCTTGAAGAGGGCTGAGGTCAGTGCTGCCATTCTAAGAGTATTAGTATGGTGATGATGTCAAGGCACTATATTTTTCACTCCACAAGAAAGTGCTGTGTTTATCACATCTTCTCACGGCAATATTTTCATGTTGCAAGGCAAGCATGGGCTTGCTATTGTTAATATTTTGATGGTGTTTTTCAAAACCCCTTAACCTTGACATAAATAGATGGCGGGGAGGACCTTTGTTCTGTAAAACACTAAAAGCTATTTCCTTAGTACTCATGCAAATAGGGTGTATTCATAACAACAATAACACCAGCTATCCAAGTGAGGTAATTACTTAGCCATTGTAATTGCTTCCTTCAAAATAAATGTGTACATATAATTAAAAGAAAAGAAAGGCTAGTAACAGACAAAACAGAGCAGGTACTGTTTACTCTAAAATAATGTGATAAATAATTACACCATGTACAATGTACTATAAAAGAAGCTCACTAAGTGGCCTTGGTTGATCTACTGGCTTACCTCACAGAATTTCTGTCAGAATCATGTGGTGTTGAGGAACAGCCATGTTGTGCTGTCATGAGTAGAGCTGGGTACAAAGTGTTATGAAGTGCTCCCTTCTAAGTCTCCCCACTCCCCCTCACCCAGGAGGGGCAATCAGCTTTGTCACTGTGCCATTAGAGTCCTTCTTGGTCGGTATCATGGCAGTCAGGGAAGGAGATTGAGTTGCCTTTCCCCCACTTCCTCAGGCAGCCAAACAGTTGCTGGCTGTGCAGGGGTTCTCTCCTCCCTGCCTCCTCATCCAACTGGCTAATGACCTGAGGAGGCAGGAAAAGGTTGCTCAAGCTCCATTCCCTGACTGGAGTGCTACCAGCAAGAGAAGACTCTGGCAGCACACTGACAAAGGTAAGGGGCCCTCCTAGGCAAGTGTGAGCTTAAGCACAGCACCTGTGGTGCTGCACAGTTGATTCGACACAACACAAAGTGCTTCATAGCACTCCATGCCCATCTCTATTCATTAGCTCACTGACCAAGGTGCAGGTTACAAATTATTCTTCCTCTAAAATATTAGGATTACTAACAGGTGAAGAGGCAACTCCCTGTCATGCCAGACAAGCACAACCACAGCAGAAAACAGTAACAGTGGTGTGGGATCTTAAATACTAACTGCTACATTTTAAGATGAGCTTTTGTGGATCAAGTCCACTTCCTCAGACATAGCGGCATATAGCAAAGATTATTCTCATATTGCAAATACATCTAAGTGCTTTCGTATCTATGTACAAATGTACAGTATCCTGTGCTAAAGACTTAGCCAGAGAGCAGCCATCTTCCAAGCTGCTCTCTCAGTAGAAACATGGTAGCAAGGACTATTTCCCCACACACAGTGCAGTAATTTGCAGATGTGACCATGAACGCTAAATGTGAAGGTGAAAGAACCTTCACAGACAGGAACAGGGACTAACCCAATCCATAAAGCTCCTCTGTCAGAAGGAAGCAATAATATACTAGAACAGTATTGGCGAACCTATGGCAGGCCACCAAAGGTGGTACTTGGAGCCCTTTATGTGGCTACCCGACATCGCCCCTTCACACACCCGTGTATTCAGGTTAAATTGCTGTACTAGCACTTTGCAAAAAATTACTGGGTTTTGAATCGCACTTTGGGCACTTGGTCTCTAAAAGGTTTGCCATTACTGTACTAGATGATAAGAAATCTACAGCTATATGGCTGTTGTATTTATACATGGTCCATGATTGGGTGGGGATACAGGGGAAAGTGACACTGGGGAAAGTGACAATGATTCGTTAGTAGAGATGGGCACGAAACGGAAAAAATGGTGTCTCATTTCTGTTCCATTTCATGCCCCATCTTCCTTCATTTATGTTTTTCGGAACAAATATATATTTTAAAAAATGTTACTTTTTGTTGTTTTGGGACCGGGGGTCTCTTCTTCCCTGTGGTGGATGACAGCGCCAGGCGCGCTGTCATCCAGAGCGGCGAAGATCACTTTAAAGAGAATCCCAGTCCTGCTTCCGTGTGCAGAGGCCAGATCACAGCTCCATCCCGACCGCCCTCCGCCACAGGTGCATGACACCCGGCTGTCATGCACCTGCGGCGAACATTGCTGGACAGGGGGTTGTGATCCCATGCGGGGAAGACGAGACCCCCGTTCGTGCCTCTGCATGCAGAGACAAGAACAAGAGTCTCGCCTTCACCGCACCAGATGACAGCGCTGGGGGCTCTGTCATCTGGTCAGGGGAAGATCCCTTTGAGACCATTGTTCATGCCTCTGCATGCAGAGGGATGAATGGGGGTCTCACCTTCCCCATGCCAGATGACAGCACCAGGTGTGGTGTCATGACTGGCACAGGGAAGATCCCTTTGAGACCCCTGTTTGTCAAGCCCCCGCACACAGAGCACACACACAAACAGGGTTCAGTTCTTTGCCAAGATCTTAAGTGGAAAGCCAGGCAAGTTCAAGTCCTTTGCTAACAATCAAGTGCCAGATAAATAACAGAACCCAACTCTCAGCAATTATCAGTCCAAGTCAAAACCAGAATATCTCACGGAAACCAGATGCCAAACCCAAGGGAACAGATCAAGCCGTTGTCCAGGAAACCAGTCCGAAGTCAGGAAACAGAGCCAAGGTCAGAAACAGACAGGAACATGGTTGCAAGTTCAAATGACGCGTTGCTCCCACAGAGAGTTCAAGGTGAGCTTGCCAACTTTATCCCAAAACATGGAACACACCCTTACTTCTGGAAAGGCTTCTGCTAGTACTCAGGGCTTGCTGACCTGATTCTCCGCCTAGCATCAAAGACCCTTTCCCTACCTCTTCTGGTAGCAGGGTCGTTGCAGAATCCTGTTCACGGCCCTTCTAGGAGGTGAAGATATGTTTTCAGCTGAGTCATCAGACCCAGCTGCTTGCTGATTTGAGCTGCAAGGCTCCTCCAGCAGCTCTTCACCATTTAACCCCTCAGAGTCAGGTTCTGTGGCAGGCAGGTTACTGGCACTCTTCGCCCCTCTGCATGCAGAGTGGTGAACGGGGGTCTCACCTTCTCCACGCCGGATGACAGGTGGGGTGCCCTGTCATCCGGCATGGGGAAGATCCCTTTGATTGTATGCGGAGGCAGGATCGAGCCCCCTCTCACCCCCCTCCGCCCCGGTGCATGACAGCCCAGATCGCAGCCCCCTCTCACCACCCTCCACCCCGTGCATGACAGCCCAGCCGGGGTGTCATGCACCGTGGCGTAGATCGCTGGAGAAGGGACCGCGATCCTGCCTCCACATGTGGAGGCAAGACTGTGGCTCTTTCTGACAGTCCTCCCCACAGGCGATGACAGCCGGGCTGTCATCCCCAGCGGGGAAGAACGAACCAAACCTAACCAAACCAATTTGTTCCGGTTTGGTTCATTCCGTTCTTGAATTACTCTGGGCTTCGTTATTGATTCCGTTATGTAATGGAATGAATAACGAATAATGGAACAATTTTTTTTCATTTTGTGCCCATCGCTATTTGTTAGTGATGGAACAGATTGTCAGGCTGCAAATACTGCCATATTATTTTACTCTATTCGGGAATATTGATTCTTACAGATGACCATTTAGACATGCATATTTCTACACACAGCATGCCTAGATGCCCTGAATACATCTGATCTCACCTGATGTCGGAAGCTAAGCAGGGTCGGGCCTGGTTAGTACTTGGATGGGCAACCACCAGGGAATACCCGATGCTGTAGGCGCCTGGAGGAGGAACTGGCAAGCTACTCCAGTACTCCTACCAAGAAAACTCCATGGACATGGGGTCACAAAGAGTAAGTAATGTCTGTAACAACAACACAACAACAACAACACACAGCACAGAGTGATAAAATCTAGCTGTTTACGTAAAAGATTATTTCACTATAGACACTATACTTTCCCTTACACTTCAATGGGGGAGGAACTTTTGCAGATAAATTCTTAACTGAACATAGAAAACATTGCACCCTATCTATTAGAAAATAGCCAGTTGTTTTCTTCAAACCACTTTAGAAAGATTGCACTGGGCCTAGTGGTTGAATGTAATACCAAAACACTGTAACCCCAAATGGCTAAGGATGCAGTGAATACAAAGTGCAAAGCTAATGTCTGCATTAGAGAAAGGCAAAAGCTAGGCAGCCTGAAGGGTCTCAGTGTTATTTTAATGTTGTTTGCATTTAAAAGAGAACAGCCAGTCTCTGATTAAGGTCTGCATTCAGTTCAGAATCTGTGCTTTCCAGCAAGAAAGTATGACAGCATAAGTAGGAATTTTCTCTATGTTTTTTGTTTTTTAAAAAAGAAGAGCACCAGTGAGGATCCTTACATAGCATAGCAACCTAGAGACTGTGGTGCAAACAGGAAATCTGTGGTTCAAATCTTATCTCTGCTACAAATTCATGAGCTAAACCACGGGCGCCTGTATTTCTCAGCACCCTCTTCCCTCTGTGGCAATGAGGTACATAAAGCTTTCTTCCTAAAACTCTCTACTATACAGCTGTTAACGATTCAGTAACCTGCCTTTTTGTTTTCCATCTGGCCAATGGAATTGTCACATGAAATGGACAACATAAGGCTGTTGAAATTTTAAAAATGGCACCTGCTGAAACATTGTGCTCTGCACAACTTTTTAAAGACCTGGAGCTCTGCCTACAGTTTCATATGGCAACTGCACTGGCCACACACTCTGAAGCCTATGGTGACAGAAGGTTGTGGCTGCTAAGTAACCACAGAGTTAGACTCCTAGTGTACCTCAACCATTTGATACAGCTGGTGGAAGTTAAGTGCCTGATACACTGAGGGAACTGAGAAGCCTGCAGGTATATGTGTGCAGGCTGGTAAGAGTGACAACACAACATCTGCCTTTAGATAGAAGTTTTAGAGAAGGTCAGCATAAGCTCAGATACACGGCTGAAAACAACCAATGTTATGGCATTTGATGAGTACTGCAACAGTTATGTTTGTCGGAGCATCTGACATTCTTTCATGGGTAGGTCAAAAGTGTGGTTCCATTATTGTTTTCTGAGGAAGAAGAAAGGAAAATGTTCTCCTTAGATGTCCTCTTCTTTGCCAGTGGAAAAATTGAGCTGTAGGGTGGGCTTGTCAAACATTTTCCTGTGGATAGTGGGGGAAGGGTCAAGTGCTTTCTCAGGGGTGGGTCTCACTGTTAAAACATACCCATCCGCTGCTTGAGGTACGCTCTGTTACTTTGGGGGATAATGGCAAAGCCAGCAACAACAGGTTTGTAATTGTTTTGCCTTCTGTAATATCCAGATTATTTTTAAATGAAGAATATATGGCAATTTTTTCTCCCCACATTCTCCAGACATTATCTCTGAAAAGTGCTGAGCAAAGCTAGTCTCTTCTTTGGAAGTAGATGAGAAGTTTGTTAACAGGCTTGTAGATGCGGATCATAGTTTGTGCTCTTATTTTGGCTAATGCTACAGAGTGATGATCCTTGGGCGGGTTCCAGTTTAGGATTAAGCAGGTACGGGGCAGCCTCTCCTTTTAAAATGATTATGGAAAGGAAGAAACTCACTGCTTGGATATAAACCACACATCCAGGTTGCAGGAGGGGGTTTTCTGTGTGATTCACCTTCTGGTGGCATTTTTTAAAATTCTATCTCTCCCTCTATTATGAGAAAAAGCATCCAACTGTAGCCTCCTCTCACTGAGATGGATTGCAATAGATGCATGCCTGGAAATTAATTTGGGTTTTGCACCAGATTTTTTTTTAAAAAAGTGGAAGCCACATTCGATAGTAATGTCCAATGCATGGAAGAGTCCTTTCATTTCATGAGTCTTATCTTCTGTAAGCTGTATTCTTTCACATGGGCCTACTCTAGTTGCAACTTGCTAAGCTAAACAACTGTTTTTTAAGCACAGAGTAAAAGTAAGTAGAAACGTGAGTGTGTGAGAGAGAAGGAGAAAGAAACCTGGGGGAGCTAGTTTCTTCAGCAGCAATAGCAGCTGCAGGAAGGCTATAAAACCAAAAGCAAAGGATGCTGCTTATATACCACCCCATAGCGCTTAAAAAACACTATCTGTGAGGTTTACATGTAATTATGCAGGCTACATATTATCTCCCTCCCCCAGCAAACTGGGTATTAGGAAGGATGGAAGACAGAGTGAACCTTGAGCCAGCTACCTGGAACTGAACCCAATGTTATAGGCACAGTTATAGCTTCAGTACAGCAGTTTAACCACTGCACCATGAGGCTCCCAGCAGTGTTAGACAACCTTGGGTCATCTCAGAAGCCCTCATCACCAGCTGTACTGGCCAGGATTCCTGGGAGCTGCAGTCCTAGAACACCCGGGCTACTCAGAATTGGGAGCCACTGGTACAAAACATTCCCTCTTACTGCCAATGCTCTGTTCCCATTTGCTTCCTCCATTTCTAATACTGAATAGTACTTATGAGGCTATTAGAACATGAGTAGGAATTGGGAAGATATTTGAAAAAGTTCCAACTCCCAATAATTATTCAAATAAATATTATACTAGGTTGATAATACATGCCAATATGTTTCTCTGCATTAGTGAGACTGCCTGAAAGTTTTTTTCTTTGCATTTTTTACATTCTTGACCTTTTTTACAACAGAAATTGCCAAATTCTTCACAACTCACTGCCCTTTGCAGGGAATCTTGTACAAGGGAAATTCCTTTTCCTATTGCTTCTGCAATAATCCTATGCAGACTCTTGTTCAAGGGAAACAAAAGTGACCACACATTTGTTTTCCATAAGATTTAATCAGGGGTGGAGGACATACCTTGTACAGAGAAACCCATCAGCAAGAGATTTGAGTTTATTTTTTCTTGGTTGCTCACCAAGACTAAGAAGCTGTGAAAATGTACATTTTCTGATTTCTAAATGGCGTAGGAAGAAGCATGTAGTTCTCAGTCCATGTCCTTTAAAATCTATAATGCAGACTTCTTGCATTTTGTGACTCTCCAACCGGTGGTGGCGAAGAGGTGCAGAATTCAAGGCGCGGGGGGGGGGGATCTTATTACATTTTAAATCAGGAGTCAAGACATATACAGGCTGCACTACTAATGCTTGTGGTAAGAGGAAAGGTGCAATGCTATGCAATAATCTACATTGGCAAGGGGGTGTCTCACAATCTTTCTGGTACAGTGAACTTGCTGGATGCACAATAATTAAAGATTACATGCACATGATCCTCCACACATGGTATGGTGCGTGCCTTTCCCTTGTTCCTGAGTCATCCTCACCATGATGACTGAGCAAATGGAAGATCTTGCGTAACTGGAAGAGCAAGAAGAAGAAAACCATGATGGCTTTAGATCTGCAGTGTTTAAAAAAAAAACATGAAAGGAGGATATAATGCATGACTTAAAACTCGAGCTACAGTCATCCTTTTTTACTTGTTTCTTGGACTTCAAAGCAAGTACCATGCAGTGACTTTTGGTCAGAGTGAGGGTTCATACACAAAAGCGTGGGGACGTGAGATGGATCACATTATTTGTCCATCTAGCCTAGCACTACCAACTCAGAATGGCAGCATCTCTCCAAGGGTTTAGACGGGATCCTACTGTAGTCCTGCCTAAAGTCTCCTAGTCTCTAGTCTCTAGTCTGGAGGCCTACTGTCTCTGTAGTAACTAGTAACCTCTCTAATGCCAGATGTCTTAAGACTGCCATGGGAGGTTCTCTGCACATGGCATGCTGAGTGTTTGAGTTGTTATGCCTGGGCACCATGGAATTGCAGACAAATCTGAGGGAGGCATGTACATGTACAAGGTTACTGACTGCTCTATAGAGTGATGAGAAGAACTTGACATTCTCATTTAGCAATTTGACCATAAGCAAAAAAAAAGTAGTTTTTTTTCTGTTTGTTGAGAAAATGCACTCACTTCTGTATATACCGCCCGATTTTCCCAGAGGACTGTTATGAGAAGATAAGAGTCATTACTTGAATGTTCTTCCCCAGATGCTTATGCCTGAATTTTGATAGTTTATGACAATTGTCTGAGAATTGATATGCTGAATGAGATTCTGGCCTTAAGACCCACCTGAAGATTTGGGACACCACAGACTGCAGGTTTCTGGGGTTCAGTATTAACATGCAAGCAGTCGGTGGCACAGGTGAGTAGCATGAAACCTGCAGAAAGAGAGAGAGAGAGAGAGAGAGAGAGAGAGAGAGAGAGAGAGAGCACACACTACTGCTTGCCAGCTGCCTTTCCAGTTTTTCTGTTGTTACTTTGTCTTTATGTTGATTTATCCTAGGTTATTTAATGAAGGAATATTGATTATTGCTTTTGTTATTTTGTAAAACCGCAGTTGTGGATATTAATTGTCTTAATTGCAGGAAGACATCTTCAATGGGAATAAGTGCTTCCTGGACTATGATAACATTCTGCGTCAATCAATGTCTGTCTGTTGCTTCAGCAGCAAGGGGCACTTTAGGCATCAGAGCACCTCAGAGCTGCAATTGTGTTTGATGGCTAGTACTGTACCATAACTCTTAACATTCTTTGTGGATTGCTGCCAGATAGATCCATCAACATCTTGGGAAGAAGGGCCTTTCCTTATGGCATCTCACTCTTTCTTGTTTTTAATTGCCTACCTTTCTTTTGATAGCTCTTCATGATTCAGCATCTCAGGGGACTGGGTCTCTTTTCTCTAGTTTTTAGTAGGTTTCTTAGGTTTCTGTATTACTTTTGACAAAAGCTGAGTCTTGAAATAGGGCAAGTACAACATGAAGGCTTCCCTGGAAATGGATCATGTACTGATTATGGCCTTCCCCTCAGGGTTGGCAAACACAAGAAAGTACATTTTGTTCACCACATTCGGCAATACTGTATGCCTGATAAGTAATCCACCTTTGGCAAGCAAGTGTGATGTGTGCTACCTGATAAACATCTGTGTGATTTGCATGACTGATTTATCCACTGTCTTTCATTCCCAGGATGCTTAGATAGGAACCAATGTAATTTCGGTGTAAAACAAATGCTAGGAGAGGTTTCGATTTAAACCGTTTTGAAACAAGACAGTCAAAATGGTCACATATCTAATCCCAACTCACACCATTAAAACCTTTTGACTTAAAGGCAGCAAAAATAAATAGAAGCATATTTTGCTTGCCTTAATAAAAGAAGTCACCGACAGCCATCCTTCCAATGTGTTGGGTAAAAATTGTGATGGGAAATAATGTTATCAGATTTGAAAGCTTTGACAAGGGTAAGTTTGTATGCATTCTGCAATGCATTGTAAAGGGGAAAAATACACACCAACCTTCAACAATTGAGATATTTATTTCAGGGAAATACAGAACAGGCTACATTTTAGAAGAGCTGCTAAAGGAGCTACATTTGCCTTCTACCATGTGGACATGTGGACTGGCAGTTAAATTTTGGAAACAAATCTACTCACTAATGCATAAGATATTGAATATTAATTTCCACTTTAAACCAGAACTGTTTCTCCCAAGTTTGACTGGCAATCAGATAGAAAAGAATAAAGTGATTCTTATTAGATACTTAATGACAGCTGCTAGGCTCCTCTATGCACAATATTGGAAGATGGATAAAGTACCCTTGGCAGAAGACTGGCTGGTTTAGGTGCTGGATTTGGCCAAAATGGCAAAACTGTCAGCACTAATTGAGGATAGATCAATGACCAAATTTAGGAATGTTTGGAAACCACGAGTAGACTTTGTGTTTAAAAAAAGGAAAAGACAATTTGCTGGCCCGTGGCTTTGATTTTTAAGACTTATTCAAAAGGATATTTTGGACGGTGGACTAAGGTGGACCTTTTGGAAACCGATCTGGAACTACTCTTTATGGCAGGGGTGTTCAACTTTGAACAGCCTGCAGTCTACCTGAAGCTTCCAAATGTCCCTGTGGTTGACTCTTCGAGCTCCAAATGTCCCTGCAGTCTACTTTGAGAGGTGCATGTGCACGCGCATGCCAGGCCTCCGAATTAGGAGGGTGGAGAGACCTACAGAAGAGCTGAGCGAGGGGGTAGGGCATCATAGTGGCAGGTAAGGGAACAAATCTGGACCAAACATCCAGGTGGGCGCGGGTGGGCCAATTTCCCCCCTGACCCCAGTGCCGCTGCCTGCGGATCAGGAGGCTGGCAGAGACTTGGCGGGTTACTTTAAATTATCCCATGGGCTACCGGTCACCCATGAGCATTGGATTGGGCAGGCCTGCTTTAATGACTACTGAAGGAAATTCTTATAAATCACTCTAATCATGAGTAAGTGATGGAAAGATTCAAAGCATTTATTTGTTCAAAATTGTATTCAACCAATTTGCTTCCAGCATAACCCCTCCCCCAATGTACCCCTTGTATATAAGAAACCAATTAAAATAAATTTTAAAAGGAGGTACATTTGAACAACTAAATAAGAAAGCCACCTTGTGTCCTTTTTAGCTGAAAGGTGCAGTAAAAATATTTTAAATAAATAGTTAAATAATAAATAAAATATGGACAGTGTTATTTGTCACAGGAAGGAAATTATGTACATAAAGTTTTTAAAAAGGCACCAATGTCTTACAATCTAAGATTACATAAGGGAAAGAAGAAAATGCAAGTGAGTTTCAGAGAAATGCACTGAAATTAAAGCAGAGCTGTTGGCTTGTTTGTTTGTTCAGACTGATAACCTTCCCATTATGAGGGCAAGCCACTACTCTGGGTGGCTTCCAGAAAATAACAAAACTATACACATTTTAGAAGTGAAGATGTACTCTTGGGGCAGGGGGCACAGTTTGTCAAGGATGGAACAAAACCAGCAGAATGTTAAGTCACCAGCCTCCAGTTATGACAACCAGTCCAGGAGCATTCCATCGTCAACAATATCAAAGATGACTGAGAGATCCAGGAGGACCTACAGGGTCACACTCCCATAACAGATTATCTAGCAGGATGACCAGATCTGTCCCAGTCCCATGACATGGCCTGAACCTCAAGTGAAATGGATCTAGGGGTATCAGTATCCTATAAGAACATCGGCAGCTGGTCAGCTAACAACCTCTCAGTCAGTTTCCACAACAACTTTATGCTGCCAGATGGATGGACTAGTATAATAAATAAACAAACAGCAACTGGACAATAGTTGTTCAAGTCACTGGTTGATAAGTTGGGTGTTTTTTTAAAATGAGTGGACCCAGTTGTTGTAGCCTTCAGAAAGGTAAATATACCTCCTGTAAGGAGGAATTTAAGGTCAGAGTAGTCCATTCAACTGCCCTGGCCAATTTTAAGAATCTGGGGCATGGATCTGATCAGGAGGTGGTGGCCTTACAATGTGCAAGTGCCTTGTCCACTTCATCAGGTGAGAAAAGGGTGTCATTAATCCAATTTAACTGGACCAGATAGTGTGTTGGATACTTCATCATGACTTATTACTGTACTAACATAGTCAAGAATGATATCAATCTCGGCATGATAATCCTTACGAGAAATGACATCCAATTCAAAACCTGGGTGTTCTCCGGCTCTGCTGAGGTTTTGTATTCCTTTGAGGGATTGTCCCAAGGTAGGGTACAACAGTGAGAAGAACCTGTCTCTACTGCCCACCAATATTTAGTTGGTTTGTAGTGCGTCAATGAATAGGGCTTCCAAAGGTCTTAAAGCATGACCAAGTTCATATGGTTGGTGGTGGTTTTTTTCCTGCAAGCAAGATGCCATTTGATGCTTCACTTATATCTGAAGAGAATAGTTATATGGGACCCAAACCTATTTTCGAATACCTAACATGTATGAACGTATTTCAATGAAGTTTTGATTATTTTCACCCTACAACCTGGTTAAATTGCTCTTACGACTGAACTTGTTATCAGAGAAGTGAGATGGTTAGTTTGAAAAATAAATCCCAAAGTGAGTTCTCAAGAGAAGTTAGGTAAGTCCTTTCCTCTAAGTCTTCTTTCCTCTAAGTCAGAAGTGATTAAATTTCCCACTGCTCCCCTGGAAACAAACACATTGCTTGATGTGATGACAGAAAAGGTGTGATCAAGGTATGAAGCATCTTGTAGACATTTTAGTGGAGAGGATTTATCTACCAAGCCCTGGAATGAGGTTCTGTTCTGAATGTCTGTAGGCAGAAATGTCAGATTAAAGGATCCCCAGTGTATGTGGCATTTTCTGTGATGTGCGTGAGGCAAGATGCCCTGTAGCTGTTACAAAACCTCCACAATGGCTTATGTTAAATGATAGGGTGACAAGTGGAAACAAAAACATGTCTCAAAACTTCTAGATGGAACCACACAATGTTTTCCCAATGCACATGGGAAATGTGCATGTTCTCATTGCACATGGACGATAAACTACCTTCTGTGGTATGCCCTTTGTGTAGAGAAACGGTAGTGATAGGAAGCCATGTAGATGGCTATCATAATCCATCTCTTTTAAATCCTTGCCACGTACCCTTATCTATCTATCTATCTATCTATCTATCTATCTATCTATCTATCTATCTATCTATCTATCTATCTATCTATCTATCTATCTATCTATCTATCTGTTTTAGATTTTTTATTTGTTTTAATATTTATTATTTATTGTACTTTAATTTGTAAATCACCCAGAGTTTCCTCTGGGGAGATGGGTGGTGAAAATATTAATAAACAAATAAATAAGCAAAACTCAAGGTTGGAAATTGGTTAACAGAAAAGGACCACGTATTTCAATTTATTTTAATCAAACTATATCATAAGTTTGAATTTTTGCATTCTTTTGCATACTTATTTGGAACTGAATTAGTGTTACTATTATGGTTGGAAAAGGTATTGGAGTTTCATGAACATGGTTTTATTTTTATTTTTTTTGCAGAATACAGGTTTTGTGCAAACTGTAGAACCCATGATGAGTATGGCAGGATGACATATGGTTTTTAATCCTCATATTGGAGACCTCTTAGGTGTCCCCTCATCATGCCCGGAAGGCAATGCTCAGTGATGTGATTTCTACTTGTATTCAGAAACATGGAGAGGGCCCCATATGTCCACACTGATATAAAATAGTCTCCAAGTAAACAAAAAACATAAGATGGTATTCAGTGCTGATGGTTGTCAGTGGTCCACCTGTGAAGGCTAAACCTTCTGTGGCTTCAGTTTCAGTCTTCCAACCCAGCAGCTGGTGTCTGTGGCCCTCGTGATACTTGTCACTTGCAGGTCCCAAAATTGCACACACACAGTTTGTGAGACTTGATGATAGTTGTAGCCTAAAAATATCAGGAGGATCAAAGGTGCTCACCTCTGCTCTTGTCAAATGTGCATTCCTCTAATAATACTGAAAATAAAATATGAATACTCCTTTCAGATAATCACCATTGGAGAAAATATCCTGTATTTAATGAAATACATGTTGCCCTCTTCTTCTTGGCCTAATCTTTCAAACAGAAACCTTTAAAATAACCTTTAAAATATATCTGAGATTAAATGAGGTATGTTGTAAATATTTATACCAAGTATCTGCTGGGGGTTGGTTCCAAGCCTTCCCGTTGATAATGAAAACTGTGAATAAGAGAGAACACCAAAATGCCCCCAAAACTGCTGTTTTGTGATAGTAGCTTGCTTTACAGCTGCTGTTTTGCAACAGTAGCTTGCTTTACAGCTACTGTTTGTGACGGTAGCTTGCTTTACGGCTGCTGTTTTAAGACAGTAGCTTGCTTTGCAGATGCTGAATTATTTATTTATGTTTTCCTCTGCCAACTGTGGATAAATGAATCAGTGGATAATGAATCATTGGATACGGGGGTCCTACTGTATGTTTGAAATACACTGTAACTGTGCTCATTTCTCTTTTACTTTTCAAAGAAAATGAGATACTGCTTCAAAGATGATTGGGCTAAATGTTCTTGGGCTAAAACTCCCAGAAGGCTTCACTACTAACTCTCCTGGCCAGGCCTGTTGAGAGCTTCATTCCAAGGACATCTGGAGACCCAAGGCTGTAATCCACTGATTTAGGTGCTTCTTTCCATAGCTGAAAGTGCAGCCGGGGAGTTTCTATTGTTTGGTATATTTTGGCTTGCCTCAACTAGCTGGATTCCCAAATTCAATGAGAACACAATTGATCTTTGACATCTTGAAAGCTGGCTTCCGTGACAAATATTGTCATGGAAAGCCCAAAATGGCTGGCAATACTGTGTAAGAAATCAAAACAAGGAACCCAGATATCTTCACCCCTTCTTGGCTGTTGTAAGCCTCCAATAAGGAAAGAGGTGAAACTTTCAAAGAGAGAAAGTTTCATATCTTGGATAGGATCAACAGCCATTATCCACTGTTCACATCTGCTCCCATAAGCCGACACCAGGGTGGTTGGATGCTATAGAGAATCAAGAATGCTGCTAGAAGCTTAAACCACTTGATGCTGCTTAAACCACATAGAAGCTTAAACCACTTGATGATGTGTTTAAGCTTCTAAGCAAAAGCACATAAGCTGTCCAGCTAAAGAGCTACTACGTGTTAGTCAAATTACAGTTCTACACCTATGGTGACTCTGCTCAGCAAACATATTGCTTCATCTTCTGATTTGCACATGCCCCTTTAGTTGCAATCTGCACTTATGTTTCACAAAGGGAACAGCAAGCTAGGATGAGGAAAATCTACAAAGCTAGATTACTCCCAACACCTAATAACTGTGAAGTAATGAATGGGCTTATGTGATTCATCTCCCTGTCGTGAAGCACACAGAAGTCCATCCGTATCAATACTGTCCTTGTAAAGCTGTGTAGAACTTGGTTTATTGACACATCAATACATCGTCTATGAACATTAAATAATAACAATTGCACGGCAGCTGCTTTCTCCAGGGGCTGAAGACAGGAGAAGTATCGATAGGAATGTGCTCAGATGTTATACTGAAAAGGAATGAACTGACACAACATTTGTACAATTTAAAACCAGACTTCTGGCAAGGGGAAAATAAACCAGAAATAGACCACTGACAGGGGAAAATGAGTCAATTCTGGCTATGCGTAATGTGCACAAAAATTTATGAAATGATCTAAAAACCAGCCAGATTGATCTAACTGGGGAGTTTTTACCAGGCATGGACAAATTCCTTAGGTAGTCTGTGGCAGTGTTTATGAAGAGAAGTCTGTTTATAGTGGTTTTAGTGTAAATGCAAAAAAGATGGAGAGTATGTAACATAATTATTTTTAATTAACTTCAAACTGTGGAAATACATCTGTGAAGATTCTCAGCCATTGAGGTGAGGTTATCCAGAAGCAATTGGACTTATTTTGTTGTGAGAGTGAAACATTTTGCTACTCATCCAGGTAGCTTCTTCAGTCTGGGGGAGATTGGTAGGAGCCCTCAAATTTATACTCCACCTTGGTTTCACTTCACCTTGGATTGAATGGGTATGTTAGGTGGACAATGGCCAGGGGCGTGTGAAGGTCACATCTCTGCAACCTAACTTCTATCTTTTGTGCATTTTTAAGGCCCCTATCCCATGTCCCTTTAAATGCAGATTAAATTTTTAGATAAACCATGTCCAAAAATGCGGTCCCCACAGCCACCAGGCTTTTTAAAAGAAAAAGAAAAAGAAAACCCCCTTAAGCAAGATTTCCAAGACTTACCGGAGAGGTAGGGAATTTTTTGCCTCACTTAAAAAAATCCACCTTTTAAAGAGGCAAATTTGCCTCTTTAAAGAGGCAAATTGTTTGCCTTTTTAAAAGGTTTGTTTTTAAGCTTTTTGTGTGAACCGCCCAGAGTTCCTTTGGGAAACGGGAGCGGTATAGAAATGCATAAATAAATAAATAAATAAATAAATAAATAAATAAATAAATAAATATGTCATGGGACCATGTAGATCAGGGGTGCCCAAACTTTTTGTAAGGAGGGCCAGATTTGGTGGCTGAGAATGTGTCAGGGGCCGGTTGCTCCCCGACCCTGCCACCCCACTGCAAGCCCCACCCACTGACCCACAAGCCCCACCAACTGACCCCTTGCAACCCCACCCCCAGAAAGGAAGGCGGGGACCAAGGGAGGGAGGGAGGGAGGGAGGTGGAAACCAAGAGAGGAAGGAAGGAAGGAAGGAAAGTGGGGAACAAGGAAGGGAGGGAGGGAGGGAGGTGGGGACCAAGGGAGGGAGGGAGGAAGGAAGGAAGGTGGGGACCAAAGGAAGCACAGGGAGGTGGCCACAGGTCGCCCCTTGGAAGAGGCAATCTGTGCGACCTTGCAGCCCCCCAAGCTCCCCAGCGGTGGCGATGGCTCGCCCGCCAGCCCACCCCAAAGCTCCTTGGTGGTGGCAGAGGCCCTCTGGCCTGCCCAGCCCCACAAATTCCCCTGCGGTGCCGGTGGCGGCAGACCGCCCATCTGCCCAAGCTTCCCAGCAGTGTCAGTGTTGGCAGATTTAAAAAAAAAAACATGGGGCGAAGGAGGGGGAGGGAGGGGCGGGCCAGCCAGCAGTGGGCCACTCAGAATGGCCTGATGGGCCGGATTTGGCCCCCGGGCCGGACTTTGGGCAGGCCTGATATAGATGATCCAGTTTTCTTTCCCCCCCCAATAGCGCGACTGGCTGTTCCTGTTTTTTATTTTTTTATTTTTAAATTCCCCCAACCTCTGAGCACCAGGAAGCTGGATCGGGTGCTTTTTTTTTTTTTAACTTCCCCAAGCTCTACCGCCAGTCAGCTGGTCCTTTTAAAAATCCTATTGCCACCTGCTGGCCATGGGGGTGAACTGCACTTTTAAAAAACCACCTTTGTACATGGGAACTGCTATCCCACATCTTCAGTCACGTGACGGGAGGTAGAGAAAGGTCAGGATCTTCCCCAGGTGAGACAGCAGCCTAAGTCTGTGTGGGGTTTTGTTTTGCACATTTCTGTAAAATGAACAGGAAGAAGAATATGAGAATCAATGCATGGTTAGGTCAAAGTAGTAGTACTGAATGGACTATTTGTGACCTTTTGTTCAGTTTGGTAGGTGTAGAGTGGAATGGAATTGCTCAGTGTTGGAAAGATGCTTATGACCTTATTTTACAAAGATATATGAATAAAATATGGGGAGTCCGCGCTGATGGGGAAACTGAATAATTATGTTGGATCATACAAAGGAGTGGTTTGAAAATATAACTTCTTTGTGGTGTTCTCTGAAAGCATACACACTTGGGTTTCTTCTGTGCTTGTGCAGAGCCACTAACAGGTTTCCATTGCTTTCGGTTGATTGTTTATTGACCTTCTCCACCTCAAATACGCATATCCGTACCATGTCCTGTCAGACTTGTCTGCCATTGTCAAGGAAACATAAGACTACATGACGGGTAGTGGGGAAGGCTGGGTGGGATGTGTGAATTCACAGAACTAGAGTGACAGGTAAGTAATATATTTTGCTTCTTTGTGGTCTTCTGTGAATATAGACACTTGGATGACTAAAAAGCTCACTCACCAGGAGGTGAGACGTCACAGTAAGCCTGAGGCAAGAATTGTTGAACCAAACTCAGCATCCACTGTGGCTCACATGTTGAGCCTATAGTGGGATGCAAACGTGGAAGGTGTTGACCATGTGGCTGCCTTGCAAATGTCAGGTATGCTGACTCACTTCAGAAACACAGTGGAGGACACCACAGCCCTGGTTGAGTGCACCTGGACCCCACTAGGTAATGGCACCTGAGCGAGTTTGTAGGTCATCCATGTGGTTTACACCACCTACTTGGAGATGGTGTGGAATGATACTGCCAAGCCCCTAGTTCCACCGTGTGCGCTAACAATGAGCCTGGTGGAGTTCTGAAAGGTCAATGTCCTGTCTGTGTAGAAGGCCAATGCCAGTAGGGGAAAAAGTCATAATGAAGCTAGCTAAAACAAAATTTTGTCAGAAGGAATGTTGAACGTTCTTCCTTGTTTCTTACATAAAAACATGGCATCTAACAAACTATGACAATATTTGGCTAGTTACTCATTTTAAAAAAGATCAGTCTTATTCCTATGGCAGCCTGACAGAGAGAAAGCAGAAGAGGTTTTGACTGGCATGGTGTGTAAGTGATGAGTGAAGCTCTTTGTACACTGCTGGGTTGTAGAGCAGAACCAATAATGTGATCTATATTGTGACAGAGGAACTCTGTATGCTGTATGCTGAAGGACAATATTCCATCAACTGCCATGACCATCATTGTGAACAACTGTGACAGGGTTTGACAAGAATCTCTCAGTAGGCTATGGTTCACACAAAAAGCCCCATCTATGTCAGTGCAATTGTCCAGATTGCTCCAACTGAGATAAGATTCTTCTCTCCCCTTTGGTCTAGAAACTGCTTCTGGAGCCAATCCAAGATATTGTAGGATTTTTCCCTATGATATTCAGAGGTCTGCTAACAAGCACATTAAATTTCTGTGTTGTTTAAGGTTAGACAGAAACAAACAAGGGATGGGCACCAAATGGAAAAAAAATGCTGTTTCATCATTTCATTAGTTAATGAAATGAAAGAAAACAAAATGGGGAAGCAGTGTTTCGTTAGCAACAAAAACGAAATGATGGTGTTTTCCCCCCGTTTGAAATGAACCAATTCATTTTGCTATAAAAAGGCTCCCCTGGGTCCCAGAGGCACCAAATTTGGTGCCCATCCCTAGTTTGGTGCCTCTAGGACTCAGGGGACCTGTTTGATAAGGTAACAAATCAGTTTGTTACTGTTTCATTTTGTACATTTTTTTAAAAAAAATCATTTCTAATGAAACAAAACAAATCACAGGGGCACAAAACCAAATGAAACACAATTTTTCCATTTCATGCCCATCCCTAAAACAAAGCAAAAGCTTTTAGAAGTGCATTTCAGGTAGTGCTAAAAAAGGGTTCTCTCCCAGGGGACTAAATGAAAGGCCTGATAGTCTCGACTCAGCCAAGATACTGGATGAAGTTTCTAAACATCCATGTCACTCCTCCACAATGTCCAAACAGTTTAATGCCTTCTGTTTACAGGAGACTAATATTAAATTTGTGGTTCAAGGGAAGGAAAAGTTGTGAGACCGCATCTCCCATGGTTTCTCACTTAGGGCTGTGTTGGCTACAGAAGTGGGGCAACACAATCCAATGATGGATTGGACAGCCTCCATCCCTGTTGCCAACAGAGCACATTAGAGCTACATTCTATTAAGGATAGAGAGCAGTCCAGTCTCCTGGAATTCTTAGTTTCAATGGCCTTCCTGTGCTAGGCTGAGCACCAAGACTGTACTTTCTGTGCCACTGTCACCTCACAGTGAGGTGAGCTTCTCTTGTAGAGATGTCTGCAGAATGGAATAAGATATCTGTGGCACTAGGGACCTTTCTCACCTCTGCTTTTTGTGGCCCCTCAGTATTTTGTTTTTTTAAATGCCTCCCAGCAGTCAATCAGATCAAATAAACCTCTCTCCTTAATGAAGCTGGGGCTTGTTTACCAACTTCTGTGCTGACACCCTCGTAGATCTCTTGCTGGATTCAGAAGATGTACTAGTAACAAGAAGATAGGAAGGCCTGGCGAGCTCGGGTCCATGGGGTCACGAAGAGTCGGACACGACTGAACGACTGAACAACAACAACTAGTAACAAACAGATGTTGGGGAAGCACCAGTAGAATCCTTACTTGTTTAATGTTCCCTTCTGACATTACAACAAGCATCGACTCATGTGGGGAAGTCATTGGTAATGTCACTCAGAATAAAGCAGGTCTTAAAAAGCATGAGATTTCAGTGAAGACTCAAGTGGCAGAGGTCCAGGCCTGCATGACGGGCTAAAAAGTAGGGGAGTGTGAATATCATCCAATCCAATGGATGCGAAATGGGATCAACCAGTCCAGACCTGGTTTGGAGGTGGCCTGAGCCCATTTGTTCTCAGTTTGCTAAAAGATATATATGTGGTTCCACCAGCTTTAGGAATGTGATGGACCTTCAGTATGTAGACAAAGCTCTTTCTTTCTTTCTTTCTTTCTTTCTTTCTTTCTTTCTTTCTTTCTTTCTTTCTTTCTTTCTTTCTTTCTTTCTTTCTTTCTTTCTTTCTTTCTTTCTTTCTCTTTCTTTCTTTCTCTTTCTTTCTTTCTTTCTTTCTTTCTTTCTTTCTTTCTTTTTTCTTTCTTTCTTTTCTTTCTTTTTCTTTCTTTCTTTCTTTGCTTGTTTCTGCCCCCAGAATTGCTTCTAGGGGGAAATGTGTGTTATGGCTATAGAGGAAACACCCTAGTTTCTCTAGTTAGTAGCCTGAAACACCCTAGTTTCTCTAGTTAGTAATCCCCACTCATTACTGACCCCAGACCTGATGGCTGCATGTTTGGTAGCCACCCAGTCTGGACCAGTCTCCCACAGCAAGAGAAAAAATAGTTCTGTAAATAAAGGCCAGCCCTCAAATTAAACGGAAACAGAAAATAGAATATAGCAGAGATGGGGAGAGGACAAAATTAGTCTGTGTACAGTACTTGCTAGCTGCCTAGCTCAGTACGTCCAGTATCTTGGTTAAAGAGTTGGGGAGTTCATCACTGTGAATCTAGATGATCCCACCTCTGTGGTCTTGGACAAGCTGCACAGTCTTAGGATGCCTCCAGAAGAAGGGATGTTAAACTGTATCTGTGCACTCTCTACCTAGAAAACTCTGGAAATGGTCTCTCTAATAGAGATGGGCACGAATAGAAAAAATGGAGTTTCGTTTGTCGTTTGTCGTTTAGAGGTCCGTTTCGGTTCGTTTCCGTTGTTCATGAAATTTTTCAAAAAATTCATTTTTGTTTCATTACCATTTTATTTATTTATTTATTTATTTATTTATTTATTTATTTATTTATTTATTTATTTATTAGACTTGTGTCCTGCCCATCTTCCCAAAGGGAACTCTGGGCGGCTTACAGTAATAAAAGCAAATAATAGAAAACAAAACAATGAAGGAGAAGGCAATGAGGCAAGATGGCGGCGAAACCCAGGGCAAAAAGAAAAAAAAGAAAAGAAAAGACTAACAGAGGGGGTCACCAAAAGCCTCTCTAAAGAGGTGGGTCTTCAAAGCCTTCTTAAAGGTGGGCAGGGACTCCAACAGGCGCAGCTCACTGGGGAGATGATTCCAGAGTGCGGGGACCACCGCAGAGAAGGCGCGGTCTCGCTTACGCGATTTCCACGCCTCTCTGGGTGTGGCCAACCTCAGTGAGCACGCCTGCGCCAGCCTAGTGGGTCTGGACCCAGTTGTCCTTTGGGAGATACACTCCGCCAAGTACTCAGGTCCCAAGCCATGGAGGGCTTTGAAAATCAAAACCAGGACCTTGAACCTGATCTGGAAGACAACGGGAAGCCAATGCAGGTGAGCCAGGACTGGGGTGATGTGCTCGTATCTACGGGCACCCACCACCAGACTGGCCGCCGCATTTTGCACCCGCTGCAACCTCCGGACCAAGGTCAAGGGCAACCCCACATAGAGGGCATTGCAGTAGTCGACCCTCGAGATCACCAGGGCCTGCACAACTGTCCTCAGGGAGGACTTATCAAGATACCATTTGTTACCGTTTCATTACCATTTATTCCATTTTAATGATTTTTTTAAGCATTTAAAGCCGCTCACTTCATTGCAGTAATGGAAACGAAATGCACGACCAAAATCCCCGCGTTTCTGTTCGTTTCGTTTCATTTTAGGGACAAATTTTGTATGTCATTTCTTTGCGTAATGAAACGAAAAACGAACAACGAAAATGAAAAATTGTTTGTTCCTTGCCCATCTCTACTCTCTAAATCAGAATTGACTTGATGGCACCAAAGGAAGGCACTATTTCTACTTGAGCCTAACCCACCCAAGTGTCTATTCCATGCTCACACAAACACTTACTCCTGAATGCGATGTCGATAATGCAACTGCCTAAAAGAAAAATAAGACCATTATAAAAAGTGGCTGATCATTTAAGCACCTTCCTCTTGATGTGTAACTGTGGCTTGGCCAGGTGGCTGTGGCCAGTGTGGTGGCTCAGCGGCAGGTATTTCTAGGAAAAGGTTTTGTCTTTTGGTGGGACTACAGTTGCCCTCTGCTTTGGTGCTTCCTTTTTTTGCTGTAGCACCCAGTGACAAGAATTTGTGTTCAAATATCAGTATGTTGAACTCCCAATTCAATGATTGGTAGAAATACCTTAAGTGACCTAAGTAAAAATGAGGTCTTTTTGAAATACCACATGACTTCATACTAACCTATTCCCACTCTGTTCAGTTCTGTCATGTTCTCCACATCTGGAGCACTGAACAGCATGGATTATGCAGTGATGTATCTGGAACTGGCTGTCCATTTGTCTACCCAACTTTGGAGTGTACTTGGTACTGAAGGCCAAGAAATGTGTTCCCCTTACTTTTTAAATGGATGAGCTAATAGTCTGGTAAAGTGTGTTAGTTTGTTGCCAGCAAAGGTGTGAACTTCACATTGTGAAGGATTCCTTGTTCCATTTTAAAAAATTACCTCAGACATTAGTACTTGAACAAATGTGCAGGAGGTAGACACTGAAATATTGGACTGAAAAAATGAACTCAACTTGGTTCCTTTAAGTCTTTGGGTAGTTCAAAGTGCTGAATATGCCTTCTTTACTAAGAGAAAATCAGAGTGTCAGTTTTCTGTGCAGATGATTTGAGATGGAAATATTTGGCCTTCTCGATTTAATTAAACAACACCCTGAGATTCTTGTCTCAGTCTGGTTTTCAAACAAAGTAACCATGAATATAATGAGCATGATGCATTACTGAAGCAGTAATTAAAACAGCAAAGTAAAAGAAAACAAGCACACACTAATCTTCCCTCTTAAAATATACCATCTTCCCAACTAAAATACTTGGGTGCAGGAAAGTGCTTATGTGGCCCTATAAAAGGTAATAAATCAGATATTATACTGGTAACTGCCCAAGAGCAGTTTTCCTTTACTAACATATCTCAGCTGTGAGAGTCCTGTACTTTACTACTGACTTCATATTGGATGTTGGAGGTAGCAACTCTAGATGAAGTTTATTGGGACACTACTTCCATTTTAAGATGACAGGTTCCTCTCCTAGCTCGCTTTTAAGCTGCTGCCAGTCAGAGTAGAGAATACTGGGCTGAATCGAAATAATTTGGCCTGGTATAAGGCTGCTGCCTTCTGTTTGCAAATAAACTCCACTTCCATTTTAATGAATGTAGGTGGAACTGTAACCTTTCTCTGCTCTCCATCTTGTAACTATGGCTTGGAACTTGGAAATGACATGCAACCAGCAGTGATGCTACCTGTATCTTGTTACATTGGGGATGTAACCAAGTTCTTTTTGTTTGTTTGTTTGTTTAAATATTAATGGCTAATGTCTTATATTTTTGGAGGATTAAAGGATAACGTCTATTCCTTACACTATATGTATTTTTGGATGTACAGAGGTACCTTGTATAAAGGAATTAATTCGTTCCAAATGAAATTCTGTTAAGCAAATTTTCCTTTATACAAATTTCCCATAAGAATGCATTGAAAACGGAGTAATCCCTATACGCGACAATTTTTATGTTGTACAGATTTGCCCATTGGCAATTCTGTTAAGCAAATTTCCCCTATCTCCGGAATGTCTTATGTTGTACAGATTTTATGTTATACAAACTGTTTGTTATACGAGGGTCCACTGTATTTTATTTTATTTATTTATTTTAGAGTATTTCTACTTGTATACTTCTTGTATGTGCATGCATTGTTGTATATTTTATGGAGATTCCCCCTCTCATTAGACACTTTGGCCATTTTTGTGCTTCTTAAAAACATGCAAAAATGGAAACAAAACCAAGCAAACAAGTTATTCATATTGCTTCAATATGTTGCTTCACAAGAATGATTACACTGAATGTGCTTTAGCTTTCTAAAGTAACAACTAAGATGTTTTAGCAAGCAAGTACCTTCTCTGGAAGATGAGTCGAACATGTACCATCATTAAATAGAAAAACATGCCCCTCAACCTCTGCTAAGCATTTCCAAAATCTATAGTTTCCCGACTGTTCTTGAATCTCTATTCTACAGGCACAGAGACCAAAAAATGTCTGTTCATTCTCATTGCCTTAGTTATCTGAGTGCCTTCTCAAGACAACTGCTCATGTTTTCTTACAGAAGGCTGGACTTTGGATCATAAATTTGGTCTCCTTTTAAACAAAACAAATAGACAAGCAGAAAAAATAGATAAAACAATGAAGGTTTGCATGGGGAGTGTGTTGCAGAGAATCAAGAATTATCACAAAGCCTCCCTGCATAATTGCCTCATTCTTAGCCTGTAAAGTGTAATAGTATTGGAAACATGCAGGTCTTGCCAGTAACAACCCCTCCAGGAGTACTGAAAGGGGAAATTGTGTTGGCTGAATTGTAGGTCCTCTTGACAGTTATAAAACACTAATTGAATTGGCCCAAACAACACAAAGTCTGGAACCCATTATTAACACCGTTATTCAGTCGGTCAAGGAGAATGCAAACACAGTATGCTAAATACAAGCCAGTTGGTTTCCGCAATATTGACCAGAAATGATGAGACTCTATAGAAGGCCTACATAAAACAAGCTGGAAATAACTGAGAGGAATCAGTTTAGAAGGGTGATGGAGATGACAGTAGGTTAGAATTGGTTGCCCTCAAATGAAAGAGGACGTTTACACCACCTCCCACCCACAAGAAAGAAAAGGAAACAGGGCTAGGAAGTATTGATGTTTATTGTCATAAGACAAATAGATTTACTTCTAGATTTTGCCCAAAGGTAAAGTCCCAGTTGCTCCACCTTAGCTACATTCCAGTCCGCTTCCTTCTTCTTTGTCAATGTCATCTTCTTCATCTTCTTCTCAATCTTCTTTATCATCCTTATCATCTTCTTTTGCATCTACTTCTTTGCCTCTTGGTAGTTCCTACTTGTTTGCCTCTTGGTAGTTCTCAGTGTGTTCCCTCTGTTAGCAAAACCAAAAATCTTATGGCACATTTAGGCTTAAAATGCTAATTTCAGAATGAACCTTCATGGATTAGAATCCAGTGCTTTGGTTTTCATATCCCAAGGAACCAGGTCTGAGTCCCTATATAAAAACAAGCTTTTCACCCATTAAAAACTGGAGGAGGGGTGGGTTCAAATTCTTGTGTAGAGCCTGATACCTTGGGAAAAAAGAGTCTTGAGCTGAGTAGCTGGTGTCATTTAAGTCCAACTTGGCAGAGAGAACCCATGACTTCCCATTCCTGTCATATCCTGTCATATTTCAATGATTCTGCCCAGTTTATCACCATTAAATTGTCTAAATTTCAATGATTCTGCCCAATTTTGTCACCATTAATTAAGAAAATTATGTGCCACCAGAGACATTATGTGCCACTAAATGTGGAGTTAATGACCTCCAAAATGTCACATCATTAATAGCTGTTCCCAGGCCAGACTGGCAAGCCAACAAAATCTCATATTAGGTTGTTCTTTCTTCTTATTGCCTCCGTTCTTAGAAATATTGTCTTCCTCCTTAGATTCTGCTCAGGACTTGCAGCTTATAGCTGTAGATTCCTTTGTTGAGTCAAAGTGTCTTTTGTTACCACTTCCTCTTTATCTATGGTGCCTCCAAACCATTTTTAACAGCAATGTTGTCTTTTCTGGTCACCCAGTTTGCTACTCTCATTATGTGTGCATGGATGAATAGCTTATGTTGACTCATTTTGTGATAGTGTGAGTGTTCAGGTTTAACTTGAGTAAGCATCCATTTTCTGTCTTTCTGGTTATGGTATCTGTAAAGCAATTATTTCCAGAGATTTTATTACTGTCCTTGTCTTTCTTGACTGTCTTTCTTTCACATAGCATGGACGATTCTGACCTTGGTTTCTACTGATAGTTTCTCCATCTCTCCGTGCCATGTACTTCCAAGGAAGCTGTCTTGGTTCTAAACTAGTGTCTGATATCAGTAATGGGCTGGATGAGGGCAAACAAACTGGCCATCACAAGGCAGATGAGGGAATAGGGATGCTGGACAGGTTTACACTTTCCCTGAAAATTCAGATCTGCAGCTTGGGTATATTCCTGGATTCATCCTTGAACCTGGATGTCCAGGCTTAGGCAGTGACCAAGAGTAGTTTTGGAAAGTTAAACCTGGTGTGACAGCTATACCCATTCTTTGAAATGTCTGACTTTGATACATACTTTAGTTACATCCTGCTTTGATCACTGTACTACACTGTACATGGGGCTGCCTTTGAAAACATCAGCTGGTTCTAAATACAGCAGCTAGACTGCTGACTAGGGCCACTTACAAGGAACATATAACACCATTGCTACATCAACTGCACTGGAAACCAGTCCATTTCTGGGCCTAATTAAAATGCTGACCATTACTTATAAAGTCTATATAACATTGGTCTGTGCTACCTGAAGGACTGTATCTCCCCATATTTCCCTTCTCAGATCTTAAGACCTTCCCAAGAGGCTCTCCTCTTAGCTCCATGGCCAGCACAAGCACAGTTGATGGGGCACCTTTGGTTGTAAACCACCCAGAGTGGCCTCTGTCCAGATGACCTGGATAGAACTGAAACAAATTAAGCAAGCAAGCAAACATGAGAGAGGGCGTTCTCTGTGGCAGCTTCCAGATTGTGAAATGCTCTCCCGTAGCTGAAGATCCACATTTTGAGACAAGCATTTACTAATTGCATCTTGCATGCTGTTTTTTTAGCCAAGTAAGTGAGTTTTGAAAGTTTTATATTTTTTTTATCATTTAATGTATTTTAGCCATCAATCATTGCTGTAGTTTAATTGCTTTTTAGTTATATAATTTATTTTAATGCGTCATGTTTTAATGCTGTGAGCTGCCTTGAGTCCCCTCACCAGGAGAAAGGTGGCCCATAAATGACAATAAATAACGTAAAATACCCAAAGGAATGGGTTTGGAAATTGGAAGATAGGAAGGAAGCAGTCAAGATGACCCTCTTGTGCTCACTACCATTCATGTTTGTCTCCCCCCCATCTCCCCCCCCCCAATTGTTAGCCATTGCTTTGTGGTTCAGTAGGAAGTGGTTAATTGATGGGGGGGAAGGAGTCAGCTTCCAGGATTTTTCCTTGCTTGGTGTCTCTTCCTAATTGGTAGTGACTACAAGAGGGTATATTATCAACCATGCTGACTGCTACTACTGGTGTTGCCAACATCCAGGCTGCCCTTTCCCATGTAAAGCTTGGTATCCTTTTTCCCTGTGGGCAAGACAGGCACAATATTGTGCAAGGATATCAGGGCATTTCCTGGCTTTTTACATCGTGTACAGAAGCACAATATCCCACATTTATAAACTATAATGGTTTTATATGAATGAATGAATGAATGAATGAAAAGTGTTGCTCTTTGACCCATCCTTGAAGGTCAGTATTCTATCAGTTCATCTCCTGCTGCTCAGGGTTAATGGCAAAGCAATTCAGATCATGGTTGTAATAGGGAAAATGTATTTGAATTGGGTTTAGCATGTTAAATTGATTTAAAACTATGACAACACAATGCACATGGACATGTGGATTGATTTGATAGGGACTCCTGTTATATTGATCAAAAGATTTTGTTTACTCTTCCATAGAGGGTTTGCCTGTTTCTACTTGAATTTCAAACTGATTTATTATGAATTGTTTGCACATGTGTATATGCCTGTGCCAGTGTAAATTCCCACTCTCCGTCTTTCACTCCTTCATAAACATAGTCAGTAATGTCCTTGGTCAGATTCATCCACAGCTGTGTGTTTCTGTCATTCTCCAGGTCCTGTTTGTTTGTTTGTGTCTGTCTGTTTCAGTGAGTGTGTGTCAGGCTTCATAGAAACCTCTTTTTTTCTTATCTGTCATTCTGATTTAGCACTATCCCAGATTTCAAGAAATAGCTACAAAATTTAGTAAAAGTAGTACCCAGCAGCAGCAGCAGCAGCAGCAGCAAGAGCTAGTGGTTGTGAGAAGCAGCCAGGTGAGGTTGGCTGGGTGGGCATAGGACAAAGCATCAAATGAAGTTAATCTAAAAGCATACTAGACTTATATAAATATAACTTAACGCTGTATTAAAAGTTTCCCAAAGAGGACACACACAGTGATCCAAACCTATATGACTACGGTGTGACTTCAAACTGAATTTCAAATTGCCATGATCCAACACCCAGTTCATTTCATTAGTATAACTGCACCCTCATGTGTTCCTCTGCTGATAAGTTCATCAGGCCTAAGAGTCTGATGTTTTAGGACTTGTGCTATTTAGATGTTGTTTTCTTCTCGAATTGGAGGGAAATGTTTTTCCTAAAGGCACATGCACTGACACAGAAACCACATGACTACCATGTGACTTCAAATCAAATTCAGCACCCCTGATTCATTCCCCCAGTTCATTTCCTCTGCTGATAAGCTTATCTACTCTAAGAGTCTGATGTTTTGGGGCCCGTGATATTTAGATGCTGTATTCTGCTCAAGGGTGAGCAGAGAGTAGATCATGTTTTGCAGAGAGGCTTGATCATGAGATCCTAGAATTGCACTTTGCTGGCATACAGTGTTCCACTAAAGGTGAGTTTCTCTTCATTCTTACAGTCGCCTGCCGGGAAACTAGAAGAGAAAGAATATCCATCGGCTTGCAAAAGTGCAAACAAAGGAGGTAAAAGGGAACAAAAAAAAAGTTGGAAAGCAAGTGAGTGTTATCACATGATTTATTGCGGGAGAAACTGATGATTTTCTAGGCTAAAGAGAAACTAGCTGACAGAGGACTGGTGGCTGTTTATGTGTTTAAAGACTGCTGTCAAAGCACACGCACACGCACACGCACACGCACACGCACACACACACACACACACACACACACACACACACACACACACACACACACACACACACACACACACACACACACACACACACACAGAGATAGCCTCTAAAATGTGAAAAAAAACAGAAGGCTGTGGTTTCCCTCAACTGGGTGAGGTCACTTCTTCCAAAGTCCTATCATTGTATCGCAAAATAACAGGATATTGGGATGCTGAGTTGCAATTCTCCCACCAATGCCTATTGCTAGGATCTAATTAAAGGCATCATATGTACTCTTACAATTTCTTTGTGGAGGTCATGAGTCTTGCCAATTTCTGAATTCCACACACTTGGCACTTGTGCTAGCAATTGGAGGGTTGTCATATAACCTCTTAAAATTCCATGCGGAGCCACTTTCAACATAATGGGATGAGGATATTCAGTTTTCTGAAAAGTTCCTTACTGTAGACAATAGAGATGGGCACGACTTTCGAGTTGTCGTGTGTCGGAGGCGGCCTGTGACGGCTTGTTTCCGTTTTTCGCGAAACTTTGCAAAAATTTGTCATTTCGTTTTTTGTTTTTTCGTCTGTTGTTAAACTGGTTTGGGGGGGTAGCAGGCTCCTGGAGGCACCTCTTTTTTGGGGGGTGGGTGCCTCCTGTCCTCACCCGCTAGGGAAAGCAGGCTCCTGGAGACCCCTCATACATGGGGGTCTCCTCTCCTCACCTGCTGCAAAAGGGCATGCATAGCCATATGGATATGCATACCAAGTTGCACGCAGAGACACAGCAGACTGGCAGAAGCACCCCTCTTTTTGGGGTGCCTTCCCTGCATCAGTCAGGCCTCGGGGGCATGGTTTGCATGCCACACATGCTGCCGGCCGAGCCAAGCCTGCAGGAGTCACCCAGAGCCACAAGTGGCGGACTGGCAGACTCTCTGCACCCGCTGTGTCTCACTAAGAAGGGAATTGTACTTGCTGTAGTGCAATGCAAGTACAGATCTGGCTTAGGCAACAGGGTTAGCGCAAGGGCTAGGGTTAGGATAGTTACGGTTGAGGTTAGGGTGAGTATTGGGGTGCACCTCTGGGGGCCTCTCTGACCCACTTAGGACAGTGTACTGGCGTATGGGTTAGGCTTAGGGTTCAGGTTCGGGCTACGGTTAGTGGGCTTTTTATGCCCGGTTGGCACATCCCAGAAGTCTCTGTGGTCAACCTGGCCAAGTGGCCATGCGATTGGTGGAATGGCTCCAAAAATTAGCATGGTCACTCCCATGGCCAGCCCATCATTGCGCAGGTGTAAAATAAATAAATAAAATAAAATAAAATAAAATCAATGGAGAGAGGAAAGAGGAGACATTTTGTTGCAAGAAAAGCCCACTGCTACTGTAAAAATTCTGGCAGTTTTAAAATAGTAATTTTCGCATGTTTCTGTGTGGTGCTTGTGTGTTTTTGGACCACAATTTCAAAAAAAAAAATTGTGGTCGCCGCCCCATTTTGGATCCCCCGCCCGCACCGCATGGCATGGCGACTCGAGTCCGGCTGCCCAGGACAGGAGAGGGGGAGAGGCCGGGACCCCCCCCCCCCCCCAGAAACCACCCATCTGGTAGGTGCACTCTGCACTGCAGGCATATTTTTGCCTGCTTTTTGGCCCGGGAATGGGGGGGGGAGTTTAAAACTTTTTTTCTGTGCCGCTTCCGCTTGAATTGCGGCGGCCGGCGGCGAGTCCGGTGCTTGTTGCGAGCGACTACGATGAGGATTTCCCCCACCACCAAAGCAGCCCAGGACAGGAGAGGGGGGGGTCAACCACCCCTCTGGTAGGTGCCCTGAGCCCTCACTCAGGCAGGCATATTTCCGCCTGCTTTTTGGCTGGGAATCGGTTTTTTTTTTAACTTTTAAAAACTTTTTTTCTGTGCCGCTTGGCATCGTGGGATCGCCGCGATGCCAGAAACGACCACGACAAATCAGACCCAATTATTCTTTAGTCAGTTCGAGTTCGAGTTCTGGCGGAGTAATTCCCGTTACCGTTTCCGTTCCGTAACGGAAACGAGGAACGGAAACGGAAACGGGAATTCTGCCAAGTCGTGCCCATCTCTAGTAGACAACCAATGAAGAGGTATTTCCCACCAGAATGTTTACAAGTAATGGTGTCTACTAGAGATGGGCACGACTCAAAAAAAATGGTGTTTTTTTTGTCGTTTAGGGGTCCGTTTCGGTTCATTTTCGTTTTCGTGATGTTTTTTGCAAAAAAAAAATTGTTTTCATTTTGTTAGGTAATGAAACGAAAACGAAAACGAAAAATTGCTGTTTCATTAGCATTCTTTTTAGTTCAATGCATCTGCTAAAACAAAAACGAAAAACACGGCAAATTTGGTTGTTTTGTTTTCATTTTTGTTTTTTTTTTTTAAAATTGTTTCATTTTCGTTGCGTAATGAAAGGAAATGAAAATGAAAACGAAAAATCGCTCGTTTCGTGCCCATCTCTAGTGTCTACCACATAGTAAGTGCTTTATGCTCTGATTTTATGCTCTGATTTTACACTGTACACTGCCCCGAGTGTACACTGCTTCCGATACGGAAGAGGGGGTGGTATATAAATAAATAAATAAATAAATAAATAAATAAATAAATAAATAAATAAATTTAATGCAGGGGTGTCCAAACTTTTTCCAGGGAGGGCCAGATTGGGTGAGGTGAAAATGTGTGTGAGTGACCATTCAGCTGCATTTGGCCCCCTGGATGAACTTTGAACAGCCTCTAGGACAGGCAAGGAGGTGGGGAAGATGCTGCAGTAACAGAGCCGGGGGCAGATAGGCTGGGCAGGTGGCTGGGAAGACGGATGGAGGCAAACCGTAAACCTATAAGCTGATTTCTCCATCCAGTATGAGGAGAGGCCAGCTGGTGGGGATGCATGACAGGCTAAGCTGGTGGGGAGAAGAGGCTGTGGGCCACTCGAAATTTGAAAACAGGCCACATTTGGCCCCCGGGCCTGACTTTAGACATGCTTGCTTTAATGTGACTGACTTCCAGAACTGCATCATTAACCTTTCCCTCTAATTGGTTTTTGATGGAAGAGAAGGTGAGCTAAACAATTTGTAAGGAGAGCAGCCTAGAAATGTGTGGGGACTAGGGATGGGCACCATACAAAAATGACACACTGTTTCATCATTTTGTTAGCTAACAAAATGAAATGAAACAGGGAAGCAGCATTTCGTTAGAAACAAAATGAAACACCATTTTTTCTCTAGAATGAAATGATTCATTCTAGAGGAAGTGGCAGGGGAGCTTCCTTAAGCTCTTCCTCGAAAGCCCCTGAAATTTGGAAAGATTTGGGGGTCAGGGAGCTGAGTTATGAAGCTCCAAAGGGGGTATCCCTTGAAAAAAACCTAATTGGAATCAGAAGCTGATTGGGCCAGCAATGGTGCTACTGCTGATTCCCATATGATTCCAATTAGAAGGTTTTTTCCCCTAGGGGCCACCCCCTTTGGAGCTTCATAACTCAGCCCCCTTATCCCCAATTTTTTCCAAATTTCAGGGGGTTCCCTAAAATTGTTCTCTGAAGGTACCCTTGTTACTTTGGTGCCCCAAAGTAAGTAATTTTTGAGTGCATATTTTTTTAAAAAATATACACTCAAAATTATTTTTAAAAATATGCACTCAAAATGTACTTACCATGGGGCCCCAATGTAGCAGGGGGACCTTCCCAAAGCAATTTGAGGGAACAGTCTGAAATCTGGAAAGATTTGAGGGTAAGGGGACTTAGTTATCGGGACTAGAGTGCTGGTGCTGTGGGGGGGGGGATTCATTTTGTTTTGTTTTTTAAGTAATGAAATTTTTTTTGGTGGCTAATTAGATGGTTCAGCCATTTTGGAGAGAGAGTGTCATAAAAGGGTTTTCGATTTACATCTCACAAAGATGCAGTCTTGTTGCTTGCATTTGCTGAAGAAGATGATGGCCTCTTGAACTTATTCAATTATTGTTGTGAGGCCAATCGACCTCCCTTGTATTTAGTTGAATTCAGTGCTTTTTATAGTTGTAGATTTTGAAGTGGTAGCTGTGTCAGTCTGCAAGTATTTTTTAAAAAGAAAGAAAGCAGGAATGACAAAATACAGTAAAATCATCAAAGTAGTCCAGCACATTGCAAAATATCTTTCAAAGTTAAGGCAAGAAACTACAGTAAGGTCTAAGGGCACCAGAAATTTCAAAATGTGCCACAAGTCAACATTACACAAGAAAGTGAGCTGAGAACATAAGAACAGCCTTGCTGGAACAGGCCACAGCTCATCCAGTCCAGCATTTTGTCTCACACAGTGGCTCACCATTTGCTTCAGGGTATTCCCAAGCAGATGTCTTCAGCTGCTTAAGATTCCCTGCAAATAGCATTGAGGGATATCCTGCCTATCTGTCCAACCCTGAGGTTGTCCTTAGGCATCCATAATGATAACCGTTGATACCCTTATTCTCCATGAACCTGTCCAATCCTTTCTTAAAGCTGTCAAGGCTAACAGCTGTCACCGCTTCTTCTGGCAGGGAGTTCCATAGGCCAGTGATCCTCTGGGTGAAAAAGTAATTTCTCTTATTTGTTTGAGATCTAGCACCTAAAATTTTCATGGAGTGCCCACTAGTCCTAGTGTTGTGCGATAGGGAAAACAGTTTTTCCTTATATTCTTTGTCCATACCATGTACGATTTTATAAACTTCAATCAGGTCACCTCTTATGTGCGTCGTTGAAGAGTGAAGAGAGAGAGAGAGAGAGAGAGAGAGAGAGAGACTCCCTGATAAGGAACACATGCTTCCATTGACAGCAATTTTCCAGTGTTCTGATTGGCGTTTTCATTATGAATATTCAGTTTTGTATTTATAGATGAAGTCAATAATAAAAGCACATCACAACATCTTTCTTTATGCCCAGAAAATAAAACATACCTTTGTTTTTAAGTGATTGTACACTCCCTTTTTAATGTGATCGTGCACTCTTACAATGCAGCTACTGAAAGTATTGAACTTTACAGACAAGCTACAGTGTTCCACAGACTTTCAGTTTGTCCATGGTTTTGTGACTACAGACAATCAATCTCTCTCATTCCATAATGCAAAGGTTTAGGTCAAGAAACACTTTCCCATCTTGTCTAATAGGAAACAGCCAATCATGCTGTTTTTGAGGCATATCCATAGGCCTTATCCCCAGTGTACTCTTGCAGCAGATGTTGACTGAGAGGAAACAAATGAGGATGGAGGATAATTCATAACTCAAAAACATAATGAGTTTTAAAATTTAGTCTCTCCCGATGACCAAAGAGAGAATAGTTTGAAGTATCGCTTCATTTTGAAACTAGTGCAATTGAATGAAAAATAGTTCCACAAAAAGTCTCTTTCTGTCTCTCTCTCAGTCTTATCTCTGGACTCAACTGTGTCAAATGTTTGGAAACAAACCATGAGCTGTACTGGTGTAGCATGTAGTGTTTGGCATGAAACGTGGCACCTGCTTATTGTCCTGCTGTTTCTTAAGGTTTAATATGTTGTTTTCAAGGATTAAGCAATGGAACCTTTATCTGGATCGTATTCTTCAGTGTCCCGATAAGCATGGGGATGGGGTTCTGCAGAGTCTGTTTCATTTTATCTGTGCTCCTGTGAGCTTTTAATAACAGTATTGCATCCTAGCACATCCCTTGTACATTCTTGGAATTTGAAGATTAACATGTGAGCTGGAAGACAGAGACTGCTTAGGAAATCTTGGCACAACGTCCTCAGTTTATTACTAAGTCCAGAAAGAGCCCAGCTATATTGCTCTCTGCCTTTGTGACAAATTGTGGCTGGTTTCAGAGGGCAAGTCTCTTCCTTGTGCAAGGGACCTCTGATAGGAGTGGTAGGTGGTCCAAACTTCGGCAAAGTAGAAGAGGCCATAGGATGGTCCCTACCTGTTAAATGCCTGCTGAATGTTGAAGAGAAGAGGTATCTGCAACTGCCTATTGAAGCCACAACAGCTGGTCATAGATATCTTTGGAGGAAGTGCATTGCAAACGTGCTGGTTTTGGCCAAGGTGGGTGGAAAAGGCTCCCAACCTCTGGTTGGGAAAGACTAACCTAAATATCAAAATGTTATGTTTTGTTTTGTTATCTTTTGTGACTTGCTTATATAATAGATTTTTGGCGATATGTTTCAAGGAAGCTTGCTGCTGTCAGAATGAAACTATAGCAAGAAGAGGAAAATATTAACGTGCCGATCATTTATGGCATGGGAAACAGTTCAAAGTTCTTTTAATACTTTGAAAAAACAGTGCATTATCTAAGGTGATAAGATGTTCATAGATAGAAAGCTTGTGCAGAAATATCTGGCCTTCCTTGTAAAATCAACATCTTCTGCCAACCCCTAAGAATAATAATTGTAGAATAATGGAATTGGAAGAGACCTATGTGACCTATATCCAGCCACCTGCACAGTGCAAGTATCTAAATTGAAGTATATCGGGCTGATAGTTGTATATGTATACTTTTCTGTTGAATGCCTGCAGATCTGCAGCACCTGCCACTTCCCATGGTAATTGGTTCTAGAGATGGGCACGACTCAAAAAAATGGTGTTTCGTTTGTCGTTTGGACGTTTAGGGGTCTGTTTCGGTTTGTTTTCATTTTCGTGATGTTTTTTGCAAAAAAAAATCATTTTTGTTTCGTTAGGTAACGAAACGAAAATGAAAACGAAAAATTGCTGTTTCGTTAGCATTCTTTTTAGTTCAATGCATCTGCTGCAACGAAAACGAAAAACATGGCAAATTTGGTCATTTCGTTTTCATTTTGTTTTGTTTTAAAAAAATGTTTCATTTTCGTTGCATAACAAAATGAAAAAACAAAAACGAAAATGAAAAATCACGCATTTCGTGCCCATCTCTAATTGGTTCTATTGTTGTGCTGCCCTAACAGTTAGGAAGTTATTCCTGACATTCATCTGAAATCTCGCTTCTAGTAACTTCAGACCAGTATGTGTCTTGCACCCTGGTCTATCATAACTCCTCCTCAGTCTTCTTTTCTCAAGGCCAAATATGCCCATTTTTTTCAGTCTTTCCTTACAGGGCTTGGTTTCCATTCGCCTGATTATCCTTGTTGCCCTTCTCCGAACTTGTGCCAGTTTGTCTCCATTAGAGATGGGCACAGAACGAACATTTTTTCGTTTCCGTTACCGTTTGTCGTTTCTGTTATGTAACAAAACGACAAATGAAAATTGTGATGAAAATGAAACGAAACGAACAGAACCATGAAAATTGAGGTCGTTACGTTTCGTTTCCGTTAATGGCGATGCACAATGAAATGAGCTGTTTTAAATGTTAAAAAACGCCCTGGACATCCGTAAAAATGCAGCGATAATTATTTATATTGTCTGATAATACCTACCAGGGGGGGTTGGGGTCCTTAAAACGTTTGTTTTAATCTTCTCCCATTGCGATGTATTTTTCTTTCCCCTTTAAAATGGATGTCGCCACCAGCCACAAAATGGAGGCAAGCCATGTGATGTGGGATCATGTTCAACCAATAGCATGCCCAGGTTGCAGACTGGGCGGGCAGGTCTGGCAGCCACAGAGGGCATAAAAAGCTCTGGCGGCCCCCGTCCTCCTTGCAGTCTCTGGTGGGAGTTAGGATGGGATTGCTGTCTCTGCGACTCTAGCTTCAGTCCTGCAGCCTCCTTGTGTGCGTGCGTGCTGCATACCTCAGTCTCGGTGAGTACCCTCCCTTGCCATGCAGTGCAGTCACTCTGCGGCTGCCTTGTACCCTGGGCAACGCCCGCCGCTGCCTTTACAGCCTCCCTGCGTACCTAGTCCATACTGTGTCTCTGCCAGCATCCATTTTTTTTAGTGTTTTCCCTCTGGTTTGGGGCGTTGGGGGATGCCTGCGCACGGAAGTGCTTTAAAAATTGTGCAAAAAGCGGGTAGAAATGACAAATGAAAAAACAAAAAACGGTAACGAAAATTTTCAAAAAATTTGCGACAAACGGAAACGAAACGAAACAGACCTCTCAACGACAAAGGAAAAAACGAAACACCATTTTTCTGTTTCGTGCCCATCTCTAGACTCCATCATTCTTAAATTGCTGCATCCAGAACTGGCCACAGCACTCAAGATGGGTGCTGACCATTGCCAAATAGAAATGAACTAGCAATTTACATTATTTGTGTCTCCTTGAATGAATGGCTGGGTAGTAGAATCTCTCTGTTGGATTAAATTTATTTTTGCCTCAATTAAATTAATCTAGATGCTCTCGATGGGGCAATCAAGTTAATTTTGTTGTGTTTCTGTGCAGACATATCATGTGACTTTACCTCCCTTTCCATTCTTTCTGTTCTTGTTGAACAATTTATATTCATTTGCCACATTTCAGTCATGGGAGTCATCCCACCAAGTTTCAATTATTCCCATCAACTGCTAATTGAACTAAGATCTACAGTTCTTGTTTCTGCCACCCATACTCCTGGCATACATGCACAGACACTGGAGATTGTGTAACCTGTCATCTGCTTCTCTTCTCATTTCTTCTTTTGTCTTTATTTCCAAATTTGCATCTCCCTCCTCTTTCCAATTCAGTTGAAAGCCGTCTTTAAACCAAATGTATTTTCCCTAATCCTTGTGAGATATTACCCATCACCTGCCACCAGTCTATCTCCCAGGAAGCATAGCTTATAGTCTGATCCTTCAGGTTGGCACCACTTTTGTGGCCCATTCTTCCCCCAAAACATTTTTTTCATTTTCTTTTCTAGTCTTCTTCTGAGTAGATTGAGTAGCTTCCATTTGGGCTCTGATTATGTGAGCCTGATGTGATTCTTCAGAGCTCCTCTTGGCTGTGTCAATCCCACAAGGATGTGAAGAAAGGGATGTGCACCTATGGATTTTATGAGCCATGGCAATCTTTCCATCACATCCCTAATCCTTCCTTCAGGGAGACAGCATACTTGGCAGGTTCATGGATGATCTTGACATGTTCCCTGGCATGTTTTGGTTTCAGCCCCATGTAGTAAAGATTTGACTCTCACAATTACTCTTCTCTTATTCTTTTTGTAGGGTGTGGGTTCACTGACTCTTGGCTGAGCATTAGTTTTTCTTATGTCCTTCCGTGGGGTATTTTGTAGACCTTTCACTGCTTGCTAACTACCATACTTTGCTTCAAGAATCTGAAAGTGGTTTTGTAGCTGCACTGGTGAAGAGTGTCTTCTCTGTCTTTTGTTTCTTACTGAGACTCTTTTCCATGGTGCAGTGGTTCCTCGAGATACAAAACTAATCCATTCTATGGGAATGTTTGTATTATGAAAATTTCGTATCTCAAAGCATGGTTTCCCATAGGAATGCATGGGAAACAAATTAATCTGTTTTGGTAAGAAAACAGTCAAAAAAGTCAATTTTTTGTTCAAACTTCTTTATAAAGTACACTTTAAAGGCACACAGAGCAAACAAACAGAAAAAAGCAAGGAAATGGCAAAAATCAGCTTTGCTCACTTCACAATCCAATGAAATAAAATGCAGAACACTCAGAAAAAAGCAGGGAAATGGTGAAGATCAGCTCCCTCCACTCCACAATCCATTCAAATGCAATGCAAAACACTCAGAAAAAAGAAGTGATATGATGATCATCTCCCTACATTTTCACCACTTGAAAAATGCACACACACACAAAAAGATCAAATCCAAAAGGTAAAAAAAAACCCACTGCAAATACTTTCCAGGCACAATGCATCTTGGGGAAACTTTTTCATATTTTGAAAAAAAAAAAAAAAAACAGGTTACATTTTCATAAGACGGGGCATCCCATCTCCACGATTTTTTGTAACCCCAGGCATTCGTATCTCGAGGGACCACTGTACTTTCTCCACTGTTTGTTCTCATCTCAGCATTCTCCTCTGCTTTGTCTCCCTGTTCGTTTGCCTCTTGTCGTTCCCTTGGCAGCGGCTGCACTTTAAGGGTTTTGCCTGTGTATTTTCATTTTCTCCTATAGCCTTAAACCTCTGCCATTCATTCTTCCAATTATTTCATTCTTTCCTCCAAGATTTCAACTTGCTGCATATGTAGGCCGTGTTGTTCTCAGGCATGAACACAAAGATTGCATACAGTTTGCAGGTCACCACTAGGGAAGTGTCTTTACCTTCCATAATCCCTCTTACATCTTGTGTAAGACAGGAACCAATTTTTTTTTGTGAGGGGTATCCTACCTGGCCTCACTGCCAAACTGTCCTCTCAAATTCCTTGTTGCTGACTTCCACAACCCTGAGGAAGTTTTACCTTTCTACTGTGCTTTGTTGGTAGTCAGAGAACAGGATGTTCCTCTCGGTACTTACAGCTGCTACTGATTATTCTGCAACCAGCTGCTCTGCTTTTTCCATGCACATGCATAATACATGTCCATTCTAATTAGCTAGTCTAGTCAGTAAATGGCTTTTAAAAAATCTTTCAACATCAGTTGACCACAAACAAAGGTGGTGCTCCCTCACTAAATTGCATATGGCCTGAACATGGCTTTGCAGGAGACGGGAACTCAGTGTGAATACCTTGTTTTAATTTAGGCTGTCCTTTGGCAACTCTGGATTAACTGGTGTGCCCAGAGCTCATACGATCTCACCTGATTTCGGAAGCTAAGCAGGGTCGGCCCTGGCTAATAATACTTGGATGGGCATCTACCAGGGAATACCAGGTGCTGTAGGCGCCTAGAGTTCGAACTGGCAAACCACTCCAGTATTCCTGCCAAGAAAACTCCATGAACATCGGATCACAAAGAATCAGTCACAACTGTAATGACACAACATATACACACTTATTTGAAATGTGTCCCACGCTTCTGAAAGTTTCCAGTGTTCATTGGTGGCTGAGTTAGGGTTTGATTAAGAGGAGTGCACTGAGATGCAGTGCTTTTCTTATCCACTATTTTATTTTATTATTATTTTTTCTGGATAGCCAAAGAAGTTTTGATTTATTTTCCTTCACCTGTAATGCTTTCTGTTGGGGTAGCAATGCAGAACAAAATGGTGACATGTCAATCTGCCCCAGAGGTAGCTCACAAGGAACAATTTCTGAAGGTATACATACACCCCTTTTCTGCAGTGGAGATGGTAGTTGGAAGCTTTGTCTCCAACTGCATTTTCTTCAGTGATGAAGTGACCTTACAAATCACTAAATCCAACATTGTCTTCAGAAGACATTGATCCTCTGTGGAATCACATGGAATTAATCTTTCTGTTAGGATGAAGATGTGCAAAGCTGTTGTTCTGTCTTGTCTGCTTTATGGTGTGAACGAAGACTCAAGATGGTCTAACAGTGTTGTGCAAGAAAGCTTGATCACTTTGATCCTACCTTCTTTGGATCATACTCAACATCAAATGACAAGATAAAATCTCTGACTCCGAAGTTTCGGGGAAATATAGATGACAAGTATTTTTTTCCACACATCAAACAATCGTGACTTCAGTGAGCTAGCCATGTCTGATTATTGCCTCCCAAAGCAGGTATTCTATGAACAGCTTTTTGCAGACGCTCGAATGTTTTGCAGTCAGATTCCCTAGGAGAGGTTTTTAAAATGAGAGGGTTTACATTTTTCTTCTGAATCAGTTTTTTACTTAATATTCTTGATATTCTGTTATTAATTAAGATTCAAATAATTCATTTTTCCAGCTTTAATATTGTGATTTAAGGAGGCAAGCCACCTTGGGTCCTTTCTTAGAAGAAAGGTGGCCAACAAACAAACAAACAAACAAACAAACAAACAAACAAGGCTATCTGTCAAAAAGGGACTGAAATTTTTGAAATAAAAGGAATCAAGGTTACACATTACAAAACCCCAAAGAGTCCAGGGCCTGCTAACCTGAACCACTGTTCCTGTATGTTGCGGCTGACATCACAATGATACAGTTCAATCTTAACCACTCACCTCCTTGACCTCTATGATAAATCTGGTGGAAGTGGTCTTAAAATAAATAAAAATGGACTTCATGTATTTTATATCATAGTACAGTAATTAGAATTCATCAGTGTGAGTCCATTATATTTTCAAGGAACATTTTTTTTTATCCAGCCGTTTTGGCATAAGAACTTTCAGGGCAGCCATAGAATCCACTACAGGAAAGGTGGGCAACTTGTGGTCTCGCAAGGTTATTGGACTACGTATTCCATTTTCCATCATTTATAGGGTTACTGGGAACTACCTGCAGAAATGCTGCACTGCCCTCCACACAGTAAAAGAAAATACTGTATATACACGAATATAAGGCTAGTTTTTCAGCCCTAATTTTGGGCTGAAAAAAGGGGCCCTCGGCTTATATTTGGGTCAATACTTTTAGCCACTGAGGCAAGTCATCTGTGGCTAAAAGTCATTTTAAACATTGCATGCCGCTTCTCATGACCCCCATCTGCATCACAGGGGAGCGGCACACGATGTTTAAAATGACTTTTAGCCACTGACCCAAGCACTTGCATCAGTGGCTAAAAGTTATTTTAAACATCACACACCACTCCCCCAGCTCACAAAGGAAGAGCTGCCAGGCCTTGCTGCATTTCCCACCCTAGACTTATACTCGAGTCAATACATTTCCCCAGTGTTGGGGGATTAAATTAGGGGCCTCGACTTATACTCGAGTATATACGGGTAACCAATTGAAGATATTTTGAAAAGAATAAGAGATAACCATGTAGTGGGTTGATGAAAATCATGGTTGACACAACCTGAAAGAATCTTTGTCTGGTGTTAAGAAGATGTGAGGCAAGTGCTAGATCTGATTGTTTACTGGTAGATGTTATAATTTGGTGCTGTTTTACTTTGTTATGTTGTGGACCACCCAGAGTAGTGCATTTTGCTAATGGGACAGTATACAAATTAAACAAGCAAGCAAGCAAGCAAGCCAACAACAAGGTACTTAACTGCCTGATTACATAAGGTGGAGACTTCCATCAAAAAGTTTTGGAGGAATATCTTCATTTAGGGCTGAGGATATGTGAATGTGCCAGAGGAATGAAAACAGATGTTGAGTAATTAATTGCTACAAAGGGAAATGAGCAGGGCGAACCCTGTCATTAACCCTAGCAGAGAGCTCAACTGAAGTGTCATAGCCCAGTGAACCCTTTCCTTCTCTCCCTCTATCACCTCCAGCTGCCAGGAGTGCTTCTCTTTGAGTTGGTCCATCTGGTCATTTCTAAAAGCTGGCTTTAATGCAATGTTGCTTTTAGAGTAAGCCGGATGGTATGGATTTGAGTGGCAAGGACCCTTCTTCTTCTTCTTCTTCTTCTTCTTCTTCTTCTTCTTCTTCTTCTTCTTCTTCTTCTTCTTCTTCTTCTTCTTCTTCTTCTTCTTCTTCTTCTTCTCCTCCTCCTCCTCCTCCTCCTCCTCCTCCTCCTCCTCCTCCTCCTCCTCCTCCTTCTTCAAGTGCAGCAGCTGCACCCAGTGGCAGGGGGTAGTGGTGGCAGCAAACAACAAGGTCCCTCCCCCCCCCCTTGTAATCCACAGGGGCACTATTTGGTTTCTGTTTCAGGTGCTGAAAGAGATTTCACCACTCCTGACAAGGAGCAGTCAATGGTTTGGTGCTCTTTATTCTGATCTTGCTCACAGATGTAAAATGATCTTCCCTTCATGGATATAAGTGTCAACCTGTCCGTGTCTCCGACATCCTGCTTCATATGAAGCTATCTTCTGTCTCATTGTTTGTGTTCCTTGTTTGATAGGGAAGCATCCTGGAGCTCTTCCAACAACTTCCTGTCAGCTATTCCACTGTAATTAGCACAATATCCTCTAATGGAATGCCTGCAGAGGGTGTCAGCTTCCTCTAACAAAACAGGAATAAGAAACGGGTGGGCGGCTTGCCTCAGCATCTGAAGCAAACAAAGTGCACTGGTAGCAAATGTCTCTCCTGGGTCATTCTGCCTGTTACGCACTCTCTGAAACTGCCCATCTCTGATCGATGGCCTCTAATCCCTGGTTGATATCACAGAATACAGTCTATAAAGGTTGGAGATTGGTAACCCACCAAGCTAAGGGCAGACTCAAGTATGTTGCCAAGATCTTGTGAACTTTTCACTACTCTGAGGCCATTGTGCAAGCACTTGATGGGTCAAAATGCAAGGCTGGTTGCTGGTCTTCAATTATGGTGTGTCAAGCCCTGTGGGCAGCTCTAAGATGATTTATAACACTGCGGTTTTGAAACTTCTCATTTGCCAGGTCAGCAGCTTCTCACTCCTGTGAGACTTCATGGACAAAACTAGAGAGACAATATTGTGCAAATATGGCAAAATATGTAAAATGTGTGGGATAACAGTGAAAACAAATACATGTGCAACACATATACAGGTGGCATTGATATGACATGAACCTGGTGTGATGTGTACGCTAGCACAGAAAGAGCACACTGGAATAGCTGTCCCTCCACTGTGCCTAGTTGCTTGCTCTAGCTTGTTAGCTTTGTGGCCAGCTTTGAGATTCCAGACAAATCAGTCAGTTTGGGGTTTTTATATGTATACACTGGATTTAGGCCTGCCAAACTGTCTAAGTAAACCAGACCGCACATCTATAGTCACATCCTCACTTGTCATTTTTGGTGATCCTCTTCACAGTTCTAAACATGCATTCAAAATTTCATGTATTAACAAAACATGCTCACAAATAGGCAGGAAATACATGCCCAAACATAGTATATTAGTGATATATTATGGACAATGGGCACAAAAATGTGTCTGGATTCCTTGCTCTCTGAAGAGGGCAAGGGGCTCAGGGAACTAGGAGTTCTCTCGGTGCTCTGGCTGTGTAGGGAAGTGAGCATCTTCCCTGAGCATCTTCAGATGCTAGGGAACTACTAGGTCACTGAGATCTTTGCCCTCTGAAGATGCCAGCCACAAAGACAGGCAACACCTCAGAAGGAAAACTTCCAGAACACAGCCAAAGAGCTGGCTGTGAAAGCCTTCGACGTCAAATTAATAAATTTAATTTTTTTAACAGTATAAACTTTTTAGAACATAATGCAGAAATGTCAATGGAATACTGGAGTTAATGTCTGCCATAAACAACAAAGTGGCAATGGTGATGCCGCAGTTGAACAAATATCTGTATATATATATGTACTATATACTAGAAATGGGGATGAATTTTAAATAGTAATTCATCATGATCCATGAGTTGTCAAGGTTGATGAATTGATGAACGGATTCATTCCCACTTTAAAATTTTGTAAAATGGCCCCCAATGCACCTAGAAGCATGAAATTTGGAGGGAAGCATCCCCTGATTCCCCTTTACAATTGCTGCATGTTTCTTTAAGGTTGAGGTTACAAGGTTAGAGGGATTACAGAGGAGAGTCAGGGGTTGTTTCCCTCCAAATCTGGTGTCTCTAGATGCCTTGGGGGCCCTTTTATAGCCTGCCAATGAATCAAAAATTGTTAAAATGTCATCAATATATCATCTGGGGGCTGCCTATATGATTATTATGAATCAATGGATTTTGATAAATTAACCAAAATGTGACTCATTTTTCAGTTCATCCCCATCTGTAATGTATAAATCTTTCTTTCTTTCTTTCTTTCTTTCTTTCTTTCTTTCTTTCTTTCTTTCTTTCTTTCTTTCTTTCTTTCTTTCTTTCTTTCCATGGTGAACATTTGTTTCCATGGCAGAAATCTAAAATATGCAGAGGTCTGAAGAGCACTAGCTTTTCAGAGACATCCAAAAACCATTAAAATCCTGGAATAGTTTGCCCAATCACTTGCTTTCTCAATAGGCAGTAACTGATGCTCAATGACCGTGAATGGTTTCTTCTTGAATATACTGTCTGTACTGACACCAGCTGTTATGAGTATTCTATCTGACCATTTTCGCTTTTCATGGCTTCTCATTCTGGTGCTCCCTGGAATCAGATGCTCCATCCTCCCAATGTTCAGAGAAAGCTCTTGCCTGTTTCAGTGTTCCAGCCTGTTTCTGCCTTCACATACAGTAGCATTAGATCTTTTCAAAGTGTCAGGGATGGCATCTTGCCACCCAGCTCTGAATCACAAGGCCTCAAAGAGATTAGGTATATAAGTGATGTGGAATGCAATTTGGTGGTGGTTTGTCAATCCCTTTTTGCTCTGCCTTTTCTTCTCCTGCCAAGGACGGTGATAATAGTTTCAAACACATTTCCTGTGTAGAAGCTTGATTCTCCGTTGAAAATTAGGTGCACTTCACGTGGGAAACAATGTGACTGGCAGAAGCAACAATTCGGACTTTTCATGAAGAAGTCACACAGCAGAAAGGCAACTGTTTATGTGGACTGGGCGGGAGATGGAGAGGTAGCACAGAACTATAATTAGAGGATCGAGCTGGATATGTTGCTTGAAGGAAAAACAAGCAGCTTGGAGCCGAGGGATCTTATTGCTCTGCCTTTTCAAAACTCCTTACTTTCACAGCTAGTGATGGCATTGGGATGCTGGCGTGCCACCTCAAAAGCATGGCTGTAACCCTACTGCTTCCTAAAAAGGGAGCATCTCTCTGTTTGGGGCCGAGGCGTAATTATAGGGAGTGGCCATTTGCATCACCACAACCAGCCTGCTAGACCTTAAGGTCTGGAAGAGCTAGTTGACTGTGTTTTCATCTCGTTTCCTCTATATGATTTCAAGAACACCTAGACTGGAAAAGGGAGAATATTTGGTCCCAAACCGGTCTCTTTCACAGTTGCGTTGTGAAATGAATGATCAAAATATGTTAGCCAGAAAGAAAAAGAAGGAATTAATGTCCTTCTAAAAAGGCTGTTTCCACACTGATGTGTCTTCCTCCTCTTCCTCCTCCTCACAAGTTCTTATCACTCACCAGATCTTTATCATCACTGTGAGGACTCCTTCCTTTGACAGCTACTAAGCAGGTGAGTGGCTAGCAAATAGATTGCCTCACCCAGCTCATCTGGTTAGCGCAGATGTCTCTTCTCCATCCCTTGCCTGCTTTTTCACAGCTCAAATGGACTACACGCTGGGATGTGTGCCACCTCAGCCTCCTTGGAAGCACTCCACCGTTTTTCCTGTGTGGAGTCCAGCAAAAGGAAGAGGATTAAGAGCAGCATTTTCTGGTGGGTCATTAAGGGACCAAGGCAAGCTTGTCTTTCTTTCTGTGTGGGTGGGTGTATAACAGATTTTTAAAAGGGCTCAGAGAAGAAGCTTGAGAAATATAGGTTGTGTCATTCTGAGAAAGGCCAAGTGAGCAGAACAAAAGATTGGTGGGTTGGGTAGAAAACGTTATATATGTATATTTTCTCTCTCTGTGTGTGTTTATAAATAAATATACTGTATATATCTACTCATCCAGTATAAATGGAAGAATCTTGCCCTGTTGATATGAATATTCTTGGTCTTGGCCTGTGGGTAGGGAAATCTGTGGAAGACACTGGACAGAGAGAGCCGGACTGAGGGAGGAATAAGGGAATTTTTGCAATTGTGAAAATCATGATGCTTATTTGGAAACTGATCATTATATCCCTTTTTTTAAAACAACCTTCAACCCCCTCCCCAACTCAGGGGAGAGGTTGTGAAGTTCTACAACAACTGTTTTAGGAGTCAATTTGTTTAGGATGTGGATGATATCATAAATACTCACTCAAGACTCATGACACATTACTTGTCCTGATGTTTACCTGAGGGTGTTGTTTTGCTTATTCATGAAGCTGCTATCCTTATTTTTATGTGTGACTTCCTCTGGGACACTGATAATGGACTCATCTGAGTTCTGTTCCCAGTTATAAGTTCATTCTCTCCCACCTCCACATTAGTTAGTGAATGTGCTGCATATTGAGAATGCACGCACTAAGCAGCTGTCTTGAGTACATGGGGAAATCAGCACATAGAGCAGGAGGAGGGTCTGTGTAGAAATCAGCAAAATTGGGAAAGCCTGAGTCTGTGTGGAAATCAATTTGTTAAGGTGGAAGGCTACACAGAAATGCCTGTACAGTGGACCCTCGTATAACAAACAGTTTGTATAACATAAAATCTGTAGAACATAAAAAAATTCCAGAGATAGGGGAAATTTACTTAACAGAATCGTCTGTGGGGAAAATCTGTACAACATAGAAATTGTCGTGATTAGGGATTACTCTGTTTTCAATGTATTCATATGGGAAATTTGTATAAAAGAAAAATTGCTTAACATAATTTCATTTGGAACAAATTAATTCCTTTGTACAAGGTACCACTGTATATGAGCATAGACTGGAGAACTACAAAAAAGGTGTTTGAGTTTGTTTCTGTGTTAATTAGGAAAGTGAAAATTGACTTGATTTGTATCAAATATGAAGCATACTAATTTCTTCCTGATCCCCCACTAGAAACAGAGTGAGAATAGTTATTCTACCTCTCTCAATCATTCTAGTAGGAGCCTCCTTATTTAATTCTGACTTTTCCTTCTATGTTTTTGTTTAAAGGCTAATGGTTAGAGATACAATGACTATCCATAAATTGTCTAAAGTAGATCTACTTCAGTATTTGCTGTGCTTCCAGGAGCAGAGGAATATCTTCCTATTTCATCAGGTTTTCCCTTAGTTACTGGCTGTCTGAGAGGGGTTTTAAATTGGAAGGTTGGGCCGTGTTGCTTTGAGTGTGTTTTTGTTGTTGACTTTGTTCGTCATTTTTGTATGGTGTTTTTTTTTAAAAAAAAAAAGTATATTGATTGTTTTAAGCTTTTGAACAATTTCTTGTACTGATGTCTTGGGTCCTTTTAAAGGAGAAAGGTAAAATAAAAACATTAGAAAGAAAGAGGCATTTTTACTAATTAAAATTAATAGTCAACTGTGAACCTTGGATTTTCGAAGTTACAACAGTTCTAGACCTGGGAGTGAGCTCTGATATCAGGTATCAATTCCCTGAACAATGCAGGATGTAGCTACAGCATTGATTCACAACCTGGGGCATGTGTACCCCCAGGGGAACAAACCAGAACATTTTTAGTGGTATGAGGGGGGAAATGTTGGAAAGTGTCACATATGTCAACAACATAAGACAAGATACAAGTAAGAAGCTGTAAAATTAATCGAATATAGTGATGAATGGTGGTGCAGGTTTGCTTAATTATTTAACCTTGAGAACAGCCTCATTCCCCTCACTTTGTCATTTTAGCGAATGGTGAGGGATTATTCCCTAAGGAATATATTGCAAACACACTGCTGTAGCTCACATGCTCAATTATGCACTCCTCACAGGTTCACAGCTGACTAGATGCCCTAAGCATATCCGATCTTGCCTGATTTTGGAAGCTAAGCAGGGTCGGCCCTGGTTAGTACTTGGATGGGAGAGCACCAGGGAATACCAGGTGCTGTAGGCGCCTGGAGTAGGGACTGGCAAGTCACTCCAGTATTCCTGCCAAGAAAACTCCATGGACATGGAGTCACAAAGAGTCGTCCACGACTGTAACGACATAACACACACACACACAGGTTCACCTTTCACATTTCTCCTGTTTGTGAACATTTGAGTGCTGTTGCGTGGGTAGCTGTGTATCTATAAGCAGGCACCTCAGTCAGTCCTGTGAGTCCAACCACCATAGTACAGTAACCCCCCTCACACCCATTTCGCGGTTCATCTACTGCGGTCCCGCTATATCGCGGACCACAGTACATGCTGGGGCTCCAGCTGATTAGTGCTGGGGTGAGGGAAGAAAACCTTTATTTCCCCACCCCAGTGCCAATCAGTTGGAGCACACCCCCTTTTAAATGCCTTTCAGTCATGGATAGAGATGGGCACGACTTGAAAAAAAATTTTTTCGAGTTGTCGTTAGTCGGGCCAGTCCCATTTCGGGTCGTTTCCGGTTTTCGTGAAAATTCGCAAAAATTAGTCGGTTTGTTTTTTCATTTTTTCGTTGTCGTTAGTACTGGTTTTTTGGGGGGGGGAGCGGGCTCCTGGAGGCACCTCTGTGGGGTGGGTGCCTCCTCTGGCCCGCTATAAAGGGAAACTGGGCTCCTGGAGGCTCCCGTGGGTGCCTCCTGCCACTAGGAAGGGGAAGCAGGCTCCAAGAGACACCCCTCTACATGGGGGTCTCCCTTCCTCATCTGCTGCTGCTGCAAAATGCTATGCAATAGCCATATGGATATTGCATAACATAATGTGCAGACGTGAGACCAGTGTGAGAGTGATAGGGTCATACCCGCCCTTCACAAGGCTCCCGCACCACCATGTCTCACACAGAAGGGAATTGTACTTGCTGCGTGTAGTGCAATGCAAGCAAGTAGATCTGGCTTTAAGGTGGCTTAGTGCAAGAGCTAGGGTTCGGCTAGTGACGGGTAAGGTTACGGTGGGCTAGTGGGTTGCACCTCTGGGTGCCTCTCTGACCCACTAAGAAGACAGTCTGTGACGTATGGGTACGGAGTCAAGGGTTAGGGTTAGGGCTAGGGCAGGTTTTAGGGGGCTTTTTGGCACATCCCAGAAGTCTCCATGGCCAAGTGGCCATGCGACTGGTGGGATGGCTCCAAAAATTTGCATGGTTGTCCACTCCCACATGGCTGGACACTTGGCCAGCCCATCATTGCGCAGGTGTAAATAAAATAAACTAAAATCAATGGAGGACAGAGGAGGAGAGGAGAGACATTTTGTTGCAAGAAAAAACCCACTGCTACTGTGAAAAATCTGGAAGTTTATAAATTTTCGCGTGTTTCTGTTGTGCTTGTGTGTTTTTGGACCACGATTTCAAAAACAATATTGCGTTCGCTGCCCCATTTTGGATCCCCCGCCCGCACCGCATGGCATGGCGATGGCGACTCGCGAGTCCGGCTGCCCAGGACGGGGGGGAGGCGGGACCCCCCCTCCAGAAACCACCCCTCCGGTAGGTGCCCTGCGCCCTTAGTCAAGCAGGCATTTTTCCGCCTGCTTTTTTGGCCCGGGAATGGGTGGGGGGAGAGTTTAAAAGTTTTTTCCTGTGCCGTCCGTGCCGCTTGCTTGCGCTTTAATTGCGGCGGCCGGCGGCGAGACTGGGCTTTTTGCTGGCTGCGAGCCTGCGGCGAGTCCCACCAGAGCAGCCCAGGACAGGGGATGAGGGGGGAGGCCGGGGACCTCCAGAAACAACCCCTCTGGTAGGTGCCCTGAGGCACGGCAGGCATTTTCCCGCCTGCTTTTTGGCCGGGAACCGGGTTTTTTTAACTTTTAAAAACTTTTTTTCTGTGCCCCGTGTGGCATCGCGCGATCTCGCGATGCAAGGAACGAGCACGACAACTCAGACCAAAATTGTTCGTTCGTCTGTTCGAGCTCGAAGTCTGGGGGATTAATTCCCGTTACCGTTTCCGTAGAGTAACGGAACCGAGTAACGGAAACGGAAACGGGAATACCGCTAAGTCGTGCCCATCTCTAGTCATGGAGGCAAGTTTGGGGGCTCCAGAGAAGCAGTGTGCACCTTTTAAATTCCCTTCCAGTCCCGGGCCATCTCCATTGAAATGCATTGGCTCAATGCATTTCAATGGAGAATTTTTCCCTTTGGAATGCATTGAGCCAATGCATTCCAATGGGGAAAATTTTCTCAGTTGAAATGCATTGAGCCAATGCATTCCAATGGAGATTGCAGGGGAGCACTGGCCCCAAGCAAGTGCCAAGCAGCTGATTGGTACTGGCTGGGGGAGGAATGGCGCCTGCAGCAAGCAGGGTGGATCAGATCATCCACCGCCCTTGCACAGGCTGCTTGGAAGACTTTTTAAAAAGTCTTCCAGCACTTTTAAAAAAGTGACTATGGTGCCCTTTTCTAGTCTTAATCTACAGTTTATCTACTATGCCAAACAGGCGAGATTTCAGAAAATGTCAGAAAATTTAGGGGCTGATTTCCCACTCCTAAAGACCCACCATGGGCTACAACAAACACTAAACCCATAACTACAGATATACCTACAAACAAACAAAAAGGCTGAAAAATATGAACAAAGTGCTTCTCAGATTCTACCCCTCTTTTTTATTGTAGTTTAGGTGCTGGTTTTGCGCACACTCTATTGTATAGCAAAAATTGTAGTTCCTTTTAGGCCATGGGGGAGAAAACAGCATCTTTCTGCCTTTCTTTTCCAGCTTTGGAAAACATGTATGAGTCTGGAAATAGTCTTATGAACCACATGCAGCTGGCATGCAGCCTTAAATGAAAGGGTATTCCTGAACTAGCGTTAAATTAAAGAGTATCCCTGGGATGCTTGACTCTGGGTAGGATGTCTCTTGAAGCGTTTTAAGGTCTGTAGAGGCAAAGACATTCCACAAACTGTTTCAGAACCAAACTGTTGAGGAGAGAGATGGGGAAACATCTGGCCCTCTCTATGATGTTAAGCTGCAGATCCCACCAGCTTTCACCACTGGCTAGACAGCTAGAGCTGTTTAGATTTACAGTTTAACATTTGGAGGATTTACATGTTTGCTGTTAGGCTTTTGTGCATCAGAACTAGTACTTTGAACCCCAAACAGTGGAACTGTTTCAGAACATATGTAGCATATCTTCTAGTACTTTGAACCCCAAACAGTGGAACTGTTTCAGAGCATATGTAACATCTTCTTTTCATCTTGTACCATTCCAGAAGTTGATGCACTGAAGCTTCTGAACTCACCTCTTATTATGCTTTCTTCATTCTCTAAGAGGAAGTCAAGAGTGAAGTCGTGACTGGGTAATACTAAAAACTACTTAGGTTCACAAGAATCATCTGTGTGCTCAGCTTTTTCTGGTGACCAAATCAGGCTGCTCCAAAAGCTGATCAGCATGATTCAAGGGTATAGAGTAGAGATGGGCACGACTTGAAAATTTTTTTTTTCGAGTTGTCGTTAGTCGGGCCGGTCCCGTTTCGGCTCGTTTCCGGTTTTCGCGAAAATTCGCAAAAATTAGTCGGTTCGTTTTTTTTTTTTTTTCGTTGTCGTTAGTACTGGTTTTTTGGGGGGGGGAGCGGGCTCCTGGAGGCACCTCTGTGGGGTGGGTGCCTCCTCTGGCCCGCTATAAAGGGAAAGTGGGCTCCTGGAGGCACCCGTGGGTGCCTCCTATTGAAGCAGGCTCCAAGAGACCCCTCTACATGGGGGTCTCCCCTCCTCCTGCTGCAAAATGCTATGCAATAGCCATATGGATATTGCATAACAGAATGTGCAGACAGTGAGACCAGTGAGAGTGATAGCGTCATGCCCGCCCTTCACAAGGCTCTGGCACCACCATGTCTCACACAGAAGGGAATTGTACTTGCTGCGTGTAGTGCAATGCAAGCAAGTAGATCTGGCTTTAAGGTGGCTTAGTGCAATGGCTAGGGTTAGGCTAGTGACGGGTAAGGTTACGGTGGGCTAGTGGGTTGCACCTCTGGGTGCCTCTCTGACCCACTAAGAAGACAGTCTGTGACGTATGGGTACGGAGTCAAGGGTTAGGGTTAGGGCTAGGGCAGGTTTTAGGGGGCTTTTTGGCACATCCCAGAAGTCTCCATGGCCAAGTGGCCATGCGACTGGTGGGATGGCTCCAAAAATTTGCATGGTTGTCCACTCCCACATGGCTGGCCACTCGGCCAGCCCATCATTGCGGAGGTGTAAAATAAAATAAAATAAAATAAAATCAATGGAGGACAGAGGAGGAGAGGAGAGACATTTTGTTGCAAGAAAAAACCCACTGCTACTGTGAAAAATCTGGCAGTTTATAAATTTTCGCGTGTTTCTGTTGTGCTTGTGTGTTTTTGGACCACGATTTCAAAAACAATATTGCGTTTGCCGCCCCATTTTGGATCCCCCGCCTGCACCGCATGGCATGGCGAAATGGCGACTCGAGTCCGGCTGCCCAGGACGGGGGGGAGGCAGGACCCCCCTCCAGAAACCACCCCTCCGGTAGGTGCCCTGCGCCCTTAGTCAAGCAGGCATTTTTCCGCCTGCTTTTTTGGCCCGGGAATGGGTGGGGGAGAGTTTAAAAGTTTTTTCCTGTGCCGTCCGTGCCGCTTGCTTGCACTTTAATTGCGGGCGGCCGGCGGCAAGACTGGGCTTTTTGCTGGCTGCGAGCCTGCGGCGAGTCCCACGAGAGCAGCCCAGGACGGCGGATGAGGGGGGAGGCCGGGGACCTCCAGAAACAACCCCTCTGGTAGGTGCCCTGAGGCACGGCAGGCATTTTTCCGCCTGCTTTTTGGCCGGGAACCGGGTTTTTTAACTTTTAAAAACTTTTTTTCTGTGCCGCGTGGCATCGCGCGATGCAAGGAACGAGCACGACAAATCAGACCAAAATTGTTCGTTCGTCGGTTCGAGCTCGAAGTCTGGCGGAGTAATTCCCGTTACCGTTTCCGTAGAGTAACGGAACCGAGTAACGGAAACGGAAACGGGAATACCACTAAGTCGTGCCCATCTCTAGTATAGAGCTTTATTCAACAAATCCTTGAAGCGTTAATGTCTTGGGAATGATCCACAAAATCACAGCAGCCCATTTGCAAAACTTATCGCTTCCATAGAAGAGACTCCCCAAGAGCAACCTTGTCTTCTTGTTACATGTTAGAGGGGGGAAGGTAAATTGTGGCCCTCCAAATGCAGACTAGCTAACATAGCCGATGGTGAGATATGAGGGCAACAGTACTTGGGAATTTGCAGTTTGACCACACCAATGTAATGGTACCAGAATTACTTAGAAAATGTTAATTATTAAGGACAAGTATGTTTGCTGCTGAGTTCTCACTGGTGAAATCTAAGGCATTTCAGAGAATCACCAAAGCCATAAGATCAGATAACATTTATTTGGAATGGTGGTAAATATGTTGGAATTTCTAAGTGAGTTGGCAAAAGCATGGAATAAGGTTAAGGTAAAGGTTCCCCCCTGCTCATGCATGCTAGTTGTGTCTGACTCTAGGAGTGGTGCTCATCTCCGTATTCAAGCCGAAGAGCCAGTGTTGTGCAAGTCCACGGCCATGTGGCTGGCATGGCTGCAAGGAAACACTGTTTACCTTCCCACTTTTTAGGGTGATATCTATTTATCTACTTGCATTTACATCCTTTCGAACTGCTAGGTTGGCAGGAGCTAGGGTTAACAGCGGGAGCTCACTCTGCTGCGTGGCACCCAGGATTCAAACTGCCGAGCTGCCGACTTTGCAGTCAACAGTTTTGGAACCTTAGTCCGCTGAGCCACTTAGTCCACTGAGGTGGAGATTATTTTTTATTGTAATAGGAAACCTACACTGGCTGGATAGCTCAGTGGATGGTTGGATAGGTGCAGAGCCAGAGGATGGGAGTTTGATTATCCAGTGTCTCCTGCAACGTACAGCTAGCCTACATGGTCTTGGCCAAGCTGCACAGTCCCAGGGCAACCCCAGAGGGAAGGGGATAGTAGCAAACCCCATTCTGGGTACTCTCCACCTGGAACATCTTTTAAGAACAAAGGATGCCTTGGCTAGGCTGAGGATGGGTCCTAGAAAAAAGGGTGAAAGTTGCCTGCGTATGCATTGTGTTCAGTTCTTTAATCTAAAAGGCATTGCCAAGGCACTCATTCTGTAAACCAATTATATGTCTGTGCCTTTGCTTTCTTTTTACCATCCTAGGCACTGACCTGACCAGCTCCATAGAAACCAATACTGTACTCTCCCCCTCTTTTACTCATGTTTGCTGCACATGTTGCCGTGGGTTAATGGGTATTAAAGATAACATTTGAAAAAGAACTTTGCAGAACAGAATGGCACATAATTGCTACGATTAATTAAGCATCAACCCTGATTCAAACCTGCTCACCTGGTTTACTCAACATATACTAACTTGGTCTGCTAATTCAGAACTGCTGTACGTGAGTTGGATGTAGTCTAATTTTCATTTCTCCTGCCCTCTGGGCTAGTAGTGTTGCTTTGTGAAAAGTTGGGGAAACGGTTGCGTGTCTTGTGTTCCGTCATTCTCCACAGACCGTTAAGCCACTGAGGCATTTTGGTCTCTGCAACGTGCCTCTTTTGTTCCTAATGGGGCTGATGAAAGATCAACAGAGTCCAGGGGTGTGGTGTGGGGAGGGCAAGGGGGTAGGATGCAGTAATTAGGGGGTGCAAAATTGCCTACCGCCCCCCACCCCCCGCCCTCCATCTCTGAGTCCGGCTGCTTCCTCCAGGCAGGGGGGGGGGACTGGGCCCGCCACCTCTGCCAGCCTCTGTATGTGTGTGTGCATGCACACACGTGTGAGCAGATGATTAATCTGCTCCCAGCCCTCCTGTTCCTTGCCAGCCACTAAAAAGCTGCCTTTTCTTCTCCCTTCTGCTGGGTCCCTTGTTTTGCTCTGGTACTGAGATGCCCGCCAGGAGGGACCCATCAGCCTGGCGCAGCCGCCTCTGCTGCTGTTGCTCTTGCCCCGGCCGGGGGAGGCAGAGAGGGGGGTGTGCATATGGGATGTGCGCATGCTTGAAGTGGTGGAGGGTGGGGTGGGGGTGCAGGCCTTTCCAGGGGTCACCTAAATAGTGGGGCTTGGTGGGGGCGCGGGTGGACTGCCACTTCCCCACATCCCTCTAGCATCCACACAAGATGGTGATGGAAGGAAGGTAGTGCTGCTGCCTGGCTCACTTGCACCACTGAAGCACCAAGCTCCGCCTGCCCTGAGCCGGCTGCAATCCCGACGACCAGGTGGCTTTGGGAGGGGGGGCTCAGCCACTCCCCTCCCATTCTGTTTCCTGCCACCCAAAGCTGGGAAAGGCTTCCATAGCACTGGAGGGACTCTTTGGCCTTGCAATCACATAATGGGTGTGTGCGTGTGCAAAAACAGACTTTTGCCCCTGGCTCTGGAGGCCCTAGCTTCACCTCTGACAGAGTCCTGGAGAAACTGGGCAGACTGTGTTGTTTCACTTGGCTGTAGGGTTGCCACAGCAACCCATTTCCTATCTGTAAATAACAACTCCAACTTGGCAAACTTTTTTTCTGCAACTCTTCAAATCCTGTTGACAGAGCTATCAAGAAAAGTTCCTCCCTCCCTCCAGGTTTATTAGCATCTTCACCTGGGGCCCTATACTAGAAGATTTCTTGTCTGTAGTCATCTGAGATATCAGTATAACCCATTGGAAAAATGTATGCTAAAATGAATATCTATTGCCAGATTGGTAATCAGAAAAAAGCATTTCTCATGCCATAATGCCAAAAGAACATATTAATTGCTATATATAGGATGTTTGCCACATTTTCAGCACACCTATCAACACATGTAGGTGGGAGTATTTCTGGCTCACAGTAAGCTCAAATGTCAGCCTGCATAGATAACCATTTAACTTGGGAAAACTAGCTGAATTTTTTGAAGGATACTGTAGAAAGGAGGGCCAGAAGTGCATACTGACCCTGATGCAGACTACACTTTAATTAACACATTGTGCTTCTGATTTTTGTTAGTATTGCCAGATATGAGATTGTCACCAACGTCTCTCCTTATATTAAAAGGACATCTTTGAAAAACTTCCCAGGTGTTTAACACGTAAAGCAAATTGGGGTGCCCAATTGGGGTGTCAGTCAGCATTATCCCTGTTTTCCTACAACTCATAAACTGCAGTCCTCAACATACATGCTAGGAAATGATTCCTAGAGAAAACGAGGGGATTTTCTTCTTCTTCACTTCCATTTCCACTTCCACCTCTTCAGAATTCCATGACTCCTCCCCCCTTGTTGTTAGAACATTCTTCTTTGGCGCCTGTCTCTGAATTAAACGGTAATTGATTTTAAAGATGTGGCTGGTCGCTTCATACTGACTGTCAGCAAAAGTAAAAATTTAAAAGGCACCTGTTTGTTGTTAAGGAATGATGTATGGAATCAGGATGAGCCAAACACCCAGTGGTCTCCCAACATCTTGCAAAACATCAAAAGCAGCAGCAGCAGCAGCAGCAACACAGCAACAAAACACCATTGAGCCTAATGGACGATACCTCGGTTGCTAGAGTTTAAGAAGCTGGTTCTTCACTCATGTTTTCTAGAAAGATCTGCTGACTCTCTTCTCTGCCCAATAATTTTTTTTACTCAAAATATTCACATCCCATTACTGGCAGCTTCTCCTTTCTCCAAAATGTTGATCCATTACTTCCAATTTCTCTCTCTCTCTCAATCTCTGTCTTTTTGGTAAGAGAGCCCTCTGTTCCCATGTTTTAAGATTCTATATGTTACTGCACATGACAGTATTGTAGGGGCGAGTGCTCTTTGCCCTCCTGATGTTATACTATGAGTCTCATCATCCCTTATTTATTTATTTATTTATTTATTTATTTATTTATTTATTTATTTATTAGATTTATATACTGCACCATCTAGCAACAAGGCCACTCTGGGCAGTGTACAAATAATTCAACAAACAAACAAAACATTATACAATGTAAAAATACAACTAATGCACAAAATAAACATAACTGAATCAACAATACCATCATAAAAATCATTCAAAGAACAAAGAAATAATTAAAACAGAAAACGTGGATTGAAGGACACTGAATCAAAAAGGATGAATTAATAGCCAGGGAAAGGCTTTCTATATAGCCATGTCTTGAGATTTTTTTTTTAAAAGATGGACGGAGCCAGACAAATCTTGGTAGGGAGTTGATTCCATAAGGGGGTGGGTGGGGCCTGCCACCGAGAAAGCCCGGTTCCTTGTTATTGATTTCCAGGCTTCCTTTGGGGTGGGCACCCTCAAGTGACCTGCTTGAGAAGATCGAGTATTTCAGGCGATATTCTGTGGTAGAAGCTGTTCTGACAGGTAGCAAGGTCCCAAACCATTTAGGGCTTTGTATGTCAGCATTGGCAGCCAGTGCAGTGCGGCCGATGTGGGGCTGTTATGGTGGTATCTCCTTAAGCCCATTACTAATCTAGCCGCAAAATTCTGCACTAGCTGGAGCCTCTGTATTAACTTCCAAGGCAACCCCATGTAGTCTAATCTCAACACTACGAGAGTGCATGAACCAAAATAGTGATAGCACTGGGGTCCAGGAAGGCACACAACTGAGTGATCCGCCGTAGATGGTAATTTGTGGAACAGACCACTGACACCACCCAGGCTTCCATGGTGATTGATGGGTCTAATATTACGCCCAGACTGCATACCTCATCCTGTGCAGGAACAGTCAAACCAGGGCCGGCGCTAGGTTTTTTTGTGCCGTAGGCAAGGGGTGGGGGGCAGGGGGTGAGTGGTGGCAGGGGCGGGGGCAGCAGCAGGGTGGTGGTGGCGGATGCCGGCGGATGGCGACGGGCATGGGGGCGGATGGCAACAGGCACGGACAGCTGCGGGCGGGCGGCGACGGGCACGGACAGCGGCGGGCGGACAGCGATGGGTGGGGGGATGGATAGCAGTGGCCATGGTGGGCGGGCGGGGGGCAGAAGGCTGGCTAGCTCCCCCTCTCCATTTTGGCACCCTAGGCAACTTCCTAGTTCACCTTAATGGATGTGCTGGCCCTGAGTCAACCCCCCCCCCCGCAAAACTGAGGGCATTTCCCAAGCCACCAACATCCGTCACCCCCACCCAAAGGACTTCCATCTTGCCTGGGTTCAACCTCAGTCTATTCATCCTTATCCATTCCAGCCCAGCATCCAGGAAGCGATCCAGGGATGAAATGCAGATGAAAAAAAAAAAAAAAAAGAGAGAGAGAGAGAGAGAGAGAGAGAGAGCCTCCTGATAACTTCCCCCCAGTGGAATCATATAGATGTTAAAGAGCATGGGAGAGATGACTGACCCCTGTGGCACCCCACAATTGAGGGACCAAGGGGTGGAAGTCATCTCCTCCAGCTGTACTCTCTGAGGACGGTCCTCCAAGAAGGAATGGAACCACTGCAAAGCGGTGCCTATGATCCCAGGGCCTCTCCAGGGGAATACCATGGTTGATGGTATCAAGGACTGCTGAAAGGTTGAGGATGACCAACAAGGATGATTTGCTCCTGTCAGCCTCCCTCAACAGGTCATCATGCAGGGCGACCAGTGCCAATTCCATAACATGGTGCAGCCTGACCCCTGACTAGAATGGATTAAGGGCATCAGCTTCATCCAAAAGTCCCTGAAACTGGTCCGCCACTACCCTCTCAACTACCTTGCTAATAAATGGGACATTGGCAACAGGCCTATAATTGCCAGTTTGGTCTACCACCAGATTTGTTTTATTCTGAATGCATCTAATGAGGATCTCCTTTAGGGCAGAAGCAGCTTTTATAATCCAGGCCAGGCAAGGGTCAAGGAAGGAGGTGGTAGCATGACAGTGATCAAGGTTCTTGTTCACTTCAGATGATGTGACAGGTTGAAAGTCAGAAAGAGAGTAACCGGGCAAGGCCATGCACTGGACGTCTCTGTTCTATCTACCGGTTCTAACTGGAGATCCAGGACTCGGCGGACGGCCTCCAGTTTTGATTTTAAAAATGCTGCAAATTGGTCGCAGGAAATACTAGGGGGAAACCTATCACTGCGACCAACCCCAGATAGATCGCGGACTATATGGAACAATTCAGCTTGATGGTTTTGTGCTTCACTTATTTGGACAGCAAACTAAGATCTTCTTGAAGCCTTAATCCTAGTTGAATAAATAGTCAACACAATCTTGACAGCAGTTAAATTATAATCCGTTGCTTCCCGCCTCCAAATGCTCTCTAGCCTCCTTCTATTCCACTTTAGGGCCCGTAGGTCCTAGTTAAACCATGGCGCTGCACGGACCCTGCGGCAAAGGAGGGGTTCAGGAGCGAGCATGTCAATTGCCCTGGTGGCGGAGGCATACCAGCCCTCCACCAAGGCATCAATAGACGTGCCAACAGTTCATCGGAAATCCCACACATGACATCCTGGAACCGAGAAGGATCCATTAGCCTGCATGGGCAGACCAACTTAATGGGTCCAAGCTCTCTGCGGGAAGAGGGAGTGCCACTGTTAGGCTGCATTTTAGTATGTGGTGGTCCAACCATGACGAGGGGACCGAGACAAGATTGGTCACCATCGGGCCACACTCATGGGCTGTGCCGGCTAGAGCTGATGTGAGTTGCAGCCCAAGTCACGCAAAGCCCACCTTTGCTGCATCAGTTTTTGGAAGAATTCCTATATGTTGGGTGGGAAAGGACATGCGGAAGTATTGGACATCAGCACAACTGTATACCGAGAGACAATAGCCTGCTTCCTGTTTGGCATGGTCTGTTCCACTGAGAGGTTTTGATAAAAGGTGAATGACAAGATGAAGACAGGAGATCCATGTGTTTGCGACGAAACAATGACCTTGCATGAAACATGCTTTGTTTTCTGTTTGGCATGGTGTGCATCACTTGGTGTGAGAACAATGTGTGGGTGGGTGAGTGGGTGGTGGTGGGGGAATGAAGAGAGGGTGGGGTGTGACTCCTGTGAAAACGATAACTGACAGAAGGAACCGCTTTATCTGACTAGCCCTTGCCCTACTTGGATGAGGGGGGGAAATTCCCCTCCCAAAAAGCAGTTGTGGTGGAGGTAGGTAAAAGGTCTGTTTGGTGGTATAAATAGCCAAGCAATGTACATTCAGAGTGTTTTCTGGCACTAAAAGGAGAACTGAAAGATATAAAGCAATCTGCCCACCCAGTGTCTTTACAGACTGCTTTATAAGAAGGATACATGCAACAACATTAGATAATTCCATGAATGATTTTCATGTCACAAGACACAGAGCTAGCTCCTCTGTCCGGAGGTAAGGCTGTTTTAGTTTATATTTAGAAGCTGTCCACTGATATTCAGTGGCTTGGGAACAGAATCTTTTTGGGATCTTCGCAGGAATGGAAATTATGTATTCCTTTTTTCTTGAGAAGGATTGTTGGTTATTTAAACAGTCTTGGTAGACTGTGCTTTTATTTATTCATTTTTTCCAGGCTTGAATAACAGGACAAGAGGGTGGCAAATCTGAATATTTTTCTGAATGTTATCTTCTCTTTTTGTAATTGTCCAGGAGCACTAATATTTTTGCCAGGACTGGTCTGCATTTAATATCCGGTGATACTATAATTAAATATTGGACTGCTTATGTATAATGGTATGTCATATGACTAACAATTAAATCACTTTAGTAGACTTCTGAAAAATATAATGCCAATGAATCTGAAGCACCTCAATTATAATTGCAAACATAACTCAAAAAATTAAATGGAAGAACTAGAAACTTCTCTTTTGGCAAATTACAATTTCCGTTCCTTTCTTTTTTGGCAAAATACTCATGACCACGACAGTGTCATTTTTCAGTGAAGTAGTTACAAGGTGTTTACAGCTTAACTTACTAATGCTCCACATTATAAAGGTAATATTAACCACAATGATATACAGGTTTAATTGACTCCTTTGCTTTTCTGAAGTGTGACTGAGGTTCTAAAATACAGAGGTACCAGCCTTTGTCCACTGCCAGCTGCTATGTGAAGTAGATAAACAGAGTGGGTAGCTGAAGCTTTTAAAAGAGGAGAGCAATTCTTTATTCTAAAAAGTGCACCACCTCCGTCTGCTCACATCCTGCAAGGTTAAACATTCAGTGCAATATTTAAATAGAGGCTGGTGTCCTAGTAGATGTCATTGAAACTCTATTAAGGATGTATTGGGCTTTTAAAGGGGGAATAAGTCTCTCCCCACTTGGGTAAAGGTCAGATAAAGGTCCCCCCCCCCCCGGTGCATGCTAGTCATGTCTGACTCTAGGGGTGCTGCTTATCTCCGTTTTAAAGCCAAAGAGCCAATGTTGTGCAAGTCCGTGGCCATGGGGCCGGCATGGCTGAACGCATATCTGCACATAGAACAATGTTAAACTTCCTGCTTTATACGACAGTACCTATTTATCTATGAACCAGGACAAACCTTGCCAAACATGACGGCTGCCCAAACTCTCAGAGGACCTGTGGGGAAGCTTATGAATAGGAATGTAAGCCTGATAATTGCCTGCAGGACAAAACAGATCCCATAGGAGTCATTGGGAAGTCAGGTTTTCCCTTGAAGTGCATGTTAGGCAGAAACATAATGCAAAATAATGTTGCATGGCTTTATGATGTCCATGCTATACTCAACTCGCTTAATGAAAATGTTCTTTCTGGAAGACATTTTTGGGAGTCACAAGGTACGTGGTGCTTGTTTTATTCCTGAGCGCTATTGAGTTTTTGAATGGCCTCTTCTGTCGCCTTGCAGAGCTGCCTACGCTTTGAAGTACAGTCGCAGAACATTTCGTATTGACCTCCGGCGGCCATTATCAATGACCTTGTTGCTATCTGAAGAGGGACATTGTACTATTGTGCAACTGAGTGGCAATTTCTGTTGTGTAATATGAGGATAAGTCTAGACTGGCTTTGTTTTTGTGCAGTTACAAAAGCAGGGAATAGGGACTTCTATTCTCTCCTTTTTTAACTGCACAGAAGCAGGGGATAGGCAGTCTAAGCTGTAGCTTTGTGTAAGAGCTGAAAAGTGGTGGTGGTGTGACTCTTGTCCTCCACTGCAGTAGAACAGCTACTACTCAGTACTTTTCCTCTTGAGACAGCACTCCAGAAATGTGCAAGCCTATTTAGAGAGGGGGTATATTTCTCTATGCCGCTGCCTAGATGCCCTAAGCACATCCGATCTCACCTGATTTCCGAAGCTAAGCAGGGTCAGCCCTGGTTAGTACTTGGATGGGCGACCACCAGGGAATACCAGGTGCTGTTGGTGCTTAGAGTAGGAACTGGCAAGCCACTCCAGTATTCCTGCCAAGAAAACTCCATGGACATGGGGTCACAAAGAGTAAATCATGACTGTAATGCCACAACACACAGAGATTTTTTCTATAGATTCTACTGTAGTGGCAGCATTTTATTCAAGATATTTACACCTGTATTTACACCTGTATTCTAAATTCTGTAGCGAGTTTTCTTCTTCTTCTTTAAAATAAATATTTTTGCCCCGCCTTTCCCCTTCTAAAAGGACCCAAGGCAGCTTACAGTAATGAGGGATAATACACAGTCCAGTACAATTAATTTAAGACATGTTCAAGTATTTGAGAAAAAGGAATTGAAGGACATCATACAGCATTAATAGACAACATTACATTAAGGCAACACGGTTATAAGTAGTCATAAACACAAAGTCTACGTGAACCCATAGATTCATATAAAATAAACATGGTAGTCCGTCATTCAGGGAAAGCGTGCCTGAAGAGAAAGGTCTTTGCCTGTTTCCGGAAGGACAACAGAGATGAGGCAGTCCTGGCTTCTAGAGCGAGGGAGTTCCAGAGTCTGGGAGCAGCAGTCAAGAAGGCCCTTTCATGGGTTCCCACAAGACGTACCTGTGAGGGTGGCGGGTTGGAGACCAGGTTCTCTCCTGATGACCTTAACACCCGAGTCAGTTCATACTGTGAGATCCGATCTTTGAGGTAGCTAGGACCCAGGTCATATAGTGCTTTGTAGGTCAAGGTCAGCAATGTGCCTGATAGCTGACTGGCAGCCAGTGGAGCTGTTTTAATAGGGGTGTAATGTGATCTCTGTACCCTGTCCCAGTCAGTAGTCTTGTTCTGTCCTTCTGTTTTACTGAACTGGCCCTCAGCAGGGTTGTTTTGAAACACAGTGACAATCCATGTCAGGGCCTCATCTTCCCACTTTTATAAAAAGAGGACGATGACAACCAGGTGGTTCTCTCGGCATCTAACAACATTTCCAACTCTACTTTGGAAACAAATCATCTGCTGATAAAAAGATCAGCTCTTGTCATCATTCTTCCATTTAAGAAAGGTGGAAAACCTGTGGACCTGCAGATTATTATTTAACTGCAACAACCCATGGTCCTTGACCAATGACGATACTAGAGTCAAACAGTCTTGAAAATCAGATTTTCCCAGCTCTACCTTAATATCTCTGTAAATGTGAAGCAATGTTGTTGCAGAAAGTGCAGGCATTCTTTGTCTGAAAAATGAAGGAAGGGTTTTGCTATTTCATAGAAACAGAGTATTCCGGGGGGGGGGGATAAACAATGCACCATAGGAATAGGACTGCTGGGAACTAAAGAAAGGGATGGGCTTGGCTGGGTTGTAGCCCAGCCTTTTGTTTTCTTGTTTTGAAGATTTATTACTCTCTCATGGCAAATGTCTCTCAGTGGGTTGATGCTCAATGCAACCAGAAATAAAATCCACATGCACTGAATCAGGAGCAGCAAATTGGAAACAAGCAATTAATTAAGGCTGGCTGAAGCGGAGACAGCAGGCATTACAACACAATCTGCTAAATGGGTTGCAACAAGATGTTCCCTTGCCACAAGGAAGACGAGAGCACAAAACAGAGCCCAGGCAGGCCTTTCTCTGAAAAGTATTCCATAACTCGAAGCTACTGTTGAAAATACCCTCCCCCCTTCCAAGCAGGTTCCTGTCACCAACATGAGCATGGAAGAGCCCTCTTATCTAAAGGCTTGGGAGAAGAAGCTTCACACTTTTAGATCTGGGATTGAATTGTTGGGTAGTTTGGTGGTTTGGGCATCTGACTGTGGAGCGAGAGGTCAGGGATTTGATTACCCACCATGCTTCTTTCTCAGAGGCTAGAGTTGATGGTAAGTGTTTCCCAGCCTTGGGTCCCCAGATGTTATAAGCCCAACACTCCCAAGAGCCTTAACCGCTGGCCAAATTTCTGAGAGGTGTAGTCCCAAAATATATGGGGATCTTAGGTTGGTCTATAAAGTTCCTTCCAGCTCTAAGGTGACGATGCTGTTGTTCCTGTTGCATTCATATTTCCCTGCACACTTTATCAACTCCCGATTATGAGAATTTAGAAAAACTTACTTATTTTCGACTACAATTTTAAGACAGAGAGGAAAATATTGTTCCCAACTAGTTTAGACCCCTTGAATGAATAGAATTCACTGGTCTTGATTTTCTATTCAGTTGTTCATTCCATGGGTCTATGTTAATTTGAAGTAGCAATTGGATTTAAGGCAAAGGGTTTCTCAGCCTGTGTAGTCAGTCTGTATTAGAGGTGCTTGTGAAATCTCTGGGAGGGAGCATGGGGGTGGAGAAAGAGAGAGGGACAACCCTAAAAGCACACTGATACAGTTGAATACACACAGTTTTGAAATACTCAGAGCCTGGAGCGTTGACATCAGTTTGTGTATCTCCCGCATTCAACTTCCAAAACATCCCAAATGCTTTTCCTCCCAATATAAAGACATTTGTAAAATCTTAACTGAATTTGAACATTCAACATCTGTAGTGCCACCTAGTGACTCGGCCTATATAATCAGCCTCTTTCCTAGAGATAAATCTTAAAAACAGATTTATTTATTTTATTTACAGGCATGCGTGTTTAATGCTTTCCTATCAGCCTGCACATGAATAATGTGCTCATGCAATAAGATAAGCTATTTTTAATCACAACGCTGTGGACCAGAAAGGCAATGTCTTGCATTCTGAGAGTGCTCGTCTATTTTTGTAAAGCTTGGTGGCCACTCTGTTCCTCAGCCCTATAAACATTCTCTTGACCTTGCTTGATCATGAACTCTTCTGACTCACGATAAGCATTTGTGGATTGGAACAGCTATGCTGTCCCCTGGATCTGTGGGTGGAAGGTGCAGAAGAACAGCCTTCTTCATTGCAAACCTATAGGAGACTTTCTAGAAACTGGTCCTTAATTTGGAGTTGGTGGCAAACTTCTTATTGGCTCAACCACAGCTCCGGTTCCCACTGAAATAGCTCAGGAATCTAGTACTTCATGGCAGACATGTGTAAGTGGCATTTCTCTCTGTGTTGCCCAAAATGCTCCGTGTATGTGTTGGGTGGGGAAGGGGTTGGGATGGGAATACATATGGCAAAGCTGGCATGCAAAATCTTGAAATTAATACTGAAGCCTGGGCGTGCAAATATTTGAGCTACTTACATTCCCAGTGTAGAGCCTGATGAAGATTTCTGAATGGTAACCCAAGCTTCCCTGGAAACAAAATTCAGCTAGCAATAGGCTCCTGGGCATGAGCTTGGAAAAAAGCGGGAAGTGATTAATGTGCATCATGGGAGCCTGAGTGTTTATTCTGGGAAGATGAACTAATGGTCAAGGAAGCACTTCTCCTTCTTGTAATCACACACCTACTAGTGTCAGCACAGATCTGACCCACTGAGTTCAAGGACAGTATTAAATGTAATTATTAACAGGCATGCCCTGAAGCCTTCCCCATGATTAGATTGGCACACAGTTAATTTAATTAATTTATTTAGTTGAAATATTTCTATCCCACCTTTCTCCCCGAAAGCAGCTACTATCTTTGACAAGTTAATTTCTAAATAAATAAATACATTTCTAAAACAATTATTTTCCTGTTTCTCAAAAACAACTGTTTTTCCCCAGTCACTTAAAAAACAACAACAACCATGAATCCTGTCCATCTCACACTACAACAGAGCATGAGGCTTATCTGAGAATCTTTCTCTAAGTGAAGAAGCCATACTCCTGTTAACTGTAAAACTTTGGAAAGATGCAGTTATACAACAAAAAACTAAGAAATGACACTCTTCTTGTTATGGCTGTTGAGTAGAGATGGGCACGACTTAGCGGTATTCCCGTTTCCGTTTCCGTTACTCGGTTCCGTTACTCTACGGAAACGATAACGGGAATTACTCCGCCAGACTTCGAGCTCGAACCGACGAACGAACAATTTTGGTCTGATTTGTCGTGCTCGTTCCTTGCATCGCGCGATCGTGTGATGCCACGCGGCACAGAAAAAAAGTTTTTAAAAGTTAAAAAAACCCGGTTCCCGGCCAAAAAGCAGGCGGAAAAATGCCTGCCGTGCCTCAGCGCACCTACCAGAGGGGTTGTTTCTGGAGGTCCCCGGCCTCCCCCCCCCATCCCCCATCCTGGGCTGCTCTGGTGGGACTCGCCGCAGGCTCGCAGCCAGCAAAAAGCCCAGTCTCGCCGCCGGCCGCCGCAATTAAAGCGCAAGCAAGCGGCACGGACGGCACAGGAAAAAACTTTTTAAACTCTCCCCCCACCCATTCCCAGGCCAAAAAAAGCAGGCGGAAAAATGCCTGCTTGACTAAGGGCGCAGGGCACCTACCGGAGGGGTGGTTTCTGGAGGGGGGGTCCTGCCTCCCCCCCCCGTCCTGGGCAGCCGGACTCGCCATGCCATGCGGTGCAGGCGGGGGATCCAAATTGGGGCGGCGAACGCAATATTGTTTTTGAAATTGTGGTCCAAAAACACACAAGCACAACAGAAACACGCGAAAATTTATAAACTGCCAGATTTTTCACAGTAGCAGTGGGTTTTTTCTTGCAACAAAATGTCTCTCCTCTCCTCCTCTGTCCTCCATTTATTTTATTTTATTTTATTTTATTTACACCTGAGCAATGATGGGCTGGCCGAGTGGCCAGCCATGTGGGAGTGGACGACCATGCAAATTTTTGGAGCCATCCCACCAATCGCATGGCCACTTGGCCATGGAGACTTCTGGGATGTGCCAAAAAGCCCCCTAAAACCTGCCCTAGCCCCCTAACCCTAACCCATGACTCCTTACCCATACATCACAGACTGTCTTCTTAGTGGGTCAGAGAGGCACCCAGAGGTGCAACCCACTAGCCCACCGTAACCTTACCCATCACTAGCCTAACCCTAGCCCTTGCACTAACCCATCTTAACCCTAAGCCAGATCTACTTGCATTGCACTACACGCAAGTACGATTCCCTTCTTTGTGAGACATGGCGGTGCGAGAGCCTTAGGCATCACTTCACCCTATGGCTCTGGGTTCACTCACTGGTCTCACTGTCTGCAACTGGTATGCATATCCATATGGCTATGCATGCCATTTTGCAGCAGCAGGTGAGGAGGGGAGACCCCCATGTTGAGGGGTCTCTTGGAGCCTGCTTCCCCTTCCTAGTGGGTGAGGATAGAAGGCACCCACGGGTGCCTCCAGGAGCCTGCTTTCCCTTTATAGCGGGCCAGAGGAGGCACCCACCCCAACCGAGGTGCCTCCAGGAGCCCGCTACCCCCCCCAAAAAAAACCAATACTAACGAAAATGAGAAAACGGAAAAAAACGAACCGACTAATTTTTGTGAATTTTCACGAAAAACGGAAACGACCCGAAACGGAACCGGCCCGACTAAAGACAACTCAAAAATAATTTTTTTCAAGTCGTGCCCATCTCTACTGTTGAGTTCTATCCTGAGTTACTGTTAAAAGCAATCAGTTGCAAATAGGTAGTTATTTGTGACAAGCGTATCTGAACATTCATGTGGCCAGTATCAGAGATCCAGCATGGTAAGGCTCCTGTGTGTGTGGTCCGTATGGTGCAGGGTGGTGTGTGTGTTAAGTTCAAATAATAAATTTCTGATATGGTGTCACTAGAAGAAGGAACTCTTTAAATTCCGAAAGATACCTGACTATCAAAGATATGAGCGCTTGAAGTCCCCTTTCCAATGATGGGCTTTTCCATCTCCCATTGTTCACATATTAGGGTGCTTTGTTTTGCGGTTGGTAGTCAGGAAGGAAACGCAGGCTGTTGAAAATATTACCTCTAGAACACCAGCAATCACAGCTTCAAATGACTTGTTCCCTGCAATGTATAGTTTGATCTTTGGTCTTTACTTAAAAGACTTGAAGAGACTTGAAGAAAGACTTGAAGAAAGATCTGGTGGACCCTCAGTGCAAACAGGCAATACTAACTGAAAGCTTCACAGATAGAACACCATTCCTTCCTTTAGGAGTATATGAAGAATATGCTGAATGAGTGCCTCATGTGAAGTGGTATATCTCCATGTATGAACACAACTTTCCACTAAGGCTGTTGCTCAGATCAATTTTCTGTCTGATGTTTCTTGGCCAAAACCTGAACAAAACTCTCTTTGTCGAGAGAGAATGAGAGAGAGAGAGAGAGAGAGAGAGAGAGAGAGAGAGAGAGAGAGAGAGAGAGAGAGAGAGTAATGGGGCAGTCTTAAATAGTTTTCGATTGGCCCTTGATTTCTGGAATGACGTGACTGACTATGCATAAGTATTTGCTTTGTAATTAGGGAATGGGGTGGGGGGTTTGGGGGGATACTAATTTTTTTGCATGCAGACTTCAGTTACTACCAGTCATTCAGCAGGGGAGTATGAACTTAATCTAATCTCCCCCCCCCCCCCAAACAAAAAGGCCGTGAATGCTAAACAATCTTCTATGCTATTGCTCATGCTGCCCTTTGTACTTCGATCTCTTTTTCTGTTAAGGTCTCTGCTATATTAGAAGCTCTGGCCGGTGAAAGGGTTGCCAGGACGCAGGAGCTGTCTGTCAGAGGTCCCTGAGGCAGAAGGTGCTGAAAAGCTTTCTAAAGAAGAATGGCTGGATGCAACCAGAACTATGGCCTGTTGACTGTGGCAATCATAGGAGCCATTTTGGCCATCCTTGGAGGTGCCCTGATACCGCTTGGAAACTACTTTGTGGAGAAGACTGTGAAAAAGGTAGAGAATCCTAAAGCTCGTCTTTCCATATTTCAAGACCTTTCTCTTGGGTAGAACTGGCAGAAGGTATGTTCTTTATCTACAAGTCCCAGAACCCCCCAATTGATCATACTCTTGGGTGGGAATTCTGGGAATCATAGTCCAAGAAAGATCAGTGGTGCAAACTCTGGTCCTGAGTCCCTGCTTAGTTTGAACAGGATGCAGCTCTAAAATAGGCCTAGCCTTTGCATAATGCTTAGTTAATGTAAGGCTGTGGATGCCCAATTAAGTACAATCATTTCTTTAAAGGAAAAAAAATGGATTTGATTCAACTTAATTTAAATTTTAAGATGCAGATTGTTGTGCCTAATAAATAGGGTAGAGATGTTGTAGACCAGTGTTGGCGAACCTATGGCATGGGTGCCAAAGGTGGCACTCGGAGCCCTTTCTGTGGGCACCCGGCATTGCCCCTTCACAGCCACCTATACTGAGGTTAAATTGCTGTATTGGCACTTTGTGAAAAATTAGTGGGTTTTGAATTGCAGTTTGGGCACTCGGCCTCTCAAAGGTTTGCCATCACTGTTGTAGAGGAATAATCCTGGGTGACATTTCCTGTTCAAAATTTCACATGATTTCTTTCAATACTGAAAAATAGGAAGCGAAAAAATAAGTATCTAATACTGTCTTGGCTTTTGTGGAGGTAAAGTATAAAGTTCACTACTTTAGGATCCTATTCCTTGGACAGTTTGTTAACTCATCTTAATTGTACTTTGATCTTAGAGCCGATTTAACAATTCATTCTTCAAAAACCCTCCAAAAGGTGTGCTAGGATGCTTCTTTACCCATGATTCAAAAAGCCAGATTATTGCTGCTCAGTATCATGCTTGTGTTGTCAGTAAGAAAAAGGTTGCCTAGCCTTTACATATAGCAAAGGGCAGTCTGAATGTTGATAACGCCAGCGGCAGCAGTTAAGATGGTCTACAGCTGTAGTTCCCAACCTTGGATCCCCAGGTGTTCTTGCAGGATGACTCACAAAACCCTGGACAATGAAACTGGTGGTGAAAGCTTCAAATACAGTAGTGGCAAACCTTTGGCATTCCAGAAGTTTTGGACCACATCTCCCAGAATTCTGAACTTAGATTGCCAATGATTGTGGGAGCTGTGGTCCAAAACATCTGGAGTGCCGAAGGCTTGCCAACACTGTTATAAGAGTTTCAATCTGAGGACATGTGAGGATGCATGACTGGAAAGCATTGATCTCCAGGATATCCCTCTTGTGTTCACAAAATGTCACCCAGTACAGAAAAATCCTAGAAGCAGACCCCCTTTTTGCATAGACAAACAGCTTCTCATGCAAACACAAAGCAATTGCCATGGCTGTTTTCCCGGCAAGTCCAAATGGTAGGGAGCACAAGAGAGACCTTTCCTGGCATTTTGAATCTTGGATGCAAAGGCACAAGATATCATATTCATGAACGTGAGCTTTTTTTTCATGAACATGAGTGCATACTGTGCACCATTTTAAACCTCTTCAAAGCCTTGGCCAAGATTCAATACTGAGTAATGTTATCAGCAGCTAGTCTGTAGGGTGCAATACACTGCAAGAGGCTCGAGGGCTAATGCAAATAGGATGTCTTGGTTCATATACAGATCAAACAGTCAAGCTTTGTTTTTGTGTGGGCGGGGCAAATTCTGAAAACGATGTGGCACTTAAAGTGCTCCTCAACAGGCAATTTGTATGGAGAAGTAATTCCTAGAATATGGAACATTGCGAAAAACAGTATTAATTGATATCACTAATCTTGGTGTGGCCGACATAAAAAGCTTATCAATAGATGCAGGTCTAATGGTTAATGGGAAAATTCCTAGTCACCCTGAGGAGACTTGCGCATGCAGAATATGTATGCGTACTCCACAGGACATGGCCATGGCATAGAAGGGTTCTGCCAATATATATTGCTGGTAGGTGGATCTTATTTTGGACTACCTTTCGTGCTGTTCATGAGAGTAAGCCTGGGACTGCTGAGGTTTGTTTCCCTCTACAGTTTCTAGAGTTTTCCATGAATCTTCCAGTCAGAAAGGTGGTAGGTGTGGCTGAATTTGAAAAAAACCAATTACTCAAGAGGTGCTTCTGTGTGGCTTGGCAATCTCTCTCTGCAGCAACATCCATTAGGCTAAAAATACCCAAAGAAGCAGTAAATGAGTGGTAGTGATTAAACTCAATGGGAGCTGCAAGGAATTAGGGTCTGATGGTGTTTGAGAGGCAAACTGTATAATGAGCAGAGAGTCTACCAATCCCTTAATCCTTTGTCATCTCAAAACAAGTTGAAACAGGTTTTTCCTCTCATTAAGCTTTTCCTCCCATTAAGTACTTGCTAATATTTAGTCATAATTACCTCCCTTTTAAATTAGATCCATTACTTTGACTCTGGCCTATTGAAGCTGAACAAAATGGTCTTTCTCCTCTTCCAAAGACAACCGCCCTACCACCTGTCATTCTTCTCTGTTCTAATTTATATTTGTTCACTTCACTCAGTTGTTTTTACACCCTAGTCCTGCCGTCTCATCAAGGACCTGCTGTTGGTGCTATGTGCCTTATCTGCCAAATCGTTTTAATTTTTAGTATGTATTTGTAGTTTAACAGTTTCTCATTTTATTCGTTATTGTTGTAAACTGCCCAGAATAGTGAATTGTATTATTAATTAATTTCATCATCCTAATAGCCCTCCTTTTGACATGTTCCAGCTTCTCAATATCCTTCTTAAACAGCTGTGCCCAGAACTGGACACAATATTCCAGTCGAGGCCTGACCAAACAGAACAGAGAAACCTAGGATAGCTATCTGGTACATAAAGCTGCCATAATTCAATGCATCTTAGGGCGTTTATACACGACCCCTAAGCTCCGCCGCAAATGGCTGCAAGGTCCGGACCTTAAAAATGTTTACCCACCAGCTCCGGACTTTGCAGACAATTAAGTGTGACCCCGCCCACTTTAGCGCGACCCAGAGCAGTTTTCTTGTACCTGCTTTTTGGATGTGACAAATATTTGATCCGGTGTAAGGATAGTGAGTGCGGGGTCTCCTGGCTTCTGTTTGTTCTTTTTTTGCGCCCCGCCCCTTTAAGAGATCTGAATGCTGCCCAGAACAAAACGGAGGTAAACCGGCATTCTTTTCTTTCTTTTTTCTCTGTCCCTCAGGCAGCCAGCAACCAGGAAGTGCGGAACCAGGAAGAGCGACGAACCCCTAAGATCTCTGGTCCGAATTTAAGTGGCCAGCGGATCTTAGGGGTCGTGTAAAAAGGCCCTTAATTGTCTGCTGCTTTGAGACAGCAGCATCAGTGTGTTTGATAGGGCTAGCCCTGTGTGCCATTTTCCTTCTCCTCATCCTAGATTGTTGCGGTTATTTGCCATCAAGTAGCTTCTGCCTTATGCCAACCCTAAGAGTAAGCGGCCTCCACCATCTCCTGTCCGCAACAGCCATCCTCACCTCTTGCACATTTATGCCTGTGGCTTTCTTTACGGAATCAGTCCATCTTGTATTTGGTTTTTCCTCTTTTTCTGCTCACTCCAAACTTCCCCATTACTGTTGTCTTTTCTAGAGAATCTCACCTTCTCATGGTGATCCCAAAGTAGGAGAGCATCAGTTTCAAAATGTTTGCCTCTAGAGAGAGTTCAGGCTTGATTTGATTGACTACCCATCTTGTTCATCTGTTTTTTCCTCTTGACATGGAGAGTATCTGCAAAGCTCTCCTCGAACACATTTACATGAATCACCCCCCCCCATTGATTTTCTTCACTGTCCAGCTTTCACACCCATACATGTGACTGAGAACATAAGAGTTGTGGATGATCTTGATCTTATTTATTTATTTATTTATTTATTTATTTATTTATTTATTTATTTATTTATTTATTTTATTTATTCAACTTATATGCCGCCCACTACCCAAAGGTCTCCAGTAGCCCTTCCTTGGTCCCCAGTAGCCCTTCCTTACACTTTTCAATTCCTTCATTGCTGCTCTTCTGATCTCCCTAGATGGGTCACATTAAAAAGATTAGCGTCCACCACAAAAAGTCAAGTATATCAGCCCCTAATACTTCAAACTGACTAACCTCCGCCTAATTATCTGAAAATATGAGGCATCCAAGTCCTACAAAATTAAAGCCAGGCTCCAATGTGTAGAATGTTTCCTTAGATGGTTTCAGAAAAGTTTCAAAATGATGCAGCTAGAAGATCACGTCACGAAGAGTCAGTCACAACTGTAACGACGCAACACACTCAGAGAAGATCATGTTCTTGACCACATTTCTTAGCATTTTAAACATTTACCGTGGCACTCATGAAGAGCTCTCTTTCAATGCAGGGCTTTAATCTTAAAAGTGAATTAGCTGCATTGTACAGCTCTATTTGCTGATTATTCTTCCCTTTTTGATCATGCACTTAGACTCTACTTCTGAGTTACTGCTGGAGTCCTGAATAAATGGAATTCTCTGTGAAGCATATTGTGTTCTTTCTGACTCCACTGACTTCTTGTTTCAAGAGTGTTTTTCTTGAGTTCAATATTGATTGTGGGAAGCGAATGAAAGTTATGCTACACTGATGGCCTGAGCGGCGAGTCAATTCATCCCCAAGTTGCAGGGAGTTGCAATTAATTGAGCTATTGTTTATTTATTTATTTATTTATTTTAATACTTATATACCGCCCGTCTTCCAGAGGCACTCCAGGCAGTTTACAACAGAGTAAAACAATGACAAAAAGGCAAATTAAATAGGACATCACAATGAAGCAATAAAAGAAGTCAATGGGGAGATGACGGAGCAGGGGGAAAAAAGCTGCCTTGCATAGGAACTGATTGGATCTGCTTTACATAGGATCTCGTTGGAAGATAAGTCTGCAAATCTTAGGTGGTTTACTCACATTGTTCATCCAGCAGAGAGGGATGAATAGTGCTTGTGAGGATATTGACAAGAGCATCAGGGTCCAGTGCCTCTGGTGCTGTTACCCCAAATATCTTTTACAGACCTCCTATGTTTTGCCTCCCTTGGTTGAGCTCCTTTTCTATATTTCATTTCCCTATACAACAATCTTTTGAGTGACTTTCATCAAATTCCAGAACTCTAAATGCCACTTGTTCCCTGAAGAACCCCGGTTTTGCTGATGGTCTCTGGCCTTCCCTCAGAGGGGTGAAAATTTAATTCAGATTTTTTTTTTAATAAAATGAAAGCTTCCAGACATTGGAAACATTCTTTATGGGTTTCACATGAAGATCTCAAGATGTGAAAAAATGTGTATGTCATAGGTGTAAAGAGGTCAGCAGGATCCTATTCCCCGTGGTTTCTGGACCCAAATTTCAGGCAGGGGTCAGGCCCTTTTGATGTCACTGGGTGGGATGAGGCAGGGAAGGAAATGGTTGGAAGAGGGGGTGGAACTGCTTCTGGTTCAATTAACTCTGACAGGGGTTACAAAACTGGCCTAAAAGACCTATTTGGTGATATGACAGACAAGACCCAGAGGGGGACAGGCTGTTCTGTTGGTGTTCAGAGAGAGGATGAAATGAAGCTAACAATAGCGGTAGTTGCCACCAATTTCCTCTAAGGCCCCCATCCTATGCAGACTTGCTTACAGAATGTGTGCCATACACAGGAGTTTTTTCCTGGCCCTGCTCTGCTGCTGGGAGTTGTGGAAGAATCACCCCATGGTGTCTTTTTCTGAGGCCCTGCGCCACTGCTCCCAATGCATGTGCCACAAGAAGTGATGGTGCTGGTTCCCAACTGCTTGAATTCCTGCCAATAGGGACATGTGCATCATTGCTCAAGCACTACATGCAAGGAGCCATACTTGTACAGAATTGGCTGGGAATGGGTGGAGACATGTATGTCCAGGCAGTTCACACACACATAGAACTGCTGGATAGCTCAGTGGTTTGGGACTCTGTTTACAGAGCCAGAGGTTGGGAGTTCAATTCCCCATTGTGCCTGTGTGTCACGGGTTATACTACTTGACCCACAGGGTCATGTCGAGCACTGCAGTTCAAAGGTTATCATTATATTATTATATAACAAACATTCTCATTTTTTGGTGCTGCTGGCTCTGAAATGTGACTCCTCATCTATAGACTTACAGAAGCCCTAGAGACCTGTGGAAACCGTATGAACATGGGAGGGGAGAAACAACCGTGAACGATCTGTTCCCTTTATATAGAGGTGAATCTCAAGCCTGCCTGGTATTGCTGCTCTTATTCTTCATTGCTTTTTTTCTAAATACAAGTTGTACTTGTAAAGTCTTTGGGCCAGAGGCTATGAAGCAGAGATGGCAATGGCGATGCACCTCCATAATTGCTGCACTACATCCCTCAGAATTCCTCACCCTCACAGCTCAGGCTGATAGGAACGGCCACATAAGGCATCGTGTTCCCTCATCCTGCTATATAAATGAAAGCTGCTCGTTTTCCAAATCTTGATCCTTCTCCACCCCTCCCCGTACTTATGCTAAGGCAGTGGAAACAAATACAATCAAAACTTTGGTCCCACGTGAATTATGCTATGGCAGTTGATGCAAAGGGATGGTGAGTGAGGAGAGAGGGGGAATATCCAAAAGAGTTGGGTGCATCTGTGTCTAATTGTGACAGAATTGCTATTTGCTTTCACTGGTTGGTTTCTGGACTCCCCCCCCCCCCAAAAAAAAAGGACAAAAATGTGGTTGCATCATGCCAAAATATGTTCAGGGAGGGACCGCAGACTTCTTCTCTGTGTGTGTTTTGAATATTTGCTTGGAGGTAGAAAGATAAAATGCTGTGTAGAAGTAGCCCAACCATGAGATAAACAGAAACATCACAAACCGTTCTAGAAAACTGTCATTTGATGGGGAGTTTACATTCTGAATTTCTACCATACTTTCAGAGGACAGTGTGGATCCACCCAGGGCTGAAGATCTTCCCTATTCGCACCCCATAATTCACAGAACAGTCCTAAAAGACATACCACAAAGAGTTGTTGCATACTGAGTTGAGCATCTGAGTCTTGGGTGGGGGCCTCAGACTTCTTATTATGAAACCAAAGCTTGCCTAAGATGACCTAGTTGGGTAAATGGCTGACTGAGGATGATCTGGACAGGTTATCTTCCTAAAGCCGCTTTTATGGTGGAGCATGCAGAAATTAAACAAGGTACACTCTAGGTCAGCTGCTCCGTTCTCAAATCTGATGGGCAAGGTTCGACTTAGAAAGAAAGTCTCTCTTTATCTCAGTTTTCCCTCCACTTTGCTATCTGCTGCTTGGAAGAGTGACCTGAATTTGGCCTTGGCTAAAATAAACACAATGATTTCAAGCTGTTCTGAAACAGATTATATTGTGTAATGAGCATTAACTACTCCAGTTTACTTAAAAACTCTGGCAGCTGACACCACTTCACTGGTATATTTGTCAAGGTCAACTCATGCCTATTCCAGAATAGGCACATGATGAGTGACTGCAACTAATAAGAACTATACATGAAACTCCAGACAAGGGGTTCAGACAAGGGCTGGAACAGTAGGTGACCCTCTCTCCAAGTTCAGTTTTCTGCATATTTAGAAGTGGTGCTCAGTCAAGTGACGAAAGACAAATATTTGTCACCCCATGTGCATTTATTCCCCTCCATAGTAGTTTACATTTAGCTGTGCTTTTTGCATTGTTAGGAATAAAAGCATGCTGACTTTGGAAGGTAGTTGCTCTCTAATAAAACCTGATCACTTGAGGGGAAATGTTTTCACGGGGTACAAAGTATATTTACCATAGGTCTAGCTTGAGTCTCACATTGGGCTTAATGGAATTGTCTATGTATTGAGTCTATTGTGTTTGCTGAATTGAATTTGTAGGACTATTCTAAATATCCCTTAATTACAGTGCTGTGTCAAAACTAACTTTATAAGTAAGATATGTTTGTAAGCAAGCTTCCACTACTAGTACATCATTTTGTAAGTATTTCACTCTTAAACCCATAATATTTTGTCCATGATTGTTGCTACTTCCTCATTTCTGGATTACTGTTAGGGGCAGTTTACACCCACTCTGGATCATGCAAAGTTCAGCTTTCCTTTAACTTGGTAACTCCATATGCATTGCCTCCATCATATCTAAAGGTAAGTAATGGATCTATTTGCAACAAAAGGATGCCGTGTTGGTGAAGGGTAGTGTTGCAACAAATGGACCAAGAAATATTGGAAGTTAAAGCTGAATTTCATAAATTAAGAGGCACTACAGATCATATTGCAAATATACACTGTTTACTGGATCACATCAAAGTAGATGAGCCTGTGTGTTATATTCTACAGCAAAGCCTTTGACTGTGTGGATAATGAGAAGCTATGGATGGGTGTGCCTCAGTATTTGATTACCCTGATATATAACCTGTATTGTGGACAAAAAGCTCCTATTAGGACAGAACATGGAAAAAGAGAAAAATTACCATAGGATATGATGAAAGCCAAGGGGGTATTTTATTTCCCTATCTGTACCATCTCTACTAGCTGCTGCCTAGATGCCCTAAGCACATCCGATCTTGCCTGATTTCGGAAGCTAAGCAGGGTCAGCCCTGGTTAGTACTTGGATGGGAGACCACCAGGGAATACCAGGTGCTGTAGGCGCCTGAAGTAGGAACTGGCAAGCCACTCCAGTATTCCTGCCAAGAAAATTCCATGGACATGGAGTCACGAAGAGTCGGTCATGACTATAATGACACAACACACACCATCTCTACTAGAGATGGACACAAAACAAAAAATGAAATGCTGTTTCATCATTTCATTAGGTAACAAACAAAATGGAACAAAACAAAACAAGCAAGCAGCATTTTATTACAGGCAAAATGAAGTGGTCGGGTTTTTTAAAATGGAAATGAACCGTTTTGTTCCATCTGTAAAAGGGGTCCCTTACCTGCTGGGAGCCACTGCTGCTGGAGCCCAGGAGGGGGAAGAGGAGGAGGTGGGTACCCACCGCCACTCCGGCACTCCCCGCCTCCTCCTCTCAGCCCCTGTTTCTGGCCTTCTCTCAGTTGGGAGGTGGGTGGGGTGTGTGACTCCCCTGGGTCTAACAGACATCAGATTTGGCACCAGGGAGCCATTTTCAGAAGGATCCAGCTGGCAAGAGCTTGGCAGGATCCCTCTGAACATGGTCGGGTTACCAGCTCAGGGCTCTTACACTGGCGTCCCGACCATGTTAAGAGGGATCCTGCTGAGCTGTCATCAGCTGGACCCCTTTAAAATGGCCTAGTTGGTACTGGGGGGATCCCCTGGTAGTGACTGGGCCAAATTTAAAGGGGTCTAGCCATTGACAGCTTGGCTGGACCCCTTTAAATATGGCTCTTGGGCACCAAATCTGGTGCCTCTAGGACCCAGGGGAGCCATTTCATTTTGTTTCATATTCTTTTTTTAAAAATGTACAAAATGAAATGAAATGAAATGGCGTGGGCACAAAACGAAACAAAACAAAACATTATTTTTCCATTTTGTGCCCATCTGTAGTCTCTACACAGAATAGAACATACAGAAAGCTGGATTAGATTCCTATGGATGAAGAGACGCCAGCAATTTATGATATGTATATAGTAATACAGAAAGGAGTGATGGCTTGGAAAAAACTCCTGTTGATGAATGAGGAAAGTACAAAAGCAGGGCTACAACAGAACATTAAGAAGACAAAAATCATGAATAACTTTATAACTTTAACATTGATAGAGGGGAAATTGAAAATGCTAAATGATATTGTATACTTTGTTTTGAACATCAATCCAAATCAAGATGAGAGCAAATCATAAGCACATGATCTATAGAAATTACATTATAGGCAATGCACTTTTCTTTTCGAATTAAGAGTTCATAAGATTGAAAGGGAGAATGACCTCGAGTTCAGGTTGACTACCTCTTCTGACAGATGAAGCTAGGTAAACCTCATCATACCTCAAGTAGGAGGAAATGGGAAGTTATCACATCAAAGTGCTTGATAAGAGCTGTCCCATGCCTTATTTGGAGTGTGTTATGCATTTACACTTGCTGAAAAATAGCCCTGACAATTGCTTTTGTGTTGGGGTGAGAAATGGATAACCGATTAAAAAAAAGGAATCAGCTGGGATTTTCCATAGTATGGTGTCATTTAATAAATGGTAGGGAGTACAAGAGGCATCCTGTGTAGATCATCTTGACTGCTAGTTGTTGTGAGTTTTCCGGGCTGTTTGGCTGTGAAAGCCTTCAAGAATACATCTTGACTGCCATCAGGCTCCCCTTTGCTATGCAAAGCTTAACACCCTTTCTCTTGCTGACAGTGCAAGTATGTCAGGTACAGTAGCACTATAGCCCATATTTATAAACGAGAGGGGTTTTTAAGCATTAAATTGCTTATGATGTTTAACATCTGATACTTTTCAAATTGTCAATATTTACCTGATCGATGCAAATTCTTCCATAGTTTCCATCAAAATCTGAAAGTGCTTATTTCTTACTTGCGACAAACTTGCATGAAGATATGCAACCAAAAGAAAAGAGAGGTACTTCAGAATTAAAATAGACTGGTTCATTTTCAGATAATTACACAAGAGGTTTTCATCACCATGACTCATTTCATCAATATGTCTTTGAACCGTGTTGTTGCTCAAAGGAATTATTTTGAGTAGTATATCGTATGCAGGCTTGTATAGAACAGTTTTTAAAACCTCTTCAATGACTGGCAAAATCAGCTCTTCCCTGATAGTATGAGGCTTTCCTGATTTTGCTATGAGTCGTGAGATATCCATCATAGTCTCTTTTTTATGTTGAAGAGGACAGCCACTTTTTGTAGCCTTCATAGATCTTACGAAGGCATTTGATATGGTTAGTAGGGACAGACTCTTTAAAACTTCTGTGGTCATGAAAACTTTTGAGAGACTAGTGTTGGCTCACCTGAAATCTATCACGGATTTGTCATTAGATCCATTGCAATTTGCTTATCGTGCAAATAGATCAATAGATGATGCTATTAATATGCCCTTACACTATATATTGCAACATCTTGAATCTCCAAAATCTTATGCAAGGGTTCTTTTTGTTGATTTTAGTTCTGCATTTAACACTATTATTCCAGGTATCCTTATGACTAAATTAAAACAGCTGGCTGTACCTGATCACATTTGTAAATGGATTGTAAGCTTCCTAACAGACAGAAAGCGGCAGGTGAAGTTAGGTAAAATTATATCAGATATTAGCAAGGTTAGCATAGGAGCCCCTCAGGGCTGTGTGCTTTCTCCATTTCTGTTTTCCTTATATACTAATGATTGTACCTCAAAGGATTCCTCTGTTAAAATAGTGAAGTTTGCAGATGACACTACGGTGATTGGTCTCATTCGAGACAATGATGAATCTGCCTATAGGCAAGAGATTGAACAACTAGTTTTATGGTGTACTCAAAATAATCTTGAATTAAATACATGCAAAACTGTTGAAATGGTGGTGGATTTTAGGAGGACTCGTTCTATACAGCCACCTCTTATGATATCAAATAACTTAGTGTCAATAGTGGAGTCCTTTAAATTTTTAGGTACTATTATATCTCAAGATTTAAAATGGTCATCTAATATTGAAAGTATTATTAAGAAAGCACAACAAAGAATGTTTTTTCTGCGTCAACTTAGGAAGTTTAGACTGCCAAAAGAACTGTTGATTCAATTCTATAGAGGTGTTATTGAATCTATTATATGTTCCTCTATAACTGTCTGGTTTAGCTCTGCGACTAGGCATGACAGATATAGACTTCAAAGGATAATTGGAACTGCAGAAAAAATTATTGCTACTAATTTGCCATCTATTGTGGAATTGTATACCACACGAGCTAAAAAGAGGGCGATGAAAATATATACAGATTCCACACATCCTGGACATAATCTGTTTCAATTGTTACCTTCAGGGCGACGTTTTAGGGCATTGCATACTAGGACAACTAGATATAGAGATAGTTTCTTTCCAAGTGCTATCAAACTGTTGAATAATTAATTTTTACATTTCTTCTTCCTTTTTAAATAATAGGTTATATTGTAGTATTGTACTGTGTTTTTATTGTTGACTATATGATTCTTATATTTCCTTTTATATAGAGAGAGCATTTTTACCAAAACAAATTCTGGGTGTGTCTAACCACACTTGGCCAATAAAAGTATTCTATTCTATTCTATTCTATTCAAAAATACTCCTCCGGGTTGGATGCCCACCCAAGCTCCTTAACATCATTAGGTCTTTCCATTAGGATATGAAGGGCAATGCAGTTTTTGATGGCCTAGTGTCAGATCCCTTCGACATCCGAAGCGGAGTGAAGCAGGGCTGTGTCCTTGTGCCAACCTTGTTTGGGATCTTCTTTGCTATCATGCTGAAGTATGCTTTTGGAACTTCAACAGAGGGTATCTATCTCCAGACCAGATCAGATGGAAAACTCTTCAATCTCTCTAGATTGAGAGCAAAGTCTAAGGTACAGGTGAAATGTTTGCGGGATCTCCTCTTCGCTGATGATGCCGCCATTACTGCTCACTCTGCCGAAGATCTCCAACAACTCATGGATCATTTTAGTAAAGCTTGCAAAGATTTTGGGCTAGAAATCAGCCTGGAAAAAAAAAACAAATAATGGGCCAGAATGTGGACTCTCCTCCTCGCATTACAATTTATTCAAAAGAACTGGAAGTTGTCCATGACTTTGTGTATCTTGGCTCAACTATCTCAGATACACTCTCACTAGAGTCTGAGCTGAATAAACGTATAGGTAAAGCAGCTACTATGATTTCCAGACTAACAAAGAGAGTATGGCTCAATAAGAAGCTGACAGAACATACAAAGATACAGGTCTATAAAGCTTGTGTACTGAGTACACTTTTGTATTGCAGCGAGTCTTGGACCATCCATGCCCGACAGGAAAGAAAGCTTAATACCTTCCATATGCGCTGTCTTAGGCGAATATTCAACATTATCTGGCACGACAAAGTTCCAAATAGCATAGTCCTGAATCGAGCTGGAATCCCTAGGATGTACACTTTATTGAAACAGCGACGCCTATGCTGGCTTGGACACGTTGTGAGAATGGATGACGGCTGGATCCCAAAAGATCTTCTATACGGAGAACTAGTGCAGGGAAAGCGCCCCAGAGGGAGACCAGAGCTGCGGTATAAGGATATCTGTAAGAGGAACCTGAAGGCCTTGGGAATGGACCTCAACAGATGGGAAACCCTGACCTCCGATCGCACTGTCTGGAGGCAAGAGATACAGCATGGCCTACATAAATTTGAAGAGGCATTTGTCCAACAGGCAGAGGAAAAGAGGCAGGCACGGAAAGAACGAAACTCGAGGACCGGGCAAGAAACAGAATACATCTGTCCCTAGTGCGGTAGAGAGTGCCATTCCCGAATAGGTCTATTTAGTCACACTAGATGTTGTTCTTAGGATCTCTACTCCAGGCATGATACCATAGTCTTTCGAGACTGAAGGATGCCAATGAATGCCAATGACTGTCCACTGTGGTTCTCTTCTGACGTTTTTCTTTCAGTGTAGTCAGTCGTTCTTTCTTTACCTTGGTTAAAGAGCATAACCCATTCCGGAAGCATGCTTGAAACCAAAACGCTTGCATATCAAAGCAAATTTTCCCATTGGTAATAATGGAAACTCAGATGATTCATTCCACAGCCCAAAAATATTTGATTACAATAATGTAATATAATACAAGGTACTAAATAAAATACAAAATACACTACAGTACAAAGTATAAAATACAGTACCGTACAAAGAACAATAACCTGCATTTCAAAACTTTTGTGGCAGGTGCAGAGAAGTGGGGAAGCCTCCATTGAGGGGTCTGTTTTAGAAATGGGGTGATGGGAGGATCCCAGATAGAGCAGAGAAGGGGAAAGCCTACAAGGAGGGGGCTGATTTGAATATGTGATGATGGGAGAAATTCCAACTAGAGCAGCGGAGGGGATAAAAACCTCCATGGAGAGGGCTGTTTTTAAGACACTGAGTACTGGGGGAAATCCCAGCTAGAACAGAGTTGGGGGGAAGCCTCCATGGAGGGGGCTGTTTTAAAAACTGAGCAATGGGAGGAATCCCTGCTAGAGCAGAGGAGGGGGAAACCTCCATGGAGGGTGTTGTTTTCAAAATGAGGCAGTGGGTGGGTAGGTGTGTCCTGGTTGTACTGGTAGTGGCAGGGGTGGTGTGGAGAGGCCCTACAGAGGTGGCCTCTTTGGGGACAGGGGTTGATGGTGGTGGCAACCGTTTTTACCATTACCTGTCGCCCTTCCTTCAACTCTGCTGCTGCTGCTGCTGCTGCCTGAAACAGAAACTGAAACATACAATCACCCACTTCCAGCAGGAGGGAGGGAGAGAGGGAGAGATGTCATTGGCTTAGAACACTTTTGATTATGTCACACACATGAGAGTGCTGGTATATCAAGACACTGCTCGTTAATAAGACAAAAATATTCAGAATTTTTTGCTTATTAATCAAAATGCTCGTAAAGCAAGTTACTTGTTAACCAAGGTACGACTGTAATTATACTTGATTTGAATTTCAAACTATCATCATTCGGGTACAAATATCTATCATGTGGCTGCAAAACATGAGTCCCCAGCCTTTGCAAAACAGATTTTTAGAAACATGCACATGGTGTGGATCAAGTTCCAAAAATGTTGCAATACCCCCACTTTGCACACCACAAGGATCAGGTCCCTAGCTTTGCACCACTTAAGAAATGCACCAAAAGTGTTTAAATATTTCCAAAAATTGCTGCAAAAACTTTCAAATATGACGCCAAAACAATTTGTGTTAGGTGTAAGACATTTACATTCATTCATTCTTTATTATGCGGTCATAGACCCGATTTCAACTCCATGGACATGGGGTCACGATGGTCATGACTGTGAATGTCGATGATGATCTGCCTAAATGGGGTCCATTCATGTGGTCCCCCATTTACATTTTGTGGGCTGCCAATTTTTTTTCCACTGTCATAGACCCCCAAAAGTCAAAATAGACCCCTGGAGGGGGGCTATATAGACCACTTTGGTAACCACTGCTCTAAATGGAAGAAGAAGAAGAAGAAGAAGAAGAAGAAGAAGAAGAGGAAGAAGAAGAAGAAGAAGAAGTTGTCAACAACAACAGCAGCAGCAGCAACAACAACAACAACTTAGAGCAACACTTAGACTTGGAGTTCTATTTTAGCCTTGCAGAGGCTGCACAAAATATGCATGCAATTGTGTTTGTTTTGAGTTTCCCACTACTTTTAGAACTGCCCCATGTGTCAGAGAGACAATGTTTTAGCCTAACCACGAGAATGTCAGCATTAGTGATTACCAGTGCTATTTTAGTGACTTATAGGGAACCAACAGGCAATTAACTTTATGGTGGTGAAAAGACTCTGTACTCTACTCTTGGTTCCTCTCTATGTGGAAAAGAATATGTGAATTGCTTTTGGAAGGAACTCCAGCAACTATGTTGTTTGTTTCCTTCTCTTCGCTGTTTTCTGTTTTCATAACAGTTGGAATATGGTGGGTTGATGAAATGGCAGGTTAGGAAGAGGAACACATAGAAACTGCACGTGTCAGAGAAACTGACCTGGATGTGACCCAAATTTGTGGTTGTGACTGCTTAGAATTCCTGAGGGCCTGCTTGCAGCCTAGAAGCCAGAGGGCTCACAAATATTTCATGTGAGAAGGTCCTTGACCTTCCTGGGGTTGGGGGGGGGGCAGTGTTAAAAAGAACCCTGTCTAAAATCTTCCCCATAGATGCTGCCAGTTAATGCAGACAAAGCCCACTGACCTGGCTTTGTATATAGTTTGTACATATGTTCCACATGTGTTTAATGGATGGCAATATTTATTTATTTATTTATTTATTTATTTATTTATTTCTTATTTATTTATTTTAGTATTTCTATTTAGTAATAGAATCTTGCCTTTCCTCTTGAAAATGAGGACCCAAGGCAGCTTACAATAATGAAGGATAAAATTTCAAGTGGATGACAATGAGTATGAGATAGTTGTCAACATAATTAAAAACAACATTTAAATTTAAGAACAATAATAGTCACTTGTGCAAGAGGTACTCCCCATGGATGTGTGGAAGGACCAGAATGAGCAGTTGGTCGCAGATTCTACAAGTATTTGCATTAATGAGTTTATTTTATTTTATTTTATTTTATTTTATTTATTGGATTTCTACACTTCACCATCTAGCTACAAGGCTACTCTGGGCAGTTTACAGTATTCATCAAAACACAGGCATAAACAATATACAATATCAAAACTTTTTGAACTGACTTTCTTTCCTGGTAGGCAAACTTATGACCCATCTCTTATCTATCTGATTTAGGCTAGTCATCCTAATGGTGCCTGCATTATAATTGTGCAGGGTTGATCTCTCATTTGCCCCCAATTGTTTAAAGGAGATGGGTTCTTGACCATTTGCCTAAGCCTTGTAGCTTGCAAGCATTGACTCTTCTGTGGTGTATGAGAGACCTTTTCCCTGGACCATTTTCCTGAGTGTTTCTTCCTCTCTGAATTGCTATTTGCCATGTGTAGGGTGAAAATTGTAGGCATTGTCCTCTGAACCACAGGCCCAACATCTGGAAAAAGGAAGCTGATTGTTCTGGTCACTGATTTCACTTGTTACAGTGAGCAGAAAGCAAATTATTGTTTTCAGGAACACTAATAATTAGAGTTAGTTCATTTTGTTATTCGTTATTCATTTTTTAATGTAACGAAACAAATAATGAACCCCAGAGTGATTTTAGAATGAAATGAACAGAACCGAACAAAATTGGTTCGGTTCCATTCGTTTCATTAATGGCGGCAGTCTCTTATCTGGTGCTTCTGGAGTCTTCTGTCTTCCTGGCTGCAGGTGGAAAAGCCGACCGGCCCATGCTACAGCTGTAGCATGGACCACGTGGGTGGAAGTCAAAAGATAAAAAATAACATAATAAAAAAATTAAAAAATAAAGATAAAATTTGTACGAACCCAAACCCAAACCAAACTGAGGGTGGGCCCGAACCAGACAAACCCGAACCATGGGTTTTCTGGTTCATGCCCACCTCTACTAATAGTGATAAAACTACCTTAACAGCCCTGTGTTGAATCCAAGTTCAAGGAAGGGTTATAGCATAAGGGAACAGTCCAGTCCCCATGTTAAGATAATTCTAGGTTGTGTCCAGGTGCCAAAATGTTATGACTGGGCACCTTGAGAGAATCTCATTTGTCCTTTCTCAGCGTGGCCCAGGAGCTGAAATTATTCTAATTCACTTTATGGGGTTCCTCAGTCCAGGGCCAGCTCAAAATATTCTGCTGCCTATACCAAAAGGCAAGATGGTTCTCCTTTACCATTTCTCATACTAGAACTGACTGGACTGGCAGCTGAATCCTAATTTAATAGTCGTGAAATACTGTCCTCTACCACACCTGAGGTAATAGGCAGATGGGGTGGCATATACAGCAGTGTCGTCTGTCACAGAGGAACTGTGGGGAAGGCAGGGAAGGAAGAGTATCCAGGAGCTGCCACTTCAGCTCCCTCTGGTATCTACTGCCTTAGGTGGCTGTTTCCCTTTGCATAATGGTAGGACTAGCATTGTCCATTATGACTGAATGCTCCGCCGTATAACTTGTTACACAAGTCCCGGCATATAGGCAGTATTAGATAGAAAGCTTTTTCCCTTGAGATGCTTGGCTTCTATGCACAAGCACCATTTCTGTTTTAAATAAAAGCCGTGTGCCTTCAAGTCAGGTCTTACTGTATGGTGAATCTTTTCAGGGTTTTCCAGGTACTGAGTACTCGCGGGTGGTTTACCATTTTCCTTCCTCTGGGAGCCCCTGAGACTCCACTGTTTGCCCAAGGCCATGTAAGCTGGAAAGCATAGTGGGGAACTGAACTCCTCAACTCTGGCTCTGCAGCCAGAGACCCAAACCACAGAGCTATCCAGGCAGCTTCTTTTTCAATAAGTGAACTTTCAATCAGCTGAAGCACACCTGCACCCTGAGTCAGTGCATTTGTGATCCAACTATCCTCTTGGAAATGCTAGAAATAGTCTGATGTAGTCCTGCATTTCCTGTTCTGTCTTAATGCAGAGTAGAACATGTTGGTGCCTTTATTCTGGTGTACATCAGATAATCAAAGAGCAAGACTCAACATGTTGCATTGTGTCCTTTTCTGCCTTGTAGCCTTGCTGTTAATGTTATTTTAGCTGCTTCCTGCAACTGGGTTTTTTTTTAGAGATGAGAAACAACTTTGCTGCAGGCCTGTTTTGAAATCTGAATGTAGAACTCCCTTCGTCTTTGCTCAGATTCTTTTGCCAGATGTGTATTGACTTTGCACTCAAGAAATTACTTCATTTTCTCATCATCAAACGAGCAACAGAGGGTGTGGAGGTGGTGGAGAAGTTGACAGTTGTATCATCCTGGTGCTAGTTGTTGTCGTCGTCATCTTCTTCTTCTTCTTCTTCTTCTTCTTCTTCTTCTTCTTCTTCTTCTTCTTCTTCTTCTTCTTCTTCTTCTTCTTCTTCTTCTTCTTCTTGTAGGGATTCCTTCGCCTGAAAGCCCTTGAAATGCTAACCCTCCAGACCGGCTGAAGGGATTAGCGGCGATAGGAATGCAGAGGCCTCGCACACAGGGATTCTTTTTGGTGCCGTGCTTCGGATGGATCAGGCAGAGTCAAGTCTCTAACTTCTGCCTCCTCCCCCTCGCCAGGCTGTTTTTATTACCTCTCACAAATCATAGACACGTCAGCATAGAACCATCCAATGAACATGCAGCTACTATTTCCTGGGCATGCACAGTTATAGAGCATTGTCTCTCTCTCTAAGCATCCATCCTCCTACGTTTCCCTCATTGCCATCTTTAGAATGATCTGTCCTCAGCTCCTATTTACCAGCTTATTACCCAATCAGAGACTGTTATTGTTGTGACGTATAGACATACTGATTGTCTGAGGCTTTTCAGTGCTAGGCTGGCAAAGCATAGGAGTTAGGTCCCCACATCTTCTTCTTCTTCTTCTTTCATCAGTCCTGTGGGGAAGGCTTTGTAAATATCAAAATAGGCTTTCTCCTGTTTCTGAAAGCAAAGGCCATGTCCATCACCCTGCTCTTAGTCTCCTGTAGTTGTCCAATGCTAAAAGGCTGCAGGCAGTTACGACTGCAATGATCTGCTCTGCAGGAAGTCAATGGCCAAAGTCAATGTCCATTTCTGACAGTTTGTTATGTCTCTCAGGCCAGCATCCAAAGGCAGATTTATTAGAATCTGCAAAGCAGAGCATGAGAATCTCAACAGGAACCTCAGTCAGATGAAGGGTATGAGCACTTGGAAATGAGCTGTCATGTTTTATAAAAGTATGTTGTAGTCAAAATAAGAATGTTGTATTTTTTTTAAAAAAAATCCCATTTTGTGTTTTTAAACTTCTTTGTGGATTGGTTGTCTAAAATATTTTTGTCATTGCCATAATGCAAAATAATAATAATAATAATAACATTGCCAAGATTTTAGGAACTGGCAAGCCACTCCAGTATTCCTGCCAAGAAAACTCCATGGACATGGAGTCACGAAGAGTCGGTCACGACTGTAATGACACAACACACACACACACACACACACACACACACACACACACACAATTTTTTAACAAATTCCTTTTTCATTTTGTGCAGAGCATTCTTATTTATACGCTCTCCATATTTTTCTGAACGGGAGTCAGAAGGTGCTGTGTTAGGGTTTAAGTCACAACCATAGAAGGCCTCCTCAGTCAATAGAACTGAGGGAGGAAGTGGGTCAACCAATCCTTATTGATTTAAGGGGCCTATTCAAGTTGCTGCATCCTGCTGGATTTCATTCAGTGAGCTCAGGGGGACCTGCAAAGCCTCAAATCTGATCGGTCTCTTGTCGGAGTATGCAAATTGACTCTTGTGCAACTTGGAGGGAATAGGCCATTGTGAGGAGCTCTGTAAAGAGGGACGGTGCATTTTTCCCCACAAGCTTGTTTCCCCATGACACAGAGAATTGCTCAAAGATCTGTGCCTCAGCAATTAAGCTTGAAAATTAAGGCACTGTTTGTATTTGCTACATGAACAGTTGGTATATTAAACATCACATGCTTGATCTTACCTAAGTGGGAACAACAGCTACAGTACTTGGCTGTTCACACAAGTGAATATCATCACTAGATAACATTGAGGATCTCCCATCCGGACTATGAAACAATCCATTTCTGAAACCACAAAGAAAGGCTGTCAGTAGAGATGGGCACAAAATGATCACCACTGCCACCCAGCTGGTTTTGACAGTTTGGGCTGTGGGGAGAGGGGGCTGTGGCTTTACTTTAGTCTCAGATCTTGCTGCAGCCCATTGCCTGAAGCGAGATCCTACTGTGTTGGGGGGATCCTGGCTTCCCCGACACAGCAGGGGGCTGAGAGGGTGAGCACTGACTTCACTGCCCTGTCAGCCCCCTGCTGTGTCACGAAAGCTGGAATCCCCCCGCAGTGTCAGGGAAGACAAAACCTAAGGGCAGCCAGTTTGGCAGGGTGAATCCTTAAAGTGCAAAAAGCCTTTCTTGCACTTTAATGATTCACAAGCACCTGACTTTGCTCCCCACCAAAATGGCTGCCCTTAAGGTTTGGTGGGGAGAAATAGCAGGGTGGGTGGGTGAGGGATGATTCCCCCACATGCCCACTCCCCCACTGGGGTCAGAACAGCAAAAATGTGCTTTTAAACACATTTTTGCAAGGGGTGCACAAGTCTTTTAAAATCAGATTCTCACTGTCAGAGCTGGTTGTGTGTGTTGTGTTGGGGCCGCTGGGATCTCGCCCTTACCCAACACAGCAGGGGGGCTGAGAGGGTGAGTGGTGAAGTCAGCTAGGATCCCCCTGCTGTGTCGGGGAAGCTGGGATCTTGCTCTTCCCCCTACACAGCAGGGGGCTGAGAGGCCAAGCAGTGAAATCAGCGCTTGCCCTCTCAGCCCCCTGCTGTGCTGGGGCAGCTGGGATTCCAGCTTCCCAAACACAGAAGGGGCCCACCAGCTGTCCTGACACAACAGAGGAATCCCAGCTTCCCTGACACAGCAGGGGGCTGACACAGCCCCCCTGCTGTAGCAGGGAAGCCAGGATACCTCCAACACAGCAGGGGACTGACAGGGCGAGTGGTGAAGTCAGTGGGCTGCAGCAATATCCATCAGCTGGAGTAAAGCTGTGCCCCCTCCCCACAGCCCAAGCTGTCTAAACCAGCTAGGTGGTGGCAATATCGCTGCAGCCTGCCACTTTTCACCTTACCATTCAAAACACAAATTGCTCCAAATTTGGGGAGCTTCCAGGGAAGAGTTCAAGGAAGTTCCTCCTCATAGAGTTCTGAATCATTTCATTTCATTTCTTTTCCTTTAGAACAAAAGTCCATTACTAACAAAACAAAAATGAAACTCCTAAGGAAAGGAAGTGAAATGAAACATAATGAAACAAAATCCGGTATTTTTGTTTCATGCCCATCTCTAGCTGCCAGTCAGTGTTTATAGTAGCAGGGATAGGTAAACCAAAGCACTGACTTGGCAGCTTCCTTTCTTCTGATGTTAGAAGTAATTATTTTTTGTGACTTTTAGTCACTTATTTTTGTTCATCCACATTCTGTCCTGTTGTCCTCTATTCCAACCTAGATTTTTCTATGGAATAATGTGGGATCTCAGTTTAAAGCTTCAGATTGAACAATTTACCCATTGGTATTTTCCAGAAATATTATTTTTGTCCATATGAATTTGAGTAATTTAAAACAAGGCCCTCCCTAAATGGATAGGGTGGGGAGGTAGATTGAAGGACTGGCGTTTTTATAATGCTTTAAATGGGCAGAGGCTCGTGTTGGCACCTCTTATTTTGACAGCACAAAGAAGAAAAGCTTAAGCTCTCTTTTTCTTCTCCTTTTACAGGAAACTGTACTTGAAAATGGCACGGTTGCCTATGATAACTGGGTTGTGGCTGGCAGCCCAGTGTACAGGCAGTTCTGGATCTTTGATGTGCAAAACCCGGAAGCAGTGATGGAGAATGGATCTAAACCCATACTCGAGCAGAGAGGCCCGTATACCTATCGGTAAGCAAGCTCTTATGAATTAACATTGGTTTGTTATCCTGTCAGATTATAACTGGATATATGGAGGTACTGAAGTCTGCTGTAATCCAACATATTGGTTACCTCCGTCTTCCTAAGAACTGCCTGCCATACATCAAATATAGCGGCCAGTCTGAAGACCTATCTTCCACCTTCAGAACACATATTACAGTGGTTCACAACACACCTAACAACTGTGTTGACCAGGTCTTTCCCAACATGGAAGTGGGAAAGTGTGGAATTATGACCCTCAGCAAGCTTCTCTAACACATATGCTGTTCTGCTATTTGGAATGTTTCCATCTAATACTGTCGACTACCCTCTGGTGCAGGAGAAAAAAATGGTCTAGCTCCTTCAGAACCTTCTGCACCCTTTTCTTCACCTCAGGAGGAATTTCATGTATGTTCAAGTTTCCTCCACAGAAATTAAGGGAAGTGCAGTCAAAAGTGTCTTATTTTCAAGAGGTTTCAGTGGAAATTTCTTTAAACAAATAGTGTATACAATCAAGTGGGCATTTTAATTTAGTATGGAATTAAAAATGCTGCTTTAGTAGCTTCCCTCCTTACTTTCTGCTTCATGTGTTACTGACAAAAGTGCTTTTAGTAGCAACAGTGTTTAAAGGAAATTCCGCTCCCCCCCCCAAACACACACTGTTTTCCATGATGCAGGTGAAATATATGTAATCATGTTTCATGTGTGAAAGAATAATCCAGACATACAGTATATACAGAAAGAAATCATGAATTTTGGGGTTGATTGAAGAAGAGAAATCTTGGATGCTAGAACTAAGAAGATAAGAACATAAGAAGAGCCATGCTGGATCATGCCAAAGGCCCATCTAGTCCAGCTTCCTGTATTTCACAGTGGCCCCACCAAATGTGTCTGGAAGTGCATGAGACTACATATCTGTCTCCTGATACCACTCCCCTGCATCTGGCTCTTGAAGTACCCCAGTTTTAAGCCTGGAGATTACACATCTCCATCATGGTTTGTAACCTGTGATGGGCTTTTCCTCCAGGAATCTGTCCAATCCCCTTTTGAAGGCATCCAGGCCAGATGCCATCACCACATCCTGTGGCAGGGAGTTCCACAGACTAACAACACGTTGGGTTAAAAAAAATCTTTTTGTCTGTTCCCACTCTCCCAGCTCTCAGTTTGAGTGGCTGTCCCCTAGTTCTGGTATTTTGTGAGAGGGAGAAGAGTGTCCCTCTATAAACTTTACACATGCCCTGCATTATTTTGTACATCTCAATCATAGCCCCCCTCAGGCACCTTTTTTCCAGACTAAAGAGCCCCAAATGCTGTAGCCTTTCCTCATAAGGGAGGTCCCCCAGCTCAGTAATCATTTTAGTCGCTCTCTTCTGCAATGTATTTAGATTTTCTTTCCTAACCCTAATTTGTTCAAGTTTTCAATGACAATTTAAAAGCTGGCAACTATAGTCATTTAAAAGTTGGCAGTTATAGTCAAGATGGTCAAAATTTTAAATAATTGCTTACATATTCCTTTGGGGTTGTGAGGGGGAAGTTATTTGAGGACATTTTAAATAATATTAATGACTTTTCATTTAGACCTAACAAGTAATGGAACTTGTTCATGTTGCAATATTTTCTTAACAGTTCATTGTTAATGAACTGATTTCCTTCAGTCGTTGAGCATGAGTATGTTTGCGTATCTATCAATTTAATAGATGGAATATTAATTCAACTAGTTATGGAGAGGCTGGCCTTTGTCAATTCTCATTATTCCAGCCAACAATCATCACTGAAGTCAAGTTTCTTCCTTTTCTAAGGATGAGATATTTACCCAAGGAGAACATCACCTACCATCCTGACTCCACAGTGTCTTACTTCCAGCCAAATATTGCTCGTTTTGAGCCTGATATGTCAGTTGGGCCAGAAAATGATACATTCACCATGGTCAATCTTGCTGTTGTGGTAAGGAATTAAAATAATAAGAAGCGAACATGAGTGTTGCAGAGTTATAATGACCTTCTCAATGTTACAAAATTAGGTTGTATTTCACACAGAACGATGTCTCCAAACATGGACAGTGAATAAATGGTGAAGATGCAAAATGGAAGTTGCAGAATTCAGAATTAATTTGTTTGGCTACATGCTGCCCTCTTGCTTTTAAGTCAATTGAGAATGGAGAAGCTTTCTCAAAACCATTGTCCATCCTATGTTTAGCTTCACTGAGTAAGCTACTAACAGTGGTGCCAATTAGGGATGGGCAATTAAAGGCAATGAAGTCATTAATCATGGGTGAGTGATTAACAGCTTTCTGACTCAATTAGAAATGATTTTTCCTAGGGTAGCACCATTTGGAGTTTAATAACTCTGCCCCCTGAACCACAAACCTCCCCAAATTTGGGGGGCTTACAGGGAAGAGTCCAAAGAAGCTCCTCTGCCATTTTGGTTCCTCCAGGATGAATCCTTTCATTCCTAGAGGGGGAAATGGCATTTTGTTTCATAACAAAATGCATCCCACCATTTCATTACTTAACAAAGTAATTTGTTATGTAACAAAATGAAAAAATAGTGTTTCATTTTTGTGCCCATCTCTACTGACCATCATTCCTACTGAATGACCCTTTCAAGAGCTTGCAGTCCAAAATATCTGAAGGATATTTGGTTGTGTATCTCAGCTCTAATATTTGATAATCTGAGGTGAACCTCAATCCCAAATTACCCGTATGTGAAGTAATTATATTATGCTGTGCTTAATGGAGTTCAGCATCACTTCAATCAATTATTTGACTTTTTATCTTACAGTATTATACAGTTTTATTTTATGTGATTCTTCTGTATTATATTTTACTGTATTCTACTATATTATACAGTGTCCAAAAAACTCTGATTGTCACATGATCTAAGTGCAATAAATAAAATAATAAGTAATTCCTCCCACCTATTTTAAAGATGTTTTCCTGTGGAAACTGAAATGATGCACTGCATCAGAAGCTCTTCTGTATGACTGCTCTAATCTGTGGGCTAGATCCCAATTTAGACATACTTACAGTACACCTAATATTTTCCATAGAAGTTGTGTGTATGACTAACAGAGGTTTCTTGAGTTCAGTGGGTGTGCTCTAAGGATGACAAAATCAGGATGCAGGCTTTTAAGTTTATCAGTGTTGATGTCAATTGACTGTATCAATCACTGCAAAGGCAAAATTAAATGCAGTCTGTTTATTTTGTGTCTGCCACAGGCTGCACCTGCTTTGTATCAAGCTGGTTTCATACAGGCAATGTTGGACATCTGGGTACGAGCGTCAAAGTCAAAATTTCTCCAGACCAGAACTGTGAAGGAAATACTCTGGGGCTATGAAGACCCTTTCTTGAAGAAAATTCCACTTCCAGGAGTTGAAAGAGTAGTCGGAGTATTCTACCCTGTGCGTATGAGTATCAAACAAGAACAAGACATGCATCCCTTATGATAGTGCTCTCTATGAAAAAGGAGATAGTATGAGACAGTATTAAATAATAATGTCAGCATATCCTTTGCAAGTAAATGGGTATTCATAAGCAATGCAGTTTTAGGTTTTACAAGTGAAGTGCCTGTATATAAATACCATGCCAATTTCTGCCTGGTACAAAATACAAGTCAATGAGGACCAAATTACATCTTGTTTTAAATATATATATATATGCTTTGTAAATGCTAACCTCTGCATTCATATTCTAGCAGCAGAAATAATATCAAAGTTCAGTTGCACACATTAATGTTTAGGGGGATAAATGCCAATATATGTTAGCAACAAAAACTATGCATGCATAAAACCTGGAAGAGAATATTCCAAGTTCTCATTATTTTAACATTTAGGAACGGGAACAGTCCAGTCCAAGGGACCAAGAGAGCAACAAATGAGAAAGATAACTCAAAATTTGTGTCCGTCCCCCAATCTGCAAAATCAAACATCTGCAAACTGGCAACATTATGATTTTCATTCTCCTTGTTATTTGAGCATGCCATCCTGTATTTTAGCCAGATTCATAAATACTTTATGATGCTGGAAGAAACAACAGTCATGTAGGAAGAAGATGTAGCAAGTACCTGTGCTTTTTAAATCATTAACAAATGATATGGGAGCAATCATTGCTTCTGTGCCACCCTAGTAATTTGAACATTGGCTTTCAGAAACGTGACTTGAGTTACATTAGTTCACACAACAATGCTCGGCATAAAACCTGAATGTCAGAAATCTGGGACATCTTTCTGAACCTCTGCCCATTTCTCCACCTCTCCCTCCCCCATCCCAAGGACCACCACTGCCCTAGCAAAGTTCTGGGTCTGCCAGCCCACTGTCTCGGCCGAGCGGGGCAGTTCAAGGGCCATGGCGCATTGAAATCTGTTCCCTCCAGAACGGATTAATTGGTTTTCAATGCATTCCTATGGGAAACCACTGCTCTACTTACAAAAGGTTTTACTTATGAGCATGAGCTTTAAACGGATAAAATTCATAACTACAGGTTTTAATGTAGTAGCCCTCAGGCACTTTGGCCCGGAAAAAGTAGACCTTGGCCTGTTCAAAGTTGAACAGCCCTGTCAAAAATCATTGTTTAAAATAAATGTGGTGTTTTTTTAAACGCTTAGACTGCTAGATCAGTATTCCAAAGTAATTGTATCTGTTCTCTTTCTCTCATTTTCTATTTCAAGTACAATGAAACTCTTGATGGGCTTTACAGAGTCTTCACTGGGAAAGAAGATACAAGCAAGACTGCAATTATCCACAGCTATAAAAACAAGAGGTACAGTTTGTTTCTCAGTTGTGTATCTGTAGAATTTCTTGTGAGTGGTCCAATAATAACCAGACTCTGTGATCTTTATTCCTGTAGCTTCAGATTGTGGAAGCCCACATCTGCGTAGAAAGGTTGCAACTGTCTTATGGAAGCTAATTTTAGGAATTCTAATATGTCTTCATTTAGACTCTTTCTGCATTCTGACACAGACAAGTAGATTACTAGACTTGGTGTGTTACTAAGCATGTAATGAGTACTCTTATAGTTTATAATCCTTGGAGGGGAAAAAGTCTTCTTGACATATTGAGAAATCCCATCAAAATTTAGCCAAGTACTGTGAAATTAAAAAGGTCATGACCTTTTTAGCGGTTATAGCATTGACAGGAAAAATAAAGAATGGATTTTTTTTATTATTTAAAATACAAGGTTTTGAACAAAGTCTACTTTTTGGAACAGAGGTCACTGCTGTATGCTGGCTGATGCTCAGGCTCCAAAGTTGTCCCACCATGCAGCTCACAAGGTGGCTTTTGGCAAGCCAGTATTTGTCAGTATAGCCAATTTGGGGGGCAGGTGTGATGGTAGCATCACATATTTGAGGCTATAGTCTCAAGAAAGTGTGCTTGGCATGTTTCACAAGGGAAATGGCAAATTAATTTTGTCATCTGTGATACATTATTATCCAGTTTATGTTAGCACTTCCTACCGCTTGATCGCTGATGGCACTTTAACTCCTCCCGTTGAACTAAAATACTGGCTGAAATCCAGTTGTAGGTTGCAATTAGAATAAGCAGTAAGCCCATTGCATCAGTGGAGATTTGGTGAGTCAACTTCTAGATAAGTTAAATTGATTTAGTAGGCCTGCTCTAATGTGAGTTGTCATTGGGTTTCAGTGGAAAAAAAATGGCTGGTGGGTGTCTAGTTCTGTGACAACATAATGTTGCATTCTAGAAGAAAGACTGAAGAATCATGGGAAATATCACCATGAGGTGGCTTTTCCCCTCTTCAGAATGAATGAGGGATGTGGCCTTGTGAGAAGCCTGAGCTTCACAAAAGGCTGGATGAAGGAAAACAAGCTGAGGCAAGGAAGCAGTGCTGTTAATTCAGTTGAAAATTGGAAGGTTCACCATTTAGCCAGTACCAGCAGGTGTCCCTTGTGGCTGGTGGAGCAGAAAACCCAGCAGGTGATGGTGAACAGAACCACAGATCAGAGAGGCAATAAGGACCCTCAGGCAAGCTTACCCATTCAGTTTTGAAGAGATTTAAAGGTGGATGTTCTCTGAAAATTGCCTGACCTGCAGCCCATTCCTTCTGTATTGATGTCAGCAGATAAGGAATAAAATACACCTTAATTAGAAATGTTCCTTACTACTGTTTCTCTCTGTACCTGGTTCCAAAGCCCATGTGTTCCCTTTCATTCATTCCCTTATTTTCTTTTGGCACTAACTCTGCATCTCTCTCATGCACAAAGTATAAGGCTGAGGGATCAGCATTGGGAGAAGACAATGGCTACCCTGTTTCCTCTGCTCCTGATAAGGAAGCAAGTGTGAATGGGCTGCAGTGGTCGACCTACATTTTTGGGGTCTCTGAAACTTGATCTGTTAAATGGGCCACAATGAGCAGGCAGCAATGAGCTCCCGGTAACCTCTGTTATCTTCTCAAGGCGGGAGGGGTTCTTCTATGAAAGATCACCATAGTTGTTTAAAAAATGTGGCCTGCACTTCCTTCTGGGCCCCCTCATTAGTTTTATGGTAGATTTTCCCCTGGTGAGTTGGCTCCAGGATATCTGAAGTAGTACATGCCCTAACTGTACCCTAACAAACCAACTTTCCCTCAGTTTAGGCTGTAATGGAAAGAGGTATACACCCACCATCCTATTGTCAAGATACAGGTGTTGAGATGAGAGAGACCTGCATTGGTTATCATATTGTTGTCTTCGTCAGAAATTCATATCAAGAAAGTACTGTTGCATGCACAAGACTGCAATGTGGATAAGAGCATAGTTTACCAAAGCATACATTTCTATGAGAAACACCATGTGGCCTAGTCTGACTTATATTATCTTTCTCTTTTCTTCTTTTTTAAAAAAGCATGCTTCCATACTGGGGTGGTTTTTGTGATATGATCAATGGCACAGGTAAGTGTCCGTATAAATGACTTTTTCGTGTCCGTATAAATGACTTTTTCTAACACTAGGTGCAATGTTACATCTTGCACAAGTGTGTATATTGGAGTGTTGGAGAGGGGGTGAATAAAAATGGGGATTTATCACAATTCATGATTCATTGGGGCTCACAAATTGAAAAATCAACACATCTCCAGTGGCGAATCTACAAATTGATGAATCAATTTGTCTCCTGTTTAAAATGCTATTAAAAAATCTCCCTGGAATCCAGAGGCCCCAAATTGGCAGGGATACTTCCCCTGCCTCTCCATTACAAACCCTGCAAGTTTGGTGAAGATTGGGGTTTGGACATTTGGGCTATGCACCCCTGAATAAGATCCACCAGCGAAGTGCCTCCTAGGCACCAAGAAACTCCAGATTTGTAGAGAAGTTTCTTCTGAATATTCCCTACAACCCTTCTGGGTTTGCTGAATACCATATTGGGCTTCAGACATTAGAGTTACCTACCCACAAATTGGAGTACCCTTGGAAAGCTTCTGTAATCAACTGGTTTGGAAAACCCAATCTTCAACAAACTTGGAGAACCTGTAAAAGAGAGTCAGAGAAAGTAGCTCTGCACGTTTGGAGTCTCTGGGTATCTTGGGAGAATGTCCAGGGGGTGGGGTGGGGGTAGGAATGCATAACTCAGATTGTAGAGCAGAGTCAGGGGATGTCTCCAAATTTGGTGTCTCTAGATCCCTTGGGGCCCATTTTAGAGTCTGACGAATTAAATAAAAAAATCACTAATAGTGCATCAATTTGTATCTGTCAGGGAAATTTTTGATGAATTGGCCAAATTAGTAAAACATGTGATTTGCTTTCACTTTGTTTCCATCTACACTGTATATGTGTATGTGCATGTAAAGCCTTTATATATAGAACTAGGTAAATACATGAACTTAAAAATTCACAATGAACAAGCCAGATCCATGAAGATGAGGACACAAGAAGTGCCCTGTATAGTAAATGCCTCTCATGGTATTTTGATAGATTAAGGGTACAATAAAACAGTTAGGGAGATGCAAATTCCTTCAAATTTACTATTGATGAAGTGGCACTCGTGAATTCAGGTCTGTTTAATTTAAATGGTCATACAGTGGTACCTTGTATAAAGGAATTAATTCGTTCCAAATGAAATTATGTTAAGCAAATTTTCCTTTATACAAATTCCCATAGGAATGCATTGAAAATGGAGTAATCCCATTTTTATGTTGTACAGATTTTCCCCATAGGCAATTATGTTAAGCAAATTTCCCCTATCTCCGGAATTTTTTATGTTGTACAGATTTTATGTTATACAAACTGTTTGTTATACAAGGGTCCACTGTATTTGAACTGAAATACTTGCTTGCAGTTTTACTTATAGCTCTGCAGTTGGTGCCATTACAAAAAACTGCATTAATAAGATTTTTTTCCTCTCACTTCTTTTTTGTAAATTTGACCCCCTCCCCTAAGATGTAAACTTACATCCTCTGTGTGTGTGTGTGTGTTTAAAATCCTGTGTCCTCACTTAACACATTTCCATGTGAGAAACAGCTTACATAAAAAGACTTTGATCTTCAAACATGTTTTCATTTACATGGGGTTCTGTTACACCATTAAGGCTTGAAAAAAGCCACTTGTATGGATTATAATTCCCAGATTTCCCAGCCTCCATTGCCACTGCGAACTGCAATCTACAAAAGTAATTTTCTAAACTGAAGGGATTATACCCTCACTAGGAAAGTCATGGTCTGCGTCAAAATAATATGTTTCTGTAGCACCGGGCTTTTGTGCTTTATGTGACAGATCGTTTCAAGGACAGATAAAGTTTTAGGCCCATGAGAAAACAAATCACACAAGGGTTTTTTCCACCTCCATACTCAGCCTTAAAAATATAGGTAATAAATGAGTGCGAGCCTTCTCATTCAAAACACCCACATAGGAATTAGGTGGCTGCCGTTTTGCCTGGGGGCAGCCTTGAATTGCACGAGAGCTATATTAGAAAATGTACAGAGAACAGGGAGATGAGTCTGACACCTCTTTCACGGTGAGTGGTATATCCTATACAAGGTCTCCATTGAATGTTGACTTCGGGCAGCCACAAGAATAGAAGTAATGCTAATAAATCAGGCTTTAATGAGCTGTTGCTGCAGTGTCCCTAGGGAATGGCAGAACGGCTTGGAACCAGAGTACCTGTCGGAGCGTACCTCTCAGAGGTCAACTGGGATCAAACCCACAAGAATGGCGCAGGCGCGCTCACTTAGGGTGGCCACACCCAGAGAGGCGCGGAAGTCGCTCACGCGTAACCACGCCTTCTCTGTGGTGGGCCCTACACTGTGGAACCAGCTATCTAGTGAGCTGCGCCTTGCAGCGTCCCTGCCCGCCTTTAAAAAAGCCTTGAAAACACATCTCTTCAAGGAGGCATATGGCGACCTTTTTGTTTAATTTTCCTTCCCCCCCCCTCTCTCTCTGTGCCACCCACACCATTCTCAGCGGAGGGTATTTTGCCCTCCTATTTTTATTGGTGCCTCTGATTTTTTTTATGCTCGTTTGTTGTTGTCTCATTCTTTTTTAGTGTACACCGCCCCAAGTTCCGTTTTGGAAGATGGGGCAGTATATAAATATAACAAACAAACAAACAAACAAACAAACAACATCCCTTGCCTTAGATCATGTGTGGTGAGACTGTATTTTGCCAGTAAGCTGCAAGCCTGTGAACATTGCAAGAGTGGAGGCCTGTTGTTAGTCAACAGGCAGTGCTTGTAATGCCACAGGACCTATAGCCCTTTGCCAGCCATTCTGCTATAAAGCAATAGAAAGTGCCCAAGCCTTCAGATTCTCAAGGAAGATCTGAAGGTGAAACATGGGTGATGCAAAATAAACAAATAACCCCAAACAGATCTGGGGATTGTGAAGGCTTGCACGTTCTTGAATTGAGCCTAATAAAGTTTTTTTTTTCACTTGTGGTTTTTGGAACTGGTACTTCAGAGTCAGACTCGTGCACTGGCTTGTATTTACTACACAACTGCAAAGTGCACCGGACCAACTATGTGTGCGTTTTCATGGTGGGTTTTCTAGTTTCTTGTCTTTTGGATTCATTATTCAATGCTAGAACTGTCCTTTTAGAGACTTGGAATGTCAGAACAGCTACCCATGGGACATGATTCCAGGACTCAAACCAAGAGGCAAATAAAGTAAATATTCTGCTTCTGGGGGTGACACTGTAGGACTTGGTTCATACAACATTGTTCTGAATAAGGATGTGGTATATGCACTTTTATAGATTAGTCAGCATGTTGAGCAGAATACACTGGTCAACTAGACAGTAAAATCTCAAATAAAAAAAAAAACAAAGCAAAAAACTCCTTCCCATGTAAACATGATCTATCTGCAGTTTCAAGTCATAGGCATGAGGTTTTTAAAAAAAAAAATAGGAATATTCAGAAAGAATCAGAGAACCTTCAAATACTCTGAAAAACAAAGCATTAAAATATTTGAAAGCACAGCCCCTGGATTGATCACTCACTCTCTAGTTCACTATTTCCTTGGCCTGACTGTGGACATCTCAGGAGGTGGACTCAGTTCTTAAACTGCAAATCAACAAGTGAGAATTTTCTTTAAGGTCTGCCTCTTAATATACTCTGTGAAATTTCTGTCTGCAAAGTCATAATGAATTGCTTCTCCACAATGGAATGGTTTTAAAATTCAAAGTGTTCCCATGACTTGGGGTTGAAAATAACTCCTGGTCTGGCCCTTTAATTCCAATGCATTAAAAGCTCAGAATGATTGCATACCAGTGTCACACAGAAGATAAGAAGAAAGGTCCAAGTTTTGCCTGGCATCTAGAATGTTCTAAACCAGTTGTTTCTAAACCAGTTGTTAAAATAGAGGAGATGAACTAGATGAGCAATTTATTGTCTTGCTGGGCCTCTTTTAGATGTACCTTGAGTGATTAGTTGCCACTTCAGTTTTTCCTTGACTTTTATTTTATTTTATTTTATTTTTTAACAGATGGGGCATCATTTCCCCCCTTTGTCAGCAAAGATCAAGTGCTGCAGTTTTTTTCCTCTGATATTTGCAGGTAAATAACTTGGGGGCAAGTGCTTTTGTGTGCTTCCTGTTCTGAATAATTGAAATTTTACAAAAAGGAACATCTGGCTTACAGCCAGTCAGAAGGAAGAGAGCCTGTAATAATAATGCTGTAACAGAGCTTGCGGGATGTTGGAATGAAACATGGTAGCTCAATAATCAGAATCTTTACCATTTTTATGTTGAGTCTTCCTGGAGCTGGCATAAGATATTTAAAATAAACAACAGGCAGGTTACAGCATTTCAGAACTATACCTGCCGGGCTTATTCCAAACAAGCCAGCTGGACAGATGTGATTGATGAGAGCTACTGGCATATCCCAAAACCTGGTCTGGATTTCCGGAGCAGTTCATAATTTCATAATATCTTCATGCCTTGTTTGGAAAGTACAGTAACCGAATTCCAGATTAAGTGCACACATGGATGACTCAGAGGAAACTCTGTGTGCTTCTTCAAATCCATGTGTTCTCTCTACCTCCCATGCTATTTCCATATCCCCTTAACACACAGGTCCATCTACGGCAATTTTGATAGTGACCAAGTTGTGAAGGACATCTCGCTTTATCGCTTTGTCGTGCCACCAAATGCTTTTGCATCGCCGCTTGTCACTCCCGATAATATATGCTTCTGCACAGATGAAGTGATCTCCAAGAACTGTACATCAGCAGGGGCACTGGACATCAGTTCCTGTAAACAAGGTACCATCTTGGAAGTACAAAGCTTATAGGAAATGTATTGTAATTGTTTGTAGTGGGAATTGCAACTAGAGATGGGCACGACTCAAAAAAATGGTGTTTCGTTTGTCGTTTGTCGTTTAGGGGGTCTGTTTCAGTTCATTTTCGTTTTTTGTGAATTTTTTGCAAAAAAATTCATTTTCGTTTCGTTATGAAATGAAATGAAAAAACGAAAACAAAAAATTGCTGTTTCGTTAGCATTCATTACAGTTCAATGTATTTGCCACAACGAAAACGAAACGCACGACAAAATTTCTGTTTCGGTTTGTTTCGTTTCATTTTGGAGACAAAATTCGTTTTTCGTTTCGTTATGTAACGAAACGAAAAAACAAAAAAGAAAATGAAAAATTGCTCGTTTCGTGCCCATCTCTAATTGCAACATTTTAATAGCCCTTGAGGCATCAAACAGCTTAGTGTTTGTAAAAGTGCGCACCTTTCCTTATAAATATATATATATATATATATTCAAAGCTTTGCTTCCATACACACAACCCATATAAGCACCCCCTTTAGGAAATTGGTTGAGGTCCTGATCCAAATAATGCCTTTGTTTTAAAAAAGTGATTTTTTTTTTTAAACAAGACAGTTGGGGCAAAAGAAAGCATCCCAGCCATGGAATGCCCTCAGAAAGAAGATACATTTGGTGTCAAATTCACTCTTTCAAGTGAAATTGTTTCTTTTGACCCAAACATTTAAAATGGAATCTTTTCTGTGATATGAGCACTCTCTTCCTCAAATCCTCCCCCTCCCTCTCTGTTGGACACGGGTGGCAGTTTTATGATTGTTTCAATATTTTCAAGATGTCATTGGTTCTCTTCATTCCTTTTAAATCTTTTCATCAGTGAATTTATCATTTACAGTGACCCCCCCACCTATTGCGGGAGTTAGGGACCCGACCCGACCCACAATAATTGAAAATCCGCAATATGCGAATGCAGCACGGATCTGGCCGGTGGGGGGGGGGCTAGCTGGGGACTTTTGTACTTACCCCCAGCCTGGCAGTTCCTTGAACAGGCCTGTCAGGGCTTCTGTGTGAACCGGAAGTGACTTCTGGTAAACCAGACATGGTCTCCGGGTCACCAACAAGCATTTCTGAGGTCTCCAGCAAGCCTAGAAAGGCCCTCGGGGGGGCCTCAGAAATGCTTTTCAATGATCCGGAGGTCACTTCTGTTTCTTGTGGAAGCCCTTTTGGGGCCTTTGACAGGGCCGGGAAGGCCCTTGCAGGCCTGTTCAGGGCAGCGCCAGTCCTGGGATAAGTACAGGAGGCCTGAAACAGGCCTTACCCCAGGGGGCCTTTTTTCATATACTGCGGTCCCGCGATATAGCAGGACTGCAGTATATTAACCCCAAAATAGCGAAGGGTTACTGTATAGCTATATTGCACATTTCTGTTCACCACTCTTCCAACTTTTTTAGCACGTATCATCCTTGCCACTGTTACCATTATAATAATTATTTCCACTTGTTCATTTCTCTATTGACTATCATTAACCATATTCAACAATACAATACTTGGAGACAGTGGGGTCCAATAATTTCTCTCCCCCCCCCATATCAGCAACCATTTCTTCCTTCTTATTTCATATGAACACCTCTTTAAAGTGAACATGTAAAGCTATAAGAATACAACTTCTAAAAGGATAAAACAAATAGCACACTAAAAGATAGTAAATATAAGGAACATCCAAAAATTTTAAGGCAGGAAGTCACCACCATCCATTTAAGAACCTCACTCAGACACCCAGTCATTAAAGGTAATCTTGCCTAAAGAGAAAGGTCTTTGCCTGCTTGAAGAAGAACAGCAAAGATGGAGCCAACCTACCCTCACCAATCTCATGCCCCCCACTAAAATGTATCTTTTAGAATAGTGGGCTCAAGAGAAGGGCCTCTTGTGATGATCTTCACAACCAGGCAGGCTCATAAAAGGAGACCCAGACTTTGAGATAACTTGACGCCAAGCCATTTAGGGCTTTATTGGTTAGAACCAGCACTTTGAATTCTGTCCAGAAATAAATACCTCTGCAGCCAATAGATCTGCTATAATACGTATGTAGTGATGGTGGTTATGTGATTCCCTGGGACCAGCCCCAGTTAGCAATCTGGGACCCATGTTTTGGATCTGCTGACCTTTCCAGACACTTTCCTTAGGCAGGCCTGTACAGAAAACTTATAGTAATGTACTTGGGATAACGCTAATGGATGCGTCCCTGTGGCCAGAACCGGCCTCCCTGGGCATGGACATAGCTGGTGCACTTGTTTTAATTGTGCACTCTGGGCCTTAATGCAGAAGGCAGGACAACAAGGCTTGGGGTGAAACCAGGAGCACCCAAAAGGTGCTCACCTGTGTTTTCAGAGAATCAGGGCCAAGTTCTCATGCCCCTATTTATAAAACAGGATTATAAGGCTGGAAAAGAGGAGTGGGGTGCCTGTGCACAAATCCTACGCTGCTTTCTTCAAATGCTGTGATTGTGTTCTTCTTCTCCTATAGGAAAACCTGTGTTTATTACACTGCCTCACTTCTTGTATGCAAGTGAAGATGTAGGTGAAGGTGTTGAAGGAATGCAGCCAAATCACCAAGAACACATGACCTTTCTAGATGTAGAACCAGTAAGTTGTCAGTGATTATACACGCTGATCCCACATTCAGTCATCAACAACAATTTCGTTCTGTGATTCAGAATAATTATAAGCAGAATTTAGACTGCACTTGGTTTTATACTGCCCTCTAATTTGAATCTCACTTAAATATGTCTACTCAATTGGTTCAAGAAGCTTGTAGGAAGCTTTCTAACTGATGAGCCTGAAGAACACTCCTTTCCCCCAAGGGAAAGGATCTGTAGAGTTGTGGATATAGTGTTGGATCAGCATATGTTGACAGAAATATACTGTAGGATCTTGGGTGCCCTCTGTCTGGTGCAATGGCAGCTGCTGATGGTTGCCTTAGGACTTAAGGTTAACACCAGCTGCACTGACCATTGGAATGAAACAGCACCCAAATGACTCAAAGGCTCTGTATAAATCATACCCATCAGCTATGGATGAATATGATGCATCCTGCTTTTCAACCAAGAAAAAGGCCACCATATAGAATACTTACTCTGCACCACATGTTGTGCAGCTGCATTTGTCTGCTTCCTGAGACAGCTGCATTTGCCACATCAGTTAGCAAAAATAGAAATGGTGCTCCTGCTGATATTGTGAAGCTGTAGGAAACTCCCCTTGCACAAAATCCTGTCCATAAATCTGGTGGGAAATTTCAGCATTCCATTCATACACAGCTCTGAACAAATGCTTCCCAACTTCGAGTCCACTTATGTTCTTGGAGTAAAACTCTCAGAAGCCTTCACCACTAGCAGTGCTTCCTCAGTTTTCTGGGAGTTGAAGTCAAAGAACATCTGAAAACCAAAGGTTGGGAACCACTGCTCTAAACCCTACTTAGAATCTGAAGTGATTCTGTATGTTATAGTCCAAAATTTTTAATTTTCCCAAACACTGAGGTATGAAAACTACCCCATTTTCCCATGTATAAGACTGTGTTTTTGTCTAAAATTGTTAAATCAACAACTGAGGGTCATCTTATACATGGAAGTAAGCCAAGGAGAGATCCTTGCAGTTGTGAAACTATAATACTGAGTTGGAAAAGTGGAGGTCATCTTATACATGGAGGCATCTTATAGATGAAAAATATGGGCATATAACTTTGGCTCATGTTTTGTTCATAACAGAAGTGAATGTTTACTCCACTTTTGGGGGAAACTGTTTTGAACCTAGCACCTAATTCCATTGCCCTCATTCATGTGATTGATCATTAGTTTCACTCTTGGTAAGCCATTTTGCCAGAAATTTAAAATATATTTCTCTGTGTTTTTAAGACCACAGGATTTACGCTTCAATTTGCCAAAAGGCTGCAAGTGAATTTGTTAGTGAGACCATCTACAAAAATTACGTAAGTCTTTGGCGTCACTCATCGATGTACCTGTGTAAATCTGTTGCTGTTCATCCAGTTCTTTTGCTGACCATATGAGAATCATTCTAATTTTATTTTATTTTTATGCATTTATTACAGGCCTTTGAAAAAGATTAAAACTCCTTTTATATTCCCTCTCCTTTGGCTTAATGAGGTAAGCATCCTTTTCCTTGCTCTTCTTTATGTGGGTTTAAGAATTGTATATGTGTTACAAGTTAATACAACAGCAATGCAGAAAACTGAAACACTTCCCTACACTAGATCTCCAGGTAGAGTCAACCCTCATACAGTACTCTGGCTTCCTAAAGGCCATTTTAAAGATTTTTGTCACTTCATGCTAGGTGGCCCCTTCCCTTTTGCTGATGAGTCAGTCAGAGAATAACCATGAGACGTCTTCTGCAGCCATCTTCTTGACGTGTTTATTTGCAATTTTACCAACATAAGAGGAGGAGTCTCCATGCTGTAAGCCTAAGAGGGGCCCAGGGAAAGCCTATCTCTCTTCTCTTAAGACCAGCATGGAGTGAAGATATTTCCATCTGTCGGTTGCTCTTTCCAGTTTCAAAGGCAAGAGCCTGAAACCTGCTCTTATTGCCAGTAAGGGAAGGAGTTCCCCATATACACTTTTCCTAATAACAGCAGGAAAGCCCTGCATATTCACCACTCATCCACACCACTCTCCATTCTGTGACTAGAGGTAACAATGGGAAACTTTGCCTGCTAACCGTTTTCTGTAGCGGGGATGCCCCAAGCAGTCTATTTTTGGAACAAGGGGTTTGGAGGCTCCTTCTGTTTTATTGTGTCACCAGGGCTAAAGGGGTAGCCTTTCTGGGGGTGGAGCAATGCCAGAGATTTCAGATGGCATGGCTTTGGCCTTGACATCATCTGACCTGTGGGATGGCAGCTCGACCTTCAGTGCAATAACACTTCCCATTTCTGTCCTAACAGAAGTGACACTGGCTGTAACCCTGTTAGCACCTCTCAGCCCACATAATATGTCATCCGTCGTGGACTGATTTCTTTAATTAAAAATCTTCTGTGCTCTCCTTCAGGTTCTGGGAATTCCTTTCAACATGGGGAAACTGGGGGGGGGGTGCTCAGGGGAAAACTTTAATGTCCAAAAATCATTGTTGCTGGTCCTACCACTGTCCCATGAAATAGGGAGTGGGTGAGAATTAAACAGGAAACACATTTTGTCATGTGTTTCGTTTTCGTTGCGGCAAATACATTGAACTGTAATGAATGCTAACGAAACAGCAATTTTTGGTTTTTGGTTTTGTTTTTCTGTTTTGTTACGTAACGAAACGAAAATGAAATTTTTTGCAAAAAATTCACAAAAAACTAAAACGAACCAAAACGGACCCCCTAAATGACAAATGACAAATGAAACACCATTTTTTTGAGTCGTGCCCATCTCTAATAATCAGCCTTATTTGTATGCAGTTGTGCTGACAGGAATTTGGGCACAGACTCTTATGTAACCCTAACTATCATTCAGTTAACTGTTTCCTACTTACCCCTCTCCCCCAAAAATATCATAATTATGCAGAGTGAAGTACAGAAAATATCTGTTGTGTTTAAGTTCCAGCAGGTAGTAAATAATGGTCAACATTCTGTTGCCTTGTTACACTCGAGAAAGGCAAAATGTATAATTCACAGTGGCTTTTTTGCTACTAGTTCATGAGTTCTAATTTGGATCTATTAGGCATGCACCAGTCTGGGGGCTTGGTGTGTGCCCAAAAATTCCAGCTGGAGATTCATGAACTGCCAGCAGAAAACTGCTGCAAGTTGAAGTGTTTTCTTTCCATGGATGCAACTATGCAACAGCATTTTGGCCAATAATGAGAGGTAAGCAATAATAAGCAACACAATGGTTTGTGTAACAAGCTATTTTCATAATCCAGACAAACCCTAATGAGTTAGTATTTTAGCACTTAAAATATAATGGAATATGATGCATTTTTAAAAGATCTGAGATGTACTGTAGTTAAAAAGACTAATTTTCTGAAGCTTGGCTGACCCTCTTGCCAATGAGTAATTTTTCAAACCACTGCACTGACCCTTCGGGCATTGCAATCCCACCCTCCACCTAGAGGGCCACATGTTCTACTTTCCTGCCATGGTGACTTCTGTATGAATGCGGGATTTTCATGCCAAAGTAATATGCTGGGACAGAGCATGTGTGGATTTCTGCTCAGAATGTTGTTGCTCTATGACCTCTCTTTCCTCCTTCCAGACAGCTGTTATTGATGACAAGAAAGCAGCGTTTTTCCGGGCAAAAGTGACAGATAAGATCAGATTGCTACACCTTGTGGAAGCTCTGCTGATCATTGTAGGTGTTGTGCTATTCCTAGGTTTCATGGCCTCCTATTTAATATGTAGAAGACAGAGATCAAAATAGGTAAGCAAAAGCCCCTTCAATGATTACTTGTGTGATACTTTTAGTGTACACGGTTTTCCCCCCAGCTCAAGGAAAGATCTGTGAAAGGAAGTTACAGCACTTCAGAGCAAGTGTCCTAAACAAGTGTCATACTCAAATACATAAATTACTCAGTGGCATTGTATCCTCCCAACAAGACTACAAAATGGGCCAAGCCTTTTCCAAGGCTGCCTATCTAGTGACTTAAGGACACTATGCTATGTCTCTTAGGAATCTTGTTAGCATGGTCACTCAATCCTTCTAAAAACCTCAGTTTTGTTAATGTAATATGTTGCTTCTGTGTCTGTGATTCAGAACACCAGGAAATGATCAGATATTGTAATATTATGTGGACAGTAGGAAAAAGAATACCTAGATACACATAGCAAAAGGCAGCCTGAATGTTGATGACTCCAGGCTCAACAGTCAAGGTGGTTGACTAGGATCACCACCATTCACAGCAAGAGAAGAATCACAGAATGCCAGTCCTATTTTTATGCTGCTTGGGCTAGTCACATAATAATAGAGGTGTGTGGTTGTGCACCTCGAATAAATTCCACATTAAAAATGTCGTGCCAATCCAAGGAATATGTATGTTCCCAATCGCAACACATTTCACCGGTTACTTCTAAAGCAATCCAGACATGTAGTTTCTTGTGAACTGTACCCTTGGAGGCAGATCAAGATGTTGCTTTTGCTGTTACGCCATGTGTGAAATGGCATTACATTATCCCCTATCTGATGGTCTTATCATCTTCATCAGATTGGCTACATAACACTATCATTCCTGTAGTACGTCTTAGAATATTAAAACTGCAGAATTGTAAGGGATCCTCTAAATTATTAAGTCCATTCCTTGTCAAGGAGGCACAGCGGGGGAATTGAACTCCCAACCCATGGCTTTGCAGCCAGATATTAAACTACTGAGCCACAACTCCCATCAGTACTACCCAGAATATCTGAAGGTGACGGACGGTGACAAATATAGCCCAACAATAACCGAAAGGCCATGTGTCTTTCCTTCCCAGAACTGTCTGTATATGTGAGTAGTCTAGCTACAAGTCAGGGCTACCTCTTATCACTAAAGGTTAGGAATGTCAGTCTTCACTTAGTTTATACTTCTCACACAAAAGTGAGAAAACACACATACCACCACCACCAGAATTCTTCTCATATGTGGTGTGTGTGTGTGTGTGTGTGTTTCTCCTCACTGAGGGCTAGAAGGCAATAGCTTCTCTGAATTTTTCATATTACAACCCCCCCAAGCCACATTACAGATCCCCCCACAAATAACACCTGTTGTGCACAAAATATCTTGCATCAAAATTCTATGTATTGTATAAATGCAAGGTTCTTTTATATAATACACAAGATTTTTGTTTTTTTCAAAGTGCAAGGTTTTGTTTTGTTTATTTTGTCCCCCTCCACCCCAGTTAATACTGCTACTGATTGGCAGGGGGTGGGGAGACCTTAAAGAATGAAAAATATTGTAGTAGTTGATTTCTAAAAATAATTGCAGTGAGGTGTATCTTTAATGGATTGTAGTCTAATTTTTGTCTAGATTTAAGACCCTGTAGAACATTTAAGCTTTCGGACATTAATTAAAAGTGGCCATATTTCCTAAGGGAAGCAGTCCCCCCCCAAAAAAATGGCAATTACTTTCTGATTCCTTGGGATGGACAAGGCATAGGCTATAGTATTTGTTACTGATAAATGGAAAATAGGTTCAATGAACCCTGGTTCTGCAGTCTTTACCCTGCAAGGGATCTGCAAGTAATTTCATGTTCACAACCACATCATGAACAGGAGTGCCTTTCTGTCAACTCCATGCCCTGAATTTGTAACTGACCACTGGGAACATTGTCTTAATTTACAGGTCAAATTGTTGTGACATTGCTCTCTGAAGAAAGCAAAATGGGAGTGGAAATGGGAGAAACACAGGGGATAACCTGTTTTCCTTAATGGCTTCTATGACTCTGAGTCAATCAACAGTGGAGATGAATGAGGTTAATGCTAACCTGTAATTTCTGTTCTCTATTTTCAAGCTATTGATCTCAACCAAAGGAGGGCTGTGAGCCGTACTGGTGACCTTCCTTAATGGCATTGCTGGACTATGCTTTGTAAGTGCTGCTAAACTGCAGAATAAACTCTTGTCTTGGCAAGGCAAGTGAAGCATGTGCCTCTTGGCCACTGCAAGCCCGTGGCCAGACCAAAGAGTCATTACAATGCCACCAGAAAGCCTAGCATGAAGTTGGAACTGATGAAGGCCTCTGAGTCATCTAAGCATAACACATTCATCCCATGGAGATCTTACTGGGAACCAAGCTTGCACTATCATTTATGTTGCTTCCTGCTGCCTCCCCACTGTGTTGCACTTGGGACTTAAAGAATGGGAACAGAAGTCATTGGTCAGAACTAAGGCCAAGGTTTAGGTGAAGCAGTGTTTTGCTTTAGAACATACAGTACATGCTGTCCCTCTCCACCCGCCTCCCCACTGTCCCTTCCATTGAAGAAAAGAAACTCTGAAGTAAAACTGTTGTTCCTGAGTTCTGAAGGTTTTTTTTGTTTTTTGTTTTTGTAATAATAATGTAAAGATCAAAAGTTGTAGGATAATTGTGCCAATAAAAGAATGAAGAAGGTGACCTTTGTTCAGTTGTATTTGTACCCATGTACCCAGAGTTGTTGATTTCTTTTTTTCTTCATCTCACTGAACACTGTCTTGACTCAACACGGCACTTCAGTGAGGAAGTTTCAAGCTTCACAAGATTCCCTGTGTCCAGGTAAGAGTGAAAAAAGTGCAAAATTTCTTTGGTCGGGGTCCTTGCACAAAACTGAAGTGTTGTTCTTCCTCTTAAGGAATCACGCCAAGACTAAGGCTGGAAGGGACTGCAGGGCCCATTGAGTCCAGTCCCTTGTCAAAACAGGAAATCCTGACCTTAAGCATCACTGCAAGCTGGTCAATCAGGCTGGCTGAGGAAAGAGTTTGGATCCAGACCCATCCAGAGCAACCACTGTTGAGACCAGTATTAGGGGGAATCCAGCTGTCCATGAGGCACTCTGTTCCAAGATGCAGCTCGCATAAAGAGAAAGATAGGGAAAAACATACAGGCTTAGGGCCACTGGCCACTTAAATTCGGACCAGAGATCTTAGGGGTTCGTCGCTCTTCCTCTGTCCCCACCCCCCTCCGCACTTCCTGGTTGCTGGATGCGTGAGGGAGGGAGAAAAAGAGAAAGAAAAGCATGCCGCTCACCTTGTTCTGCCTCTTGTCTCTGTAAGGCCATCAAGTCCAACCCCCTCGTCTCTGTAAAAGTAGCTCTTAAACGGGCAGGAGCCAAAAAGCAGCAAACAGAAACGAGGAGAGCCCCGCACTCACTATCCTTGCACCGCATCAAAGATTTTTCACCTCCAAAGAGAAGGTACAAGAAAAGTGCACTGGGTTGCACTAAAGTGGGCGGGGTCGCTCTTAATTGTCTGCAAACTCCGGAGCTGGTGGGGAAACATTTTTAAGCTCCGGAGCTTGCAGCCATTTGCAGCGGAGCTTAGGGGTTGTGTATAAACGCCCTTAGTTGCAGCAGTAAAATTCCAAAATATCTACAACATTATTTACATTGTTCAGTGCACACAGTATGAACCGCCACCATGACAGATGGCAGACAGACTTTCCCCCAGCAGTAGAGATGAGGCAATTTCTGAAGCTACGAAGCCTGCTGCCGCAATTCTTCGCAGCTCCCAGATGCTGCCTCTCTTCACCCCCCTCCAAGGGGGGGTTACCCTTTCAGGTCCTGTTTATCTGGAGGAATTCAGCCTGATAAGCCAGAGAGCTTATTGAGGTGTCTCACTGCTGCGAAACCAGAACCGGAACTCCGAGGCACTCTGTTCCATTGTCAAAGAGTTCCTGTGGGTAGCATTTTTTTTTCTTAATGCTTAGTTGTAACCATTGGGTCCTACTAATCCGGAGTCATAATAACCACTGGATCCTACCCTCTGAGGATAGAGAAAACAAGCTCATTCCATGAGAGCAGCAAAGTGCAAACATACTGAGGGCAAGTACAAGGCTGGCTGTTTATTTAAACAGATGTAAATGATCCGTTTGATGTCTCTAACCCTTGAAGCAGAAAAAGGGCAGCCAGAGACGTTTTGCACATACTGCCTGGTTTGCCCAGTTTGTTGGACTTGCATGAAAAAGGCATCTCTTGTTCTCATTCTCTTCTCTTTCAAGATGGTCACAACAGTACCTTGTCCTTCCAGACAGGCGAGAAGCATAATTTTGTGATTTCCTCTACTGTGTGAGTATTGTGTGTGTGTGTGTTGTGTCATTACAGCCGTGACCGACTCTTTGTGACCCCATGTCCATGGAGTTTTTTGGCAGGAACACTGGAGTGGTTTGCCAGTTCCTACTCCAGGCGCCTACAGCACCTGGTATTCCCTGGTGGTCTCCTGTCCAAGTACTAATCAGGCCTGACCCTGCTTAGCTTCTGAAATCAGGCAAGATCGGATGTGCTTAGGGCATCTAAGCTGGCTTATATAGACAAACAGATATTGACATCCGTACACATGCACACCACATCTACCATTACAAATCATTTGGATACCAAACTGATGAACTGCTTTTCTCCTATATACACCAAACACAAAACCTCAAAGTGCAATGCTCTCCAGAATTCATGCTGCTCTGAATGATGCCAATTAGAGATGGGCACGAAACGAACCATTTTTCGCTTCTGTTTTCGGTTTTTCATTTCGTTACGCAACGAAACGACAAACAAATTTTGTCTCCAAAATGAAACAAAACGAACAGAAACACCGGAAATTTTGTCGTGCGTTTCGTTTCCGTTACTGCAATACAGTGAACTGCTTTAAATGCTAAACAAATCACAAAAAAATGAAATAAATGGTAACGAAATGGTAACGAAACAAATGAAAATGAAAATGATTTTTTTGCAAAAATTCGCAAAAAAGGAAACGAACCGAAACGGACCGTCCAAAAGACAAACGACAAATGAAACATCATTTTTTTTATTCGTGCCCATCTCTAATGCCAATTATTTGAGTTTAACTGTGTTCCATTCAAGGTGGCTGAACTTGGAAAGCAGACTGAAAAGTCCTTTGCTTTCTCCATCCCAGGTCAAAGCAGGTAAGCAGTGTGTGTGTGTGGGGGGGGGGTAGAATTGGTCATTCATACTTCTAGCATGCAACCTGAGGCAAGAATCTCACTTGACACTCTCCACTCAGAATGCTCAGAGGAGGATAGTGTGGGGTCACTTGGGTTGTCTGTTCCATTACCACATACATCTCACAATTATTCTTTTATTTATTTGACGGTTGGTTGGTTTTATTTATAGGCATCCTTTCTCCCAATAAGAAAGCCCAGGGTGGCTAACAATAGTAAAAGGAGAGAATTTAACATGCAATATATTAGGCATTAAAAACAACCCAACTATAAAAATGATAACAGGACCATTGGATAATTAAAAGCAGGTAAACATTAAAAGTTGTCTAGACCTGAAAATAGCATTCAGGGACTCAGTCATGATTATTTAAAGACTTCCTGAAAAGATGGGTCTTCCGCTGTCAGAAAGATAAAAGGGAGGGGGCACACTTCAAAATTGGGAGAAAGCCCTGTCTTGTGTCCTCATCAGCCATGCCTGCACTGGCCATGGAATCAAGAGGAAGGCCTCCTCTGATGATTATTAAGTGCCCAAATAGTTCAGATACAGTTTTCCAGCAAACCTCGACCCTAGCCGTATAGGATCTCATGGGTGAATTGGAGCCAGTGCAGTTTTTCTAGCAGGGGGTTATATGTTTCCTATAAATAGCCCCAGTCAGTAGTCTGGCTGCTGCATTTTGAACCAGCTGCAGTTTCCAAATTTCAAAGGAGTGCATTACAGTAGTCCAAGTGGGATGTAACTGAGACCTACATCCCTGTCGCCAAATCAGATATCTCAAGGAATAGAGACAGCTAGTTTAGCAACTTTCTTTTGCCAGGTTTAGCATTGTTACCAGCATGTACGGCATATGAGAAGCCAGTTGTGTGGACTGAAGTCTGAGGCTAGCCCAAATCATCTCCCTACATGGTGTTTCATTAATGTGACAACAGTAGCCTTTGGACCCCCTCCCTTTCTGTCTTAATTGTGTTTACCTCACTGATAGGACCTATTTGCTCTGTGTTAGCTTGTGTGTATATTAAGTACACACAGAAACTACACACAACCCCCCCATTCTTATTAAAACATGCCGGTGTGCTACAAATAAGTGGAAAACACATTGCATCTGCTTACATATTGCTTTTAAATGCAGGGAGCCTCTTGTCTTCTATTCCTTTGAGAGGGAAAGAGAAGTTTGGTACCAATCTATGTATGTGTATGGATTTGTCATTTGTTCTCATTAACTAATTAAAAGTGGTTAAAGGGAACTAAGCGTTCCCTTTAACCACTTTACCTCATATAACTTTGTGACTAGACATGGGCACGACCAGAAAAAAATGACGATTTGAGTTTTCGTTTGTCAGAACGGGTCCATTTTGGGTCGTTTCCGTTTGTCGCGATTTTTTTTTTAATTTTTTTTACTACATACAACATAAGAAAATGAAAGTAAAAAAAAACTACAACAAACAATATAAGTGCACCCCCATCCCACGGGGCCATCCATACATTCTTATTCGTTGCTCCATCTTCTATTCTTCCAGTAGTCTTCTTAAAGTTCTCTTCTCCAGAAATGTTGTGAGATATTCGTGGACTCTTTCCCTTTTCCTTCGACTAGTACATAATCTAAAAATTTACCCCAGATATCGTAGAAAATGTCTTTTTTCATTTCTCCTCGTTTAACCTTTAAACTGCAGGACAGTTTATCGTTTATAGCTATATCCCAAAGTTCATTATACCAGTCTTCCATCTTGAATTCTAGTTTTGATTTCCAGTTTTTTGCTATAATTAGTCTAGCAGCTGTCATAAAATTTGCTATTAGTTCCTTTGTTGTAACAACATAATCTTTACTTGTTAACAATGATAATAATGCTATCTCTGGATTACAATCTATATCCATCTTAATCATATTACTTAGCTCTAAAAACACTTTTTCCCAGAACCTTTGGACTATTTCACATTCCCACCAAAGATGCAAGTAAGTACCAAGCTCTTTTTCACATTTCCAACATATCTTAGAGTAAGCAGGATTCATTCTATTTAGTCTTACTGGGGTTAAATACCATCTAGAAACCAATTTGAAGTAGTTTTCTTTTATCCTGACCGATAATGATCTCAAAATTCTCATGTTCCAAATTTTCTTCCAGTCTTCTTTCTCTATCTGTACATTAAGGTCTTGGTTCCAAACTTCTCTCAAGGTGTTTAACTCGTTCATTTCTGATAATTCCCCTAATATTTTATATATTTTACGTGTTATTCCTTTCTCTGAATTTTCCTGTTCAGACTCAAGCGATAATAGGAAATGTTCAAATTTTGTGCATTCTCTGATTTGATTATTCTTCTTTCCCCAGTCCTTCATCCATTTTCCTAGTTGAATATAATTTAACCATGTTAAATCACTGGGTTGCAAAATATTTTTTTTATATCCTGAATTGTTTTAATCTTGAGCATCCAATCCTTTAGTCTAGCTATTTTCTTAATTTTAAATAACTCCAAATCATGCTTCAAGTTGTCTGGAAAGCTTTCCAAGTCAGTAACTAAAGCCAGTGGGGATCCCTTCGGAGACAAGATTTTCCTATATGTTCTCCATGTAACAATTAAACTATTCAATAGGGGGTTGTCAATCTTTACTTTGTTTTTAACTTCCGTGAATAAAAATGTGTTTATTTCCCCCTTTATATCCAAAGACTCTTGCTCCCACCATATTAGCTTCTGTGGTTTAAAAAGAATTTCCCCCAAAGAACTAAGTTGATTGGCTATATAATAATTTTTTATATTGGGTATACCTATTCCTCCTTCTTTCTGAGATCTATACCATAGACTTTTATTTATTCTTGATTTTTTCCCTGCATTACAAAACCTATTTATCATGTCTTGGAGAGTTTTAATTTCCTTTTCTAAAAACTGAACCGGTAACATTTTAAAAATAAAGTTAATTTTTGGAAGTATTTTCATTTTTATCAATGCAATTCTGCCAAACCACGATAATTTTAGTTTAGAGTAGGATAATAATTTGTTTTTCATCTCTTCTTGTAATTTCGAAATATTTCTTTCTTTAGTTTTAGTAAATTCTTTATGGAGTTCTAATCCTAGATATTTAATGCTTTTTCCCGGTTTAAGTCCAGATTTTTCAATCATCTTTAAGTCATGTTTTCCATAATTGAACAATAAACTCTCTGATTTTTGCCAGTTTACACATAATCCTGTTATTTCTCCAAATTCTTCTAAATGAGTTTTTACTCTTTGAATATTCTCTATTGGGTTTACAATAGTCAAAAGAGCATCGTCCGCGAATAAACTGATTTTAGTTGCCCCATCCTTCCCTATACCTTTAATAGATTTATCTTCCCTTATGGCATTTGCCAGGAGCTCTATAACAATACAAAAAAGGACTGAAGAAAGAGGACATCCTTGTCTAGTTCCTCGGCCTAGGGTGATTTGTTCAGTCAATCCATCATTAACTATTATTGAGGAAGTGCCCGTTGAATATAGTTGATTTATTACTCCCAAAAAGGATTTCCCAAATCCCCATTTTTTAACAATATTTTTAATGTGGGCCATTGAACACAATCAAAAGCTTTAAAAAGATCTAGAGATAACATCCCAGCTTTAATAGTACTCTTTCCCATTTCATAAAGAACATTCAAATTTCTTCTAATAATATTTGCCATTTGTCTACCTTTGATAAAACCACATTGATCCTCTTTAATATATTTAGCTATAAATTTATTCATTCTTTTAGCCAAAATTGCTGTGAAAATCTTAGCATCTTGATTTAATAAGGATATTGGTCTGTATGACCCAATATCCATTAAATTTTTATTAGGTTTTGGAATTAAAATAGTTAAAGAATGGGTCCAAGATCTCGGAATTTGTTCTCCATCCAAAATTTCATTATATAGCTTCTTTAATTTAGGTATTAATACTGCTTTAAAAAGTTTGTAAAATTCAGGTCCCAGAGCGTCCACTCCGGGCGTTTCATTATTCTTTAGTTTGTCTATTACCTCGCTTATCTCTTGGTCTGTAATAGGCTTTTCCATTTCCAGCATATCTTCCTGTTCCAAGACCCTCTTTAAATTCTTAGTGATGTACCTTTCTATATCCTCCTTAGGTTTATTTTTTGCAGTGTATAACAACTGATAAAACTCTTGTATAGCTAACAACTTTTCCTTCATTTGTGTGCATGTCTTACCTGAGGAGTCTTTTATGATCCCTATTGTATTCTTGTCTTGTCTTTTCTGTGCTAATCTGGCTAAAAGTTTTGAGTTCTTGTTGCTGTATTCAAAAAAATTTCTTTTTAGGTACAGAAGATTCCTTTGTGTTTGTTGTAAATCTAGATCTTCTAACTCTTTTTTCCTTGCTTCAATCAACCTCAGTATCTTATTATCCTTAATAAGAAAGAATTGGGATTCTAAATCTGCTATTAATTTTTCTAATTTTCTTTTATTGGGTTCTTCCTGTTTTTTAGCTTTAATATTTTCTTTTATGATAAGGCCTCTAGCTACCGCTTTCAGGGTGTCCCATATGATTGGCGTTTGGCTACCTGCCTTTTCGTTTATATCCCAAGTTTCCAACCAATCTTTTTTAACCTTTTCCAGCACTTCTGGATGTTGAAATATTTTTAAATTCATTCTCCACCTTTTAGCTTCTCTATAATTTTTATTTGTTGCTAAATCAATCGACATTAAAGCATGATCAGATGTTTTTATGATCTCAATTTCGGTATTATTTATCTTGGGTATTAGGCTTTGTGAAACAAACACAAAATCTATCCTAGAATAGGTTTTGTGCACTGGTGAGTAGAAGGTGTATTTTATTTCATCTCCTTTCAGTTCTCTCCAGACATCCTTCAATCCTGTTGTATTTATAAACTTTGCTAGGGTTGTATGTCTTGTCCTCCACTCTTCTTTTTTACATACCGATTTATCTTTAATTTTATCTAAAACCATATTGAAATCCCCTGCCATTATTAAATACCCCTTTTTAACCAATTCAATCTGATCCCAAAGGAGATTGTAAAAGCGGCCTTGGTTAACGTTTGGTGCATACAGATTAACCAAAGTATAATGATCTTTCCCCATTAGAACTTGCAATATTATATATCTACCTTCTGAATCTTTTACCACATTTTCAACAACACATTCACAATTCCTTGAGATTATAATGGCAACCCCTCTTGCTTTAGATGTGCCAAAGCTTTTTTCATAAATATCAATATTTGGAATTTTTAATTCATTAATACCATCTCTTATTTGATGAGTCTCTTGCAAAAAGGCAATATCTATTTTGTGCCTTTTGATCATCGCTTCGATTCTATTTCTCTTCGAAAATGACCCCAGACCTTTTACATTCAACGTTGCTAATTTTATAAACTTTCCCATAACCTATTTCTTTTAGTTTCAATATTCTGGAATGGTCCCGTTGTGCATACAAAAGTAAAAACACCATCAATTAATAAAAAATAAACTAAAATAAATCTAATCCTCCACCCTAAAAAACTATTCTTTTCTCCCACCCCACCAGCTATCATACTGTTTAGCATGTGCATCAAGGGGATGGGAGGGAGGAGGTCGTCCACAGACATTAGCCAGCCTAGATCTCATTAGCTCTTAAGTAGCGTGTTACTGTAAATTCTATGTTTATTCTACCCCCTTCTAAACCACCCTCTCACCACCACCACCACCCTCAAAAAGCAAACAAACAAACAAACAAACAAACAAACAAACAAACAAAAACAAAAAAGAGAAGGGAGGAGAGGAGGGGGGAAGGGAAGAAAAGGGATAATGAAAAAGAAAAAAGAAAAAAAAACACCCCAAAAACAAAAATTAAATTGGAAAAAGAAAGAAAAAAAAAAAAAAAAAGGGGGGGGAGAGGGGGGAAGGGAAGTGGAAGGGAAAGGGGGGGAAAAGAGTAAAAGAAGAAAAACAAAGGGGATGATAGGAGGTGAGAGAGGGGGAAAGAGAAAGGAGTAAGTTAAATGAGTTTCAAATATTCTTCATCTTCATCGAAGATTCCTGGAGTCGGAGTAAAAAGAGAGAAATTCACTGTCCTGATGTTGCCACTGAAGTTCCCGGGGGAGAACAGGCAGAACCTGAGTCGTCTTGTATGTTCCATGCTTCAAGAAGATGCTGGCCTTCTTCTAGAGAGTGAATAGTATGTTGAACAGAGCCTTTCCAAACTTTCAAAAATAGGGGGTGGCCCCAAGAATAGCGATAGTTGTTCTTCCTTAATATGATTGTGACTGGTCTCATCGATTTACGCCAATCAGCAGTTTCTTTAGAAAAATCTTGAAAAACTTGCACAGTTGCATCTCCTCTCTTCAGAATATTAGGATTGGCTCTAATTGAAGACATAAGACACTCTTTATTTACATAAGAAGCAAATCTTACTATCACTGGTTTTGGGGCCCCATTTCTTGACTTGCCCAGATAATGAACTCTCTCCAAATCGTCGTCGTCTAGTTGTTTGGGCAGAAAGGAGTTAAACCAGGTTAAAACTTCCTGTTTTAATGATGCCCCCTTCTTTTGAATAACAAAATTAATCAGTTTGGCATTCTGCCTCCGGGAATAATCTTCAATATAAGTCAGTTTCATATTAGTTTTAAGTAAAGCCTGCTTCTGAGAGTTAATTTGAGTTTCATTTTCCGTTACACGTATCTCCAGATTTTTAAATTCTCCTGCCAAATTATCAAGCCGCTGTCCATTTAACTTTATTTCATGTGATAAATCTTGTTTAGCGCTTTGGAGATCCTTTGAAAGGCCATCCATTCTATGTATCACGTCCTGTTGATTAACACTCATGATGCTAGCTAGCTCTGTCCTCATTAAACGCAGTTCCTTCATAAAGTCTTGATCTGTGGGAGGAGGAGTAGTCTCCCTCTTTCCCTTCTCAGATCCTGATGCCATTTTTACCCCTCCGTCGTCTGGGGGCTGCTCGACACGCTGTAGAGCTGGGCGATTGTGTGTTGTATCAGATAATTTCCTAGTCCAACCTATTGGCTGGAGTTTCTTTTTTGCTCTCTTACCCGGCATATAATTAGACAAAGGCAGGCATCAGAAGGTCTAACTGTTTGTAATCATCTGGTAACTTTCCAAGCCGCTGGGATGCAGTTTTCTAAACAGCCAGCGGCCAGCAGAATCAAGCAGGCAAAAGCGAAAGTAGCTCCTTTTGCTTATAAATCAAGCTTATCTTGTCTAGAAAAACACATATATTGCTTCTCCCGACACCCGAGTAATTTATTGATGCATTACTCACGGCACCACGGCATTTAAACAGTAGTTTTAAAGCTCTTTTTAGATCGCGGCACAGAGCTCTAAGATCAGGCTGCCGGCATGTCTTGGTGGGCGGGACTTCCTCCCGCGAAATTTTTCAAAAATTTGTCATTTCTGTTTGTCATTTGTCTTTGTTGTTTCCACTGCGATTTAGTGTGATTTGACTTCCCAGAGCATAGGGACGTCCCGCAATCAGGGCCGGCGCTAGGTGTTTTTGCGCCCTAGGCAGCGGGCGGGGCGGGGGGCTGGCGAGCGGGCGGGGGGCGGCCACGGGCGGGTGAGTGGGCGGGCAGCGGCGCGGGTGGATGGGCGAGTGGGCAGTTAGGATATCACTTAGGATAGAGGTTCTGTTCTTGGCTTGCACCCCAAATGTGTGTGTGTGCAAGCAAACTGAAGTTGGGAAAATAGAAAATAAATGGTAGTATATAATATATTTTTAAAATAAATTCACACCTCCCACTCCCAGTCGAACCTCCCCCTTTATCCAATATCAGAAAAAAAATCCTCACAAACTGCCAGAGAAGAAATAAAGAATAAACTGCTATTCACTTCAGCACACAAAGCTGCAGGGAATCAAGGAAATTATTTTCTAAATTCAATTCCCTCCCTGCCTGCCTAACTTAAATCCTAAAGCCTCCAGCCTCCCTCCTCAATCTCGATCGGATCACACCAGCACCAGCAGCCAGCCCTCCTCCCTCAACCACATCCATACACCCGACTGCGATTTCTGGAAGGTGTCTCGGCTTTTTATGCCCTCCGAGACATCCAGAAGTGTCAGTCAAAAACCTGGCGATGCCATTGGTGGAATGGTTCAAACAATTTGCATGGTCCCATCCCATGCCCTGCCCAAATGGGCAGGTCTAAAAAAATAAAAAATAAAATAAAATAAAATAAAATCAATACGACGTTTTATTGCTATAAAAAAACCCACTGCTGCTACTATTAAAATTCAGGCATTTAAAATAAATAAATTTCACATGTTTCTGTGGTGATTTTTTGTTTTTTGACCATGATTTCAAAAGAAAAATTGCAGTCGCCGCTTTGAATCCCCCCCCACCGCATGGCATGGCGAGACGACGAGGATGACCCCCCCAGCCTGGTGCAAGCAGCCCAGGACAGGAGAAGAGGGGGGGAAAGGCCGGGGACCCCCCAGAAACCACCCCTCTGGTAGGTGGCAAAGCCTCAGGCAGGCATATTTTCGCCTGCTTTTTTGGCCGGGAGTCGGGTTTTTTTAAAAAAAAACTTCTAAAAACTTTTTCTGTGCTTCACATAGTGCGATCGCCGCGATGCCACAAACGGAAACGAAAAACCTGTCAAAATTTTTCTTTTTTCGGTTCGAGTTCGAGTTCTGACGGCTTAATTATCATTACCGTTTCCGTTACGGAACGGAAATGATAACCAAAAATGGAAACGACAATTTCGCCGAGTCGTGCCCATGTCTATTTGTGACTATCCACAAAGATTTCCAAAATGCCAGTGGAAGCCCTCAAAACGTCCTCTTTTGAGCCCTCAAAACGTCCTCTTAGCAGTTGTCCAAGAACATTCATTGGCCATAAGCCTGTCAGAGGAGATGTCTCCTTGTATGAAAAACAAAACAAAACAAAACAATAAAGAAAACCTTTTGTAAAGGAGGCAACAGTGGCTTCATGTCATAGCAGGAGAAGCAGACAAGCACAGGTAATAAGTTGCCAGAAGAAATAGCTGAGAGAACGGCACGTAAGCCTGGTCAAAATATTGTAAGGGTAATTTTAACAATAAAACACTCCTCTCTCTTCACCTTCCCACAGAAACACTGTACTGCTCAGAAGCTCCACAGAGGTGAGTTTTGTCTTTCCTTTGCACACACTGGGCCCTCACCCAAAGTATCCCTTAAAAGATCAAGACAATTGTACTTTAAATTAAAAACTTTAAAACTGCCTCCCTGGCAATAGTAGTGGCATTTAAACAAAACACACAGTAATCAGATGGGTTCTGGCAATTTGATAGCACTCTTCTATCCCAATGATGGGATTGAAAGCAAAAATAAATAAATAAATAAATAAAAATGGCACAAGCTACCAGCTTGAGCAAGATTTTTCTGAGAACAGAACAGAAGTAAGTAATAATGTGTTCTATAGGCTCTTAAGTCCTGCACTGGCCTTTCAAATATGTTTCACCTCAGGTGTGAGGAAAAAGGGCAGGGTTACTCATTATTTTCTATATGTAGACGCACACAACCTGGACTGTGTCCTTAATGTCTGCCACCTCTCCACCTCTTTAACTGTTTTACCTCAAGGATTTGGCTCACAATTGGATCGTCTCCTTCTCAGGCAATTGCTCTGCGGGTGAAGACAGCAATGGTGGAGAGAGCAAGGCGATTCACAAATTTAACTTAACCTTACCCAGAGTGCCTTTAGAAGTCTTTAGTCTAGCTCAGTGGTTCCCAACCTTCCTAATGCCACAAACCTTTAATACAGTTCTTTATGTTGTGGTGACCTCTTGCCCTGCTTGGAATAGGCCACAAGCCCCCTTTGGTAGGCCACTATGCTGCACCTACCATAGAGAACCTCCCTCTACAGGCACCCTCAGCCAATCGCAGCCTCCGGTGCCATTGGCTGACATCCTCTCCAACCTATCAAGCTGTAACTCACTCATTTCCCCCCCTTCCTTCCCCTCCTCCTCCAGACCCAAGCTTTGTGCCTTTTTCTTCACTGGCTCATGGTGGCTCCTGTGAAATGGTCGTTCGACCCCCAAAGGGGTCCCGACCCCCAGGATGGGAACCACTGGTCTAGCTCAAATGTTTCATAGTCTCACCAAATTACATGCATCTCTTTGGCCACAATGGATTTATGTCCAAATTAGGTCAAATCAAGCATGGCCCTTGCGTCTTTAAAAAAATGCCCTGCAAGCATAAGTTCTTTGTTACTTTTACTACATTGCAACAGTTATGTCCAGTCCTGGTCTAGGACAACTATCACTCACTTCCAGATAGACTACGTAGCCATCATCACTCTTTTCAGACAATCTCTTGGAGATTTATTTATTTATTTATTTATTTATTTATTTATTTATTTATTTATTTATTTATTGTACTGGTTGACATTGTGAGTACAACCAATGGAAACATGGCTATGTCCCTGCAACTCAGGGATCATTGAGTTTATGGCTCATATGATTTTATATTGCCTTTTATACTGGGACATCCGTGCTTCCCATTTAGAGCCATTTCTTGTTAGATTTCCTTGCCGCCCAGAGGAGGTGGTTTTGTATAATCTTCTGATAGGCCTAGATAAAACCCACACCAGGCAGATTGCCATGTTTATCAACTCATTAACTCAGCGACACAGGTTACAGTCCCTTAAAGGGCCTTCTGCTCTACACTTTCAGATTTAGTTGCTCATTCCAGATTTATTTATTTTTATTTATTTATTTTATATAACTTGTATGCCGCCCACTACCCAAAGGTCTCTGGACGGCTCAAAATCAAAGTAATGGTTTGCTGTCAACAATGGATGGATAATTCAATTGCATAATTGAAGCTGATAAACAGAAGGATGTATGAATTAGTTAAATAGGCTCCAGAAGAGAATTTTAAGTGAGCAAACCGAGGTATAAAAATTATAAAATTTCTTTATAAGGAGGGAGGTATTGTGACAACATCCTGGAAACAGGAGTAATGAATATACAAATCATCAGCCAATCACAGCAGGAGGGCGGGGAATTGTATGATATACAAAGGGTGGAGCCTAGTTCAGTTGAGTTAAGTTGAGGTTTTGAGAGTGAGTGCTGGGAGAGAGCAGTGCTCTGTTGGAGTTCTGTCAGGCAGTGAGGGCTATACTGTTTACTAGACATGGGCACGACCAGAAAAAATGACGTTTCCAGTTTTCATTTGTCGGAAAGGGTCCGTTTCGGGTCGTTTCCGTTTGTCGTGAAATTTTTCAAAAATTTGTCATTTCGTTTGTTTGTCGTTTCCACTGAGATTTAGCGCGATTTGACTTCCCCCAGAGCATAGGGGCGTGCCACAATCAGGGCCAGTGCTAGGTGTTTTTGCGCCCTAGGCGGCAGGCGGGGCTGGGGGGTGGGCGGCAGGGGGGAGGTGCGGGCGGGCAGCGGTGGCGGGGGCCATGGGCGGGCGGCGACAGCGGCAGCGGGGAGGCACGGGCGGTCAAGTGGGTGGGCTACTATTAAAATTCAGGCATTTAAAATAAATAAATTTCACATGTTTCTGTGGTGATTTGGTGTGTTTTTTGACCACAAATTCAAAAAAAAATTATGGCCACCATTTTGGATCTCCCCCACCGCATGGCATGCAGCGAGACAGACAACGAGGATGACCCCCCCAGCCTGGTGCAAGCAGCCCAGGACCGGAGAGGGGGGGAGGCCGGGGACCCCCCTCACAGAAACCATCCCTCTGGTAGGTGTCCTCAGGCACGCATATTTTCGCCTGCTTTTTTGGCCGGGAGTCGTGTTTTTTTTTTTTTTACTTTTTAAAACTTTTTTCTGTGCTGCTTGGCATCGCGTGATTGCTGCGATGCCATTAACGACAACGAAAAACCTGACTCAATTTTTCTTTTTTCGGGTCGGGTTCGAGCTGGAGCGACGTAATTATCATTACCATTTCCGTTACGTAAACGAAACGATTACCGAAAACGGAAACGACAATTTCGCCGCTCCGTGCCCATGTCTTCTCTTTACTAGTTATTAAAGACAGGGAGGCTTGTGGAGTTGCTTAAATCTATTGTATGTTAAAGGCAACACATACCATCCTTAGACATTGTTATATTTATTATTTTCTCAATAAACTTTGTCATTATTTTTATATTATAAAAAAAAATGGATGGACAAATACATTGCTTTTGTCTTCTTCCATTTAGTCTGTGTGACACTAGTCTGGATACACATTCTACAACTGTAAGTTTTTTGTTCATTGTTTATTATTTATTTTATGTATGCCAATAAAGGTATTCATTGATTGATTGACGTTGTGAGTCAAATATTGGTCTCGCTGAATTGATGACAAAAGCTTTCATTTTACAGCTGCCAAGAGATGCTTCATCGTATCACTAAAGCACTGCTTTACAGATTGAATGTTTACCTCAGTGCTGTGTATTGGGAAGTGAGCGTTGAATATGTATCATTTAGGCAATGACCACTAGATGGCACTGCTGCATTTCAAAGCCAACAAGGGTAGGCCTTGAGCTTTTCAAGACCTGAACAAGAGTGTTAATGGCACGCAGGACCTTACAGAGGTCACTAGTTCATCAGGGTGCAGTGAGTCGGAAGAGACTTGATGGCGAAACCCGTGCAATGAATGTTCAGATGTGGAAAATAAAGAAAGCAGTGTTACTATTTTAACCTGGTGTGGTAGACTACAAACCTGCACTGCAGATTACCAGATCTCTGCTTTGAGATTAATCATGCTAGTCATGTCCAACTCCAGGGGCGGTCGTCATCTCCATTTTTAAGCCTAAGAACCAGTGTTGTGCAAGTCCGTGGCCATGTGGTTGGCATGGCTAAACACATTTCTGCACAGAGAACACTGCTTATGGTACCTAATTATCTACTTGCATTTACATACTTTCAAACTGCTAGGCTGGCAGGAGCTGGGGTTAACAGCAGTAGCTCTCGCTCCACTGCATGGGACTCAGGATTTGAACTGCCGAGCTGCCAACTTTGCAGGTGACAGTTTCAGCACTCTAGCCCGCTGAGTCACTGGGTGGCCTGAGGCAAGATATTCCCCCTATCTCTTTTCCCTGGAACATAAGGAATGAGAGGAGGATGAACATGTCCTGGTCTCATTGTTAAGATTGCTGCTTTTCCCAGGTGGGCTGAGCTACGAAACTCAAAACATTTGGCAGCACTTAGGGAAAGTTTAGGGTACTTTTAGCTGTCCTTTGTGATACTGGTCACTACTTAAAAAGAATGGATGGACCCAGTTATCAGTACAGCTGCCTAGATGCCCTAAGCATATCCGATCTTGCCTGATTTCAGAAGCTAAGCAGGGTCGGCCCTGGTTAGTACTTGGATGGGAAACCACCAGGTAATACCAGGTGTTGTAGGTGCCTGGAGTAGGAACTGGCAAGCCACTCCAGTATTTCTGCCAAGAAAACTCCATGGACATGGGGTCACAACGAGTCGGTCACAACTGTAATGACAAAGCACAACACACAGTTATCAGTACAACTGCTTCCAGTTGTCTTTAACCCAGACACATAGCCAGATCAGCTCCTTATTGTTCTGAGTAGCAGAAGGCTATATGCAACACATGAGTGGACGAGCAGAGACCAAATGATGGAGATCTTGCAGTAAATCTAAACTAAACCAAAGGAGAACTGCTTTCCAATCCCTAACGCAGTGAAGAAAACTTTCTTTCTTTCTTTCTTTCTTTCTTTCTTTCTTTCTTTCTTTCTTTCTTTCTTTCTTTCTTTCTTTCTTTCTTTCTTTCTTTCTTTCTGTCTACGTTATTACAGCTAGGGATGGGATTTTAAGTTGTTTTGCAGACTAAAGCTTCATAATTTTCCATTCTAGGATTTCTACCTGGCATTGATATTACAGACACAAAACTGCGGTGTTGGAATTACTGTATAAGTAACCTGCATATCACGCTTTTAGAACATTTGAATGGGGAGAACTTTGGGATGAATATCAGTCACCTAGGATCATCCAATTGTTGCCTCCTCTACCTCAGATTCCTTTTTTCCACACTTCTTAACCAGTCAGGGTTCTTTGTCAGTGTAAGGGTTCTGTGAGTGGTCGAGTTTGTTAGTCATACAGTTAGTAGTTAGAGTCTGAGTGAAGTACATATATAACCAGTCAAAATACTGAAGTTAACCAGTTAAGACACTGGTAGCCAAACTCGGCCCTCCAGATGTTTTGGACCACAATTCCCACAGTCCTTTGTCATTGGCACAACAGGCTTGGAATTCTGGGAGTTGTGGTCCAAAACATCTGAAGGGCCGAAGTTTGGCCACCACTGAGTTAAGATCTAAAATTGGCTAATTACAGTATATATTAATCTCCATTCTGACATATATGAAGATTTTGTGACAAAAAGAGATACATCTAAAATTCTTTCTCAACTAGACATGGGCACGACTTGGCAAAATTGTCATTTCCGTTTTCAGATATCGTTTCCATTACGTAACGGAAACGGTAATGACAATTAAGCTGCCAGAACTCGAACTCGAACCGAAAAAAGAAAAATTGGGTCTGATTTGTCGTTGTCGTTCCTGGCATCGTGCGGCGATCGCGCGATGCCAAGCGGCACAGAAAAAAAGTTTTAAAAATTAAAAAAAAGCCCAATTCCCGGCCAAAAAAGCAGGCAAAAATATGCCTGCCTGAGGGCACCTACCAGAGGGGTGGTTTCTGGGGGGGGGGGTCCCCAGCCTTCCCCCGCTCCTGTCATGGGCTGCTGGTACCGGGCTGGGAGGGGGCATCCTCGGCGTCTCCATTTGCCATGCGGTGCGGGGGGATCCAAAATGGCATCTGCAATATTTTTTTTTGAAATCGTGTTCCAAAAAACCACCAAAGCACCATAGAAACATGCGAAAATTAGCTATTTTAAATGCTTGAATTTTTACAGTAGCAGCAGTGGGTTTTTTATAGCAGTAAAAGGTCGCACTGATTTTATTTTATTTTATTTTTATTTTTATTTTTTTACACCTGCGCAATGATGGGCTGGCCATGGGATGGGACCATGCAAATTTTTGGACCCATTCTACCAATCGCATGGCCAGGTTTTGACTGACACTTCTGGATGTGCAAGAGGGCATAAAAAGGCGAGGCACTCCCAGAAGAGTCACAGTCCGGGCTTGGATATGGGTGGGAGAGGGCTGTGTGTAGCTGGCTGCTGTGCTGACTAGTTTCGATTTCGCGGAGCCTTTAGATTTCAGTTAGGCAGGCAGGGAGGGAATTTATTCAATTGAATTTTTAGGAAATAATAATAATTCCTTTCATTCTCTGTCTGCTGTGGGGAATAGCAACGCAGTTTATTCTTTTTTATTCTCCTGCAGTTTGTTAGGATTTCTTTTCTGATAGTGCTTCAAAGGGGGGGAGGTTTAAGTGGGAGGGGAGTTGTGGATTTATTTTAAAATTTTCATTTGATTGGTGGCAAGCAAGCAAAGGTCCTTTCATACCCTGCCTGCAGCTCTGCTGTGGGTGCACTGCCCACTTTGTTTGCAATAAAAATTGCGATTGCTTTATTCGATGCAGTCTTGTGCAACCAGTCAGTTTAAAGTGTTTTCCGCCTGCTCCGGGTCATTGCGGGACCCGCGCCCGCCGCCCGCGCGCCCGCCCCTCCCCCCTGCCGCTGCCGCCGCCCGTCCATGCCCCCCCGCCATCCCACCCGCCGCCTAGGGCGCAAAAACACCTAGTGCCGGCGGGACGCCACTCGCTGGGACGTCAAATTGCGCGAAATCGCAGTGGCGGTAACGACAAATGACAAACGACAAATGACAAACGACAAATTTTTAAAAAATTTCATGAAAAACGGAAACGAGCCGAAACGGACCCATCCCGAAAAACAACAACTCGAAAAAAAAAATTCTGGTCGTGCCCATCTCTATTCTCAACACATGCCAGTTAATAAGGTAAAGCTAACTATACAATAAGGGATTATATATTTAGAAGAGACGTAATTATAATAATCTGATCTGTAGGTCCCTGTCTGTTTTTTTTCCTCTGCTGTGTAGCTGGAGGTTTTAAGTCAATAATTTCCTGCGTACTCGGCCAATATATGGCTTGGATAAAGGTCCACACTGGAACACACTAGGAAGGCCTAGCTCTGCTCAAGCTTCCTCTTTCTACCCCAGTTCTAGGTGGGAATTTTTTTCCTAAGTGGGAGCTAATTGGAGCTAGGCCTAGCTAGGTGTTGCTTAGAGCTTTCCAGCTTGGGCCCTTCTCCCAGGTGAGCCAGACTTGGGGGTATGTAAGATGTCTGTCAGGTAGAACTCCCAGGATGGAGAATAATGGAAATTATAGTCTCAAACATTTCCAAAACTCCCATCCCTGATCTACACAACACTGGCCTGCAGAGCTATTTTGAGTGAAGAGATGCTGGCTTAATGTGGTTGCTGTGGCTCAAAATAGGAGCAAATTCAAAGACTTCCTTGGACCAATTTTGTGATGTATTCTCAAGATAAAAACCTCACATCCACACTGACTTGAATTTCACATTTCTCCCAACCAGATATGTGGCTCAAAGAATATATTGTCCTCTGGCATCTTGTGCAAAATTATTTTCAAGTTTTTTATAACCTCATGATGGCAATGGATTTTATATTCCTTCATTCCTTCATTCCTTTCTTCCTTCATTCATCCATTTACTGTGGCCTGAGGCTTCCTTCCTGTGTCCTGTACAGGTTCACTTTCTGGCTTCTTTTGTTTTCCAGAACTTTGGCTTTGAGATGTAATGAATTATTCTTTAAGAATAACACTTGCCAAAAAGTACTGGTCAAAATGTCCTGAAAATAAGATTTTCAAAAAGCTGCTTCTTCATGCCTTGGATAATTAGAGGGATAAAATATCACTAAATTTCTATTTCTAAACAAATTTGAGGAGTGGTCCATGGCTTCTCAAATGCACGTCAATTATACATCATCCACGTATAACAACATCCATGTATACCTATTATGCCCCCCATGTAACTAAAAAGCATAAATAGTTGATTTGTGCGCATGCACGCATGCACACACACACAGAGACACACACACACACACACTCGGGGGGGGTGCTGACAGAACACTTCTCTCTTTGAAGACTCTCTTCCATAGTGTTGACAATCGTTTCCATGCAATGTCATGTTTAATGAGCCTTAAAGGTCGTCATGACCCTCGGATCTAGGGGATGAATTAGATATGCTGTGTTTGGGGGCAAGAAGAGCACTTTGACACATTTAGTGTTGAACTCATGAGGTACTGGATGTCTAGAGACACAGTACTGATTGATTGATTGATTGATTGATTGATTGATTGATTGATTGATTGATTGGAAAAAATACATGTATAACCAAAACTGTGCTGATCAGATCTGTGCAATCCAAGGGAAAAGTGTGCTATTTAGAGATGGGCACGACTTAGCGGTATTCCCGTTTCCGTTTCCGTTACTCGGTTCCGTTACTCTACGGAAACGGTAACGGGAATTACTCCCCCAGACTTCGAGCTCGAGCCGACGAACGAACAATTTTGGTCTGATTTGTCGTGCTCGTTACTTGCATCGCGAGATCGCGCGATGCCACACGCGGCACAGAAAAAAAGTTTTTAAAAGTTAAAAAAACCCGGTTCCCGGCCGAAAAGCAGGCGGGAAAATGCCTGCCGTGCCTCAGGGCACCTACCAGAGGGGTTGTTTCTGGAGGTCCCCGGCCTCCCCCCTCATCCCCCGTCCTCGGCTGCTCTGGTGGGACTCGCCGCAGGCTCGCAGCCAGCAAAAAGCCCAGTCTCGCCGGCCGCCGGCCGCCGCAATTAAAGCGCAAGCAAGCGGCACGGATGGCACAGGAAAAAACTTTTAAACTCTCCCCCCACCCATTCCCGGGCCAAAAAAAGCAGGCGGAAAAATGCCTGCTTGACTAAGGGCGCAGGGCACCTACCGGAGGGGTGGTTTCTGGAGGGGGGGTCCCGCCTCCCCCCCGTCCTGGGCAGCCGGACTCGCGAGTCGCCATCGCCATGCCATGCGGTGCGGGCGGGGGATCCAAAATGGGGCGGCAAACGCAATATTGTTTTTGAAATCGTGGTCCAAAAACACACAAGCACAACAGAAACACGCGAAAATTTATAAACTGCCAGATTTTTCACAGTAGCAGTGGGTTTTTTCTTGCAACAAAATGTCTCTCCTCTCCTCCTCTGTCCTCCATTGATTTTATTTTATTTTATTTTATTTACACCTGCGCAGTGCGCAATGATGGGCTGGCCAAGTGGCCAGCCATGTGGGAGTGGACAACCATGCACATTTCTGGAGCCATCCCACCAGTCGCATGGCCACTTGGCCATGGAGACTTCTGGGATGTGCCAAAAAGCCCCCTAAAACCTGCCCTAGCCCTAACCCTAACCCTTGACTCCGTACCCATACGTCACAGACTGTCTTCTTAGTGGGTCAGAGAGGCACCCAGAGGTGCAACCCACTAGCCCACCGTAACCTTACCCGTCACTAGCCTAACCCTAGCTCTTGCACTAAGCCACCTTAAAGCCAGATCTACTTGCTTGCATTGCACTACACGCAGCAAGTACAATTCCCTTCTGTGTGAGACATGGTGGTGCCAGAGCCTTGTGAAGGGCGGGTATGACCCTATCACTCTCACACTGGTCTCACTGTCTGCACATTATGTTATGCAATATCCATATGGCTATTGCATAGCATTTTGCAGCAGCAGCAGGTGAGGAAGGGAGACCCCCATGTAGAGGGGTGTCTCTTGGAGCCTGCTTCCCCTTCCTAGTGGCAGGAGGCACCCACGGGTGCCTCCAGGAGCCCACTTTCCCTTTATAGCGGGCCAGAGGAGGCACCCACCCCACAGAGGTGCCTCCAGGAGCCTGCTACCCCCCCAAAAAACCAGTACTAACGACAACGAAAAAACAAAAAAACAAACCGACTAATTTTTGCGAATTTTCGCGAAAACCGGAAACGACCCGAAATGGGACTGGCCCGACTAACGACAACTCGAAAAATTTTTTTTTCAAGTCGTGCCCATCTCTAGTGCTATTAACTATAAGTGTTTATGGTTTTAGCAAAAACCAAAATATAGAAGTATGAATGTACTACTTCCGAGGTCAGTAAAATGAGTACCCAGCTTGCTGGGGGGGCAATGTGTAGCCTGCACTCTGTAATTAAATTTGTAAACCGCCCAGAGACTACTTGTAGTAGTATGGGGCGGTATATAAGCAGAACACTTTGCTTTATATGTACAGCTTACACTAACAGCTTTTACAAAAAAAATGGCAGTGATTTTCTTGGTTGCATAAGGATCACTGCCTGCAATTAATTTACACATCTGCCCACCCACATTTCTATCAGGCACTCCTTCCAACAAAGGTGTCAGGAATGTCTTCCTCACTTTGAAATACATACCATAAGGTATGATGCCTATTTGTGGCATTTCCTATTTAGAAATGCTGAACGTTTATTCAGTTTCTCCCCTTATGAGAAAGCATTGTTTGAAATGAGTCAGTGTACATGCTTTTCCTTCAGTCAGTTCCCTTAGTGATAAATACCTTGATTTGGAGATAAGTGCCTAAGTCTGACACTCTTGGTTCTTCTAATCTCCTAAGGATACCAATTCTGCGTGGCCCGTTTGAAGAGGTGGTGTTGAGGAGCTTCTGGTCACAAGGCTGAGCAGGAGCCCCTTGTTTGGTCCACCATTCATTCCACTCCTGAGACAGGTGTTCTGCCTGGGGTGACTGATACTGTTTTGCATCCCCCCCTTTAAACTGTTTGATTCCAAGTGTGCTCTGCTTCATTTATGATTGAAGACATATTAAGGGTTTTTTTTAAAAAAAAAAACAAGGTCATCTAAGAAGATATCAACAGCAAGAAAGTAAGAACATTCTAACTCATCCCAACATGACAGCACTCTGAATCCTATCTGTGATACATTGCTCTGATTTGGATTGAGGGCAGAGCTACTGGATGGAGTCTACTACTCCCAGCAATGATTAGAGAGACTTTGAATATCCTCCAGAAATATTTTCTATGAAGTTAACAGACTGATTTTAGCCAAATAGATTTTCATGGGGGAAAAGTACAGTGTACTTGTTCTGCTTTATTTTTTTGGACAGCTAAAATATCTGGCACTGAAATGCTCAAATACTATATGTTGTTGGCATTTGCTGGAACTCAAAACAACCTTTGGCGGGTGGGGTGAGGTGGGGTGGGGGAGGTATTGTTTCTCCAAAGAGCAGTGTGTATGTTTAGCCGGGGATTTATAAAAACACCAGCTTTCTGCATCTGGAGTAGCCGGAGTCCAAAACAAATTGTACGCTTCACATATTGTTTAGCTCTGGTGTGGTCATTTGATTCCTGAGGAATGAACACATTCGGCATTCGGAGATCAAACTCTTAACCCCTCGGAACTGCTGTCTAGCAAACACCAGCTGCAGGGTGCGTTAAGCCAAGGAAACAAGGAAGAGAACCCGCCTGGTGTGTTCACAGCTGCATTCAAGCTTAGGAACAGGCATGCCTTTTCAATGCAGACTGAAATGGGCCAGCAGAACTGGGAGAATGAGAACAGAAGAACATGACCTTTTGGGGAGGAGGACAAGTGCCGTGGGTTTCTGGGCTCTGAGCCACCCTTTATACAGCTGTGTCTCAGGCGCACATAGACACTGGATCGTTTTGGCTTCTCAGCTTCTGGTGGTGACAGAATGACTTGGACGGTGCTTTCAAGCAATTAACATAGGGTTCAGAACAGTGGTTTTGTTGGATGCACGCAGGCTGCCCAGCATTATGTAGTTTGGCCACCCATCGGGGAGCACTAGAGATGGTACTGCTTGTGTCAGAGCAGTATGTGAGGACTCCTTTCTCCTCTCCCCTTCAAAGGTGCATAGCACGCAAACATTATTTTGGCACATGGGCAGGAAAATCCCACAAGCAGTAAATATATAATGAGGGTGAAATAAAATTTCTTTTTCAATGCCATAACAGAAATGTTTGTCTGCACTGCCTCACCTATTCCCAAGAGTAGGACCAGCTTTGCAGCCCTGCGACTAAAGATGAACGAAAAATGAAATCTGTTTTGTTGTGTTGTAACAAAACAAAACGAAACGAGGAAGTAGCATTTGTTACAGACGAAATGAAATGGTGTTGTTTTTTGTTGAAACAAACCATTTCGTTCCATCTGTAAACTGCATGTGCAGGTTTGGGAAAAGAAGAAAAAGCTTTTTTAAAAAAAGCCTGGGACTTTTTAAAAACCTTTTTCCATCACCCAATTCCCACCTGCCAGCTGATTGGCACTGGGGCAGAAAACAAAAACCTTTTTTTTCTCCCACCCTAGTGCCGATCAACTGGCAGGTGGGGCTTGGGGAGGGGAATAAGTTTTTTAAAAGCCAAGGGCTATTAAAAAAACTTTTTCCCTCCCCCAAGCCCTGCCTACCAGCTGATTAGCACTAGGGTGGAGAAAATTTTTTCCCCATCCCAGTGCAGATCAGCTGGTAGGTGGGGCTTGGGGAGGGGAATAAGTTTTTTAAAAGCCAAGGGCTATTTAAAAAACTTTTTTCCCTCCCCCAAGCCCTGCCTACCAGCTGATTAGCACTAGGGTGGGGAAAAATTTCCCCCCACCCCAGTGCATATCAGCTGGTAGATGAGAGTTGGGGGGGATGGAAAAAAGTTTTTTAAAAGCCCCAGACATTTTAAACTCCCCATAAGCCCTGTCAGGAGAAGGCGAGCGCACAGAGCAAAACACAGCTGCCACCACCACTGCTGCTGAAGAACCCGGGAGGAAGAGTGTGTGGCAAGAGGCTCTGCCACCGCCAAAGATCCCAGGATGGGGGAGGGCAAGTGTGCACGGTGAGAGGCCCTGCCGCCACCACTGCTGAAGAGCCCATGCTTCCCAGGAGGAGGAGGAGGAGGAGGAGGAGGAGGAGGAGGAGGAGGAGGAGGAGGAGGAGGAGGAGGAGGAGGAGAGCTGCCCCGGATGGGGCCTCAGCGGCTTCTGAGGCCACTTTCCAGGCTCCCTCACACGAACCATTTCATTAGTTATTTGTTTCTTTTGAATTTTTTGGCAAAAATTCGTATCAAACAAAATTAAAAAAATGTGGGGCGGGATGAAATCAAACAAAATGAAAAATAATTTTTCCATTTTGTGGCCATCCCTAATGGAGACTAAGGATGGGGTCAGTTGTGGAAGTTCCTATCAGGATGCATACGACTTATGAACCTTAGGGTTTTCAAAGTAAGCTAGATGTTTAAGATGAGGTCTTGCCATTGACATCACCCACTGAGTATTCATTCTGAGACACAAACTTGAACCTTTGGGCACTAAACCTAGACTTTATTTATTTATGAAATATCTATGGTCAAAGACCAAAAACCAAAAAATAAAATAGTGAAATAAGAACAATCAAATATGCATTCCAATAGACAAAACATGAATCAAGCCTTATTACATTGATAAGACATAAATACAAATTATAACTCTGGTCCAAAGTAAAAGCTTCTCAGCCTAATGGCTAAGATCAAGTGTAGTGACATAGACTTTATTTGCAAGTCTGATTATTCAGGTATGAAGGAAAGCCTTGGAATTGTGACTCTGAAGCACTAACATTGTTGCAGCTCCAGTGAAAGTCTGCAACCCTATTGCAATTCCAAGTCCATATGGTACAGCTTGACCCAACGTCAATGCAATAACCAAAAAACTTGCCAGACATGGAACCAGAATGAAGTCTATCTCATGTTTGCCCATACATCACCGCAGCAAGGAAACTAAATTAATGAGTATTCAGAATGATCAATAGTGGTGCTCTGGAGTGTCAGAAACTATGCTTAATTATAATTTATCTTAACTTTCAGAAAGCCATACCCAAATGATGCCCCCCCCCCAACTTTGCCTCGGTTTTTCAGGATAGAATGCCTGTTGTCCTATTTGGGACAACAGATCTGATTCTGTAGATCTTCTCTAATCAGGATTAGTAAGATCTTTGTGCCAAAGAGAGGCACAACCAGGTGTGGAAAATAATGAGATGTTAATTTCTTATAAACCCCACAATATCAAGAATTGGTCATTTGACATCTTGGCTGAACCTCTTGATGAATACCATGTTTCCAAAGAGGTAGGTTGTGTGTCACAGCTAATATACATATCAGCATGCAGTATTACCACTTGGGTAGAACTGCAGGAACTATCCTTTTCTAATGAGAATCCTGGGCTTACATCTGGAATACTGAATTCTCTTTCCATCTTGTTTATCACCTGGCCTTGGAAGTGGAATTTCTCCCTCACACGCTATTGCCAGAGTTTTCCACTTAGAACGACCAAGAGGAAGGGAGTGGTCGACAATCGGGAGAGACCTTTTAAGCCGTGCTAAGAAAACAAACTCAGAAGTGTCAATCTACATTGAAAATGTTGTGAAGGGCTGTTTCTTTCTTTTCTTATTTGGGGGCTTCTAAACAATATTTGCTCAATTTTCTCGAAGCAGTGGGGATGTTTAGACAGCTGAGGAGGCATGGTGCTTCTTCTGTGTTGTTGACCAGGCAACTCTTTCTTGAGAAATATAAAGGTTCCTCTTTGGCCTGTGACAGTTGGATTTGGGAACTCACAAAATCCCTCACTGAAAATGCCCCAGGCTCTTTAAATGCATCTTCTCCCCCCTCCCCCTCTTTAGTATTTAATTAGTTAATTCCAGGGTTGAGGAATGTGCTACCAACCAGGCATTGGTGAGCTTCCTCTCCTAGCTTACCTCACCATTGCCAAGGCTGCCTCAGACTAATGGAAGTTGTGATCCAAGAACCTACAGTATCAAACTGTGTGTACGGTGTGGTATGGGTACTCACTTAAACAGAGAGGAGGAGAAAAACACAAGGAAAACACAAGAAAAACCAGGAAAACACAATTCGGGCAAATTTAAAAAGGCTAGTGCCTGAGGACATTAACTCTTGTAGTATAACCTTTCTTTCCTTCCTCTTTACGTTAATAAAAAGTACAGTGTACCACAAAGCTCTTGATGCTGGTAAGTTAGTGTTTGGTCTTGTGTATGAATAATCCTAATTGAATACTCAATCTAATGTCCTGGACTCCCTTAAGATGGTTTTTGTGGCGTTATAACACTTTCATAGGGATACTCATTCAGTTTTTGGAGCTAATTTTGAGCAATAGCAGCTAGTCACGATGTAGCATTTGGCTTCACCGCCATCTAGAGACGGTTTCTAGTATCACATGATTTGGTACATAAGTATCTCAAAGAGTATTGCCAGAACTATGTAAATTCAAAGGTTTGTTTGTCAGGAAGTGTATCCGTGAATGTTAATAGTAGGCTGTTCCTGAGTTTTGAACTACAGATAATTGTTATCCTTGACGGACTTCATCAGCAAATGAAGGCTTCCTTTGGTTCAACGAGGTGGGCTAGTGAATGACATGATTCAAAGTGCTCCTAATGGAACCCAAACATACATTTCAGCCTAGTCCTAATTCAAGCCTCTTGATAGCTTTGATCTTGCACTTTGAAAGTTTTATTTATTTATTTATTTATTTATTTATTTATTTATTTATTTATTTATTGGATTTGTATACCATACCATCTAGCTACAAGGCTACTCTGGGTGGTTTACAGTATATGCCATGATACAAACATAAACAATATATAATAAAAACTAAAATAGAAAACAAAGTAAACACATCAGAATGCTGATCTAACTTCTTTGGTTTTGAAAAGAGAATTGAAAGGGTACAGTTATGAATATGTCAAGGAAAAGGCAGCAATAAGGCAAGGGATAGAGATTTGCAATTACCAGCTGACGGAAGGACAGAATCTTTTTGACTATATTTAAAACTAAGGTCCAAGCAGAAATTCAGAAACTTCAATTGCTCTTTTGTGCCTTGAAATACCTCAATTTGTTTTGGAGTTATGAGTCCACAGGTCAAATTATCACACACACCCCAGTTTTATTACAGTCAATATGTGTTATGTGCTGGTTGATTGAGCTATTGATTGATCAATCAAACAATCTAGTACTATATGAGACACTTAAGCTTCTCCAGAGGTTGCTGGCACCTAACTCCGCAAAGTCCAAGCCAGCTTATATCAGATCCAGGCAGTGAAAGCCTTCAAGAATCCAAGCCATCTTGTCTGGAAGACAGGAATGATGAGACTTGGGGCAATCCGACAACCTTTGGAATGTCATAAACAGTAGATGGCCCCTCAGTTGTGCTCAAGGTCCATAGGAAAAGCTGGGTTTATCTGAGTGGTCAGCTTCGATCCTGAGTATGATGCATGTTCACTACTGTTAGCTGCAGCAGTCCAGCTAAGGTGGGGAACAGCTGCGCGATAGAACTTGGCTCCTTAAACAATGCATAAAGAATGCCTACTGATGATTTTCTTGAGGCTGAGCAGCTGCTAATTTGTAAATTGGTCGTGGAGGAAAACAGATGGCAATCTGTGAAAAATAAGGATTAGTAGTGGTCTTTTGGCCCAGAAGATTAAAAGAATGAATGAACAAAGGCTAACAATTTACATGGATCTGAGTAAACTGTATCTGATTGATCCCTGAGCAAAATTCATTTTGAGAAGTGGGTGAGATTTTCTGCATCCTCCTCCGCTCTTGATCATCTTCATTTCCTACAGCTGTGCATGATTGTAGTCACAAACTCTGACAGTAAAGATATCAGAGTATTCTAGAGAAGCGATCAAAATGAAAGAGTGCAGCTCTGGTAGCATCTTAAAAATGCACTGACCAGTATATTTCAGTGTGTCAGTCTTTCAGGAATCTGCTGAGAATATTTGTAATTGCCCCCCCCTTTTTTAAACCAGTCAGAATACTCAACAGCATTCATAGACCATAATAAAGTGTTCAAGAAGAGTTGTGAGGTGTTGAATATGTGGTTGAACATTCTACACAAGTGGTTCTCAACCTGTGGGTCTCCAGATGTTCCTGGACTGAAACTCCCAGAAGCCTCCACCACTCGCTGTGTTGGAAGGGGTTTCTGGGAGTTGCAGTCCAGGAACATCTGGGGACCCACAGGTTGAGAACCCTTGTTCTACACAATGCCTGCCCCCCATCCCCATGGACTTCTAGAGCACAGCAAGGATTCGTCCCCAAGTAGCAATAGTTAATTTAACATTCAAGCCAGTATACCATACTGGCTTTTGACAGCCCAAAACAGTTTCCTCCTCCATTAACCTTTTGTTAGTGCAACACATGCCAACATCAATCTCTAGTACCTCGCAGAGCACTTACCATAAATCAGATTATTCTAAGAATATGATACTCTGGAAATGTCTGATAGAGAATTCCAAATGTCTGATAGAGTAAGCCACAAATCTACAAATCACAGCATTCCAAAGGATGGAGTCATGTCATTAAAGTGATATTAAAGTGCTATAGCTGTGTTGTGTAGATACACTCTAGGCCTTGTGTCCAATATTGTGACCCTCCCTGTTAAAAATGCAGAAACAGAAGTTACAGATTCTTCTTTTATTTTCCTTAAACCGCAACCCCCTTTTCCACATTTTGCCTATTAGAAGGAAGACCAAAAGGGAGATGAACCTTTGAAACAGAGAAATTTCAAAAATCAGTAAAAAAATCAAAAATATCAGACAAAGATATCGGTGACACCTTATGGTGAAAATAAAAAAAAAGAACATTGTGAGCTTTTGAGTACACAAGCAATCTTTTTCAAAGCAGATTTAGAAAGTCCAGGCATGGCAAGAGATGTTCTTTGCCAGGAGCCTAGTCTTGGAGGTCTCATTCATGGTGGATGGTACTTGCCAGGCAGTCTTCTTAGGCCCCCATCCCATGTTCCTTTAAATGCAGATTAAATTTGTAGATAAACCGTGTCCAAAAATGCCGTCCCCATGGCCACCAGGCTTTTTGAAAAAAGAAAGAAAGAAATAAAAACCGGTAATGCCCCCTTAAGCGAGTTTCCCAAGACTTACCAGAGAGGTAAGTCTTTTAAAGAGACAGACATTGTGGGACCCTTGTAAATGATCTGGTTTTCTTTCTTCTGTTTTTCTCATAGTGCCGACTGGCTGTTCCTGGGGCCGGCCAGCACTGGTTTTTAATTTTTTTAATTTCCCCCCACCCTCCTAGCGAAAGGAAGCTGGATCTGGTGCTGTTTGTTTTAACTTCCCCAAGCCCCAGCACCAGCCAGCTGGTCCTTTTTTAATCCTAGCACCACCTGCTGGCCATGAGGCTGAACTGCACTTTTAAAAAAACACCTTTGTATGTGGGAACTGCTACCCCACATCTTCAGTCATGTAACGGGAGGAAGAGGAAAAGCAGGACTTTCAGAAGATCAGGATCTTTCCCAGGTGAGATAGCAGCCTTAGAGGCAACAAGAAGAGGGAAAGCTGTATCTGAAGTAACACCCCACTTATCTAAACAAAGGAACATGGGACATGTATAACTCCCCTCCCCTCCCTTAATCTCCATGTGTATTTCTGAGACTACAATCCCCTGATGGGTGAAGAGGAGTGTGGGGGAAATTAGTTGATGCCGAGGACCATATGATTAATTTAAAGAACGGGTTACAATTTAGTAAAAGCACTAGATTACCCAAATGAGTCCCTGGTGTTAAGAGTCCATTTGCCCACATCTTGTTATATGGGGAACAGTGGCTCTTTGTAGATATCTTGATCCCGTTGAAGTAAAACAAGTGCTGAGCCATGGAGCCGGACAAGTAAAAAAAACAAAACAAAAAAAAAACACCCCTCTCCAGCCATCAGGGGCTTGTAGTCTTATAGAGCCACATGGTGCTTACGGGAGTGGAGGTGAGAGGTACGTGTCCCATGTTCCTTTATTTAGAGAAGTGGGGTGTTATTTCAGATACAGCCCTCCCTCTTCATTCATGGTAGATGGTACTTGCTAGGCAGTCTTCTTAGGCCCCCATCCCATGTCCCTTTAAATGCAGATTAAATTTGTAGATAAACCTAGTCCAAAAATGCCGTCCCCATGGCCACCAGGCTTTTTTGGGGGGGGGGGGAGACCACCTGGCAAGTCCCATCCGCCATGAACTGAACCTCCAATGGTAGCCTCCTGGCAAAGAAAGCAAAGCCAAAAAAAAAAAAAAAAAAACCCCAAAGTGTTCTGCTTATATACCACTCCATAGCACTTCAAGCACTTTCTGGGTGGTTTACAATGTAATCATGCAGGCTACACATTCCCCCTCCCCCCAGCAAGCTGGGTACTAATTTTACCGACCTCGGAAGGATGGAAGGCTGAGTCAACCATGGGACGGCTACCTGGGATTGAACCCTAGGTCATGAGCACAGTTTTTTTTTTTTTAAGCTGCAGTACCAGCATTTAACTACTACGCCGCAAGGCTCCTCTCTTAGTATGCCTAGACTTTTGGAACCTGCTTTGAAAAAGAGTGTTCGTGTACTCGAAAGCTCACAATGTTCTTTTTTATTATTATTTTCACCAGTAGCCAATAAAGGCATCGCCTACAGCTATGTCTGTTCTTTTTAATTAATTTTTTTACTGATCCGGCTACACGGCTCACCACTCGTTTTATTCCAAAATCAGGGGACGTATAGAGGACAAAGTGTGGATAAAGAGGAAAACAGAATGAATCCCAAAAGGCTTGGAAGACTGCCAGCCCTAGTCTTGAAGCTGAGGTTGAATCAACATACTCTCATTTGCTTTTTCCCTCCATTTCTTCAGGTTGCCAGATTCCTCCTGATTCCCCTGTTAGTCACTTTTGGCAAACGTTTACTGAAGTTCAAACATCTGTTGATATGTGCCAGTTGGCCTGTTTTTGTACTTCTGGGGTACTTTTCAATGTAAAATCTTGCTTGAAATTGCCTTGGATGTACACTTTAGGCCTATATTTTTAAGGCATCTTCAGGTTCATATATACTGTATATACAATATACTGTATATACACATGTGACATTCAGATCTTATTTAATGAAGCTGGCACAGTTTTAAGAGCTCATGAAACACTGTTTCCTTTGAACGCCGGCTCTAACAGCCATTCCTGTGATAAAAAGTTATACAAAGCTCACTGCCATGCAATTGCCTGTTTGACCACAATGAATTTTATGTAATGAATTGTCACTTGCAATGATTTTTTTTGACCTGGAGTCAAGATTTCCATTCAAGCTTTTATGTATTTATTAAAAAGCTTTTTTGAATAAAGCAGTCTATAGATTTATAGCTGATGAAGAATTTGCTTTGGAAGTCAACTTATTCTGTCTGTGTAATGCAGATGAAGGAGGTGAAGGTTGCTGGATTCAGGCTTAAGCAGTGTTTTGATTTCTTAGCTTTGATGCTATTGTTTATGTTTTCTGTTTTAAATTGTTATTTATTATTATATTTATTATGTTATGTTGCAAACGGCCCAGAGCAGACCTGGTAGCTAGATGGATGGTATAATTTATAGATAACAATATAATTAAATTGACTTAGTCATAAATATGTCTCAACTCTAATCATTAATAAGTCTTGATCCAACACAGGATATAGGATACTGTTTGGTCATTATAATACAGTAATACCTTGGTTTAAGAGCATTTTGCAAGACAAATAAGCATTTCTTCAAAATATTGCCTTTACCAACAAGCAATATCTTAATATGCAAGCAATGGAGCAGGTCACATGATTAAAGTGAGCCAATGGCAGATCTCCTTCCCTCCCTCCCCCTGCTGGATTGCGGGTGATTGTTTGGAATATTCCATCTCAGGTAGCCTCCAAAGCAGAGGGAGCAGAGAGGAATATAGGTCTCCCTTGCACCAGCCAGGAACATTTTCAAAAGGGAGTGCAGATTAGGGTTTTATCTTTCTCTATATTTATATTTATATTTATATTTATATTTATATTTATATTTATATTTATATTTATATTTATATTTATATTTAATTTGTCTTTAATATTCTTTCTTTTAAAAAACCATTTCTAGTCATGGGGCAGCTGGTCAAGTGTGCATAGGGCTACAAATTGCACTTTATTATGGTCACATTAAAAATACAGAGTAAAATCTAGTTGTTAGTCCCAAGCAGAGCAGATTCCACAATCCAGTACCTAAACCATGGTGTGTATATTGACTTCTAGCTAACTTTTGTGAGTTTTGGCATTTTGTGGTTACAGTACGTTGTCTATGGAACCCTAGAATGAATTATCTGAGCTTCCATTATTTCTTATAGGAAAAATTGCTTTGATATAAGAGTATTTTGGTTTATAAGTATGTTTCCAGAACAAATTATGCTCATAAACCAAGGTATTACTGCATTTTAACATGCTCTATTCACTTCACCAAATGAAATTTGGAGCCCATATGGTACTTCATTCAGTTGCCATGGATACTTAATACACAACTACACTCACAATCTTAAATGGGCATGGGATGTGCCCTGTCTTAAGAGTGGGCAATTTTTTTGTCAAGAACTACACTTCTTCATGGTGGCCTGTCAGGGTCACACATCAGCAGTAGGCAGAACTGACGCCTCAATCTTTGTCTTTTTCTGTCTGCTATTTCTACCTCTCTCATTGTCATCATCCTGGAAAAACTCACCCTGCTAATCTTATTCACTACTTGGTCCAAGGATGAGGAACTTTGGGCCCTTTAGATGTTCTTGGACTGCTAGTTCAAGCGTCCCTTGCCATTAACTATGCTGCTCAAGGCTGATGGGAGTTATAGTAGGCCCTCATTGGAGAAAAATATTAAGTCCTTGCATGTTCTGGCCATGAATTTGGTTCCTGTCTGTCAGTTGATTTTTTTTGTCTGCTTCTCAAAGTGCCCTAAAATACAGTGGCACTGAAGTCAGAGAGAACATAACGCCTATGATCAGCTCAAGATAACAAGGTAGATAAGGGTTTCTTGTTTTGTGTGTTCTGAAGAAAGGTTCCATTTTACAAAAAATTAAATGATGTCTGGAGAACATCCAAACTCCTTTGAAACATTAGGGCAAAATACTCTGCTGTGTCCTTGATTTGAACTGTGTCTCTTGTCCAAAGTACAGCTAAGTACACTCCTTCTAAGCTAAAGCTCCTATGTGTCTCCGTGCCCCATCTGCCAGGTATCCTGTTTCTCCAGTAACCTTCCCGAGTTGTGTGAAGGAGTGTTCTGAAATGAGATACCTCATGACTGGTTTCAAGGACACACAGCAGACACATGTGGATGTTTTCTCAGTGTTGCACTGTATGTTTTTGAGTTCCCATTCTGAGTTACTGGGGTAAGGCAACACCATGGCATATAGTGTTAGTCCAGATCAGAACTACAGAAGCTGTCTAGAAGACTTTCCATCAGTCCCAGCTAGTAGTTCGGTGATGAGGAATGGCAGTACTAATTTCTCACTGAGTAGCTGGATTTCTCAGCTCTGACCTTGATGGGGTGATCTAGGTTGAGCCTCTCAGATATTATTGAACTGTAACTCCCAGCGGCCCTAAGTAGCATTGTCAGTGGTGAGGAATGCTCTGAGTACCTTTCAGACCACCTTTGTCATCCATGTTGCAAGGATAAAAGACTGACTGCCACAATGACTGATCACCAGGGGCTTAATTCAGCCTTCTACAACCTGGGGCTTTTTGGTTGTGTTGGTCTATTTAAAGCAGAGTATGCCCACAACGGCAAAGAATGATGAGAGTTAGCTGTTGTGAGTTCTTCAGGCTTGGTATGGGGCAGTATATATGAAGAAGACTTTGCTTTGACCATGTTCTGAAAATTTTTCTTCTTGACGTTTCGCTAGACTCTGTGGCCAGCATCTTCAGAGGACGAAGAGCTCAGGGAACTAGGAGTTCTCAGATGAGAGAACTGATGAGTTGATGAGTTGAATGATGAGTTCAACTAATGAGTTGAATGATGAGCGCTGTTGGTAGAAATTCTTGATCAGTTTGGATGAATAATATTTGTGCTTATATGTATTATAGCAGGGCTGTTCAACTTTGAACAGGCCAAGATCTACTTTTTGCAGCCCAAAGTGCCTGAGGGATACTACATTAAAAACCTCTACTTACGAATTTCATCTGTTCTGAGCACATGCTCATAAGTAAAAACTTTTAAGTAGAGCAGCGGTTTCCCCATAGGAATGCATTGAAAACCAATTAATCTGTTCTGGAGGGAAGAGATTCCAATGCGCCATGGCCCTTGAACTGCCCCGCTCGGCTGAGACAGTGGGCTGGCAGACCCAGAACTTTGCTGGGGCAGTGGTGGTCCTTGGAATGGGGGAGGGAGGGGTGGAGAATTTATGACCTCACTTTTTTCATTGATGGCCAGCGGGCTACTTTTGAACCCTTCACGGGTTACCAGTAGCCCACGGTCTACCTGTTGGGCAGGCCTGTATTATAGGGATGAGTTGTGCCAGAAGCCCTTAACTCAGGTTAATGTGTTAAGCCTGGATTAAAGTCCATTCATGTTTCTCAGTCGATAATCCTGGTATTAAATAAATTTTATAAGAATACTGCATATCTATATACATTTTTCCAAGAGTCTAATCCATTTTTCTTGAGGGAAACTCTTTGTTTATAAATATGAGAAGCTGTCAGTACAATCTGGCCGAGATGGACATTTGCTTTCCTGTTGCTTCCTGGGCCAGATTCAGGGGTTTGGTTCTAGTATACCAAGCCCTGAACAGTTTGGGGCCATGTTATATGCCAGACAGTCTCTCCCTCAGAACATCAGTCCATGCCACTCATTCTTCTTAGGCCCTATTTCTCTGGGTGACCACACCAAGACAGGCAAAAAGACTGTGACCCAAAATTGTGCCTTTTTGGTTGTGGCCACATTCTCATGGAATGGGCATAGGTAAATCAGGCCCCCTCCCTCCCATCCTTTAAGAGGATGCTAAACACTCTCCTGTTTCAAGAAGCATTCATAAGCATCCTCTCCTGAGGTATTCTATCAGTGATCTCTGTATCACTGTCATTGTGGGGTTTGTATCTATTGTTTGTGTATTTGATACAATTACTATTGGGTGGCTGGGTTCCTGTTATAGCATATTGCTATAAACTGCTTAAAGTAGTGCTTTGTACTATCCGCAGTATGTATGTATGTATGTATGTATGTATGTATGTATGTATGTATGTATGTATGTATGTATGTATGTATGTATGTATGTATGTATGTATGATGGAACTCAAGATGAACATTTTGATGGAACTCAAGATGCACAGAAAAGAAATCAACTGATCAGTCACTATGTATGGAAGGGTGCGTCAACACAGGAGTCTTTCTCATGTATTAATATTGCCCTTTGAGTAACACACATGCAGATGCACACACACACACACACACACACACACACACACACACACACACATGAAAAAAGCCACATGAGATTTAACCTAGCAGAGTTTAACAAAACAAAAAAGCAATACAACTCAGGAAATAGCTTCGGCTCCCTTTATTTTTCAGGCAAACATTTGGAGTACCTGTTTAAATAATATTGTGTTAATGCTTTTAAAAAAAAATCAAGGTGTAGTGAATATTCACCGCCCTGGGCTTCATCATGCTAAAACTATACATATCTATCACATCTGATGAAGAGGAGAATGCTTTCCAAAAGAGGAAATACATGTATCTACAGTAACAATGACCACAGAGAACACATGATTGAATTAAGATTTCATCAAACTTTACAAATGACAATAAAGGCAGTTTCAAAATATATTTAGTACACACCAATGAAAAGGTTTAGTATTGAATTTATCTTTACATTTGGCAAAGGTAGGTCTTGAAGATTTATTTTATTTTTAAAAAAGAATACAACTATATACATTATTCAGTATCCTCAAAAATAGGAAGATATTAAATAGTAACAAACAAACCAACAAACAAAATCAGGAATAAAAAACTTAGAAGTTCATGTTACCTACATGGAGATAGATTCTGAATGGGTAAAACTCTAAAAAAAACTATAAAGGAAACTACCCTGTACAGTTTAAGTGAGCATGGTTCATTGCATTTTTAGCAACTGTGTGTTGAGAGAGGTAAAATTTGGAGGTCACAGGATAGGTAGAAGTAGCCAACAACACACTGCGGTCCAAACAATGAAGAAGATGTTGTCTTTCCAATTCTAGACACACTGGAGACAATTGGACTGGCAGATGGCTTGGTAATGATAGTGCCTTCCAATGCACTAGAGGGGAGCAGGTCCAATATGGGGGACGTACACAAGTCTGTCCCCAACATTTTGCTGCCCCCCTCAGGATCTGCTGCCTGAGGTAGCCACTTCACTCTGCCTAATATTTGGGACTTGTCCCGAGGAAGGCACTTTTCATGCACAGCTGCCATGGTGTACAAATGATAAGTCAGGGGCAGCTGTGGTCTGAACTGAAGTCAGGATCTCATTCTGAGATTCTCACACATGTCCTATGAAAGTAGCGGCAAATTGTCGCTTAAATTCAGTTACTTTCATTTTAGTGGGACTCGTCTTGCCTCATCTTTTCCAGGCCTATACCCCAACTCACATGACTAGAGGTCACACAATATGTTACAGATAGCATGTCACAACAATTTGAAATCATGTTGGTATGCTAAATATGTGCTTCCAACAGATCTGGAGTAATTGTAATTATGAATCAAGTCTGTTTTTACCTCACAGCGGCCTAACACAAAACAAAACAAAACAAAACAAAAAGGCTCACCTGCGGACTACAGAAGATGTTACTGCTATTACAGTCATAAATCTTTTAACACCATTGAATTCCCTTTTCTAATAACATGCTATCTGTAATATATAGTTTGACCTTTGGACAATTGTAGCTTAAAGATCAGTAGCAGGTTAAAAAAAGAAGAGAAAAATGAAGGACACATTCATACTACAGAGTAAAAATGAATGGTATGTTCAATTTTTCTGCACCTGTATTTTTAATTTGTTCATAAAATATCTGATATTGGGATGAGAACTGAATTGATGCAAATCACCCATAACTCCAATGCACTCAGGGTTCTAAAAAATAAAAGGGGGACAAATCGCTGCAAAAGCGATCTCTCCAAACCGGATGAAAAGGCAATAAAATACCACAATGTGAATCAGCATGTGAAGCAGAGAAGGGGACACAAATGGGAAGGCAAAAACAATTACGGAACTGGCTTATTATGAAAAGATGTACTGTAAAGTTTGGGGCTTTTCAGGTTGGAAAAAAAAGATGCATAAACGAGGAATATTGGAAGAATTTGAAAAATTACTGGTCTCCATAAAAGGTTCAATTGTGTGAGCAACTGTGCAACTTAGATGCACCCTGGAAGCTCATCCATTAGCTGCAATGTACCATTTTACTTTATAGTAATACCTTGGTTTATGAGCATAATTTGTTCCAGCAACATGCTTGTAAACCAAAACACTCTTAAATCAAAGCAAATTTACCCATAAAAAATAATGGAAACTCAGATTATTTGTTCCGAGGCCCCATAGGGCACATAATGTAAACAAAAATGCCCAAACTCATAAAAGAATTGGGCTAGAAGTCCACGTCCATACCATGGTTTAGGTACGAATTTGGCTCAGCAGAATCTGCTCTGCTTGCAAATTTTACTCTGTGTCATTAAGGTGACAGTAATAAAATGCAATTTGCAGCCCTATACACACTTGACTAGCTGCCCTATGACTAGAAATGGCTTGAAAAATAAGAAAGGGTGTTGAAAACAAATTAAAGAAACATATAAAGAAAAATAAAACAAACCCCTAGCCTGCACTCCCCTTTGAAAACGTTTCTGGCTGGTACAAGGGAAACCTCCATTCCTATCTCCTATCTCTGCTTTGGAGGTTGCCTGAGACAGAGTGTGCCAGATCATCACCCACAATCCATCAGGGAGGGGAGAGAGCAAGCCACTCTTGGCTCACTTGTGATCATGTCACCTGCTCCAGTTACTTGTATTGCAAGACATTGGTTGTTGATGAAGGCAAAATTTAGAAGAAATGTTTGCTTGTCTTGCAAAATGCTCTTAAACCAAGGTATTACTGTATTCCATTTTTTGTGAACACCAATAGAATCCTGACCTATGCAAGAAAAGGAGGAAGTAGATAACTCATAGTGTTTTAACTTGAGGTCATCCAATGGAGAAGAATTGTGGGAGACTCTTATCTTAAAAGAATATTTAAACTTCCTTACACTTTTTTGACTGACAACACATTCTTAAAGATTCAGAACGCATGGGAAATGTATACTCAAAGTGTGAAATGGATTATCACTGCATTTGGTGATGGCCAACAATGCAGAAAGCTTACACTAATTGATGGACAATACGGCCATCAAATGGCTACTAGTCATATTAATACATTCATATATTACTTCTAGTCTTGTAAGTAGCATGAGCATGCTATGAACAGTTTCTGAAAAACAAGTGCAGGCAGCTTATGCTTTGCTAAGCAGGACTCCTGGATAGGATAGACATTTTCTTTGGTCCAGCACAGCTTTCATGTGCTGAAGCGGAGGTCAAAAACTGATGGCTTTTGGACAGCTTTCTATCTCTCTCTTCCAGAGGTAGTCACCAAGAAGCAAAGAGGCATTCCTTATAAGAGGCAACTCCTCTGAAAGAGCAACTCTGGGGGCATAGAAACAGCCATTGACTAAGTCAGTTGTAGTGGCAACCCAAGTAAGATCTCCGTCATGTAACAGGGGTGCACTATTTGCATAGGCATTCTTTTTAAACCTTATGGAGATGTTGTCTCCAGGGTGACAAAGCTCTGAATTTCATCACGGTCCATTTAACTGGAGATACATCAGAGCTTGATCTCTCGTACACATACATTTCATACATATCTGGTCTAGGGTTTGGATGCCTAAACTTAAGTTCCATCAGTTTTGACTACAGTAATTCTGGAGCCGGCCCTATCTATGAATCACAGGAGAGCACCTGATTTGTACACTGCCATGCATAAAGTAAAATAAGTGGCATTCAGGTTCACACATAGAACTTCCAGAGATACATGCCATGCATCCCTGCTAAAATAAAAGGCAGGTCTTTAACTAGATGTGGACTATCCATGCAGTGCTTTCATTAGGCTCAGCATGCAGTAGGAAACAGGCCAGTGCCAGAAACTTGCTCCAGTTCTTTGTGACTGATCTGGACCTTCTTTATCCTGTGGCTGCTGTGCTCCCCATTCTTGTCTAAGCATAATGGATGAACAAAGCGATCAAAGCATCATCATCCTAAACCACGACACTGAGTGTAAATAGTTTCACAGTGAGCTATAATGAATACACTTAAGAGCTTCATCTCTCATACGATGATTTGTTATAGCCTAGAAGGCCAGGGTGGCTATGAATCAGCAAAAATGGTTATCTAGAAACATACATTTTGTCATGCAGCAGGAAAAAAAGAAGTTAGTTTAAGTTTAATCCCTTAAACAGTCAAACCATCGTAACTATATATAAAGCAGCTTTAAAAATATTATTTTGAAACTCGAGGCTCTGCTGATGTTAACTAACCCGCTTGCATTGCCAATATTTTTCTTTTAGCCAACTATATTAATTATCAGCATTCCCCAGGCCTTATGGGCGCCTATTCAGATAAAACCACATTTGGCTGTTAGAAGAATAAATGGTGTCCTTGAATGCTTATCGACTACCCTTCTTCATCTGGAAGCAATTCGAACACTTATAATGATATTTAATATGTCAACTGCTTTGTGAATGTGTTTAATTGATTTTCACACACACACACACACAGAGAGAGAGAGAGAGAGAGAGAGAGAGAGAGAGAGAGAGAGAGAGAGAGAGAGAGAGAGGAACCACAGCATTCCTGAATACAGAACAAATATTAAGACTATGGGAGGTAGTTTTATTCTGTAAAGCCCCAAATAGTCTTTTTTTTTCATTGAATACTTTGGATGTCTTGGTGTGAGTATGTACCCATTTGGGAAGTGGGGAATTGAACTCCTAGTCTCTGGCTCTGCAGCCAGAGACCTCAACCACTGACCTATTTAGCCAGCTACAGCAAGTAAGAAAAGAGCCAAGAATAAAGACTTTTCATGGAGGACTGTTTGGTACACCAAAAAGGCTTTTAATACTCTTTCCTCCAGCCATTTAGAGTCCAAATAAAGGTAACTTCTCTAGCTCCTTTAGCAGAGTCATTTCCTTAAAAACAAACCTCAGCGGTAGGTTTACAAATGAGAGAACAAAAATCTCTCAAAGACAGAAGCTACCTGGAAGCAGAACAAAAGGGTTAAAAAGTGTGACAGAAAGCAAATGTTCCAGAATATTTGTCTTACGGAGGCTACAAACGGTACAAGGTGATCATGAAATCTGGTTAAGTCTTAAAATAAACTTCCCTACACAAACTTCCGTCTTCAGAAATATCACTTCAGATATTATACAAGTAATGGGAATGTGACTTGGAAGGGTTGCTTTTTTTCCAGATCACACCTTTCAATCACCCAAAATCTGGTTTAGCCATTAGAATTAAGCTAGGGCCTGGAGTAGGTGTGCTAAAAAGTCTCTTAGAGGAACCAAATGCGCAGAAGGTCTGAGCCAAGGTGGGACTAAGCACACACACAAAATGGTAATAACACTTACTGAGGCACACTTAAAAGGAATCCCACAGGTTGCACCCAAAGTCACTGATTCAGCCTGACCTAAATGCTTTCATGTTTCTGTGACACTCATCCAGTAACTAAGTGGCCGAGTCTTGTGATTCTATGGTAGCAGATGTAACACGATATAGTCATGGGAAACCATAATCTTCCTCAGTGGTCACATACATACCAAGGTAATTTGTTTCTTGGTAATAGTCAAATGGAAGGACGGATTTTGAAGAGGAAGCTCTAATGCTTTGGCCACCTCATGAGGAGAGAGGACTCCTTGGAAAAGTCCCTGATGTTGGGAAAGATTGAAGGCAAAAGAAAAGGGGATGGCAGAGAATGAGATGGTTGGATGGTGTTATCAATGCAACCAACATGGATTTAACCAATCTCTGGGAGGTGGTGGAAGACAGGAAGGCCTGGAGTGCTCTGGTGCATGGGAACACAAAGAGTCGGACATTACTGAACAAATGAAAAACAACAAATAGTCAAATATATTCACCCATGGTTTAGATTACCATTCCTTTGACCTCATTTTATATTGTTAATTAAGTTCAGTAAAGGAAAGTGGACACAAAGTATGAGGGGGTGTGGGCCTACAGATGCCACGTCTGTTCCTATACATTCCTGGTTGTTCTGCTCCATGCAGTCCCAACTTGAGTGGGGAAATATGGAAGCAGATTTTCAGACCCCCAAGAGTAACTCACCAGAGGGAAAACCTAAAGCACTTCAGTGTTCCATCCATACTCCCCACGTGCATTCTTTGAGTGGATAAATAGCATGCTATGAACATCTGGTGCTGAAGGAATGGGTAATGCATGCTTCTCCTCATTCTGAATGCTGGATTATATATCTAAAGAGCTTTGCTCTCAGCTGAAGTGTTCAAATATTGCTTCCAAATGAAATTAATGACACTTTAAAAAGTATAAATTTGGATAAACCATGCTCTTGTTTTGCTCTTTCACTCCTCTTTGTTAACCATTCTCCGGACAATTCCCATGTGAAAAGGTTCCACCAAGGGACACAGGTACATCTGCAGCTGTTTAGCAGGCTCTGAAGCGTTTTTCTTTAACTTTGGGCCAAAATAATTTTATCTTTGCTTTCTTCTTTTACACAGAGACTTTATCAGGTCAAAGGGGTTGGGAAGGATGATTATACACATTCAACCTCACTCTGAACTAACTATATATCCAGTACAGCTCTGTGCATCTCTACTGATACATTCACCCTTTGAACTCACCGGAACTTACTTCCAGGAAAGCAGTTACTTTGGAATAAGTTACTTTTCTTGGACCAGGACTTCACCCCAGCAGGTCTATCATCAGGAATGACTCTCCCCAACATTCCACAAGTTGTGGTCTGCAGAAATAACTTTTCCAAGATCTGCAGGAAATTATGTGCAGGATTGCAAATAAGATAATCACTCCCATGTTATGCCCATGGGTACTCTCAGGTCATTAATACTAATTTGGGAAATGGTCTTTAAACGCTAGGGTCAGCTGGGAGTTCCCATCAATGTAATGTACTGGAAACAGGGAAAATAACCATACATATATAAAAACTGATAAAAATATGTGTGAGGAGGACACAGCGTGAACTCACAATTCCTCCTAACCCAAACTCTTTCTTGAATGTCTACCTTTGCTTAATTCCAAGATGGAGGGTCAGTGCGTCATATGATTATCCAGGTTAAGGCAAGTCACTGGCTTGATACAGTTAAAAGCAAGGATCTATCAGGTGTCAGTGGGCACTTCACAAATGAAATATCTTTGGATTTGATGTTTAATTTTTCCTCTTCAGCTTAGGTACATTGCACTTTGTGATTATTATATTTTTAATATTGTACCAGACTTGCCTGACTAATGTTGTTTTCAATGCTCTTACCAGGAAAACAAACAAATAAACAAAACACAAAGACAATCCCTTGAGAAAAAGTACCAAAAAAGGGGTGGGTGGGGGTGGGGAGTGATGCTCCAAGGGATAACCTTAGGATCCAGGCAACTGATTTCTTCGGTTCCGACTTTTCCTGCTGTTGATGAGAGCCTTCAGTTTCCCATAATCCCCCCTCATCTTCTGGGACTCTTCCGCCTGCTGCCCAAGCTGCCGCGTGTCTTTGCAGTACTGATTAATCAACTGCAGTTCTGAGTGGCTGATGGATCCAGCCAAGTCCTTGGGATGAAACTGCAAAGCTTGGAGTGAGCTGGCCCAGGTCCACGGAGACCATTTTTCAGTCATGAAAGCCACCATATCCGAATCTAACACCTTGAAGTTCACCTTCGCTATGGTCTGTTTGAAGCTGTTCTCTGTTGCAATGCAATGGTAAAGCCCCCGGTCTGCCTCTTGAACAGAGCGAATTAAGAGCCCTTGGGTAGTCGCTATGATTCTCTCATTAAGTTTGACCTAAAGGAACAACACAGGAAAACATTATGTTCTTAATGGCGTGGTTTGGAACAACGGATGCAAATCTAAGAATGGCATTTTCCTTCTAGCACTCACAAGTATCTGGCTTACAATGCACCTGGAAGCTTAAGATCTTTTAAATAAAATTTAGTAATCAAATTTTATAATGTTGGCCTCTTTTATGCATCAACGATTATATGCCAGTGTACAGGTGGATACATTGTTCTGCTTTGCAAAAGATACACGAGTATGGTGCCTTTGGAACAATCCTTGTGGAATAATCCTTGTGAAAAAAGATATAGAACTGGAGACAAAGTTGTAATTTTTGGAAGACTTCAGTGATCTCAAACAGGAGGTCGAAAGAATCCAACTCCAAATGCATATCTTCCATTCACTGACTTTCTTTCCACATTTACTACTTCAGTCATCTTTACTCATGGTTTGTCGACACAGTTAGCTTGCTACTTTAGCATTGACGGGGACCAGACAATCTTTTCTATTGGCAAGAGAGATTCCTCATTAGATTTCTTCAGTGTAGTGCAACACCTGGCTATCTTCAAATATATGCGGCATATTCATACACTTGCGTCATTCACATTTGTTATTAATTTTAATTGCTAATTTTGTCATTAGCAGTGGGAAATCTACCTAAAATGTCTTACATAAGCATTGAGCTGGTTCCAGATCGGATCAGAGTTACTAAATATGACTAACATGAGCCCCGATCAATTTAAAAAGGATTCAAAATACGACTGGATCTGGTCCCATGTAAATACATCTGCAGCCTTTCATTTCCAAAGGCTACTCTGTTTTTCAATGGGCAAGGAAAGGCTGAAATGGGTAAAGCAATGCATTTCTTTGTGTAGATATCGAAGGCAGGGCCTGACAGATACACTACATTCTAGTCATCCATGGTCACTGGTATTGCAAGAGGCACATTTCCCCCCTGCAGAGGAACTGCCCGAGGTAGGTAAACAGGATTAATTTCACCTTTTGTTTCACGTAAGGTGGGCTGGCTCCCAATAAAGAATTACCCTGTACTGAAATGTGAGAGCTTGGGAGATGACAGTAATGGAAAATGTGATTACTCTACAGCCAGGAACATTATTGCTGCTGGGAGTATTTTTAATTCAAACTAATTCCTTTCCTATAAAAAAGCTTTCTGTATCATCTCCTTCCCACAATTCCTCAGATATCTCTCCTTTGCCGGACTTCTGAAGGTTACGCCTGGTGTTCTAGTCTCAAGGCTGCAGCCTTTTGAAGTGACACAAGACACTGGTGATTAAAAGCAGTCTTCATCCTGTGTATAGAGGGTGCAACACACCTTTCAGCCCTCCGTGTTTTCAGTGGAAGTGGCACATGCTTAAATTGCATCTACCAAAATTTATGTAACCTTTAAAAGGCTTAATTTGGATCTTGCAGAGGATGTTCATGGCAGGAGAAAATTAACAACATCCTAGGTGTTGTATCTGCATGAACAATAGCCATTGAAGTTACAACCACTTGCATGAGATCCATGAATCAACTTCAGTTGTGAGCTAAAACTATAAAACCTAAGCAAATTAAGAATCAAGCACCCAGAAAACATTGAAATTTGATGTATGTTGAGAGCTGTGATGGTCTCAAGAAATCGGTTTATTCCACTGCAGTTTAGACACAAGTAACATAAAGCTACACCTTCACAGTTGAGCTAATTCAGATGTTAACCAAAATGTACCCTATATACGCATAGTGGCAGAGAAAGTCGTGAGTCCTCAGTTAACTCCAATATCATATTCAAGATGAGGAGCATCTATATCCATTCATGCAACAGGAGCAAGGGGCGGAGTTTTAGCTTTAAATAGCTGCTACCAGCAGTCTCTCAGTCCTTTTCTGGCAGAGCAGCAGAGAGGAAGGAGCTGGTCAGAGGAGCACACGGCCAAAGGGCAGAGCTAACTTCTTCTTTTTGCAGGAGCAAGGGGCGGAGTTTTAGCTTTAAATAGCTGCTACCAGCAGTCTCTCAGTCCTTTTCTGGCAGAGCAGCAGAGAGGAAGGAGCTGGTCAGAGGAGCACACGGCCAAAGGGCAGAGCTAACTTCTTCTTTTTGCAGGAGCAAGGGGCGGAGTTTTAGCTTTAAATAGCTGCTACCAGCAGTCTCTCAGTCATTTTCTGGCAGAGCAGCAGAGAGGAAGGAGCTGGTCAGAGGAGCACACGGCCAAAGGGCAGAGCTAACTTCTTCTTTTTGCAGGAGCAAGGGGCGGAGTTTTAGCTTTAAATAGCTGCTACCAGCAGTCTCTCAGTCCTTTTCTGGCAGAGCAGCAGAGAGGAAGGAGCTGGTCAGAGGAGCACACGGCCAAAGGGCAGAGCTAACTTCTTCTTTTTGCAGGAGCAAGGGGCGGAGTTTTAGCTTTAAATAGCTGCTACCAGCAGCACGCGCCTTACGGCGCGTGCAAACTAAAAAAAAATAAAAAAATATCTGGGTTTAATTGAGTTCCCAAGCCAAGCAACTCCTCAGGAGGTCCTACACTTCCTGACGTGCTTGCAGTTGGAGTAGAGAGGTGCTTTAGCGGCCCCTACACTGTTAGATTTTGACTAAACAATAAAAGAAGTAAAGAGTCTTACTAGATTAAAAAAAAAGTGCAAGTTTACATTTTTTAGACCTTGAATACATTTTATTGTAATAGTTAAAATGGAGTTGGAGGGAGCAGCTGTAGTTACCTGCAGTACTTGTGCTATGTTTGTTATCTTGACAGAGCGTGTGCAGAACTACATCTGCTGCAAGTGCAAGCTGGTAGCGCTATTGGAAGAGAAGGTCCAGCAGCTAGAGGCTCGCATAGTGGACCAGCAACATATTAAGGAGCTTGAGCAGTTCCTGGACAGAGCGGAAGAGACTATCCAGGTCCAAGAAGAGACAGGGCACACTTCAGAGGAGGAAGTCACTCCCCCAACTCAGGAGGTGGATGGGTGGAGGAATGTGACTCAAAGGAGTAGAAGGCCAAGGCATCGCTCAGAGAGTCTCATCTTGCACAATCAATTTGAAGCTCTTTCCCTCAGCACACCTCATGAGGCACACATAGAGGAAGAAGTGGTTCCACCGGAGGATCTCTCCCTCATCACTATTGATGAGATACAAGATCAGGTACATGTTGATGACCAGGCTGCAGGAGAGAAGCTCATTGTGCTAGGGGATTCTATCATTAGAAATACGGAGGGATGGATTTGTGAGGAGCATGATAACCGGATGGTCACTTGCCTGCCGGGTGCAAAGGTTGCAGACATCACCAGAAATATAGATAGCTTGTTAGAGAGAACTGGGAAGGAGCCAGTGATCATGGTACACGTCGGTACCAACGATGTCGGGAAGGCCAAGCGGTCAGTCTTGGAAGCCAAATTCAGGTTGCTAGGTAGAAGATTGAAGTCCTGGGCTTCCAAGGTAGCATTTTCAGAAGTGCTACCTGTTCCTCGTGCAGGTCCCGCCAGGCAGGCAGAACTCAGAAGCCTCAATGCGTGGATGAGGCGATGGTGTCGAGAGGAGGGCTTTAGATTTGTCAGGAACTGGAGAACATTTTGGGACAAGCCAAACCTGTTCAGGAGGGATGGGTTGCACTTGAATCATGATGGGACCAGATTGCTGGCACTCAACCTCAAAAAGGCAGCAGAGCAGCTTTTAAACTGATAACTGGGGGAAAGCCGACAGGAGCTGTGTGGCATCCGGTTCGGAACACCTCATCCTCGGGGAATGAGGTTGGAGAGGGTAGAGAATCACATAGAGATGACATAGCAAGTATTAACACTGGCAGAATAGCGGAATGTGACAGTTCGTCTACTGAAAATAAAAGCTGTGGGGGGAGAAGAACAAGGCAGCAGCTGTTGCGGGACCCACTGTACAAGTGCTTCTACGCCAATGCTCGAAGCCTCCGAGCAAAGATGGGAGAACTTGAACATCTGGCAGCTAGGGATAACATTGATATAATAGCCATAACAGAAACCTGGTGGAATGTGGAGAACCAGTGGGACACAGCAATCCCAGGCTATAAACTCTATAGAAGGGATAGAGAGGGGCGGGTTGGAGGAGGAGTGGCCATCTATGTCAAAGAAGGCATAAAATCCAGCAGAATGGAGATTGACAGAGGGTCTGACTCCACCATAGAATCACTGTGGGTTAAACTACCAGGTCCAAAGAGTGATGTGATAGTTGGAGTATTCTATCGTCCACCAGATCAAAAACTTGAGGGGGACCTTGAAATGAGGAGAGAAATCATGGAGGTGGCTAAGAGGGATAGGATAGTAATCATGGGGGACTTTAATTATCCCCACATTGACTGGGCCAATGCGAGCTCTGGGCAAGAAAGAGAAACTGGGTTTCTCGACTTGCTGAATGACTGTGCCTTAGAGCAACTTGTCATGGAGCCCACCCGAGAACAGGCAACTCTAGATCTAATATTGTGTGATACTCAGGACCTCGTCAGGGATGTGAATGTCACTGAGCCTCTGGGGAACAGTGACCATGCTGCAATTACCTTTGCCATGCATGTCGGAGGAAGAGTGTCAAGCAAATCAGACATAAAAACCCTTGATTTTCGAAGGGCAAACTTCCCTCAGATGAGGAAACTAGTTAGAGAGAAACTGAAGGGGAGGGTTAGAAGAATCCAATCTCTTCAGTGTGCATGGAGCCTGTTTAAAACAACAATAATAGAGGCCCAGCACAAGTGCATACCACAAAAAAAGAAGAGCTCATTTAAGTCCAAGAGGACACCGGCATGGTTAACGAGTGGAGTTAGAGAGGCTCTAAAGCACAAGGAGAGGTCCTTCTGTAAATGGAAATCCTCCCCAAATGAGGAAAATAAAAAGGAACACAAACTCTGGCAAAAGAAATGTAAAAAGATGATAAGGGAGGCAAAGAAAGACTTTGAGGAACGCATGGCTAGCAATATAAAGGGTAATAATAAAAGCTTCTTTAAATATGTTAGAAGTAGAAAACCTGCCAGAGAACCAATTGGGCCTCTGGATGGTGAGGGAGGAAAAGGGGAGGTTAAGGAGGACTTGGACATTGCAGAGAAATTGAACGAGTTCTTTGCGTCTGTCTTCACGACAGAGGACCTTGAGCGGATTCCGCTGCCTGAGCCGCCCCTCTTGACTAAAGAATTAAATCAAATACAGGTTAAAAGAGAGGAGGTTTTAGGACTAATTGATAAATTGAGGATTAACAAGTCACCTGGCCCAGATGGCATCCACCCAAGGGTTATTAGGGAACTGAGAAATGAAATTGCAGATCTCTTAACGGTTATATGCAACTTGTCTCTTAAAACGGCCACAGTGCCGGAGGACTGGAGGATAGCAGATGTCACACCAATTTTTAAAAAAGGAAGGAGGGGGGACCCAGGAAACTACAGGCCGGTTAGCCTTACATCTGTCCCAGGGAAGATGGTGGAAGGCCTCATCCAAGAGAAAATCTTAAAACACATAAAAGAACAAACCTTGCTGAGAGAAAATCAGCATGGCTTCTGTAAGGGTAAATCTTGTCTTACAAACCTTTTAGAATTTTTTGAAAAGGTCAACAGGCACGTGGATTTGGGTGAACCGGTGGATATAGTCTATCTGGATTTTCAAAAGGCTTTTGACACAGTCCCTCACCAAAGGCTGCTGAGAAAATTGCATAGTCAGGGGATAAGAGGGCAGGTCCTCTTATGGATTGAGAACTGGTTGAGATCCCGGAAACAAAGAGTAGGTGTCAATGGGAAATTTTCACAATGGAGAGAAGTGAAAAGCAGTGTGCCCCAGGGCTCGGTCCTGGGACCGGTGCTTTTCAATCTGTTCATAAATGACCTGGAGACAGGGATAAACAGTGAGGTGGCCAAGTTTGCAGATGACACAAAACTTTTCCATGTGGTAAAAACCAGAGAAGATTGTGAAGAGCTCCAGAAGGATCTCTCCAAACTGGGGGAGTGGGCTGAGAAATGGCAAATGCGTTTTAATGTAACCAAATGTAAAGTAATGCATATTGGGGCAAAAAATCCAAACTTCATCTATCAACTCATGCGCTCTGAGTTATCCGTGACGGATCAGGAAAGAGATCTTGGTGTGTTGGTGGACAGCTCCATGAAGGTGTCTCCCCAATGTGTGGCAGCAGTGAAGAAGGCCAATTCCATGCTAGGGATTATCAAAAAGGGGATTGAAAATAAAACAGCCAACATTATAATGCCGTTATATAAAACAATAGTAAGGCCCCACCTGGAGTATTGTGTACAATTCTGGTCACCGCATCTCAAGAAAGACATAGTGGAACTGGAAAAGGTGCAGAAGAGAGCGACTAAAATGATTACTGGGCTGGGGCACCTCCCTTATGAAGAAAGGCTAAAACAATTGGGCCTCTTTAGTCTGGAAAAAGGCGCTTGAGGGGGGATATGATTGAGACATACAAAATAATGCAGGGTATGAGTAATGTGGATAGAGGGAAGCTCTTCTCCCTCTCTCAAAATACCAGAACTAGGGGACATACACTCAAATTGAGTGCTGGGAGAGTAAGAACTGACAAAAGAAAATATTTTTTCACCCAGCGTGTTGTAAGTCTATGGAACTCCCTGCCACAGGATGTGGTGATGGCATCTGGCCTGGATGCCTTCAAAAGGGGATTGGACAGATTCCTAGAGGAAAAGTCCATCACGGGTTACAAACCATGATGGAGATGTGTAATCTCTAGGCTTTAAACCAGGGTACTTCAAGGGCCAGATGCAGGGGAGTGGTATCAGGAGACAGATATCTAGTCTCATGCGCTCCCAAACGCATCTGGTGGGGCCGCTGTGAGATACAGGAAGCTGGACTAGATGGGCCTTTGGCCTGATCCAGCATGGCTCTTCTTATGTTCTTATGTTCTAACAGATCCACATGCCTCTCAAGGTGAAGGACTATGCCCATCATGTGGCTCATAGCTCACAATAGACTACTGGAACATGCAAACATTCATGTACAGAGTTCCCTATCAGAGATGCCTGCCCCACAACATTTCCATGAGAAAATGTATGCCTATCTGAGTATTGATTTTTCCTAATGAACATACTTGAACATGTTCTTTCATTGACTGAAGCATTTGTGTACATTTTTCAAATAAATGCATATTTAACTTTCCATACTTTTCAAGTGAATCATTTTATTTGCCTATTTGCCTTTTCCCCTTTATTAAGATAAATCACACTGGTTCGTCACTTTGTAAGGTTTCAAAATGCTTCAAAACAAAATGAAACAGCAGACAGCGTGTCGTCAAGAACCAAAACAAAATGACATTTTTGTTTGGGGCCACTGAACAGGGGCGCCGCCACCAGATCTTGCTTCAGGCAAGGGGCTGCAGCAAGATCCAGAGGTTGTTTCCCTGCTCGGTTCTTGCCACTGCCACCCAGCTGGTTTTGACAGCTTGAGCTGTCAAAACCAGCTGGGTGAGAGTGCGGAGAACCAGAGCACAAAGGAGGGAGGCTTTTGAATTTTCCACTCCAAAAGCCTCCCTCCTCTACTCTTCAGTTCACAGCAGGTCTGAAAGGGCAACCACTTACGTACGTGATCGCCATCTCAGAACACTGCATGCTGGTTTTTTTTTTTTTGCCACTCTCCCACACCCTGACCTGTCCAAAAAAAAAACCATGTGAGAGGTGGGGGGAGGGACAACATAGCAGAAGGCAGCAGGCAGCAGTAAAAAACACTGATCCCTTGTGTTGGCTCCCCCTCCTCCTGCATCTCAGCTCGGGCTTTTTGACAGGTCAGGGTGTGGGGAGGTGGGTTGTCCTCCCTCCCCACACCCTAACATGTCAAAAAGCCCCAGCTGGGAGGTGGGGTGATAAAAGGGAGCAGGGTTTTTTACCACTGCCTGCTCCCTTCTGCTGTGTTGCCCCTCCCCCGCCTCCTAACTGAGGCTTTTTGACAGGTCAGAATGTGGGAGGGGGCCGCCCTCCTGGGAAGCAGGGGGTGGGGTGACAGTCAGAAGGGAACACATTTTTTTAACTGCTGCCTGCTCCCTTCTGCTGTGTCGCCCATCACCCTGCATCCCAGCTGGAGCTTTTCAGCAAGTCAGGGTGTGGAGAGGGGGGCCGCACTCCCTCCGCACACCCCAACCTGTCAAAAATCCCCAGCTGGGAGGCAGGGAGAGGGGCGACATGGCAGAAGGGAGCAGGTTTTTTTTTTTACCACTGCTTGCTCCCTTCTGCCTGTTGCCCTTCCCCCTGCCTCCCTGCTGGGTTTTGTTGACAGGTCAGGCTGTGGGGAAACAACTAGGACATGGCTACCACCCAGGTGGGATTTTTATGACAGGTCAGGCTGTCTACCACCTGTCACCCCCTCCCCGGGGAGGTGGCAGTTCCAAATCATTTCTTTCATTTCATTACAAAACTTCTATTAAAAAGTCATTTACTAACAAAACAAAATGAAATGCAATGAGTACCGAAATGAAACGAAACGAAACACTAATTTCCGTTTCGTGCCCATCGCTAATCACAAGTCTTGGAATGAAGGGTTTTCTAAAGCAAGACACACTTCATTCAAGTGCATGTATTGCAATAAGAAAAATATATTGCAAGTGCAATATATTTCTTTCCTATTCTTAACCCTGACAATTAATCAATTTAGTTAACGATGTCTGGAGTTTTGGTTTGTCTACAGTCGTGACTACTCTTAAGAGTTCTCAGTCCTGTATCGTAGTGGCCAAGCCATACAATGTGATGTATGGTTCCAGCACAGGTGCAACCTGACTGACCATGATGTATAGGAGCAACAGACTTCACTCCTATGACCAGGTTCCTGAATGAGCGCCTTCTCTCTCCTTTGAACTTGCAGTGCTTGTTGCTTACCTCTTTTCTTCTGTCATTGTCTTTCTGCAAGAGCCACTTCACAGAGGCCTGTGGTGATTTAGGAGTGCATTCCAGGAAGGTGGTGTTATTCTTGACTCCATATTGAATCACCTCAGCTGCATTTCGGTAACCTATAAGGTGAGGGAGCCCAGATGAGAATGATGACTCCATTCCTTCTGACTTGGAAATGGATCACAGTCTTTACTAAAATGCCAAGTGAGTGGCCATGCTTGAAATCAGGGTGATCTCATTTAGGCCAAACTGGAGCTTTTGTATGAATGACTAGCTTTTCTCTGTGAAGAGTTGGGTCATTTATGCCACATAGTCTCTTACAGATGTAGTCAGGTGTCCATCTATGATCTTGGAACTCCAAAACGAGAAGGGATCCCATGGAGCATCAAGTCCAGCCCCTGGCCAAGAGTCACAGTGGGAGAATTGAACTCCCAACCTCTGGTCCTGCAGCCAGATAACTAAACCACTGAGCCAATAATGTCTCAGACTTAATGGGGAGCAAGACATGGGAGGAGAGGGAAATGTTGTAAGTCATAGTGATATACCTAAATCCTGTAAATAATATAAATGGCTGGGATGGTTTGGGGGGATGGAACCCTCTTATCAGAAATCATCAGATGGCTTTCCCTTTAAGGCAGAAGGAGAAATAATTTTGGTGCACATTTATTTTTAGACTCAAGGAAGGAAAGAAGAAAGGAAATAAATGCGATCTCATCAAAAGAAAAAGAAAAAACAATGCTTAAAATGCATGGGACCTCTATTGTTTTTACCAGTAAACCACATGGAGAGTATGATTCATTTAAGAACAACCACATGTTTTTATAACCCAACCATCTTTCAGTTCAAAGTACCTTTTAGGTTAAACCCTCGGCATTGAGTCATAGGGTTTCCGTGCCTCACATCTTGTCTACGACTTCTCCTAAGAGGTTATAGAAAGGGAGAAGAACAAATATTAATTACATTTTCAAAGCCACTTAGTTACTGAGGTAATAAGATCAATGATGTTCATATAAACCATATACTTATTGTTAGAATATATGCAGATTCAACAACACAGTGCAATTTTACCCATATTTCACTACTGTAGTCTTTGTGGTGCAGTGGGTAAATGCCTGTACTGCAGGTATAACTGTGCTCACGACCTGGGGTTCACTGCCAGCTAGCCGGCTCATGGTTGACTCAGCCTTCTATCCTTCCAAGGTCAGTAAAATGAGTACCCAGCTTGCTGGGAGGGGGGATGTGTAGCCTGCATAATTAAATTGTAAACCGCCCAGAGAGTGCTTGAAGGGCGGTATATAAGCAGAACACTTTGGTTTTGCTTCTTTGCTTTATAGAAATGGCATTAATTATAATGGTAAATAAACTAACATACTGAATGTTTACCAATACCACTTTATTGTGCCACTTTAAAGAGGGTATTTTCTTTATATGGAAGGATGGTACTTTGCTTCAGTGAGTTGCATCATCTACAAACCTACCACACATAATGTGAAAAATGTTTTAAAATCTGTCATAGGCATAGGAAAAGCTGGACTGCCAGACCTCATCTGTATCTTTCTGAGCCATAGGATATACTGTGGACACCTGATTCATGTGATCCTCAGTATGATCTAAATTGGTTGGCAATTTCAAGATAGACTCTTTTTCATGGTGGCTTCGTGCTAGTGAAATGCTTTGTAATGGGATGCGCATGTGACTTTCTCTATAAAAAATTGGACTGGACCCAGATGCTGCTCTGTTCTTTTAACTTAATAGATTTCTTTTTTTAAAAAAATTACTGCTTTCTTTCCAATCAGAAGTGCACAAGTTGTAGCCAGCAGAGGCAGGCAGAGAGGCTCCCCCCATCCATATTCTGCCCACTTTCTGCCCCTTGTCCAACCAAAAGATTCTCAGAAGACTTTGCCATGCTGTCATGCTGTCATAAATAAAAAAGTGAGTTCAAATGGGAAGAGTTAAGCACTGAGAATTTGATTCTGAAGAATGTAAAATGCACAAGATCACTACAAGGCATATCAGGAACTGGAAGCTTTTCAAACATATACCAACATTGCCTTTCGAAATATCTGGAAAAGAACTTTGTAAGTAATTGATAAATGAATCATATGAACTGTAGAGAACTGTATTGTGGCTAAACACAACTCTAGGATTGTATTACATTAAGAAGTGTCAATGACTGTGAAAAAGTGAGCTGTAAGAACATTTGTCAGAGAATTCAACGAGTTGTATTAAGTAAAATCCAAGCACATATATCTATATATCCATTTGCTGTGTGAGTAGTAGAAAAAACAATTAAGGAGACATATGAATGTGCACTTAGGGCGTTTATATACGACCCTTAAGCTGCGCTGCAAATGGCTCCCAGCTCTGGAGCTTATAAATGTTTTCCCACCAGCTCCGGAGTTTGGAGACAATTAAGTGCGACCCCGCCCACTTTAGCGTGACCCAGCGCACTTTTCTTGTACCTGCTTTTTTATGGTGAAATTTTTTTTGATGCGGATAAGAGTGCCAGGCTCTCCTGGCTTGTCTGTTGATTTTTGCCTCCCGCCCCTTTAAGAGCTCCTTGAGACGGAACCAGGAAGTAACGGGGCTCTCATGGCAACTTCTACCGCAGGTTAGTAAAGGCTTCTTTTGTCCTTTTTCCCCTCCCCCCCTCACACCGACAGGAGCAGGAAGTGCTGAGGGGTGGTGACAAAGGAACAGAAACGAACCCCCAAGATCTCTGGTCCAAATTTAAGGGACCAGCGAATCTTAGGGGTCGTGTGAAAAGGGCCTTAGAAAGCAAAAGATGGTATGGCGTGTACATGGACTTTTCTATATTTGTAAATTTACTTTCCATGGTCTCTGTGTTGTGTACGCCTCTTAATCAAAAGTAGGAAAGGAATAGATTGGAGTGTTGTGTTTCTCGGGGACTGGAATGTGCATACTGGGGGAAAGCACACAGTATGTGTGTTTTTTACATCGTGAGCTGGGTTGAAGTGGGGGAGGGAAGGAGTGTACCTGTGGAGTCAAATGTACAACAGAGATGTCTGCACAGGTGTCTAGGTGGGTATGGAAAGTATACGTATATGCTTGTATATTTGCATCTTCAGTATCTCACCATATAGTAGAGTTGGCCTTCAGATCTGAAAAGACGAACCCCCCTTTAAAATGCTTAATAGTACTATGGTTTATGTTATCTGTAGTTTAGTGTAAAGCTGGAAAAATATGGTAAACCGCCTTGAAAAGTTTTAAATATAAAATAAAATGGTGACATTATTCAGTGCTCTTTGTTTCTTCCAATGTGATCTCCTTTGAAGGAAAAAAAGACTTCTTACTTTACGTTATTAGTCTATAACTGGCCATGTTGCCTGGAGTATTCTGGAAGTTTTAGTCTCCCCAGAATGAACTTAGAAAAGAACTCTTTTTCTGAAACCTTGCCTAAACAAAAGGTCAGGAATCCCTTACTATGCATTTCAAAAGCAAACTGTTGTAGAATGCCACTTTCAATCTGTTAGCCATCAGTCTTCAACATTTGGGACAAAACCACAAGATGCTCTGGTGGATTCTTGTACTGCTTGTTCATTTCCTTCAGAAGGCCTATGAATATGTGATGCAGCCATCCTAAAGGAGCCTATCAACCCAGTGACACGCAGTGGGGTCAGGAGGGGGGTGTCCAGTGTTGGACTGGGTCACGAGAATCATGGTTTCAAATTCCTGCTTGTCTGAGGAAATACACTGAGAGGAGGAAATGCTATACCACTTCTTGAACATCTCACTTATCTCAAATAACCCATTAGTAGACTTAAAATAGAATTTACTTAATGGGCACGTAACAATAAACCAAGTCCAAATCTAAGGACTATAAAACTTGGTTCAGGAAGATATGGTATGGGTGTCTTTAAAAAAAGGGGGGCGAATAGGATCAGGGTAAAAAAGTAAGTATACTGAAGTACCACGGCTGTCTAGACGTGGAGACTTGAGTTGGCTCCTGTTGTGGATATTTTCTCAATCATAATCTGTTTTTTATAGATAAAGAAACCACTTATTTCCTAAACCTATGAAAACCAGACTTCATTCCATATGCACTAATTTCCTTTCTTACTATAAAAAGCATTGGATGAAATAAATGTTGTCTCAAAAAGACAATGGATTCTTCTGCTATGGTGATGGAGATGGTTGAAGGAATCCATAAAACTACAGCTACCTTGAGTTCATGCCTCTGCTGGGCTTGGCAACTGGATAAAAATAAATCTGAATCTTGCAATTCCCAGATATCTCCTATAGTGAGGAAAAGTAGTCTTATTCCAGAACACCAGAGAACCACAGGGAATTGTAGAAACTATAGTAACAGCAGCTGCCTAAAATTGCTCATAACAGACAATAGTGCTCGGTACTGAGGTATACCTTTGATATGGCATTAAAGGCCATTACAAATATCCATAATGAAAAAGCTTCTAGCCTCTAAAATGTGGTCAATTACACGTTCAAAAATGTAGGAGCTGATGGCACAAGTTCCAGTTTTGCTTATTTCAGATTTAGAACATAATACACTCTAATGATCAATGGGTCAATAAAAATTTCTAGCAGTAAAATAAGCACAGCGATAAGAGCATACATTTTGGATGTTTTACAGTGCAGCCATGGATCTCTGCTATGACTCACTAGATACTTGTGAAATATGGCCAGATTTGGTTTTGTTTGTTTTGCTTATTAACTTATATGGAAACAGCCAGTCCAGGGCGGAGGCTACATTTGTGGATTTGGTATGTTTAGAACAGAAAATCAAAGCCGAAATGCCATCATTTCCATTCGGAAGATGTTACATATGAGGGAGAAAAAATGTAGCCTAGTGCTCTTGAAAGCTGGTTCCAGATGCAATGTCCCCCGCAACTGACCAAGAGGCCAAATTTGCTGTCCAGCAAGGGGCGACAGGTGAGGGCAGCACAGCAGCCACCATTTTGGAGACTGTCAGTCATTTTTCATTCCAATAGGTACCATATAATATCATATCAGTGGTTTTGGCCAACCAGGTGGGCCGGGAGCAGGACTTGCCTCCCGGAGGCGGTCCAAATTGGATCATTCAAATCCAGCCCACCTCTGGGGATTTGAAACTATATCAGCTATGAGCTGCCATTCAGTCCTCAAAATGTAGCTTGTTTCTACTTCCAATGCTAACGTGTGTGTGTGTGTGTGTGTGTGTGTGTGTGTGTGTGTGTGTGTGTGTGTGTGTGTGTGAATAATATTCAGTCCAGTACAATTAAGACTAGAGATGGGCACGACTTAGCGGTATTCCCGTTTCCGTTTCCGTTACTCGTTTCCGTTACTCTACGGAAACGGTAACGGGAATCACTGCCCCAGACTTCGAGCTCGAACCGACGAACGAACAATTTGGTCTGATTTGTCGTGCTCATTACTTGCATCGCGCAATGCCAAGTGGCACAGAAAAAAGTTTTTAAAAGTTAAAAAAAAAACGATTCCCGGCCCTAAAAGTAGGCGAAAACTGTCTGAGGGCACCTACCAGGGCAGAAGGGTGTTTTATTTGGGGGGGGTTCCCCGCCCCCCTCTCCTTGGCTATTGCTACTGCTGCGCTGCTGGTACCAGGCTGGTAGGGCGCATCCATTTGCCATGCAGTGCGGGGGATCCAAAATGGCGACCACAATATTTTTTTTGAAATTGTTGCCCAAAACCCCACCAAAGCACCACAGAAACATGCGAAAATTAGCTATTTTAAATGCTTGAATTTTTACAGTAGCAGCAGTGGGTTTTTCTTGCAAAAAAGTCTCCGTTGATTTTATTTTATTTTATTTTATTTTATTTTTTTACACCTGCACATTTGCAATGATGGGCTCGCCCATGGGAGTGGACCATGCAAAGTTTTGGAGCCATTCCACCAATCGCATGGCCAGGTTTTGCTGACTGTACCAGGCTGGGAGGGCGCATCCATTTGCCATGCGGTGGGGGGGGGAATCCAAAATGGCGACCGCAATATTTTTTTTGAAATTGTTGCCCAAAACCCCACCAAAGCACCACAGAAACATGCGAAAATTAGCTATTTTAAATGCTTGAATTTTTACAGTAGCAGCAGTGGGTTTTTCTTGCAAAAAAAAAAAGTCTCCGTTGATTTTATTTTATTTTATTTTATTTTATTTTTTTACACCTGCACATTTGCAATGATGGGCTCTCCCATGGGAGTAGACCATGCAAATTTTCCACCAATCGCATGGCCACTTGGCCAGGTTGACCACAGAGACTTCTGGGATGTGCCAATCGGGCATAAACAGCCCACTAATCGTAGCCCAAACCCGAACCCTAAGCCTAACCCATACGCCAGTACACTGTCCTTCTAAGTGGGTCAGAGAGGCACCCAGATGCACCCCAATACTCACCGTAACCTCACCCGTAACTAGCCTAACCCTAGCCGTTGCGCTAAGCCGTCTTAACCCTAAGCCAGATCTACTTGCATTGCATTACATGCAAGTACGTGAGACACAGCGGGTGCAAAGAGTCTGCCAGTCCGTCACTTGTGGCTCTGGCTGACTCCTGCAGCTCCCTCCAGGAGCCCGCTACCCCCTCCCCAAACCAGTACTAACGACAATGAAAAAACGAAAAAACGAACCGACTAATTTTTGCAAATTTTCGCGAAAAACGGAAACGAGCCGAAACGGAACCGGCCCGACTAACGACAACTCGAAAAATTTTTTTTTCAAGTCGTGCCCATCTCTAATTAAGACATATTCAAGTATTGAGAACTACAGCATCCTACAGCATCATAAAGCAACATTACATTAAAGCTACCAGGGAACATGAAGAGTTAAAAAGAGAGTAAAATTCCATGAAAAGTTATGAGTGAGTGAAAGTAAGATTGAGAACATAGTGTCAATACAATCATGAAGTCAAATCATTAGACTCTGTAAGTGAAAGGAAGACCTTATTTAGAGTATAAAGAATTCATTCCTCTCAAGACAATGGGACCTCTTTCAACATAGGGATACAAGAAAGAATGTAGCAAAACAAAAACAGAAAGAAGGTTGGTAGAAGACAAAGTAAAACCTTGGTTGCTGCATTGCCATCTTTGTGTTAGAAATCCCGAAACCAAATTTGGATGTCCTGCATCCATCATGAGCATTCATCTCTAACTATACTGACTAGAGTGGATGGCCACTGAAATGCCACAAGATCAGTAGCCACAGATTTGCAACCCCTGCCATAAATGAAACAGAAGCATGGAGAGGGGAGAGATACAGTCGTCCCCCACCATTTCCCGTTTTATATACTGCGGTCCCAGTATATTGCAGGACTGCAGTATATGAAACAAAGGGAGGCCCTTTTGAGGCCTCCTGCACTTACCCCAGACCTGGCGCTACCCTGAACGGGACTCTGGTGGGCTTCCTGTTGGAGGCCCCAGAAATGGTTTTCCGGAAGTCACTTTTGGTTCACTGGAAACCACTTCTGGGGCCTCCAACAGGCCCAGGAAGCCCATAGAAGGCCCATTCCGGACAGCACCAGGCCTCAGGTAAGTGTAGGAGGCCCCAGATAGGTCCCCCAGTCCTGCATATGGCCCAGCATCTGCATATCACAGATTTTCCATTATCGCAGGTTGGTTTAAGTCCTTAAACCCTGCGATAGGTGAGGGATTACTGTAAACAAACTCATTCAGGTTTGAGCATTTAAAATGCAACATAGCACTGAAAACTGATGCCCCAAAGCTTCTAACCACTCATAATGTTGTACAAGATGGATGAATCACATAAATTGCAACATTTTCTGTGGGGGGAAATAATATTGCTGTCAACAAATAATATGGTTGATTATTAGTCAATGAACGATTCATTTTTACCTGACAATAGTTCAAAGAATAAAACAAGGATTTGAAAAGTCACACAAAACACCACATGGAAAGGACTTGAGGTATCAAAGCTGTGCTATGAAGAAAGAATATTTTTGATGGCCAAAGCTTGGAAACAACAACAAAACTGTATTCCTAACTTAAAATGGTAGCCCCTGAAAATTAAAGTAGATCCCTTTCCAGCATCATCATATTGCATTCTTAGCCAATAAAGAGAACATTCAATTTTAGATTATATTTATTGTGGTAAATCTGCTCCCTCCTTTCACAACTACCAGATCGTTACTTGCCTTTTCCCTGTTGGGTAAAACCTGGAGCAGGAATTGCCATCCCAAGCACAGTAAGGGTCTCTGGCAAGGCAGCAGTCAGCGCACGCGGTCCCATAAATATGGCAGCGGTGCAAAGAAACCTGGGTGACCCCTTCTTCCGAGCTGACATACAACTGTTGCTGTGGAGCAGGAAATTGAGAGATTTATTTCAGAGCTTGAGATTAGAGAAGAAACGTTATCCAGGATGCAACTAATAAAAGACTAAGGCTCTCTTCCTCTTTTGGAATTAACCACAAAACTATGAGTGGAACTACTGATGTGGGTGGGCAGTGAAAATAAATCGAAGGATTGTTCAGGCTAATATGCCTCTATTATTACACCTTCCTGTCAGAAAAAAGCAAGAACCCCTGGTGTTCCTTGCTCCGTTTTGTCTGAAGGAGGGCTTCATTCAGCTTGGAGGTCTGCTACAGTGCTTCTTCAGACATATTTTAATTCCAACACCTCCCCTCCCTCCCTGTTAGGAGGCATGTTATACACAGTCTTTGGCTTTCCCCATTACTTTTTTGCAAGTCTAATGGGACAAATTCAGGCTTAAGCCCTTACCACGGCACCACAGGAACATTCTGCAACAAACTATGGCTCAGGATTGACTTGGTTCAAATTCCCACACAATTATGGAAGTTCACTCGGAGAGCAGAACCGATAAAACCACTCTTTAAATATCTCAAAAACCTGGAACACTTTAATACTGTCAATATAATTTGGTTCCAAGTTTAGGACATACAGCAAATAGGACAAAAGGACCTCTTCACATTACGTATGGCGAATAAGCACAGCCATGCTGGATATCATCATGACTAGAGATGGGCACGACTAGGGAAAATGACGTTTTCGAGTTGTCGTGTGTCGGAGGCAGTCCGTTTCGGCTGGTTTCCGTTTTTCGCGAAATTTCACAAAAATTGGTCGGTTCGTTTTTTTGTTTTTTTGTTGTCATTAGTACTGGTTTGGGGAGGGGGTAGCGGGCTCCTGGAGGGAGCTGCAGGAGTCAGCCAGAGCCACAAGTGACTGACTGGCAGACTCTTTGCACCCACTTTGTCTCACGTACTTGCATGTAGTGCAATGCAAGTAGATCTGGCTTAGGGTTAAGACGGGTTAGTGCAACGGCTAGGGTTAGGCTAGTTACGGGTGAGGTTAGGGTGAGTATTGAGGTGCACCTCTGGGTGCCTCTCTGACCCACTTAGAAGGACAGTGTACTGGCGTATGGGTTAGGCTTAGGGATCGGGTTTGGGCTACGATTAGTGGGCTGTTTATGCCCGATTGGCACATCCCAGAAGTCTCTGTGGTCAACCTGGCCAAGTGGCCATGCGATTGGTGGAAAATTTGCATGGTCTACTCCCATGGGTGAGCCCATCATTGCAAATGTGCAGGTGTAAAAAAATAAAATAAAATAAAATAAAATAAAATCAACGGAGACTTTTTTGCAAGAAAAACCCACTGCTGCTACTGTAAAAATTCAAGCATTTAAAATAGCTAATTTTCGCATGTTTCTGTGGTGCTTTGGTGGGGTTTTGGGCAACGATTTCAAAAATAATATTGCGGTCGCCATTTTGGATCCCCCCCCACCGCATGGCAAATGGATGCGCCCTCCCAGCCTGGTACAGTCAGCAAAACCTGGCCATGCGATTGGTGGAATGGCTCCAAAACTTTGCATGGTCCACTCCCATGGGCGAGCCCATCATTGCGAATGCGCAGGTGTAAAAAAATAAAATAAAATAAAATAAAATAAAATAAAATCAACTGAGACTTTTTTTGCAAGAAAAACCCACTGCTGCTACTGTAAAAATTCAAGCATTTAAAATAGCTAATTTTCGCATGTTTCTGTGGTGCTTTGGTGGGGTTTTGGGCAACGATTTCAAAAAAAAAATATTGCGGTCGCCATTTTGGATCCCCCGCACTGCATGGCAAATGGATGCGCCCTCCCAGCCTGGTACCAGCAGCGCAGCAGTAGCAATAGCCAAGGAGAGGGGGGCGGGGAACCCCCCCCCCAAATAAAACACCCTTCTGGCCTGGTAGGTGCCCTCAGACAGTTTTCGCCTACTTTTAGGGCCGGGAATCGGTTTTTTTTTTAACTTTTAAAAACTTTTTTCTGTGCCACTTGGCATTGCGCGATCACCGCGATGCAAGTAACGAGCACGACAAATCAGACCAAATTGTTCGTTCGTCGGTTCGAGCTCGAATTCTGGTGGAGTAATTCCCGTTTCCGTTTCCGTAGAGTAACGGATACGAGTAACGGAAACGGAAACGGGAATACCGCTAATTCGTGCCCATCTCTAATCATGACCATGCATAGCTTTAGGTCCACATGTACCTGCATCAGATATGACAGTGCAACTATTTAAACACTTTTAGGCACCACCAATATCAGTTGCAGAGGGTGAAGGGTGTATTTTTAACTTTTATAATAAAAGGGGGAAAATGTCTAAAAGTGGGTCAGACTTAATGTGTTTGTGTCCCATGTGTACCCATACTGAATCACAGTTATAAATAGCATGATGTTGTGGTCCTCCGCAAATAGCTGGGTTTTAGGCATGGGTGGCCTGGTTTCCAAGATATAGTAAGCTCATTGGTTGCCATGGGGAAGTCACCATTTCACAACTTTAAAAGATTCATAGGTCATCTGTGGAACAGATTCAGGATTGGGGTTGTAAATTATGCCATTACAAACTGGGTGGAGGAGGAGTTGAGGCTGGGATGCACCAAATACCCGTTCAGTCAAAAAATGAATGGACACAAACTGCCAGTTCGGTATTTTGTGCCCATCTCTAATTGGAACCACACATGCAGAGGAATCTTATAGAAGCCGAGGTAAGAGAAGGCTCCATAGTTAGCTGAATACAGATCCAATTGAAATCAATGAGACGATTGGGCATAGCTAAATTGCCTCATTGGTTTCACTGGGATCTAAGACCAATTAATTTCACCGTTCCATCTATCATCTGTCTGGGTCCTTTTCCAAGGAGAAAGGCAGGGCAAAATATTCAAAAGAAAGAAAGAAAGAAAGAAAGAAAGAAAGAAAGAAAGAAAGAAAGAAAGAAAGAAAGAAAGAAAGAAAGAAAGAAAGAAAGAAAGAAAGAAAGAAAGAAAGAAAGAAAGAAAGAAAAAGATTCCACCCAAAGCCCATGGAATAAGAGTTTCTTTTTCCCTTCCACTTCCATCGTAGGCCTGGAAGGTGCCAAAAACTTGCTCTCAAGAATTTCCTAGTCTTCCTTAGCATGTGTTAAGAGTGTAGAGAAGCAGCAGGAGGAAGTACACCACTGGATCTGGGTCAATGCCTGAATGTTAAACATTTGTGCAGATTGCAATTAAATTATTATTAACACAATTATAGGTATTATTTTTCTCCTTACCTTTTTAGATGAAATGGCCATTGTTGTTATGGGAGCGTTATTCTGCAAGAGCAAAGAAAAAAAGAGAGAGAGAAAAAGAAAGGAACAGTTGTAAATTATTAACTTCTATTTTGATTAAACATCATAACATTTTCTTGTACTTAAAATAACAGCTCATTTTTTTCCAGAAAGACTTTTCAGAGTTTCATAATTCCCTCTTGCCCGTTTTCTGTGACCCCCACAGTGTTTGACAGGGACGAAACTGTGGGGCATCTGTGCGCATCCTTTGCCTTGACAACATTAAGCTCCTCAATATAAACACTTGCAAGTTCTAGACAACTCGAGAGAGATAGCCCTTAGAAAGCGCCTCCCCGGGAAGGAAGACAGACCGTTTGCAATTCCAAACCATCCCTTTCCATCTATAACAAAGCCTCATATTTATGCTTCATGGACAATACCATGTCATATTTTGCATCACAGCTAATATTTAACTAACACATCAGTTGGGTGAGGGGAATAGTTAGCAGTTCCGCCACACAACTACCAGACAGCACATGGCCTTAGATTATCAATACAGAACGTCAGTGTCAGCGTTAAAAATGAAGTGTTGGCCCATTTGAAGCTTTGTTTGCCTTTGGTTTATTCAAAAGACACGTATAGCTTGCTATCAGGTTGCTCTCTTTTGCTTCTTTGGCCTTCAAGCTGGTTCAGAATAGGCCACAAGGGTGCCTTAAGGTGTCAATAGACATGCAATGTAAAACAGTACTCCATCTTTTTTTAAATCCTGATAACAGAAAAGGATCTGAATAATTATTCCAGAGCTCAAAAGGATTAGCTGGAATAATTGCATGACATAAAATGAAGTTATGTCAGACCAAGTTGAACAGTATCCAGCAATGAGGAGATAAATGTGGACTAGCCTGTGGATAGCAAAAAGGAAAACATGGAAACGTTGTGGACCACAATCCACAGAATTCCCACCCAGCCTTTCCGCATCCCATTCAGGTCTTGGAAATGTATTTGGAGCTGATTCCAATCCAGAGTGCATTATGCCCCGTCTGATTCAACTAACGCCCCACCTCCAAATCCTTTGAGGTGAAAGCACTAGGTTTGGGTGAGTTTATGGGTTCCTTTTAGAGATGGGCACGGAATTAATTTTATTCATTTCATTTTTCGTTTCATTCCCTAATGAAACAAAAAACAAACTGCCCCTTTAAAGAAAAATGAAACAAAACGAAATGAAAATTTTCAGTTTGTTCCATTTTGGTTTTCATTTTCCCATAGGAATGCATTGAATCAATTTCCCCCCAATGCGGCCGATTAGGTGGGGGAATTGTGTGGGCTTTTAAAACTTTTTTGTTTTTGCTACCAAAGCCCCATGCACCAGCTGATCGCCGCTTGCTTCAGTGGAAAAAAAAAGTTTTAAAAACCAGTGCCATTCCCCGAACATGCCCAATCAGGTGGGGGGAAAGTGTGGGGTTTTAAAACTTTTTTTTGCCACTGAAGCAAGCGCCAATCAGCTGGTGCATGGGGCTTTGACAGCAAAAAAAATGTTTAAGAAGCTTGTGCTTCCCACAATCGGTGTGTGTGTGTGTGTGGGGGGGGGAGTGCAGACTTTTAAAACTTTTTTTGCCCCTGAAGCACCACCTGCCAGCTGACCAGCACTTGCTTCAGCAGCAAATAAAATAATAAAATAAAATAAAATAAAAACTAAAAAGCCCACATTCTCCCCAATGTGCATGAGCAGGTGGGGGGAAAGTGCAGGGTTTTAAAACTTTTTTTGCCATCAAAGCCCTGCACACCAGCTGATCGGGGCTTGCTTCAGGAGCAAAAAAAATGTTTTAAAATCCCACATTTTCCCCACCCAAAACACAAGTTAAAAGTAAAAGATAAAACACATAATCAGTTAAATAAACACATAAAAGTAACATATAAAAAGAGATACAAACAGAAAAATGAAAAATGAAATGAAACAAAAATGAAACAATTTCTTTAAGAAAATCATTTCAAACTAAATGATTTTTTAAAAATCATTTCAAATGGAAAAAAGAAAAGAAAAACAAAACAAAACAAAAAAAGAAACAAAATACCATTTTAGCATTTTGTTCCCATTTCTAGTTCCTTTTATTTTATTTTTTTGCAAAAAGGGGTAGTGAGGACACTCATTTTTGTTATGTTGATTTACAGAGGGTTTTGACGAAATGATTGACAAGGCCTGCTTCATTCCATAGCTCCTTCTTCCTGAACTGTTGATCTGGCCCTGCAGCCTTAATTAGTTGAGGAGGCCTCTTGGCTTTCCGACAACAGTTAACATCAAGGCTATTGGAAAGTACAGAAAAGCAAATTTTACTTGCGATTTGTGGCTTAACATCAGAAAACTTATCAAGCAATCAAAAAGCAGGGGGGATTTGGCCTTCTGCTGTGAGTGATTGCAATCAGGATATTGGAAAAAAGGAGAAAGCTTTGTTTCTGGAAGTCAATGTGATTTGGAGCAGGGGGGTGGATAAGCAATTTTTGAAATCCTGTAAACCCTACTGACAATATTGGAAAAATAAGCTATAGTATTTAAATGCAGTAGAAAAGTTTTAAAGCAAAAGCGTGCTGTTTATATACAGTCCCCAAGTGCTTAAAGCATTCTCTGAGCAATTTACAATTTATTTGACAATTTACAATTTAATTATGCAAGGATTTCTTTACCCACCAGTGAGGTGGGCGCTCATTTTACCGAACTCAGAAAGACTGAAGGCTGAGCCAACATTCAGCTGGTTACTTGAGCCCAACAGGATCGAACTCAGGTAATGAGCAGAGTCTTGACTGCTCTATTACAGTTTAAACCACTGTGTCACAAGGTTACTCTTTTCTTCAGTTGAAGAACTCCAACTCCACAGTATTTTTTTAAAAAGACCAGTACTCCTTATTGGGACATTGCAACTTGGCTGTACAATTTCATATTGCACCGTTTTAAGGAACTGAAGGTGAAAAGGGAAACAGAGAGAGACCAACCTTAAACACTTCAAGCTCTTCTAAGATGAGCTCTCCAGTTGCAGAGGAATTGCTGGGAAGGACCACTACTTTCTGCACTGTGCCCTGGTCTGGGGGGGGGGGGAGAGGAGTGGGAGAAACAAGGAGGGGAACAATACACAAGGCTCAATGTCATATCACACAGTGGAGAAAATGTCATCACATCCAAAAGAATAGACACAGAAACGTTTAATTGAGTGCTCCCAGAAAGCTGTGGAAGATGGACTGTCTAAAATTGTACCTAACCTTTGAATCTGTAATCAACAATGGCAATAAGATCAATGTATAGCAACTACTGACAGCGGAATAGCAGTGATGATATTGTTACAATGGCACCAGTCAAAGGGGGGGGGGATATGTTAGGCAGCAAGCGAAAAGTCAATTATTGAATTTCATGTGTTGGAAGCAGGAAATATGGGCAAGCAAAAAAGATCTGACTGCCTTTGAGAAGGGTCAAATAGTGCTGACTAAATGACTGGATCAGAACATTTCCAAAATGACAACCTTTGTGGGGTATCACCAGCATGCAGTGACTGGTGTCTACCAAGAGTGGTGCAAGGAAGGATAACCAATGAGCCCGTGTCAGGGTGGCAAGTGCCCAAGGCTCATCGATGCACATGGGGAGAGGACGCAAGCTGTTCTGGTCGGATAATCCAGAACAGCTACTATAGCTCAAATGGCTGAAAAACGTGAAGGAGGCCATGATAAAAAGATGTCAGAACACACACGGTACACAAAGCTTGCTGAGTGTATACTTTCTAATCCTTTATTCCAGGCATGTCCAAACTTTGGCCCTCCTGATGTTTTGGATCACAACTCCCAGAATTCCAAGCCTGTATTTCCAATGGCAAAGGACTGTGGGAGTTGTGGTCCAAAACATCTGGAGGGCCAAAGTTTGGACATGCCTGCTTTATTCCCTTTCAGTTTCTCTCTCACACACATATACCCATGTCCAGACATTTGCCTTGCCTAAGGAGCCCGGGGAAACAGCTTGCCTTTTATTTTCCCTGCTCCTGTTTTCCAAGGGTGAAGGATTATTGGCAGTGGGGCTTCCAAAAGGGATAGGGTTCCACCCCTTCTCTCCACCTCCCGGAAACCAATAAACACATTCTTAAAGGCACAGAAGCCGCCAAGTTTTCTACAAAGAGCTTTGCTAGGAGATCTTCCTTCCCCTGCACCCTTCCCTCCCTCCTTTCTTCCTGCTGCCACTCCCACCACCTCCGCTGTTTACCCAAAAGCTCATTTCACAATGACAGAAGGGTATACATATGCAGAAATAAATGAAAATAAATCATAATGAAATGAGTGAAATAAATAGCACATGCATACTATTTTAAATGACCCTCTAGCAGAACAATGTTTTAGGCTGGTTTTCAACCATAAAGCACACTTCCTTGGCAAACCAGTCTGGGCTTGCATTTACAAATCCAAATACTGACCATACTGAATTGCCAACTTTTACTGAACTCATGGAACTATGACTGTTTACATCAAGCTATCATATGGTTCACTGTGCGTGCAACCCTTAGGTAGTATGGAGCACGCAAATATTTTATAGCTGTGTGGGATATCCAACTTACCACTTCAAGAAAAAAAATCAAATCTTTCTCTGGATTTGACAGGCTAATCGGGCAAGACTGAACTTTCTAATCAGTAATGTCAACTTCACAAGACAGATTTCAAAGCAGAGTTTGCCTCCCAAACAAACAAACAAACAATTATGCAAAAGACCACAAATGAGAGAGCCACAGTGCCCACATCATAAACATCACCACCACGATAGCTGCAGTGACTTTTAAGGAGCGACTTCTGCTTTTGAAGAGGTCCCTGAGGGTGAAGGAAACTAGAATCACAATTTAGGCTCAAAATATGCATGTAATGTACACATCCCAAATGAAAGAGTCAAGGAGATGTTTGACCTCCAGGTCAAGAAAACAAAAAGAGGAGAAAAAGAGGTTCTCCACAAAAAAGCTTTCTTATTAGATTTTCATGTCAAATTATACTATAATAAGCATTCATAAGTGACAAAAGAAAGTGGGACCATTTTATTATTCTCAACTACAGTGTTTCACCCACCGAGCAAGGGGTGCCTGGTCCTGGGGGAACAGTGGGGGAGGGGTGAAGGGTCCCTCTTTCTCACACTCTCTTTGGGGGTCTCCTGGATAAGGCTCTCCTGTGCAAACCGCACTGTGCGTGTATAGCACCAAGCAGGGGGATTCCCCCCCCCAAGCATCACTTCTGTAGCATGCTTCCTATTCCTCCTCTCCCCCAGCTAAGGCTTGGCAATTGTTAGCCCTGGGAATGGAGGAGAGGGAACCAGGTGATGGGATCTCCCCCCCCATGCAGCACCTCTGTTGCACGCTTCCCTCTCCTCCTTTCTCTGGGCTAACAATTGCCAAGCCTTAGTGGGGATGGGGGTGAGGAGGAGAGGACAGCAATTCACGGAGGTGCTGCTTGGAAAAAAAACATCATCTGCTTCCCTCTCTTCCTTTTTCCCAACTAAGGATCACCAAGCCTTAGAGGGGCAAAAGGAGGACTGCTGATGGTATGGCACATGGCTTCCTCCTCCTGCTTCCCTTCCAGGTGCCCCCAGATTGCTGTGCACCCCAGAGCAAATGCACTCTTCTGCCACTCCTTCGCTATGCCAGTGTTAATTTCAATAGTTGCTTTCCTTATTCTCTGCCTACAAAATGGAGATTGAGCAGAACAGAGCCAATGGGGAATTATGCTTTGCTGGCATTCAAGTTGACTCTAGTTATTGTATCTGGCTCCTTGTGCACTGTGAGCGTTCCCCTCTATGCATTTTGCTAGTCTTATCAAATCTCTTTTCATGCCCACATCATAATTGCTCGAATATTTCACTCCAGGAGATGCTAATTCCACTGCACCCCCCCCCAAAAGAATCCATTTTAGGTGAAGATATATGTGATCAAGAAATTTTGCAACCACCCCTCCTGTTTTTGTTTCTGAGTCATTTTGAGGAAGCAAAACAATGGCCAAGTTCCCCCACACACACACACACAACAGGGAAACATTAAAGATAAACACTGGTCGTGAACCCTGAAGTCCAAAAACATCAGGAGGATACACAGCGGACCATCTTCATGGGCAAGCAACTTTGTGTAGTAAAGGTAATATGTGGCACAGAAAATCTTACAAAATGCTTCCAGTAGATAAGTGAAGCTAAATGTGAATGTTGATGTGCAAATGCCAGCAGATGGGGGGAGGGGCTGAGACATCCTGTTCTCTTTCCCAGCAGTGGCTAGTAGAGATGGGCACGAAGCGAACAATTTTTCATTTCCGTTTTTGTTTTGTTACGTAATGAAACGACAAATGAATTTTGTCTCTAAAAGGAAACGAAACGAACAGAAACACCAAAAATTTTGTCGTCCGTTTCATTTTCATTACAGCAATACATTGAACTGCTTTAAATGCTAAAAAAAATCACAAAAAATTGAAATAAGTGGTAACGAAATGAACGAAAACGAAAACGAATTTTTTGCAAAAATTCACAAAAAACGGAAACGAACCAAAACGGACCCCCCTAAACGACAAACGACAAATGAAATGCCATTTTTTTGATTCGTGCCCATCTCTAGTGGCTAGTAAGCACAGAAAACACTCCCTATCTTATCCTCTCAAAGAATGATGGGGAAGGGCAGAAATACCCTTGTTGCTCCATGCAGAGACTAGGATGCCTTGTGACTGTCTCAATATGGAATACGATTCTTTTGTGCATATTAATCAAAATTGTCATATGAGCCCCGTGGCACAGTGGTTAAATGCCCGTATTGCAGGTAAAACTGTGTTCACAACCTGGGGTTCAGTCCCAGGTAGCAGGCTCATGGTTGACTCAGCCTTCCATCCTTCCGAGGTCGGTAAAATGAGTAGCCAGCTTGCTGGTGGTGGTGGTGGTGGGGAACGTGTAGCCTGCATACTGTAATTAAACTGTAAACTGCCTAGAGACCACTTGAAGTGGCATGGGGCGTTATATAAGCAGAACACTTTGTTTTTTGCTTTTAAATGCAAAGAAAGCACATGTCAAAAAATAATCATGGCTGCAGGCTTGTTACAAGTATTGTTTAGAATGAGAAGCATCAGAGGGATTATTTGCTTCTTTTTAAGAATCAGAGGTTGCAGTACTGTTGTGTTGCTACCTTTGCATACCTTGATGAGAAAAAGTCCCTTGTCTCAATCTCATGAGGAAGCAAGGAATTTTGGAGGCCTTTAAAGTTTTCCATCAAGCTATCATATTCAGTTGAAACAGCTTCCTGTGACAAGAAGACAGAATTTAATGAATAATCTTTGCATCCCTGGTGGCTACTGAAACAGATGACATATAATGCTACTGTTTATGAGGTGGGCACAAACCCGAAAACCCATGGTTCGAGTTTGTCTGGTTTGGGACCACCCTTGGTTCGGGTTCTTACCACCACCGCCAGCGGCTCGGTGGTGGCGGTGGCAGATCCTGGCCCCTGCAGCAAGGGCTTTTTAAGGCACTGGCATGGGGCTAGCACCTCTTTTCCTCCCAAGCGTCCACCGTGTGGACAATGGGGCCAGGTAGGCGCTTCTTTTATTTTTTTTAATTTTTTCCTTGATTTTAGAGCACCGACCCAGCCACCCCTGGGGCTGGGCCGGCGCTCCTTTAAAAAAAATAAACTTCTGGGTTCCTGGCCCATGCTACAGCTGTAGTGCGGGGCTTTTTGTTTTTTTTTTTTTCTCCAAGCACTGACCACGCGGCCCCTGGGGCCCAGTCGGCTCTGATTTTATTTTTTAATATTTTTTCCTTGATTTTAGGGCACCAACCCAGCCACCCCTCCTTTTTAAAAAATTATTTTATTTTATTTTATTTTTATTGTTGTTGTTTTTTTACTGCTGACCACGTGGCCCACGCTACAGCCGTAGCACGGCCATTGCCTTTTTTTTCTGGTCGCTGTCCCTGAAGTCAGGAAGACCGGACCTCTGAAGCAGCACCAGGTAGGAGAAATCTCCGTCCCCCCCTTAATGAAACAAACCAAACCAAACCATTTGTTTCGGTTCATTTCGTTTTGTTCTAAATCCACTCGGGGTTCTTTATTCGGTTTCTTTACATAATGAAATGAATAACGAATAACGAAATGAACAAAAAGTTCATTTTGTGCCCATCTCTTCTACTATTATCCATTTTGTGCAGCTCCTGAACCATTCACTGCTTTGTGAGGAAGGGAAATTACAGTGATAGCATACCTTGAATTAAGTATAGTAATCTGGTTAGAGACCCGACTCAATCCGCGATAAAGCAAAATCTGCAGTATGCTGATGCTGGGTCAGGTAGGGACGGGGGGGCCCTCTCTGGGGCCTCTTGCCCTTACCCCAGGCCTGGTGCTGCCCTGAACAGGCATCCAATTGGTTTCCCGGGCCTGTTGGAGTCCCCAGAAGTGATTTTGTGCAATCTAGAAGGCACTTCATTTCCGGTTTGCTGGAAACCATTTCTGGGGACTCCAACAGGCCTGGGAAGCCTCTCAGAGACCCACTCGGGCAGCACCAGGCCTGTAATAAGTGCAGGAGGCCTCAAACAGGCCCACACAGCTTCCACCAGGGGGACTCGCCTTCATATACTGCCGTCCCATGATGTAGCGGGACCGCAGTATATGAACCACAAAATGGTGGGGGACAACAGTATAACGAGGCATTTACAGGGAGGAGAGAACAGAAGCTGGACTGACTATTTGCATCAGTAACCATGTGTCTCCTGTAGTATCTAGTTTTGGCCACTAGTATTGATTTACTCACAGTTGACTAGTGAATTGACAAGTAGCCAAGAATTTAAACCTGGTGTACTAGTTTATGGACTAGGAATTAACTATATTTCACCATAGACGGATGAAGAAGCTGTGCATTGTATCCCTCCCCCCTTCATACAGCAAGTGCTGCATGACAAAGTAATATCTGGCTCAGGCATGTCAAGAAAAAGAGAAGACGGGACTGTTGAAATCCAACTTGGTCTACAGAGACATTCTTTAATGGAATACAGCAATTACATTATTAGCATGTCAATTGCTCCTCGTGTTTCCGCAGAAAGTTAGAAAGTGTACTCCACCCTTCTCTGCCCCCCTTTCTTGTTCAGCTTTCAAAGGGCCGAATGCATGGCTTTTTTTCCTAAGAGGGGAGGCTCCATTTCTGAAGTCGATAAAAAAGTCTCCCTGGGGCACCCAAATAAGTACATCCACCCTTCAATTCAGAAGAGAGTGCTTCGGGGATGAAGGGCACACCTTAACTATGAGATTATTATCATTTAGAAAACTATGCAGCATGTCACAGGAACAATTGCCTGCAGATGGGGTTTTTATTTCATGAGCTCCAGAGCCTGTACCTGCTTATTAACATTTGGAAATGAACAGCCACTGTGCACTTGGCACAACTGTCTAGAATCATTTACGGTAGATATACTTCACTCATTTCCCAATAACATATAGGAATATAGCTTTATAATGGAGGGTGACCAAGGTCTCATCAGACTGCTTTAGTATTCAATACACACACAGTCACACATACATACATACACATTACAGCTACACATTACACATACTACATGGTGCATAGTTCCAGGGCTATAGCAATAAAGACTAGAGATGGGCACGACACGCCAAAATGGCAGTCGTTTCCGTTCTTCAGCCCCTGGGCCCCCACTTCAGTTCTTTACTGTTTTGGGGGGCCCTGGAGGCCACTTCGTTTTCTGTTTTTCAATTTTCAGGGGAAGCGGGCTGCCTGCTGGCTTCTCCCCTCAGCGCTGGGACATCTTCCCCGCCCACGTCAGGCCAGCAGCGGCGGGGAAGAAACGGAAGTCCCAGCGGCGGAAGTTCAAGCCAACGCGCCCTCCGCCTTCCCGGCGCCTTAAAGGGACCTTCCCCACGCCGGATGACAGAGCCGCCGGGACAGAGAGGAGACTCGGCTGCCCTGCGCGCTGTCAAGACCGGCATGGGGAAGATCCCTTTGGGACCCCCGTTCAGTCCCTCTGCATGCAGAGTGGCTGAACGGGAGTCCCGCCTTCTCCGTGCCGGTCCTGACAGGCGCGCTGTCAAGACCAGCATGTGGAAGATCCCTTTGGGACCCCCGTTCAGTCCCTCTGCATGCAGAATGGCTGAACGGGAGTCCCGCCTTCTCCGTGCCGGTCCTGACAGGCGCGCTGTCAAGACCAGCATGTGGAAGATCCCTTTGGGACCCCCGTTCAGTCCCTCTGCATGCAGAGGGGATGAATGGGGGTCCCGCCTTCCCCGGTCGGGTCATGGCAGGCGCGCTGTCAAGACCGGCACGGGGAAGATTCCTTTGGGACCCCCGTTCAGTCCCTCTGCATGCAGAGAGGATGAATGGGGTTCCTGCCTTCCCCGGGCGGGTCATGGCAGGCACGCTGTCAAGACCGGCACGGGGAAGATCCCTTTGGGGCCCCTGGGCCCCTGGAGCTGGTGGCAAGCCTGCCAGGAGAACGATCCCGCAGCCACAGGAGCTCTCTCCTAGCCGGCTTGACGGCACCAGCGGTGCCTGGAAGGGCTGGGGGGGATTTAAAAAGCCTGCTCTTCCCCCACCCCATCAGGTGGGAGGAGAGAGCGGGCTTTTTAAATCTTCTCCCCTCCTGAAGCTAGCACCGAGTGGCTACTGGGTGCTGGCTCCGGAAGGGGGGAAGTGGGGAGAAGGGGGGACTCGGAGGGATCTTCCCTGTGTGAGCCATGGCAGCTGACAACCCGGGCGGGGAAGATCCCTTTCAGACCCTCTTTCCCCCCTCTGCCCGGCCACCACCCGGGGCGGTGGAAATCGAGCCAGTCTTGCCTCTGTGCGTGGAAGCAAGACCAGGGCTGATCCTATCTCCTCTGCCCCAGGTGACGGCTGTGCTGGCCGTCACCCCCGGGCGGAGGAGATCGAGCCGTGATCCCGCCTTCGCACACAGAGGCAAGACCACGGCTGAGCCTCAGGCCGATCTCCTCTGCCCAGGGTGACAGCTGTGGTGGCTGTCTTGTACCCGTGGCGGAGATCGCTGGAGAGGGAGCCCCGGTCCTGCCTCCGCTTGCGAGACAAGAACGGGGCTCTCTCTGACAGTCCTCCCCGCCGGCAATGACAGCCGGGCTGTCCCGGAAGTGAAGCCAAACTTCCGGGGTAGGCTTTTTTTCCTCTTCCTGGTCACTGTCTTGCCGCCATCCCGCCATCTCTGAAGGACTTCCGGGCTGGGCCAGCATGAGGTAGGTCATCACGCGGCCATTAACAGAAACGAACAGAATGAAGAAAATTTTCTTGGTTCTGTTCGGTTCGAGCCTGGCCCGTCCAAATTGTCGTTAGTCGTTCCGTTACATAACGGAATGACTAACAACTAACGGAAATGAAAAAATGTTCGTTCCGTGCCCATCTCTAATACAGACTGTAATCGAATACAGCCCAAGCCATAATTATGTGAAGATTCTCAGTCAGCCAGGTGAGGTTATCTGGAAGTTGAGTCATGGCAACGAGACTTCTTTTCTTGTGAGACTGAAACGTTTTGCTACTCATCCAAGAAGCTTCTTCAGTTTGAGAAAGATTGGTAGGAGGGATCCAATTTATCCTCCACCTTGGTTTCACTTGGATGAGTATCGAATTATTTCAGTCTCATGAAAGAAACGAAGTCCAAATGCCATGACTTAACTTCAGGACCGCAAGCTATGTTGCAAACTCTCAGATACAGTAAAAACTCAGCACAGCAAGTTAAACACTAGACTCAGATCTTCTTTCAGACAAGCTGGTTTTCCATGGCTGCAAAGATTCAGAGGTGTGTGTGTGTGTGTGTGTGTGTGTGTGTGTGTGTGTGTGTGTGTGTGTGTGTGTGTGTGTGTGTGTGTGTGTGTGTGTGTGTGTGTGCGTGCGTGCGTGCGTGCGTGTGTTTCTGTCTCTGTGTCAATCTGTATGTGGCCATTTGAAGAAACAGTTCTTCACCAGCAGCTTGCAAAGATTTATCTGCATGTACTTATCAGGCCTGAAGCAAAATGGGAGGAGGTGTTTTCTGAACTTGGCATGGAAATGCTCTAATTGGAGGAATGATTTTTATCATAGACAGTGATAGACATGACTAGCAACATTTCAGTCCAGCTTCAGAGCTCCTCCTTATTGTTTAATCTTAAAACGCCACCCCATTGCCAAGTCCCACTTTCTAGTGCCAAAGGACTGCTGGATCCTGCACCAAACCAATTACCAAGCCTGCCAGTACCACACAATGCCATTTTCACACTCACCAGAAGGAAATTGACACAAATCTTTTAATTAACCCATCACCCTGCTCCTATTTTCTTTGGCGACTGACATCTTTAGCAAATCCTTTCCAGCCCTATTGAAAGCACACAAGAATGAAAACACACCCTTTGCATTAACTCTCCCACTCATTAGGTTCCACTTTTTAGCACCATCACTTGGTCATCATGCACTATTCATTTTAAGTGGATTTTAAGTAGATTAAGCCAAAGGACAGGCTAGGATGCTTGAGATACTTGAAATATCAGCCGGAGACTGAGTCAATGAAAATTGTTGCATGTGTTTTCCTTTAAGCCCCCTCACTTTTATGTGACCATAATGCAGAATCTGTCATTTTAGGTGGATAAGTTTACAAGTGTAATGTATCTGCTACTATATGCATCTATATGCAACTGCCCAGAGTTCCTGAGAGAAAGTCGGTGCCGTCTAGAAATGCAAAATAAATAAATAAATAAATAAATAAATAAATAAAATAAATAAATAAATAAATAAATAAATAAATCTCCTACCATTACCACCACCACCACCACCACCACCACCACCACTACTACTACTACTACTACTACTACTACCACCACCACCAACAACAACAACAACAACAACAACAACAACAACAACAACAACAACAACAACAACAAAGCCCAGTGGGGATTTGAACTCCCAACCTCTGCAGCCAGAGACCTAAGCCAATGAGCAATCCAGCAATTCTACTATCTATTTCATACAATTGTTTATATCGTACTGCCCAAGGGCTGATGGTGGGTGGTAATCTACCTTCCTGCTCAGTTCAAGCAGGCTTCACAACTAGCAGTATGAGGAGAAGTTTGTCAGAGAAGAAGAATGCTTGCATGGTCCCCTTTCTGCTCTGGGGATAGGCAACAGCTCCTGGTCAATGCTATTTATGTCATGAATCTGGAGCCAAGGAGACCTTTGTAACACCTCTCACTATTTCTAATTATTTTGATTTCTTTTTTTGGTTTTCAATTGTTTCATATACTGTACTGCATCCTGCATAAGAAGTATTGTGCTACATATATATAAAACTGAAGCCAATTATTATTTAATAAATGTTAAAAAATGTCTTGAACAAGGTTTAATGAAAATAAAACTAGCTTAATAAATGTTGCAGATGAAAGCCACTGCACACTCTATGCCCCTTCCAGTCAAAAACACAGAGACAGTAACACAAGACTGAGCAATCAAGATGGCTCTCCATTCCTCCATCACATTTGGAAAGGAAGACATACACCAGGAAACAGAGTGGAAAGCTACTCCTTACTATGCCCTTGCATGTGGCAATGTGTCTAAACTGGTCTGGCACAGTAGCAATGGAGGACAGTGTAGGCAAAAACTACACATAGCTTCAGCGACATAGAACACCGATGTGTCTTCTTTATATTTCCTTTGAGATAAGTACAGATATAGAAGAGAACCACAGAATGAAGAAAGAGGATTTTAAACCTTTGCAACCACAGCAGGGCCCAATTCCTGCCCCCGCACTGTATAGTGCAGATTTTTATTGCCCCAAAATGAGCACATAACAGACACCATTAGTTTCTGAAGATATGTTTCAACTAGATGACCTTCAAAACGTCTTCCAAATCCACAAGAAACAGAACTCCCTCTTGAAAGTCTTTTAAACACAAGTGTTGGCATCAATTCTTATTGGCATTGGCATGTTGGTGGCAACAGCTGAGCTTGTGTGCTGGTATGGAAGTCCTTCTGCTCAAACCTCAGATGGCAAGATTACTAAAAATCCAGTTGCAATCTTGTTTTTTTTCTTACCTGTTCCAAGAAACAAGACATGGTATCTCCCATCTGCAGCATTGACTCGGTCCACAGCTATCTTTGTATACTTGTAGTCAGTGCCTGTCCGAATGATCAGCGGCCTCCTGTGGACTGGGTAAATGGGATTAAACATCAGGGGATGGTTCCTGATAAAAGTCACCACATCATCGGGAAACTCCTTGGTTGTCCGTATGTTGGGTGTGAAGGCTCCTCCAGGACACTGTTAAAAAAAAAAGGCAGTGATGATCACCAGTAGAGATGGGCACAAAATGAACAATTTTTCATTTTCATTTTCGTTTTTTTGTTTCATTAAGCAATGAAATGACAAACAAATTTTGTCTCTAAAATAAAACGAAACGAACAGAAACGCCAGAAAAATTGTCGTGTGTTTCGTTTTCGTTAGGGCAATACAGTGAACTGTTTTAAATGGTAAAAAAATCACAAAAAATGAAATAAATGGTAATGAAACGTTAACAAAACGAACAAAAATGAAAATGAATTTTTTGCAAAAATTCGCAAAAAAGGAAACAACCGAAACGGACCCTCTAAACGACAAACGACAAATGAAACACCATTTTTTTTATTCGTGTCCATCTCTCATCACCAGCAATTATACTGTCAATATTTTCTTTTTTGAATGATATCCCCCCTTCACTCATCACCAAACATTAACAAAATCAACAAAGTCTTCAGTAATGAATATTATACCAATGGCGTTTTCATGTCATGTTCCCTTAGAAGTCTAAAAAGGATTTCCAAAATTGCAGATCTGTGCCTCACTTTTCTTTAATCCCTGGGGATGAGGCAGACAGACCTAAATTGGTACAAGCACATTAGCTGACTTCATCCTTTGCAGGTGATTTATATTCAACTATGATTTAATTTCAACTGAATAATGTTAAAAGTTGTTCTTGAAGACCCCTGCTAGCGGAGCTCTCTTGGCTATACCCGCAGGCTGAATTTCAAAATGCATGTTTAACCCATGAACGTATATGAAATATGAATCTATGTATTGTTTATATATACTATAAAGAAGATAGTTCTGGAAGAAAAACAAACAACAGGAAGACATTGCCAAATTGATCTTGGAGAAACATATGCTGATCGTGATAGAGATGTGCGTCACAACACCAAACTGATTCTCAATAAATTTGATGAATGCATAAGAATAAAAATGTACAGAATGGGGGTTGGGGTGGGAATCCAGGTTGATTCGGATTTTCCTGTTGCACTGTGTAAAAAATGCAGATCAGCTTACCCCAAACCCACACCATTTTCCTAACTTGTGTTAATGTGGTTATCCCCTAAGACAATAGGAGAGAAAAATCCACATGGAAAATTAGCTATACTTTATTTTTCCATAGCAAAGTGCTTATTTGAAATATGTTTTGATATTGTTCACAGCTGTGCTGCCCTCAACTGCGACCTCAGCATGATCTTGGCACATCCCTTTCTGCTATTTAACAATTTGTGGTGACATAACAATGTGTTCTGGGAACAGAGGCCAGTCCCAACATATATAAATATGGATTAATGGAAAATCTGGAATTTTGCTTATGGAAATGGAGCAGGTCTTGATGTTCTGTCAGGATCAGAATCCCCTTGCCCCAATTCATTTGTTGGTGCAGCAGCTTATTGGGTTAGGATTTACTGAGCATTATGCTTGTAGGAGGTCCATCAGATACATACTGAATGCTGCATTTTAATAGTTTGATGTTGCATGAGGGACGTAAGTGCATTTCCACAGTGAACACAAAGATGCCCATGAAAGGCAATGTCAGAATCAAGGCAAATTAACAGAGTTGTACATTTGGCTTGAACAAATGATCTAATTTGATGTTGATGCAATCGTGAACCTTCGAATTATGCAAGAAATGAAAGAAAAAGTGCGGGCAATTGGAAATATTCAGACTACCCTGGCTTGCACTTTGTGAGGGTATTTGAGGACCCCAGGTTCAGAATCATGGATCTAGATCTTAGCAGTACAGAATTGCCTTTCACAAATGCACATAACACAGACTGAGTTGGAAAATGCAGAATAAAGTCCCTGTACAGTAACCCCCCCGCCTATTATGGGGGTTAGGGATGCACCCGACCCACGATGCTTGAAAATCCGAGATATGCGGAAGTGGGTCGGGTGGGGCCTGGGGGGCAGCATGGGGTGATGCGATTGCTTCACACTACCACCCTGCGCGGCTCCAAGGCTTCTCGGAGGGGCCCGGGGGTGGCGCAGGGTGATGCAATCGCCCCCCAATGCCCCCCGCACAGCTCCGAGAATTCTCGGAGGGGCCTGGGGGGCAGCACGGGGCAATGCGATCACCCCGATGCCCCCCCCCCGCATGGCCCCAAGGCACAGGTACTGCAATCCCGCAATATAGTGGGACCGCAGTACCTGAACCGCAAAATGGCGGGGGTGACTGTATTATGGCACACTAGGGAGAAGCCACATCAACATCTAACGTGAGCAGTGAAACTGCAGCAATGGAGGGGGAAATTCAGAAATTGTCTTTTACTATTATTTCAAGGAGATACCATTCAGGAGAGGTCTGTACATCAACGATCTCAATCCCAGTGCAGTTTCAGAGCTCTTAGTTTTGACAGAGAAGCTGATTAAGAGTTAAGAACACCACACTTTCCCTTAGGCCCACCTTAAGAAAGGGGTTGTTCTTGGAGGAAGGTAACGTGTTAGGGTATTTATTCAACTGAACATGCTGTTTTGTCTTGTGAAGTGTAAGGAAAGCATTTATCTCTGGGGCAGGCAAGTGAGGGTGCTGCCTAGAGTTTAAATGAGAGGGAGGGGAGTTGTACCATGGATATGGATGTTTTCTTTGGTGCTGCATTTCCTAACTGACAAAATGGAGTGGCCTCTACAAAGATAGGTTGTTAGTAGCCTGACATTTTCATGTCATCTCCTCCTTACAAATCCAGTACCTGAAGGCTTTCCAGTCAAGGATAGTTCTGAGCAGGTTTCAGGGAGAAAATGTAAGTACAGTGGAACCCCGACATACAACCACCCCGACCACTGAGACCCCCGACTTATGAGTGGGCTTCCTGTGTTTTCCCCCCCTGCTGCCTTACGAGTGACAGATGTGTTTCCCCAACTTGCGATTTTTAAAAATATTGTTGGAGGGAGGAGAAGCAGATTTTTTTCAAACTAGTTTTCTCTCGTGAAGCAAGCGCTGATGGCAGACATCAGCACTTGATTCAGGAGAGGAAAAAATGGGTAAAAAAATCCCTCCGCTCCCCCCCTCCATTGGGCTTGTAGAGGGAGAAGCAGAGGGTTTTTTTTAACCCATTTTTTTCTCTCCTGAAGCAAACACTGATGGCAGACAACAGCGCTTGATTCAGGAGATAAAAAAAAGTTTGAAAGAATTGCTACTTCTCCCTCTACTTACCCAATGGTGGGGGGAAGAAACGGCAGTTTTTAAAGAATGTCTTTAAGCAAGGGAGCCACTTAAGCACTTGGCTCAGTTGTATAAAAACATTTTAAATGACCCGCGGCTCCCCCTCCAAACATGCCCAATTGGGGGGGGGGAGCCGCAGGTCGTCTAAAGTGTTTTCCCATAGGAATGCATTGAAAACCATTCCTCCAGAATGGATTAATTGATTTTCAATGCATTCCTATGGAAAACTGGTCCCTGACTTACGAGGTAATTGAGTTCCGTCGGGGTTCCACTGTATTGCTCCTCCTTGTCCAGACAGAAGCCATTTCATCAGTTGTACAGCCCTCTTGGATTTTGGCTTCTAGGCATGTTTTAAACATTCCATTTGAAGTTAGAAGCAACTCTGGTCCCCCCCCCCCTTAGGATATGAGAAAAGAAATCTTTAAAAGTTAAAATTTGACTGCAAGGATGACTCCTCGGGGCTGAAGGTCCCAGAAGGGGATGTTTTGCAGAACCCGATCCAAGTAGGTGACAAGAGGAACAGCCCATGTGATTGTGGGCTTTTTGCAGGCTTGGATGAGCCTTTAAAGAAGGCTGCCCACCATTACTTCTTCCTCTTTGCTGCTTTTTGCAGCACTCTACCCGCCCACCCCAGTTGTAGTGAGAATGAGAATAGCTGGTTGCTTCGGGGCCAGATGGGAATTTTTGATCGTCATACTGGTTGGCTGTTGTATGACAGTGAGTGTTCGCCCATCTCATTCTCATTATTTGGCCAGGCAGGTCATGTTCTCCATCGGTCTCAACCGACAGGTAGTGCAAGTCGTTGTGGTAGGTGAGTTCATGGGATGGTCCCATTAAAGGGAGTTGGGCAGCCTTTGATAAGACATTAGTTAGGGATTTGTAGTTTAGCAGTAATAAGTAGGGCACGAAACAAGCGATTTTTCATTTTTGTTTTTGTTTTTTTGTTTCGTTATGCAACGAAAACACAACAATTTTTTTAAAACAAAATGAAAACAAAAACGAAACAACCAAATTTGCCGTGTTTTTCGTTTTCGTTGCAGCAGATGCATTGAACTAAAAAGAATGCTAACGAAACAGCAATTTTTTGTTTTTGTTTTCGTTTTTTTGTTTTGTTACCTAACGAAACGAAAATGATTTTTTTTGCAAAAAAGTCACGAAAATGGAAACGAACCGAAATGGACCCCTAAATGACCAAATGACAAACGAAACACCATTTTTGAGTCGTGCCCATCTCAAGTAATAAGTTAATAGGTTGTGGTAAATTTACTGAAGGCTGCCTTTGGGAGTTAGTCCCACAGAGTATGGAAATCTGCTCAATAAAGTTAACAGCACATTTCCAGGTAGGAACTCACCTAAAATTGTAAGGGCCTGAAGGTCAAGGACAAATCAGGCCAAAGTTTACTTGCACTATGCAGACCTCCCTTTTAATTTAAGGACTGCTGATTAAATGGATTCAATAAAGTCGTGGCCCAATTTTAAACCCAATATGATACATCACCTGTTTATTTTGGGTCTGGGAATGCAAAGTGAGTAGTGGTAGTTTTTCCTTCTTGGGGAAGTTCCTATAAGGTCCCTCACAGCAAAACATCTTGTTTCCTTTTCTTTAAAAATGATCCAAGTGGCCATATTTCATCTCTGTGTAGCCAGCAGAGGGGACAGGAGACAAAAATCTGGTCCCCTTGTTTCCCCTGTTTTTGGTAGGCAAGATTTCTATTCAATATCTTACACTCTTGGGCCTTAGAATTGGAAGCCACTGTCCCATCACTTCGGATTAGTCTACACGGTTGGAAAAAGCACATGGTAGAACATTCCTAAGATGCTGGGACCTGAGATGGTTGATCTTTTGTCACATGACTGAATTCCCACCAACTCTTAAGTTCCATATTTTTAAAAATTTGTTGGGGTGAAAGGCCAGATTTAATCTTGCTCTTAACCCTATCCATTCATCAAGCCTGAGTAGGAAAATGACTCAATGTGTAAGAAAATTGGCCTGCACACCCCAATCTTTCCTTCTAAGTTGCCATACTCCCTGCGTTTAGCATGGAAGTCTGTTGGATGGTTCTAATCCTACTGAATTCAACAGACATATAAGCCATGACATTGAAACCCTTCTTTAGCAAGAGTCCCAGTCATGCAAAGCGTCCTATGCTTGCTCAAACAAATGTGACAAGAAACCTACCCCTTTGCTCCACACAGGGAGATTGAGTACTTAGGGGCAGGGGCAGACCTTTAGAGGACCCTAAGCACTGAAATGATTATGGGGCCCTCTATTAATACAATACACAGTGAACTGGAATGAAGTGTACTGTAATCCAATAGTATCCAAGAACCACCTATGGACCAATTAGTTTTGCTATGCTCTTTAAACATTTAATAAATATCCTTCTTCCAAAAGGAGAACACTCTGTCCATATAGAGAAGAAAGAGCATTTCTTAGAGCGACCTGCATTTCGCTGCACCGACAATGGTGGACAGCAGAGATCTTCTACTGATTGAGGAAGATGATGCTTGCATTCTAAAGGCAGCCATTTCAGCAATGTTTAATATAAACTTGAGCAAAGCTAGGTAATATATTCACTAGGCAGCAGCCAGACCCTGCAGGTTTTGGCCTCCCTTCAAAACATACCTATCACGGCAGATGTTTCTGCTACAATCAACTTTGAGTTATTGAAAATTCTGAATGATGTAATGTATCGGGCTCTTGGTGGGTTGGGACAGTCAATAATAAATCTTATTTGTCATCTAGACATTACACAAATCATTGTCTGCAGCTACAACTTGTCAGAGAGCACATTACGAACCTTACATCATCTTCAGAGTAAGCGTATGAGCAGAGGGGTTGTGTAGGAAGTGGCAGTATAACACAACAATATGTGTGGCCCTTTATAGGTTGGTAAATTCCACTTCCACTGGATAAAAGGAGTTGCAGACTGACACCATCTTAGAAGACCACACTTTCTGTACCATAATGCTGTTCCTGAACAGAAGCAGCAACAAGTACGAAAAGCCATTATAGAGCCTCACCAAGGCCCATTTACCGTATCCTCTCAACAACTTAATTTTTGCACTAGTGCTGAAATGGCATTTCTCTGTCCAATACAGAAAACTTTGCCAGGTAAAGGACGCCAGGTAAACAGTTTCTAGTGAAGACTCTGTAAAGTTCCTTTCTCAATGCATGAAATGGACAAATATATTGTTTTGCTTACACCTTGATATTGCTGGCCTATTGTATTGCTACAGGGGGCTCTGAAAGCAGTGCTTCTATAGTCTGCACCATCTGTATTGGAAGCTGCATGCTGAACCTAAAGTCTGGTTGTTGGCCTATCTCTTCAAGACTGCAGCCAGAGAGCCATGCTGCCAATATCGCTGGAGTACTGTGAAGCTGAGCTCATTTCCACACCATGCATGCACTTGCGTTGTTTAATAAAATATTTACAGACCACCTTTTAGGCTGGAATGAATATCAGGTTTTCATTATATACTGCAGGCAACTGAAGGGCAACTCAAGAAAAAAACAGAAAGACTCACATATCAAATTGGACACAGAATGTAGGAATGGTTGATTCTCTTTGTTGCTAAATTGCATGGCAGGAGGAAATGCATGGGCCATCATCATTATAATTACTCTTCTTGTGCAGTTGTTTGAATGGGTTGAGTGGTTCTGTACGTTGCACAAACTACTCTTTGATTACAATGCTTAATTGCTTTCTAGCTTTTGTTCTTCTCTTTTGTCACAATCCCAACTTTAAAAACAATCCCAGGCTTAAAAAAACCAACAATCAGCGAGACTCACTCATAGACTTACAAAAGGCCTGGGAAACTCTGTGTCTGACTCCAAACTGTGTATTTCAACTAATTCCCCCTTTAACCTACAAATAGGCTTATGGGATCATATTTTGGCAAATGCAACCAATCCAAGATACACTCATCCTCCCTGTGAAGTAAATTGTTTAATTCTATATGTCACCAAAAAAAGCTATAAAAATAATGAATGTGTGGAATGCAAACTTGGCACGTTACTGTTATCTTCCCCCCACCTGTTATCTGTTAAAATGCCCAAAGGCATATTTTCATTTATCTTCAAATGCAGCTGAACTGGTATGCTCCCCACTAAAAGGGAGTTCCATTTCACTTGTGTCCCATACCATTCATACTTGAAAGCCCCAGATGTGGGAACCAGATCTGTCCAAACTAATCAAATTATTTTAGTCGTCAGTGCCATTAATAGCCATTATACTTCAGTTACAAGTTTATCAGAAAAGCTCTCACTGCTAATCAGCAGGGTAACTGATCTGTGCTAACAAGGCTGCTGCAGTTTCCTTGTCTAGAATCGCCCAAGCGTTATTGTAGGTTCCCCTAGGACTAAGAAAAAGGAAGACAGGATATTGGGAAATAAATTGGCCATGACCTTAGAAGGGAATTGCAATATCATTCATTTAGTACTTCAGGAACACAACCCTAAATTATTTTCTTTCTCTTAGTTGGAGAACAAAGAAAGGGAGGGAGATGCTAGACAGGTATCTATCCTGTTGTTTCTGCCATGTTTCCTCATCATTCCATTCAATATTAATTCTGTCAACTCCAGCACATTAGTGCTAATTGTGTTGATCCTATCTTTCAGCATAAGTATGCTCTGTGTGTGTGTGTGTGTGTGTGTGTGTGTGTGTGTTTTGGCTGAAATTTTTTAATAGCACATCCACTTGTGTTATTTTGTTTGTTTAGGCGGATTGTTGGACAGGTCCACATCATGTACAGGGACCTGGTGTGGGATGAAATACTACCCCTTTTGCCTACTGTTTCCTTGTACATAGATGCAGTGTGCTTTAGCCAATCATTTTGTTAAACTATATATTGTTTGTTCCCATTCTGGTAGAAAGTCAACATGAAGATAAAATCAATGAACAAAATCAATAAATTTATAATGGAAACATCTAGGTTTATTCAACCTCCTTCCCTGATAACTTCATCCACCAAATGCAAGGAGGTGATTGAGTCTTGGTTTTCAACACAAGAATGTGTCAACTGGAATACGAGACAAAGCAGCCACTGATTTGCCCCAGAAGCTTCTGGGCATATATTTTACCTTCCTACTGGCCCTGATAAAATCCTGACATATGAAAGATTGGACCTTGACAAAGCCCAAAGTTCTGACATAGCTCTAAAGGAGAAAGACTCCCATCTACTGTTCCCAATAACTCTCATTAATCAGACTAATGATGTCCCTTCCCCTATTAAACTAAAATTCATACTACTGTAGTCTAAATATAGCACTTCTTGTATCAGTGCTAATGAACAGAAAGTGAACTTTACTTTCACTTTTCTAGCTGTTTTCTTTAAACTTTAATTTTCTCTCTAGGCTAAACACTTCACAGATCCTTCAGGCTTTCTGCATATATCAAAGCCATTCACTGCCTGCTTTTATCATCTCTACTGACTCTTAATGATGGCCAACTTGCCCACATGCTGCTTGAAATATGGCCAAAAATATCAGATGGAATACTCCAGTGTCAGACGTAAACAATGCTGAGATTATGCCTAAGGAAAATACAGATAAAATATAGACACCTTCTTGATGTAATGCATAGGTATGAAAACAACATATTTCTGTTTCACAGTGTTTAGGCAGGTACTTACAGTTCCAGGTCGTGGATAAGGAATTCTTCCCTGGTAGGGAATCAGCTGATGGTTTGGGCCTTCCTTGTGGGCAAATGGCCCATTGAAAACTCTCTGGATATCAGACAAATGGTACACACATACTGCTGAGCCTTTAAATACAGAACTAGGGAGAAAAATCAAATAAGCCCGATTTAAAAAATAAAATAAAATAAAATAAACTATTCATACTACTTTTGTTCCCACCTTGTACAATCAAGTTATAAAGTACAGAAACTGTTAAACCATCAATTAAACCTGAATGAAGCAAATAGGGACTATTTTTATTTTAGTCTGACCCTGGAATATGTACATTTTTTTCCGAAATGTTGCCACATGCAAGGCACAAATAATTTGACATTCAAGATCACAATGGACAGATTTCCTATTCATAATATAGGGAGGCTAAGAGCGACAAGGTTTCTTCGGGTGAAGGTGCCTATGACTCCCAGAATCTCTCAGTCAATATGATAACTTTACTAAGCTCTAGGATGACTGGACAGGATATGGGAAGCATAAAGGCTTGATGGACTAAGTTTGAACTGAAGAGAAACTAGGTTGTGAAGGGTGGATGCTAGAGATGGGCATGAAATGAACAATTTTTTGTTTTCGTTTCCATTTTTGTTTTTTCGTTTCATTACATAACAAAACAACAAACAAATTTTGTCTCTAAAATGAAATGAAATGAACAGAAACACCAGAAATTTTGTCGTCCGTTTCGTTTTCGTTACGGCAATACAATGAACTGCTTTAAATGCTAAAAACATCACAAAAATTGAAATAAATTGTAATGAAACGGTAATGAAACAAACGAAAATGAAAACAATGTTTTGCAAAAATTCGCGAAAAATGGAAACAAACCAAAACGGACCCCCTAAACGACAAACGACAAACGAAATGCCTTTTTTATTCGTGCCCATCTCTAGTGGATGCAGTAATGCTATATGAAAAAACATGATGGTATATGAATGCATCAGCCTATATGTAAACAAAAAAGAGACCAACCTAAGTGAAACCAATACACAAGTCTTCGGCACTAATGTCAATTTATATTGAACCAAGGCCATTTAGCTGAAAACTAATGTGGTTTAATTCAATGCATCTCCAACATACTCAGAAAGTAACACTATAGTACTATCCACTTTTTTAAAAAAAATGAAATACAGATCCCTATGGGTGTGCTGTGAAAAAAATCTTGGCTTATGTAAACGTTACAGAGAGAGTGAGGGAATTATCTCCAGGTTCTAGAAAGGGTTCATTGTTCAATCTTGTTCCTCCTTTAAATGGGTTCCTCAATTATGACCCATTACAGTAAAAATCAGGCAAACCTAATTTCTAGCTCAAACATACACAATACATTATATAATCATAAGTGTGGCCTTTTACCACTTTCCCATGTCTGCTACTAAACTTCTTTCTTATACTATCTTTCCAACTGTCAAGAAATCAAGAATGTAGTACCATAGCTGCTGTGAGTTTTTTGGGCCAAACAACCCAAAAAACTCAAAACAACTACCAGATTCCAGCCATGAAAGCCTTCGAGAATACAATGTAGTACTATAATTCTTTCTCAGATTAGAACAGAGGATATTATTTACTGAGGTAGCACGAATGCAGGAACACAGGAAAGTGCCTTGTACGAAGTAAGAAGATTTGCCCCTCCATCCAAACATTGTCAAACCACACCTCATGTGAATTAGAGATATGAAAGCCACAGGAGAGACTTCCCAAGCTAATAGTGTCCAAATATATTAGACTCCCAACTCCCATCATCCCCAGAGCAGAACTTTTTACTATTCTGGCTGAGGATGGTGACAGCTGGAGTGCAACTCTTCCCGAAAACATCAGGTTGCAAAAAGCTAAGGGATTTTTTTTTATTTTGATGAAGATACTATTTCTAATATATGCATTTAAAGGCTAAAGGGTTGAGCAAGCTGTAAATTTAAAAAAATCCGCCACACTTAGATGACCCAATCTATTCTCTGACGTCAACAAACCCATTAGTAAAAATAAAAAAAAATAAAAAGCAGGCAACGAGTCAAGTAGGAAAATAGTGTTCTTGGTATAAGAAAAACCTCTTTCTGAGACATTTCTAAAATCCTGAAGATAAGCAAGGTGAGTAAGTGGAGGCAAAATTGTCTCTTTTCTATCAAGGCTTGACAACAATACACTGAGCCCTGCACATTTCAATAGACATTGATGGAGCAATTCAAATATGTGGAAGCAGCTAACATGCAGCTCCGGTATTGGATGGCCTCAAGGAAGCAGTTGGTAAATGGCTTTGGAGGAAATCCTCATAATGAAGTACAGAACCAGTGTCTTGTAGTTTCGGAGCAATTTTTTATTATCTTAAGGACAGGATGCTATTTTATTATACTAAGCCTTTGTCTTGTTATCATAGCAGGATCGTTTCATAATCAATACCCAGAACTGAATTAACACAATTGGTCATTTAATTAGCATGCTAATACTGTCAACATTTATAGTAATACCTATATTAGTAATATAGTATATTTACTAATTGTAGTGCATTCCTATGGGGAGCCTCTGACCAATTAACCCAGGCAGCTTGCCTTCCATCTCCTCTCTCCCTCCCTCCCTTTCAGCTGCTTTCTGGACTGCAGTTGGGCAGCGAACGAGCGGGTGAGCGAGCAAGCGAGTGGGTGGGCAAGTGGGTCGGTGGGTAGATGAGCGAGCAAGCGGGTGAATGGATGGGTGAGCAAGCAGGTGGGCAGGCCTGCGAACAGGCGGGCGGGCAGGTGGGTGAGCGAGCAAGGAAGTGGGCAAGCAAGCGGGCAGGTGGACGAGCGGGTGGGTGGGTAGGCAAGCAAGTGAATGGGTGGGTGGGCAAGTGAGCAAGTGGGTGGGAGAGCAGGTAGGTGGGCAGGCGAATAGGCCATGAAACTAGGAAGAAAAAAAGGGCTCAGCCAACCTGCTTTCCCCCCTCTCCACCTGCACTCTACTCCTCCCAGCTCATGGCAGCACATTTTAAAATGAATATTTGCCCAGCCCATAAGGATTCTAAGGCAAGCTCAGCAGTGCCACCGCCACTTCCCCTCCAAGCCCCACAGGCTGGGTGAAGATCAGTGGTACCTGGTAAGATGAATGGAAACTGGGAGGGAAAAAAATCATCTTACGATTTTTTCCTATCCCTGGAAATTGCATTCGTCTTACGAAGTTTTCGTCCTAAGGGGCATTCATCTTACGAAGTATTACTGTACTTGTAATACTGGAACTTGTGACCGTATTATATGTTATAATGTATAATGTGAACTTCCCCTAGGCTCTGGGGCTGGCAATTTCTATCTGAGGAAACCATATTGACTGCTGCCGGGCAACTTCCACTCACCCGTGGGTTGTACCAGGCTTGGAAATGGCTCTTTTTGCAATTTTTCAATATAAAATTCTAATTGGGAACTTCTAAGGGTTTTTAACCCTTTTTGGGGGGTGCTTTTGGGAGGCTCTGATACATTTCCTCAAAGAAGCACAGTTTAACTCAGTTTCCCATAGGAATGCATTGAATACCAATAAATTTGTCTTGTGAGGCATCCAATAGGCAAAATTCGTCTTGTATAGCATGACGATTCCTGGAAATTTCATTCATCTTACAATTTTTTTTATCTTGAGGGGCATTTGTCTTAAGAGGTATTACTGTAGGACATTTTAGTCCCATGGTATATATATATATATGGGTCACATGAAACCACCCCTCAAGGCCACCTCAGAGCCTTCCATTTAAAAAACCAGGGGACTAAAATGTCCTACAGTAATATATATATATCAACCTGAAGGTTTTCATTAATATACACAAGGTTACCTGGATGTTGTGAAAACACCATATATCAATGTTGTTCTGGGACTGTCTGTCTCAAGAAGAAACACATCCTCTGAAGGAAAGAAAGAAAACAGCAACTAAATGAAGCTGTCAATATTACACGGTGATTTCCATTTCTCAGCATGCACATTCCATTCCATTTGAAGCTTCCAGGACCTGTCAAATGTTGTTGGAGTGCAATTGTCTGTATTATTTACCATTTAGTGTCATACTGGTGAGGGTTGATGCATGGTGTACCCACCATTTGGAAGACTATAAGTTGGCCATTCCTGCCCTAGGCATTCACTCCTTCTATGTCACTGATGGCAGCACAATTGGCAGAGAGAATGTCAATGCGCCCAGTGGTATCTCACTTACATGGTTTAAATCAAGATGTGGCAGTGCGTTGTGCGAGTCACCACTGTCAAAATGAACCTCTGAAGATCCAATCCTGTATACTGTAAATATTTACCCCAGAAGAAAAGTTTTTAAAAGTCTGCTCCTACTTTCCTGTAATGAAGGTCCATCAGCAATACAAGCCACAAGCACAGTACAACTAAGACTCTGTGTGAAAGTACATGGCAGCTGAAATCCTGTTGCAGAGCTACACACACACAACTGTGATAATGTCATCATCATTAGCTAATCACCACTGATTAAAGGCTATCGCATGATGCAGTGCTTAAACAGGCCAACCTTGACTACACCAGCAGGCTAGTTGGATGCACGGAGCTGACCCCGGCTATCACTGCTATCACCTCTTTGGTTCAGTCTGACCCCCCAGAAGGCTGCTAAATTTCTGGCTGGCTGCAAATCTACCATATCTGCTCTTGATCCTTGCCTAGTATGGTTATTAAAAGCTACCCCTGGGCCAGTTATAGATGGAATCTTTAACATCAGTAATGTCTCATTGTGGGAGGGTATTGTGCCCTTTCAGATCAAGGAGACATTTATAAGACCAATAATTAAAAGACCTCATTTGGCAATGGACGATCTTATTAATTATTGCCCATTTGCCAATATTCCTTCCCTGGGCAAGATGATACAGCAGGCAGTAGCCAGGCAGCTACAAACCTTTCTTGAAGAACAAAATGTCCTGGATTCTTCCAGTCCATGTTCAGGCTGCACCATGGAACTGAGACAGCACTGGTCACTACATGATATTACACAAGAGGTAAAACATGTTGTTATCTTGCTTGAAAAAAAATCCTACCACTGTACCTAGTTCATCAAAGTAGGTCTCGGTGCCGTCCTCATCCATGACAGAACAGATAAGTCTTGCTTTCAAATAGGTTGTCCATTTGTTGACAAGACTACGCTGTCCACCAGTGTCATTCTAGGGAGTGAAAAGGAAAAGGAATAAATAATTGACAATGAAATATTCTGAAATCTTTCTGTACTTTTCAGCAAGCACTTAGGATTTGTTCTAAACACGTGCGCATAAAATCTGGACTTTAATCAGGATGTCAAATGCTTCTATTATTCCTTCTCAGAAGGGATACCAGCTTCATAAAATGAAATTAACATTTGCTTCTACACTCTATAGAGCAGTGGTTCTCCACCTGTGGGTTCCCAGATGTTCCTGGACTGCAACTCCCAGAAGCCTCCACCATTCACTGTGCTGGAAGGGATTTCTGGGAGTTGCAGTTCAGGAACATTTGGGGACCCACAGGTTGAGAACCACTGCTCTATAGAGTTTACGTCCTCGGCTTCATGAACATTCAGCAAACTCAGTTTCAACAGAATCCTGACAGATTGTTGACAGGACAGTCTGGAGTGAGCAGAATCCTGAAGAAAGAGGAGTCGTTGTGTGGCAGGTTCGATTTGTTTTCTTTTTGCTAGTGGATGTTAAACCCTTTCCCAATCTTTCTTGAAAGACTATTTTTGCCAGCTTCTAGTAAGGTCATCAGATACACCACACAGATCCAGCTCATATTGTTCTGAAGCCTGTTTTTGGAGGTTTTCTGGCATAGATGGATCTAGCAGAACTCGGCTCCAGGCTTCTTAAGAAGTCATCTGGGCTTCATTAGGATAACAATTGCTTAGTCATATTTAGTTTCTTCTGAAAAATGCTACTGGGCAACTTGACAAAATAAAATAAAAATAAAATATAGTAAACACTAAGTCTAGATTTCATGTAATAACGTTTTTACAGAGAAGAATCAAATCCAAAACACAACAGATCTATTCTACGGCATTATTTCTATCAATAAGAGGAAATAACACAGCTCAATAGGAAGGGTTAGATACATTAGGCAAAAGTCAGGTGATCTGTGGCAGTGAAGGCTTTCTGAAGAGAATGCAGTGTGGCATTGTGAATATGACTACCTCTTTGTACTGGGAGAGATAGTTCATCTTTCACACCTATCCAATGGCATTGTGTGTACTACCAATTTCCTCAGACCAGTAACTGGCCTGCTGAACAGTGGCTACACTTTGTACTTCAAACCAAATAGGCTAGGATCTATAAAGTACTGCTAATCTTGCTGAATATTTTTTTAGTATTGTTAATCCTTTTTATGTATCTTATTCTATTTTTTAAATTATATTGTTGGAACGCCTGATTGTTGTTTGATTGGTTCTGTTAACCACCCGGAGTTCCCTTGGAAGATGGGTGGTATAATTATAAATAAATAAATAAATAAACTTTAGAGCAGGTAAGAGCAACTTGTGGTCTTTGCATCCCTCACTATTGGCTATGTTGGTTAGGGTTGGTGGTAGATGCGGTCCAATAACCTCTGGAGGGTCAAAGTTGCTTACTTTTAACTTAAAGGAGCCGGAATTTAAACAAAGGCTATTTCCTTTGTAATGGGGTAGGTTTAAAGATGAATCCTTTCAGAGAGACAGCTCCTGGTGCTATGAATCAAAAAGGCACTGTGTGTATGTTTCATGACTTCTCTTTAACATTTTTACAGAACAAATTCATCCATCCATCCATCCATTCATTCATATCTCTCTCCCATCTCGCGTGGAAGCACTACTCCAGGATACTCAAGAAAGAAAAGAAACAAGAGATAGGAAAAAGTGATATGAAGGAACAGGCACGTCATATATGAAAGATATTGCCAATGGCTTGCCCAAAGAAGCATATTTATGTTGTGTGTCTCTAAACAGAATGACATAGTTGGATTTTTCCATAACAGTGATTTCCCCTCACCCCCCCCCCACTTTCGTTTGGCTGGAATCCTGTTATATAGTGTAGCAAGTTGCATCTAAAGCAGGCCCAGAGAAGGGGTTTTAGGGAGCCATCTTCTCTGTAAATTCTATAGTTTTAGTAGGCCTACACTAGCAGTGTCTTGCTTTGTTTCTTGGTTATAGAAACAAACCCAAACAGCTTACATCCGGAACAGGATAGCAAAAATAAAATAAAATAAAAAGTTTGCTTACAGGGCATATTCTAGCAATCATTGAGTGGATCTGCTTAGTGCTGCCACTGTTGTCTGTCAGTTTCTCCTTGAAGAAGAAGTACACTTTGGCATCATTGGGGTCAGTGCCATCCGGGATGAGGTGGGCGTCAACAAAAATGGGCTCTGAAATGACATAAAAACATGTGGCAAGTAGAACACCGTGTCAAGGTAATGCAACAGCGGTCTGACTCCACAGATACAGTACTAGCAACCAATAGGGGTCTCCTTGCCCACCAGCCATCCTTATCCAGCTAGAGAATCTTGTGGTTCAACACATGCTTATGTAGACTGGCCATTCCAAAGAGGACAATTGGAGCCACAGATCTTTCTCTTTGATCTTTGTATCTGAATAATTGGAAGCAAGGAGCAAGAACACAAAGACCAGTTCTTGGAGATGCTTCTGACATACAGGTAATATTTATGTGAGATAACACAGTAAATTCATTTCTCATCCTTAATATTCAGTGTTGGTTCCTCTGTTAGGATGAGTGGATGCTGCCCCAGTCAGGGCACAGATTGGCCTCATCTAGCCCACTCCTGCCTTGCCAGAGAAAGAGGACTCCTTTCTGTGCATGTGTGAATGCCTCTGTAGCTCTCCAGGCTTCTAATGAACTGTACTTCTATCATTCAAATGTATTAAGCCTCTTAGTGATCACAGGTGGTTGTACAATTTTTCAACACATGACAGTATTTCTGAAAAATTGAATAAGTCATTATGTCAATTCTGACTTGCACTGCAGCCAAAACTCTGCACACCATTTGGGTTCAGTTCCAGGTAGACAGCTCAAGGTTGACTCACCCTTCCATCCTTCCGAGGTCAGTAAATTGAGTACCCACCCAGCAATGTGTAGCTCGCATAATTAAATTATAAACCACACAGAGAGTGCTTAAACCAATGGGTTGTATATAAGTACAGTGGTATTTTGCAAATCGAATGCCCCATAAGATGAATTCTTTGTAAGATGAATGAAATTCCCAGGAATAGGCTTCTTTTTTTTTTTTGGCAAGACGACATATTGCCTACTGGATGTTTTACGAAAAACTCATCTAATGGGGCAGGCTTTTGAATTTTGCACACCCATACCCCTCCAGAGTGGATTAATTGGTTTTATATGCATTCCTATGGAAAACTGTGCCTCTTAAAATGATTTTTTTCATAAAATGAATTGATCCGTGGAACGAATTAAATTTGCCTTAGGAGACACCACTGTAACATGCTTTTGCTTTTAGACCTATGGTGATGCTTTCCAAAAATCTCTAGATGGAGAGGACTCAGGTGTGACTCACCATTCCCTTCTCATGATGGGCCCCAGAATGGTGTACTTTGACAAGTTACATGGATTCCTAGAATGCACCATGGGGAACTGAACTCACTACCTCTAGCTTGACAGCCAGATAATTCACCAATAGTCATAGGCAGCACATTTTTTGTACAAGGGATGTAAATCTTTGGCTATCTTGCCCTTTCAGGCAAGGGTGATGATTACAGCGGAACCTTGACTTACATACTGCTTGACTTGCATCATACTTGACTTGCAGCAAGAAGGGGCCTGTTTGACTTGAGTCGCAGGCTTTGACTTACATCCCAGAGCCCCAGCGCAAGGCACCGGAATTGGGAGGCAGCCACAACCCAGCATCGCGGCTGCCGCCTCCAAACTGCTCCTGCCTTCTTCCTCTCCTCCGGCAGCAGCGGCTTCGGCGAGGCCAGCTCAGAGCACCTGGAGCTGGTCCTCGGCCTCACCGAAGCCACCGCTGCTGCCGGAGGAGAAGAAGGGCCGGGAGCTTGGGGCTGGCCTCGCTGGTTAGACAGTCGGCTCAGTCTTGTAAAAAATCTGGCTGCAGAAGTCTGGTCCACAATGGAAGCATTTTAGTTGGGGAGCTGTACAGTTGTGGGACTCTAATGGTAAGCATAGAGTTGTTCAGAACTTGGAACGTCAGGTTAAAAATCAGTAAAATTTACATGTTAGACATTGTTGCTATGAACATTAAAAAGTGGAGGCATATAACTTGTGTACTATAATTCCACTGCCTACTCCTCTCTTTGAAGAGACATTTCATTTACATCCCCAGAAGGAATCTCCTATCCCAGTCAAATTTGTGTTAAATTGCTGTTTTTGGGAGTCTTTTTCATCATCTGGAACGGATTAATCTGCTTTCCCATTACTTTCTATGGGAAACATTCGTTTGACTTAAGTCATGTTTGACTTAAGTCTAGACCACTGGAACGGATTAATGACGTAAGTCAAGGTTCCACTGTAATTGTATTTTTGTCCCGTTTTCTTGTCTGAGTTGTCTTCTGGTGCTATGCAAATAGCAATAGTGTAACATGTACACTTTCCATAACATTGCAACAGCTGCATTGTTGTTTTGCAGAAGTCTAAAAAATGAACAATCAGTAAGGCAGCTTCTTTGCCCCTTTTAAATAACCAGATAGTTCTTCTCTTCTTGCTGTGTATGTATGTAGTTAGTTGTGAGGACACACATACATGTATGTTGCTTCTCAAAAAGGAAGTGACACTAGTGCTGTAGAAAATGGACAAGGGGAAAATTGAGCATAACTTTCAAGAACTTTGGAGGGCAGTGCCATGAATAGAAAGAATCCTACGGGGCTGGAAATTCCTCCCTCAGTTGTTCAACTGTATAAAGTATATAATTGTATACTTTAATTGTGTAAATCAACAAAATCAAGGAAGTTGCCAAACATTCTTTCTGTCCATTTCTATTTTATACAATTGATTTGCTGCCAATACTTCCAAATTATGAATATCTTATGGATGAATTCAGGGACTTAAAGCCAGGAGCTCCGAGGAAATAGTTTGCTTCCAAAGTCCATCTTGCAAACATCTCCCATTTGACTCTACAAAAAGTATTTCCTCTGTCATTTTAACAGTGCAATCTGACTGCGTAAAATTTCAAACGGAACAGAAGGATAACCTGAAGTCAATTTTCTTATCTTTTGTGATTCGAAAGAAGAAATTATTAAACATGGCCTTCTTACCACTGAGCCATTTGGAGTTGTGTTGGTCAGTCCTCACAGCATTCCTCCGGGTTAAACTGCGGAAAATGGCTGCGTCAGTCCCCATGAAATCAATGTACATTCCCGAAAACAGTTCTTCATCTGGAGAAAGTGGAAAGAGAGGGAGGGAAATGAAAGCCTCCTGAGGGAAGGGTAGGAATGCAATTTTAGGAGCCTATTTCTGTTTGATACATGTCCATTTTCTAATTCTGTAACAAGTGGGATGAAAGCGGGATTTCCTCTGAATCATCGTTTTAAAAAACAACGACAACAACAACAACACACAACAAAACCCAAGTCTCCAATAGAGCATCCCCTCTTGATGGAAACCTCTGAGCAACCATATAATTAAATAGGAAACCAGAACAAAAAAATGTGAAGAAGAACATTTCAAGTGGATGATGATTTAGTGGTTGAAGCCGCTAAGAGCCAGCTCCAGAAGATGGAAAAAGTAACACAAATAATCAACTTCTACTTTCTAAAGGAAAAAAAATCACCCCTGTTTATATGCTATAAAAGTATCGGGGAAAGGAGCATATGATTCTCGAAACATCTTTGCTGGTGACATAAATAGGCAATCCAACAAACAAAAGATGCAACCTATTTTGGACTCAATGGATTGAGTTCATGCCTTGGAGGTGAACCTTTGTCCCTCCAACCTGAAGAGTTGTAGTTCAGCTTCCAGAAAAGCTTAGCCATGCTGGTTGAGGCTGGGTGGAAATGTCCAAAATATCTGAAGGGTGAAAAAAAAATCTCCACTTCTGATCTAGGTATAGATATAAGGACTAACTCATTCAGGACCCCATCTAAAGGGGTCTATTCCAAAAGACACCCCCCACCTTGTGTAGCTTTATCACTCAATTCCAAAGACAAAGGACAAATTAAACTGCCTCCAAATGTCAACATCAACGAAAGCATGAGTGGAATTTTCACACAGATGCATCTCAGCTACATCAGAAACCAACAGACAGTAAGTGGGAGCAAGCCCTTGGAAAGCATAATAAGGGAAAGGCATGGGCAAGACACTTGTTGCTGTGGACAACAAAAGGGTTAAAGAGCCCTTTGCCTGATATATGGCTACAGGTGTATAGAATGTAAGATTTGCAGGATGGAAGCCATTAGAACATATGAAGGACATAAGAACATAAGAAGAGCCATGCTGGATCAGGACAAAGGCCCATCTAGTTCAGCTTCCTGTATCTCACAGTGGTCCCACCAAATGCCTCTTGGAGCGCACAAGACTAGATATCTGTCTCCTGATACCACTCCCCTGCATCTGGCCCTTGAAGTACCCTGGTTTTAAGACTGGAGATTACACATCTCCATCATGGTTTCTAACCTGTGATGGACTTTTCCTCCAGGAATCTGTCCAACCCCCTTTTGAAGGCATCCAGGCCAGATGCCATCACCACATCCTAACAACATGCTGGTTAAGAAAATGTGTGTCAAAGTCTTTAGTCATGCCTGGATAAGGCAATTATCCAACCCTTAACAGTATCTTAGAACAAGAAACGCTTATACTGCAGATGGCTGCCTTGTTTATTTACTTAAATCATTTTAGCATCCCATCTTCCTTCTGGACAGCTCAAAGGGACAAATAGCACTTTAATGCAATAGACTAGCATTTGACCTTAAGAGTCAGAAATTTCCAGTAGGGTAGCCATGTTGCAGAAGAGCCAACAACATCTTCTTTGGATTCTTTAATAATTTTTTTAAAACTTAAACTTTTTGTGGACTATATCTTGCTGCTTCTTATGCATGGAGAACAGGAGCCTCAGTAGACGGACATGCATCAAGTCATGAGGTGGGTGGGAGTATGAAACAGTGACCGATTCCAACATGGTAATTGCTGGTGAGGGTCAGTTACAATCCTTGAGCATGATGGGTAAAGATTTTAGTCATGGACACTTGACCAAGGTGACATTGGTAAGCAGCTGAAGAAATGGGTTGTAGCCTATGAATGCATATGTTAAATAAACCTAGGCCACCTAAGGAGTAGCAGAAGACAACATACTGCATCAGCATAGTTGATGTAAATACATAGGCAGTTCAAAACCAAATTAGGTGAAGTGACAATTCATGGTTCAAATGCTTTTGTGAAGAGGAACTCAAGGAAGGACATTAGAGAGAAGGTAACATGGGCTTCCTTCGGAGGGAGACTCCAGAGCCATCTCCACTGAAGCGGTCCTCTCCTTTGACAAAACCCAGCATCAATCTAGGGCAGGGCTGTCCAACTTTGAACAGGCTGAGGCCTACTTTTTCCGGTCCAAAGTGCCTGATGGCTACTACGCTAAAACCTCTACTTACGGATTTTATCAATTCTGAGTACATGCTGAGTAAAAAAAACCTGTAAGTATAGCAGCAGTTTCCCATAGGAATGCATTGAAAATCAATTAATCCGTTCTGGAGGGAACACATTTCAATGCACCATGGCCTTTGGACTGCCCCACTCAGCTGAGACAGTGGGCTGGCAGGCCCAGAACTTTGCTGAGGCAGTGGTGGCCCTTGGGATGGGGGAGGGATGGGTGGAGAACTTATCCCCTCACTTTTTAAATTGATGACCGGCGGGCTACTTTTGAACCCTTTGTGGGCTACCGGTAGCCCACGGTCTACCTGTTGGCCAGGCCTGATCTAGGGATTCTTGAACACTCAAGGCAGCCTCCCAAGGCTTCAAATATCCTGCTCTCAAACTCATTGTGACCATGTGACATAGTGACAGTTACAACAAACTTGGATGGCTTTAATAGGGAATTAGACAAACTCATGGTAGTCAAAGCCATGAGTGGCTGCCAGCCAGCCTATAGCAACAACAATAATTGCATGCTGTCTGCCAGGACCCTGCCTGTCATAGAACCTGAATGTGAAGGGTTAAATGCTGAAGAACAGCAGGAGGAGCCTTGCAGTTCAACTCAGCAGGCAGCTGAGTCTGAGGACGCAGCTGAGGGCACATCTCCTCCTCCTATGAGGGCTAGGAACAGGATCCTGCAAAGAAGAACTAACAGGAGAGCCAGGGAAAGGATCTTTAATGATAGGCATAGAATTAGATCTGAACGCCTTGAGTTCTAGCAGGAGCCTTGTCAGAGATATGGGTGTGTTCCCTGGTTTAGGATAAAGCTAGCAAGTTTATCCTGAAACCTCTGTGGGAGCAAAGTGTCACTTACCTTGTCACCACGTTCCTGTGTGTATCCAGACTCTGTTTCCTGACCTTGGACCGGCTTTCTGACTATGACGTTTCTGTACCCTTGAACTTGGCATTTGGCTCTGTAAGGTATTTTGGCTTTGATTCGGACTGTACTTTGTTCGTTATCTGGATTACAACTAAAGTTCCTGGCAAAGAACTGAACTTGGCTTGCTGTGTATTCTGTGTGCGGGGCTTGACACCGTCAACTAGAATTTGATTTGCCTGGGTCTTCTGGGTATACAATACTTAGAGGTGGTTTACCATTCTTTTCTTTTGAGGGAGCTCTGGGACTATACAGCTTGATCAGGGCAAAATGATCTGGCTCTTCTCCTGAGCGGCACACATGGGAACTGAACTCTTAACTCCTAGCTCGTCATCCAAGTGCTCCATTTCAGTGAGCTATCCAGCCAGCTTAGTCAGGCTGTATATTACCTCAGATATTGAGAGGCATATTTTGCTTGGGGGCTTCCTGGAGTCATTTGTCTAGTCCCTCAAGATTCTGAACTACACAGGCTTCTGGTCTGACCATGTCATTGTCCATTCTGAAATTGTTACCACAACAGCCAGCATTGTGAATTGTGTGGAGAAACATACAAAGCCAAAATAGCACCTCTCCCCCTTTATTTCTTCCCATGTTTCCTGGACAGTGGGCAGATCCAACAGTGCTCTCATTCTGGTCTTGTCAGAATCACAATGCTGCATGATAGTTGCTCACTGGGAAAATCTGACCTGGTCTATTTCAAGGCTAAGTAGGTTATTCAGTGTGACTGAAGGTAATGTACACAAAGGCTGAGCATTTTCAATGTGAGCTAAAGCACATTTCCTCTCCAAGCATTTCAGGAAAGGGAATTAGGCATGCAACCTCCACTGGTAACAATGGGATTACGGACCTAAATTCTTTTGCACTGAGGAAGTCAGCTCATATATCACAAAGTACACAGGAGGAACATAGGTACAAATTACAGTCTTTCCTCTGTCTGGAACCAACAACACAAATCCCACAGCCTGGCAACACGATCACACAAAGCAGAAATATTGGCAAAAATAGCTTCTGACTTCCAACAATTACTTTAAAAACATGGCTCAGTATTATCTATCCATACTAGTTCATCCACAAGACTCAAACTTCCAGTATTGTTAGCTGCTGTCAAGTTCATGCATGCAGTGAATTTACCATAAATTCACATATAACGCTGAGTGTTTACTTGACTTCACTCTTGTCTTTCAACAAGGACAGGTGGCAATCTGGCACAGAAAGGGTGGGCAGCCATTGGCAGCCATGCTTTCAGAACCAGGAGACTGCACATCTGTATTAATTTTTCATAACAGGCACCTGTCTCATTGGCAAAACTATGCCCATGCACATTTAAGACATCCTCACATATCTTTATCTCTGAGACTGAACTGAGTATTAGGATAATCAATTATGTATGCAAAACCCACACACTTCTGCCAGGAATGTATTGTGATCTGGCACCAAATTATGATTAGCTGTCTGCAAATCATTATTTGTCAGTCTTGGGAATAAAGCATCCCCCCATCCCACTTAGTACAAATCCATCCAGGCTTCTCTTTAATCATATTTGACATCGTATCTACACTTCTATCAGTTCATTCATTCATTCATTCAATCAATCACTCATTCATTCACTCAAATTTCAAATGTATACTTTGCCTTTCTCCCTTTACGCCTTTAGATTACAATAAAATAAATGCATAAAAATCAAAGTGGCCAAATCCTGTTGCATAGATATGGTTGTGTAATTTGAAGTGGTGGAAAGTGGTTGCAAAATTCATACCAAAGCAGAAGTCACATCCAGCATCAAGTTCCACAGGTGCAGTTGTGCATTAGGGCACAAAATATATGCTGTCTGAATGTAACTCTGTGAACTTCCACAAATACCTCTTTATGGTATACCAAGTACAATAGGAGTTCAGCCACTGGAATGAATAAAACAATATGGTATAATTTAATAAGACCAATTAATGTAATGGAAAACAGCAGTAGTAAACCAAAGCCAAAATATAATATACCAAAATTAATTGCCATAAAATATTTCTTTTAGTGCAGATGTATTTTTAGACTGTGGTCAAAGTTGACAAGGAAAGAAGACAATTTCCTCCAGAGAAGGAAAGAAGGGAGTAGGAATTCTGAAGCTAGTCCTGATAAATGTACCACCATTGACCAGAAACCAGTAATTTCATCTGCAATGAAATTAGGTGCCCTTAAGCAAACACAGTGGTGAGGCGCCCTTTGCATTCTCAAGGTAATGCTATACCTGGGGAATATTATTCTTGTGAGGAGTGCCAAGCGCCAGGAGGAAAGAATCCAACCAGGGGGACTCAACGTGGGCCTCTGTAGTTTTTCTTTCCCATCCCATGGTTTGATGGTTTTCCAAAGTTTGTATGTGTTGATTCCCACCTCCCCTTAATTTGAAATGGATGAAACTGAATTTGAAGATCCTTAAAATAATAATAATATTAATAACAATAAAAAGATTTCAGGGATGTTCTAAACCATTTTCTAAAAGCTCTGTTTTTAATAAAAGGTTAATAATTAACGTTTTCTTATTTGTCATTCTTCCCTGAGGACAACTCTATGATTTCTTTCCATGTGTTTATTACAGAATTACTGCTCATCCTTACTGGACTGCTCCCATGCTTATGCCAATTCAAAAAAAAAGTGCTCTTCCTGGTCCCACTGCATACCACCTTTGTTTATATCTTATTCATTCAGCTTTGTGGTCTGAATAGGTACAAATGATGTCTTTCACCTCCTTTTTTATTTTGTTTTATTTTATTTTTTGGCTTAGCTGTCTAATTGCCCGATAATTTGTCTTACCAGGAGAAATAACTAGCTCAAACTCTTGGGATTTGTTTTGGATGATTGCCTTTGTTAAAATCATAGACATATTTGCAAGGGATGGGATGGGGGACAACAGACAAAAGTAATTAACTTTGCTTTCCTGATCAAAAGGAAGAAAAAACACTTGTGGAACAAGATGAAATATAGGTTTGTAATCCATGGCTATTAAGTAAAAAGCAAAATATCTGAACAGAAACCAGAGTATACCCATGGCTATGAAAGATCCTGCTTAACATGAACCACGGGGAGCATTTGTATATACGTTACTTCAAACCATGAGCACCTGGCAAGGAATATAAGAGAGACTTCACAACAGAGAAGAAAAGAGGCATACAGTTTTTTCCAAAGAGTAGATAAGTTTGCAAACTATGACTTGCAGGGAGCCATCAGTATATATCTATTAAAGATTAGGAGTTTGTGGCAATTAATATGAGGATGATATGAAAGAAACATGTTCTGAAAATTGGAAAGCTGTTGTACGCATGTATTGTTATTGTTTTAAACTGCAGTTGTGCGAACACTACAATATAATTGCATTTATTTTTATATATGAAGCTACACATCTCATTGTCTTATGTTTATTGTGTCCTTGTTGTTTATTGCTGTAAGCTGCCCAGAGTTCCCATGGGAAGATGGGCGGGGTATAAATGTAATAAATAAATAAATAAATAAATAAATAAATAAATAAATACTGATGATTGCATAATTTGTGTAATTTGTTACATGAGGAATTGAAGAGAACACTGTGGGACTTTTGTCCTTGTCCTTTTTTGTCCTTAAATTCCAATTAATTTGACGTTCTTAAGAGATGAAACCACAAAAACTCAAACTGGGCCTTCCAGTGGGCATCATGGAATGCTTGCCAGCATGATTTATGGACTTGTCTGTTCTTCCTCCATCTCAGGACCTACAAGGCTCAGCCTGGTATAGGCTGCAAAGTTTGTATTTTGGATGCATTTTTTGTAACCAAATAAAGTGTATTATCCACACTGATTTTGGATTTTGCTCATGAATCATAAGAATGTGGATGAATGTATGTGCATGCAAGACATATGCATACACACCTGTGCATAAGTGTATCTAGCAGTGCTCATTATCTCTTATATATTATCAATTTTGTTCTCTCTCTCTCTCTCTCTCTCTCTCTCTCTCTCTCTCTCTCTCTCTCTCTCTCTCTCACTCACACTCACTTACTTACTCAGTCACTGCAAATAAACTTTGGGAACTTCACTTATTTTTGTTCTTTTCTCTCTCTTACATCCACTTCACTACCAGTTCTCAATTTTAACCTTAAAATGGCACTGGCTTTTAACCCCTGGGAAGATGAAGTGCCACCTGCTCTACAGAATTTTTGCCCCCTGTTTCACCTGGGAAATGTGCATCTTGCTGCCGATCGTAAACAAATAACTGTCTCCCAGCTGCCGAATGCCTGTTGGTTTTGGTGGGAGCAAAAGGGTGGAGAGATGTCCCCATTCGTGCTACAATGAAACTGCGGGGCTACCTCAACCTCTGGAGTTTGTTTTCCTTCATTCCAAAGGACAAACAATATATATATATGTGCACTTAGGTCAATGGCATCCTTCGTTTGGTTCCAGAAAAATCTCACGTTGATCCAAGGGAAAGTGGGATGATGGCTGTTCTTCTCCTTGGCAAGAAAAGCAAGCCTACTGAGCCTGTGTTTTGAGGAATTCCAATCCACAGCCTTTAGGTTTTCAAGGTCAGATCCACATAGTGCTCACAACTAGTCCGAGCAGCACAAATGAAATCATGCATCATCAGGGCTGCCTCAGATATCTCTGAAAATGGGTGCAATTGGCACCCTCTTCTGCACCCAGTACTCCAAGGGATCGGCATGGGTACTTGGCCACCATTCAACGTTCTCCACTCCACTTACTGGAAATGGAAATCTTATTTTTGCTGCTTAGAGCAACACTAATAGCTTTCGTCAAGACAACAGCAGTGAGTATGACAGAGGGGACTCTGGACATGCACTCCTGTACAAATGCACTCCCAATCACCTCCCAAACTGTAAATGTTTTGGCTTAATCCAGAAATACACACAGACAGAAAACCTGCATTCTGCAGATAATGCAAATCCATTGAGCTGAGATGAATTCCATGATGGAACAGCATTTTCCAATACACTTTAAGGGAACACAGCTAACATAGGGAGCACCTACCCTATGTCTGTCTCCTCCTGTGCCTTGCTAAGATGTCCAAGCACTTGTTTCCCAATGAATGGACCAATTCTACTTCTCTTCCTTTTCCAACAGCCTGCTTGCTCACCTGTGTGGGATGCCATTACTTTTCCCATCTGTAACTAGCTGGTCAGTGATTAAGCATTAAGGAGAACTATTGTAGTAAACATGAATAATTAGCAATGATTTTGGATCCTAAGTTATTCTACTGCAAAGCCACCAAACCTGAGAATTAATTACTCTACCAAAAGTTCTCCTCGTTATGGATACCTTTTCCTCCTTCTGTTTATTTGTACTAAGTCTCTCTGAATCAGTTTCCAAACCCTTATACCAAATCCATTTCCCAATTGTCTTCCTCCCCCCACACGAGCATGATATAAAGTTTGCTTTCTTCTTCAAAAATTATGTTACAGATTTTCCTTTTCAAAAGAAAAAATCATAAATTATGGGCACGACCAGGAAAAATGACGTTTCGAGTTGTCATGTGTCGGAGCCGGCCCGTTTCGGCTCGTTTCTGTTTGTCGTGAATTTTTTCAAAAATTTGTTATTTTGTTTGTCATCTGTCATTAGTACTGGTTTAGGGGGGTAGGGTAGCGTGCTCCTGGAGGCACCTCTCTGGGGTGGGTGCCTCCTCTGGCCCGCTATGAAGGGAAGGCATTTAGCAGGCTCCTGGAGGCACCTCTCTGGGGTGGATGCCTCCTCTGGCCCGCTACAAAGGGAAAAGGAAGGGTACATGACCGTGTAGCCATTGCGTACCAAGTGGCACTGGCAGAGGCACCTCTCTTTTGGGTGCCTCTAGCTCACTAAGAAGGACAGCATACTGGCGTACAGGTTTGGAGTTTTTTTGGAACTTTGGACTGTGAGCGAGGTGAGAGAATGCCTATGCTGGGCACCCTCTGACTCACTAAGAAGGACAGTGCACTTGCGTGTAGTGCAATGCGAGTACAGATCTGGCTTAGGGTTGGGGTTAGGGCAAGGGCTAGGCTTAGGGTTATTACGGGTAAGCTTAGGGTGGGTTAGTGGACTGCACCTCTGGGTGCCTCTGACCCACTAAGAAGGACAGTGTACTGGCGTATGGGTTAGGGTTAGGGTTAGGGTTAGGGTTAGGGCTAGGGTTATAGTGGGCTTTTTATACCCGACTGGCACATCCCAGAAGTCTCAGTCAAAACCTGGCCAAGTGGCCATGCGATTGGTGGAATGGCTCCAAAAATTTGCATGGTCCCATCCCATGGCCAGCCCATCATTGCGCAGGTATAAAAAATAAAATAAAATAAAATAAAATAAAATCAATGGGATTGGAGACAGACGTTTATTGCAAGAAAAACCCACTGCTGCTACTGTAAAAATTCAGACAGTTAAAATACCTAATTTTCGCATGTTTCTGTGTGGTGCTTTGGTGGGTTTTTGGACCATGATTTCAAAAAAATATATTGCGGTCGCCATTTTGGATCCCTCCGCACCGCATGGCATGGCGAGACGACGAGGATGCCCCCCACCAGAGCAGCCCAGGACAGGAGAGGGGGGGAGGCCAGGGAACCCCCCCCCCAAAAAAAAAAACACCCCTCTGGTAGGTGCCCTCACTCAGGCAGGCATATTTTCGCCTGCTTTTTTGGCCGGGAATCGGTTTTTTTTAAACTTTTTTTCTGTGCCACTTGGCATCGCGCGATCACCGCGATGCCATGAACGACAACGACAAATCAGACCCAATTTTTCTTTTATCGGTTCGAGTTCGAGTTCTGATGGCTTAATTGTCGTTACTGTTTCCGTTGCGTAATGGAAACGAGGAATGGAAACGGAAACGAGAATTTCGCCAAGTTGTGCCCATGTCTAATTCTGAAGGGAATTTTTTATTTGTTTCCTGAACTTAGCTAAGAACTTGCACATGGTCTGAAACCCAGAAGAAAGGAAGCTTATTGCAGGAGAAACCTTAAGAGTTCGGTCCACTGAAATGAGATGTCCTTGAACAAAGCAATTACTGACAGATTACTTTCTCAATTTTCTTCTCTTGCCCCTGTGGCTCAATTTGTTTACAACAGTCACCTCACTCTCACCACCTGATTATTTCAGCCTGCAGAAGCTCTCTTTGTTTTCACTTACTGATCATAACAGAGACGGTATTCACGGTTGGGTTGAAAGAACAGCGCCCCTTCCCAGATTCACATTTGGAATCGATCTTGAAAATTTGATCCTGTAACACAGAAAGAAACGTACAAACTATAATAAATGTTGAAAGTGAATTGAATGACATGCCATGGGGGGGGGGGAGTGAATAGTCAAAATTAGCTAGGGTTTATCTTATAATTGGCAGCAATAATCCCTCATCACCCATAAAGAAGTAAAATCTTGTGGCATCTTAAAAGCTACCACATTTAAAAGCATAAGTTCCTAACTCTTAACTCTTAAATCTTTAAATCTGGAGTTTGTTGTTCTTAACCTGCCATTTCATTGACTTCCATGGCTTACTTTTTAAAAGCGGGTATCCTGTCCACCTATGAGCCTCATGTTCCCCATTAGGAATGGGCACCTTGTGAAAAATGACATGCTGTTTCATCGCTTCATAAGCTTATGAAAAGTTACAAAATGAAATGAAAGAGCAAACATTGTGTCGTCAAGAAATGAAATGAAACACCATTTTTTGTTTCAGAAATGAAGTGATGCGTCCTAGTGGTGAGAAGCCTCTTGATCCAGCCTTCTTGAGAACAGGAGGTTTATTTTCAAACTGATTGATTTGTTTTCCTTCCTCCCCTCCCGCACCTCAGCTGTTACTTATCTCCGATCTTGACCTGCATGCCTACAGGTAGCCAGGAGCTGAGCTCTTCCGTTCCCTTCCCTGCACTTGGCTGTCCCTGGATCTGCAAGTTGGTTTAAAGTTTAAACTGATTGTTTTCCTTTCCTGTTTAAGTATGACTGTGGATGTTATATTTTATATACTTCCTCACCATGCCAATCAGCTGTGGAGCTTATCTCTTTGATCTCTCCATGCAGCAGCTAGCCCTTAGGTTTCCTGCTTGTTTACAGAGGGTTCTTTGTTTGAAAGCAAATTGATTTGAAGGTTTAAGTAGGGTCTTTGATTTAGGGCAGAGGGCTCCCTGTTAAATAAAAAAAGGAAAACTCCCCATCATGTATACCCTTACAAATCATTTCATTTCCTGACAAAAATTATTATTTTAAAATCTGTTATTATAAGAGCCTCGTGGCACAGTGGTTAAATGCCTTTACCACAGGTAAAACGGTGCTCACAACCTAGGGTTCAATTCCAGGTAGCAGGCTCATGTTTTACTCAGTCTTCCATCCTTTCAAGGTAGGTAAAATGAGTGCCCAGCTTGCTGGGGGGAGGGGGCAATGTGTAGCCTGCATACTGTAATTAAAAACTGTAAAATGCCCAGAGACTACTCGCAGTGGTATGGGGTGGTATATAAGCAGACCCCTTTTTGCTTTTGAAACGAAATGAAATGAAGACTGAAAGGAAATGAAACAAAATGAAATGCTATATTTCCATTTTGTGTCCATCTCTATTCCCCATCTTTCTGAAATATGATGCCTGTTCTCTTCATGTATTATTGGCGGTTCTTCCCACCCTCCAGTTAGAATGTATGTTGTCAATAATCAGGAAGCTTATTTTGGCATCTTCTCAGGCATATCTCTTTATGGCAGTACAACCCCCATGACAATAAAGAGGGTTTTAAAAAAAATCCCACCCCTTGTGATATCTTGAACACTGTGTTCGAGCAGTCTTCCCACACTTTGCATGATATTAGGGATTAATGATTGTGAGGTTAATGATATCAAATGCTGAACAACAGTACCCATAAGAAGAGTCTTGTATGGGAAGAGAGAATTGCTGCTCCCACCAAGTGCTCCAAGCCTAGGGGTCAGTCTTGCATGGAGGTAGCTAAAGTTCATGCTTCTAATATATATGCATAAACTGTGAAGGTCAACACTTTCCTATTCCCCCCAAAAAACAACCAATACAGGAAAAGAGAGGCTAAGAACTGTTTTTCCTCAGTACAGAGACCTATTCACACTTCACGTGCTCTCTATGGGCAACATAATTGTAGATGGAGTTATTTTTCCTCCTGGTGTAATCTGTGAAGCATAACCCATCCCTCGCTGCCTAGGTGGTCTAGAATATAAATCCCTATCTCCTCTTGTGTTGATTCAGTATAGAATGCATTGCTTATCCCTTTGAATTTAATCTTTATTTACTCTTTGTATGAGTTCCGCCTACAGCAGTCTTCCCAAAACTGGGAAGGGAATTTCTTTCTAGAACTCCTATCATCCGCCACCAGTCGCATTGAATGGGGAAGTTGACTCTATAGCAGACTGTTGTACAGAAGAACCACAGGAGCCATTTACTTATATCGCACCAAATGCTGAATACTCAGTTTTAAACCCTGGCTAGAATTTTGCTTCTGGGAAGCTTAAGGACAGGGAGGTATGAGCACATATATAGCAACCCTGCTGTTTGTCCCCAATACTGGCTATTCTCAGGGAGGTAAACCTTTTAAAATGGAAAATTGTTAAAATGTATTGCTTTTAGGTAAAGTTTTAAATTGCATCTATTATCATTCTTAACCTTAATCAGCTTTTTAATATTAATTGTTGATTTTAAATGTTTTCCACCCACCACATTGGGTTTCCACTAGGGGAAAAGGTGAAATTAAAAATGTCAAAAAGTACTGCACCACTGAGAAGCACCTGTCCCCTGGTCACACTTACATGACAGAATCATAAAATCATGAAGTTGGAAGGGCCCTATAATGCCATTGCATCGAACCCCCTGCTCGATGCATTAATACACTCAAACGATATCTGCCAGGCGGATGTCTCCATTTCTCTTAAATTCCTCCAGTGTTGGCACACTCACAACTAGACATGGGCAAGACCAGAAAAAATGACGTTTTGAGTTTTCATTTGTCGGAACAGGTCCGTTTCGGGTCGTTTCCGTTTGTCGCAAAAAAATTTCAAGAAATTGTCGTTTCGTCATTTCGTTTGTCATTTCCACCGCGATTTAGCGCGATTTGACTTCCCAGAGCATAGGGGCGTCCCACAATCACGGCCGGCGCTAGGTGTTTTTGCACCCTAGGCGGCGGGCGGGGCGGTGGGGGCGGCGGTGGTGGGGGGCCATGGGCGGGGGGTGGCCACGGGAGGCCGAGAGGGCAGGCGGTGGCGTGGGCAGGCAGGCGAGTGGGCAGTTAGGATATCACTTAGGATAGAGGTTCTGTTCTTGGCTTGCACCCCAAATGTGTGTGTGTGTGCAAGCAAATTGAAGTTGAGAAAATAGAAAATAAATGGTAGTATATAATATATTTTTAAAATAAATCCACACCTCCCACTCCCAGTCGAACCTCCCCCCTTTATCCAATATCAGAAAAAAATCCTCACAAACTGCCAGAGAAGAACTAAATAATAAACTGCTATTCCCTTCAGCAGACAAAGCTGCAGGGAATCAAAGAAATTATTTTCTAAATTCAATTCCCACCCTGCCTGCATAATTTAAATTCTAAAGCCTCCAGCCTCCCTCCTCAATCTCGATCGGATCACACCAGCACCAGGAGCCAGCCCTCCTCCCTCAACCACATCCATACACCTGACTGTGATTTCTGGAAGGTGCCTCGGCTTTTTATGCCCTCCGAGACATCCAGAAGTGTCAGTCAAAAACCTGGGGATGCCATTGGTGGAATGGTTCAAAAAATTTGCATGGTCCCATACCATGCCCAGCCCAAATGGGCAGGTGTAAAAAAATAAAAAATAAAATAAAATAAAATAAAATCAATACAACGTTTTATTGCTATAAAAAACCCACTGCTGCTACTATAAAAATCCAGGCATTTAAAATAAATAAATTTCACATGTTTCTGTGGTGATTTGGTGTGTTTTTTGACCATGATTTCAAAAGAAAAATTGTGGTCGCCATTTTGGATCCCCCCCACCGCATGGCATGCAGCGAGACAGACGATGAGGATGACCCCCCCAGCCTGGTGCAAGCAGCCCAGGACAGGAGAAGAGGGGGGGAAAGGCCGGGGACCCCCCAGAAACCACCCCTCTGGTAGGTGGCAAAGCCTCAGGCAGGCATATTTTTGCCTGCTTTTTTGGCCGGGAGTCAGGGTTTTTTAAAAAAAAACTTTTAAAAACTTTTTCTGTGCTTCGCATTGCGCAATCGCCATGATGCCACAAACAAAAATGAAAAAGCCGACCAAATTTTTCTTTTTTCGGTTCGAGTTTGAGTTTTGATGGCTTAATTATCGTTACCATTTCCATTACATAACGGAAATGAAAAACAAAAACGGAAACGACAATTTCGCCGAGTCGTGCCCATGTCTACTCACAACCTCTTGAGGTAATTGGTTCCATTGCTGTACTACTCTAAGTGATGAGGTGAAGCCAAGCCTTCTCCAATCAACTGTAGGTTGACAGGGCAGAACCTTGTTTCATGGCCTAAACTCTTTATTGTCATGGTGGTTGTACTGCCATAAAGAGATATGCCTGAGAAGATGCCAAAATAAGCTTCCTGATTATTGACAGCATACATTCTAACTGGTGGGTGGGAAGAACCCCCAATGATACATGAAGAAAACAGGCATCGAATTTCAGAAAGACGGGGAATAGAGATGGACACAAAATGGAAATATAGCATTTCATTTTATTTCATTTCATTTCAGTCTTCATTTCGTTTCAAAAGCAAAAAAATGGTCCACTTATATACCACCCCATACCACTTCAAGTAGTCTCTGGGCGGTTTATAGTTTTTAATTATAGTATGCAGGCTACACATTGCCCCCCCCCAGCAAGCTGGGTACTAATTTTACCTACCTTGGAAGGATGGAAGACTGAGTCAGACATGAGCCTGCTACCTGGGATTGAACCCCAGATCGTGAACACCATTTTACCTGCGGTATAGGCATTTAATCACTGTGCCACGAGGCTCTTATAATAATGAATTGCAGGACAAGACTGTTCACATCAACCTGTTCTTTTCTTTTCTTTCCCCCTTTCACTGTGCTGAAACATCCTTTGCTTAAGAAAAATGACGGTGAGCTGTAAAATGAAAGAAGAAAAGCTTCCACCACCTTTGTTGGTAAGGAGTGGAACTCCTCACAAACTTTGCATGTGGGAAGGTTAACAATAACACCTCGGTACTGTTCACCTAATTACTATGTTCAGATGCAACAGGAACAAAGGGGAGAGAGGCACTCACGCTAAATCCTTACACTTGGAACAACATTGCTATTGTTAGCCTGTACAGTAACAGCAGCGAAAGCATGAGGTCTGCCATCAAATGCCTAACAGACTCCAAACCTCTCAGACAAGCTGTTTATTTGATCAATTTATCAATGACACGTGGTTAAAGAGACAGGCTGACTGAAGCCAATTCCTGTACACACAGGATGTGTATTTTTGTTTTGCAGTGTCAGAATAGCCTCACTTTGCTTCATCTTCAAGTCCAGCAGTTTTATTGTATATTCATCCATGTCGTATTAGATCAACAAACCCGGGAAATCAAACATTTGTCTGCATAGTGTGGAGGTTTTGAGTTGGAGAACGATGAGAGAGTTTCTTTAAGAACGGCTCAAGGTTCCCCGCACATCTGCAGGAAGTAGGTCTGAACTGTAAGCGATGAGAAAGTGTTACATTTTTTGAACATGGTCTCTTCTAATGGAAAGCAGAGCTTAGATTTTATATATTATATTTATAATAACCCACTAGGAAAAAATGGGCATGGTGGCTGGAAAATTCTGGGATAGTCCAGAAAAGTTGACATTTCTGAGCTCTAGAAGCATCCCTTCCACTTTTTGACAATTTTTACAAAAATACAGAAAGAGACATGTAAATGTTTGCAGGTGTCAAGGTCTGAGACAACACCATGTCATTTCTAATATAACTGGGCCAGCCTCTCTAAATTACATGGTGGTAGTACCATAGCAAAAAGATCAAGGAGCACTTGGTTGGTAGCCCCAAAAATACTTATAGAATACTTGCCAACCCACACATCCTGATGATCATTTCTCCTGTGAGCACAAATGGACTCTCACTACACTAGATTGCCTGCCAGTATTACTTAACCCTTGCTGGATTACTTCCAATGCTGTATATCCAAGCTTTTGTGACTTTTTAGTAACATGTTTGAAGTGTATACTTTTCATTTAATTGTGTTGAGCTTCTTCACGGTGCTCAATGTGTCCAGCTCAACAATTCTGGCTATTGGCCTGCAGTGACTGAAGATTAGACATGGGCACGACTCGGCAAAATTGTCGTTTCCATTTTTGGTTATCGTTTCTGTTACGTAACGGAAACGGTAACAATAATTAAGTCGTCAGAACTCGAACTCGAACCGAAAAAAGAAAAATTTGGTTGGGTTTTTCATTTTCATTTGTGGCATCGCGGCGATCGCGCAATGCGAAGCACAGAAAAAGTTTTAATTTTTTTTTTTAAAAAAACCCGACTCCCGGCCAAAAAAGCAGGCAAAAACATGCCTGCCTGAGGCTTTGCCACCTACCAGAGGGGTGGTTTCTGGGGGGTCCCCGGCCTTTCCCCCCTCTTCTGTCCTGGGCTGCTTGCACCAGGCTGGGGGGGGTCATCCTCGTCATCTCGCCATGCCATGCGGTGGTGGGGATCCAAAATGGCGACCACAATTTTTCTTTTGAAATCATGGTCAAAAAACACACCAAATCACCACAGAAACATGTGAAATTTATTTATTTTAAATGCCTGAATTTTAATAGTAGCAGTGTGGGTTTTTTATAGCAATAAAACGTCGTGTTGATTTTATTTTATTTTATTTTATTTTATTTTATTTTTTATTTTTTTAGACCTGCCCATTTGGGCTGGGCATGTGATGGGACCATGCAATTTTTTTGAACCATTCCACCAATGGCATCGCCAGGTTTTTGACTGACACTTCTGGATGTCTCGGAGGGCATAAAAAGCCGAGGCACCTTCCAGAAATCGCAGTCGGGTGTATGGATGTGGTTGAGGGAGGAGGGCTGGCTGCTGGTGCTGGTGTGATCGGATCGAGATTGAGGAGGGAGGCTGGAGGCTTTAGGATTTAAATTAGGCAGGCAGGGAGGGAATTGAATTTAGAAAATAATTTCTTTGATTCCCTGCAGCTTTGTCTGCTGAAGGGAATAGCAGTTTATTCTTTATTTCTTCTCTGTCGGTTTGTGAGGATTTTTTTCTCATATTGGATAAAGGGGGAGGTTCGACTGGGAGTGGGAGGTGTGGATTTATTTTAAAAATATATTATATACTACCATTTATTTTCTATTTTCCCAACTTGAATTTGCTTGCACGCACACACATTTGGGGTGCAAGCCAAGAACAGAACCTCTGTGATATCCTAACTGCCCACTCGCCCATCCACCCACGCCGCCACCCGACTGCGGCCCACTCGCCCCCCGCAGCCACCGCCTGCCCGGTCACCAGCTCGTCCCCCCGCGCCTCCCCCCTGCCGTTGTCGCCGCCCGCCCATGGCCCCCCACCACCGCCGACCAACCGCACCTCCCCCCCTCCGCCCGCCCCCTGCCCCGCCCGCTGCCTAGGGTGCAAAAACACCTAGCGCCGGCCCTGAATGCAGGATGCCCCTATGCTCTGGGAAGTCAAATCGCGTGGTGGAAACGACAAACGACATGACAAATTTTTCAAAATTTTCACGACAAACGGAAACGACCCGAAACGGACCCATTCCAACAAACTACAACTCGAAACGTCATTTTTTCTGGTTGTGCCCATGTCTACTGAAGATAGGGAACACTAGCCTCCTGGCCTCTGCTCTTGATAAATGTTTTCTGTCCCCCAGTGCTCTCTGCATGACTTTTCAAGTGGAAAGCTGGTCAGGCCCATGATACTGAAACTGCTTGGTTGGCTTTAAGTAAGAGGTTTGCCCCCACATACCTTCTGACAACCAACAGCTGGGATTTTGCAGTGTTTGGAGGTTACAGTATATACTTTGTGAGCAACTAAAATTGTCTTTGTTTGACGGCAAAAATGATAGTCCATTACCTTAAGATCTAATAACAAAATGGCTCATCTGGAGGCAGCAGCATGCTAGAAGACCCTGTGAAGATTTATTTATTTATTTATTTATTTATTTATTTATTTATTTATTTATTTATTTATTGGATTTTCATACCATCCATCTGGCAGTGGGGCCACTCTGGGTGGTAAGATCTGAATGTGAGGGACTGGTGGAAATGTGCATGGTCAAGAATTGGGAAGGAGAGACATATATTTATGAAAATATGGCATTCTGTTTTGTCTGTGTAAGAAAAAACTCCTCATTATATCAGCCTTCATTTGTCCAGTAGAGATTTTGGAAGGGCATCCTTTATAGTGATGTGGCTTTGGATTGTAACATAAGGAGAAGACAAATTACTTCTAGGTTATGAGCGCTTTTGTGTGGCCGAGCCGGCCAGACTTTCTATCTTTCCTCCTATAGGTGATGTCAAGAGCTTTATTGAGATATGTTCTGCATTGTAGGAAGTTCTTGACAGGCAACAGACGGAGAAACATCAGCCCAAATTCATCTGGGAGCACAAAGAAAGACATATTGGCAACATGGATGGCAACTTGGCTCAAAAAGATAAAGGACTTATCTTTCACCCTAAGGCGGTTTGGGATGCTCCTCTGAAAACAAGGCCAAAAGAAAAACAGGAGGAAAAAACATATTATGGGATCAAACACTTACCTCAGACCTTCGCCCCCTATTGAGGTAGGCACAAACAGGGCTGAATGCTCCACTCCCACAAACATAGAGGTGAGTCCGGTTGAACATCTGTATGACACGAACAAAGTTTCCGCAACCGTGCTATAGAGAGGACAAAAACAAACAAACCAATAAGCCAACAATTGATAAATGCCCGTGCACATATTTCATTAAGGTGTTTAGCTACAATCTCGGTGCTGCTTTATGTTATAGCCAGGAATGTATGTTCTTGAGGCTTAACAATGTTTAACAGGAATCAGAAAACAATGTTATAAAAAGGGAAGGAGGACTTGCCTCGCATTCAAAAGCCCCCTAGCTCATTCCACAGGACGACCTCTTACAAGTATTACTGATTCAAGTCTGCACACTCTCATAGGGACAAAGGCGGCACATAAATGATGCTAAAGAAATCAATAAATGGTTCATTTAGAATCATGTGGAGGGGGATCTCAGCAAGCTACCTCTAATCATTTGGTAGCCAGGAAAGTACTTGAACAGAAAACAAGTAGAACAACCACAGCTGAAATAGTATGCATTCAAACAACCGAAAGAAAGAAAGAAAGAAAGAAAGAAAGAAAGAAAGAAAGAAAAAAGAAGAAAGAAAGAAAGAAAGAAAGAAAGAAAGAAAGAAAAAGAAAGAAAGAAAGAAAGAAAGAAAGAAAGAAAGAAAGAAAGAAAGAAAGAAAGAAAGAAAAAGAAAGAAAGAAAGAAAGAAAGAAAAAAAGAAAGAAAGAAAGAAAGAAAGAAAGAAGTTATGGTTGTCTCTAAAGGAAATCTGAAAACCCTCTGCCTTCCAGCTCATGACTTTGCCAAGGGCGGTCATAGTCAGCAAAATGTTTCCAGCCTTGTTGTACTTGTCTAGACAGCTTCCCCCAACAGTACTGAAAGCCTGACATGCTTCTAGCATTAGCTCTGGCAGACACGAAACATTTAGCCATGCTTTCAACATGTGACAAGATTTTCAGAGCCACGAGTACAGAAAATGTAAACATGCACAGAGAGCTGTTCTGTGTTCTTCTCCTTCTCCCGCCTGCCATTCTTCCACCTTCCTGTTCATTATACTCTTTGGGGCTTGGAGAGGTGACTGCAGGTGCACTTTATACCCAGATGTTTCCTTTCCAGATATGACATTATAGAAGACATAGCTCTGCCTATATATGCAACATGCAGTAACATTATTAGGGTTTGTGTGTGGATAAAACATATCTCATTGCATAACACTCATGTGCCATCTTTTTATCTTTTTAAACAATAATACCCAGAAAGATATTGTGTAAGTAGCCGATGGTACTAAGTTTACCCTTTTGTGCTCACTACCATTCACAAAATGATACCAAGGAAGGGAAAATTCCATGAGCTGTCTCCTTTTTTCAGTTAACCAACTCACCCAAACACAAAGCAATTGTGGGGCCCATCTTTCAATAAGCATGAATAGCAGTGAACATGAGTATACAGCACACCAGTGGTTCCCAACCTTGATTCCCCAGATGTTATTGGACTGCAACTCCCAGAAATCCTGGCCAACACAGTTAATGGTGAAGGCTTCTGGGAGTTGTAGTCCAAGAAGATCAGGGAGCCAATGGTTGGCAACCACTGGTTAGGATACCCTTTTTCTGCCCACTATCATTCACTCATTGAAAAATAACCCTGACAATTGTTCTAATTTTTTTTTGGGGGGGGGTGTTAACTGATGAAAAAAGGAGCCAGCTTCTGAGATTCTCCTTGATAACACTTTGTGAATGGTAGGGCACTGAAAATTCCCAATGGGCAAGCACCAGCTTTTATTTTTAAAATTGACTAAACAAGATTGAAGCAGTTGAAGGCAGTTGAAAGCTTTCACTTTCTCTCTCTTATTTAAAATACTGCAAAGATGGGTCAAGGCTCTGTCTGTTTCCTAGTGAAAACATTCCACTCTGCATTTTGAATTTTTCACTTGCAAAAAGATCTGAACTGTTGTGCATAGCATAATGAACAGATTAATGCATGCTGTGTATTAAGAAACAGAGGCAACTGTCTATCAATCTTAGCATTTTTTTTCAAGCTTAACATTTGTAAAAAATAAAAATAAAAAAATAAAATCACTTGCATTATTTTGTCAGTTGAAAACCACTACCATCAAGTGTTAATCTACCACACTGCTGTTGCAGAATTAAATTGGTGCTTTTATCTTACACAGATTCTACAGAAATACTAACAGTCCTGCTACCTGCTTAGCACTGTTTGGAGCAGTTAAGCCCAGCAGCAAATAGACAGCTTTGATTTTAAGAACTGAAAGTAACATATGAACAAGGAAGAGGCTGGTTATCAGTATTCACTAGCACAAGACCTGTTTCTTCTCACTTAACATACAGCTTATACCAATTAGCAAGCATTGGTGATCACTGCAAGATTATTAATAATTTCAGACCTGGGACTGCTTTATACATCATCTTCATGGTTTAAACGTACACTGACCAGCACAGGATTGTCAGTCAATTACATCTGTAAATTTATTGTGCTGTCCTGGCCTTCTTTCAGCATGCTATCTGAAATTTATATAATTAATGGCCTTTTTTTCCAGTCTTATCTATCAAGGAAATAACTACAGTAGGACCCACATATCTGCTGATTTAGTAACCGCTGATTTGGTTATCCATGGTTGGTGATCAGCGGGAGGGGGGTGGCAAGGAGGAAAAATAAAAATAAAACTTACTTTTTCCAGAAGCCCTCCTCCTCGTTACCACCGTGGGCCAGCCAGACACCCTACGGAGGGGTGGAGGACATTGGGGGTGGCAGCAGAAGAAGCGCCCACGACATGCCGCTCTCCCAGAACATCGGGAGCAGCAGTGGAAGAAGCGTCCACACTTCCTGCAGCCATCTGCAGGTCTACGTGGGCACTTCTGCCACCACCCCTGATGTTCCAGGTGAGCGGTGTGAGAAGACTCCACCACCAGCCCACCTGCCTGCAGGAGAGGTCCGGGTGGCGGCAGCGGGAGCAGCCACATGGCCCGGAAGACCCTGCTCACCTGCCTACAAGTTCTGTGGTGGCAATGGAGGAGGAGGCAGCCATGGGGCCTGGGAGAGCCCGCCTGCCCGCAAGGTCAACAGAGGTCCTGGAGGTGGCACAGAGCCATGGCGGGGTTCCCCAGGGTGCTGGCGGGCTCTCCTGCTGGTTTTAACCCTGGAGCCCTCAGATAAGAGCATTTGATCTTATCCGCGGGTTTCATTATCCACGGGGGGGGCGAGGAACCAATCCCCTGCTGATACAGGGGTCATACTGTATTCTCCTTTCTCCTCCTGTTGGAAGACTAAATTGTCACATAGCTAAGTTCCAAAGGGGTTATGTCTGCTGTACCCCACTTTGCTTCCACCTGAAAGGACACTCCCTTCTTCAGTAGCTCCTCCTTCACGTACCCTCCTCTTGGACTTCAAGGGTGACTAATGAAGAAGTACTAAGGTGAATGAATGAAGGCTCAGAAATCATAAAACACAACACATTCAGAAAGATAGAGTGCTTTGGTCATGGAACATGTCACAACTGTGCATCGTAGAGCAAATGGGCTGGGGGATTGTAGGAAGGAAAACATCTTATTGGGTGGAGAATCTTGAGAGATTGGTTTATTTTTGTCAACAACAACAACAACAACAATAATAACAAAGTTTGAATTGTAGAATGGACCCTATGGTTCATCAAATCTAGCCCCTGTCAAGGAGGTACAGTAGAGAATCAAACTCCTAACCTTTTGCTCTGCCGAGACCTAAACCATTGAGCTACCCAGAAGTTTATAATCCCATTCATGCCAGTGGGCTTTCTCTGTTGTAATTGAGCGCTAAGTTTCAACCATCTATTGCTCAGATTTTTACATTGGTGGCATTCAGTAATATATAATGCCCTACTAGATGACTATTACAGTGGACCATCATATAACAAACGGTTTGTATAGCATAAAATCTGTACAAAATAAAAAATTCCGGAGATAGGGGAAATTTGATTATTTGTCTGTGGGGCAAATTTGTCTATTGGGTGAATCCGTACAACATAAAAATGGTCACGATGCATTCCTATGGGAAATTTATATAAAGGAAAATTTGGTTAACATAATTTCATTTGGAACAAATTAATTCCTTTATACAAGGTATCACTATATATGTATGTATGCTGAGCTGAATTTTCTGTATATTGACACAAAGCAAATCTTTAGCAGCGGTGACATACTGGAGTGCTACAGGAAGCAAATGTCATGCTACCATTTTCAGACTAATTTAATTAAGAGAAATCACTTACATCCATTATGGGTGACAACTTAATAAAAAGTGTCTACGTTCTTACACTCTGCTGACCCAGCATTTTCTTACCTGGGAAAGTGTTGATCCAACTAAGCCAAACTGGAAAAATGTACTTGATGTGTTCAGATACATTCCTTTTAATTCTATATCCACACCAAAATGAATTCCTATGATAGCATAGCACACTCCTGTCATTATGTAATTAACAAATTATAAATTGGGTATCTTATCAACTGGTAGGAAAACAAGGTCGGATAAAGCCATCTGGAATTAGCTATAACAGATAGCTTTAGTTGGTGTAGTGATATCATTTATCATTGCTCTTATAACTAATAGAATGCCTTGCAGACATTTGCAACAAGTACCTTAGGTGATGTATGATGCATTAAAATCATAACAATTAAATAAGCAATGGGTTTGTTTGGCTAAGAACCACTTTGAGGATTGGAGGCTTAGTAGGTAATTGGCTAAACAGATGGCTGCTTTCCCCCCAGGATTATTGTTTTAAATCCAAGAATAGTTGTGCCACATTTACCTGCTTTAAGGAAGTTCTGCTCTTTTTCAGACATCTGCTCAAAATGGTGCTTTATAGAACCAATAAAAGAGTCTTTATGATCATGCAGTAAGTGCTATTGGAATGTACAGTGACAGGGGTGTGTGTGTGTGTGTGTGTGTGTGTGTGTGTGTGTGTGTGTGTGTGTGTGTGTGTCTCCTTTTTCTCCTATATATATTCTCTCCACATACAAAGGACCACATATGCCATCAAGAGGTCTGCTGAAGCACTTACATTAGCATTAGCTTAGCAGTCTGCCATATATTCTGGATATGTGTAGAGTAAGCATTAAGAATAACCACCACTAGGAACAAGGTAAGCAAGTAACAGGAATGGTTTACACACACACACACACACACACACACACACACACACACACACACACAGTGGACCCTCGTATAACAAACAGTTTGTATAATATAAAATCTGTACAACATAAAACATTCCAGAGATAAGAGAAATTTGCTTAACAGAATCACCTATGGAGCAAATCCGTACAACATAAAAATGGTTGCGATTAGGGATTACTCTGTTTTCAATGCATGCCTATGGAAAATTTGTATAAAGGAAAATTTGCTTAATAGAATTTAACAATACGAATTACTTCCTTTATACAAGGTGCCTCTCTCTCTCTCTCTCTCTCTCTCTCTCTCTCTCTCTCTCTCTCTCTCTCTCTCTCTCTCTCTCTCTCTCTCTCTCTCTCTCTCTGTGTGTCTATCTATCTATCTATCTATCTATCTATCTATCTATCTATCTATCATTTGTTTCAGAAATTCTGTAGGATCATTTATTCTGCAAAGTATGAAAAATAAAATATGCCCTCTTCCACATTGCTTTTGGCTGCACCCAAGGTGCTCCATCTTAGTCTGCCAAACATTTGATTAGAAGGAAAAATAGAATACTTACTGTAGGATCTTTGCCAGCCATTTTGCACTCATCAACTTTGGCTGTTGATGCTGGCCAGAAAATCTATGGAGAGGAAAAAATACACATATTAAATGGATTGCATAATATCAAATGCATATTTACAGGGTGGGATGGTGGTGGGGGATTATAATTTTCACTTTGTTCAAGCTACTACAGTGCCTTTAAGCCATGCCTACATTTACAAGGTCAATATTGTTGCAGATCTAGTTTGCTAGGGAAAGCATTTTCTCTGAGCTTTTCTTACTGGGGGGGAAATACTTTTTTCCCTTACTGAGAAAAACTCAAACAGCGGGGTGAGCTGCCCTCCCACCATGTTGAGTGAGCTTCATATCAGTTCCGCTTTCTAAAAGAAATAATGTTCTCAAAGATATCTCTGAAGTGGAAGCTGTTTTAAATTAGAGCATTCTAGAAACAGCACTTTCATGTCTATATTTGTCATCTCCAATTGGCACAGGCCCTTAGAAGCATGCAGGCATATCTGGGCTGGTGGTAAGATGGGAGAACTTTTAGAAGTTCATGGGTGATCCAATGGTTGCACAAGCAAATCCAGGCAAAGGTGGAACTCATTTGACCTCTTTAGGGAGGGACTTCTACCACTCGGTTTTGGCCTGAAAAAGTCCTGAGGCCTTTCTCCAACAACCTAACTTCTTTTGCTGATGGGAGACACACCAGGGCCATGAAAGAAGACTGCACATGGATAGCTTCTGCTCCATTCATCTCACAACTTGCATTGTACACATCCCACCTATATTGTTGAGTTCTATTTTATTAATCATACAGTATAATACAATTTAACTTTATTTTAATGTTCATCATTTGTTGTATTTTGATATACTATGTTTTAAAGGTATCCTATAAACCACCTTGGTCCCAATTGCTGGAGAATGATGGCACACAAATGAAAAAATAAATCACAGATAATCCGATAACATGATCTGGATATTCTATTTCCTGATTGCAGTCTTTTTTTAATGAAACCGAAGGGGAAAGGAAACTATTTTTTAAAAAGGTTATACAATTCTTTTTTTTTTTAAAAAAAAATATGTCTCCTTCAACTGTTCAAAAGTCAAAGTCAACAATACAAATTGCTAATGTTGTATCAAGAAGGCTGTTTCCGAAGTGCTTCTTTCTGGATTCCAAAGTTGAACTGCAGGATATCTTATAAGAAAATATGCTGCTAAACTTCCAGTTGAAATTAGCCCAAGAAATTTATCTAATGTCTAAATAAACATCTCAGCTTGAGATGAATCCCCTTAGAATACACACCCAAGAGCGGAAAAATAAACACCATTCACCCTTAGCAGTTTCCACTGCAGGCAATTAATGGGGAAAATAATATTTTTTAAGTTACAGAAAAGCAAATGCTGCACCTTAGGCCCCATGGTTTATAGGGGAACTGGAGGTGATGAAATGTGTGTGATGGAGACAAGAGTGATAATGGCAGAGTGGATCCATTGACCCAAAGTCATAGTAAGATCTAATCAATACTGAAAGTGAAGACATCATTCTTTCCTGTCATTAGTCCATATGCACAGAGACATGCAGTGGGCTTGTCACAATCTTGCCCACAAGAAAAGGGAGAAAACCCCTCCACAGCCTGTTGTGAAGAATCTGAATGGCACTTTATAGACAAAGTTGCTCAGTTCCACTCAGACTGTGGTTGATGCTGGTCCTGTGGATGTAACTTTAGCTCTCTTTTCTCTGGTTGTGATGGATATATTTAAATGTAGGACTAGGAACTCAAGCACATGGATAGAATTCTTGGAGAGGTGAGAGACATATCTTTGCCAGCCCTTGCTCTTTCTGGCTTATAGATGTAGCCCAATGAGGCTGGTCAAGGGCTTAAGGAGAAGAGTGCATGAATGGGACTCCCATTGGATCCCATTGCGGTAGACTAACATTGGTCAATTTTCGTCAAGTATGGGATCACGGGGTAACTTCTCAGCCCCATGTTTTCCAGAATGACACACATCATTTAGATTCATTTCAGTCTGGCTTCAGGCTTCATTATGGGATGGAGATGGCTTTGGTCCCCCACCATGGATGATATATAGCACAAACTGGACAGAAGAAATGTAAAGAGATCTGGAGACACTGTATTATAATAGCTCAATTTTCCTGGAGAGGTAGGTTCTGAATATGGTGCTGGGGTGTCTGGTGGCCTGTGATATCCCTTGGGGTTCAGTTCTGTCTGCACTGATATTCAACATGGGAGGGAGGGTTTAAACTAGGAGATGTCGCCAAGAGGTTAGAGGTTTAATGTTGTTAGTATATTGATGACACTCAACTCTACACCTCCGTTTCCAAATACAGTATCTTTGCAAAGAAGGTGAGGGAATGACGAGGAATGCCTGGGCCCAAGAGTGAAATGGCCATATTGTTTCTGTTAGGAGCTCACCTGTCTTGAGTTTCCTTCTGCCTAGGGTAGACAAGCAGGAAGTAGTACGGGCCTCTTAGCAAGTAGGAGGGCTCCTACCCATTCAGCAGTCCACATTCTCTAAAGGTCAGAGTTGTAGATCAAAGACCCAGCTCCCTCACCCCCAGTTATGCCTGTGTTGTTGGTGTTCTCTTTACCTTTTTTTGACAAAAATGATAATAAGTACCACCAGATTTCACTGAACAAGAGATTAATCTAGAATTCCTGCTTACATAGATGGGGCATGACTGGAAGTGTTCCAAAAGGAAGGAGCATTTCCAAAAAACTAGAGAAAAAGACACTCAAGGGGGTTTGGACAAGCCAGATATGGAACAATAATGTAGGATTTTGGAGACAAAGAAGTATCATAGAAACACAAGTTGCTGTGACTAATGAGGAAGTGTCAGTTCTATATGGCTCTTGGACTTATTCCAGTTTGCATTAGCCTACAGTCTGGTGCTATTGTAACCAGCCAATAATATACTATTCTTATAAAGATGGGGAGAAGTTTCTTTCTTTCTTTCTTTCTTTCTTTCTTTCTTTCTTTCTTTCTTTCTTTCTTTCTTTCTTTCTTTCTTTCTTTCTTTCTTTCTTTCTTTCTTTCTTTCTTCTTTTTTTTTTTTCTTGTTCATAAGTGAAGTTCCCAAAGTTTATTTGCAGTGAGTGAGTGAGTGAGTGAGTGAGTGAGTGAGTGAGAGAGAGAGAGAGAAAGAGAGAGAGAGAGACAGAGAGAGCAAAGGACAAAATATTGTGACACCTTCAAACATTATAGCAGTGATGGCGAACCTTTAAGAGACTGAGGGCCCAAACTGCGATTCAAAATCCACAAATTTTTCGCAAAATGCCAGTACAGCAATTTAACCTGAATACAGGTGGCTGTGAAGGGGCGAGGTCAGGTGCCCACAGAAAGGGGTCTGACTGCCACCTTTGGCACCTGTGCCATAGGTTCGCCAACACTGCCTTATAGGTGTCTTTCCATTCATGGTTCAAGATCAACTCCTGAAATGAATTGCAAACTAGATAGGTTTGCATCAAAATCAAGGAAGATAACCTGAACCCTTCTGATTTCAACATATAAGGGGCATGCCTAACAACCTCTGAGGAGTAGCCTATACATTTCTGTACTAAAAACAAAACAAAACAAAAAACATTGGTGCCTTTCATTAAACATAATTTAAAGATTGCTTTTGTTCCCCTCAAAACAAAAACAAAAAAATAGAAATTGTCCATTATGAAGAATGAAATATTCGCCCCCCCCCCCAAAAATGAAACTGTTTGGTTGGCGTTAAGTAAGAGGTTTCCCCCCACTTGCCTTCTGACAACCAACAGCTGGGATTTTGCAGGGTTTGGAGGTTACAGTATATACTTAGTAAACAGCTAAAATTATTGTCCTTGTTTAATGGGGAAAGTGATAGTCCGTAAAAAACCCATCAAGCTCAGCACAGAGATTCTATGGGCACAATGCTCCACAGCCCAGAATAATGGGGTGGAAAGAAGAAGGCCAGCAACCAAAGATTTGTGTGCAAAAGTTTCTTTTAATTGCAAGCCATCACCCAGAAGAATGGGCCAGCTGCCTTTCCTTTTTAAACAATGGCCAACCCAATCTCCTATGCTCTATATATCCTTATTTTTATGAGACTGAGGGTGCCGTTTGGAAATTCTGTAAGCGTGTGCACTCGTGCAGTAAATTCCTAGCTACCATGGCTCATAAATGTCAGGCAGCAAATGTTGGTGAGTATGTCTAAATTCCAGGTCATCTACTAAAAGCGTGACCTGATTTCCATGGTGAAATTAACAGTTGTGTTAACTCCACCTGGAAAGAAAACTGTTAGTTAGTATCAATTGACTAATACTTCATACATCAGAAGCCAGTTGAGGCCATGTTATGATAGAACAAATAAATAAAGCACATAGTAAGGACAAGAGCCTTCTTTTATCTTTGTGTAATAGTGAGTATCTTGGTAATGAACTGCGTTGAGGGAATAAGAATACTCCAAGTACACCAGGCATGTCCAAACTTCAGCCCTCCAGATGTTTTGGACCACAACTCCCACAGTCCTTTGCCATTGGAAATACAGGCTTGGAATTCTGGGAGTTGTGGTCCAAAACATCAGGAGGGGCGAAGTTTGGTCATGCCTGAAGTATACCAACACGTGCTTCCTCTCCACACACCCCATTTTACCTCTGTAAAATAGTTGAAGTTCCCAGCCATCTATATTATGGTCATGGAGCCCAATGGGAATGAAGAAATAATACGCCTGGTTTCATTAGATGGGCGGCCCAAGCTTGCTTGCTGCCTGAAGCAGGAAACAAAGCACTGCTCCCATCAAGGTGCACCATTGGTGCAACCCTCCACTCCTATGTTCTCCAGGCAGTTGCAAGAGTGTGTCAATGTTTGTTGCTCAAAGCAGTTGTTTTTAGCTTGCTGTTATCCACTCACTAGAAGTAAATGAAACGTTATTGTATCGTAGTAATGGCTCAGAATGAGCTACTGAGTCTGTAAGTGCCAGTAAATGATAGAATATTGTTGGGGATGAGGCTTGTGAGCCTCACCTTACACTGACAAAGCTAGCCCATCCTGTTTACCTGTGCTAAGACTACCTATTTTAGCAAAAACTGAACAGGTTAAAATCTTGCTTACATGTGTGATCAGATAAAACATCCTCCTGATTTGTGTGTTGAGAGAACTAGTAGATATTCACTGGTGAGGTAAAGACACACTGTACATACTCAGAGGTATTTCTCTTTCTCTATTACCAGTAGAGATGGGCAAGTAGAGAACACTTTTAGTTTCTCCCCCCCCATTTCATTTTGTCTATGAAAAAACTTTTTTTAAAATAGATTTGTTTCACATTTCATTTTGTTTCATTTTTTGTTGCTTTTTTACACTGTTGGGGCCAGCTGGCTGGTGGTGTTTTTTTTTTTAACTTCCCACCGACCAGCTGGCTTGTGGAGAAGCTGGTTGGTGTTTATTTTCCCACCAACCAGCTGGTGCACAGCCCCACACGCCAGCTGATCAGCACTTATTTTTTTTATTTATTTTGACAATTTGCCCTTGTCAAAATAAATAATAAAAAAATGAAAAACAGAATGGAACGAAATGAAAATTTCTATTTCGTTTCATTTCATTTTTTTAAGGGCACTTCGGTTTTCATTTCATTAGGCAACAAAATGAATAATGAATAACAAAATAAAAAACATTTCATGCCAATCTCTAATTACAAGAACAGGTATTAATATAGGGAATAATTTCCTTAACAGATCTGGTGGTGTCTTCCTAAAATTAAGTGGGATGAAGAAGCATAGACTAACCATGAAACTATTAAACTACTCCTGGTTCCAGTCACAACCTGTACGCATCCAGTTTCTTAAGACTGCTAATTATAATTCTGGATTCCCTGGAAATAATGCCTCAGAGGAAATACATTGTCCAGAGCTGAAAATAGTGTGCTGTCTGAACACATGTTTTTTCGAACATTACACATAACAAGTCTTCAATGAAAGCATGGACCTAAAACATGGCCTGAAAATGGCATAATGAAGCTTTCTTGATTCTCCTTCCTGGGACATAGAATATAAGACAATTAAAAATAGTAATAGTAATTAAATGAACCCTAGTTTCCCCCAAAGCACCCTGTGGACTTACACTCAGAGGGTCCTGGCTTATATTATTGATATTCAAAGATAGAATATGATCTTTGCCGCCAACATAGATCCGGTCTTGATCTTCATCCATCACCAATATCCTGTAGTCAAGAGGGTGATGAGAAAGAGCATAAAACTGAGAGGTCTTGGTCTCCTGAAGTTCTGTAAATGAAAGATAAACCACAGCTTAATTGGCTTTCTTTGATTGTGCTATCATATTGCGATAAAAGAATTATGACGCCAATAAAACCACAAAGGTTTTGCACGATGGCCAGCGACTGAAGCACGAATATAAAGTCATTTTTTTCCTGACAGAAATTGAGTGCCTTGCTCTTACAGTAACCAGCCATATTCATAAAACATCTGGAATAGCTTTACGTATACCCATTCACCCAAAGAGCCCTGTTCCTTTAATAGGAATTATTATTTACAGCTGTACCTTTTAAAACACATCATATATGAAAGAGAACAACAAGAACATCCTGTATAATGGCAAGCCAGGATCAATTAAAACTATGCCATAGAAATACATCAAGTCCAATACTGCTATAATGTGAATGTGAATCAATTATAATTGATCGAGGGCTATGTAAATAACTTCCCTGGGCTATTATCATGTTTCTATACTGATTTTTAGCTCTTAAATAGAAAAAATGATTGGTATTAAATGATGTGATTTTATTGCATGAGAGAGGCATGGTTCGACCAGAGATTTTCACACCCTCAGTTACTCATTTCTGGTTCCTTCAGAGTGATATTCTGATTTTCTAATTTTGCTGAGGATTGGCCTCTTGCTATTCAGTATTGTGAATTAGAGATGGGCACGAATAAAAAAAAAGATGTTTCATTTGTCGTTTGTCGTTTGGGGGTCCGTTTCGGTTCGTTTCTGTTTTTCGTGAATTTTTGCAAAAAAAATCATTTTTGTTTTCGTTCGTTTCGTTACTGTTTCGTTACCATTTATTTCAATTGTTGTGACTTTTTTAGCATTTAAAGCAGTTCACTGCATTGCAGTAACAGAAACGAAACGCACGACAAAATTTCTGGTGTTTCTGTTCATTTCATTTCATTTTGGAGACAAAATTTGTTTGTCGTTTCGTTGCATAACGAAATGAAAAAATGAAAACGGAAATGAAAAATTGTTCGTTTTGTGCCCTTCTCTATTGTGAATATGTCTAGACCCAAGACTGCTACACAGACAATGGGGATAGTAATCCAAATTAGGAACCAAAATATCTTCTTTGTGTGTCTGGGGTGGGGTGATACTTAGGAATACAGTACAGTAGCAATAGCCATTTTGGCACTGTGAAACTTATAAACATCAAGGGTCCACATCAGAGCATAAGAGATGGTTTTACCTAGCTACTGAGATCTGCTGTAAGTGCAACAGTGCTGCCTCTTCTGGGTACACAAACTGATTTCAACACAATACCTCTAGACTTCAGCTTTATGAATGCCAAGATGAACCGGATTGGGTACTAAGGTCATCAGGAAAGGCTTTTCTCTCCATCCTACCACCTTCACGGGTGCGTCTCACAAGAACACATGAAAGGGCCTTCTCTGTTGCTCCCAGACTTTGGAACTCCCTCCCAATGGAGGCCAGGACTGCGCCATCTCTGCGGTCTTTCCAGAAGCAGGCAAAGGCCTTCCTCTTCAAGCAAGCTTTTCCTGAACGACGGACTACCTATTATGTGCCCAGGTCACAGCTGTGGCCAGGAGAGTATTTGCACAATTAAAGCTAGTATACCAGTTACACCCATTTCTTGAGAAACCTGCTCTGGCCATGGTGACACATGCCCTAGTGACCTCCCGGTTGGACTAATGTAATGTGGTCTATGTGGGGCTACCAATACGTCTAAAATGCAGCAGCGAGACTGCTCACTGGGGCGGGTTACAGAGATCACATTACACCTCTACTAAACCTACAAAGCACAAAATGGTCTTGGTCCTACCTCAAAGATCAAATCTTGCAGTATGAACCGGCTTAGGTGCTAGGGTCATCAGGAGAGGCCTTTGTCTCCATCCTGCCACCTTCATAGGTGCATTTCATAAGAATACATGAAAGGGCGTTCTCTGTTGCTGCTCCCAGGCCTTGGAACTCCCTCCTGTTGGAGGCTAGGACTGCCCTGTCTCTGCTGTCTTTCTGGAAGAAGGCAAAGACCTTCCTCTTCAGGCAAGTTTTCCCTGAATGACAGACTACCTATTATGTGACTTTCAAATGGATTACCATGCATGATTGCTTTGACTGAATTCATAAGAACACCTGTGTTAGTTTCTATCCCTCATTATGGATTTTTTTCCCCTTTTAGCTGTTTGCATGCTCTTTTTAGCTTTAATGTTGCCTTTTAATAAGATGCCTCTTTTAATTCCCTTTTCTTAAACTTGAATACGTCTTTCTGGGCTGTATATTGTCCCTCAGTGTTGTAAGCTGCTTTGGGTCCTTTTCCAAGGAGAAAGATGGTGTATAACTATTCAAAATAAATACATAAATAAAATAATTGATGTGACCTACACCTTAGATTAACTCATAAACCAGTGGCCAAAATCCTGTAGTTTAGTGTAGTTCATTGCACCAAAGCACACCCACTGAATCAATAGGGATTTAATGATTCAACTCTTTTTAAATTTTATAGATTCAAATTGGTCTATTCTATCTGTGACTTCCTATCCTAATACTGTAAGTACTATAGTTTAAGATGAAATATTTTTTTAAAAAAACTTGCATGTCTAAATACGATTTTATCCATACCGATGCTTTTTTTCAAAACTGCAGATTTACACAATATTAAATGAAAGCAGTTTAAGAGAGGAGACATGTGTCATTGACATGGAAAAGAAACAGATTTTTTTGTTTGTTTTTAGTATTGCCAAAGGCTGTAGCTGTTGGACTACAAATCTCAGCATTCTTCACAATTGACTCTGCTGGCTAGGACTTATGGGTATGGCGGCCCATCCACAACAGGAATGTCATATTTTTTTCTCTCATCCTTGGGAAGCTGCTGTGTGTGTCAAGTCAACCAGAACCTCTTCCTGTTCTTTGGTAAGGACAGGATTTTGTTGTGATGTGTGTCATGTTTTTTTCATGCTAGCACAAATCTGTTAATAAAATCCTGACAACTACATCTCACTACTGGATAAAATGAAAAAAGAGAGGAAGAAATGACCAACAAGCCACTGCTAAAGTAATAAGCCTTTAGCGACAGCCAGAACCAAGTCTTCCATACTTGCTAAAACCCTAATTATTCAATATTTTTGGGAATCTAAAAAATGATACATTTTTGTCCTAGGCAAAAATCAAAGAAAAAGAAAAGAAAAGAAAAGAAAAGACACAAAACTGGTGGCACCTTAAATATTAACTTTCCTATTTTAATGTAATGTTTTGTGGACTACACATCCACTTTTTCAGGCACAGCAGTAGAATTTTATTATATATATATATTATATGTATTTTATCCTGCATGCTTTGTGTCCGACAAAGCTGTATCCAACTAACAGCAACCCTGATAGGGTTTCAAGGTACAGAGTGTGAAATATTTAATGAGTGACTCTAACAATGCCACACACACACACACACACACACACACACACACACACACACACACACACACACACACACACACACACACACACACATAATTATTTTCTGTGGCTGAGTGGGCATTCTCCTGAGTTCTAGTCTTTCACTCTACCCAGGATATTCCAGTGAGTAAGAATTAAGATCTACTAGACTTTTTTTAGCCTTTTGTTTCTGTCCATGGAATTTTCTTGGCAGGGATACTGGGGTGACTTGCCAGTTCCTACCCCAGGAATTCCTTGGAAAAGTCCCTGATGTTGGGAAAGATTGAAGGCAAAAGGAAAAGAGGATGGCAGAGAATGAGATGGTTGGACGGTGTCATCAATGCAACCAATATGGATTTGACCAAACTCCGGGAGGCAGTAGAAGATAGGAAGACCTGGCGAGCTCTGGTCCATGGGGTCACGAAGAGTCGGACACGACTGAACGACTGAAGAACAACAGACATTTTTAAAAAGTTTTTCTTTTAAATGGATGTTGCTAAATTTGTGACAGTTTGTTCATTCAACACCCCCACCTCTTTTTAAGAAGGGCAAATCTGTAACTTTGATCTCCTCCAGAACAATGAGTTGCCTGCTTTACAAGCCTGGGAATGTCACCATGGAGAGCATTCTGAGTCTGCATGTCAAAGAACCATCAGAAAGTTAAGCCTCTTAACGCTCCTGTAAGTCATATTTTTGCATAGCAATCAAAACAAAGCTTTAGTGTACTCCTTCAGTCAATGCAGACTGACCCTTGCTCTGCAAGAGTTTTCATTGTTCTCTCTGCTCACAAAGATCAGTGAAAGGAGATTTCGCTTTCCCGGGGTGATTTAAATCAACAGCAATGGCGTTTACACAGGCAGAAATCTGACTGATAAACCCAGTTACTTAACACTTCTGTCCCTTAAACAAACAACTAAAAAAATAAATAAATAATAAATAGTTCTCTCACTCACTGTAGGAGGCTTTTTTCTGTAGGAAAAACTGGAATTTTTATGGCATAAATGAGAGGATGTGTGAAATGTAGGAGCGCACTTCAGGTGTCTGTATGTTTTAAAGAGTTCAAGCAGGAATTACAAGTTTGTTTAATTGGATCAGCACCACACAATGTAGGATGGGGTCTTGGTCCAGTTGTTTTGAGTTGCCAAAATGAAATTCCCATTACTGCCAGTAGGCACTTTCCCAGTAAGGTAAAATTTTATGTTGGGACATTAATTAAATAACAACAACCCTTTCCAATTCTGGTAGTCCAACTGTGATTGTTCAGAACACGAAACAAAACAAATCAATAATTCAGGCATTTCTCATGCCAATGCTTTCCACACAATAGCAGAAGACCACATCACCCAGACAACGATGGATGAACTTGAAGAGCTGCAGGATGTATCTTACACTGTTGTTTAAGGGTAGCTATTCTGTAATATTTCTTTGCTTTGTTCTGAGTCCTTACAGGCTGAATTCACAGCTGGATGTGAGAGCAGTTTATACATATGAAGGAGCCATTATAGGCTAATACTGCACAGAGAGCACTCCAATCACCTCACACACAGAGGCATTCATATATTAATGTAGCGGGCACTGGTGTGTGGGAAATACCTCAAATGGCTACACTTATGAGTTCTCTCTTAATTTCCAGCCTCACTCAGCACTCAGCTCTCACATGTGGTCCCAAGAATTTTGGGCAGTGGCCTCACCCCTGTAACACACCCAACAGGCAGACTAAAAAGATGAAGGTAATCCTGAGGATTCAGTCCTCGGTTCCTTTTTTAAAAAAATTTTTATTTATTGACATAAAACTACAATACAAAACATAAAAACAATTAATACAGAAAGGGAAAAAAATCAAAACTCTACCAGACAAGACAAGACAAACCCCCTGCAACCTACCTTCCACTTAGGACTTGAACAAGCTTGCAGATCTTAAGATATTGACCAACCCATTTCCCCCAAAAAATACATTGAGTCTTCTCTAGGTGCATACCCTTTACCTTTTTGAAATACATATACCAACAGCTTATCCCATATTCCATTGAAATCATTAGATTTTTTCAATCCCTTCCTAAATTTAATTTCAGAAGTCAGCTTATCATTAATAGCCATATTCCATAAGTCCCCATACCATTCCTCCAATGCTACTTGCTTGCTAGATTTCCATTGTTTTGCAAAAACGAACCTTGCCACCCTTATCATTATAATTGCCAACTCAGCCTCCTCTTTCTTCAGTTGTGTATTCACAACCATATTTAACAATACTATTTGTGGGGACATTTGAGTCCCTTTCCCTATTATTTCTTGTATTTCTTTAAAAATCAAAATCAATTCCTTCTTTCTTATCTCACACAACTACCAATCATCAGTTCCTTTATAGGACATGCCTACCCAGTATCTGAAGACTGGCACTGATGATAAAGTAGAAGAGTCCATTATGGACCCAACAGAAATACAAGACTGAAATAATCACCACTGACCATGTCAATTGGGACGTTCTTGTGCAACATAAATATGTTTAGTGAAATGCCATCAAACGAGGGGCTAAAGAATTTGAAAGAAAAAGAGTCGAGGAAGCACAAAGAGAGAAATGTGAAAGCAAGCCCAACGAACCCAGAATCTACAAAACTATTTGTACTGTCCATATTGCCCAGATTTATGTTGGGCTAGTTAGTCACTTGCATGTCCATCAGCATGTTCAATGCTAACCACTCGCTTCTCTCTCCCCCCCCCTTCCCCACCATGGTGAGTCCAATAGAAAACCTTTTCTCTCTTTTGTTTCATTCATTCGCTGCTGTGACAAGATGTCAATACAGTGGTACCTTGCATAAAGGAATTAATTCATTCCAAATGAAATTATGTTAAGCAAATTTTCCTTTATACAGATTTCCCATAGGAATGCATTGAAAACAAATTAATCCCTAATTGCGACAATTTTTATGTTGTATGGATTCTCCCCATAGATGATTATGTTAAGCAAATTGCCCTTATGTTGTACAGATTTTATGTTATACAAACCATTTGTTATACAAGGACCCACTGTGTACATAATTTGTCACTGTGTCCAATAACTGCAGAGAGCTATCATAACAATTCTGATCAGACCCATTCCAGGGGAAGATGTGAGAATTACAAAATATCAGGAGGAATAACCATGGAGGGAGAATGAGGAAAATGTATTGTTTGTGTATTAGCGCCTAGAAGCAGGCTGACCAAGTGGATGGCAAACACAGCTAGCCAACACCTGTGTAGGACTCGTGTATGTTTTCTGTTGTGACTACCTCAGTTATTTCCATCAAGTAGATTCTTCAATGTTGAAGCTTAGAGCAGAGGTGTCCAAACTTTTTGCTAGGAGGGCCAGATTCGTTGAGGTGAAAATGTGAGGGGGCCAACCATTCAGCCACATTTGACCCCTGGGCCGGACTTTGGACAAGTCTTTATAACATGCAAGGGAGGACGTCGCAGCAACGGAGCCAGGGGTGGGTAGGCTGGGCAGGTGGCTGGGGTGGTAGGGGGTGGTGGACAGAGGCAAGGAGGACAGGCAAACCGTAAAACTGCAAGCTGACGCCTCCATCCAGTATGGGAAGGGGTCAGCTGGCAGGGATGCATGACAGGCTGAGCCAGTGGTGAAAAGAGGCCGCAGGCTGCTCCAAATTTGAAAACGGGGCGCATTTGGCCCCCGGGCCTGACTTTAGAGGATCTGGATTTTAGAGGTTACAACATATCTATACATAGCAAGAGAACATCATTTTCATATGGTTTTAAAGGAGTCAATAACCCTCTAAGAAATCCATTTTTATTTTTATTTTTATTTTTTGCTTTAAAATGCAGATCAGTTTAGGCCAATAATTATCATGGACAAATTAATGTTTGAACTTTGGTTTTCTGCTTTTTTCTCATTTTATTAACTGAATGGCTTATAAAACACTCAAGTAAAGTTCATGCATAAGGCTGTGGTTTGTTGAAGCCTGTCTTGCTGTTAGTCTCAAACTGTCCCCATAAAACAAACTGATTTGTTTGGTAATCAGAAACCACAATTAGAAGTTGTGGTTTCATTGGTTTATGACTTATTCATATTGTGGCTACATTCAAACCCAGATGTATCAAGCTACTACTCATAAATAGGAAATGGTAGAAGACAAGGGCAAGAAGACCACACCTTGGTTTGGTGGTCTGCAGAATAATTGATGGCTAGAGCAAATATGGCTATCATATACCCTGGCTTGCGATGACATGCAGAATGAGTGTGTTATGTTACACATGCTCTCTGTATATAATAATAATAATAATAATAATAATAATAATAATAATAATAATAATAATAATAATAATAATAATAATAATAATAATAATAATAATAATAATAATAATAATAAAATTCCACTGGAATTTGTGTCACAACTATCATCTGCTCATAGCAAAGAACTGGTGGGATCAGAGGCTTGAAAAAGTGATTGAAAATGAGCATGCAAAATTACTTTGGGACTTCTGAATACAGACAGACAGGGTTTTGGAGCATAATACCCCGGATGTTGTGATTGTGGAGAAGAAAAAAGTGTGGATCATTGATGTTGCTATACCAGGTGAAAAAATACCCGAAAAAATTACCCGATATCAAGATCTGAAAACTGAATTTCAGAGACTCTGGCATAAACCGGTACTGGTGGCCCCAGTGGTAATCGGCACGCTGGGTGCGGTGCCTAAAGAGCTAAGCAAGTATTTAGAAGAAATTGGAGTTGACAAAGTCACCATCAATCAGCTGTAGAAATCCACCTTACTGGGATCTGCTCACATAATTCACAGATACTTCACATAGTCCTAAACGCTTGGGAAGCGTTCGACTAGTTATTGGTAATACAAAAATCCAGCATAGTTATCTTGTCTGCTGTGATGATGATGATGATGATGATGATGATGATGATGATACGAATAAGAATAAGAATAAGAATAAGAATAAGAATAAGAATAAGAATAAGAAACCAAACTACACCACTATGGGTTTTTTTTTGTCATTCTGTCTTCCACATAAATTAGAATGATTGTTATTGTCATTGCTCAGTTCTAATTCACACACCCTCATACTGGGCCTGCAGCTCCTAAGCTACCATGGTGCCCTCGGGTGGAAGACACTGATGTGTCACTTGCACAGAAGACAGATGAAGCTGCCAGCCCATTCACTTTTCCATGTTGCAGGTCTGGGTCCTCCTGCCACAACTTACGGTAATTTCCCCCTGTGATTCAGACTCTTCAGGAAGAGCCCAGAAGAGACCTTTCTCTTCAGGCAAGCTTTCCCAGAATTATGGACTACCATGTGTATTTTATATGAATCTATGAGTTCACATAGACTTTGTGTTTATGACTACTTATAACCGTGTTGCTTTAATGTAATGTTGTCTATTAATGCTGTAAGATGTCCTTAACGATTCCTTTTTCTCAAATACTTGAACATGTCTTAATTGTACTGGACTGTGTATTATCCCTCATTACTGTAACCCACCTTGGGTCCTTTTCCAATGAGAAAGGCGGGGTAAAAATACTCTAAAATAAATAAATAAATAAATAAATAAATAAATAAATAAATAAATAAATAAATAAATAGTAGAGATGGGCACGAAACGAACAATTTTTCATTTCCGTTTCCGTTTTTTCATTTCGTTACATAATGAAATGACAAACAAATTTTGTCTCCAAAATGAAACAAAACGAACAGAAACACCAGAAATTTTGTCGTCCGTTTCGTTTCCGTTACTGCAATACCGTGAACTGCTTTAAATGCTAAAAAAATTTTTTTTTGAAATAAATGGTAATGAAACGGTAACGAAACGAACAAAAATGAAAACGATTTTTTGCAAAAAATCACGAAAAACGGAAATGAACCGAAACGGATCCTCCAAACGACAAATGACACTCCATTTTTTCTATTCGTGCCCATCTCTAATAAAGAGCAACAAATTTGATCACTGTTCATTTGGATGCAGACAGGACTCCTTTTACTACTAGACCTGGGCTAGTGCTTCTTTCTGTTCCTCTTCTCCTAAATGGGACCAGATGTATCTACTCTGTTTCTCTTTGCAATACAGCATGGCACCACTACTGCCTATTTAACAACTTTGTCAAGTGTTGGGTCTAATTACCATAATTTCTAGGTCTGCTAGCCTTAATCGTATATTTATACCACCTTCCTCTCAATTGCATTGTTTCACTTCCCACCTAACTCAAAATTTTAGACACCAAATCTGCTATTAGGAAAATGATAATGTGCTCACAAAAAATGAAAGATATACCACAAAATATATCCAGACAGCTGTTAACTGTACTTAATGCAAAAGAGGCCCAGTCAGCAGATATGAAATCTTTCCCTGCATTTTTTTTCTTTTAAATTAAATCATGAAAATGTAAAATGTGGGTAAGTTTTGGAAGACATAGTGAAAACTGGACAACACAACCAACCCCCCCCCCCACACACACACACCTCTTTTCCTCCATAAAAGGCAACATGATTACTGTTATTAGCTCCTTTCTAACCTAAGTTCACTGGTTTTCAATATTGGCATTCATATTATAAATTGGAAATAAAATCAATACTAAAAACAAAAATAAAAGCAGCAAGGCTCAACAGTCCAATATTAATATTTTTTCTCATAGACAGCCACTCACTAAGGGAAAGCCTGCTTGATGAGAAAGGTCTTCTTCTGCTTATAGAAGGACAGCCAAGATGGGGCCAAATGGGGCTCCTGTGGGAGGGAGTTCCAGAGTCTGGAAGCGGTGACAGAGAAGACCCTTTCCTTGTTCCTTAGGAAGTGTGCCTGTGAGGGTGGTGGGGCAAAGAGAGGCCTCCACTTTTTCTTAGAATATTGGGGGTTGATTTGTTTTTGTTTTGTTGTTGTTGTTGTTGTTGTTGTTGTTGTTGTTGTTTTGAAATTATGGTCTTAATTTTTCTTTTGCAAGCCCTGGTGTCCACTCCTGCATTACACGAAGCACATCCCATCTATGTAACTGTGAACTAGCCTTCAGTCTGGCTTATTATAATATATGTTATATCATATTATATGTATGTGCTAAAAATATATCACTGCTTCATTTATTTGAGGGGGGGGAAACAGTTTTCATGTGTTAACGTTATAATAACCTGGAATGCGGGTACAGTATGATGAAACATTCATTCCCATGTACCCACAAATACATTTATAAGTTTTTATGACACCATGCTAAGTAGGTTACCCTCCAAGAAGCTTATTTATAACGAACAAAAAATGTTGCCCTCTTAGCTCATAAAATACATGCATGTCAGAGCTGAATTAAGCATGCATCATGATCAAGGTTTCTGCCAGGTAACAAAGGAGTTGATTTTCATTCCCTGCCATATTGTTGAGAACTAAGATTTATCATCCCCTTTGTGTCCCTATCGTGAGTGGGCCCATAAAATGCACAGACATAGGCTTTATTCCTTTGTTTATTTCTTCAGCTATTTTGCATGCCAACATCAAGCAATAAACTTGGGCTTGCCATCAGTTTGAGCTCTCTCTCCAAAGGGGAGTAACTGCAACGCACCACCTTTAAGATTTATCAGACAAACATACAGTATTAGGAACAAGTCTACTTTGGTTTCTCTAAGGTTTGTCTGTGTTCCTTCTATTCTTGGTCTGCATCCTTTTACCAAAGCTGAAAGCTTGCATGAGAATCTGCAACAGAAGACAACACAAGTCTTGATGTAGACTTCTTTTGCAAGAAAGTCTCTTCCCCCCGTATATGAATGTTTGCAAGCAAATTTTCACTGACCTATAACTATAGCTAGCAAGTCCCTGTCTGAAAACAAGCTGGTGTTATTTTTCAGGAGAATGGGTATAAGTGTGAAGTGTGTGTGTGTGTGTGTGTGTGTGTGTGTGTGACCCATTAAGCATTCTGATTCTGCTCCACAGAAAACTAAGGACTTTACAGAACAATCCTATGCACAGAGGTAGGTTCTGTTGAATATAAATGGGACTTTCACCCAGGATGCAAACAATAGCCTCACTGTTCTTAGTAGGTGTGAGGCAGTAGAACTTTAAAAAGATTAACTCAGTCTGTGACCCAGCCCTGGATGCAATAGCTTTTCCACCTTATCTGTGATTACGGTAACAGTTCATAGACAGGGCATTCCATTTTATTTAGTGTCACATTGGAAAAAAGCCTGTATTCAAAGTTCTTTTGTCTATTCATATGGGAGCATTTCTCTACCATGTCTGGCTTCAAGTATGGTAGCTAATGTGTGTGTGTGTGTGTGTGTGTGTGTGTGTGTGTGTGTGTGTGTGTGTGTGTGTGTGTGTGTTGTCTTTAAAAAGCACACAAGCAAGAACATAACTGCTACCACAACTAGCCCTGCTGTGAATATGAGCTGAACAGGAAATTGTTAAAACACTGAAAAGTACTCCAAACCACTGGGGAAAACACAATAATTTCCAAACTATTCAATGTTTCCAGATTCTATATAGTCATGTTTTTAGTCTGTGTTACACTTACTTCTAGAATGTTCTAGAAATATGGAGTTGCAGGATTTTGGGGCACAGATTGGATTCTAAACTATGGGGATTGTTGTACTCATTTGGGTCTCTAGATGAGCAGGATAAGTAGCACTGGAAGAGGAGACAAACTCGAATTCTCTTTATGAATTAGTTTTAAAGTACAGAGATGCAGGTCAACCATTTCCAAGCTGGTATCAGGGCTTTCTGTCTCAGTGTGATGTTTATATTTATGTTGCCCCCAACGGCATGAGGAGCTCCCGTGTATACACCCAAAAACCTGTCCATTTCAACCCACCAGAAGCGTATGTGCATGCATGCATGCATGCATGCATGCACACGACATCTTGTGGCATGGAGTTCCACAGACTAACAACATGGTGGGTAAAAGTATTTTCTTTTGTCTGTTCTCACTCTCCCAACCGAAGTTTGAGTGGATGTCCCCTAGTTCTGTTAATTTGTGTGAGAGAGAAGAGTGTCCCTCTATCCACTTTACTCATGCCCTGCATTATTTTGTACATCTCGATCATATCCCCCAGACACTTTTTTCCAGATTAAAGAGCCTTAAATGATTTAACCTTTCCTCATAAGGGAGGTTCCCCCAGCCCAGTATCCACTTAAGTCATTCTCTTTTGCACCTTTTCCAGTTCCACTATGTCTTTTTTGAGATGTGGTGACCAGAATTTTACACAATACTCCAGGTGCAACCTTACTGTCATTTTGTACAATGGCATTATAATGTTGGCTGTTTTATGATCAATCCTCTTTTTGATAATCCTTATCATGGAATTGGTCTTTTTCACTGCTGCTACACATTGGGTAGACACCTTCATTGAGCTGTCCACCAGCAGACCAAGATCTCTTTCCTGAGATCCGTCACGGATAGCTCCAGTAATCAAAGCAACCAAGAAGGAGGAGGAGGAGGACGATCTCTGCCTCCATCTACTCCTCTCCTTCCTTGCTTCCCTTAAAGCAAGCACCCTCTGAGCCAGGCAAGTATCGGGTGGTTGCCCCCACACTTGCCTGGCTCAGAAGGAGAGTGGCAGAGGGCTGGATCTTTCTGAATTTCCCGCCACACCAGTGAGGGTGCTTGTGGGGCCTGAAATTCAAAAGGATCCAGTCCTCCAAGGCTCTCCTTCTGAGCGAGATGGTCGCCCAACACTTGCCTGGCTCAGAAGAACCAGAAAGCAGTGGCGGGCTGGAGGTTGGCAAAAGGGAGGCAGTGCTTAGCGTGTGCTTGCACACAATGGGCTGCCTCCCTTTCTCCAGCCTGTGTGAATGGAGAGGCTAGAGAAGGGAAGGTAGCGCCGCTTGCCTTGAAGACATTTTAAATAACCCGTGCTTCTCCACCCCAATTGTAAGTCAGGGAAAGCCTATCTTTTGCTCATAAGGCGGCAGGAAAAAAACCTAATGGAATTGTGCTCATAAGTCAGGAGTTTTGGTTGTCGGGCGCCTCGTAAGTTGGAGTACCACTGTAGTTCAGTAGCTTAGGTAGCTGGCTGTGGAGCTAGAGTTTGAAAGGTCAAGTCTCCACTGTGCCTCCTTGACAGGAGCTGGACTTGATAATCCAAAGACTCCTTCCCAGCATTGCTGTTCTAAAACGATGATGCTGGTCACTCTCATCATCTCAGAAAGTTTTAAAATCCTTTTGCCTTGAGATAAACTTTTGAGAATTTGGGGTTTGATAAGTATCCATTCTGTCCCTACTCTACAAAATCCAAAGCTGTCTCAGAACACAACACTACCTCACAGGCACAGTTTTTAGTCCAAACTGGGCTTTCAGTTCCCATTCTGTAGCCCATTCATAGCCATTCCTACCATTAGGTGGAGTAGAGCAGCAGCTTTGGTCAGCAGGCTTTGGATGTCTCAAAAGGATCAGCCATTTAATTTCTTTTGTTTATTACTGTATCCTTACTGCCAGCAATATGAAAAGGTGTGTGTTTGCTATCTTGCACCACTGAGGCATCGCAAGCTATTTTTAATCATTCCTCTAATATAAGAGAAACAGTTGTTCCTTTCTCAACATTCCTTACAATGCTGCTGTACAATGCAATTTGTGATGTCTGCGAAGAATTTTGGAATAAAAATGAACCATTTTTATTCCATGCCTTGCATGAAAGAATCATGTTGCAAGCTTTCCTCCCCCTTCTGTTTAAAACAGTCTATCTACACTCAGGTTTTGCCAAAACTTTGGTCTGGATTTAAGTAACAAGTTGTACACTTTTTCTGTTTAGATTTCATCTGAACGAAGAGCAATTGAAATAAATAAACTATCTGCAATCACTCACACCATATTTAAATTTAAACTAAACTTGCTGTATTTATTCAGAGGCAGAAGAAAAGCTGTACTTTGGCCCATGGGGGAAAAATTGACTCAACTATTGTCCTTTGATTAAGCATAAGACTGGTGCATATATGAACCACAGTATTTAGAAATGAGTCTATATCAAATATTTAGTGCCTATGTTAGAGTACATAAAAGCTGTTGCTTAATGCAGCAGATTGCATAAAAGTAGAAATATTAAATCAGTGGGAATTTGGTGAGTCCATTCTTACATAAGTTCAAGTGATTAATATGGAAGTACTCTAGTTACAGCGGACTACCCTGCAGTAAGTCATAACCCGTTGAATGGATGGAACGTTTGAAGGAGCTGACTCATCAATAGAGATGGGCACGAAACGAACAATTTTTCGTTTCCGTTTTTGTTTTTTGTTTTGTTATGTAACGAAACAACAAATTTTGTCTCCAAAATGAAACGAAACGAACAGAAACACCGGAAATTTTGTCGTGTGTTTTGTTTCCGTTACTGCAATACTGTGAACTGCTTTAAATGCTAAAAAAATTAAAAAATTTGAACTAAATGGTAACGAAACGAATGAAAATGAAAACAATTTTTTTTTGCAAAAATTTGCGAAAACGGAAACAAACCGAAACGGACCCTCCAAACGACACGAAACTCCATTTTTTCTATTCATGCCATCTCTACTCATCAAATCCACACTGATTCAATGGGCCTCCTCTGTGACTTAGAACATACAAACAGCCTTGCTAGAACAGATCACAGCCCATCCAATCCAGCATTCTGTCTCACACAGTGGCTCACCATTTGCATGAAACAGAAACATTGAGTTTGGTTCCGTTCCATTTCGTCCCCCCTGCATTTCGTTTTGTATCATAAGTAATGAAATTTTTCAAAAGAATTTCATTACTTACAAAGGGAAACATAAGGAAATCAGGTAAGGGAATCCCCTGGCAGGGGGATGAGAGGATATCGCTGACATCAGCGCTCCCCTCTCAGCCCCCTGGTGTGGGATTTCCCATCATCTCTCAGCTGAGGGGCAGCAGTGGCAGCAGAGAAGAGTTGCCAAGTGAATCTACTATGTGTCTTAGGAGGAAATCCCACAATAGCTCTGCATAACACTTCCTGAAAGAGGATTTCTTTCAGATCCATAGCCATTTGAAAAATTAACATTCTCCCTCCATATCTCTTGTGATCTGGACCATTTTCAGGTCCTCAAATGATGCCATCTACACCCCCCCCATAACAACCCTACACTTTTATTTTCTTTCAAGGGCACACTTAACAACATGTATTATTGGAGCTGAAGGTAATCATACTTAAAGCCCAAAACACCAGCCTTAGACTTCAATTCTGAAACCGTATCATCAACGTTATTCTAAAGACGTGAGACATGAGCATTGATAGGTAAGGTGACAAGTACCATGCTTGAGACTCATTACTGATGTATTATCTTAATCTTGTTTTAAATATTGATGTTTCTAAATTAAAACTAGGAAGATGGATCTGCAAGCCATTTGGTTTTGAAAGTGGTGAGCAAACATTATTGACCAACACCCACCCAGATAGTATACTTTCAAAAATATTTGAATAGTTCATTGTTTTAAATCTATCCCTTTTAGTCACTCAAGCTGCCTTGTCTACTTTTAGGGAGAAAGGTGGAATAAGCATATTTTAAATAAATAAATACCAGTGTCAATGTTGTAAATGAAAAGAAAGGTGACAGCTGTGCTGCATAGAGATGGGCACGAAACGAAAAAAATGTTCGTTCCATAATGGAACGAATAACGAAGCCCAGAGCAATTTAGGAATGAACCAAACAGAACCGGAACAAATTAGTTTGGTCAGGTTCGGTTTGTTCTCCCCGCCGGCGATGACAGCCCGGCTGTCACTGCCAGTGGGGAGGACTGTCAGAGAGAGCTCCATTCTTGCCTTGCAAGTGGAGGCGGGACCGGGTTTCCCTCTCCAGCAATCACCACCCCGGGTGCAAGACAGCTGGCACGGCTGTCATGCACTCATGGCGGAGGGTGGTGAGAGGGAGCCGTGGCCTCGCCTCCATGTGGCTTGATCTTCTCTGCTCCAGGATGAAAGCTGTGAAGCTGTCATTGCGGGGTGGAGGGAATCAGCGGAGTCATGGCTTGTTCTCCTCTGCTCCGGGATGACAGCCGTGCAGCTGTCATCGCGGGGCGGAGGAGATCGGCAGAAACTCCCATTTGCCCCTGTGCACGCAGAGGGGCAGACAGGGGTCTCCAAGGGATCTCTGCCCCGGCGCTTGACAGCCCGACTGGGCTGTCTCGCACTGAGGCAGAGGGCGGGGAGAGGGGGCTGCGGTCTTGCCTCCGTGTGGTAGGCCCTCCCCCTCAAAATGCCCTCTCCCTCAAAATAGCCAAAAGTGAAAACAAATTAAGCAAAGGAAAAAAATGGACCAAAAACCAAAAGTGATTTGACATATTAAAAACAGCTAAAATTTGTCATCTCGTATTCATTGGGCTCATCAATTCCAATGAATACAAATTTTTGACAAAAAAAATATTGTGACTCATTTTTTGTTTTTCTTTTAATTCATGCCCATTTCTAAGGGAGATGCATAGTACAGCCTCTTTTGTTAGGGAGTTTGAGAGGCCTGGAGTATCTTGTTGACAAAGCCCTGCCTCACATTGTTACCAAATGTGGCTGTTAGAGAGTCAGGGCTAAGAGCAAGGGCTTTCCTGAAACCCCCTACTCATTTATATCAGAGAATGGATTCCTTCTAAGAGTGTTGGCTCAGGTCGTATAGGGCTTCATAAATTATTACCAGCAACACAAATGGTCCCTGCAGCAGACCAGAAAACACTGAAGCTTGAAAATAACCCTATCAAACAAATTGAAGGGGAATTTCTTTCCAAAGTAATTAGACATACATGTTATTTGGAATTTTTTAAATAGACAGAATGGGAGTATTTCACATGTGATATATATCTTTTCTTTATCAAAGTTATGCTTTCAATTTTTTTCAGCAGGCAACCATAACTTTACTTATACAATGCAAATTCAATGCTGATTATCAACTCAACTGACAAAGAGTGTAGGATGCAAATGTTTTGCACTCACACATTGCATTGCTTAGGGTTTTCTGGTGTCAAAGGGCTCGCTTACATAGCCAAAACACCTGGGCTTTAGCCTGTGTTAAGTTTCTGAGTTTCATATTCACACAATGAATTCCAAAGTGTGTCAAATAAAGTATCTCCAAGAGAACAGGATCTTTGCCAATAAATAAAATCTTCTGATCTAGAATGTAGATTCTGGATTCAGCTCTGGAGTTTCATTTGGCCCTCTTGATAATAAATTTCAGCTTCCTTGTTTAACTTCTCTTAATGATCATACTGCACCTGATCTGGTCAAGTCCCTTGAAGTGAAACAGGATTCAGTTTGAAGTCTCTTTGAAGCGGACTCACAACTGCCCATGAGTCAGGAACACAACTGCGGATTTACATTGCATTTTTCCTTCCATGTGATGAGGCTGGCTTGCTATTTTGTAAAATATCTGAAATGGACTTGGGACTCAAATATATGATTTCTATTCTGTAGCAATCTGTCCATGTTACATCTTCTGAAAAAAAATGTAGGCACCATGCATGGTTGAATTGTTTCAAAGACTGGACAAGTTATTGTATTGGACCACAGTGCCCAATATATTCTAGAAACCATGGTGTCTGGGGTAATCTGAGAATTATTATTCAAAAGAGTAACTTTCCTCAATTTTCTACGGATGTTTAATACATATGCTAGCATAGCTGAATATATTAGCTTGCCTGGTTGCAGAGTGAGGTGTTGGAAATTCGAATCACACTGTCCCTGATGGGAAGGGAATGGTTGAAATCAACCAGAACGTGTATAGTTGGTGAGGTTACATGCCCTGTCACCTTTGTAGCCTTGGTCAAGCAGTGCTGTCCCCAAGTGCTACAAGGAGGAGGGAATTGATAAGCCACTTCTCAGCATATTACACAAAGCAAACTCATAGGGGTGACCATAACTTGGAAATAGCTTGATTCTTATGTTTATGGCTACTAGGTAAAACCCATCCAGTTTAAGATTTAGCTTCCTGAAATGTTGGGAAGAGTGGGTGATTGCTGATAAAAACAAAGTCAACTTTTATACATTTGCTTGTTGAAGGTAGACATTTGCACAAGGCCAACAATGAAGTACAGAATGGGCAGCAGGAAATAAAGAAGGTAAGAGGAGGGCGGGCATTCCACACACTGGAGCATTCGTAAATCTGAAACTAATGTGAAACAAGACTTGGGAGAAAAACTCAGCCTGCAGGCAGTGAAGGTGAAAAAATAATAACAATGCATTCCAAATCTGTTCAAGAGAGGCAGATGGAAAAATTAACACTTGTAAGATGCTCAGATAAACAGATTTAGGAAATCAGCTACACCATATGGAATGCTGAAGCTTTCTAAGTGTGGGGTTGGATATCTGTTAGCTTGAAGTGATTTCTGTTCAGAATTTCATAGCTGGCATCCCCTCCTGTCATTGGAATAATAATCCTAGAAATCACAGTGTCAAGTGGTTATTTGCATTTCCTGCATCTGTGATCTCAGTTTGCAAATTATGACCTTCCATTCTCAGTGCTGACACCTTTGAAAACTAGGCATTTTTTTAAAGCAATTATTTAAAGAAATTCAGTCATCATCTGATAAGGGTTATGTTAGACCAGTGATGGTGAACCTTTTAGAGATCGAGTGCCCAAACTGTGATTCAAAACCCACTAATTTTTCGCAAAGTGCCAATACACCAATTCAGCCTGGATATAGGTGGCTGTGAAGGGGCGATGTCGGGTGCCCACAGAAAGAGCTCCGAGTGCCACCTTTGGCACCCGTGCCATAGGTTTGCCAACACTGTGTTAGACCCTCAAAAATAAAACAGTCCCTGCCTAATGACTTGCGATCATCAAAACACACACACACAGAGACAGAGTAGACATGGGCACGACCAGAAAAAATGACGTTTCAAGTTTTCGTTTGTCGGAACGGGTCCGTTTCGGGTCCTTTCCGTTTTTCATGAAATTTTTCAAAAATTTGTCGCTTCGTCGTTTCATTTGTCGTTTGTTGTTTCTACCGTGATTTAGCGCGATTTGACTTCCCAGAGCATGGGGGCGTCCCGCAATGACCCAGAGCAGGCGGAAAACACTTTAAACTGGGTGATGAATAATATAATTAATAAATATATTGTAGCATAAGACTGCATCCCATGCAATAAAGCAAACAAAGTGGGCAGAATGCAATATTCTTTTTTTTCTCTTGGTCCACGCTGACTGAACTGGCCACCCTACTTGGTCTTGCTGCCTGTTATACTTTTTTTTTTGAAGCCTTTATCTATCCCATTTCCCCTCCACCTCTCAGAGGCAGCAGGAGACACAGTATTCCATTCCTTCCCAAATCTGGATGAGGGTCTACTCCAGTCTCAATGTCCTCCCCATCTCCAATGTCACTCCTTGTAAAGCCAAGCAAATTCAACCCTGGTCAACACACACAAAACAACAGAAGTGTATAAAAACAAACAAAAACAGTGGAGTAATGAATGAATCAAAAATATGTAAGGCTGATATGAGATTCAGCAGGCAGCACTAGAAGATATTTGGGATGTAAATAAACAAACCCAATATTGTTAAATGTTTACTAGTCTACTAGTAGTTGTTCAGGGAATGAAATGAAAATGATATCACACTTTTCCTGATCCACTTGAATTCAATGGGCCTGTGTGTGTTGAACTCCACACACACAGAACAACAGAAGTGTATAAAAACAAACAAAAACAGTGGAGTAATGAATGAATCAAAAATATGTAAGGCTGATATGAGATTCAGCAGGCAGCACTAGAAGATATTTGGGATGTAAATAAACAAACCCAATATTGTTAAATGTTTACTAGTCTACTAGTAGTTGTTCAGGGAATGAAATGAAAATGATATCACACTTTTCCTGATCCACTTGAATGCAATGGGCCGGTGTGTGTTGAACTTCACACACACAGAACAGAAGTGTATAAAAAAAAACAGTGGAGTAATGAATGAATCAAAAATATGTAAGGCTGATATGAGATTCAGCAGGCAGCACTAGAAGATATTTGGGATGTAAATAAACAAACCCGATATTGTTAAATGTTTACTAGTCTACTAGTAGTTGTTCAGGGAATGAAATGAAAATGAATATCACACTTCTCCTGATTCACTTGAATGCAACGGGCCTGTGTGTGTTGAACTTCACACACAGAGAACAACAGAAGTGTATAAAAACAAACAGTGGAGTAATGAATGATAATTGAATCAAAAATATTGTAAGGCTGATATCAGCAGCAGCAACAGCCTCCCAACAAGAAAGATATTGGGGTGCAAATAAACAAACACAATATAGTTTACTAGTAGTTGTTCAGGGAATAAAATGAAAATAAATTTCAGAATTCCTCTGATCCACTTAAATGGAATGGGCCTGTGTTGTTCAACTGCACACACAACAAGTTTAAAAAACAAACAATGAAGTAAGTAATAGTAAACTAAATAAATAATATTGTAATTGTAAAATATTCTCCACTAGATAGAGGTTCTCTTGGCTTGCACCCCAAATGTGTGTGTGTGCAAGCAAATTGAAGTTGGGAAAATAAATGGTAGTAGTAAATGTAATATATTTTTAAAATAAATCCACACCTCCTCCCAGTTGAACCTCCCCCTTTACCCAATATCAGAAAAAAAATCCTCACAAACTGCCGGAGGGAAAAAAAAGAATAAATTGCTATTCCCTTCAGCAGACAAAGCTGCAGAGAATCAAAGAAATTATTTTCTAAATTCAATTCCCTGCCTGCCTGCCTGCCTAAAGCCTAAAGCCTCCAGGCCTCCCCCCTCGAATCCAGTCTCCAGTCTAGCACAGCACACACAGTCCTCCCTCCACCACATCCAACACCCGACTGCGACTTCTGGAAGGTGCCTCAGCTTTTTATGCCCTCTGGCACATCCAGAAGTGTCAGTCAAAACCTGGCCATGCCATTGGTGGAATGGTTCAAACAATTTGCATGGTCCCATCCCATGCCCAGCCCAAATGGGCAGGTCTAAAAAAATAAAAAATAAAATAAAATAAAATAAAATAAAATAAAATCAATGTGATGGTTTATTGCTATAAAAACCCACTGCTGCTACTATTAAAATTCAGGCATTTAAAATAAATAAATTTCACATGTTTCTGTGGTGATTTGGTGTGTTTTTTTGACCACAATTTCTAAAGAAAAATTGTGGTCACCATTTTGGATCCCCCCCACTGTATGGCATGCGAGAGTCGACGAGGATGAGCCCCCCCCCAGCCTGGTGCAAGCAGCCCAGGACAGGAGAGGGGGGGAAGGCCGGGGACCCCCCCCCCAGAAACCACCCCTCTGGTAGGTGTCCTCAGGCAGGCATATTTTCGCCTGCTTTTTTGGTCGGGAGTCAGGGTTTTGTTTTTTTACTTTTTAAAACTTTTTTTCTGTGCTGCTTGGCATCGTGCGATTGCTGTGATGCCATTAACGACAATGAAAAACCCGACCCAATTTTTCTTTTTTCGGGTCGGGTTCGAGCTGGAGCGGTGTAATTATCGTTACCGTTTCCGTTACGTAACGGAAACGATAACCGAAAATGGAAATGACAATTTCGCCGCTCCGTGCCCATGTCTAACAGAGAGAGAGAGAGAGAGAGAGAGAGAGAGAGAGAGAGAGAGAGAGAGAGAGAGAGAGAGACCAATGGCTCACTTGCATTGATGTGACCTGCTCCTATGCTTGTATTGCAAGACATTTTTCATTGATCAAGGAAAAATTTAGAAGAAACATTTGCTTGTCTTGCTTTCCATTCTGCATAGAATGGATCATGGAAGCCCAGTGTTGCATTGGTTCTGAACAGGTTTGGCTGAATGTTCTTAGAATGCAGTGCCAAGTGGGTACAGTTTGGTTGCTGGTCTGTGATTGGACCTCACAACCTTTTAGCAGACTGATAGATAAATTTGGAATTCAAAGAAAATGTGGGCACTGTCATACAATGATAGCCGCAAAAGGACCCATTCACAAAATGTGCTTAGGCTCCATTCACTGTCATAGCCCACGCCAAACCCATTTTCCAATGGAAGGGAAAGGATGAGGTTTTAAAAAAATCAAATCACAGCTCTTGAGTGCAAGGCAGAGACTCAGTCTGATTCCCTAACACACAAAATGGCTCTTTTGAATTACCGGTAATAGCCCTACCTCTCCTCTGAGGAATCATGAGAAGGTGTTCTGGAAAGGGACACTCAGAGTGTGATGATGGGGCAATAGCCCCTTGAATTTAGCTCCTGTCATTATGAGTTGCAGAGACTGTGGTGCATGTTTTAAGCAGTTCATTCAGCCTGTGCAGCATGCTTCTATTTCTCTTTCCTATTTTGTAGGATATAGATATGGAACTCAGGATCATGGCTAGGAATATTAGTTTTTTAAAAAATTAATTAATTAAAAATTAATCAATTAAGACAGGCATGTCCAAACTTCGGCCCTCCTGATGTTTTGGACCACAACTCCCAGAATTCCAAGCCTGTATTTCCAATGCCAAAGGACTGTGGGAGTTGTGGTCCAAAACATCTGGAGGGACGAAGTTTGGACATGCCTGAATTAAGAGCTATAGCTTCAAGAATGCCCTGCCAAGAGAAACTGAGGCTTGTATATTCCAAAGCATCTAGCTACCACTGTAGTGACCATTTTTATGAGTCGGTATATATTTTTCTATTCTCTAAAGCAACTCAAATAGTTCCTTTTAAATGTTGCTTGAAATAATGTTAAGTTACCTTACAGATAAGTGAAATGCAACCATCTCGGGGGGGGGGGGGGGGCCCCCATAGAGAATCCTCCCATTCACCTAGTTACTTAACACTCAGCAGTACATCCTGGCAGCCCTTGAATTATGCAATATTTCTTCTCCACTATTTGGTGAGGCCACATCCATTTAATTATTAAGATAACTAAATTGTTACAGTCACACCACATACACAAAAAAGGAAAGAATTGCCCCTCTTTAAACTACAATAATAATACTATGCTGTTATACCTTAGTTATTAATTATAGTGATTTGATTGTAACAGCTTATTGCTGCTGTCTGCCTGATAGACTAATATTTCTAAGCTGCAGTACGCAGCAAAAGAGGGTCACTGAAGTGCCCCTCAATGGATTTTTGAAAAAAACTGATATCAAATGAACTACTCCATGTTGAACAGTTTCATTGCCGTTTTTATTGTCTTGGAATAATTTCCTTCTCCTTCCCAATCAGAACATTTCCCATGAGCTGTCAACAGAAAGTTCCTTTGTTGAGTGACCTTTGTATGATTGATAAACTCCCACCCCAAGACTCAGCACCCCCCTCAAAGGAATTAGTTCACACACTCCATATTAAACATCCAGTTCTAATGGCTACTTTTTAACAATCCTTCACTTCTGGCTCTATCCTAGATGCTTGGTTAACTGGAAAACAAACAGCCTTTGTTAACCAAACCAATTAAGTCTTATCTGAATTGGAATGATAATGGAGTGATTGAAATGGTTCTATGCAGTGATTAAAACATTATAGAGAACGGGGGAAAGATCCATGCTAGGTACATGCAAGATACGGAATTTATTTATTTTGCAGAATACCGAACATTTTTTGAATAAGTTTATTTCCAGGGACCTTTTGCCATTAAAAGCAAACCAATCAGCTAAAATACTGTATGCTGAAGATTGCATTCACATGCTAATGGGACCTTTAGCCTATTGGGCATCAGACTAATCTGGAGACATTTTTGTAGTTATCAAAAGTAGCTCAAGTCAAGGTGTAAAGAAAAAGAGTATTGAATGGGAAAGATTGCACACTAAATTTTGATTGTCCAAAAAAACCCCACCTATTTGATTGAGTGCAACAATTTCATGAATGCTCTGTGATAGAAATAAATCCTTCTTAAACACATTTCCAAGTGTGCACGTGTGTGTGTATATGCATTTCAAAGTTGGATAACAAAAGCTGAAAAAGCTAGGGTGTGATTTGGCTAAGGGGCAAGCCATAGTGAATGAACAACTTATCATGTTTTTCCCTTTCTTCTTTTAAATTAGTGATTCTCAACCTGGGGGTTGCGATCCCTTTGGGAATCCAGGGCGGCACAGGAGGAGGAGGAGGAGGGCAGGGCACAGGTGCTTGGTGATTGCACCTCCCCCCCTCTGCTAAGGTGGGGAGGATCTCGAGAGCAGAACCCAACTGGGCACGGATCCTCCTGGAACTGTGCTGCTTGCTCACTGGCGAAGCTGCTGCATTGCCCTGTCTGCTCCTGCTGTGGTGGCTGCTGCTGCCCCTGCTGCCCCCATGGGGGTGGTGGTGCCTGCTGTTCCAGATCTGGGGACAGTAGCAGCCATTCCCCCACCACCACCGCTGCTGCTGCTCCCACCGCCAACTCACCCCATCCCTCCTCCTTCTCGTTGACCAGAACAGGGCAATGTGAAGAGGGCAGTTGGGCTCACGGGAGCCCCTTCGGGGCCGTGGTGCAGCAGAGCCACAGCTAGCCTCTTCCTGTCCAGTGGCTTGCACCCTCCGCTGTGCCACCCTGGCCACCCGCTGACACTCTGACCAGCCCAGAAGGTGATCAGCTGCATCCCCTCTGCTCAGCTCTCACTACCACAGCTTTGCAAGATGCTGGGTTCTGCTTTCACATGACTGCCAGCTCCCTTCGCCTGTTTATTATTATTATTATTATTATTATTATTATTATTATTATTATTATTATTATTATTATTATTATTATTATTATTATTATTCACAATATCTAATTACATGTTGTTTTGTGATTAATCACTATGCTTTAATTATGTTCAATTTGTAACAATGAAAATACATCCTGCTGCATATCAGATATTTACATTACAGTTCATACCTGTAGCAAAATTCAGTTAGGAAGTTGCAACAAAAATAATTTTATGGTTGGGGGTCACCACAATATGAGGAACTGTATTAAAGGGTTGTGGTGTGGCATTAGGAAGGTTGAGAACCGCTGTTTTAAATGCTCAAAATGAGAGAAAGTTAAACTTCAGGGGGGAGAAACCAATTGTTCTTAACTCTCTTACTGAAATCAGTAGGACAAAATGACATCTGACAATGAGAGGAGGAGATGCTGCAGGATAATGTGTTTCCAGTTCAGGGTTAGGAGGCTACCACCCTTCCTACCCTCTAGGCACCACTTTTTTTCCAGATTGGCATGATCTAAATAGGATTGCTTGCGGTTAGGGAAAATATTACTATGCCATCTGTCACAATCCTTGTCTCCAATTAGCAACCCTCTGGCTCCTTCTGCTTTTAGCAGAATACTCCTCGTGCTCCTCTCTGGAGGTTTTGGGGGAAGTGAAATTATTATTTGTAACTGTGCTGATGCACTGAACCATTTAGATTCAACAGATTTTTCCCTTCTTTTGCTTTATGTGTAGTGCTCTTCAAGAAACTTCTGTCAACCATGGCTTTGATTGGCACTTCACAAATGGAAATATGAAATATTTTTAACATTTTATCTGAGTGCTTCAGTACAACAACCAGGTTCTATCAAAGTAAACAAAATTAGCAATAACTTCACTTCCCCTGGTCCTCCTCAGAGGAACAGGGGAAGTGTTCAATTTGGTGACATCCTGAAGTGGCCTGCTTATTAAGCCACTTCACAGAACCAGACATTGGCAGCCGAAGGAGCCTTGGCAGCTCTGAAAGCTGCAAGGCTCAGTTCTAGTCCATTCCAAGCAATCACACATACAGGGAATAGAATAAAGTATAGTGCATCAATCCACACCCAAAAAGTAGAAGCCTGTGGCAGGGTTGGGGTACTCTGGTAGGCAAACTGGGCCATTTTCGCAATTATGCTGTGTGACTGTTGGAAAAAAAGATATGTTTCCACAGTGCACCAAACCGTGGGACGTATGCCCATATGAAAGACCCCTAAGAGAAAATGAACAGGTAGGAGATGGAAAACATATGGTAGAAAGAAAGTTCAGTTAGACCAACCTGTGGTGTGTGTGTGTGTGTGTGTGTGTGTGTGTGTGTGTGTGTGTGTGTGTGTGTGTGTGTGTGTGTGTGTGTGTGTGTGTGTACCTTCTCCTACTTTACATTTGATTTGGTTGCTTCTCTGTCACATATATGATGTGACCTGTTGACATCCACAGATGCAGCTGAATAATGTCCCTGTTTTCCCCCTTTGTTCTAACTATTTCAAGATATGTAGTTATTTATTTAACTTTTAGACGTGTTGGAATGGCATATCTGAAGAGCATCTTCTTTTCGGGGAGCACCTGGGGGGGAGTTGAACCAGCAAATCAATTCACCAGTCTGCCAAAAACAGTCATAAATTTGTGATGATTTATGAATTGTGACCAATCCTGATTTTTGCAGTGCGTGCCCATCTCTAGTCTCCTTACTAACCTTCCAGAGTGGCCTCACTGCTATATGGGTGGTATAAAAATCCAATAAATCAATCAATGCCCTTCTTCCAGGAGGCAAAGAGGCAGTCTTCTGGCAAACAACTTGCTGAGGAAGGGGCTTCTAATGGGTGACCTTGTACTTATTTAATTTATGTCGTTTTAAAATATATTTTAACTCTATTACATTTCCATAGGATAATTCATTGGATTGTGCTTTAAAGTACTGTATAACATTTTATCTTCCTATTTGCACCTTTTATGTGAATCTTGTTTGGAGTTTGAGTGCTAGCTTTAGCAGAGATTCAAGACATGGAAGGATATCAAATACACATCAAATAACTAAGTTAATTTAATTGGATGTATGGGAGAATGAGAATCTACAGCCTGAAGGCAGTTGAAGTGATAGTAAAAATGATACATCCTTAGCACCTGACAACATCTTTGTTAAAGAAGAACCTTTCCTTTAAATGTTTTTCCCATTCTGCAGAAATAAAATTAGCAAGGCCAGCATATTTTAAACAGAACAATAAACATCAAAATCTAAGCTAATATGTTTAGGATATTCATGGGCTAAGGAATTTTATAGAACAATAGAATAACTTTCCAGAACTTCACAAAACTCATTGTCCTTGGTGATGATACACAGCCTGAAGACAGCTGATGTCCCACTACTATCTTGAAGACCTCAGCCACACAAAATAATAAGAATCACTTTTGAGAGAGACCTTTTTATTTGTGAGGGTCTTCACTGCAGCTTCTTTTGCTGAGAGGAGCCAACTAGGAGAAATCTGGCAGCATGTCTCAGCATGTTTGTTCATGTACAATATTGCAGGATTCACTGGAATTCTGGCTTCTTCTTTTTCTGAGAATGTAAGTACCATTATCCCTATCAAGAGCGGATATTACCACCATGATAAATTCCCTGAACAGGAGAAAGAAATTGCTTTTTATGGCTTTATATATCTACTCCCAAAGTTCCATTTGCATTATTTTCCTCTCATGTTTTACCTCTTGGTAGACATTAGTATAATAAATTAACTACACTGTGAAAACAGACCACTAATTAAGGAGTCTTTTTGTATTTCCGAGTTCAAGTGTTTTAGAGCCCTTAAATTTGTTACAGATCACGAAGTAGGGAAACTTGTTAACACCATTTAAACATACAAAAGTCTATGCAGTCCCTGAAGAATATTTTGTGTGAGATGAATATAAGCCTGCAGGCTCTACAGATAGTAATTAATGTGTTAATAATGCATGGAAAAGTCACCAGCATACATATAATTATCCTGATGTTTTTATGCTAGATGGTGCACAGTATCTAGATTGAAAATGAGCTATATTTAGCTATTAATTCATTCAGCAAGACCCACTGAAACTACAACAGGTCTAAAATACAGCAGCCAGACTGCTGACTGGGGCGGGGTACAGAGATCACATTACACCCCCTATTAAAGCAGCTTCAATGGCTGCCAATCAGCTATCAGGCACAATTCAAGGTGCTGACCTTGACCTACAAAGTACTATATGACCTGGGTCCTAGCTACCTCAAAGATCGAATCTCACAGTATGAACCAACTCGGGTGTTAAGGTCATCAAGAGAGGCCCTTCTCTCCATCCCACCACCCTCACAGGTATATGTCTTGTGGGAACACATGAAAGAGCCTTCTAGGCTGCTGTGCCCAGACTCTGGAACTCCCTCCTACTAGAGGCCAGGACTGTGTCATCTCTGTTGTCCTTCCGGAAACAGGCAAAGACCTTTCTCTTTGGGCAAGCTTTCCCTGAATGATGGATTACCATTATGTATCTTTTATATGAATCTATAGGTTCATATAGACTTTGTGTTTATAACTACTTATAACCTTGCAGTTTTAATATAATATTGTCTATTAATGCTATAAGATGTCCCTCAACTCCTTGTTCTCAATATTTGAACATGTCTTAATTGTACTGGACTGTATATTATCTCTCATTACTGCAAGCCGCCTTGGGTCCTTTTCCAAGGAGAAAGGCAGGGTAAATTACTCTAAAATGAAAAAAATAAAAAAATAAAAAAATAAATCAGAAATATCATTGAATGTCACTGATTTATAGGATCATCATCCCTTTTAAGTTGTCTTTTCCAGGGATCCCAACAAATATGAAGGGATGAATGTTTGTTCATTAGAGTTCTACCTCTGTGGGTTTTCCCTCTCTTCCTCTCAACATAGGCATAGGCAGAGAGAACGGGGAGAAATACCTTCCCAAAGCCCAGGTACACTGATCAGGTAGACAGTGTATGGGATGACTTCTGAGAAGGGATCTCCCCACTGGGAATAAATATTTTGGTGGCATGTCCTAGTTCAAGGGAGCTCAGGCAAGCCTTGCTTTGCCCCAAAAAGGGATTCCCCGCCCTTATGTTGGGAGGGGAGGGAATCCCTTCCCAGAGCCCAGGCAAGTCACTCTGATTGGTACACTGAAGGGATAGATAATGCCTTGGCTGAGCTCCAGGAAGGAACCAACCAAGCTTGGGGAATCCCTTCTGGGAGCCCAGGTAAACCAGGGATTGGCTTAAAGGGGGTGGGGGGGATAGAGGGGAATTGGGCTGCTGGGGTTTTGTTTTTGTTGTGGGACCAGAGAAAGCCTGTCCTCATGATCTTAATGCCCGGGCAGGCTCAGAGAGAAAGAGAATGAGAGAGAGAGAGAGAGAGAGAGAGAGAGAGAGAGAGAGAGAGAGAGAGAGAGAGAGAGAGATGGTCTTTTAGGTAGCTTGGACCCAAGCTGTTTGGGGCTTTAAAGGTCAAAGCTGAATAAGTGAATAATATTAGATCAATGTTGACCATTAACAGTGATTAATGGGTAAAATGATAATGAAAGAGTGTCACAAATAGACAGAATGAACCTTCAAAGAAAGTGCTGTGTATGCTAACTGAGCATTTCAAACTTGGCAATGCTTCTCAGATTTCACGGGGAATAATTAAAGTCCAGACTAGGTGGCATACAGAAGGATCTTTTACCAATATCTCTTCCCCCCTTTTTAAAAAAAATTAAACTATCTAGAAGGTGGCAGGGTCCAGATGATGATAATCTAAGCTTGTTTTTTAAAAACACACAGAACATCCCACAAACAGCCATAACTTTTAAGACACACATTGATCAAAGTGACAATCCTTCTATTAAAACTATTTGAACAATCACTGTTGAACGCTTCTTTTAAATCAGCAACAGGGCAAGCCAATCTTATTACTCTTTAGACTCTAAAGACTCTTTTAGACACTGTGGCCAAGGCAGATGCCTTCAGCAAGTCCAGTGACAGGAGGGGAGGAGGATGAAGGAAGGCAGGAAGGAAAGAAGGCAGAAAGTGTTCTGCTTGTATACCGCCCCATACCGCTTCAAGGAGTCTCTGGGCGGTTTACAGTTTTAATTACAGTAGGCAGGCTGCTATACATACACATATGCAGGCTAGAAAGGAGCACGTTTCTATGAAGAGGGGAAAGGGTACGAATGGAAAGAGAGAGGTGGGGAAAAAAAGAAAGAAAAGACAGAGAGAGAGAAGAGGGCGACCCAAGACAGAAAGAAAGGGGCAAGACTTCAAGGAACCCATCGCGGGGCCCCTCAGAGACGGCTCTTCCCCTCCCGGACCCTGAAGGCCGGCCGGGCGGCCGTCCAGCCGTGCCAGTAGCACCCCCCCGCCCCCCACCTCCTCAGCCCAGGCCCGGCGGAGGCCTCCTCCATCCCCTCCTCCTCGCAGCCCTGCCGCGGTGCTCGTGGGGCAGCCGGGCGCCCCTCCTCCCCTTCCCCTCACCTGGTGCTTTGTTCTGGGCTGGGGCTCCCAGGCCGGCTCGTGTTGGCGGGCGGGCTGTCGGGCGGCTCAGTCCATTGGTAGCTCCCAGGAAAGGGGTGGTGGTGGTCCAGGGTAAAAAAAGGAGGGGGGAGAGGGAAGTGAGCAAGTCGCGGCGGCGGCGGCAGGCACAGGGCAAACACTAAGAGAATGAGCGGGGCCAGGTCCGGCTGGGGAGGAAGTGATGCCAGCGACGCGGGACGCGGGGGGGAGGAGCCAAGCTGGCCCTTGGACGCTATTTATAGCGCCTCCCAGCTGTGGGCCGCCCGCCGGCCCTGGGTTGAATTTCTTTAGAATTTTTCAATTTTTCCCACGGCACACCAGGCAACATCTCGCGGCACACTAGTGTGCCACGGAACAGTGGTTGAAAAACACTGCTTTAGAGAATATCCTTTCTGCACTGTGTGTAAATTAATGAACCTGGTAAAAATGGGAACTTACTGGCTTTTGAACATCTGGTTACTCAGCAATATATGAAAGAGCTATGGTTGACAAACCAACTAGACACGGCCGAGTCATAGCTCTGCTTCTCATTAGGCCAAATGTTGGGAAACACGCAACAGGTGGGACAGCAGAACAGGTTGTTGGTTCTCTCTGTGCACCCTCTGTCCTGTCATGAGTTCACAGTCACCCACTGTCCTGACAGTGAATTACACGGTTAACATGAGTTCATTATCTACTTGTATGACATGAGTTCATTACCTGCTTGTATAGTGAAATCTGATTATGCTGACTAGAGATGGGCACGAAACGAGCAATTTTTTTGTTTCTGTTTTCATTTTTCGTTTCATTACGTAACAAAACGAAAAACAAATTTTGTCTCCAAAATGAAACGAAATGAAACGAAACAGAAATTTTGTTGTGCGTTTCGTTTTCGTTGCGGCAAATACATTGAACTGTAATGAATGCTAAGGAAACAGCAATTTTTCGTTTCCTTTTTTTGTTTCGTTACGTAACAAAACGAAAACAAAAATTTTGCAAATAATTCACGAAAAACGAAAACGAACCGAAACGGACCCCTAAATGACAAACGACAAACGAAACACCATTTTTTTGAGTCGTGCCCATCTCTAATGCTGACCCTAAGATTTTGCTCCATGGGACCTTTGAGTTTGGTTCTCAGATTCAAACACTTGGTTTTCATTTGTGAAAAACCTAAGTACAGCTGTAGGGGATACATTTGTCTCTGTCCATGCAAGCACACAAAGGGAAGATGTTAAGATCCACTAAATATACCCTCTTAATCTGGTCTTCAAATGTGTTCCATAGAAGGATGCCAGGCATGGACTAGAAAAGCGGCAAGAGAAGACAATCACTATTTTATACTGCTGTTGACACACAGCCACGTTCAAACAGCTGCTGAAGAGATGCCAGGACGCCTTCTGTTACAAAATGATACCCAACTGCTGTCTGGCACAAAGAGTAACTTTGTTACCAAGAAGTAAGCTGGCTCTGGAAATATCAGGAAAGTTGAAGCTACGAACCTTCCATTTATAAAGCTTTCATCAAAGTTAAGCTATGTTTTTGGTGCATATGCGTCAGTGAAGTGTCTGGATGGAACACAGCAATACCTGAGTATTGAGAGAGAGTGAATTTAAGAACATCCAGTTTTCAAGTCTGTAAGGAAAAAGAAATATTTCAAATACATTTGGGCTTTCAGTTTTCATTCCAGAAACATTTTCCCTCCTCAGTCAAGAAAAACTGGTTTTAGACCAGCTTATTCCCTGCTGTGCTGCTTTTCTGATTATAGGAATATTTTTACAGTGGTACCTTGTGTAAAGGAATTAATTCATTTGAAATGAAATTATGTTAAGCAAATTTTCCTTTATACAAATTTCCCATAGGAATGCATTGAAAATGGAGTAATCCCTAATTGCGACCATTTTTATGTTGTACGGATTCGCCCCATAGGTGATTCTGTTAAGCAAATTTCCTCTATCTCTGTAATTTTTATGTTGTACAGATTTTATGTTATACAAACCATTTGTTATACGAGGGTCCACTGTATATAAAAAAAACCATTAGATTAAAATGCATCTTCCTTTCTTTCAGCCTGCACCTTCCCAAGAAATCCTTACAGGTGATGATTTTTAGCTAAAGTGCAGTCGGTTGACAGATCTACAGTAATCAGTCACCATGAGCCTGACTGAAATAATTCCGCCATTTTGTGATGCTTTGTGGTTGACCAATGATTCCTAACCTTGGTTCCCCAGATGTTCTTGGACTAAAACTCTCAGACGCCTTCACCACCAGCCAGGGTATCTGGAAACTGTAATCCAAAAACATCTGGAGACAAAAGTGAGATTTTCAAAAGTCTAATGCTCGGGGGTATGCTTTAGATTGCAACTCCCTTTTGTCCCTCCCTGCCAAATGGCCAGTGGTGATGGGTCATTGTAGGTGAACTTCCAGAGGGTCCCAGAGAAGGAAGACTAGCCAGAGCATTCATTTTTAAATCTGCTGCCTCTGCTTTGAATCCGAAAGTGGAGCTATTTCTAAGGGTTTGGCAAAAGGACATGGCTTTGTTTACCAGAAAAACCAAATAAATGTTTCTTCTTCAGTTGCCACAGAAGGAGGCATGACAATTGTCACAGGTTGCCCAAGATGTTCGGCTGCCTGCTGGCAGAAATCCCCCCAAATATATGAAGACATACACAGAATAATTGACAGAAGGAACTCCAGTTGCTCAGTCGTTGATCACCCAGCCTGGTGGTAGGGTCACAATTATCACATTTCCCTACATTCAGGTGAATCAACAACTATAGTTTTGAAAGGGAAGGGGGGGAGAACCTTCATCTCAATTTAAATCATTACTGGGACTAATTCTGAGAATGCAAAATGCTCACCCATTCATTGCACAACACCTGAAGAGTGTCAGTGCTGTAGCCACCCTTGAAGGAATTTGAGATTTTTTTTAAAATTGTAAATGCACTCATGAAAAAGCTGCCAAAACCCACAAGCCTTGCCTTCCTGCTATGATGTGGTAGATTGCCTCCAAGGGCAGCTCCCTAGCTAGCGGCAATGCAACATGTCAACTTGGAAACTATCGCTGATTCTGATCCAAACCAGCACATAAAGAAGACCGCAGGGCCTCAGATTCAGCAGACACAACGCTTTTGCAACAAATCATGGCATGAGTTTCAGCCTCTGGGGATTTTGGTTTCGTTGTCCCACGAGAGAGACAATTCTGCTCCACATACAGAATGTTTTCCTTTTGCTAACCAGTGCTGTGGTGTGCACTTTTCAAAGTAGGTATCATGTCTTAAGTATCATATTTTTAAAATACTGTAAGATGCCATCTTATAGCACCAGAAAACTGCTATAAGAAAGGAAAAGAGTGGTGCCAGCAGTTATGTTTTATACTAAGCAGGCACCCCATTATTTAACATTTCATATGAATGGAGGGGGGATGTAACACATGAAATATCCAGACATTTAACAGATGCATAGAAGGAAAAGACCTGGATGGTGCAACTGACCTTGTGCTACTGGTACAAGGACAAGGAGCCTTTCCATTCCTAAATTCTCCTGAATCTTAAGACATTGAAATTTGATTTGATTTTTCCTTTGGACACAATGGCTGAAATCCTGTTGCTTAGTGTGTTGATATAGCGTTCACCCTTTTTTTTGATTAAGTGGCTATACAGCAGGAGGGATAAAGAGTTAATGCTTATGCCTAAATAAGGAGTGTGGAGGCGGAGCCCAAGTACTTAAAAAAGCTCCACCTGTGGTATATGAAGTCAGATAGGGAACTTACATCCTGAGTGAGAAGATTAAGATCTAGGGCTGAGTTATATGTGAGAGGTTTGAGGGAAACAAAGTTCAGGATTTGAGTGTAACTGTTTTGAGGAACTTTTAGGAACTATAATCAAGAGAACTTGAACTGAACATCTTGCTATATTCAATAAACACTCTTATTTCTTCACGTTACATTTCATCTGAGACTCGGTTATTGTGCTGGGGTACCCTGAATGGTGGTAGTGAAACCTGAAAATAAAAGGGTGCAGGTCAGTGGTCTGTGAGATAACTGGGAGCCTGTGCTAGATAATGTTACCCTTTAGTGAGCCAGACAAGGGGATAATGCCACAGGGCGCTTTTACACGACCCCTAAGATCCGCTGGCCACTTAAATTCGGACCAGAGATCTTAGGGGCTTGTTGCTCTTCCTGCTTCACCACCCCTCCGCACTTCCCGGCTGCTGGCTGCGTGAGGGGAGGGAGAAAAAAAGGAAGAAAAGATTGTGCCTCACCTCCGTTCTGGCTCTTGCTCTTACTGGCAAGATTCCTGACTCTATAAAGTAGCTCCTAAAGGGGCGGGAGCCAAAACAACAACAAACAGAAGCGAGGAGAGCCCCGCACTCACTATCTTTACACCGCATCAAGGAATTTTCAGGACGGAAGAGCAGGTACTTGAAAGGTGCGCTGGGACGCGCTAAAGTGGGCGTGGTCGCACCTAATTTCCTGTAAACTCTGGAGCTGGTGGGTAAACATTTTTAAGCTCCGGAGCTGGGAGCCATTTGCCCCGGAGTTTAGGGGCCGTGTATAAATGCCCACTGTTATGTTGCTCTAGGGTTGGCCCATGGCATCAACTGTGATTTTGGTGAGGCAACTCCTCTGTAAGCTGTATTGATTCAAATAGCCCTGCTTTAGCTGTGACTTCAATACAACCTAAGTAAACACAAAATCACTGTCAAACCCCAACAAAGCTTTTTCCAACACCTTTAATCAGAAAGTGCTAGGGAGGTTCTTGCCCAGATCCAGATTAGAAATTATTGGAAGTCAAACTGGATGATAGAAGGACATGTCAGTACTTAACCTATTAAGAGTTACACCAAAGAAATAGATTACCGGACTATGTCTGTGAAGATTCTCAGTCATCCAGGTGCGTTTATCTGGGAGTTGAGTCATGGCTACTGGACTTCTTTTTTGAGAGATAGAAACGTTTCGCTGTTCATCCAAACAGCTTCATCGGTCTGAATACAGCTAGTGCAAGATACCTTCTTATAGTCAGCTTGACCTCTTGTCCCCTTGTCTGATTGGCTCATAAGATGAACAAAGCCTGAATAGGCTCGTTAGGGAGACATTAGTGTCCATGGCCTTAAGGTAAACAATGGCCTAAGGTGCTGAAACCCATCAAGAATGGGTCGTTAGCTGTCAAGAATGGGTCGTTAGCTGTGACCTGGTGGTGAAGGCTCCTTGATTTGCCTGGGTACTGTGGAAAGTACAGCCTGGTAAGTAGCAGCTAGACTATGCCGGAGCCCCCCACCTCTGTTGAGGGAGGGATTTTCAATGCTGACATGAATGGCTTCCCTTACTCCTCTCTCAAACCACCTCTCTTCTTTGTCTAATATGTGTACATCCTCATCTTTGAAAGAGTGGCCTTTTTCCTTCAAATGGAGGTGTACTGCTGATTCTGGTCCTGAGCTGTTACCTCTCCTATGTTGGGCCATTCTTCTGTTTAATGGCTGTTTAGTTTCTCCAATGTAGAGGTCTGAACACTCTTCACTGCATTGGACTGCATATACTATATTGCTCCTTTTATGGTTTGGTATCGGATCCTTTGGGTGGACAAGTCTCTGCCTTAGTGTGTTCATGGGTTTGAAATAAACAGGGATGTGGTGTTTGCCAAAAATCCTTTTAAGCTTCTCTGACACTCCCGCCATGTAGGGAATGACCAGGTTCTTCCGTCGGGTCTGGGTCTCAGACTGATCCCTTGTTCTTCTGGGATGGCCCACTGCTTTGTTGAAGGCCCACCTTGGATATCCACAGGCCTTAAGTGCTGTCTTCAGGTGCCTGTCTTCCTTTCTTCTTGGCTTCTGAGGAGGTGGGGATGCTCTCTGCTCTGTGGCTTAGGGTCCTGATTACTCCTAGTTTGTGTTGTAATGGATGGTGGGAGTCAAACAGTAAGTATTGATCTGTGTGGGTGGGTTTCCTGTAAACTTCTACTCCTAGGCCACGGTCAGGTCTGATGATGACTGCACAATCCAGGAAAGCCAGCCTGTTGTCTTGGGTGTCTTCCCTAGTGAACTTAATATTAGGATCCACTGCGTTGATGTGGTCTGTAAAGGCCTGTACTTCCTGCGTCTTTATTTTAACCCAGGTATCATCTACATACCTGAACCAATGGGATGGTGTTGTCCCTGGGAAGGTGTTGAGTGCCTTCTTCTCCACTTCTTCCATGTATAGGTTTGCTACAATTGGTGACACTGGGGAACCCATGGCACAGCCATGCTTCTGTCTGTAGAAGTCCCCTCTGTACATGAAATATGTGGTGTTCAGACACAGGTCCAGGAGCAGGCCTATCTGGTCTGGGTTGAGGTGGCTTCTGGAGGTGAGGGTGCTGTCTTCTCTTAATCTTCTCTTTACCATTATTAGCGCATCAGTGGTGGGTATGCTGGTAAAGAGTGATGTAACATCAAAGGATACCATGGTTTCCTCTGTATCCAGTTTGAGCTCCCTGACTTTAGAAACAAACTCTTCTGAGTTGTGTACGTGGTGGTCCGTGTGTCCAACCAGTGGGGCTAGGATAGTTGCCAGGTATTTTGCGATGTTATAAGTCACTGAATTTATACTGCTGACAATAGGTCTGAGGGGGATTCCTTGCTTGTGGATCTTGGGAAGTCCATAAAAGCAGGGGACTGTCTCTCCGGGATATAACCGGTGGTAGGTCACCCTGTCAATTGCGTTTTCCTGCTCCAAGAGTTTTAAGCATTCTATTACTTTCTTCTTGTAATTGCTGGTGGGGTCTCTTCTTAGTTTTTCATATGTATGCTGATCATCTAAAAGTGTGATAACCTTCTCGTGGTAGTCCACCGTATTGAGGACGACAGTGCACCTTCCTTTGTCCGCAGGCAGAATTGTGATGCTCTCATCCCTGCTGAGGGATGTCACAGCACTTCTCTCTTGGCTGGTGAGGTTGGATGGTGGTGGTTGAGCACTGGATAATGCAGCAGAGACTTTTATCCTGAGTAGTTCTGCTTCTGCTGCTGGCAGATTGTTGCTGTGGATGGCTGATTCTGTCGCTGTGATGAAATCCACAACAGGAACCTGTTTGGGTGTGATGGCAAAATTTAGGCCTTTGGATAGGACCTCTCTCTCTGTCTGGGTGAGTTCCCTGTTTGAGAGGTTCTTCACCCATTTGTCCTTTACATCTCCTGTCATGGTCCCTTCATCCTTCTTCCTCCTGCCAAGCTCTTTAACTGCCTCTTTCCGGCAGAGGAGAAGATCGAACTTCTTCATTTGCCTCTCTTTGCCTTGTCCAGAAAGCACAACTGGCTCAGCATTGCATCTGTGATAAGAATTTATCAACATTGGTCTTTCCATGCTCATTTCTGTGAGTCAATTAACTTGAAATGGAAGACATTCAAGGTGAGGAGAAACTAGATGTGGTAGATTCATCTGCTCAAACCCATGTGTTTGAATGCTTTTCTGTTCAATGCTTTGGATATCTACAGTATGCCTTCAGCCATGTTTGAATACACAGTCTCTGATGTTGAATCGTGGTCTCCATGTCTTTCCCAAGAGGTGCCCCATCGTTCACATTTCTGTGTCAAGCAGGCATAACATATACCTCTCTATAGTCCTCTTTGATTTTTGAAGAGCATATTATTAAAATTCTCAGATTGCAGATATGAAGCAAAACTGATGGGCCTTTAAAGTTCTGTTAGGGGAGATACGATGGCGAAACTTCATCCCCATTCCATCTCCCTGAACTATTTCTGCAACAACCAGCAGATTAGTGAATGAGAGGTGAGCTCAGCATATCAAGGAAGACAAAACCCAGGTTGCCATCCTGGGCTCCTTCACACAAGAGTAGTATACAGTGGACCCTTGTATAACAAACAGCTTGTACAACATAAAATTTGTACAATATAAAAAATTCCGGAGATAGGGGAAATTTGCTTAACATAATCACCTATGGGGAGAATCCGTACAACATAAAATGGGATCACTCCATTTTCAATGCATTCCTATGGGAATTTGTATAAAAGAAAATTTGCTTAACCTAATTTCATTTGGAACGAATTTATTCCTTTATACAAGGTACCACTGTATATAAACCATGACCAATAAATAATAACTCTTTCAGTAGTGCATTCTCACATGCAAAGAAGTATTTTTTCTGTACTAGGATGGTCATAGATTGAAATACAGTAGAGCAAAGATGGGGGACATTTTGCGCTCCAGATGTTTTTGCCTACAATTTCTATCAAGCCAGGGCAAGTGGGTGTGGGACCTAAGTCTAAAACATCTGGAGAGCAAAGGGCCCCCATCCATAGAATTCAGGATTATCCTCAGAGGAAACATTGATCGAGAAACAGCAACCTTTAGAATCATTAAGTGATAAGAACTATCAGAAAGATAAGGCTTCCATGTATTTAAATTTAATGGAAATATCACAAGTGACCCATAATCACAGACAGAGCATTCTGTCATATGCCTCATATTCTTTTGGCAGTACTGAACTAACTAAATTTTCTGGCTCAGCTATGATCTATCTAAATATATGGAAAATCCCAAGAGGAACTACAGACAGTAATGAACCTAGGGCCAACTTCCTCAGTAAAGGAAGATGAAATGACTATAGTTGGAACAAAATGAGAAGTGTCTTGAGGGCAAAACATACATTGTGGGAAATGGCAGACAACCAGACCTTGTAACACATTAGAAGACAGTGCCTCTGTGCTCAGGTTTTCTGTGAGTTTCTCTGTGTGTGATTTCATAATGTATAATCGTATATATAATGATATACACACCTTACAGAAATAGTACATGTTGCATGTGTCAGGATCAATACAATCATGCAAACTTACATATAACACCCCCCCCGCAGGAAAGGGATTGTAGTTATTGGTCTTGGAAAGGGCTGACAGATTCATTTGCACATATTTCTGCTTCACTAGATAACAGTAATATCATCATCATCATCATCATCATCATCATCATCATCATCATCATCATCATCATCATCATCATCAAGTTAATTCTGTCTTATGGTGGCCTTTTTCGGGGTTTTCCGGGAAGAGAATACTCCAATGTGGTTGATCATTCCTTTCTTCTAGGGCAGTGGTGAACTTTCAGCACTCCAGATGTTTTAGACTTCAACTCCCAGAATTCCAAGCCTGTATTCTCAGTGACAGAGGACTGTGGGAACTGTGGTCCAAAACATCTGGAGCACCAAAGGTTCATCACCAGTGTTCTAGGGGCATCCTGTGATTGTGCAGCTTGCCCAAGGCCACACAGGCTGGCTCTTCTTCCTTGAAACACAGTGGGACATCAAACTTCCCACCTCTAGCTTTGCAGCCTAAACTACTGAGATACTCGTTTAGATTTATCTATCATTTTATTATTATTATTATTATTATTATTATTATTATTATATAAGCAAATCTCTTCCACTGTTGCATAATCTCAACATGAAAGACTTTGTAAACACTGAGCTTATCAAAGGAGGCCTTTCTCTCGGTCTCACCACCCTCACAGGTGTGCTTTGTGGGAACATGGAGAAGGCTCTCTCTGTTGCTCCTTCAAGGCTTTGGAACTCCCCCCCCCCATGGAAGCCAGGCTGGCCCCATCTTTGTTCTTCCGCAATCAGGCAAAAACTTCTTTTTCCCCAGACAAACTTTCTCTTAACATTGGGGGTCTGAGAGGGGTTTTTAAACTGATGTGCTCTATTGTTTTAAATGTATTTTAGTATTGATTTTATTTACTGTATGTAATATAAGAGTTTTTAATTCTTTTTAAAATATTTGTATATCTATTCTTGTCAGTTTTTGAATGGTTTTTAAGTTAGCTGTCTTGAATTATTTTACAGGGAAAAGTGGGATAAAATATTTTAAGTAAATAAATAAAAATAAAGGAGGCAGGGTTTCATTACGGTGCTGTTGGGTGTTCACAGGTTAAGCCCCCACAACAGTGGGCCTAAAGGGCGTTGTGCTAGGAGAGGCACCCATGAAGCAGCAGGAGCAACAAGGGAGGTTGAGGATCTAGCAGAGGCTGGACCCACACCCCTCAAAGTTCTTTTCCTGAAAACATGGATTGGGACAGGAGCAATATTATTGGCAATAAACTGTGAATCCCACACATGCAGAGAGGAGATCACAGAGAAGGGGAATACTAAAGCAAATACATAAATTTTGCAAAAAATAAGTAAATATTCTGAGTGCATCCAGTACAGATAGGAACATGACCAATGGTGAAGGGTGAGCTTTCATACCTAAGCCCTATTCCGTTGTTAAGAAAATTGCTGGAGCCCACATGAATTGAGAAAAACCTGGTTCTGAAAGGGGTCTGCATGACAATGAGAGTCCACCAGGGTCCTTCCTTCTTTCGATCGTCAAGTTTCTGTCTTCAGTGTGCTGGAGCAAGGATCCAGCGCAGTGGTTCTCAACCTTGCTAATGCCGTGACCCTTTAATACAGTTCCTCATGTTGTGGTGACCCCTTGCCCTGCTTGGAAGAGGCCACAAGCCCCCTTGGGCAGGCCACTGTGCTGCAGGTGCCATAGAGAACTTCCCTCCACAGGCACCCTCAGCCAATCGCAGACTCCAGTGCCATTGACTGACATTCCCTCCAACCTATCAAGCTGTAACTCAATCTTTCCCCCTTCCTCCCCCCCCAGACCCAATCCGTTTGTGCCTTTTTCTTCACCGGCTCGTGGTGCCCCCTGTGAAATGGTCATTCAACCCTCAAAGGGGTCCTGACCCCCATGCTGGGAACCACTGATCTAGCATGTTCCCCACAATGCATTTGGGTTCTGCAAGGTTCCTCAACAACTGAAGAGGGCACTGCTCTCAGCCTTTCTCCACCCTAAGATTTATAGCTTAAGTCCAGCTTTGGTACAAATGCAGGTCTGACAATAATTAGCATAGAAAAAGAAGAAGAAATTTGAGTGGGAAGGAGCACCCAGGCCTGAGGCTATTCAGTCTTTTGAACATAATTAACATATTGGGATACATGGCTGACAGCTCTCCCAAAGTTACCTAGTAGTAAATATATCACATTTCTTTCATTTTGGTTGGGAAGGTTGCTGTGTGCATTTGTATGGCTGAGAATGGAGTGTAGCACAAATCCACCATCTAAGGTAGCCCACATCTTTGATCTCAAGTATAAACACATGTGCTGAAGGAATAAATACGGCCACTTTTATTTCTAGCCGGAGGAAGCTTTTGCTTGCCCCAGAACGTCCTTTGATGTCTGTTGTAAATTTGCGAACCAGATGCTGCAGGTTCTGTGGAAGAAAGTTCCAATATAGCACGGCCAGCCTAAATATAATTTGTAAAACAAACTGTCGAAAGACCTGTGGAATAAACAAACAGAAAGAACTCCATAGGGGCAGAACGCGGGGAAGCCTAGCTGTTAGCTTAGAGTGCTTCGCCAAAATGACTTTTTAATTCCCTCAACTTGGGAAAGAGATAGCAGATCAGAGTTTTATTGGGCACAGAAGTAAAGGTTGTAAGGATTATGGAACTGTAAATGAAACTCCCCCTCAGCAATCTGAAGACAGAATGGGTACACATTGAGAGTCTTGCTAAAGATTATGAGGTAGATCTCTAAGTATTTATTTTCAGGAAAAAGTAGATCCAACAGCCCAGTTTTACCATGACATACAAACCCTCATCTATTGTGCACAACAGAAAGTAGCACATTCTTTTAAGCATTCGTGCAGAAACTTATTAAACCTGCCTTAGTGAGAGGAGTACAAAGGCACTCATTGCACCAATTTGTCTCAAACAAGCACCTTTCAGAAACTGCAGAGCAAGGCTAACTTATGACAAGCTTGCATGCTAGAAAGCCAGAATGAAAATTCAGCCACTTTACGATGAAAAGCCATGTCATGAAAAAGAAAAGAGTATGTAAAATGGTTTTATCAGCAGTAGTTATTCCTAGCTGTGTTAAACCATCAAGGTTATGTACAAATTGTGATAGCTAATGTAAGCTACATACATGTTTTTAATGTATCATATTTATTGTATTTAAATGTTTTTATTGTTCTAATTTTATTGTAATTTTGATGTTTTAATTGTCTATTTTGATTGTGAGCTGCCCAGAGACCTTTGGGTAGTGGGCGGCATACAAGCTAAATAAATAAATAAATAAATAAATAAATAAATAAATAAATAAATAAATAAATAAATAAATAAATAAATACAAAAGTTGCAGAATGTATCTAAAGGTTTAAACATAGACCTTTCTTAGTTCACTATATATAAATACATTCTCCGAGGCAATTTGCTATCCGAAAAAATCATTATCCAAAACGGGGTTTCCCATTGAAATGAATGGGAAACTATTTTAATCCATTCAGGAGGTCCGGGGAGAAGGCAAAAAAGCCCCCCCCCCGACCTCTTTACTAGGTGCACTTTCAAAGTACAATCCTCTCCCTCCTCGCTCACCCCAGCAACAGGCGCTGCCTCCAACCATCCTCCCCAGGGCCCCCACTTCTCTTCCTTCGCCGGTGCTGCCAGCGCCGAGCACCCAGGTGGTGGACTAGCTGGGTGAAGCCACACGCCACTCGTGTGTCCTTCCCCCCTCACCCCCAGCCCCCACCTTGCTTCCTTCACTGGCACTTCAAAGACCAGCTGGTACTTACCTGAGACAGTAAATTCCAATATCAATCTCAATTTACTAGTTCAGTGACTAATTACAGCTCCAGTTTGCTTCTGTCTGGCAACCAAGAAACAAATTCAAACACCATTTATTTTTGAAGCTAAATGTGTTTATCTGTCAATAGCATCATTACTTAAAATGGCTTCCAAAGTGGCTTAATGTAAATTAAATGCCCTTTTCATTTTCTATCTTCTGTTACCATATTTGTGCTGTCAGAACTTATACCACATACCACCTTGCTACCCTAAGATCAACAGCTGTACAAAAAGAATTTAAATAAATAATACACAGTATACTGTAACCCCCCACCATTTCGCAGTTCATGTACTGCGGTCCCACTATATCGTGGACTGCAGTACATGCCGGGGCTCCAGCTGATCAGCGCTGGGGTGGGGGAGCTAAACCTTTATTTCCCCACCCCAGCACCAGTCAGCTGGAGCCCAAGGTGTGGGGAAGGGAAAAAAGGTTTAAAAAGCCTGGCTTTTTAAACCTTTTCCCCCCATCCCCACACCCGGGCTCCAGCTGATTGGTGCTGGGGTTGGGTAAGAATAGGTTTAGCTCCCCAACCCCAGCACCAATCAGCTGGAGCCCCAGGTGGGGAAGGGAGGGAAAGGGTTTTAAAAAGTCTGGGCTTTTAAAACCTTTTTCTCCCTTCCCTAAGCCCCAGGCTCCAGCTCGGTGGTGGATCTGATCCGCCACTGCCGCTTGCCCAAGCTGCTCTAAGACATATCATGGATTTTCAATCATCACAGGTTGGGTGGGTCCCTAACCCCCGCAATAGGTGGGGGGTTACTGTATCAATTTATTGGTTCTATCAATTGATTAGTTACTGTCCTGTTAAATTAAGTGGACTTGTAATATTAAGGCAAAGTAAAAAAAAATCTGTTTTCACTTTCAGAAAGGATAGCCTCAACTGAGTATCACTGCTGTGTTTACAGGTATATCTTTTTAAAAAGAATGAACTGTTCTTAGGATGCATTTAGAGCTGTCAGCTTTTCTTAGACTCACTTTTATTCTATTGTATCCATTCACATTTAATGTCTTGTTTTGCATGTCGTTGTGAGTTATCTTCCTACACTGAAATATGCATGCATTTTCCTAATGTACCCATTTACTTCTGCCTTTCTTCTAACCTGTATTCTATCCATTAACTAAAGCGTTTTTGTGCACTTTTAAAAATCTTGTGCATTTTAGCTGTTTTCAGTTTATAAAGTGAGCCTCTTCTTGAGTAAACATTATTTCTCTGAAATGTTCTATAGCCTCACAAATGCATCAGTTTTTAAATAATACCCTTTTGTGGTATGATTCTATTACAGACTACACAATTTATTTATACATTACTTTTATTTAGTGACTCTCAAATAGGGCAAGAATTAACATACTGAACGTCATTAACATACTGAAGGCCAGATACCTTTCTACGTTTCCCCTTGCACTGAAAATCTTAAATTTGTCCAAAAGGTTACTAATATTGAGGCTGTTAAATTGAACAAATTTCTGTACCATTCCTGAATTCACGTTAGCCCTGAATGTACTGTATAACGTGAATGCATAAAGCTGGTTTGTTTGGATTCAAAGCTTTGATCCTACTGTAGCCGTTTCATTTCAGTCTTTGGTGTATCAGAGACCTGCTACTTAAAATCCTTTCAAGAAACTGAAGCTGAGTCCTTATAAAATCAAAGCATGCCTTCAACTACTTAATGAACCCTTCCCAGGAAAAATAGGTCCTATGAATATTTGCACCACTCTAAACATTCCCAGGGCCTACATATTTGAAATCAGAAAGGATAATTGCCAAACCTTACCATACGAAGCAAAAGGATTTTTTTTTAGAACAATGTGAGATTGAAAATGAAAAAAGGCAATGTGAACAGGAAGCATTTCATAATAATTTCTCCAACAACGTGAAAGGAGTGGCCTGCGTTCCAGGGAACATTCTCTTTTCAATAGATAATTAAAAACTAAATAAGCCCGAACTTTCAAGACTGGTCTGGCTGGTCCAAAGCCTGAGTGGCAAACCTACTCTTGATTAGTCCTTTAAAGTAGCCATCTTTTTATTGCCTATATTCAAACCACAACCCTTTCATCTAAATGAATCACTGTTGTCTCTTGTGCTATTAGCACAGAGACCTGCTGCTGCTGTAAGCATCCATTACCACCAAGATGCTTATGGCATATTGATTTCCAAGCTGGGGCCTCTTCCCTAGAGGCTGCAGAGCACATGCCTGTTTGTGAAATTTGCTGGTGGAAGCACATTGCGGGTAACAAAGGACAGAGGAACTTTTAAATGAAGGTGTGCGCTTCCATATTTCTCACTCTTTCCCTAAGTTAATTATTGTTCAAGCAGGCTTTGTCGGGCGGGGGGGGGGGCATAAGCTCTTTAGCAAATGGGTTGCACTATCGTTTGTTCCCTGTATTACAACTTGCCAATGGTGTAAGATTGGTATAATGCACTCAGGTTATTTATGGAAATATTTGAAGGGAGAAAAGTCTGATGGGAAAATTAAGAGCTCCTATTTGCATAACAGAGTAAGTGCTGCATCTCTCAGATGCTTCTTTTGTTTCCCATTTGGGGAGAGGTGGGGGGGGAGGAATACCGTGTGCAAAAGAAGACAAATACTGACTTATCCCTTATATTAAAGAGAACACGGGACATTTTGTACACTACATACTGGACCTCCATGTAAGCAATAGAACACACACAGTGCTTTGGACTTAGTGAATAAGATAAGGAGTTTTCTCCCTTAGGGATAGAAGGGAAAAGAGAATTCCATTAGCTAAGTTTTTTTTAAATCCATGTATCCAACTAATGGCCTGTAAGAGTATTAATGGAAGTGCATCCATGTTTTAATCCCTAGTCATTGGGGGGGGGGGGGCACACATCCGGTTCTTTCTTTATCTCCCAAAACTTTCCCAGTTTTGGAAGAATGGCATGTAAGCAAATGAGCAGAATTTAAAATGTATCTCTTTGAAAATTCCACACAAACACATGTTAACTCATAGGAAAATGTGTTTAAAAACACTCATTAGGAAAAGAGTGCCAAAATACTCCAATGGGAAATGATGGGAAGATAGGCTAGGGTGGAGGGGAAGTCCATTTGGAATGGGATGAGGTCTCGCCCCCTGAATTGGGTCTTGGTCAAATAAAAGAGGATGACTGGTGGGAACAAATGTTTTGTTTCCTCATTCATATGTTTATCTTGGGAGTTTGCTTCCCTACTGTGCTTCCTAGGAGGAAAACCAGCCTGTGTGTCTTTGGGAAATTGCGCAATCCCAGGATGCCCCAAGAAGAAAGAAAAGATAAATCACTCCTGTCTCTTCTCTACCTGAAAAGAGTTGAAATTCACTTAATGACATTATTTGATATATTTATCTTAATAGCCCCTGTTATTTAAAACATGCTACCATTATGTCTGTGAAAATTCTCAGTCATCCAATTGAGGTTATACAGCATGGAAGTTGGGTCGTGGCAACTGGAGTTCTTTTTCTAAGAGATTGAAATGTTTCGCTACTCATCCAAGCAGCTTCATCAGTTTGAGGAAAGTTAGTGATGATTCCTCCAATTAATAGTTCACCTTGATTTCATATCACCCTGGTCTGAATAGGCTCATAAGTTGGATGATGGCCTGAATAGGCAAATTAGGTGGACAATGGCCTGGGGTGCGTGAAAGTCTCAATGGGTGTTGGGAAGGTTTGCACAGGTGGGACTTGCATGCACTCAAGGCCATTGTCCACCTAAACAGCCTATTCAGGCCATTGTCCACCTATCAGCTGGGTGGCACAGGGTTTGTTAGGAAGATTGTTCTGTTATTGTGGGGATGGTGTTTTGTGCATGTGTGTGTTTGTGTGTGTGTGTAAATAACATCTTTTATATTATAGAAAACAAAATAAAAATTGAAATAAAAATAAAAATAAAAATAAAGGAAAGGGTAAAGGGAAAAGCAGGTAATAGACAGACATATAATCTTCTTATCCGCCATCTCTCATCTTCCTGAGACAACACCAACTAATGAGAAATCACGTACGAGAGGATGACAACTTCATGCCAGCATGCAGCCATGTTTGCTTACATGACAACTAGAGATGGGCACGACCAGGAAAAATTACGTTTCAAGTTGTCGTGTGTCGGAGCCGGCCCGTTTCGGCTCGTTTCCGTTTTTCGTGAAATTTTTCAAAAATTTGTCATTTCGTTTGTCGTTTTTTTGTCTGTCGTTAGTACTGGTTTTGGGGGGCGGGCTCCTGGAGGCACCTCTCTGGGGTGGGTGCCTCCTCTGGCCCACCATGAAGGGAAAGCAGGCTCCTGGACACACCTCTCTGGGGTGGGTGCCTCCTCTGGCCCGCTACAAAATGGCATGCATAGCCAATTGGATATGCATACCATCAAGTTGCAGTTGCACTGCAGTTGCAGGCAGAGGCACCTCTCTTTAGGGTGCCTCTGTGACTCACTGCCTGCGGTGCACTTGGGCTGGGGAACGAAGTGAGAGAGGACCCCTACGGGCGCCCTGTGACTCACTAAGAAGGGAAGTGTACTTGCTGTAGTGCAATGCGAGTACACATCTGGCTTACTGGTTAGGGGTTAGCACAAGGACTAGGCTTAGGGTTACGGGTAAGTTTAGGGTGAGTTACTGGGGTGCACCTCTGGGTGCCTCTCTGACCCACTAAGAAGGACAGTGTACTGGCGTATGGGTTAGGGTTAGGGTTCCAGTTCCGTTTCGGGCTAGGGTTAGTGGGCTTTTTATGCCCGACTGGCACATCCCAGAAGTCTCGGTCAAAACCTGGCCAAGTGGCCATGCAATTGGTGGAATGGCTCCAAAAATTTGCATGGTCCACTCTAATGGCCAGCCCATCATTGCGCAGGTGTAAAAAAATAAAAATAAAATAAAATAAAATAAAATCAATGGAGACGTTTTGTTGTAAGAAAAACCCACTGCTGCTACTGAAAAAATTCAGGCAGTTTTAAAATAGCTAATTTTCGCAAGTTTCTGTGGTGCTTTGGTGTGCTTTTGGCCCACGCGATTTCAAAATAAATATTGTGGTCGCCCCATTTGGATCCCCCGGCCGCACCGCATGGCATGGCGAGTTGGCGAGACGACGAGGATGCGCGCAGCCCTGGAGAGGAGAGGGGGGGAGGCCGGGGACCCCCCCAGAAACCACCCCTCTGGTAGGTGCCCTCACTGAGGCAGGCATATTTTTGCCTGCTTTTTTGGCCGGGAATCAGGGTTTTTTTATTTTTTAAAACTTTTTTCCTGTGCCGCTTGGCATCGCGTGATCGCTGTGATGCCAGGAACGACCACGACAAATCAGACCCAATTTTTCTTTAGTCGGTTCGAGTTTGAGTTCTGGCGGAGTAATTGTTGTTACCGTTTCCGTTACGTAACGGAAACAAGAAACGGAAACGGAAACGAGAATTTCGCCAAGTCGTGCCCATGTCTAATGACAATGTCATATAGCCAGATTAGGATAATGGCAGAAACTGCTACCTGATGACACAAAATGCAGTGTAGCCAGTCCAATGTTACTCTATGATGCGATACGATGAAGTCAATTCTCAGTTAAGGCATTGCTTGACACTCTAATTCTGACTAGGCAAACGTTCCTGCTCCGTTTGCCACCCTCTCACTATTTTTTACAACTGGAAGTTTTCCAAGAAGCGTGCTTTTGTCCAACACTTTTTGCTTTAATTTCATCCTATTATATGTGTTTGTCCTCCAATGTTTAAACTCATTTTAACATAAATTTAAAATAAAGAATAAATAAAGAATATTCAGTCTTATTGTTTACTGAATCGGACAAAAGGGATGCTTCTTGGATAAGCAGCATTAATTAATATTATTGGAAACGGCACATTTGTAGTGAATTTTGAAGACTTTCCTTCAGTTGTTTTCGGCTTTCTGAAGAACCCATTGTTTGCTTAGGACACCTAGCTTAAAAAAAAAACTGTTGGCTTAAAGGAATTTACTATGTAATGGTACAAAGCAGAACTGATTTCTCAGCCTGCTTCATGACTGTTGAAAACAAATAACAAAAGAAGAAGGAAATTCAAACGGCTATTATCTGCTGCAGAAATGACTCAACTAGAGAAAAGGCTAAACTAGTTGAACTCCCGTATCACCACAGTCCTTTCCCCCTATATTAACTCATGTTTGATGACTGTTAACTGAACAGTAAGATCTGTGTTCAGTCTCTGAATCTTACTCATCCTAGTGTCCAAGTTAGGCATTCATCTCAACTCAGTTCCACAGGGAAGTGAGGGCGGGGGAAATCCTTTTAATGGTAATATATCCCATGACTAACCCTATGATTTATTCACATGTCATTTCTGTTTACTGAATGTCAAGAAGGGCAGGATTAATACTGGTGAGTTTTGCATGGAAAGATAAGACACAACTGCAGTCAGAAGAAGGTCCCCACTAGCATTTATTGGGCCAGGATTTGGCCCATCACTTTTAAAAAGAATATGTGAATTATACTGAAACTTCCAATATGCACAGAACCAGCTTCTGGCCTTTTTTATTCTTATTCCTGTGTCTTAATTGTTTGAAATGAATGCACAGTCCTTAAACATTTATTTTGATTCCCCCCCCCCCACTGGACAATCAGAACAATGTAGGGAAATCAGACATCTGAAGGACATTAAAAGGAATAGCAAACAAACAGTCATTGCAACAACAGCCTATGAGAATCCAGATCCATAGTCTATTTAGCCTTGCTTTTCAATGCTTTTATGGCCCAGGAAGATTACAGTAATCATTCTGTTTGCAACTGGAAATACAATTGAGCCAAGTGCTTTGAAACAAATAGAAGTGATTTGCATTCAGAAGGAACATGGATTGTCTTTTCCCCTGGACTGTGTCACGTTTCCAAGAGGATTGCATGTTTGGGTCTTCAGTCTCAAAATAAAACCCCTATGATAAAAATACTACACATTGGGAAGAATGTTGGGCTAAACCCATGGCACTTTCTGGTTAGAACATGCCCAGACAACATCCATGGACTACCACAAATGTCCATCAACAAACAACCCCCCCACACACACAGGCTGTGGCTAGAAGTCCCCCCCTTTTTTTAAAGAAAATGGGTGATTTTGGTATTAACCACCCACCCACCCATTTTAAGGAGTTCCATGAAACCTCCTTAAAATGGCTGCCAGAAGCAGCAATTTACAATCCTCCCCAGAAAAAGGTAAGGTATAGAGGAGAATCAAGGTCCACCCCATAATGGAAAGACATACAGGGTGAAATCTAGTTGTAAGCTGCAACTCAAGTAGGCCCATCGAATTAGAGTAATTATAATGGACATTCTGTAGTTTGATTTACTACTAGGTTTTACCCATTCCCCCCCTCTATGTTTAGACAGGAAGGGGAAACATTCCAGCATTACATTATCTGGCATGAAGCATCCATGACAAGACTCTGAGAGGAAGGGTGGTTATTTGAGTGAGCCAAACAATCAGCAACTTCCCCTCAGGTCTGTCCTTGTGGGAATCATAATATTTCATAGTAATGTTTTTCAAGCATTTCTCGCTCAAACAAATAACATCTGTGCCAGCTTTTCTGTCAAGGTGCTTTGAAATATTTCAAAGGATGGCAGGGAGTGTTCTAGAGCTAACATTAAGTTCTCATGGGGTGCTAAACAGTTCTGATGGGCTTCACCACAGCCTTGTGTAAACTAACAGTATATCTCAGTACACATTTAGTTCTCTCCTGTAAACACCACACACTTCAGTGGAGAGTGACAGTGGAAACATCTATCTATCTATCTATCTATCTATCTATCTATCTATCTATCTATCTATCTATCTATCTATCTATCTATCTATCTATTGAGCACTTAAACAGAGGGTAGAGTGGAGGTTTGATCTCCATTCCTTACGTCATAGAAACGACACCACACCCTGTCCTTCCTCTCTGGAAAGCTCATTTCCAATAAGTTATCCTAACCAGAAGAATTTAAATTAAGCTGCTGCAAAATGTAAAGCACATGGCTTGTATGATATATTCATTCATTTGCATAGGTACTTCACTTGCAACCTTCCTGATTAGGATTAGCCAAGCTGTCTGTAAATGGGTGTGCTTTTCCATGACTGTGATTCCCAGTATCCAATGTGCATCCAGCCATATTTCTTCTGTCTTTGAAAAGCCTTGAATAATACCAATGGGGACTTCTGACCTTTTATACGCCGTAGACATGGGCACGACTCGGGGAAATTGTCATTTCCGTTTTCGGTTATCGTTTCCATCAGAACTCGAACTCAAACCGAAAAAAGAAAAATTTGGTCGGGTTTTTTGTTTCCCTTTGTGGCATTGCAGCGATCGCGCGATGTGAAGCACAGAAAAAGTTTTTTAAAGTTTTTTTTAAAATAACCCGACTCCTGGCCAAAAAAGCAGGCGAAAATATGCCTGCCTGAGGCTTTGCCACCTACCAGAGGGGTGGTTTCTGGGGGGTCCTTGGCCTTTCCCCCCTCTTCTCCTGTCCTGGGCTGCTTGCACCAGGCTGGGGGGGGGGTCATCCTCGTCGTCTCGCCATGCCATGCGGTGGGGGGGATCCAAAATGGCGACCCCAATTTTTCTTTTGAAATCGTGGTAAAAACACACACCAAATCACCACAGAAACATGTGAAATTTATTTATTTTAAATGTCTGAATTTTAATAGTAGCAGCAGTTGGTTTTTTTATAGCAATAAAACGTCGTATTGATTTTATTTTTATTTTATTTTATTTTTTATTTTTTTAGACCTGCCCATTTGGGCTGGGCATGGGATGGGACCATGCAAATTTTTTGAACCATTCCACCAATGGCATCACCAGGTTTTTGACTGACACTTCTGGATGTCTCGGAGGGCATAAAAAGCCGAGACACCTTCCAGAAATCACAGTCCGGTGTATGGATGTGGTTGAGGGAGGAGGGCTGGCTCCTGGTGCTGGTGTGATCCGATCGAGATTGAGGAGGGAGGCTGCAGGCTTTAGGATTTAAGTTAGGCAGGCAAGGAGGGAATTGAATTTAGAAAATAATTTCTTTGATTCCCTGCAGCTTTGTCTGCTGAAGGGAATAGCAGTTTATTCTTTATTTCTTCTCTGGCAGTTTGTGAGGATTTTTTTCTGATATTGGATAAAGGGGGAGGTTCGACTGGGAGTGGGAGGTGTGGATTTATTTTAAAAATATATTATATACTACCATTTATTTTCTCTTTTCCCAACTTCAATTTGCTTGCACACACACACATTTGGGGTGCAAGCCAAGAACAGAATCTCTGTGATATCCTAACTGCCCACTCGCCCGTCTGCCCGTACCGCCACCCGCCTGTGGCCCGCGCTGCCGCCTGCCCACTCGCCCGCCCGTGGCCACCGCTCGCCCGCCCGCGCCTCCCCCTGCCGCTGCCGCCGCCCGCCCATGGCCCCCCGCCACCACTGCCCGCCCCCCCTGCCACCCGCCCCCCCGCCCCACCCGCCGCCTAGGGCACCAAAACACCTAGTGCCGGCCCTGATTGCGGGACACCCCTATGCTCTGGGAAGTCAAATCGCGCGGTGGAAACGACAAATGACAAATGACAATCGAAATGACAAATTTTTGAAAAATTTCGCGACAAACGGAAACGACCCGAAACGGACCCATTCCGACAAACGACAACTCGAAATGTCATTTTTTCTGGTCGTGCCCATGTCTAATACGCCGTCCATCCCATAACCATTTCAATGGTGGCACCCTACTGATGTCCTTCTAAGGATTGCCCATTATACAACAGAAGGATTTCAGATTCAGACTTTCTGAGATGGTCAGAGAACATGAAAGTAATGTTCTGTCCTAACATGCCTGTTGAACAAAGGCAAAATAAGGCAGGTTCTGTGAGAAAAAGAAGCAACTGTGTTGCAGTGCTTAAGTGTGGTGCCTAAGGTATCTAGAGGGCCTTTCTTTTCTTTTCTTTTCTTTTTTTAAAAAAGGAGAATAGTCCTCCATTTGATGGACTGCCAGAGGACAATGTTCCTTCTGGTATTTGAATGGCCATCTGATTTTTAAAAATCACACAAAGGACTCCTCCTGATGGAATCCATCCATGAGGAAAGTATATGGACTAAGCAGCAGCAAAATCCATCAGATTATTGAATTTCCTATTAAATTTTATTTATTTATTTATTTATTTATTTAGACTATTTTTACTTCATCTTTATCCTTGGAAAAGGACCCAAGGCAGCTTACAATAATGAGGGACAGTATACAGCCTAGAACATTTAAGAAACTTAGGAACAGGGAGGGAATTATAAAAAGGCATCTTACAACATTAAAAGGCAACATTAAAACTAAATAAGCACATAAACAGTTAAAAGAGAAAAAAATCCATAATGAAGGATGGAAACTAACATGGAAAACACACGTGTTCTTGTGAAACCAGTCAATTCAATCATGCATGATAATCCGTGTAAAAGTCACAAAACTGCTAGACCCTCATTCAGGGAAAATTTGCATGAAGAGGAAGGTCTTTGCCTGCTTTTGGAAAGACAGCAGAGATGGGGCAGTCCTGGTCTCCAGTGGGAGGGAGTTCCAAAGTCTGGGAGCAGCAACAGAGAAGGCCCTTTCATGTGTTTTTATGAGATGAACCTATGAAGGTGGCGGGATGGAAAGAAGTGCCTCTCCTGATGACCTTAACAACTGAGCTGGTTCATACTATGAGATGTGATCTTTGAGGTAGCTAGGACCCAGGTCATACAGTGCCTTGTAGGTCAAGGTCAGCACTTTGAATTGTGCTCGATAGCTGATTGGCTACCAGTGGAGCTGCTTTAGTAGGGGTGCAATGTGATCTCTGTACTCCGCCCCAGTCAGCAGTCTGGCTGCTGCATTTTGGACCCATTGAAGTTTCCTGAGACTTTCCATCCGTAGCCCCACATAGAGCACATTACAGTAGTCCAGACAGGATGTCACTAGGGCATGTGTCACATTGGCCTCAGCAGGTTTCTTAAGAAATGGGTGTAACTGGTATTCTAGCTTTAATTGTGCATATGCACTCCTGGCCACAGCTGTGACCTGGGCATATAGGCTCAAGGATAAGTCCAAGAGCACCTCCAAGCTGCATACCTCTTTTTTCAATTGGAGGGTGACCCCATCCAGTACAGGTTGCATCCCTATCCTTTGATTCCCCCTTTTGACTGATGAGAAGCACCTCTGTCTTGTCTAGGTTTAGTTTCAGTTTGTTCACCCTCATCTGTTCATAAATGAAGCTAAGCAATGATGTAAAGTTGAAACCACTTCCTTTAGAATCCAGAGATGATGAGGAGTAGAATTGGGTGTCATGGGAATACACCTGACATTTAACTCCAAAACTTCTGATAATCTCCCCTAGTGGTTTTATATAAATGTTAAATAATATGGCAGACAGAACAGAGCCCTGATAGACCCCACAGGTCAGTGGCTGTGGAGTTGAACATGTATCCCCTAGCACCACTTTCTGCATTCTCTCCTGCAGGAAGAACTGAACCCACTTTAAGACAGTGCCCCCAAGTCCCTTTTCAGAGAGACGATTTAGGAGGATGCTGTGGTCAATAGTGTCAAAAGCAACTGAGAGGTCTAATAAAACTAGAAGGGACACAGACCCCTTCTCATTCTGTCTGGATTGGAACAATTATTTCTAATTTTGCATTTGTTCACGTAAATTAGCATGTGTAATTTTATGCGAATCATTATTCTTCATCCTGTCTCTAGGGATACATATCTTCCTTTTTGGTGATATCTTGAGTTGCTGTCCTGCCTGTTGCCATAATGGAGAGAAAATTACTTAGTTCTGATGCTGCCTGCTCTTGTTTGTCAAAGACCTAGGCACATCATACCTTAAATTGTCCATTGTAACTGCACTTAGTGCCTAGTTATGCCCATGAAGGGAAGACCACTAAGACAATCGTGAAGAAAGAATTATAAGGAAAACTGTCAGTGACCATGCTGCTGAGTCTGAAAATTTGTTGCATTGTCCAATCCACTACTATAAGGTCTACCTGACAGACCTTTTTAGGGCTAGAAGGAAAACTACTAAAATAGGCGAGGAATGCTGCTCTGTAGACCAGGATGAAGATGGCATGATATGACAGAATTTACCAATCCGGTGCCTTCCTGTTGCCTGCTATTAGGAGGAGCTGATGTTGCACCTTGCTTAATTCTGTGCCTTAAGAGTGCCCACTAGACTGAACATCAGCCTCAGGGCAAGAAGTGATAGATGGAAGACCTTGTGATCCTGACAGTAATGGAGAGGAAGGAATAAAGTATTAAAAGAAGCGGCCTGTCAAAAATGACTCGGAGGAGCACAATGCCAAGTTTTTATGACAGATCATATGCAAGAAACTGCCATTTCAAAGCAGGGGAAGAAAACCCCTTTTTAAAATAAGTCCTACTTTTCTCCTCTTTTGCAGAATACACAAACAATTTCTGTTACTCGCAATTCTCCTTGTGCTGATCTGCTGCAACAAGCACTGCTTTGTTCCCCTTGGGTTTTTTTTTAACCTGAAAAAGACACATGGCCTGCCCCCCAACACCTTATTTTTTTCAGCAACAGTCTGTAATAGAGATGGGCACGAAACGAGCAATTTTTCATTTTTGTTTTTGTTTTTTCGTTTCGTTATGTAATGAAACGAAAAATGAATTTTGTCTCCAAAATGAAATGAAACAAACCGAAACAACAGAAATTTTGTTGTGCGTTTCATTTTCGTTGCGGCAAATACATTGAACTGTAATGAATGCTAACGAAACAGCAATTTTTTGTTTTTGTTTTCGTTTTTTCATTTCATTACGTAATGAAACGAAAATGAAATTTTTTGCAAAAAATTCACGAAAAATGAAAACGAACCGAAACGGACCCCCTAAATGACAAATGACAAACGAAACACCATTTTTTGAGTCGTGCCCATCTCTAGTCTGTAAGACGTTTCACATGCCAATTAAGCAATTTTTTCCAAAGCTCAACTGCAGTGCATTTATGCCCATAAACGACGGGATTTGAAAACACATATGGGTTTCAAAGGTGTTTTATTTAATCCTTTGGCATGCATTAATGCAGTGGTTCCCAACCTGGGGGTCGGGACCCCTTTGGGGTTCAAACAACCATTTCACAGGGGTCACCATGAGACAGTGAAGAAAAAGACACAAATGGCTTGGGTCTGGGGGGGGAGATGTCAGTGGCACTGGAGGCTGTGATTGGCTGAAGGTGCCTGTAGAATGAAGTTCTCTATGGCACCTGCAGCAGTGGCCTGCCAAAGGGGGCTTGTGGCCTCTTCCAAGCAGGGTAAGGGGTCACCACAACATGAGGAACTGTATTAAAGGGTCGCGGCATTAGGAAGGTTGAGAACCACTGCATTAATGCATATACTAATGTGCATCCCTCTGCCACTGCCTTCTCTTGGCCCAATGTGCATATGTGACTGAAGGGTCATCAGTGACTGAAGTTTGTGACATATGTGACTGAAGTTTGAAAGCATCCCACCCATGTCTTCCCGTGATTCTTAAAGTGTCCCTCCAGCCTGAAAGAAAATGTTCAAGGGTGCCATGAATGCAATATTTGGGGAGCTCATCACCCCCATCATCTGGCCTCACTTCAAATGGCTCTACCAGCCAGGGGAAATCATCATTTTTCAGATGCTCTCCTGTACTTTTAAACTTCCCAAACGATTCCGTCACCTATTTCACAGCCTTCCAAAAATAATACAGTGTCTGAAGCTCTCCAGTCCTGGATCGTTTTCCCAGTTCTCCAGCCACCCGTAAATGTCGACAAAATCAGAAGAGCTCAAGGAGGTAAAGAGAGGCACAAAGTCTCTCCCTGCCAAGTCACTTGGCAGCTCTGATGGATCCAGGGGAAAGGTCACAACCCAAGTTTCACTTGCATGTCTAGAAGTGATATCCCAAGAGCAGCTCTCTCTCTCTCTCTCTCTCTCTCTCTCTCTCTCTCTCTCTCTCTCTCTCTCTCTCTCTGTGTGTGTGTTTGCATTTAGAAATGCCTCTCCTCTTTCAGCTCATATAGCATCAGGGCCTCCAGTGATGAGAGGAGCTAAGGACAGGAGTGGGATGGCTTTGCACTAATTCCAACCTGACTGGAAATACAAGGTGACCAAACGGTGCAAACACACACAACTGCAAAGGCTGAGGAGAAAGTTGCAACAGAAAGTAGAGAAAATGAGGTAGTCACGACACTTCATCTAGAACCGAGGGCAGATATGTGTGACATAACCTTGTATTTATGCCCTGAATCTGGTTGATAACCCAAATAGATTAGATGAGTTGAATCAACAGGATTTATAGAACCACAGATTCTTTTTTTTCTCTCTCTTACAAATTCACACACTGTAGATAGTTTGAGTGACTGTATTTTCTTTGGGCTAATTGTGTATTTTATCTACCACTAAGTTTCTTCTGGATTTTGAAGTCCAAAGGTAGCCCCACCTCTCTGTCAAATGTTCTATCCCTCTCTTTAGTCAGTTTATGATGGTCTTCTCCCCCCCCCCCCCGTTGTTGATCTATTTGGTTGGTTGCTAGTATGTGTGCAGTAAGGAAAGCAGCATACAGAAGTCTGGAATTTCAAGCAATTTCTCCTACAAACGTCTCAGGGTGAGTTATTGAAACTTCAAGTGCCAGATGATGAGAAAGGGTAAATTCTGGGGGACTTGAAGCTATTCTCTTCTGTGGATCTCTGTACTTCTACTGTCTAGCAGAAATAGAACGTTACTAGAGATACAAAACTCGGCAATGGATCCTCCATTCAGCAAATGAGTCAACATGACGGTTTCAGTTTTGAACAGCAATCAGATGTAGTCCTATATTTTAATATTGTTACTTACACACTGTACATCACACTTTACAGCATGGATGGGCATCTATTGAAATTTTGCCCAGTTTATATTGCCCTTTGATCAAACCTCAAGGTCCACCAAGTGGAGACTTGGGCAGAGATAGCACTGAAGAACACTGCAGGTGCCTTTGTCTGAACTCATGCTTGCCTTTTGGACTTGGATTTTCAACATCAGAACTGAAGCTTGGAAACAAGTCGTCCGTAGACAGATTTGCTTCCCTTTCTATCATGCAGCATTACTCATTTCAGCAGTCTAACTTAAGCAGGAAAAAAGGCCTTTTACTGCCATTATTGTTAATCCACTGGAAGTCTAGAAAACTCTGCTGATCTGCTGCAAAACATTTAGAAATATCCTAGTCTACCCTGGCTTTATCAAAACTCTGTGTGCATCACGTTAGGAGCTCTAACCACAAATGCTTGCAAGTGACACACAGTCCCATTCATTTAATCCTGCCACATACTCTCAGCAGATTATCATAAACAGGCATTTTGCTACACACACACACACACACACACACACACACACACAGAGAGAGAGAGAGAGAGAGAGAGAGAGAGAGAGAGAGAGAGAGAGAGAGAGAGAGAGAGAGAGAGAGAGAGAGAGAAGTGCACAGAAAAACAGCCCTTCCCCAAGACAGGTCTTGACTTGCCAGGTTCAAATTGAAGTGCTGTCAGATTTATATATCCCCAACAGCTCAAGAAAAAATATCTTGAGTAATAAAGTACTGTACATAAATAAGCAGACACATTTTTGAAAGAAGTGAATCAGATCAACACTGGCTATTCAGACAGGTCCTTTTAGGGGTCAAGATAAGCATACTTTAGGGCAGGGGTGCCCAAACTTTTTGTAAGGAGGGCCAGATTTGGTGGCTGAGAATGTGTTAGGGGCTGGTTGCTCCCCGACCCTGCCACCCCACTGCAAGCCCCGCTCACTGACCCATAAGCCCCACGCACTGACCCCTTGCAACCCCACCTGCCTGATCACTGCCCCATGCGTGCGCCCAACCTCACAATGTTCCCGGCTATGCCGGTGGCAGCGGCCCGCCTGTGTGTTGCCCTGCGCGCGTGCGCTGAGCTTCACAAGGTTCCCAGTGGTACCGGTGGTGGTGGCCCGCCCGCGCACCTAGCTTCACAAGGTTCCTGGTGTTGCCGGTGGTGGCGGCCCACACGCACGCCACCCCTGCGCGTGGCCCCAGCCTCACATGGTTGCCGGCGGTGCCGGTGGCAGCAGCCCTCGTGACGGCTGGCTGGCCGGCCGGCCCAGCCCAGCCCCACAAGCTTCCTGGCGGTGCTGGTGGTGGTGGCCTGCCCCCTCGCCCACCCACCAAGCCCCACATGCTTCTGATCACTGGCCGGCCCGCCCGCTCAGCCCCTCAAGCTTCCCGGCAGTGTCAGTGTTGGCGGAATATTTTTTTTAAGAAAAACATAGGGCGAAGGAGGGGGAGGGAGTGGTGGGCCAGCCAGCCGCGGGCCACTCAGAATGGCCTGATGGGCCGGATTTGGCCCCCGGGCCGGACTTTGGGCAGGCCTGCTTTAGGGGAAGATGTTAGCTCTAGGCAAGGTGCTCAAGGGAGCAGCTTGGAAAAGGCAAGGCACAGAATTCTGCCACCCCAGCTGCCGCCACCACTGACTTTTGCCAACAGGCAACAGGCATAAGTAGGAAATGTACTTGCTTTTCCTTCTCTTTGTCCCTATCATATATGTGCACCTGTAGTCTTTCACATACCCTTTCTAGCAAGTTCATCCATCATGACTGATTTTTTTAAAACTGAAGAATTAAAATGCTTCAAAGGTGCCTGGAGAATCTCCGGAACATGTGCTGTAGTGGCGTGTGATATCTAAAGCCTTGTGGATTCACATGAACGGCAGTCAAAAACTTGGCTCAGGACCTGTGTTTGATCCCTACTAGAGATGGGCACGAATCAAAAAAATTGCATTTCGTTTGTCATTTGTTGTTTGGAGGGTCCGTTTCAGTTCGTTTCTGTTTTTCGCAAATTTTTGAAAAAAATTGTTTTCATTTTCGTTCATTTCATTACCATTTCGTTACCATCTATTTCATTTTTTTTGTGATTTTTTAAAAGGATTTTAAGCAATTCACTCATATTGCAGTAACGGAAATGAAACGCATGACAAAAATTCCGGTGTTTCTGTTCCTTCTGTTTCATTTCAGAGACAAAATTCGTTTGTCGTTTCATTACGTAACGAAACAAAAAATGAAAACAGAAACGAAAAATTGTTCGTTTCGTGCCCATCTCTAATCCCTACAGTTTCAGCCTCAAAGTTGACTCGGCCTTCCATCCTTCAGGAGGGAGGAGGGCAATGTGTAACCTGCATTATTAAACTGTAAATCTCCCAGAGAGTGGGTTAAGTGCTATGTACTCTATATAAGCAGAACACTTTGCTTTCCTTTCACACAGTGTGCATTCATTTAGAAAAGCTTGGGGAAAGAGTTGTTGCTCTTTTTAAGAGGCCACTGGTGCTGGGAGGACTATCAGAAATGGTTTTTTTTTTTTTTTTTTGGAGCTGCTAGATTTCACATATTTTGTGCTTTCTCTCTCTCTCTCTCTCTCTCTCTCTCTCTCTCTCTCTCTCTCTCTCTCTCTCTCTCTCTCTCTCTCTCTCTCTCTCTCTCTCTCTTTATCTGTTTCAGCTGGGGAGACAGTAAGTGAACATGAGCAACTTAAAATGTTCAGAGAGAAAAGATTCCCGGGGACAGTGTACGAGTTCCTATGTTGTCTCAGTCTTCTCAGCAACCCTTTTCAGTAACCCACTCAACAGAAATAAGTTCCAGAGCAAACCTCCTAAGACATCTATTCATGGCACAGTTACGGACCTCAGTGACCTCATCCCAGCTTTGTGCTTGTTTATTGATTCTTTTCGCAAAGTAGGTAGTTCAAGTCAGTTCCAGCGGAGAAGAGGTCAGGATAAGGTGGATCTCTTCTCTCGCTTCAGAGGAATGATGCCAACAGAGCACAATGCCTAGATGTGATTATTCACTTTGGCATGCTTCCACTTTCATTAATTTTTAAAGTTTCAGCTGAACTTTAGTGATGTCTTTGAAAGTATCTGAAATAATTTAGGCTTCTATGTACCCATTTTTGCAAGTTTTTGACTCCTGCAATATTTCCAGATGTTTTGCAACAGATCAGCAAAGTTTTCTAGACTTCCCATTGCTTAATAATGGTGTCACTCTTGAATCTCCTTCTTGGTCAATCAGTGTCTAATACACTGAATGGGGACGCCAAACTTGTAAGGAGGAAGGAGCCAAGATACTGAAAGAAAAAGGTGCTGTAGTTCTTTATGGAGCTGCAAAGACAATTGGCAAAGTGAAGATGTGCTCTGCAGATACAATGGGATTATGCTTAAGCCAACAGCAGGACATCTGTAGCACATAACCAGTTTACTCCTCACACAAATTCTAATGGTGCATAACGAGATGTGGAGGAGTGGTCCAACCCTTACATACTCTTCAGAAGGCCAAGTCTAGCAACACAACCTTTCTACCATACTTATCAGTGTCACTCCTCCATCTACTGCAGAGAAAAGGAAACCCAGGCTTCAGGTAGCAGGACAGTGGATATCACACACACACACACACACACACACACATTTTGATTCAACAGCATCCTCACCTCTCCCTTGCTGCATCCCTACTGCTGGCATAACCTCTGGTAGCAACTTCACTATGCCTACTTCAACTGAGAAAGCTAGACAGTAAACCAGATTCCAGTCTACCCATTCATAAGGCTGGTCTTGCAACAGACACATGACCTCTTTAAAAGAAATTCAAGAGGCGTGTTTGATTATTTGAAGGACAAGACAGTAAAGTGTGCCCACTTATCAAAGGGGGAAGAAAGTGGTAAGGATTATACCATGGAAGACCCACATGGATGGAAAATTAGAGAGAGAGAGAGAGAGAGAGAGAGAGAGAGAGAGAGAGAGAGAGAGAGCTCTGACCACCATTTGGAGAAATGTACTGGCAGTAGAAAAAGAAGTCATAGCTGTAACAATCAGGACGAAGTGTCCCTCTCTCTTAATAGAAAGCAAGACTAACCTTCCATGCTTTCCATATATGGTTAAATACAAGGACAGACCCATGAAACTACAATTATTTTTTTTTAAAAAAATTCATTTTAAAAAGCATTCCTTAGGGTCTAAACTGTTTGAAATGCTTGGAAGCACGCACACATAAATGCTGCTGTAGGATGCTTATATTTGCTAGTACATTGGTAGTCTCTGTGACCCTGGCAAACCATACAATTTAATTTTGCATAAATAGTTCCTGATGATACCCCACACCACCCAGTAGCGTAACACATGATATTTATGATTTTAAATGTTCAAATGTTTTATTATATTATTATGTTCTGTTATGCTACTATTCGCTTTTTTATATTCATGCTGATGCTTGGTTTACGGTGTAGGTTTGATTTTTGCTTATATTTTTATTGTCTTGTATTGTGAACTGCCCAGAGTGGCCCCAAGTTAGATAAAACAAAGAAACAAACATAACAAAGATTCTTTCTTTCCCAACATAAAACCTCCTTATATTCTAGCAATACTTTGCTTCCTGTGTCACGTTTCTTTGTATTCCACAAATTAAAATAACTGGCTTCTTAGCAAATGTTAGAGACAGGTGATGTTTTCCTCTGCAATATATATAGGGATCTATTTTTTTTTGAAATTCTTTTCTTCCACAATGTCACGTTAATCCACCACATAGCAAATATTAAACATTCATCCAACATTCCCAGTTCCCTAAGGGAAATCTGTAGATGCAAATTTCAGCAGCTAAAACATGATAGCCAATGTCTTTTAGCCCAGGCTGCTTTGCATGTAAGAGAATGCATAAAACACAACAGGAAGAGTATGGATGTTGGGTCTTAGCATCTTATGCATTATGTCAGGCATATCCAAAGTCAGGCCTGTGGGCCAAATGCAGCCCATTTTCAAATTTTGAGCGGCCCATGGCCTCTTCTCCCCACCGGCTCAGCCTGTCATGCATCCCCGCCAGCTGGCCTCTTCCCATACTGGATGGAGATATCAGCTTGCAGTTTTATGGTTTGCCTGCCCTCCTTGCCTCTGTCCATCCCTCCCGCCACCTGCTAAGCCTACCCACCCCCACCCTGCTCTGTGGCTGCAGCATCCTCCCCACCTCCTTGCATGTTATAGAGACTTATCCAAATGCAGCTGAATGGTCGGCCCCCACAGATTTTCACCTCACCAAAACTGGCCCTCCTTGCAAAAAGTTTGGGCACCCCTGCATTATGTCCAGTAGCGTGCGAGACACAGTTGATGAAAGAAATGCCTTCTTTGACTGAACCCACTGTTAAAACTTCTCAAGGGAGGATCCCAATCAAAGAACACTACCCGTCTCAGCTATTCCTGTCCATTGTTTCCACTCTGTTTCTAATTTTATAAGCCTCTGCTGTGTTTTCCTGTCCCGACCCATAATCATCCTACCCACCATTTCATAGAAGCAGTCAACAGAACAGAAGCTGAGCAGGGTTTCCCTCCAACAGGAGGAAGAATGCCAGCAAAACAGCATGATGGACAGCCCTGTTCTCGGTCTGTAAAGGAAATCTGGCACACCGCTCAAATAAAGTCTGAAAGCTCATCTTATTGTGGTTTTATTCCTACCGCATGTCAAGGTCACGGGCTCTGCAAAGTTGTGGGTAAGCATCAGACAGTCTTCCAAAATCTCTCCTGGATAGCCTAAACAATTTTGCAGTGTTATCACCATCTCTTTCTTCATGCTTTCTTACATTTCATTCTCCTTCTATTCTCAAGGACAAACTTAATCAACAAGAAGATGCTCTAGGCACCCCGTCCACCAGGAAAGTGCAATAAAACATTGTCAATTAACTCACTCTTTCTCATCTGTCAGCACACCAGCTGAGCTTACATGAATTTATAGAATAATTTCCCAATATCTACTCTTACAAGGATATTCTGGTGATGGTGCAATCTGTCTGTCTGTCAATATATCTATGTATTTTTCTAATTCATAAACACTTATTTGTAGAGATGGTCACGAAACGAGCAATTTTTTCATTTTCATTTTTTTGTTTCGTTACGCAACGAAAATGAAACAATTTTTTAAAAAACAAAACGAAAACGAAAACGAAACGACCAAATTTGCCGTGTTTTTCGTTTTGTTGCAGCAGATGCATTGAACTAAAAATAATGCTAACAAAACAGCAATTTTTCATTTTCGTTTTCGTTTTTTCATTTCATTACCTAACGAAATGAAAATGATTTTTTTTGCAAAAAAGTCATGAAAATGAAAACGAACCGAAACGGACCACTAAACGACCAAACGACAAACGAAACACCATTTTTTTGAGTCATGCCCATCTCTACTTATTTGCTCTCTCTTCTCCACCTCTATTGGCAGTGGTTACATTTGCATACAACTGAATGGTTAAAAAAACTTCCACAATAAATCAGTTTACAATAATACATTATAAACAATAACTAAGACTGAGGACAAAACTAGAAAGATGATGTAGTTGGAAGACCAGTAGACATATGTCAGGCATGTCTAAAGTCCAGTACGGGGGCCAAATGCAGCCCGATTTAAAATTTCGAGTGGCCCTCAGCCTCTTCTCCCTGCTGGCTCAGCCTGTCACTGACTGGCCCTTCCCTGTGCTGGCTAGAGATGTCAGCTTACAGTTTTATTGTTTGCTTGTCCTCCCTGCCTCCGTCCATCCCCTCAGCCACCTGTCCTGCCTACCCACTCCTGGCTCCATTGCTGCAGCGTGTTCCCCAACTCTGTGTGAGGGAGGGCAGCATAAGCGAGCAGTGGTGTGTCTTCGGTGTGCGTGGGCCAATTCCTGGGCCGTGCAACAGCTGCTGGGCCGTGGGGCACCTTGAAACCAGAGCATTTGCGGCTGCTGCAGATGCGCACAGACCACACCCTTTCTCCCCCCTTCAGGCTGAATGGTCGGCCCCCACACATTTTCATCTCACCAAATCTGGCCCTTCCTGCAAAACGTTTGGACACCCCTGGCATATGTAGTCACCCCACAGGGAAGGCTTGAGCTTAAAAGGTACATCTTGAATGGGTGCCTAAAAGTCATAGGTTATAGTCTCAGCAGAAGACAACAGCAATCTAGTGGGGGTAAAGTTCTTAAGGCAAGCTGGACCCACGATTCATTTATTAAAGAAGTTGAATATTAGTGCCATAAGTACTGTTATTTCATTATCTTCTCTAATTAAAAGGTCAATGCTTAGGAAAAAAAGGGGGGAAATGGACCACATGACCCCCACATAGCCACTAGATGGGCTTGCTGCATGGGGGTGTGGGGGGGGAGGATACTGGGAGTTGTCACCTGAAAAAGTAACTTTTCAGTGCTCTGAAATACACCACTTGCTATTGTTCAAGTACATACTTTGTCCCAATCTGCTTCCCCCCCCCTTTCTTCCTTCTTTCTCATTTCATCATCTCACTTTCTCTCTCTCCTTTCCAATTCACTGGCATTTATTGCATTAGGTAACACCTGCTACGAGCCGTCTATCAGAAAAACTTTCCAAGGCAGACGGGAGTATCATGCTAATTTCATTCAATGACTCTGGGATTTAAACCCACATCCTTGGGATTAAGTAAGATCAGGTAGAAATGAAGAACTCTTTATTGCAAAAAGGCCTCCATAATTCACCAGAGGAAGAATGAACCTTCTTTGGCAAGGGGGGATTCTAAACCAATCTATCACTCTAGCCTACAGTTTCAAACACCCTTTGTTACTCTAGGTTTCTTTTCATTCGCGGCCTCTTTTCCCCACTTCATCATCCTTTGAGTGGTCCTCGGTGAAACAGCTGCCTAACACAGAGAGTGATAAAGGTGAAATTAAACATCAGTGTTATTTTCAATTCAGCAGTGTATCCAAGAAAGGACCCTTGTCTGGCAGAGAATGGAAAGCAAAGGGGTAGCCAAGGAAGAATGGAAGTAAGGCACAAAATTATGGTGCACAGCCAGAAATCCCTTAATTTTGGGGGACCCAGCACAAGGTCTATTTCAATTCAGCCAAAATGATAACATCTGGACATGCCTACAGCATGAGAGTAATTTATAAACTTCTGGCCAATGGCCAATGGCTCAGGCTTTTTCACGGTTCCTTTCTCTCTCCATCCTGCTTCCCTATTATGGGATGGGTGTGCTGCAAAGAAGGTGGTGTACATATCCCATTAGGCCTGAATGAACCCTCTTTTGTTGACCAGCATGAAGGCAGGACAGCTCCGTCTTCCCTGCTCAAAGGAAATACATGTTAATTTTCTTTAAATTATGTTTTTAAAAAATCATTTCCCATTTTTCATTCTTCTATATAAATTAGCATGTGCAATTTAATGAAAATCAGTTCCTCTGCTGTCCTCTCTTTTTTCGGGGGGGGGGGTTGTCCTTGGTTTTGTTAATGGACAGAGCAGCACCAACGGAAGGAACAAGTTAATTGTATTATTTATCATTTTTACATATATATATACTGTATCTCACTTTTCTCACCTCCTCTCTGCTGTACTCACAGCCCCTCAACTAGCCCAAACTCTTTCACAGGGACTTGATCCCAGTCTCACCTCCTCTCGCATGAGGTACAGGGTACTGAGTTTCTGGGTGGCCTGTCAACAGGTCTTTAATAATTATTGGTGCAGTCAATATTGTTCAATAACAAGTTTAATCCTGGCTAGGTACACTGACCCAACATGCATGGAAAAGCACCTAGATCAATGAAGAGGGCCTACTTTTTCCCCAACATCCTGATATCAATTCAAAGGATATTGTAAAAGATCTACAGATACTACTCCCATGCTAGATAAAACTTACAAGAAAAGCCCTTGTGTACCCTATCAGCTTTTCCTTCCATGTCTCTCCAACAGCACCGTGATAAATTTGTCTGTTCTATTTATATCCCACTTTTCCGCTAACACATTCAAGGCAAAGTACATGCCTCTCCTCTCTCCGACTTAAGATCCTTGCAAAGTAATGAGAGTAAATTGAGAATAATAGGTTGGCAAAAGGTCTCGTCAGTGAGGCTGTAATCCAGAGGTGAGAATCATACCCATCCCCAGCCACTTGGTCAACCCTTAGAATTCCCAAAATATGTAAGAAAGCATTTTTAAATCAAAAACGTTGATTTTTTAAAATAATAAAAACTTCAAGTGGTGTTTCTCTAAAGCAGGAGTGGGTTTCACTTGGCCCAAAGGCTGCAAGCAGCCCCCAAATCAATTTTGGCTATCCCCAAAGTCACCCAAATATTGTTTTCTAGAAAAACACAACATAGGAAATAAAAATCCAAAATATAATCTACCACTGGAAAAAGCATTGGCATTGTTCCAAGACACTGTCTGGCCTTCTTTATAGCTATTTTAAACCTGTACCACCTTATTTAGACTTGTTTACTAGTTCACTGTTGTCTCTTCTGGGCTTGTTTTCATGCAAAACTGTATTTATTTACTTTAGTTTATATTAATTGATTTCACTGGTTCAGGAAATGTTCATTCCGGCTAGTACTTCCTGGTTTCCTAGTGGATGAATAGGCAATTAGAAACCGGGAGGTACTTAGCCCAAATAAAGTTTTCTGAAATCAATCAAGTTAAATGTATTATTTAAGCAGGGTTTTTTGGTGGTTTGAATCCCAGGTGCCATGCAGCAGAGTGAGCTCCTGTGATTTCCCCAGCTCTTGCCAACCTTGCAGTTCGAAAGCATGTAAATGCAATTAGATAACTATGTACCAAAAAGCGGGAAGGTAAAAACAGTGTTTCCTTGCAGCCATGCTGGCCACGTGGCCATGGACTTGCACAACACTGGCTCTTCGGCTTGAATACAGAGATGAGCACCGCCCCTAGAGTCAGACACAACTAGCATGCATGTGCTGGCTTTACCTAAAATACTCCCCATGGTTCAGCAGGGATCTGATGAGTCAACTCAACCCATAAGTTCCATTGATTTCAATGGGCCTACTTCTGTTGTGAGTCACTAGTGGATGTTGGCCACTGTGCCTTAGAAAGCACTTTTTATTACCATGAAATAGATTTCTGGAACGAGATTGGCACCCGCAATACATTCCCTCCTCTCTTGGTTGAAACCACAGCACTGCCTAAATGACTGGAGCAAGCTTTTGGTGGTGTGGAGCATGCCAAAGCGTGGGCTGCCTATTGGAAAGGGAAATTTTTTGTCCAACAGAAGGACAGCTGCCCTGAGCAATATTTAGACAGAAGTTCAATTGTAAACCTAAGCGGGCTAGCATTCATCCTGCAGAACAGCCAAAGGCTGACAAGCTGCAGGAGCCGCCCTGAACACGGGCTGCCCATCTCTAACAATGCTGCCAACTCTTGAAAGGAAAAGGAGGAAAGGAAAGGAAAGGGGAAATTTGGTACCTAGTCCTGGAGGGAAAACATATTATGTCTCTAGGGTGTACCAGCATCACAATGGATCTCTCATATCACACTCAATAGCCATAGGATATATTTTTTAAAAAGGATGTTAGTAATTTGAATTGAAGAAAGGAGAAATCAAAAGAAATACAGAAACAGTGGTCTGAGTTTCTGGCACCCTCCAATAAAGTCCAAACACTGATACACATGGGAGGGATCAGACTTAAGTTCACATTTACTACATATCCTCTTGGCAGCTACCCTGCCAAGCATTTGAACAGTATTTGCAGTTCACTTCACTTATTTTCCTTCTGCAACATTGTTCTCTCAGGGCGTTTATACACGACCCCTAAACTCCGGGGCAAATGGCTCCCAGCTCCGGAACTTAAAAATGTTTACCCACCAGCTCCAGAGTTAACAGGAAATTAACTGCAACCCCGCCCACTTTAGTGCGTCCCAGCGCAGCTTTCAGGTACCTGCTCTTTGGAGGTGAAAATTATTTTATCCGGTGTAACGATAGTGAGTGCGGGGCTCTCCTTGCTTCTGTTTGTTGTTTTTTGGTTCCCGCCCCTTTAAGAGCTACTTTTACAGAGACGAGAGGCAGAACGAGGTGAGCGGCATGCTTTTCTTTCTCTTTTTCTCCCTCCCCTCACGCAGCCAGCAGCCAGGAAGTGCGGAGGGGGTGGGGACACAGGAAGAGCGACGAACCCCTAAGATCTCTGGTCTGAATTTAAGTGGCCAGCGGATCTTAGGGGTCGTGTAAAAAGGCCCTCACTCAGCTTCTCTTACAAAATTTTACTGAAATGTTATTACATCATAGGACTGAGTGTATGCATGATCATAAAACGATGATTGTTGTATCATCTTTGAGTGAATAAGTCAGCTACTTAAGGTGCTCTGTCATGATCTCACCTGTTTGCATTTTTTCCCATTTGTGGGAAGGCTTTGGTTCTTTAATAGAGATCCAGAAACACAGAGATAATGTCACAGATCTAGAGACTGAATCACTCTTTTAGAGTACAGAGAGGGTCAACTCGGATGGTACCCTTGGGCTGACAGCAATAATTTATGTAACATTACTTCCTACCATATAGCTACTGCTAGGAAATAATGCAAGATATGTAGTTTTAAAAAATTGTGTCAGGTGGTATATTATGCATATATGCTTTTTCTTAAAGATGAGTAAGCATGCTCTCACATTCTCCAAAGCCAGAAGCTTAACCTTGAATTCAAAAGAATAAAAAGTGAAAGCCCCCATGATTACCTTAACAGCCTTTTGTCTTAGCTGCAGGTTGTATGCCTTAACCAAATGTTGTAGTGGAAACACTTAGAGCATGTTCTTGCTAGTGGCAGCAGAAAGTGGGTTCACATGAGAATCAGCTTAAAACATTCCAGTTGCGTTCACATTACACTCCCCCTGAAACATCTAAATCTAAGATCAAGCTTTCTATGCCAACTAAGCCTCAATCAAGCCTCTGAAATTGACTTCTTGAAGGAACGCCAGACCTTGAAAACAACTTATTTGGTCCATACAATGGAGACTGCAAAGGCCACTTTGTCCAATGACAGTGCTTACATTGTTTCCTGCCAACTTGACATTTTGAGTTCCGAGAAGGCTATACATCCTTCTGTATCGACTCCAAAAAGGCCATTCGCTTCACTCAAACGGCCATCAGTGAGTTAGGCTGGAAAGAGTACAAGAGAATGATGAACAGTCTTTTTGAAGTGCAGCACGGGAAGAGACTATCTGTCTTAGAGACAGGCTAAAAGCAAAAGTCCCATAAATAGCCATAGTTTTGTGTCTTGTGTTTTTCTTTATTTGCAGATTTAGGGCTGTTAAAAGCAGAAGACAATCAACAACAAAACTGTCCGATGATATATGATTATTCTGCCCAATAAATACTACCCATTAATCAAATGATCAGATCGAAAATACATATCCTTAAGGACAAGGCAAGTGTGTATGGGCAAAATTTCAGAGACACACTTTCTTACATGATTATGTCCTAAGGACACTGACAAATAGGGATTCTGAGAACTAAAATGACATTTACCCATCTGAGATCTCCTTCCAAGCTGTATGCGTAATTCCTGTACTGAAAGGATGATAGTTTGCCCAAGCCTTGTTCTGGATAGCTTCCTGTTCAGAAAGAAAACTCCCAGCTAGCACTGGGACGGGGACAGGAAGCTTGAGTGCTAGCTAAACCATGACATGGTTCTAAAGTTTTCTTTAAATTCATATCTTTTTTTTCCTTCTGGAGCTCTTCTTCCTATTACTTCCCACTTGGAAGTAATAGGAATTAAATGGAAGTAATTTTTTGTTCTTGTTTTAAGAAAATCAGACACTTTTTAACAAGGGCCCTTTGTACACGACCCCTAAACTCCGCTGCAAATGGCTCCCAGCTCTGGAGCTTAAAATTGTTTCCCCACCAGCTCCGGAGTTTACAGATAATTAAGTGCGACCACACCCACCTAAGCGGGTCCCAGCGCACTTTTCTTGTACCTGCTCTCTAAGGGTGAAAAATCTTGATGCGGATGTGCTGGGCTCTCCTCGCTTCTTTTTGTTGTTGTCTTTTACCTCCCGCCCCTTTAAGAGAAGGAACCAGGAAGTGACAGGGCTCCCTGCAGCTTCCACCGGCACCCGGAGGTAAGCCTTTATTCTTTTGTCCCTTTTTTTCTCCCTCCCCTCACACAGCCAGCAGCCAGGAAGTGCGGAGGGGTGGGGACGCACGAAGAGCGACAAACCCCTAAGATCTCTGGTCCGAATTTAAGTGACCAGCGGATCTTAGGGGTCGTGTAAAAGCGCCCAAGGTTGTAACAAGGATCACACCAAACTGGCACATTTCATAACAAGCAACAGTGAAATACTTTCTCAGGATACAATAATGCTAACACTAACTGTTTGAAGCAGTGAGTAGTGTAATGAGGTCCTTTATAAATGCAACATTTCAAGGTCTGGAACAGTGGCATAACTGGGGGGGGGGCGAAGGGGGGAAATGCCCCCTAGTGTGGTGATCTGAGGGTGCAAATTGACAGAGGACTGTGAGAACCTTACTGGAGCAGGCAGCCTCCTTCGCTTAGAAGAGGAGGGGGAGGAGGAGGGAGAGGAGGAGGAAAGGGAGGAGGAAAGTGACAGGCCAGTGGTGTGGCTGGGATTGATGGATGATCTCTGTGTGTGCGCTTACATTCACACATATAAGATTTATATGGGTTGGTGGGGGAGAAAGGCTGTGCGGACAGATTTGTGGGAGTACCAGCACACACACACACATGCCCTGATCTTTTCAGATAGTTTCAACATCTGCGTTGACGACTCCTCCTCTCCTGATTACTTTAATATATCCCACCCATGACTGCATGGGGCTTCACACACACACACACACACACACACACACACACACACACACACACACACACACACACACACACACACACACACACACACACACACACATTGCCTCAGAGCTATCCTGCGAAGTAGATCAGGCAGACTCTGTCAGCCCGAGACATCTCAGGTCTGTGGCTCAATTCATCTTTTTCTTTAAAAATATTATTTCTATTTTGCATTTGCGTTTAATTTGGAGTGTAATCTGTGGGCAGAGATGGGGTTTATGGTGTGAGAGTGATCTGGGGGCAATCATGTAGAAAAACCAGGTAGACCTGTGTGGATCTGTGTGTTGGATCCATGTTTTTGTGCCACTGTGGTGGAATGCATTGATGGACCTACAGTTTTTGGTGTGTAACCTGTGGGCAGAGATGTGGCCTAGCATGGGGCAGTATGATCTAATGTAAAAAATCATATGAAATCAAGTGGATCTCTGTGTTGGATCCATGTTTTTCCACCATTGTGGGGCCATGCACATTTGGACGCCTGATTTTTGGTGTGCAGTCTGTGTGCACAGATGGGGCCTAGGATGGGAGAGTGGTTTGGAAGTGATCCTGGATAAAAATATGTTACATCCTTGAGGATCCATGCTTGGATTCATGTTTTTGCGCCACTGCACAGCCTTATCCTGATTATTATTGTGTAGTGTTTGAACATTAATGAGATGTATGATTTGATGGTGATTTGGATAGAATCCCATGCAAAAATCGTATGAAATCAAAAGGATCCATAAAAATACACCTTTTACTTTCTTCCCTTCTGGACTTGGACAAGTTGGTGATGGGACTGCACACATCCTTCCGTGTTGCTGGACTTGACCCTTTCCCCTCCCAGAGGGGAGGGCACTTGTAGCCCTTCTGAAAGTTTTCTTCGGTGGCTGATGTGGGGGGAGTGGAGTGGAGTGGAGACTGTGGGCAAGAAGCACCCGCCTCTACGCCCGGCAGTGGGGCGTACAGTATAGAGTGTAAGCAACCTACACTTCTTCCAAAGTGCAGTTGGCATCCTTCCTGTTTCCACCCACATCCTGCTTCCCAGATAGGTCAGATGGGGCTGGAAAAGGGCTATCTCAAGGAAGCGAAGGAGCCCTCACCTTCCCTGCCATTACCTTCTCTTCCCAAGAGCTGCAGCTAGAAGGCAGGGTGCATCCTTTCCACATGGTCCCTTTGGGGGGGGGGGGACCGAAAACTGACCTTGTCCCTGGGTGCTGAAAACCCTAGCTACGCCTCTGTTCTGGACTAAGAAAAATGGACTTTAGTCCCATCAGAGAATTTATACATTGTTGGTGGAGCTTTGTACTTTTTTATGAGATGCAGCCCATTGCCTATCACAAATCACCTTTGAACTTCATCGTAGTTTCAAAATCATTTTGTGATGGAGTGTGGGGTGGTGTTGGCCCCACTAGAAACTTTAGTAGAAAGCATAGCTGGATTTAGGAAGCATGCTGTGCAATTCTTTGGTCTGTGGTTTGGAAATACATTTTGCCTGGATTTCGGACAGCAAATATTGGTCCATCAGCTTGATGAAAATCACATGTTCTTCAACCACCATCAGAATTGGAATGGGATGTGGCATTTCCATTGCAATCATAAAAGGGGGGGGGGCAGTGTTGCTTTAATGATAGCAGACAAACCATAGAATCTTTACAGCTAGATAAACTCATCCAACCCAATCTAGTCGGGTGAGAGCATGGTTTAAACCTGCCTCATAACATGCAGATCTAGTTCCTCCATTCATTCTAAGTGGAGTTAACTGCAAGATTTATGCAGTTGTTCAAACAAAAAAGAGGAATATACTTGCCAGATCGACTCCCCATCAATCAGCTGGTTCTGCTACTTGTGGAAGCAGTTGCCATAATAAACATTATTCAAAAATTGTGAAAGGTAATGGGGAATTCTAGCCACAAAGCCACACAGAAGGAAAAAAAGAGCTGGAAAAGTCAACTTAAATCTTCACGAAAAAGGAAAGCACTTGAGTAATTTTCTTTTTGCATCTCCTAGAATATGATCGCAATAACTCCACAGCGTGAAAGAAATACATTCCAAATAGGAAGCAGAGGAAAATGAACAGAAGAAAGCAAAGAATTAGAAATGTGAAAATGGTTTGTCCACCGATGGTGCATTATGAAACAAAACCCATATTTGACCATTTTAGATAGAGCAAGAAAATGGTACACCCTTCCCATTGTCAAGAATTTTACATATTCTGAACACTAAAAAACTTTTCTTAATCTACAGTACAGTGGTACCTTGTATAAAGGAATTAATTCGTTCCAAATGAAATTATGTTAAGCAAATTTTCCTTTATACAAATTCTCATAGGAATGCATTGAATACAGAGTAATCCCCATTTTTATGTTCTACAGATTTTCCCCATAGGTGATTATGTTAAGCAAATTTCCCCTATCTCTGGAATTTTTTATGTTGTACAGATTTTATGTTATACAACTTGTTTGCTATACAAGGGTCCACTGTACTTGTGTAGGCTCCAGCAGAATATTCACCATATTGTTTTCCTTTCCGCTGCCAATATGCAACATCATCTGAGGTACCAGGACTTTGGTAACCTTTGGTAAATACTCAACTTAGGACACAACCAATAGCATGTCTGACCCTTTCTGAAGGGGGATGGCTTGGTGTTCAGTATATTTCTAGTGGCTTTGTCCTAGAGAGAAATGGTTCCCAACCTTGGGTAATCCAGGTGTTCTTGGACTGCAACTCCCAGAAGCAGTGCTGGCCAGGGGTTTCTATGTATTACAGCCCAAGAACACCAGGGTTACCCCAAGTTGGAAACCATTGAATCAGGTAAAAGCCAACATAAATATTAGGAATCAATGACCCAGAATACCCAAATCAGCCTGGAACAAAGGATACAGTGGTACCTCTACTTACAAATTTAATCAGTTCCAAATGCATGCTCTTAAGTTGAACAACTCTTAAGGAGAAGAGCCCTAACTATAAAAGCATAATAAATAAATGAATAAATTGATATATATTTTTTAAAAAATCGTAAGGCAGACCACAACCAAAATTTGTAAGGCAGCAGTTAAAATGCCAACTGTTTTCTGCTCTTAAGTCAAATTGCTCTTCAGTTGAGCCGCTCTTAAGTAGAGGTACCATTGTACTTGAAGGGCCACATAGTAAGTAAGAATTTATCTATTTACTAAGGGTTCCTTGGTGTGCATCTTCCACTTTTCAAATGGGTCATTGTAAAATGTATATCCTTCCCTTTTGTGGTACTATATTTATAAAATACCCCTTCCTCAAACATAGTAAAGTGAGTGCTTAACTAAACATTACAAATACCATATCGCTCTAGCTGAGATTACATGAGTATGTGGATGTGATTTCAGAAGACTTTTGTGCCTGAGAAATGCAACTTGCAAATGAAACTCTTAGGTAGGGCCAGAAGACCAACAACAAAACAAATCAAGCTTATCAGCAAATTACAGGGCATACGAAAGACTCCCCTGGTGGCAATCAGACACATTAAACAGTTAAGGAATTCTCTCTTGTCTTGACATGCTCTCTGCAATGTATAATATGGCCCACATATTTTTTTAAAAACACTAGTTGAAAATGTTTGTTTGAGAAACTAGAAGGCTTCCATAAACTAGCGCTTTTTTGATCACCAGCTGAAGCTGGGGTAGATGGAGATGCCCTCAACTGCAGCAGTAGTGGGGTTAAGCAGGATAATTTGGAATGGAGCACACCAGTCTTTTGTTCCAGTCTGGGTAATGTGTGATGGCTAGGGTTGGAGGGCTGCAGCCAATAGAGTGACCATCCCATGAGAGCTGGCTGAGACACTGAGCAACGGGGATAGGGAAAAGACAGAGCAGGAGAGGAAAGGCAAGCCAAGGATGGCTCAATATCTTTCTCACCGGGCTTTGTGGATGACTTCATAGGAGCTCCCATCACAGCAACCAGTGAAGCCATCCAGGCAGCATTCTTTAGAACAGCTGCTACCACAAGACACCCAGCCAACCTCATCAACCCCTGACAGAGCCAACGTAGTACACGATTTGCCAGGCAATCTCAAATATGTCAGAACTCTTCACCATCAACAACCTCTTTCCCCCAGTTAGCTTGCTTTTACACTTGGGCTACTACACAGAAAACACTGGGAACTACTGCATGTCTATTACGACACACATCTGTCAACCACAGCCGAGACAACTACCAGGAGCATTCTCTGAAGGGAAGAGAATGGAGTTGGCGGCAGATTTATGACAGCTTTTTAAGCCTGTGGAAGGAGCAGAAAGGAGCCTCTTTGAAGAAGGGAGAAGGGAACCTGCTAGAAGAGAGCAAACAAGACAAGGAGGGCCAAAGGGAGGGTCCGGGAAACAGACCTCTTGCCCCAATTGGGAGTAAGACCAAGCCCTTTCAGCAAGCCTATAATGCAACCTCTCTAGATTGAGCCAAAGAGACAATAAATAATACAAACCACAGTAATGTAACTGAAGGAAGGAATCCAGGGCCTTTGCTTTTAATAAAGCACATCTAAGACTCTGAGTCTCTAGAAACATAGACTTTCTGGGTCAAAATGGATTTGGCATCCTCCCACAAAGAAAGGGTGTAACACTGGGTTATTCATCAAAGATTCTCGGTGACTTGTGTTACTCATCAACATTTCTGATCGCCTTAATTTGTGGTTACTGGAGGGTTTTTTAACCTGCTGTTTTGTGCTCTGTTGAATCTTTTTTATTCTTACTTGCTTTTCCCTCTGTTACTATGGGTTTCAGCAATACAGTACATACAGTATGCCCAGGTAAGCATGCGTAAGGTCACTCCCATTGTCTTTAATGGTTGTGTGAGCTAGGATGGAAATGTGGGGTAGAAATTGGTGAAAGAAAAACAATTCCTGCTGGGGCACCTTATAAAGGTACTCTCACCCTTTATAGAATGTTCACCTCAAGTGCCCAAGATGTTTAGTAATTAAAATGCCTGTTTCATTGTTTTGTTATGTAACAAATTACATTGTTATGTAACGAAATGGTTGGATGCAATTCATCACAAAATGAAACAAAATACCATTTTTTTTTCTCTAGAAACAAAACTATTTGTCCCTGAGGAATCAATGGCATGGGAGCTCAAGCTCTTCCCTGTAAGCCCCTGAAATTTGGAAAGGTATGGGGGTCAGAGGGCTGAGTTATTAAGCTCCAAATGGGGTATCCCTAGGGGGGGGGGAATCTAATTGAATCCAGAAACTACAAGACACCCCACCCACCCATACACCCACACACCCCACACACAGGTGAGCAATTAGTAGAGATGGGCACGACTTGAAAAAAAATTTTTTCGAGTTGTCGTTAGTCGGGCCGGTTCCGTTTCGGCTCGTTTCCGTTTTTCGTGAAAATTTGCAAAAATTAGTCGGTTCGTTTTTTTCGTTTTTTTGTTTTCGTTAGTACTGGTTTGGGGAGGGGGTAGCGGGCTCCTGGAGGGAGCTGCAGGAGTCAGCCAGAGCCACAAGTGACGGACTGGCAGACTCTTTGCACCCGCTGTGTCTCACGTACTTGCATGTAGTGCAATGCAAGTAGATCTGGCTTAGGGTTAAGACGGCTTAGCGCAACGGCTAGGGTTAGGCTAGTTACGGGTGAGGTTACGGTGAGTATTGGGCTGCATCTGGGTGCCTCTCTGACCCACTTAGAAGGACAGTGTACTGGCGTATGGGTTAGGCTTAGGGTTTGGGTTTGGGCTACGATTAGTGGGCTGTTTATGCCCGATTGGCACATCCCAGAAGTCTCTGTGGTCAACCTGGCCAAGTGGCCATGCGATTGGTGGAAAATTTGCATGGTCTACTCCCATGGGAGAGCCCATCATTGCAAATGTGCAGGTGTAAAAAAATAAAATAAAATAAAATAAAATAAAATCAACGGAGACTTTTTTTGCAAGAAAAACCCACTACTGCTACTGTAAAAATTCAAGCATTTAAAATAGCTAATTTTCGCATGTTTCTGTGGTGCTTTGGTGGGGTTTTGGGCAACAATTTCAAAAAAAATATTGCGGTCGCCATTTTGGATCCCCCCCACCGCATGGCAAATGGATGCGCCCTTCCAGCCTGGTACAGTCAGCAAAACCTGGCCATGCGATTGGTGGAATGGCTCCAAAACTTTGCATGGTCCACTCCCATGGGCAACGATTTCAAAAAATATATTGCGGTCGCCATTTTGGATCCCCCGCACTGCATGGCAAATGGATGCGCCTTCCCAGCCTGGTACCAGCAGCGCAGCAGTAGCAATAGCCAAGGAGAGGGGGGCGGGGAACCCCCCCAAATAAAACACCCTTCTGGCCTGGTAGGTGCCCTCAAACAGTTTTCGCCTACTTTTAGGGCCGGGAATCGGGTTTTTTTTTAACTTTTAAAAACTTTTTTTCTGTGCCGCTTGGCATTGCGCGATGCAAGTAACGAGCACGACAAATCAGACCAAATTGTTCGTTCGTCGGTTCGAGCTCGAAGTCTGGGGCAGTGATTCCCGTTACCGTTTCCGTAGAGTAACGGAAACGAGTAACGGAAACGGAAACGGGAATACCGCTAAGTCGTGCCCATCTCTAGCAATTAGTACCACCATGGCTTGGCTTCTAATTCCTGGTTCAATTAGATTTTCTCCAAGGGGTATAAAATAAAGGGGAAGGGCTGTGTTTATTCAGGAGACCAAGGATCCTACCATGTGTGTGGAGAAGCTGGTGGACAGATCAGTCCATTTCTATGGACTTATATGTCACTCCTCATATGTTCATTGATAACTCTCTCTTCCATTTCATCTCCACATCAATCTGCAGTTTTTAAAAATCTCCATTTAAACGCTAGTGAAATTGCCTATTTTGAAAGCATTTTCTGTAACTGTGTGCATTTAGGCATTTTTAAAGCACATTACTAAGTTTTTGGAAGGATTGTTAACAGGCAATGATCAGAGGAGCACATGACACTCATAGAAATGTGGAAAATCTCGTGTATAGCTATATTCCTGCCCGCAGATTAGGGAGAATCAAAAAGTCCAGTTCATAGCAGAATTTTAGGGTTAAATTGGTCCAGCATCCATAGCTTGGTAAAATGGCTTCTTTCAATTTAATGTGGGGGCAAGAAGACACCCATGATGCTATGTGAGATGGATCTTGATCCAACTGTGTTAAAACATTTGTGCAGTGGTCCATTGGATGAGTGGCTTGAGATTTTTCATGCTTGGGCACTGAGGCATCTCATTTGTCATTGCATGAATGGGAGCTGCATTTTAATGACAGGTATTCCTGCAATGGCATTCCCTAGCTGCAGCTTCTCATTTCACCAGTGCTACATTGGATCACTTAAATATGGAAACCATTGGAAGATAATTGTTAGGTCTCTGTCCATAGAAGGTGGGCAAGGTTAAATGTAGTTAAAGAAGTAATTCTTGTCCCAAAGGTGGAGAAAGTTAGTGGGGAAATGGCATGAAAGTGGATGGAGCAGCTCTCAGCTTATCAACCCTTTTGAGGTCATTGGGGGGGGGTCCATCAGACAAGTCAGTGGAAAGTTAGAACCAACTCTAATATGGAGGAGAGCACCTGATGAAGCTCTTCCTGGTCTGCACCCTTTGAATTTCAGTGTGTGCAAGTTCTATAGCAGAATATTTCCTCCTTTTAGGAATATATTTCACACAGCTAGCTAGTTAGCACATCTTTCCCCTAAATACTGGGAAGAAGAAACATATGCAAAGAGGAGATCTGGGAGTTGAGTCATGGCTACTGGACTTCTTTTTTGAGAGATAGAAACGTTTCGCTGTTCATCCAAACAGCTTCATCCAAACAGCTTCATCGGTCAGACCGATGAAGCTGTTTGGATGAACAGCGAAACGTTTCTATCTCTCAAAAAAGAAGTCCAGTAGCCATGACTCAACTCCCAGATAAACGCACCTGGATGACTGAGAATCTTCACAGACGTAATGCAAAGAGGAGAGTTCACCAGAGAGCTTTGCTCCTCTTTTTCCCTCCACTCCTCATTCGAGTTTCTACAATTCTGCCTCCAACCCCAGTCCAAATCACACACGCAAGCTCTTTGAAGATGTACACTGTAGGTGTAACATCCTGGGACATGGGCCAAATTCTATTTCAGGTAAAGAGTTTTTTTTTTTGGGGGGTGTCTTCTAAGGGATTTTTTGGCTGCTGTACAGCACTGTACATCCTTAAGTCCTTCCGCCAAGGACTCTTAGGCTCTACAGGACATTCTCCTCGGTCTTTCCAACTGGATGCTTTATTTCAATCTCTCTTAAGTTGTTGCTCCTCTGAAGCCAAGGCATTTCAGCAGAGGTGTGGAACAAAGGGGAAATCTTAAATTTCCTTAAACTTAAATTCGTATTAGTTTTTAACCCTCATTTCTCTTGCAGAGGATCAGTGTAGCTTACTATGAATAATGTGCCATGTGCAGTTAAAAAATCAGAAAAATATGCAAAATAAATTAGGCTATCCTATTAATCAAAAGAAAATAAACTTACAGGTTTCCCATCTCACTTCGATTCTGATTACTTACTTGGGTTTAAACACTAATTCATCCAACTGAAACGAGATACCAAATTTCCAGTGAATTATCACATTATAATGGCTGCAAACATTTGCCTCTAAATATAAAGCTCTGCACGGAATTACTGTAACTAAAATACATTTACAGAAAGCAGGCATCTGATCCATCCATCATGCCTAGACCAGAGAGATGGGTAACATAGGGCCATATCTAGAGATGAGTTTTAATTTAACCATGAATCACAAATTTCATTCAAAATTGCTTAGGCAGTGATTCATATTTGCCATCCATATTTAATCCATCCATCATGCCTAGACCAGAGAGATGGGTAACATGGTTACATATCTAGAGATGGGTATGAATTTAACCATGAATCAAAAAATTCATTCAAAATTGCTTAGTCATTGATTCATATTTGTCAAATGCAGTAACCCTTGGAGAATACAAATTGATGAAGTTTTAGCAATTTCTGATTCATCAGTTCATCAACCACTTTTGGGGCCATGGGGGGGATTAGCACCTGCAGCCCCCATCATATTCTTGGGGGAACCACTTTGTGGGCGTATAACACAGCCATCCAAATCCCAAACTTGACCAAACATGGAGGGATAGTAGAAGAGAGTTGGGGGAAGCTTCTCCATGATTTTTGCTTCTCTTGGTGCCTGGGAGGAAGGATATTTTATAAAGGTTTTTAATGTGAGATGAACCAACAAATCAATTCATTGGACCAGGAGGTTGGGATGTGACTCGTGATTTGTCAATGTTTATGACAAATCACAACCAAATTGCCATTTGACTCTAAATATAATTCATTTGTGCCAATCTCTATAGATCCATGAAATCCATATCCCAAAATCATGCCAAGTTTCTTTGCTCCGTTTAACACATTTTTTCAATAAAATGAATATTTTTAAAAAAGAAACTGTCTGCACTACATGCACATTTTCCATTTATTAAAGTATGTTTTCAAAGTGTTTCTGTACATAATTATAAAGTGTGCACATTCCTTAGATCAGTGAGTCCACACTCTTTGACCCAGCATGACATTTGAAGTAACATACACATAAAGGCCCATGATTAACCCAATGAGCTGTGGCCCCAACCAGCAAGGAGTAGAGAGGGGTGTCCAGACTTTAAAACCATCTCACACCTAATCATACAACCCCTGCTCCTCCACAAATGGCTTGCATTGTGATCTGCCTCCCTGCCTGGAGATCTAGTGAAGCACACTCACTCCCAGAGGCTGAGAATCAGACACTGACAAGTGATCTGTTCCACATCAAAGCATCTTTTTCCATGGCAAAATTGTAATCTCAGCTGTGGGTGGGGAGCACCAAGTGAAGTGGAGGCAAAGCTTCAAGATGATTGTTGAAACTAGACACTTTATTGTGGCCTCTGGGGTGCCACAAGCCTTTCAACATCATGCAAGATCTACTTGAGCATGAAGACGTGTTGGACGGACCACAAACCACAATGCATTTTTATTTTCTATTTCTGAGTCTCATTTTCTTTTCTTTTGAGCTTGTGAGTCCCCATTCTCTCCCCACTCCTTCAGTTTTTCTGCCTTGGCAACCTTTGGGGCAGCCCTTCTTTTCCCACGTGTAAGGGCCCTTTATACACGACCCCCCTAAGCTCTGCCGCAAATGGCTGCAAGGTCCGGACCTTAAAAATGTTTACACTCACCAGCTCCGGCTGACTTTCAGACAATTATGTGCGACCTGTTCCACATTAAAGCGTCTTTTTCTATGGCAAAGCAGTTGTAATGTACCTGCTTTTTGGATGTGACAAATATTTGAAGTGGAGTAAGGATTCAGTGAGTGTTGGGCTCTCTAGGCTTCTGTTTTGTTCTTTCTTTTTTTGCCACCACCCTTTAAGAGATCATGCAAGCTACCCGAGCCTGAAAACGTGAGGACGGACGGCAAACCACAATTCAATTTTTATTTTCTATTCCTGAGCCAGCATTTTCTTTTCTTTTGAGGGGGTGAGGACCCATTCGACGAACCCCTAAGATCTCTGGTCCGAATTTAAGTGGCCAGCGGATCCTTTGGGGCAGTCGTGTTTTCCCACCCTAAGCCTCACTATTTATTTGCCATCTTTGTAACCAAACCAATAGCAATCAAGCACGCTGGGTTGTTATCAGGAAAGACAGCACAAAACCTACAAAGGCTGTAGGAAGGCCAAGTGCAAGGAAGACCTGTGAGTCCTTGTTCTCCAGGTGTCCCTGTCATGTCTGGTGAGATGGCCACCCTCTATGTGCAGAAGGCTCTCTCCAGTAAGGCTTATCCAGTATCCCCTTTGAATTCTGTTCTGGAGAGCAGTACCAATCGCCTATTCTTTTTCTAGCTCCCTTTAAATCCTTGGATATCTTATTGCACTGTGTGTCTTTCATGTAAACTTCATCCTGCAACACTTCTCATTTCACTTTCTGTTGAGGCAGAGGTCACAGCTCTAGCTTGGAGCTGATCCTGGAAATATTTTCAAGGCAGAGCCCCTTACACGTGGTGAGCTGCATGGTGCAATGTAGCTCCGTCTGATCAGCCGCACTGTTTTACAACTGTTCTTAATTTTAAAAAAATAAAATCAAGCTGACAAGGTTTCCCCACCTACCCCCACATACAAAAGATGAGATTGGCATAGAATCTTACCTAAATAAACTGTTGTCCCTCCCCTCCCCAATACTCGGGCTTCTGAAAAGCATCTCAGGAAAGTAGAATAACTCCCACCCACCAATGTCAGATAAGACACAGGGCTTATAAAGGAGATAAAGGAATTTTGTGGGCTTCCTTGTGTTTCTCTGTATTCTATGAGGCCACTATAGGGCAACTCTCCTCTCCTCCACATTCCCTCTTAGATAATTCAAAAGGGTCCCCCCCCCACACATGCCAGAGAACCAGGTGTTTGAAAAGTTGACTTAATTCAGGGAGGAAGGCAGTAAGCCTAGAATCCAAAGATCTGCTCTACACATGTCCAAGGTAGAAGGCACGTGCAGCACGATCCCTACGTTGGGTTACATAAAAATATGATGACCAGAATCATGGTAGAGATGGCAGCTTGTGTTGGTATAATTGCATAAACTGCACCGGTAAATTGCCACTCATTAAATGGTGGCCACTTGAGTTCCTGGTGACATACCGGTCCCACATATTTAGTCCATGGCCAGGAATGGAAATGGCAGCTCCCTAATGAGTGGTACTTTGCCACTGCAATTTACACAATTACAGTTAGGCCAACATAAATCTCAGAAAGGCTTGTGGGCAGAGATGGGCACAAAACAAAAAATGAAATGCTGTTTCATCCTTTCGTTACATAACAAATTACTTTGTCGCATAACAAAATGTAGGACATGTTTTGTTACAAAATGAAACGCCAGTTTTTCCTCTAGAATGAAACAATTTGTCCTAAAGGAACAAAAATGGCAGGGGAGCTTCTTTGAACTCTTCCATGTAAGCCCCCCAAATTTAGAGAGGTTTGGGGGCAAAGGTGCTGAGTTATTAAATTGCAAAGAGGGTACCCCAGGGGAAAAAAATCATTCTAATTGAATCGGGAAGCCACTAATCGCTTGACCACAGGAGTGGGGGTGGGGGGGCTATTGCAGCTTCCCAATTCAATCCAGCAGTGAAAGAGAGAGAGAGAGAGAGAGAGAGAGAGAGAGAGAGAGAGAGAGAGAGAGAGAGAGAGAGAGAGAGAGAGAGCATTGGCTCACTTGCAATGATGTGACTTGCTCCATTGCTTGTATTGCAAGACATTGTTGTCGATCAAGGCAAAATTTCAAAGAAACATTTTCCTGTCTTGCAAAACACTCTTAAACCAACATATTACTATACCCTCATCACCTTTGACACCTGCCTGATAGTCAGGCACAAAATGATTGTCTCCACAGCAGGAGCCTTTGCAGCTCTTGATATTTGGGTGAGGATTAAAAGGAAATGCATTCTCTTAGCTTTTAAATAATCAGCTTTTCAAATTTGTTCATTGATTTGACAAAAAAAGAAAAAAGAACCGGAGGTTTTTAAAGTGTGGCTGTGGGAGAAAGTGATACTGGGCTTCACACAGTCCAAGATTAGAAAGGGCAGAAACTGAACAAAGCTACCACCATTATTACTATTTGCACACTGATTGCATAACTCTTGCTATGGTGACTCTGTGGCTCAGCTGCTCTGCGGGCAGTGGGACAGGCTACTGGGGGCCTTGGCTATCATTAAAGATAGTTTCTCTTGAAGCTTGTGGTTGGCCTGGGCTCTCTGATTCTTTCTTGTGAGCTGATGCTGACCTACAATGCCAACTGAAAAAAGAATGCTGCATTTGTCACAGGCAGCTGTTTTTCTTAGAAACATTCTCAACAGCTTCTGTGGAAGTTGTGTCAAAATGGAGGGCCAGGTTCTTCCCCCATGTAGCCTTCTGTGCCCAGAATGCTGCCTCAGAATGTCTCACTGTGCGGCATTTATTACCAATATTCTCAGTGTAGTAGCTGTGTTTGGGTATTAGGAACACCACTGACCTTTTCCTTTCTACTTTAGAAAAGAAAGTGAATGAGCTATTTACCAATGTCAGCGTGAGTTTTCCCTGCAGAGCCTAAAGCCTTGGATAGGGAGAGGAAGAATTGTTAAAAGTAACCAAGACACTTGTTTCTTCAGTAATTAAGGCTTTCTTCACGTTAAACATTTCTGGGGGATCTGGAGAGCCATGGCAACCACAAACTCTCTGGGAGGAATCCAGGGGCTTTCGTCCCACAGTGCTTAAAAAATAAAGGAGATACAGTACCAATGCCACATACAAATATATTTACCATTTTTTTTAAAAAAATGTGGAAGGGAAGGCCCTAAAATGCAGAGGCTCAGGTCCAATAACCAAAGGGATATCCTAACTCTGTTAAGTCTGCACAATAAAGGTTCGGCGTGAGGGACCATTGCCTGAAGTCTTGTTGCTCAGCATTAGAGATGGGCACGAAACGAACAATTTTTCGTTTCTGTTTTCATTTTTTCATTTCGTTACGCAACAAAACGACAAACAAATTTTGTCTCCAAAATGAAACGAAATGAACAGAAACACCGTGTGTTTCGTATTCGTTACTGCAATACAGTGAAATGCTTTAAATGCTAAAAAAAATCACAAAAATTTGAAATAAATGGTAACAAAATGGTAACGAAACAAACAAAAACAAAAATGAATTTTTGCAAAAATTCTCGAAAAATAGAAAACAAACCGAAATGGACCCTCCAAACGACAAACGACACATCAATTTTTTTTATTCGTGCCCATCTCTACTCCGCATAGCAAGCCACACTATAGTACACCCAGTGCATCAGCAGGGGCTTGGTGATTCAACTCCTCCATGGATGCAAATGGGCCTACATTAGCTGCCGCTTACTTGAGTATGGGAATCTTTCCCTGGCTATTAATCCATCCTTTTTGATTCGCTGTCCTTCAATCCACCTTTTCTGTTTTAATTATTTCTCTGGTTTTTTTAGTGATTTTTATGATGATATCGTTGATTCAGTTATGTTTATTTTGCTTTTCAGTTGTATTTTTTTTTACATTGCATACTGTTTTGTTTGTTTGTTGAATTATTCGTACATCGCCCAGAGTTGCCTTGTTGCTAGATGGTGCGGTTAATAATAATAATAATAATAATAATAATAATAATAATAATAATAATAATAATAATAATAATAATAATAATAATAATAATAATAATAATAAAAGGATTTTGAATTGGCTCTTTGAATTAACAGCATTTATAGAGCATTTATAGTGTAACCTTGGGTAAGCCAGATTTTCTTGGGAATGCAGCTCCCAGAGCCGTTTCACACGACTCCTAAGATCTGCTGGCCACTTAAATTCGGACCAGAGATCTTAGGGGTTTGTTGTTGCTGTTCCTGTGTTCCCACCCCCTCCGCACTCCTGGCTGCTGTCTGCGTGAGGGGAGGGAGAAAAAAGAAAAGAAAAGAATGCCGCTCACCTCCATTCTGCCGTCGGCACTGCATTCAGATCTCTTAAAGGGGCGGGGGGCAAAAAAACAACAAACAGAAGCGAGGAGAGCCCGGCACTCACTACGTTACATCCGCATCAGGAATTTTCACCCCTGGAGAGCAGGTACTTGAAAAGTGCGCTGGGACGCGCTTAGGTGGGCGTGGTCACACTTAATTTTTTGTAAACTCCGGAGCTGGTGGGGAAACAATTTTAAGCTCCAGATCTGGGAGCCATTTGCCGTGGAGTTTAGGGGTCATGTGAAAAGGCTCCCAGAAACCCTGGCCAGCACAGCTGATGATGAAGGAAGACTTCTGGGAACTGCAGTCCAATAACACCCAGGTTATCCAAGGTTGAGAATAAATGGTGCAGAGGAATCGTTCCATCCTTCTCATTTATTCAATGCATCTGGTCATGATTTAAGATGTGAAGCAATAGAATTCCAGGCATCAGATATAAAATGCTGGTGGCTTTTTGAGAAACACTTGGCGCAGAGTTTCATCAGCAGAGAGACTACCTGCTGCCTCATCCCCTTTGCCCTCTATGCAGCTTTACTGCTCCCATCCATTTCCACTGTCTTCTTCACAGGAAGAGAACAGCTGATAGAGCCTTCATTTGCTACAAATAAAAAAGCAAGGCCCCCAGAATTCTGGTTGTGGGGAATTCTGGGACGGAAGTGAAAGACACACAAAAGTCCCCTTCCTAGAATAACCTGAGAACAAGTGTTTAGAGCTCCATCCCCTGGTTAGATTTTTTTTCTAGATCAAGATATGCCAGATAATGTCACTAGTAGAAGTATTGCATGGGCTTCTTCAGGGTTCTTGGGAGCTGCATTCTAAAAACTAACATTTCCAGTGCCTTGAGTGGCAGTACAGGCTAAAGCCATTTCCTCTAAATTTATCTAGTGTAAAAACTGCATTTACTCCTCTACAAGCACACACCGTAGTCCACTGCAATGTGTTTTAAAACAACTACACTGTTTTCATCATTCCAGAGAAGTTCTCAAGTAAGGAAGATGTTCAAAGACACACATTTTTAAAAATCATGAGAAAACCACCTTAGCATTCTGATTTATTTTTGAAGTAACTTTAAACACACACACACACACACACACACACACACACACACACACACACAAACACACACACACAGCCTGACCATCACAAATGTCCCACTGACCTTTCAGCAAAGAAAAGCCTCTTCTGTAATCTACTGGCTACTGGACTGCCCTAAATAGGAAGTGCCACATATAATAAATGAATGTTTTATGGGCTGCAGGGGCCACATTAGCATTACAATGAGGGAATTGTTTGGAAAAAAGCAGTATTACTGTTGCTCCGGAGATTAAAGAAAGTATCTCAGGGGTAACTGGGGTGAAAAAGAAGAATGATCCATGGAGGTTATATTAAACCTTTCAAAAATGTTGACACTTAGAAAAAGCCCTCTGGTGACCTTTCCTACTTCTTAATTGCTTTTAATGAAGTGAGCCGATTATTTTGAAATAAAAAGTACTAAGCCAAACCGAGCTCTTTACAATTGCAGTTACTGCATATCAGCAGCATTATATTTTATTTTATTTTATTTTATTTTATAAAAGGTGGATTTTTCTCACTTCTTACTTAAGGGGAGGAGTTGTGCAAAAAGGAAAAAAAGAAAAAACATATGAAATTCACGAAAACATAGATTGACATGGCTTTAGAATCAACAACTATTTTCTATGCAAAACAAAAATATAATCTCAAATCAAGATCTTACAAAAGACAACAAGAAAGTTTAGGCTTCAACTTGAAGGGCCCAGAAATGACAACTGTTTCAGTTTTAAGATTCTTTAAAAATATTTTAAAACCTTTGGCACTTCATCACAATTCGATGTGTAAAGGGACTATGGACCCAAAGGTCTCTCTCTCTCTCTCTCTCTCTCTCTCTCTCTCTCTCTCTCTCTCTCTCTCTCTCTCTCTCTCTCCCTCTCTCTCTCTCCCTCTGTATGTGTCTGTCTGTCTCTCTGTGTGTCTGTGTGGTGTTTAACAAGGTATGTTAGCCACTCAGAAACACTTATTTTACTTCTTGACAAATATATAAACATATGGTAGTCATTCAAGAAAAAAGAAGCAACTATAACCTATCAAGATCAGCAGTAGAGATGGGCACGACTTGAAAAAAAAAATTTCGAGTTGTCGTTAGTCGGGCCGGTTCCGTTTCGGCTCGTTTCCGTTTTTTGTGAAAATTTGCAAAAATTAGTTGGTTTGTTTTTTTGTTTTTTCGTTGTCGTTAGTACTGGTTTGGGGAGGGGGTAGCGGGCACCTGGAGGGAGCTGCAGGAGTCAGCAAGAGCCACAAGTGACGGACTGGCAGACTCTTTGCACCCGCTGTGTCTCACGTACTTGCATGTAGTGCAATGCAAGTAGATCTGGCTTAGGGTTAAGACGGGTTAGCGGAACGGCTAGGGTTAGGCTAGTTACGGGTGAGGTTAGGGTGAGTATTGGGGTGCACCTCTGGGTGCCTCTCTGACCCACTTAGAAGGACAGTGTACTGGCGTATGGGTTAGGCTTAGGGTTCGGGTTTGGGCTACGATTAGTGGGCTGTTTATGCCCGATTGGCACATCCCAGAAGTCTCTGTGGTCAACCTGGCCAAGTGGCCATGCGATTGGTGGAAAATTTGCATGGTCTACTCCCATGGGCGAGCCCATCATTGCAAATGTGCAGGTGTAATAAAATAAAATAAAATAAAATAAAATAAAATAAAATCAACGGAGACATTTTTTGCAAGAAAAACCCACTGCTGCTACTGTAAAAATTCAAGCATTTAAAATAGCTAATTTTCGCATGTTTCTGTGGTGCTTTGGTGGGGTTTTGGGCAACGATTTCAAAAAAAATATTGCGGTCGCCATTTTGGATCCCCCGCACCGCATGGCAAATGGATGCGCCCTCCCAGCCTGGTACAGTCAGCAAAACCTGGCCATGCGATTGGTGGAATGGCTCCAAAACTTTGCATGGTCCACTCCCATTGGCGAGCCCATCATTGCGAATGCGCAGGTGTAAAAAAATAAAAAAAAATAAAATAAAATAAAATAAAATCAACGGAGACTTTTTTGTAAGAAAAACCCACTGCTGCTACTGTAAAAATTCAAGCATTTAAAATAGCTAATTTTTGCATGTTTCTGTGGTGCTTTGGTGGGGTTTTGGGCAACGATTTCAAAAAAAATATTGCGGTCGCCATTTTGGATCCCCCCCCACCGCATGGCAAATGGATGCGCCCTCCCAGCCTGGTACAGTCAGCAAAACCTGGCCATGCGATTGGTGGAATGGCTCCAAAACTTTGCATGGTCCACTCCCATGGGCGAGCCCATCATTGCGAATGCGCAGGTGTAAAAAAATAAAATAAAATAAAATAAAATAAAATCAACAGAGACTTTTTTGCAAGAAAAACCCACTGCTGCTACTGTAAAAATTCAAGCATTTAAAATAGCTAATTTTCGCATGTTTCTGTGGTGCTTTGGTGGGGTTTTGGGCAACGATTTCAAAAAAAATATTGCGGTCGCCATTTTGGATCCCCCGCACTGCATGGCAAATGGATGCGCCCTCCCAGCCTGGTACCAGCAGCGCAGCAGTAGCAATAGCCAAGGAGAGGGGGGCAGGGAACCCCCCCCCCAAATAAAACACCCTTCTGGCCTGGTAGGTTCCCTCAGACAGTTTTCGCCTACTTTTAGGGCCGGGAATCAGGTTTTTTTTTAACTTTTAAAAACTTTTTTTCTGTGCCGCTTGGCATTGCGCGATGCAAGTAACGAGCACGACAAATCAGACCAAATTGTTCGTTCGTCGGTTCGAGCTCAAAGTCTGGCGGAGTAATTCCCGTTTCCGTTTCCGTAGAGTAACGGATACGAGTAACGGAAACGGAAACGGGAATACCGCTAAGTCGTGTCCATCTCTAATCAGCAGTAACCTGAAAAAAACAAAACATGACCCTCACCTGCTCAGTGTGATATTTGCACAAATTACATGAAGTGTTTGTGCATCTGCCACTGCTAAGGGTGGACAGAACACCAGCAGGGAAGTTACTTTATGTTGAGGATGGCAGTCTAGAGAAGGGCCATGGAATGGGCAGGTAGGAAGTTTTTTTATTTGTTGTGTTGGTTGATATATATATATATATATAATGCTTTATTGTTGATTATTATTGTATTGTTGTAAACGGGCGGTATATAAATGTATAAATGAATAAATAAATAATAAGATCAATCTGACTTTCAGCAAAAAAAAAATCTTAGACAACTTTTGTGGAATTCTGAGTCCAGATGCAACACTGCAGCCGCCCATTGCTGGTTGTTCATCTCCAGCAACCTACACCAGGGTGCAGTCTTCCAGATGCCGCTGGCCTACAATGTCCATCAATTTTCACCAACACAACCAATGGTGAGGGATTCTGGGTATCACACACCAATGTCTTGAGAACTTTGTGTTCCTCATCTCCGAGCTGGGTATTACTGGACTGATGCCTTCTGTGTGTAGATAGAATACTGATGGGGAGCACAGGCAATATTCAGGCCAACCTTTCTCTCCTTCTCTTTGTCTCTTCCAATGTCCACACATGCAGAGTTATACTCCCATAGAGTCCTTCATTGGCCAGGGATACTGACCACACAGGGCTCCTGATCACACAAGGACCCTATGCAATTTCATTCTCTCTCTCTCTCTCTCTCTCTCTCTCTCTCTCTCTCTCTCTCTCTGTGTGTGTGTGTGTGTGTGTGTGTGTGTGTGTGGTGTGTTAAAACTGCTATTCTGGCAGCAAAACCACGCCCACATGAAGTGCATGGGGCTGTCTATTGGATTCACAGCCGTTGACATATTCAATAGTTCTCGTGGCGCAGTGGTTAAATGCCTGTACTGCAGGTAAAACTGTGCTCACGACCTGGGTTCAATCCCCGGGAGCAGGCTCAAGGTTCACTCAGCCTTCCATCCTTCCGTGGTCGGTAAAATGAGTACCCAGCTTGCTGGGGGGGCAATGTGTAGCCTGCACACTGTAATCAAAATTGTAAACCGCCCAGAGACTACTTGTAGTGGTATGGGGCGGTATATAAGCAGAACACTTTGCTTTCTCTCCACAGCAGCCATCCATTTAACAATGCAAAGGGGCCATGCACAAACAGGACCCTTTCTTTATTACCCAAGGAAAACCCCTTCTTAGCTTTCTTCTGCACTAATGCCTACAGAGGATGAACTCATTCAAAAGAAAAACAGCTAAACCAGTGAAGATTGGAAGGACTGAACTGAACTTGAAAACATTGCACAAAGCACTGAACTTGAGAAAAGCTCTTTAGTTCTATATTTTTCCCAGATTCACATTTTGCAAATCGACACCAATTTTCTTTGAAACCAAACTGAGATTAAATTCTCACCCATTCCTACTAATCATGTAGCAGAAATCATCAAACTGCCAGATCTCTAAACAGATTCAGAAGATCTGGAGTTAAGAGTAGGAGTCCCAAGAATGGAGAACAACTGTACAGTGGTACCTTGTATAAAGGAATTAATTTGTTCCAAATGAAATTATGTTAAGCAAATTTTCCTTTATACAAATTCTCCATAGGAATTCATTGAAAATGGAGTAATCCCATTTTTATGTTGTATGGATTTGCCCCATAGACTATTCTGTTAAGTAAATTCCCCCTATCTCCGGAATATTTTATGTTGTACAATTTTTATGTTATACAAACTGTTTGTTATACAAGGGTCCACTGTACTTCTCTCCGGTTAAGGATGCAACCAGTGGGCATGCTGGAGTCTGCCCTGAAACTGCCAGGTATGACTCTTCATAGTAGCATCCATGCACAGAGGAAGTGCATCCCTTCCGAACGCTGTTCCCCATCTAAGCAGAGCAATGTAACCATGTCGTAAGGAGATGGAACCGCTGAATTTCCCCTCTCCTCATGTGGAGAGACACAATTCATGCAGCTTCTCAGTATTGGAGAGAAAATGGGGGTGGTGGGAAAGCTTCTTACAGAGAAAGATCTCTGCACATTTTTTTTCTTCCCTTGAGAAACGTCCTGGGAAATTTCACGGGATTTATCCGATATTTCATAGCCACCATTTTTTCTTGAAGAAACACCTACCTCAGCAGAATTATTATATTTCTTACAGAAAATGCCCACTTTTTGAGGATTTCCTTGAAAGGGGACTGACTTCTGCAGAATTCTGAAGTTTCTCGCCCAAAAGAGCAGGTTAAAAAATGAATATAAGTAATAAACCAAGAGGAAAGGCAAAACCAAGGATGTTATTTTCGTGAACAGTCAGAAAATATTGCTGGTACAGAAGGATGTTTCAATAGGGAGTCTTGTCATGTTGATTTTCAGAAATGGCCTATAGGACTGATACATTTTTCCCTTTTATATTCCACATCCCTACTCAAGTTGATTCCATAATGCCTAGAATCCTTTTAACAATCACTGAGCAAGGGAAACAGTGGAGACCTTACAGAACAATTGGCATAAAAAGACACTGCATGTGTGTGGAGGGGGGAGGCTTTTAGTCCACAAGTACTGTAACATGCTATCTGTAGTGGTTGGACTGCATTTACTAGCCAATATCACCCAATAAGACATAATCCTAAAAATATGTCTGTGAAGATTCTCAGCCATCCAGGTGAGTTAATCTGGAAGTTGAGTCATGGCAACTGGACTTCTTTTCTTGAGAGATTGAAACGTTTCGATCTCCCAAGAAAAGAAGTCCAGTTGCCAGATATCCCAAGAATAGGAACCATGGTGCATTAGCTTCTTCTTGGTCAATCGCACAATAATTCTAAGAGATGGTCCATTACAGAGGATTGCTTGGGTTTGGAATGGGGAAACCAAACATTCAACTCCCTGTTGCATTTAGAGATGACTGGATTGCACTAGTTTAAGTCACACTCAAGTCACAGGGTGGTCATTGGGTTAAAACCTACACAGACTTCCATTATTTCCTTGAAGGAATGAAAGAGTGTAAAGGGGGGGACAAATTATCATATTTTAAGGAGGAGGAATTATATTTGATAAGTTCCTTCTTCTGCCACTGATTGGTTAGTTCTTTGCTAGAATGCTCCGCCTTCTCCTCTGGAACAGGCATGTTTCATCTGACTTAACACCATCTGATGATAAATGAACAGGAATCGTGTTGTGTTATACAGCATGTTCAGGCAGTTATCACAGTATACTGTGAACTTGTTAATTCTAGATGTCCTTTTTTAAAACCATCTGGACAACAGATTTTTGGGGGCAGAAAAGCACACATGTACACATTGAATGTTCATTTTTATGGGGACCGCTTGCCACTTTGCGTTCCAGAGAACACTGAACATGTTTTCTTCATGGAGTCTTTCACCAAACTGATAAAAACATCTCACTTCAACTGTTAAAAGAAGCTCATATTCCTTCTTGAAAAGGTAGAGGAAATTGCTCTTGGGTTGACTTTTCAAATCACATTTCGGGCGAAGCCACTGAACACCACTAGTAGCTCTTCTAAATGTATGGCGTAGTTAAAGGGGGAAAGATTATCCCTCCTCTCTTTTTAAAGCTTGGTTTCTTAAAATATGGTTTGGATATGAAACAAAGGTCCTTAATTTCAATCCATTTTTAAAATTTTCTTCTGCTCTTATTCATTTTTAATACTAATATTAAAAATTATTTTCTTTGAAGTTATAAATCTTAATATGCCAACTCTCATCCAAAATAAAAAGTGCAATATTTATGTGAGAGTGCATATTTTGATAGGAAATTGTTTAATTAGCCACACTAGAAATAGCCAAATATTTTCTGCCTGTTTGCAGTTTGGGAAATGTAAAAGCACTATTCCTACTTTACCGAAGATCCCATTTTGGCCCACTGTGATTGTTACAGCTCACATTCCTTTTACACAAGGTTGTTTCCTTATTTGTACTGCTGAGTATGGATATGTGGGCAATGCCTGCCAGTTCAAAATTACACGTTGAGGTTTCATAAAGCTGATTTCCACTGTCGTTTTAACTGGCAATCCACTACAGTACTTCAAATTCTGATTAATTTTAGAATCCTGTGTTTAAAGAGGAATGGGTTTCTTTCTTCCAAATAATCTGTTCCCAATTTATATGGGCATGGATTTTCCTCCATGTCATACTAGGGTTTGGGTTTGCTGAAGAATTTTGCCCATGTGTCATCCTCTAAGATTGCCTACTGTTAAATAAATCTGCGACATCTCACAGATCAATTCATTCTTGGGCCATTCTGAAGTCGCTGATATCACAGTGGCACAGACTCTGGCCACATAACTGTTTAAATTAACAAGGAATAGCCAAACCTCTCTCAGTGCCAGAAGGAACAAAACCGAAAATGCTAGTGCCATTTGTGCCCGATAGAACAACCAGGAAATTCTGCCCAGATATAACATGGCTAATATGAATGATGCATTTAAGACATACATCTATGTGAGTTCTGATCACTAATGTACAAAAAGAGTGATTGGTGTGACCAATGCTGATTGCCAAGCCATGCCTGAGATAGCAGACAGTAGTGGACAAGATGTCAGATCTGGACAGAAGAAACATGGGACCTCATCTGTAGTCAATAATGCAGTACATTAAATAGCATCAGAGCCACTGTGGTCAGACAGAGAGCTCTCGGGAGATCCAGGCTCTAGTTTTCAATAAGCCAGTGGTTCCCAACCTTGGGTCTTCAGATGGAGTCAGACTTGGACTCCCAGAAAGCTTCATCACCAGCTGTGCTGGCCAGGTTTCTAGGAGTTGTAGTCCAAGAACATCTGAGGACCCAAGATTTGGAATCACTGCATTAAGTCATGAAACCCACTGAGTGATCTTATGCCAGACAATTTCACCATGCTTGGACAATCTCATGAAACTTCTAGGGAGATAAAATGGGGAGGAAGACAGTCATGGATGTTGTCTAGAGATGGGCATGCAGCCATTCGTCTTCATCAAACTGTATGCAAATTTTCCCCACCTTCCAGTTGGCTGTCCCACTCACAAAGACAGTGCATGTCTCCCAGGTCCTCCTTCTCAGTCAGCTGTCCTGTCCACACAGGAGCAGGGACTTCTCTCCCCCATCTCCTCGGGCACCCACCCATTCAAAAGTTACACAAATGGAATCCCTGCCTCACCTCCTCATCTGAGTGGGTGACTGCCAGAGGCAATAGAAAAGAGATGTCCATGCTTCTGTTGGGACTAGTAAGCCACCCAATTGTGTATGTGCTGGCTAGTGATTGAGGCAGCTGGATGAGAAGTGGGGTGAGGGAACATATACCACGTGGGTTGCCATACCAGTAACTTAGGATGACCCAGTGTGAAGTGATCAGTGTGCATCTCTACTTGCTGGTAGCCTTCATAGGCAATTGATCAGCCGCATCAGAATCGTAGTAGACTGAATAATATTTGGGATCTTCTCCCAGGTGTGCAGTCATAGCACTGGAACCTTAACTTTATTTGGCTCATATTGTGTTTGCCTTAATTGTTCCATGTTTTGTTTGTTTGTTTGTTTGTTTGTTTATTCATACATACATACATACATACATACATACATACATACATACATACATACATACATACATACATACATACATACAGCTTATATGGTAGTGCTTTTGAAGAGCAAGATGCACATCTCCTAATCTATAGTCTGCTATCAGCATAAAGTTTCTGGAATAATGTTTATGATCACAGCATTACATTAAGACTAACCAACCCAGCAAGTACAGACCTCTAGACATTTGGATGACTGCAGCAACCAAGGAATAGAAGTTCAGAAATTAGAAGGGGTTTGTGGGGCAGACACTCTGAATGCAGCAACCAACAGAAGTGGTTGTCCCGTTCAATGGTTTTATGTTGCCTCCCCATTCATCCCTTTTGTTCTCCCCCTCCTCTCCCTCCTTTTACAGGTTCAACGACTCACAGAGCCATTCCACTCAACAAGCTCCTTGGATTGTCTGTGGTATGAGCTGTTCCGAGCATTTGGCAGTCGAGTCTTTTGCGTGTGCCCAAATGTTGTAATCAGAGATAATGCCTCACATGCCCTGGAAAATAAATGGACAGAAAGAAGGGGAGAGGGAAAACTTGTTTCCCTCCCCCTAGCCTTGCTCTTGGATTTTGACTGAAACACAAGCACTGCCAGCAGGGACTGTTAGGCAAATGCAGAAAGATGCTGCCAGGGAGATTGACAAGGAGTTTGCTGGCCTGGGGCCATTGGTTGTCAGAGACCTTCTGAAATGGGAACACCTGTAAGAGAAAGACACTAATGCAGCGAAATGGGTAGGCGTTTAACTACAGCAGCAGCGTCTGGAATCTATGCGATATATGTACATACTGCTAACACAGGTAGAACATTTAACTAATTGAAGGCAAACACTTGCTGCTTTTAAAAAAATCAAGAACCTTTAACATATAGTAACTATTAGGCAACCAGCAACTGGCCATCCAAGAGGTGGGGGCAGTGGGGGCAGGCAGCCCCACCTTGCTGATTTAGCTTAATGTTTCCTCCCTGTTCAGACCATATGTTGCCCTCTGTTTGGCATTTTCTCCAAAGAACGCTTCAGAGCCACTGAATATTCTACAAGGATCACACTTTATTGTCCTATTCATCTCTTTCTCTTTCTCTTTCTCTTTCTCTTTCTCTTTCTCTTTCTCTTTCTCTTTCTCTCTCTCTCTCTCTCTCTCTCTCTCTCTCTCTCTCTCTCTCTCTCTCTCTCTCTCACACACACACACACACACACACACACACACACACACACACACACACACCTAAAAAAAGGAAGCTAAGAGAAGCTACCAGGCAAGCTGAGCTGATGGCTACTTAAAGATTTACTACTCCTTTCAAAAGCTTTCTGGAATTACAAACTGCCATAAGAAACACAGCAAGAACAGAGGAAGAGGAAAAACTAATTTGATATATTGATCTTCACAAAAGAACACGCCCGACAGGGAGAGAAATATTTCCCTCTAATTGTGGAAGATGGCACAAACAAAACAAAACAAAACAGCACTCCGGGTTTTCTGTAAGAGGGCAGTGGCTTTTAAGAGTTACAATGAGGAAAGAGCTACCCTATGCCACTTGCAGATTGCTGCTGCATCAGTGCCTACATTGGCTTGTTTGTTTTGTTGCTTTGACTTATATACAGCCCTGTGCTACTAGAGCATTCTCTGGGCATTTGCAACATAATTATGCAAGCAACAACTTGCCCCTCCCTTATGAGCTGCGTACTCATTTTACGGACCTCAGAATGATGGAAGAGTGGATCAATGTTGAGGCAGCTACCTGAACCCATTGTGACCAAATTCAGGTTGTGAGCAGAGGCTCGACCACAGTCTTGTATTTTAACCACTGTGCCATTTGGCTCATATGCATGCAGATATGCAGGAAAGCACACATAGCTGCACCCTGCGAGAGTTTTAAATGACGGATGTGCTACACATAGAAGAAGCCTCTTATAAGTGGAGGTATGCATCACACAACTACGCACATTTTCTGGACACTGAGTGCTCATGAAGAATACATTCAGGCTGAAAGTACATTTAAATTCCCAAAGGTCCAGCAACATTGCACATTTTAACCTAAATAATCAAGCATATGTCATAAAAAAGGGTAAGACCAGACCCAAAATAAACACTAGCATTCACACTGCAAGTGGGGCAAGTTAGAATGGAGAAGTATTTTTTTATTTATGACTTGGTTACTGGTACAAATGAAAAGAAGACAATGTTCTACAGTAACATTCGCTTTGGAATGCTAATCTGCTTTCTTACCATTGAATGTTAAGAACACCCTGGCCTGGGGCTGCGATGATCCTTTTACACTCCAAGAGCAAATAAACAGCCCAATCAACACTTGGAGACAAAGAAATGCCATTATCTTCAGATGGGAAACGTAATATCCAGGATATGATACCTAAACAAGGGAGGGAAAGAGGGAGAGAGAGACAGAGAGGTCATTGTAGGTTGTTCTGTTCAGCAAAAGGCAAAAGCAACAAGATGAGAGAGGGCACTCTTTGCTAAATGGTGGAGAACCTGGCAGGACTGGTAGTAAAAAGATGTCTCACGTGAAGTCTGTCAGTGGAATGAAGCCTTCAGTAAGGACCAGGAACAGTCTACTTCAATAAGGATGATTCCCACCTGCTGGAAAAAATAATTATGCTAAATGTCAAGGCAGAGCAAAGCAAGGGCAGGCGATAAGGTTTCATGAATGAAAACGTCTTGATATTTTTAGACCTCTGCCTTTACTGTGCTCTTTTTGAAATATAAAAAGGTCAACTCAGTTAGAAGAAGCCAGGGAATAGATTCCTTAGGTGGCCTCCTCTTCCCACATGCAAGGCCCTTCTCTGTTAGGAGTAATTTTTGTCCACTTATTCCCAAACACGAACATGTCAAATACATTGCTTTTTTAATTCACTGAACTCCACCCCACCCCAAATCCTCAAAATGTATGGCCTCCTATTCTGTCAGGGAACTATGGATTAAGACGTACAAAATAATGCAGGGCAGGAGTAAAGTGGATAGAGGGACACTCTTCTCCCTCTCACGAAATACCAGAACTAGGGGACTCCATTCAAATTGAGGGCTGGGAGAGTGAGAACAGACAAAAGAAAATATTTTTTTTTGAGCCAGTGTGGTGTTAGTCTGTGGAACTCCCTGCCACAAGACGTGGTGATGGCATCTAGCCTGGATGCCTTCAAAAGGGGATTGGACAGATTCCTGGAGGAAAAGTCCATCATAAGTTGCAAACCATGAAGGAGATGTGTAAACTCCAGGCTTAAAACTGGGGTACTTCCAGGGCCAGATGCAGGGGAGTGGTATCAGGAGACAGATATCTAGTCTCATGCGCTCCCAGACACATCTGGTGGGGCCACTGTGAGATACAGGAAGCTGGACTAGATGGGCTGCTGGCCTGATCCAGCATGGCTCTTCCTATGCTCTTATGTTCTTATGAAGTTATTTGAAGACCAAATTTCTCACATGGTCCTAATAGTGATATTATAAAACTGAGACAAATACACTGAGGTACTTGTGGTCACTCTGAAGAGGTTATGCAGCAAGACAGAAAAAGAGTATCCTCCCATCCCAATGGTGCAACCTTTCCCCCTTTCCATATGCAAGAGAGCACCCATGCAGAACAACAGAGACAGCACCAGAAGACAACTGATCTGTGTTCTCCACCATTTACAAACAATGCCCCCTCCAGTAGTTTTTTTGCTCAAAATATCCCTAGAACGGCAGTTGAAAACATTCATGATTATGAACCAAAGGATGACTGGATCATTGACCCAAATGGAGACCGAGGTCTGCACTCTCAAATCTTAGGCACACAACAGAGCAATCATTTACACTGGAGTTTTTATTCTTTGGAAGAATCCCAGCTCCACTGTGGCTTTGGCAAAGATTAACTTGCCTGCGTAGCTTAGCTAAAGATGTCTAAGTAACTGTGTTCCTTAATCAATGAAGTCTGGATAATGAAGGCATTATTCAAAAGGCTAGTGCTGTAGTTCATAATACTGTAGACGAATAAAACCCAAGCAAATGCAGGAAGGAAGTACAAATACGCTTTTATTTATCCACTGCTAGTGCTGTGGTTAATATTAATATAGTGGGAAAGGTGACTGAAAATCAAGGGTCATACACAGTGAGATGAATCTTCTCTCTCAATTTTGTTTCATTTCTTCGAGTTCCATATGTGTTCCATCTTTTGTGTGTACAGTGGTCCCCTGTCCTTTCGCGGTTCACATACTGCGGTATTGCTATATCACGGGACCGCAGTACGGTAACCCCGAAAGGGCTTGAGGGAAAGGGGAGAAGGTTTTGGCTCCGTAGCCAAGAGTCCTTTCTAAAGATCGTGCGCTGCTCGCCCGCACTCCCCTTGGGGTGTGTGGTCAAGCAGCGTGTAATGTTTAAAGAGATCCCGGCTGTGGAGTCAAGCGCTTGTCTCCACTACCGAGAGTCCTTTAAACATCGTGTGCTGCTTGCCCACACTCCCCCCAGGTGTGTGGGCGATCCGTGCGTGATGTTTAAAAGGCTCTCGGCCATGGAGCCATGCACTTGACTCCACAGCCAGGAGCCCTTTCTAAAGATCATGCGCCGCTCGCCCGCACCCCCCTCCGGGTGCCAACGAGCGGCGCACAATGTTTAAAGGGCTCTCGGCCGCAGAGCCAAGTGCTTGGCTCCATAGCTGAGAACCCTTTTGAAACATCGCACGGCGCTCGCCCACACCCCTGGGAGTGGTGCACGATGTTTAGAATTGTGCCCATCGACCCGACCTGCATCCTCATATCACAGATTTTCAATGATGGCAGGTCAGGTGAGTCCCTAACCCCTGCGATAGGCGGGGGGGGGTTACTGTACAAGGTGGAAAATTTTAGCGAATGTATGTGTTTTTTTGTATGTAGTTCTCCCTGGTATATAGACTTCTGTTTTACCTGTTAAGTCAAGGGCCATTTTATTTTTTTAGGGAACCCTTACTTTCTCTTATTTTCTGTAAAATCTGCTCCAACAATATTCCATGCCCATTTGCTTTATACTACTCGGAATGTGTCAGCACAATGCAGGGATTTCCACATATCCCAGTTACTATGGACAGGCTAAAATCCAACTGCTCACAGGTCCACCTGCACCAGGCAAAACTGCAGCAATGATACCAAATAAAATTATAAAAACAACCACAAAAGGCCATTCATAAAAGCATTTTCATATGTGTGCAATGCAACAGGCTCACTGGGAGTAATGTGGTCAATTGCACAATCTAACAGCACAATCCAGACGTCCTGGGCATAATACCTGGCAAATTTGCAAAGGCATATGCTCACTTAACAGGGAGACAAACAGGGCTTTTGCCATAGAGTCTTAACTAGAGATTAGAGATGGGCATGACTTAGCGGTATTCCCGTTTCCGTTTCCGTTATTCGGTTCCGTTACTCTACAGAAACGGTAACGGGAATTACTCCGCCAGACTTCGAGCTCGAACCGACGAACGAACAATTTTGGTCTGATTTGTCGTGCTCGTTCCTTGCATCGCGCAATCGCGCGATGCCACGCGGCACAGAAAAAAAGTTTTTAAAAGTTAAAAAAACCCAGTTCCCGGCCAAAAGGCAGGCGGAAAAATGCCTGCCGTGCCTCAGGGCACCTACCAGAGGGGTTGTTTCTGGAGGTCCCCGGCCTCCCCCCCATCCCCCGTCCTGGGCTGCTCTGGTGGGACTCGCCGTAGGCTCGCAGCCAGCAAAAAGCCCAGTCTCGCCGCCGGCCGCCGCAATTAAAGCGCAAGCAAGCGGCACGGACGGCACAGGAAAAAACTTTTAAACTCTCCCCCCACCCATTCCCGGGCCAAAAAAGCAGGCGGAAAAATGCCTGCTTGACTAAGGGCACAGGGCACCTACCGGAGGGGTGGTTTCTGGAGGGGGGGTCCCGCCTCCCCCCCCCGTCCTGGGCAGCCGGACTCGCCATGCCATGCGGTGCAGGCGGGGGATCCAAAATGGGGCGGCGAACGCAATATTGTTTTTGAAATCGTGGTCCAAAAACACACAAGCACAACAGAAACACGCGAAAATTTATAAACTGCCAGATTTTTCACAGTAGCAGTGGGTTTTTTCTTGCAACAAAATGTCTCTCCTCTCCTCCTCTGTCCTCAATTGATTTTATTTTATTTTTTTTACACCTGCGCAATGATGGGCTGGCTGAGTGGCCAGCCATGTGGGAGTGGACGACCATGCAAATTTTTGGAGCCATCCCACCAATCGCATGGCCACTTGGCCATGGAGACTTCTGGGGTGTGCCAAAAAGCCCCCTAAAACCTGCCCTAGCCCCCTAACCCTAACCCTAATCCTTGACTCCAGTCCTTACCCATACGTCACAGACTGTCTTCTTAGTGGGTCAGAGAGGCACCCAGAGGTGCAACCCACTAGCCCACCGTAACCTTACCCGTCACTAGCCTAACCCTAGCCCTTGCACTAACCCACCTTAACCCTAAGCCAGAACTACTTGCATTGCACTACACGCAAGTACAATTCCCTTCTGTGTGAGACATGGTGGTGCGAGAGCCTTAGTTAGGCATCACCTATGGCTCTGGGTTCACTGCCATCACTAGTCTCACTGTCTGCAACTGGTATGCATATCCATATGGCTATTGCATACCATTCTGCAGCAGCAGCAGGTGAGGAGGGGAGACCCCCATGTTGAGGGGTCTCTTGGAGCCTGCTTCCCTCACCTAGTGGGTGAGGAATTGAACAAGACAATTGGATAAGTTTCTGTTTCCTAACTGATGGGATTGATCTCAGTTTAGCTGGTGCCCATAAGTTCCTTCCAGTCAATGCGAAAACACTGATTTCAACGACAAGTACTGCACTAGGTTTGAACTGTGCCAGCGAAACTGCAAGTCATAACTATGCAGACTAGGATGGATATCAAGAAAACAACAAGCAATAAGAGGACAACAATGAACATTCTTAAGCCATTGCAGATTTTTTTTGCCTCTTTAGTAACCATGACAGGGAACAATTAAAGCAGTCCATACTTGGCTGCATTATGATGTTCACTGACTAGCCTTAATCTATCAGACAGTCTTCCATACCTTGGCACCCTACATGCTGTGTTGGACCCTCCATGGTACTTTGAGATGTGTTTCAGTCCAGCACATCTGGAGGACACCACGTTGGGGAACATACTTCTAGAAAATTGGCTCTTCCAATGGACTATATTACGTGAGCAGATTTGCAATGCTTTATAAACGAGACTCAAGGAATAACATAATGTGAATCATGCAGCTTTTGCACTCAGAGAAATACAGCAACAGTTTCTTCTTTTCTCCTGGAAGGGAGATTTCTCAGAAAGAAATTTTGCTTTCTTTTGTTTTTCTTTTCCTGGAGAAATCTCACAGATTTTCTCCCAAGTTTCATAGCCTTTTTTTTTCCCTGGAAGGAATGCCAGGCTGTTAGGATTATTAACATTCCTGCAGAGAACAGCACACTTTCTGCACCTCCCCCCCAAAAAAGGAACAAGCTGCATAAGTTTTTGTTGTCTTATGTGTGAAACAACAGGTGAAAGTGAAAGACAAGGAGGAGGCGGGAAATTTAAAAATAATAAATGCAAGGATCTTATTTTTCCTGGACTATAGGAAATGGGAATGGGGCGGGAAGTCTCATTAGGGACTCTCATTGCGATGAGACCTGTAAACCACCTAGAATGAAAAATGTGTTGAGTAGCCATCACGTCCCTAATTAATGCTATCGTACAATTATTTATTATTTATTTATTTGTTACACTTTTATACCGCTCCAGCTTCCGTAACGGAACCCTGGGCAGTTTACAGACTTAAAAAGGAAACGTCAGATAAAGCAGCAATAGAACAACCATCAATTAAAAAACACAAAAGAGGCAAAAGAGGGAAATCCTCAGCAGGATGCAGCGGACACGAGAGAAAAATAATAATAAGTAGAAATAAGGTCACCATACACCTCCTTAAAGAGCATAGTTTTTAAAGCCTTTTTGAAGGCGGGCAGGGACTACGTACATATAGCTTATTTTGGGATGGGTAGGAGACCCTGGAGCCCACTAATTATTTAAAAGCATGAGGTTGCATATAATAAAAGGATTTCCTAGGAAGGAGAACTTTTCATTAGAGATGGGCACGACTTAGCGGTATTCCCGTTTCCGTTTCCGTTACTCGTATCCGTTACTCTACGGAAACGGTAACGGGAATTACTCCGCCAGAATTGAGCTCGAACCGATGAACAAACAATTTGGTCTGATTTGTCGTGCTCGTAACTTGCATCGCGGCGATCGCGCAATGCCAAGCGGCACAGAAAAAAAGTTTTTAAAAGTTAAAAAAAACCCGATTCCCGGCCCTAAAAGTAGGCGAAAACTGTCTGAGGGCACCTACCAGGCCAGAAGGGTGTTTTATTTGGGGGGGGGGTTTCCCTGCCCCCCCTCTCCTTGGCTATTGCTACTGCTGCGCTGCTGGTACCAGGCTGGGAGGGCGCATCCATTTGCCATGCAGTGCGGGGGATCCAAAATGGCAACCGCAATATTTTTTTTGAAATCGTTGCCCAAAACCCCACCAAAGCACCACAGAAACATGTGAAAATTAGCTATTTTAAATGCTTGAATTTTTACAGTAGCAGCAGTGGGTTTTTCTTTGAAAAAAAGTCTCCGTTGATTTTATTTTATTTTATTTTATTTTATTTTTTTACACCTGCGCATTCGCAATGATGGGCTCGCCCATGGGAGTGGACCATGCAAAGTTTTGGAGCCATTCCACCAATCGCATGGCCAGGTTTTGCTGACTGTACCAGGCTGGGAGGGCGCATCCATTTGTCATGCGGTGGGGGGGATCCAAAATGGCAACCGCAATATTTTTTTTGAAATCGTTGCCCAAAACCCCACCAAAGCACCACAGAAACATGCGAAAATTAGCTATTTTAAATGCTTGAATTTTTACAGTAGCAGCTGTGGCTTTTTCTTGCAAAAAAAGGCTCCGTTGATTTTATTTTATTTTATTTTATTTTATTTTATTTTATTTTATTTTATTTTATTACACCTGCACATTCGCAATGGGAGTGAACCATGCAAATTTTCCACCAATCGCATGGCCACTTGGCCAGGTTGACCACAGAGACTTCTGGGATGTGCCAATCGGGCATAAACAGCCCACTAATCGTAGCCCAAACCCGAACCCTAAGCCTAAGCCTAACCCATACGCCAGTACACTGTCCTTCTAAGTGGGTCAGAGAGGCACCCAGAGGTGCACCCCAATACTCACCCTAACCTCACCCGTAACTAGCCTAACCCTAGCCCTTGCGCTAACCCGTCTTAACCCTAAGCCAGATCTACTTGCATTGCACTACATGCAAGTACGTGAGACACAGCGGGTGCAAAGAGTCTGCCAGTCCGTCACTTGTGGCTCTGTCTGACTCCTGCAGCTCCCTCCAGGAGCCCGCTACCCCCCCAACCAGTACTAACGACAACAAAAAAACAAAAACACGAACCGACTAATTTCTGCGAAATTTCGCGAAAAACGGAAACGAGCCGAAACGGACTCCCTCCGACACACGACAACTCGAAAACGTCATTTTCCCTAGTCGTGCCCATCTCTACTTTTCATTGATGTGATACTGTGAAATACACCAAAGTAGAAAATGGAGCAGGAGAAAGAGAGAAGAAGAGGGCCCAACTAGTACACAGTAGTGCTGCCTTTGGGTCTGTGAACTATACATTCAAATCCTTACCAGTCCATAACACTTACTGGATGTCATTGGAACACACACCATATCCCCTATAACTTAATCCATATGAAACTGATTTTACAGGAAAGGAAAACAAATGGCACTCCACAGAAGCAGATGTCTTCTTTATCTCTAAAGCTCTGTTGGCGAACCTTGCAGATGTTTTGGACCACAACTCCCAGAATTCCAAACCTAGGTTGCCAATGACAGTGGGAGTTGTGGTCCAAAACATCTGCAGTGCCAAAGGTTCACCACCACTGCTCTAAAGTGTCACCCTACTCAAGGCACCGATGAGGTGAATCTCAAACTCACCAGTCTAAGCTCTTGAGGAAAAAATCCTTCCAACAGTAAAGCCTTTTCAAAGTATTAACTTGACAGTCTCTATTATCTAGATATTGCTACCTAATTTTTTTATGGAACTCTGGCTTCCTTCATACTTAATTGGCCAATGGAAAATCAAGCAAGAAATCAGGAACCTTCTGTGATGGTGAAAACCATGGAACTGAAACCCTCTCTGTGTTTGTGTTTCTGTAAAAGAAGGTAAGTAGACCCATTCTCTCCTCACTCATTCCCTTCCATGGTCACCTTTCTAAAACCAAACAACCTTCCCTCCTGTGGTCTATCCATTTGCTACAAAACCTCACAGTAGAGATAGGCACGAATCAAAAAATGGCATTTCGTTTGTCATTTGGAGGGTCCATTTCGGTTCATTTCCGTTTTTCGTGAATTTTTTGCAAAAAATTCATTTTTGTTTTCGTTCATTTTGTTACCATTTCATTACCATTTATTTCAATTTTTTGTGATTTTTTAGGATTTTAAGCAATTCACACATATTGCAGTAACGGAAACGAAACGCACGACAAAATTTCTGGTGTTTCTGTTTATTTCGTTTCATTTTAGAGACAAAATTTGTTTGTCATTTCGTTACGTATTGAAACAAAAAAACAAAAACGGAAATGAAAAATTGTTCGTTTCATGCCCATCTCTACCTCACAGTGTCACACTAAGGCTTCCAAGTTCAACCTTACCACTTTGCCAGCATCCTCTCTTTTCCTTATTTGGTGAACACAACCCTGCTTCCATTTGTTCTTGGCCTTTGTCAGAAGTCATTCATAAGACAGTGGTCTTCACCCTCCATTGGCAGACTTTGATAGATCAGTCGCATCCCATTCCTTAAGATTTCAGAACCAAAACTCTGAAATCTTAAGGAAGGTCCTTGGGATGTCCTACGCGAGAACGCTGGTGGTGCCACAAAGCTGTTTCTTAAGATGTCACAGGCAAGGGTTGGAGAGAAAGCAAGCATAGCACATGTCAACCATTGTGGACTGAGCCAGTGGGTCCTAGCACCAGTTCAGAATGGAAAGAGAAGTGCACCAAGGCTTTAAAGTTACACTGCCACCCCATCGCAACCCACACACATAGACACACACAAACCCATTCTTTTTCTGGAGAGCCATTTCACACCGACGTTTGATTTATCTTCCCAGAAAAGTATACCAGTGCCTGGGATGTCAGATGTTGCCCTGAAAACTGCTGAAATGATATACAAATCATTGGCTTCTTTTCAGAAACATTGATAGTGGAATATTGCAGGCAAGCTTTTATATCTCATTGGGAATCTTAGCTGGTCAATTAATTTTCTTACTTGGTCTGAGTACAGTGCATAGCCTGTACCGTGCACACACCCATCTGCAAGAGATGCTTGTATTTCCACATTGGCTGTCTTCATGTACACAACTACTGTTTCATAGTGAGGCTTATACACAAAGCAAGCCACACTGAATTTTGTGGGACTCACACATCTGATCTCGCCTGATTTCAGAAGCTAAGCAGGGTCGGCCCTGGTTAGTACTTGGATGGGAGACCACCAGGGAATACCAGGTGCTGTATCTGCCTGGAGTAGGAACTGGCAAACCACTCCAGTATTCCTGCCAAGAAAATTCCATTGAAGTACGAAGAGTTGGTCACGACTATAACGACACAACACACACACAACATACTTCTGCAGCCACATGCCTAGGATTGCGTTGACACAGCATTTCATGCTATGACCACCTCTTTCCAGTTCAACAGAAGCCTCTGTCAGTTCATATGCAGGTGCAGGGAACTCGCAACATCTGGCCCTTCACATGGTGACGTTTACCCCTCTTCGAATGGCGAAAGGAAGTCGAAAGCTTGTTATGCTCATATTACGTGCTTGGTGCACAACAAACCCGGCTAGGTTCAGCTGGGCCAAATCCAGTGAGATACTCCCCCCCTTCCACTGCCATTCCACACACATGTGGTGTCCATCATCTTTGGAGGGAGCAAACACCTGCTTGAAAAACGCCTGGCTGTGTGTCTAGCACAGAGCAGCCAAGAACAAGACCTGTCCAACACTGGAGCCAGACAACTGGTCTGAAACATCACAGATTGTGACTGCACTCCTTTCTGTAATAGGCTTGGGACCGGAGAGCTTTGAAGGAGAAGACCGAGAATCTCCCAGCTACTTTCAATCTGCATCATGCACTGGTGCAGGAGTGACAAGAGGCCCCATCAAATTTATCCAGAAGAAATTACCCCTGCCATATGCACTCCCAAATACCATGAACTGACCCTACCAATCCAGCCTCACTTAGGAACTTCTACACACCATTGAAAGCCAGTGAATGTGATATTTCTGTATTACCTCGCATGCATTCACACACACATACAGTGGTACCTTGTATAAAGGAATTAATTCGTTCCGAATGAAATTCTGTTAAGCGAATTTTCCTTTATACAACTTTCCCATAGGAATGCATTGAAAACGGAGTAATCCCTAATCACGACCATGTTTATGTTGTACGGATTCGCCCCATAGGCAATTCTATTAAGCAAATTTCCCCTATCTCCGGAATTTTTTATGTTGTACAGATTTTATGCTATACAAACCGTTTGTTATACAAGGGTCCACTGTACATGTACTACCTTGCACATGTAAGCCCCATTAATTTCCCCCAAGATGATCCCATGTTGTAACTTTAGTCCCACCAATCATCTTGTAGAATGAATTATTTCAGCAGCTGTAGTATTTTCAGAGGATGGGATAATTTTATTCAACCCCATCCCACTTTATTGCATCTTTCCCGGCTGATAAGATCTCCTTCCCCCCATAATCCTTTTTGCAAGGAAAGAAATGCTATTAAGTCGCCCTGCAATTGCTTTGTGAGAGACAAACAAATGGCCAATGGCACTGAACTTGCCAGCCTAATAGAAGCAATTGGATTAGTATTCCACCGTTGTAGGACGGATTCCCTCTTTGGGGAATGAACTGATGGAGTTATGCAATGCGCCTTTCAATTCTATCCGGCACCTAAGAGCCGTGACAAATAGGCGCCTGCCTTCTTGCCACTTGATTTTAATCTCAGAGGACAATCACGATTTTTCACATTCAGATCCGCATTGTTATGTCGCCTTTTTCAGGCGGCGGCATCCCTTTCCACGACGCGATTCCTTTCAAAAGAAGGAACAGGTAAAGATGCACAAAGGAGGGGGTGTAAACAGGACTGAGCACACTTGATATTAAATGGGATTAACGGGTGAATAGAAATAGGCTGAAAATGAAAGGAAAGCGGCGGCATTCTTGTAGACACAGTGTTTACTTTTGGCACAAGGCCGACTGAGTTACTCTCAAGTAAGCCGTCGTAGAAGGAGACTGAGAGGCATTATTCCTACAGCATTGTGTGCCACCACGTGCGTGGCGAGAAGAGAAACCCTCACATAAATTTCTTCCACCGCTGCTATTTCAAGAGAGAGAAAAAGGCAACCCCGCGTTTTAAAGCCAAAAAGCACCCCGCGTTCATAGTCCACTCCAGAACTTAAATCGGTGGCGTCTGCTCAAACTCAAGACAGCCGTGTGTGTCCACAACACGGGCTGCGGCGGGCAACTGGGCGGCTGCTGTACCAACAGAACTCTTCGACGAAAAAAGCACGTTGGGAAGGGGGGGGAGACGACACAGGAGGACAGGAGCCATCCTATTCTCGTTCGCGGGAGGTGTGGAGACCGGGAAAGCCAAGTTGCGGGGAAAACTTGAGTTGCGGTTGTGTGAAAGGAAGGACCGAGAGAGGGTCTTTTAGTGCGGAAGTGCGAAGCAGGTGCCACTTCCCCACAAACGTGAACTATATGGGGAGGGGGAACGGTTATATAGAGAAGATCTATACCCATATCTAGACGGCAATAAACTAAGCCGAGTGACCAGTAAAACAGAACAATTGAAATATCACGGCCACCCCGTCTCAGCTTCCGCCTCGTTCAGTTGACCTGAAGATCAATCATTTATTAACACAGGCGCGCGCTCACACCCATACACACACGCCCGAGGCTCAGAGGCTAGGAAGGAAGAAAAATGTTTCCAACCGGATCGGGTGTGTCGGGCTGGGGTGTGCGTGCAAAATTTAAGTCATGTGGCACAAGCTACTTATCCTGAAAAGGGAACTTCCGATCACACTTACCGAGCCACTGAAGCCTTCAGTCCTGGAGGGCTTTTTAATTGTCTTGTTAGCGTAATAATTCCTTTTGGAGAGCGGAAGATATAATATATACTTTAAAAATAAATCCCAACGGTAGAAGCCAATTTTGTTTCGTTTTTGTCCTTCCCAAATGGCAGTAGGTAGATTCCCAGATTCAGAGAGGGAGAGACCAGGGGGGAAATGTTCAGAATAATAATATCCTTCAAGGACCGGTACCAGGAGCCTCTTTCCCCCTCGTCTGGTGAATAGAGCACCTAAGACTGAATGGAAAGTAACGAGGAGGCTTTTGGGTCTCCAATTACACTCCGTCCGGCGCTCCTACAGACCCTCCCAAGAACCGCCTTCCTAAAGAAGCAGCTGGGCTGGAGCCTTGAATGCATCATTAACCGAGCAAATCGGAGGCCGGCGGAGTGGGGTGGCTCATAAATAAATGGATAAGCCACACCTACAAGGAAGCGCTCGCTCGCGTGGGTGTGTGGGTGTGAGTGAGTGAGTGAGTGAGTGAGAGTGAGGCATAGGCAGGCAGGCAAAAGACGCAAGGCAGGGCAGAGCCCAGGGGCGAAGCGCGGGAGAACCAGGTAAAAAGCAGCCCAAGAAGGGGATGCTAGTAGTCCGGAGACAACAGGAGCAAACAACCTACTTCGAAAGCGTGTCTGGTCAGGTGCCAGTTCCGTTAGGTAGTTCTCTCTCTCTCTCTCTCTCTCTCTCTCTCTCTCTCTCTCTCTCTCTCTCTCTCTCTCTCTCTCTCTCTTTCTTGCGGGCATATGCAAGATCGCAACCAGATCTTCGGGAGTCGATCAGGATCGCGCCCTACCGCAACCTAAGCGGGCTTCATCTGTATGCATATTTACGTCAGAGTAAATCATGAGGAACGCTGCCTTCTGATTACGTTTACATTATGGGCATCCTTGCAATCTTAAGGGTACTTGAAGCCTTCCCCGTTATAGATGTTTTGCCTCCTGAGCAGAGCATGGATAAGTTATTTTATGGACTGCAGTTCCCAGCCCCCCCCCCCCCCCAGGTTCTGGGAGTCCTAGGTCAAAAGAGTGACGTTTTCCTGGCTGTCAGCAGGAGGATCAGTTCTCTTACTTCTGAAGAGGTGCGCACCCTTCTCTACCTATTTACAGTGGATATAAAAAGTTTACACACCCCTATTAAAATGTTAAGTGTCTGTGATGTAAATAAATGAGATAAGGATAAATCATTTCAGAACTTTTTCCACCTTTAATGAGACCCGTGAACACCTTGTGGTTCAACACAGTTGAACCACAAACTGAACTCTTTTAGGTGGAGGAAGGAAAAATTAAAAAAAAAAACCTGAAATAATAGGGTGGCATACACTATGTATGCAAACCCTTAAACTAATACTTTGTTGAAGCACCTTTTGATTTTATTACAGCACTCAGCCTTTTTGGGTAAATGTCTATCAGACTTTGAAATATTTGCCCACTATGCTTTGCAATAACCCTCCAAATCTGTCAGATTGCAAGTGTGTCTCCTGTGCACAGCTCTCTTCAGATCACCCCACAGATATTTACTCCAATTCAGGTCTGGGCTCTGGCTGTGCCATTCCAAAATGTTGTTCGTATTCTGGTGAAGCCATTCCTTTGCTGATTTGGAGGTGTGCTTTGGGTCGTTGTCATGCCGAAAGATGAAGTTCCTCCTCGTGTTCAGCTTTCTAGCAGAAGCCTGCAGAATTGTGCCGATATTGACTGGTACCGTATTTGGAACTGTTCATAATTCCCTCTACCTTGACTAAGGCCCCTGTCCCAGCTGAAGAAAAACAGCCCCAAAGCACGGTGCTGCTACTACCATGCTTCACGGTGGGTATGGTGTTCTTTTGATGATGATGATGAAAAATGAAGTTCCTCTCATGTTCAGCTTTCTAGCGGGAGCCTGAAGGTTTTGTCCCAATATTGCCTGGTATTTGGAACTGTTCATAATTCCCTCTACCTTGACTAAGGGCCTTGTCCCAGGTGAAGAAAAACAGCCCTAAAACATGATGCTGCCACCACCATGCTTCACTGTGGGTATGGTGTTTTGCAGTGCTGTTTTTGCATCATGCATATCTTTTGGAATTATGGCCAAAAAGTTCAACCTTGGTTTCATCCGATTGTAACACTTTTCTCCACATGCTTTTTGGAGACTTCAGATATGTTTTTGCAAAAAATGTAGCCAGTCTTGGATGGTTTTCTTTGTAAGAAAAGGCTTCAGTGTTGCCACTCTACCCTATAGCCCAGACATATGAAGAATATGGGAGATTGTTGTCACATGTACCGCATAGTCAGGACTTCCCAGATATTCCTGCAGCTCCTTTAATGTTGCTGTAGGCCTCTTGGCAGCATCCCTGACCAATTTTTTTCTAGTCTTTTCATCAATTTTGCAGGGACATCCAGTTCTTGGTAATAATGTCACTGTTGTGCCATATTTTCTCCACTTGATGATGAATGTATTCACTGTGTTCCATGGTATATCTAATGGTATATCTATTCTCTACCCTTCTCTTGACTGATGCCTTTTAACAATGACATCCCTTTGATGCTTTGGAAGCTCTTTGCCTACCATGGCTTCTGCTTTAGGATGTGACTAAGAAAATGTCAGGAAAGACCTACTAGCACGGCTGATCTTTATTTGGCATTCCTCAGAGGCACTTTAAATGATGGTGGGTGTGTATTGATTCCTACTTAACATGAGTTTGAATATGATTTTATACTGCTGAGCACAGCTACATCTCCAGTTATAAGAGGGTGTGCACACATATGCCACCCTATTATTTCAGTTATTTATTTTTCCTTCCTCCACCTAAAAGATTTCAGTTTGTGGTTCAACTGAGTTGTACAGTCCATAGGTCCCATTAAATGTGGGAAAAGTTCTGAAATGATTTATCTTTGTCTCATTTATTTACATCACAGACACTTGACATTTTAACAGGGGTGTGTAAACTTTTTTATATCCACTCTAGGTGGAAGTGTCACTGAACTGTGCTGAGTAAATGGTTGGTTTCAGTTTGATGGCCATCAGTGAAGCTGCACGGGTTGAACCAGAAATGCCGCATCTTGAAAAAGGAAAGATACACCGCAGCCAAGAATTCATTGCTTTAAAGTTATCAGCAGATTTACACTAGTCAAGCCATTTTAAGATGATGATGATGATGATGATGATGATGATGATGATGATGATGATGATGATGATGATGATGATGATGATGATGATGACCTGGTGAACACAGCTGCCAGGTGTTAAGCTGGAGTTTGCTTTCTCCAATGATTGGGCTGTCTTCTTCTTCTTCTTCTTCTTCTTCTTCTTCTTCTTCTTCTTCTTCTTCTTATTATTATTATTATTATTATTATTATTATTATTATTATTATTATTATTATTATAACCCATGAAATCTTTTCCAGTAAAATGCTTCTATGCCAATTTTTCCCCACGGCTAATCCTTTGTGTGATGACTTCCAAATAGATATCAGTTCATGCTTCCAGCCAGCAGTAGGCAAGCCTTTGAAAGATGAACTTCAGCGTAATTGAGATCAGCCCCGTGGCTGTTCTTATTTTAAGGAGTGCTTGTCTGCAGCATGTTGCCAAGCTCCTCAGCCATTAGCGGGGTGTTCCTGTCCACTTGACATCTGGCCACTGACCCCTTCAAGGAGCTGCCCATTTCACACCAGAGCAGACATTGCTTTTTCAGCCCAAGTTCAGCTCTCAAATGTGCTGGTCGGGATGCTGGTGCCTTAGAAAAAGTGGAAGGCACAATAACACTGAGCACACATAGAGTCCTTTCCAGTGATTTTCAAACAAATCAGCCTAGCCCTGCCTAGCCCAAATCAGGATTTCTAAGGGCAAACTACCTTGCCCCAACATTTTGGAGTGAATGATGTTTCATTTGTCTGATTGCATTCCCACCCACCAAAAAAAAACCAAAAAAACACACAAAAATGTTGCCATTGTTGAAAAATTATTTAAAAAGCATGAGATCAGGTTCGATTTCACAACTTCAGACTCCTGCCTTTCCCCTTTCAGAACCATATTCTATTTGTTGCACGCCAAAGCATTAACGTAGAAGGATAGCAAACTTTGGGCCTCTGGATTTTCTGGACATCAGCTCCCAGCACCCGCAGCCATAATGACAGATCAGAGAGGGATCCCAGAAATTCTAATCCCAAGCGTTGGGGGAACACAAGTGTCCTCACTCGTGGGTCAACAGATGTCTTTGGGGTGGTGGTGGTCTTGGGAACAATCTTCTGATAGTAATAATCATCTGCTGCTATATATGTCTGAAGAAGTTCACATGTGAACGAAACGTTACATTAAAATATGAAAGTTAGTCTTTAAGGTGCCACATGTTTGTGTCTTCTATTTTATTTTGTTTTGTTTTTCTTTGAATTTTGCCTGAAATACTAATCATCAGTAAACAAGACTCTCACGTACTGTAGTTTGAATTTACCTTACCAGCATGGCAATCAAGAGATGGCACCCCAGAAATTCATTTAAGTCCTGAAGCAGCATCTTATCTGTTGCAACATGCCAATTCACCCCACTACCAAGTGGAAGAGGGTTTTTTCAAAGATATTATTTGTGACAATTGTGGTGTGGAGTTCTGAGGCCACTCCAGGGTTCCATTTTCCCCTTGAGCCAAAGCACCTGCCAGAGCTGGAGTTTAAAATTCTCTTTTTACTCCCACACACATACACACAATCAGGGATGGGAGGGTCATTTTATGTGTTTTTAAAGTGAGAAATGCTGAGCCTCAGCCCTGTTTGCAAGGGCTGTCCCAAGAAGTCCTTGTTTCACTGCTAACCCCAGACCCTCTGAGTTCCATTAGAATTACATGAAAGGAAAGGCACTTTGCACATGGTCAAAGGCATGTCCATCATGGACTAATCTCTCACCCTCCCCCCCACCCAGAAATGAAAGATGGCATGTTAAACAAATGCTGTGTCTCAAGTCGTGGGAACCCCTGACTCAGATTGATGGCTATGGGATAAAAAGACAGCAGATAGAGAAATCACTGTCAGTTTATCATCTCTGGAGTGGATATTTCTGCTGCTATAATTTATAAATACATTTCATGCCACATAGAGCTGTCGTCTTCCCTTTCACCTTCCCCATGCTTCACCTTCACTTTGCTGTAACCCTTTAATACTTGCTATACCTTTGTTGCCTGCCTCCGACAAGTAGAAAGATTTAAAGCCCACACACTTGTACCTGTTCACCATCATTATTAGAAAGGTAACGAAACAAAGGGGAATTTTAGAGCCACTGTCTTCTTCAGAGCTAAGCTCTTGGAATGTGCCTTTTTGTTTTCTTCTCATGGAAAGAGCTTCCCCTGCTTGCTGTGAAATGATTGAGACTTCTCCGCATGGCTTAATCGAATGCATGGCTGTCCAGCAGATGTCACCAGATGGTGAAAAGAGGGTAGACGTAATGCAAAGATGCACTTTGGGGGGGGGGGATCTAAAGCCTGCTTTGCTTATTTTTGACAAGTGACTCTTCTCTGTTAAAACCCTTTATTTTGTTGTGGGAATAGGCTGCGCCATGCAAGAGGATGGTATTGGATTTCTTAAGTGTTCCCAGTAATGTTAAGGTCATTTGATCACAGAGAATTTAATTCATGTCAGGTTACACCCACCCACCCACCCCCTGTCAGCTCTCTGTGTTCTCACTCTTTGCCACAATGAAATCACATCGGAGAGATCGGCCTAGTGATAGAATAGATCCAGGACACACAGGCCTTAATGGCTAGGACTTTTTTGATTAGTAGAAGTTAGAACTTATGATGAATTGTGGTGGATTGGATCAAAGACACCATTATTTAAACATTATCTTCGTCCAGTCAATCAGTTGCCTATGAAGACTCTGCCAAAAGGGCACAAGCATTATCAGCACTCTGCATAACAAAATCACCTCCCATTCCTCTTGGACCTCTTTGGTCCATCTCATCTGCAATAGTCACTTTAGCTGAGTAGGCAGACTTTTCTTTCTAGCAAATATATATACAGCATTGTTTTGAGCTCTTTGTCATGTAAAGTATTTGGGGCTGGCCAATGAAGATCCATTAACCTGACAAAAGACCCACCATGGGTCAAAATGAAAATTACTAGGAACTAGTTTGTTGGCATTGAGAATTGCTGAAATGTTTCTGGTTGGTCCTGGGGAAAGGTGTTAATGATGAATGCCTTCCTGTCAAAATACATCCTGGGAACTTGACTGGATTCCAGCATGGGTACTAGAAGACCAAGAGCACAGGAAAAAATTGGCATCATTAGACACATTATAGTGATGGGGGGGGGGGCAAAGTGAGTGCATCCCTGTTTCTAGAACTGATGGCACCTTGGAGCTCTAGGTGATTCTATGCACTGCATTACTTCAGGTAGCTGTTGTGTTGTTACAATTGTGATCGACTCTTCGTGACCCCATGTCCATAGAGTTTTCTTGGCAGGACTACTGGTTTGCCAGTTCCTACTCCAGGTGCCTACAGCACCTGGCATTCCCTGGTGGTCTCCCATCCAAGTACTAACCAGGCCCGACCCTGCTTAGCTTCCAAAATCAAGCGAAATTGGATGTGCTCAGGGCATCTAGGCAGCTAGCCATCTACAAAATGGCTCAACCTGGCCACAATAGTATAGCCTTTCTCCCTTCTGTAGATGGCCATGCACTTAGAAGTGTTAGAAGAATTAACCCAGAGTGTTAACAAGGTCTTTCCTCCCCTCAAGACAAAGCTTGAAGAAAGCCCCCCCTTCTCCTTCCCATGAGCCACCTTGCTCTGTACCTTGAATGGAAAGCTGAATTTCCTAAAAGTGGTGGAAGACAACAGCAGCACCTTGAAAGTTGCCCTTCAGTTCCTAAAGGGACGCCAACTTGAACTGTCAGGCAGTCCTAGAAAAAGCCCAGGTGATCAATGCCGCTTTCTAAGCTTGGTTGTGGAGCAGTGAAGCCCTGCCATAAATCATTGTGGTGGGCAGAGGGAGAAAGTGGAGGGAAGTACAGACAAATTAAAGTAGGAAAACCGATGGGGATACAGAATGAAGTGATTTGAGGTATCTCACCTCACACAATCCTCCTTGTAGTTCTTATGAAAAAATCTCTGCTTAGGAACAATTCTTCTTAAAATAGAGTTCAAAATGAAAGTGACGTACCTGTGCATACATTCCTTTCTCCATACCCTCCCCCCGCCCCCACTATTTCCAGTGTTAGACTATTGTCTTTCATTGCTGAATACTATTTCCCATTTTAGCTATAAATGTACTGTATATGCTGCTCAAATAGTGCGTTGTGACCTGTTTTCATTTATACAGCAATTATGTTGCTTTCAAAGGGAGTGTTTGCAATGACAAGCTAGGTATTAGTCTTGCCCGATTAGGTATTTCTGTGGCAGTGACATGTCCAGCAGAGATTTCTGGATTTTAGATGTGAAAAGGGAAAAGGGAAAATCCATCTTCTCCTACCACTAGTCAATTCACACATAACACTCATATTTTGATTACTTGCTATTGCCCTGCTGATGGTGTGACTTGACAGCCCCCAAAGGCCTGCTGCTGAGGGCGGTGTGAGATAATATGTACTATGCCTGTTCACACAGGCATGTTGCAACTGGATGCTACAGTCAACAAGTGACGACCATGCATTATGGGGAAACCAATCCAGCATCTCTACTTCCTGAGCCTTTTACAGCTAAAATGGCAGCCGACTCTCATTTGCACAAAATAATTTCTGTGGATTTCATCTAGAACAAATATGACTTGGAAGTGAACATACCCCACTGTTTTCTGTTTTACGAATGGGTTGGGAATTACTCGGACCAGCTGCATCAATTTTTAAACATGGCAGGGCAAATATAATATAAATGTATTACTACAATATGTTGTGTAGATGTATTTCGTTCCTAACAATAAATATGTGGTGTACTTAAATTTTCCATAATCCTTTATGATGGAGCAATATATCAACAAAGTGGCATCTGAAATATTCATGTGGTTTATTTGAATGCCTCCCTTTGCTCACAAATTTATGGCCTCGAGTTTTTAGATCTCTTCTTGTGAATATACTGTATTGTTCCCACATAAAGATTTGAGAAGTCCAAGGCTAATCTAGACAATCTGGGCATTCCCATTTTATTTTGTGTATTTGAGTAAAAAAGATTAAGAAAATGATTTCATGCCCTATTTGTAAATATTAAACCACCACTGAATGAGAAGAAGCACAGTTCTGTTTTCATTTCTTTGCAATGCTACATAGTAAAATAAATTAAGCTGAATACAAGCCATCAGTATGATGTGAGTACAAAAAAAAAGCAAATGTTATTTTTAGACTGCATTAACAAAAGTATAATTTCCAAATTCCATGAGGTGCTCATCCCCCCTCTATTCAGTGCTGGATAGGCCTCACCTTGAGTACATAAGAACATAAGAACATAAGAAGAGCCATGCTGGATCAGGCCAAAGGCCCATCTAGTCCAGCTTCCTGTATCTCACAGCGGCTCCACCAGATGCGTTTGGGAGCGCATGAGACTAGATATCTGTCTCCTGATACCACTCTCCTGCATCTGGCCCTTGAAGTACCCTGGTTTAAACCCTGGAGATTACACATCTCCATCATGGTTTGTAACCTGTGATGGACTTTTCCTCCAGGAATCTGTCCAATCCCCTTTTGAAGGCATCCAGGTCAGATGCCATCACCACATTGTGTGGCAGGGAGTTCCATAGACTTACAATGCGCTGGGTGAAAAAATATTTTCTTTTGTCAGTTCTTACTCTCCCAACCCTCAATTTGAGTGTATGTCCCCTAGTTCTGGTATTTTGGGAGAGGGAGAAGAGCTTCCCTCTATCCACTTTACTCATACCCTGCATTATTTTGTATGTCTCAATCATATCCCCCCTCAATCACCTTTTTTCCAGACTAAAGAGGCCCAAATGTTTTAGCCTTTCTTCATAAGGGAGGTGCCCCAGCCCAGTAATCATTTTAGTCGCTCTCTTCTGCATCTTTTCCAGTTCCACTATGTCTTTCTTGAGATGCGGTGACCAGAATTGTACACAATACTCCAGGTGGGGCCTTACTATTGTTTTGTATAATGGCATTATAATGTTGGCTGTTTTATTTTCAATCCCCTTTTTGATAATCCCTAGCATGGAATTGGCCTTCTTCACCACTGCCACACATTGGGGAGACACCTTCATGGAGCTGTCCACCAACACACCAAGATCTCTTTCCTGATCCGTCACGGATAACTCAGAGCCCATGAGTTGATAGATGAAGTTTGGATTTTTTGCCCCAATATGCATTACTTTACATTTGGTTACATTAAAACGCATTTGCCATTTCTCAGCCCATTCCCCCAGTTTGGAGAGATCCTTCTGGAGCTCTTCACAATCTTCTCTGGTTTTTACCACACGGAAAAGTTTTGTGTCATCGGCAAACTTGGTCACCTCACTGTTTATCCCTGTCTCCAGGTCATTTATGTACAGATTGAAAAGCACCGGTCCCAGGACAGAGCCCTGGGGCACACTGCTTTTCACTTCTCTCCATTGTGAAAATTTTCCATTGACACCTACTCTTTGTTTCCGGGATCTCAACCAGTTCTCAATCCATAAGAGGACCTGCCCTTTTATCCCCTGACTGTGCAATTTTCTCAGCAGCCTTTGGTGAGGGACTGTGTCAAAAGCCTTTTGAAAATCCAGATAGACTATATCAACCGGCTCACCCAAATCCACGTGCCTGTTGACCTTTTCAAAAAATTCTAAGAGGTTTGTCAGACAAGATTTACCCTTACAGAAGCCATGCTGATTTTCTCTCAGCAAGGTTTGTTCTTTTATGTGTTTTAAGATTTTCTCTTGGATGAGGCTTTCCACCATCTTCCCTGGGACAGATGTAAGGCTAACCGGCCTGTAGTTTCCTGGGTCCCCCTCCTTCCTTTTTTAAAAATTGGTGTGACATCTGCTATCCTCCAGTCCTCCGGCACTGTGGCCGTTTTAAGAGACAAGTTGCATATAACCGTTAAGAGATCTGCAATTTCATTTCTCAGTTCCCTAATAACCCTTGGGTGGATGCCATCTGGGCCAGGTGACTTGTTAATCCTCAATTTATCAATTAGTCCTAAAACCTCCTCTCTTTTAACCTGTATTTGATTTAATTCTTTAGTCAAGAGGGGAGGCTCAGGCAGCGGAATCCGCTCAAGGTCCTCTGTCGTGAAGACAGACGCAAAGAACTCATTCAATTTCTCTGCAATGTCCAAGTCTTCCTTAACCTCCCCTTTTTTTTTTTTTTGCCCTTTTCCTCCCTCACCATCCAGAGGGCCAACTGGTTCTCTGGCAGGTTTTCTACTTCTAACATATCTAAAGAAGCTTTTATTATTACCCTTTATATTGCTAGCCATTCGTTCCTCAAAGTCTTTCTTTGCCTCCCTTATCATCTTCTTACATTTCTTTTGCCAGAGTTTGTGATCCTTTTTATTTTCCTCATTTGGGGAGGATTTCCATTTACAGAAGGACCTCTCCTTGCGCTTTAGAGCCTCTCTAACTCCACTCGTTAACCATGCCGGTGTCCTCTTGGACTTAAATGAGCTCTTCTTTCTTTGTGGTATGCACTTGTGCTGGGCCTCTATTATTGTTGTTTTAAACAGGCTCCATGCACTCTGAAGAGATTGGATTCTTCTAACCTTCCCCTTCAGTTTCTCTCTAACTAGTTTCCTCATCTGAGGGAAGTTTGCCCTTCGAAAATCAAGGGTTTTTATGTCTGATTTGGTTGACACTCTTCCTCCGACATGCATGGCAAAGGTAATAGCATCATGGTCACTGTTCCCCAGAGGCTCAGTGACATTCACACCTCTGACCAGGTCCTGAGTATCACACAATATTAGATCCAGAGTTGCCTGTTCTTGGGTGGGCTCTGTGACAAGTTGCTCTAAGGCACAGTCATTCAGCAAGTCGAAAAACCCAGTTTCTCTTTCTTGCCCGGAGCTCGCATTGGCCCAGTCAATGTGGGGATAATTGAAGTCCCCCATGATTACTATCCTATCCCTTTTAGCCACTTCCATGATTTCTCTCCTCATTTCAAGGTCCCCCTCAAGTTTCTGATCTGGTGGACGATAGAATACTCCAACGATCACATCACTCCTTGGACCTGGTAGTTTAACCCACAGTGATTCTATGGTGGAGTCAGACCCTCTGTCAATCTCCATTCTGCTGGATTTTACCCCTTCTTTGACATAGATGGCCACTCCTCCTCCAACCCGCCCCCCTCTATCTCTTCTATAGAGTTTATAGCCTGGGATTGCTGTATCCCACTGGTTCTCTGCATTCCACCAGGTTTCTGTTATGGCTATTATATCAATGTTATCCCTAGCTGCCAAAGGTTCAAGTTCTCCCATCTTTGCTCGGAGGCTTCGAGCATTGGCGTAGAAGCACCTGTACAGTGGGTCCCGCAACAACAGCTGCTGCCTTGTTCTATTCGCCCCACAGCTTTTATTTTCAGTAGATGAACTGTCACATTGCGTTATTCTCCCGGTGCTAATACCTATACCTGCTATGTCTTCTCTATGTGATTCTCTACCCTCTCCAACCTCATTCCCCGAGGATGAGGTGTTCCGAACCGGATGCCACTCAGCTCCTGTTGACTTTCCCCCAGTTATCAGTTTAAAAGCTGCTCTGCTGCCTTTTTGAGGTTGAGTGCCAGCAATCTGGTCCCATCATGATTCAAGTGCAACCCATCCCTCCTGAACAGGTTTGGCTTGTCCCAAAATGTTCTCCAGTTCCTGACAAATCTAAAGCCCTCCTCTCGACACCATCGCCTCATCCACGCATTGAGGCTTCTGAGTTCTGCCTGTCTGGCGGGTCCTGCACGAGGAACAGGTAGCACTTCTGAAAATGCTACCTTGGAAGCCTGGGTCTTCAATCTTCTACCTAGCAACCTGAATTTGGCTTCCAAGTATTGTGTCCAGTTTCAAGAAAGATGGTGGCAACTGGGAACAAGTTCAGAGGACAGCAATAAGGATGATCAGGGTGCTGGAAACCAACCCCTATGAGGAATGACTGGAAGAACTGGGCATGTTTATCGTAGAGGTGGTATGGTATCACTTTTCAAATATTTGAGGAGCTATCATACAGAGGAAGGGCAGGATATGTTCTCTGTCATCCCAGAGTGTCTGTCAGTCACGGAACAATGGGCTCAAATTAAGAGAATCCAGATTTCAACTGATTATCAGGAAGAACTTCCTAACTGTTAGAGCAGTATGGCAATGGAACCAGTTACCCTGAGAGGTGGTGAGTGTTCCAACGCTGGCGGCATTCAAGAGAAATCTGCACAACCACCTGGCAGATATCCTTTGACTTGGGTTCCTGTGTGGAGCTGGGGGTTGGACTTGATGCCTTTGTAGGCCTCTTCCAACTCCACTGTTCTTTGATTCCATGCTTCTGAGATCTAAAACAGTCTGCTTAAGATCTGAGCAATGGTTTTAAACAAAACTGAGACAAAAGTGAAGGGACAGAGAGAAGTTAACCTGGCTGCAAATTCTTTTGGGATCCAAGAAAAGATCAATACTATCACTTTTCTTTCTCTCTATCAGACACACACGGGAGCACACTAGGAAGTCTATTGCACAAACCCCAGTGCAATGAATGGAAGATGTGCAAAGAGATCAGTAGGCCTTTGGTGCTGCTGGCATTTAGCAAAGGAAGGATTTGCATGCGTAAAGAATGCTGCCAGGGATTTACATTCATTTAATTTTCTTTCTTTTTAGCTTCCTCAATGGGCGTTTATACACGACCCCTAAACTCCGGGGCAAATGGCTCCCAGCTCCGGAGCTTTAAAATGTTTACCCACCAACTCCGGAGTTAACAGGAAATTAAGTGCGACCACGCCCACTTTAGCACGTCCCAGCGCACCTTTCACGTACCTGCTCTTTGGAGGTGAAATGTATTTGATCCGGTGTAACGATAGTGAGTGCGGGGCTCTCCTTGCTTCTGTTTGTTGTTTTTTGGCTCCCGCTCCTTTAAGAGCTACTTTTACAGAGACGAGAGGCAGAACGGAGGTCAGCGGCATGCTTTTCTTTCTCTTTTTCTCCCTCCCCTCACGGAGCCAGCAGCCAGGAAGTGCGGAGGGGGTGGGAACACAGGAAGAGCGACGAACCCCTAAGATCTCTGGTCCGAATTTAAGTGGCCAGCGGATCTTAGGGGTCATGTAAAAAGGCCCAATCATGGCTTACTTGAAATGAGTGTGCATAATTAGAACATCAAGCTCAACCCCCACCCCATTATTATTGGTCTATATTGGCACCACCACAGCCCAAAGGACAAATACATACTTCCTGACTGTCTCATTGAGACTTGGGAGGTATCCACAAACACGATCACAGTCATGTTCAATTCCATGTTGGGTTCCCCCACCAGCTATTCAGAAAGACACAAATTCCAGCATGGACGCATCCCAGAATTTGCTCTGGAGGAAAAAAAAAGTGGATCCCGAGCAATGTGCCTGTATCCAGGAACAGGTCAGATCATGTGTGTGTGTTGGGTTGCGTGTGCAGTGCACAACTCTAATAGACGCAACACATTATAATAACACCTGCCAAATCTGACCTCTTCCTTTAAAAAAAACCTGTATGCCCCCAAAGTATGAACCATTCAGAAAGCATGATTTGATCATTGTTTTTTCTCCTTTTTTTGCTCTTGACTTGGAGACCCAGGCAGGATTCCTTCTCTGTTACAGCCCCAGAGATGTACCATTGTTTCTATCATCTAGAGAAAACATTGGGTGAGCAAGGGGCGGGGAAGCCTTCCCATCCTTTCTGATTCTGGAAGGAATCTATCAAGTGGATGATATAATATGCAAAAGCTTCAGAGCAAAGAGCCAAGGACTGATCACTCTGAGATCAAATGTCACCGGTAGCTTTTGTCACAGAAGAAATGTGTGACTGTGTCCTGCAGCAGCTGCAACTTCTGTGTCAACAGACTTACACAAAGCAGCTTGCCATTGTCTAATGTGAGGTTGGAAAGGCACGTTGCATGCTTTGCAGAGGAGGAAGAGGAATGGCCACATTGTTATAGGCTGGTCATGAAAGAGATATCTAAGGCGTATACTAAAGAATACTTAGCTGCTATAACACATGTGCCATTGTATGTGATTTGTGGGTCAATGCAATCAGTGGAGCAGCCAAGCCCAGCAGCTATGCTCTGATTACAGCTTGCAGGATTTGGCAGTTGAAATGTCACTTGCTCTGTTAGCACTTTTCAGTCAAAGATACAGTGGTTCTGACACCTTCCAGGAAGGATGGATACTGTCCCTTAGAGTCAAGTTACAGCTGTCCACCACCCTCCATTTTGATAATGCACAGTTACACCTCTAAGAAAATTGTGTGCTGCATTTGTTATTATCCTTGGAGGCATATTCCAAGGCCTTTCAGGTGGCTCTTTTTTAAAAAAATTAAAGAAGCACATGCACGCGCGCATGCACGCGTGCGTGCACGCACACACACACACACACCAAACACAAAACACACATACACAAAATCTTTTAATCTGTACTCACCTCCAGCCATGCTCTTCTGAGTGAGTTTAAGAGCACATAATTATAGATATGGTGCTAGTATAGATAAGATTTCTCTAGCTTGATCCAAGAATGCACACCTCCGTAAGTTCCATATCCTTAAGTTTTGCTTCCTACCACAGGCTGTGCCCAGTGTTTATTTACAGGGTAAAATCCATCTCCTCCTCTTCGTCCTCTTTTTGTTCTTAAATCTTTCATGTGACTTTGTAGGTGAAGATTTTTTTCGACCTCACATATCATCTGAATGGATCCTTCCCCTAATTGCCTAGACCAGCCTTGGCAAATCTATGGCATGGGTGCCAAACGTAGCATGTGGGAGACCTTTCTGTGGGCTGGAGAGTAAACTGGGGCTATGAATGAACCCACAAACTGCTGCCACTCCTCCTTACGTTCTCGACAGTGTAGCACCCCTTCGGCCTCTCTGCCCATCTGGGGCGCAACCCTGGGAATCACCGCTCTAGTCTGAGACTGTCACACATCCGTGAATGTAAGATGTTGTTGAACTACAAGTCTAGCTGCGTCAATGGTGAAGGTAAGAGCTGCAATCTGGTAATGTCTGGAGGGCCACATATTTCCCCTCCCAGTTCTATCATAACCCTCCCCAGTTACAGAGGATTTGGAGCAGCAGAGACGATAGAGGGACAGTGTTTTTCACCTGAAAAGTTAATGTGAGGAGGCAGAGAAAGGAGAAAGGGAAGACATGATGGTAAGAAGCAATAAGCAGCAGGAAGGAACACTCCATGATTACATGAAAGGAATAAGCAGCGTTTATTATCTAATTAGAATGGCAAGTCTTAAAGATGATCAAGACGCAAAGCAATTAATAGCCACTTGACTTCTGCACACTTTCTCCTTAATCAAACACCTTCTCTGAAAAGAGATGTAGTTATTGGCTACTACAGACACACTGAAATCTGCTTGAAAGGTTAGCTCTTTATGTGCAGCATTGCAAATAGAGATGGGCACGACTTAGCGGTATTCCCGTTTCCGTTTCCGTTACTCGTTTCCGTTACTCTACGGAAACGGTAACGGGAATCACTGCCCCAGACTTCGAGCTCGAACCGACGAACGAACAATTTGGTCTGATTTGTCGTGCTCGTTACTTGCATCGCGCAATGCCAAGCGGCACAGAAAAAAAGTTTTTAAAAGTTAAAAAAAAACCCGATTCCCGGCCCTAAAAGTAGGCGAAAACTGTCTGAGGGCACCTACCAGGCCAGAAGGGTGTTTTATTTGGGGGGGGTGTTCCCCGCCCCCCTCTCCTTGGCTATTGCTACTGCTGCGCTGCTGGTACCAGGCTGGGAGGGCGCATCCATTTGCCATGCAGTGCGGGGGATCCAAATTGGCGACCGCAATATTTTTTTTGAAATCGTTGCCCAAAACCCCACCAAAGCACCACAGAAACATGCGAAAATTAGCTATTTTAAATGCTTGAATTTTTACAGGAGCAGCAGTGGGTTTTTCTTGCAAAAAAAAGTCTCCGTTGATTTTATTTTATTTTATTTTATTTTATTTTTTTACACCTGCACATTTGCAATGATGGGCTCGCCCATGGGAGTGGACCATGCAAAGTTTTGGAGCCATTCCACCAATCACATGGCCAGGTTTTGCTGACTGTACCAGGCTGGGAGGGCGCATCCATTTGCCATGCGGTGGGGGGGGATCCAAAATGGCGACCGCAATATTTTTTTTGAAATTGTTGCCCAAAACCCCACCAAAGCACCACAGAAACATGCGGAAATTAGCTATTTTAAATGCTTGAATTTTTACAGTAGCAGCAGTGGGTTTTTCTTGCAAAAAAAGTCTCCGTTGATTTTATTTTATTTTATTTTATTTTATTTTTTTACACCTGCGCATTCGCAATGATGGGCTCTCCCATGGGAGTAGACCATGCAAATTTTCCACCAATCGCATGGCCACTTGGCCAGGTTGACCACAGAGACTTCTGGGATGTGCCAATCGGGCATAAACAGCCCACTAATCGTAGCCCAAACCCGAACCCTAAGCCTAACCCATACGCCAGTACACTGTCCTTCTAAGTGGGTCAGAGAGGCACCCAGATGCACCCCAATACTCACCGTAACCTCACCCGTAACTAGCCTAACCCTAGCCGTTGCGCTAAGCCGTCTTAACCCTAAGCCAGATCTACTTGCATTGCACTACATGCAAGTACGTGAGACACAGCGGGTGCAAAGAGTCTGCCAGTCCGTCACTTGTGGCTCTGGCTGACTCCTGCAGCTCCCTCCAGGAGCCCGCTACCCCCTCCCCAAACCAGTACTAACGACAACGAAAAAACGAAAAAACGAACCGACTAATTTTTGCAAATTTTCGCGAAAAACGGAAACGAGCCGAAACGGAACCGGCCCGACTAACGACAACTCGAAAAAATTTTTTTTCAAGTCGTGCCCATCTCTAATTGCAAATAAAAAAAAACTCAAACAGTGAAATATCCAGAATATGAAGAGACAATAACTCATATACGTTAGGCTCGCATCTACAGGCTGACCTATTGGTTCTGTCTTGGAAAAGGTGGGCAACTTTGGTGAGTCCAGGGCCAATATTCTGTCTTGGTGTCTTCCAGGAGCTGTGTACGCTGCCCAAATGTCACGACACAGAGATGCACAAAAGGAAACCAGAAGTCCACTTTCAGATTTGAAGAATAAACAAGAGGTGTCCCTATCTGGTGTTTTTGGACTGCAGTTCCCAGAATGCCATAGACAGCATGGTCGGAGGAATTCTGGGAGTTGTAGTCCAAAAGCTCAGCTAGGCATACAACTAATGTGGGAATTCCAAGGATGTTAAATGACACTAGGGGGTTGGGAGCTATTCCTACGTGAACTACCACAGCTGAAGGCAGAGAAGAACTGAGGACAATAAAACCAGCCTCAGTGTGTGTGTGTGTGTGTGTGTGTGTGTGTGTGTGTGTCATGTAACCCCAGAGCCATGCTTTGCCCATCCTAGCTTTATGACTTACGTTCCCCACTCAAGTTGGGGTAAACAACCCCCACAAAAAGAACAGAAAATCTAGCTGCCTATTGAAAGTTGTCATACTTTCCACTCTTCTTTCTAGGGAAGGCAAAGTTGGAAGATGTGTGTGCTTCTTTTGGTATTAAGATGCTGTCTGAAATCCAACATCACATTAGCAGATAACTGCTAGTTTGACCAGGCTCTCCCCTCTCTTGCTCTGTGGCTTGCCGCTGGAAGCCCTGCTCCCGAGGAGTTCTTGGCCATTTGGAATGAATTTTAAGGGTACTAGGAGGGAGGTTGGTGGGGAGAGAAGGATTTGCTTCTTCCAGTTCTGTTGACAGAAGCAGTTCCATCCATAGAATATGGATTCATTAATTTGGAATGAGCATAATGAGTATACTAAAAGAGTACGAAAAGTATAGCCTGCTTCCCAAACTTCTTAATAGTAATATCCCACATTCAATGGTTTCCATAGCAAAGACACAAAAGGTAAGGTTGATATTCGGTTCTTTGCTGAGGCAGGCTTCAGGTCCTTTGTAGAGGAGAATATACGGGAGGGGATTCCTTTTGCCTACCAGTTCTGTCCCCATAACCTCTTCCTTGAATCACTTTTGTTGGTTTCCTCCCATACTAGCAGGAGAAGACAGCTGAGCAATTGGGGGACTTATAGGAAAGAATCTGTAGTTGAGGTTGGGTTAATCACTCATCCTTTCCAACTCACTGGTTCCCCAGTGCTTGTCTCTGCATTAGGATGCTAATCAGCAAACACATGAAGAAAGAGCTTGCCAGCATGCAATTATGCAATAATTGAACTGTTTTGCAGACTTGAAGAATTCTCCATCCAGCGCTGCTTTTGAACAAATGAATGACATCCTTGCAGTGGCCCCATGCAGTCATTCATACAGTGGACCCTCGTATAACAAACGTTTAGTATAACAGAAAATCTGTACAACATAAAAAATTCCGGAGATAGGGGAAATTTGTTTAAGAGAATCGCCTATGGGGCAAATCTATACAACATAAAAATGGTCACAATTACAGATTACTCTGCTTTCAATGCATTCCCATGGGAAACTTGTATAAAGGAAAATTTGCTTAACAGAATTTCATTTGAAACGAATGAATTCTTTTATAAAAGGTACCACTGTACTTGAAAATTCAGGCTCACACTAGACACCAGAATTAGAAATGCATGCTTTTTCTCAGTCATTAGTCTGACACATCAGAGAGTCAAACCTGACACTTAGAAAACGATTTAACAGTCAGAGTCACAGTAATAATGTGCATTCAGAAGAGAATAATAGCATTCATAGGAAATTAGCTAGCCTCCACATGCTCCTGTCATCTGTGCCCCTATGAAATCTAGAGGTTAAAGCAGCAGATTGCAAAAGAGATGCATTCTGTGACACAACTAAATGGTGCATGTTACCAGTCAGAAGTATGCTTTCTCTATATCTGTTTGTACCTCTGTATCGAGACACATTTCATTTAAGCTTATGTTAGCCCAGTAAGCTAAGGGCAACTAACTAGAGATGTGAGGGGCCCAAAAAGAAAACCATTTTTTCCCTGAAGATTTTTGTTTTTTCGCCCAGAAAAATTGGAAAAAATGAAAAAAGAAAAAGAAAAAAATGAATACGGAATGCTTTAATTTAACATGATGAATGAAATATTTTAAGACAGGGTGTACAAATATTTTCCAAATCATTTCTAAAAAAATCTGCATAGTATCAGATTATTCTAATTTCTGTGTACCAAGGACAAGTAAGTCCTAGGTTACAAAACAAACTCTCCAATGCAAGCACAAGATGCTGGTATATTGAAGGACTGCTGTATATGAAAGGCAAAGCCCCCTGGGGTAACCTGCTTGGGCCTGTTTGAGGCCTCCTGCACATAACCCAGGCCTGGCGCTGCCCCAAACAGACCTCCAATGGGCTTCCTGGATCTGCTAGAGCCCCAGAAGTAGTTTCCGGTGAACCGGAAGTGACTCCGGGTCACCGAAAACCACATCTGGGGCCTCCAACAGACCTGGGAAGCCCACCATTGTGGCCAGCGCCAGGCCTCTGGTAAATGTAGGATGCCCCAGAGAAGCCCCCCGGTCCCGACCCAGCCCAGCATCCACATATTGCGGATTTTCAATTATTGCGGGTCGGGTCCCTAACACCCACTATAGGCGAAGGATTACTGTATTGTCACAAGAAAAAGAAAAAGGTTTCAGTTTTGTTTTTGCATGTGGGTGGGTATGTTTGGTTCTGTTTTGTCCTCTTCCCTAGGCCTGAAAGCACTAGAAGAAAATACAGAGCAACAAAAATGATTCTGATTAAATTTCATGCCCATTCATTGAATCTTAGTCCCACCCCGTTCTATACATTTTCCCCTCTTCTTTTTATGAGAATGAAGTTTTTATTTTATTTTTATTTAATACTGTGGAGAGGAAATATAAATAATTGTTAATATTGGATTTTTAAACATTGTTTTGTAGAAGTTTTTTTTAATTCCACATAAACTAATAAATAATTCAGGAATTTGTTACTCCATTTGTTACTTACAATTACAAATTAATATTATTTTAAAAGTAAATTCTGTTTGTAATAATTGTTTGGATACTCTATATTTTAATATGCTACTTGTGATCACTTTATGCCAAGTCAAATTGTCCACAGGCCTATTTTATGTTTCTAAAGTCAAATTGTCTATAGTCATATTTTATGGTCCTAAAGTAACAGAATGATTTTCAAGCTGTAAAATGGTGGGGGGGGGAATGCTAATGTAGCATTTTTTCACTTTTTCAAAAAATTCATCTTTCCAGAAAAACAAAAAACAAAAAAAACCCGTTCACCCCCCCTCCCCCGAGATACAAAATTTCTGAAAATGTTACATCTCTAATGCTATCTAAATTTGGTACTAAAAAAGAAAAAGTTGCAACTTATGGGGGCATGAAAAAGCCTATATTAAAAATCAAGGGTTTGGGATACAAGGTCCAAGAGTTGAAGACTGGCCATACTAGCCATGAGGATTTGGAGAGGTCATGATCAAAAAGTGAATTTTTTCACCAGCTTTGCCCAATGGTCAAAAATGTTCAGCTTATATACTGCCCCATAGTGCTTAAAGTTGTTTCTGAGTGGCTTACAATTTAATTATACAGGCTACATATTGCCCCACCCCCCGCACCCCACAAGCAAGCTGGAGACTCTCATGTTACTGACCTTGGAAAGATGGAAGGCAGCTACCTGGGATTGAACCCTGCAACATGAGCACAGTTTTAGCTGCAGTGCAGCTGTGTAACCACGGCACCACGAGGCTCCTGATGGAATGAGCAAAAGTGAATAGTCAGCAGCTTACAACTGTACATTTGGAAGGTCGGCCAGTTGGGGAACAGGGAAAGGAAGACCATAGGGATTGCACAATGAACAAACAAACTCAAGCAAAATGTGGATTTTGTAATGCCCGAAACCAGAGCTCGAACAAATGACAGACATCTGGAGAGGTATTGGAGGAGCAAACGAGGAAATGTGTTGCAGTCTGGTAACATTAAAACATGAAAGGGTTAAAATCTAAGTCTTTTCATAGAAAATAAATAGACAAAAGCAATGTTTATTCTTTCCACATTTGCTTTGCAAAGAACATGCTATAGTCTATTTCCAGCATGCAGAATATGTTGATTTCTCTAGAAAGATGTCAAATAGCACATTTGCTTTTGTCTAATTTGTGCTGAGATGAAATTTGGTGGTGATCATTTTCTTCTTCGGATATGCTGAATGTGCTTCTCTCTCCCCTCCGCCCCCCGCCAACTTTGAAGTGGTGATCGCTGCTCCATCGAAAGGAGACAACCGAGATCGTTTTCCATTATCTTTCAGCCTTGTCATTGCCTCTACCTTTCAAGCATATTATTTCTTGCCTGCCTCTTGTAGAGCTCCGCTTTCCCACTTCAGCTTCACTGTCACCCTTAATGCTTAACAGAAAGGCAGATTTAGAACGCTGGCGTACATTGTGAGAACCATCTTGGCAGACATGCCTGGTGCTTGTAGCCAAATTCCCTTTAAGTAGCAATAATGTGAAGGAATCCCCATAGTAATACGAGGAAGTATCAGTGTGATCTCCTTATCCTAATGGCTCCAGTGTGATCTCAGTCTCCCCCACCATTCCCCCTCCACACACACACCAATATTTCTTGATATTGAAATTTTGGCAACAAAGACTGCCCACTTAAGTCTGGGTGTCATTTTGGAAAGGACTGATGCAATAATCTCAACCAGGAATACAACTCAAAGAAGCCTGGATATTCAATGAGCAGTAATGCCAAAGCTGGAGAAAGTTACATTTTTGAATTATAGCTCCCAGAGTCTCCAGCTGGTATGAACAGTGGCTGTTCACCCTGAGGAAAATGCAGGTTGAGTTACAGAATAACTATTCCTGCAATTACCTCTTCGCACATGCCACTGGGCTTCCCAGTCAGTGACTGACATAGGATGGGCAGAATCCCACTTCTGATTCATGCTTGCATGAGAGAAACAACATATACAGTGCTTTGACAGAGAATTGCCACATACTAGCAATGTGGAGGTTGCATTGTCGTCTAATGCTAGCCCCGGAGACAGCTAGTGAAATAACCACACCAACACATTGCCTTTTGGTGAAATGTAAAGGCCACCACTTTATTGGCATTGGTGACAAGCTGCAGGACTCAGTGGCTAGGCATTGGGTTGGATCCATTCCATTAGGGAACCCGCCTGTCCCCTGGTGTGTGGAATCGCACTGCCAGGTAAAGGCACTTGTTTCTTCAGCTTCCGGAAACCCCCATGGGCGCAGGCTCTTTTGGGATTTCCTCGACAAGCTGAGCAGAGGGGCCGTCAGCTGTCCCGCCAGAGCTCAGACAGTTCACGCTCCCTACCGGGTCTGCTGTTGCCACCTTTTTCTCCAGGCTGCCCAGGTTCCGTCTTGCTGCCACATCCGCCTGGATCTGGTCCCAATACCTCTAAACCAGGAGTGTCCAAACTTTTTGCAAGGAGGGTCAGAATTGGTGAAGTGAAAATGTGCGGGGGCCGACCATTCAGCTGCATTCGGACAAGTCTCTATAACATGCAAGGAGGCGGGGAGGATGCTGCAGCAACAGAGCGGGGTGGGGTGGGTAGGCTTAGCAGGTGGCGGGAGGGGTGGACAGTGGCAGGGAGGGCAGCCACATTTGGTCCCCGGGCCGGACTTTGGACAAGTCTCTATAAGGGAGGGTGCTGCAGCAATGGAGCCGGGGACGGGTAGGGTGGGAAGGTGGCTGGGTGGTGGTGGACAGAAGTAGGGAGGGCAGGCAAAACATAAAACTGCAAGCTGATGCCTCCATCTGGTATGGGGAAGGACCAGCTGGCGGGGATGCATGACAGGCTGAGCTGGTGAGAAGAGGCTGTGGGCAACTCGAAATTTGTAATTGGGCCACATTTGGCCCCCGGGCCTGACTTTGGACATGCCTGCTCTAAACCACCAACCATTGTAGCTGTGACAAATAACACAGGAACAATTTAAATCGACACCAGAATGCACAACTACTAACATGCATAATGCCCCATTGTGTGGGTGAGTGGAGAAACAGTCCCGGCGCTGGCTCCCGACTGGGGCTTCCAGCAGGTTTCAGCCTTTTATAAGGAGAGGCCGGGCAGTGGAGTGCACCTGCGCAATCAGGCATGTCCCGGATGCCCACCCGTGCCATGTGTTTCACCAAGTGCCCGGGATACACCTGAGTGCGCCACATGGCCTGGGCCTCTGGGTTCCTCATTTACTCTCAGGTTGGGCTGCTGCTGCCAGTCACAACGTTGGACCTGTTAAGTTGGGGTCTGTTTATTCCTGGACACATCGCCACTCCGTGCATATGCAGAAATGCAGCTACCAGCATACTGATGAGCAGCAATTTGTTGTCAAGATTTCCACAATTTCCCATATAAAAACATAAATCAACAGTAGGATTCTGGCCACTGTGTGTGCATGTGAAATCCCACTGTTGCGCTTACAAAAAATAACAGGAGACTTTCCCTGCTATATAATGTTTCCATGAGCATAAAAGGAAATCTCGTCAATGTAGAGCTTGGGAAATTGCTTCAGGAAGAGTGGACATGTTGAAGCCAAATAATAATGGCTGCTCCAAACAGCCGTTCAGTGCTGGGAGGGTCCTATATAAGTCTCCGGTGAAGGTTTCTTTACCTCTGTTGCCTCGTGCCATTCTCCCGCCTGCCCATCCTGTTAGGAGAATGAGATTAGCTGGTTGCACCAGGGCTGGATGGGAATGTTTGACTGCTACCTAGATTGGCCAAGAGTGGCAGTGGGTTTTCGCTCATCCTATTCTCCTCCCATGAGGTGTGGTCATTTACTACTCTATCAGTCACAATTGGCAGTTAGTGCAAGTAGCAATCCAAGCTAATCAGTATTAGAAAGTTGAGTGTTACTGGGCAGCCCTCTATATTAATAGTCTAGGATATTGAGATTGTTAGTTAGAGCATTAAAATTGGTCCCTGGAGGTTAGATGGGGGCTGGCCAGACCATTTCTTTGGGATGAATGCAATACTAGTGAATAGCACCTACCTAAATTTAATTATACCCTCTAATTTATGCCACTTGCACTATTCTGAGCCCCTCCCCCTGGATTTTCATCATTTACAATTTACTTAATACAGCTAAACAATAAATTGTGGCCCAATTTCAGCTCCAGAGTTCTTGTGTTGTCTCTTTATTTTGAGGCTGGGGTGGCAAAGGGTTTAATTCTCTGGAAAGATTGGAGCCAAGTTTCACAGTTCTTTCCGTCCGCAACATTCACCAGCAAATGTTCAACCCTTGTCAGGGGTTGCAAGAGAGCAGAGGGTGAGGCGTATATGACTGCCAGCAGCACGCACAACAATCCACAAGAATACCTGCTCAGCATGCCATAAAAATATCACTTTCAGGTTGGAATGCCATTCTAATTATTGGGCGTGCCCAAGACGTTTTCCTGCCTAAGGCTAAGGATAAGCAGTGCTCTTTCTCTCTCATCTTCCCTTCCCCAACGTGCCAAGTGCAACTAGATTGGCAGCTAGACTTTAATAATAGTGAGAAGACAGGGCTTTCCACCTCACCTGAAGACAACATCAACTTCTTGAGGTTGCCCAAGGCAGACATGTCCTGCTCCTGGATTGGAAATCGGTTTGACTTGAAGTAGAAAAACCACGTGTTTGCAACTATGTCCCGAGATATGATGGAATAGCCAGTGGGATAGAGATGAAGAGCTGTGGGAGGCGGCATGTTCATTTAGCACTCGTTAATAACAGAAGAATGCAAAACACATGTACCAGCCTGCAGCACCCAAGCTGAACTTCAAATGCTAGCATTTTTAGAGCTGCTCTTGCTCTGCAGACTAAACAGTTCCTTAGCAAGCGGGGCTAGGCTAGGAATGTTGTCTCGGGAACGTGCCGCTCTGTTGATGGATAATTTGCAGAAGAGACTCGCTCTCACATTTCTCTCTAATCCCAATAACTTTAGGTATTCCAGGAGAAGCCCATCGACATAACCTTTGACAGGTGAGAGTATTCATTCAGGTAAGTAACTAAAATCAAAGCTGTCTACAAATGTCAGAAGTGGAGGTGGGCACAAAACAGAAAACCCATGGTTCGGGTTCATCTGTTTTGGGCTCATCATTGGTTCGTCTCAGTTTGGGTTTGTATGAACTTTTAAAAAAATTGTATGATCCTGGCCCCAGCGGCAGGGGCTTTTTGAGGCGCTGGCTTGGAGCCAGCGACTATCAGCTGAGAAGCGCTGGCTTGAGGCCAGCACCGTTTTTTTCCTTCAAGCACTGACCGCACAGCCCCAGGGGCTGGGTCGGTGCTGGTTCTTTTAAAATTATTTTTTCCTTCATCTTAGAGCGCCGACCTGGCCACCCCTGGGGCTGGGCCGGCGCTCTTTTTTTGTTGTTGTTTTCAAAACGCCGACCGCACGGCCCCTGGGGCCAGGTCGGTGCTCATTTTATTTTATTTTTATTTATTTATTTATTTATTTATTTATTTATTTATTTATTTATTTATTGGTTTTACAGCACCGACCACATGGCTCCTGGGGCTGGGTTGGTGCTGGGTTTTTAATTATTTTTTCCTTTATATTAGAGCGCCAACCCAGCCATCCCTGGGGCTGGGTCAGTGCTCCTTTTTTATTATTTGATTTTATTTGGGGGGGGGGGCTAGATGGCTGCGGGGACCAGGAGGACTACGGCGACAAGGACAAGATAGGAGGGGTAACGAAAACCAAAGCAAATGATACAGAAATTTCCGTTTCGTTTCGTTTCATTTTTCTTTGATGGGTTAGTTTGTTATTCATTTTGTTAGCTAACAAAATGAATAACGAATAATGAAACAAATTAAAAGTTCATTTTGTGCCTCGTGGCGCAGTGGTTAAATGCCTGTACTGCAGGTAAAACTGTGCTCACGACCTGGGTTCAATCCCCGGTAGCAGGCTCAAGGTTCACTCAGCCTTCCATCCTTCCGAGGTCGGTAAAATGAGTACCCAGCTTGCTGGGGGGGCAATGTGTAGCCTGCACACTGTAATCAAAATTGTAAACTGCCCAGAGACTACTTGTAGTGGTATGGGGCGGTATATAAGCAGAGCACTTTGTGCCCATCTCTAGTCAGAAGGCAAACCCTTGGGAAATGACTATCTTCAAAGGACTCAGACAGGGGTATAGTTTTGTGGCCCACCTGATGGACTCCTGTTAGATTAGAATTTCCATCAAACCACCTACGTATTGGTCATGCTGTCTGGGTCTAATGGAACTGGAGTTCACAGTTACTTTCCCCAAAAAACATGGAAGGTGGAATCATCTGTCCATAGCTACACTGCTCGAGGGTCTGCTTCTAATAATTATCTGTTGTTGTTGTTGTTGTTGTTGTTGTTGTTGTTGTTGTTGTTGTTACAGCCATGAATGACTCTTCGCGACCACATGTCCATGGAGTGTTCTTGGCAAGAATACTGGAGTGGCTTGCCAGTAGTCCCTCCTAAATTGGGAGTACAGCAGAGATAGATGGAAAACATGGGACATTCCAGTTCCCGGGTCAGTTTGTACTGCTTTCCGCACTCATGCCTTTATGAGATGTACACAAATCCAGATGTATCTCACTGCCTCCCCCAAGAAGGGGCACACTCCAACATTTGAAACTGAGTCCCTTCCTGCTTGGATTATGGATGATGCATCCATGGAACCTGGTAGGCAGAAGGCAAGAGGAAGTACAGTTTTCTACTGCAAAGCCTGTGGCATGTATCTATTGAAATGACACTTTTTCAGATTACATTATTAAGGCTGCAATCAGACAACAAGAAGGGATTGGGTCTGATCCCAGTGGAAAGGGTAGCTTTCCAGATATGATCTGTCTTAAAGCAAGCCTTCTATCCATAGAGGAATTACTCCAGCCCAGCCCCTAACTAAACAGTAGCCTTGCCAATGGACCAAAAAGGAACAGCTTGGTCATGTCGCAAGGCTGGGCTAGTTGGCAAGCTCCTTTGCATCATGTGGCCATCAGAAAATAGCTCACACCAGACCAAGCCACAAGCAGCCCAAAATGGCAGCTGGTTGCATCCCGAGGACACAAAACATCCAAGCACATTAGTCTGAATATTGGCCCCGTTGCATTCCTTGGGACTTACGCCTACTGACTAGCCACACGTAGGATTGTAGTCTAAAGACTTCAAGTCTCAAGAACCTTGAAAATGAGTAGGTCCCATTGATCAAAATGAGGTAAACCTTTAATAGGTTGCAGATGAAACAAATCCCATATGGATTTTTACAAGAGAGCAAATCTTTCATGGGAGCTCTTTCTTCCAATTAGAGATGAATGGCATTGAGCTGTCAATGCATCATGCATGGTCTGCTTTAATTTCGGGGTCAAAATAATATTTTTCATCTTGTCAAAGCCCTACATGACCACCCACTCAGATTGTTTGCTCCCACCATATCCATATAATATGCAGGGAAATTCCTTCATTGCACCGACGGAGCTGGCAAGAATGTTCTGATGCAATCTGTATTTTGACTTCTTTCTTTCACTCCCTGCCCCCTTCCCCATTTTGACACAGCTAATCCATTTGAGATAGTTTCAGCTGAAACTGCCTCTAAAATATTATGCGGACTGAGGAAGGTAAGGACGGTTAACAAATGTTGATTCAGGAAACTGTTGACTTAACACATTCCTGAAGTTGTGGGGTCTTGTCTCTTTCTTTTCGTCCTCATCCCCTGTCAAGAAGCCTGGGCTCTTGACGTCCAAAGTAAGCAGAATTTGGAGTGGGTGTGGAGGGGGGGCTTCAAATGTTTAATAAGGGGTCTTAGCATTCCATATCTTCACAGAAGAAGAGAGGGAGAAACCATGCAGAGGGCTCTTCTCGGTGCAACCTCTTAGGACCAGAACAAGCAGGTGCAGAAGGAGAACCACAGTGGAGAGCTAGTGGTTTGCATTACTTAAAACATTAGTATGGAGAATTATTTATTTGTTTCTTTATTTATTATGAGATTTATATACTGCAGTCAAAGGCTACTCTGGGTGATTTATGAAGTGAAGAATACATATTATAAAACACATATCATAAATCTATACAAATCAAATACAAAGTACAAAAACCCTATAATCAATAATAAAAATAAAAAGAATTAACAGTTAAGTTAGAATAGAGAAGAAACCTGACAACACATAAATAGAGGCAGAGGGCGAAATTCCTAAATATTATAGGTTAAAGAGTCAAGTTTCTGGAAAGCTGCTCTGTAAAGCCGTGTTTTTAATAGCAGACGCCTTTTAAAGCTATCATGTGTGGGAGCCAACTGTATTTTTGCGGGCAATTTATTCCACAACTGAGGGGCCCACCACTGAGTAGGCCTGATTCCTGGTTGATGTTTTACAGACCTCCTTTGGTGTAAGCATCCTCAGATGCCCAGCTTGGTAGGAACAAGTGGTCGAGGCTGTTCTATTTGGGAGAAGCCACTTTGTTAGATAGGCTCACATGAAAGCTAGGTTAGAATCACATGAAAGCCTTGGTCAGTAAAAATATCTATACACAACATATATGTTTATTTGAAGATGCATACTAGGTTGGAAGTCCACCTGAGAGTAGGTTACAGTTAAGAAGATTTCCTTGGCATTCAGATTCTCAGATGAAATATCCATTTGATGTTGCCTGAGATTCTTTCAGAGACAGTGAGGAGTCCTTGAACTGCCAGCAACTTGTCCTGCAGTAGAAGAAAAACAGAAAAACTGAGCTCTGTTCCTTGAAGCAGCATCTTCCACTGTCTCCACTATAATGACACCAGTACAAGATACCAAACAAAGGGAATTGAAAGGGTTGTGTGAGTTCAGTGATGATGACCAATAAAAGAACTATGGCCATAGATAAGCAATGAGTCATGGTCTCTGGCTGACACATGTGGGAAAGTAGCAAGTTCACTTCCTAGAGACAGGTTCCATATCACATCCAACAGCTGAATTCTGCATCCAAATAGGATCTAATGTACAAATAGAAGTGTTCGATAAAAGCTGAGCATTGGGTTCAGTTGCCTGGAGTACCATAAATAATGTTGTTAAAATAGCCCACTCTTCATTAGAAGACATTCCACCGGTGCGACAGTTTCAAAGGGATATGACAAGATAGTTGAGATAACCCATTTTGCAACATGATGAGAAGACACTACTTCACCATTTCCTGGAATAACATACCAAAAATGTGGTAAAATGTGGTAATTGGCCCTGAAATGAAGTTCTTGCCCAATGTCACGTCATGATGACCCATGGCACATAAGGCCACTTCTAAAGGAGCTACTGGATCTTGCATAAATACTGGAAGTGTATACAATGCCTTGGGAAATAGGAACTGTATGACACAGGTCCAAGGTATCTGAAAGACCATATTCTACTTTACAGGCCTGACTAGGTCTGTTGGGATCTGCTGGGGAGGCCTGCTCTTGTGGTCGGACCACCTTTTGGTGGGGGCTTGTGAGACAGCCTTCTCCTTGTGGTTTGCCCCTTCCCTGCTATCTTTCTGTTGGCAGGCAAATTCAGGAATGCTTTCAGCAAAGATTTTAGCGGATGTGCTGCTTTTCTGTTTTATAAAGTAAACTAGCATTAATGGCCTGATTGGAGACTTTTAAAATGCTTTACTTTTCATTTATTTTAACAACATTGATGCAACTCTATTTCATTTTTGTAGCTTAATTTTACTTCTCGGTTTCTTTTTTACACATATATATTGCAAGCTGCCTTTGGTCTCATTTCAGATGGGGGGGAGCAGTGTATTGAGTAAATAAATAAATAATGCATTTTGGTAAGAAGATAAAAGCTTTCAAGATCACTTGATCATTGTGAAAAACTAAGTAAGATTAATCATGTCTAAAATGCATGGTAGGTTCTATGAATTGCTATGACCACACAGTCATGAGCTGCTTTATATTTCTAGATAGTAACAATGATGGTAAATGCCCTAGTCTTGTACCCGGGAAGTGACAGCCACTGCAACATAACTGGTAAAAGATACGGATAGATTCCATCAGCATTAAGCCAAAATCCAGTAGGGGGTCAGCTGGTCAGTAGGAATGACATTTGCAACAACAGATTGCTGCTAATTAGAGGCTTCCTCGTATAATATTGGGGTGCATATGGCTTTGTCATGTTGTGTGCAAGCTATACACATCCCAAAATCATAAAAAAACCTTTTAATCAATGTCCATCTGCCCCTTCCAGTGATATCATTCTCACTGTGTGCATAGGATTTCGATCTCCAAATCTCATGCTTCTGCAGTGGGAACATCCCACCAATCCATCAGTTGCACCACTTCATCCCAGGATGTGAAAACATAGCTGCGTTTGATATCCATGGTTGAAGTTAGTGTTGGATACATCATTATCAATGCTGTGGATAACATGACTTTGACATCAAATATGAAAGCATTGCATTGGGTACCAAAAGTTCTGACATATAATCAAAGTATCATCATAGAGTTGGAAGGGACCTTGGAGGTCTTCTAATCCAACACCCAAAATATGCTAAACATGCACTGGGGTAGAGAAGAATAAAGGGGAAGAGAAAAATTAATAAACCAGGTAAAATGATAAGATGAAGATAATTAATTGTTCAACAGGTACATCAAAGACCAAGCGAGAATTGAATGGAGGGAATAGAGGGAAAAGGTGCTAAGAACATGCACGTTGGAACAAATGGGTTCACTCCAAAATCCAGTGTTGGTCACTTAGAAGTTTTTGAGTGTACTCTTCATAGGCACAGAAAAATCCCATCTGGATGCCTTGTGGAGAAAATAAAGATGAAGGCACTATTAGCTATTTCTTGGCAGCTGTGGCCTGGAAATGGCTGCCTGACGTGTCACAAAGGCTACTGCTATCACACAGGAATTTCACAAGTCTGCAGTTGAATCATAAACTAGAAGTATACGAACGACTGTTGAAAGCGAAATAGCAGGTGGCTTGAAGACTTAATCTTATACCTAAATTCAAATGCCTGTCTACCCTTTCATTGTAGCTCTAATCTACTCAAAGGAAAATCATTAACTCTAGGATCTATTTATTTATTTATTTATTTATTTACTGTATTTAGGAAAGCCTTCTGAGTCTCCAGCCTTTTACATTTTTTTTTATGTATAACATCTTAATATTCAGATTTTATCAGCTACGGGCCTTTTAAACTTTGCTACTGCTGCTTTAGTATTGTTTTTTATAGTGTTTTAATGATTATTTTTAAAGGCTGCTTTTTTGCTATTTTAATTTTTCATGTATGTGCTGTTTTAATATACTGTATTAAATTATTGTTGCAAGCCACCTTAGTTCCCTTCGGGGAGAAAGGTGGCATAGAAATAAAGTTGTTTATTATTATTATTATTATTATTATTATTATTATTATTATTATTATTATTATTATTATTATTATTATTTAACCACACAGCTAACTATGCTGGATTTTGTAATACAAGTCACTAGTCGAACGCTTCCCAAGCGTTTAGGACTCAGTGATGTATCGGCAAATTATGCGAGCAGATCCCAGTAAGGCGGCTTTCTGCAGCTGACTGATGGTGACTTTGTCAACTCCAATTTCTTCTAAATACTTGCTTAGCTCTTTAGGCCCTGCACCCAGCATGCCGATTACCACTGGGACCACCTGTACAGGTATTATTATTATTATTATTATTATTATTATTATTATTATTATTATTATTATTATTATTATTATTATTATTAATTATCATCATCATCATCATTAGAGATGGGCACGACTAGGGAAAATGACGTTTTTGAGTTGTCGTGTGTCGGAGGCAGTCCGTTTTGGCTCGTTTCCGTTTTTCGCGAAATTTCACAAAAATTAGTCGGTTCGTTTTTTTCGTTTTTTCGTTGTCGTTAGTACTGGTTTGGGGGGGTAGCAGGCTCCTGGAGGGAGCTGCAGGAGTCAGCCAGAGCCACAAGTGACGGACTGGCAGACTCTTTGCACCCGCTGTGTCTCACGTACTTGCATGTAGTGCAATGCAAGTAGATCTGGCTTAGGGTTAAGACGGGTTAGCGCAAGGGCTAGGGTTAGGCTAGTTACGGGTGAGGTTAGGGTGAGTATTGGGGTGCACCTCTGGGTGCCTCTCTGACCCACTTAGAAGGACAGTGTACTGGCGTATGGGTTAGGCTTAGGCTTAGGTTTCGGGTTTGGGCTACTACGATTAGTGGGCTGTTTATGCCCGATTGGCACATCCCAGAAGTCTCTGTGGTCAACCTGGCCAAGTGGCCATGCAATTCGTGGAATGGCTCCAAAACTTTGCATGGTCCACTCCCATGGGCGAGCCCATCATAGCGAATGCGCAGGTGTAAAAAAATAAAATAAAATAAAATAAAATAAAATAAAATCAACGGAGACTTTTTTGCAAGAAAAACCCACTGCTGCTACTGTAAAAATTCAAGCATTTAAAATAGCTAATTTTCGCATGTTTCTGTGGTGCTTTGGTGGGGTTTTGGGCAACGTTTTCAAAAAAAAAATATTGTGGTCGCCATTTTGGATCCCCCACACTGCATGGCAAATGTATGCGCCCTCCCAGCCTGGTACAGTCAGCAAAACCTGGCCATGCGATTGGTGGAATGGCTCCAAAACTTTGCATGGTCCACTCCCATGGGAGAGCCCATCATTGCGAATGCGCAGATGTAAAAAAATAAAATAAAATAAAATAAAATAAAATAAAATCAACGGAGACTTTTTTTGCAAGAAAAACCCACTGCTGCTACTGTAAAAATTCAAGCATTTAAAATAGCTAATTTTCACATGTTTCTGTGGTGCTTTGGTGGGGTTTTGGGCAACGATTTCAAAAAAAAATATTGCAGTCGCCATTTTGGATCCCCCGCACTGCATGGCAAATGGATGCGCCCTCCCAGCCTGGTACCAGCAGCGCAGCAGTAGCAATAGCCAAGGAGAGGGGGCGGGGGAAACCCCCCCCCAAATAAAACACTCTTCTGGCCTGGTAGGTGCCCTCAGACAGTTTTCGCCTACTTTTAAGGCCGGGAATCGGTTTTTTTTAACTTTTAAAAACTTTTTTTCTGTGCCGCTTGGCATTGCGCGATCGCCGCGATGCAAGTAACGAGCACGACAAATCAGACCAAATTGTTTGTTCGTCGGTTCGAGCTCGAATTCTGGCGGAGTAATTCCTGTTACCGTTTCCGTAGAGTAACGGATACGAGTAACGGAAACGGAAACGGGAATACCGCTAAGTCGTGCCCATCTCTAATCATCATCATCATCTCATTTTACATATAAATATATTATTCCCATGAGCATATACACAATCTCCCTCAAACACATACACAGACTACACTTTGAGCTCTATGTAACCAGATTTTATTCTCCTTCCACATAGACAGGATAACCTGTGCCAAGGACATATTGTGTGATCTAATCACAGTTGGGATGGTAAATAAGTACATAGCTTAGAGTGACCCACCCAAGTACTCTGACTAGATTAAGTATCTCTACAAAAGCTTCCCATTTTCTCTGAGGGACAATGAAAACAAACATTCATTATGTTGTTATAGTACAAATATGTGATTATTGTTTCACACTCTGCTGTCATCATAACGAAGTCCAAAGAGTAACTGAAATGGAATCCATGTCACTCTGCATTTTATATAAGCAGAAGAAAAATAATGCAAGACAGTGAGAAGCCTGTCTCCAGTTGGTAGCTCCAGCTGCTACGAATCAATTGTAAATGATGAGTCAACACTTATGCAAGTCTGTGAGGGGGTCACTGGCATGCGTACCACTAGCAGGCAGTCTAACCCTAATCCTGGAGTGTCTAGTACAGTGGCTCTCAACCTATGGGTCCCCAGATGTTTCTGGATTGCAATTCCCAGAAGCCTCTACCACTCGCTGTGCTGGAAGGAATTTCTGGGAGTTGCAGTTCAGGAACATCTGGAGACCCACAGGTTGAGAACGACTGGTCTAGTACAACAAAAACCCCAGTAAAAGCACAGTGGTTGACAAAAGCAGGGTGCAGGTTATGCATATACAAACTGAGGAACAGGTGCCAGGTAATGGTGGGGGGATACCTGCAAAACCGTTAAGGAGGCAGGGACAAGGCGGAAGCAAAGACAGGCTTAGAAGTCAGGATTTTACAAGTTCTATCCCACCCACCCATCCTCACCCCCACCCCCACACCAGTGGCCAAGTGAGGATTCAAACCTGTTCTCCAAACTCCTGGTCCATCACTCTACCCACTATATTGCGCTGGGCATCTTTTGGATCACTAGGATTGGAATAATATGTCGGGATTCATGTTCCTTGTGCTTCTCAGCATCCTATTAGCATTCTCCTCGCATCCCGAATGCACTTTGGATGAGACCCTGTTACTTAGAGTAGTAAGAATGGAACCATTGAATCAGTGGGGTTTGGGTGAGTCATTTTCTCTACCAGTTCCATTGATTCCAATAGGCCTGCTCTAGTTGGGACTAAGTGAGTTTTCAGACATTTCTGTGTTCTTTCTTCACTTGCACACATTTTGGTAAACTCCCCCCCTCCCAGATGCAGTTTGCTGCACATTTCATTCACTGATTAATTTTTTTGGGGGGGGGGGGTTGTTTCTTTGCACATTTCTAGAGACAGTTGGATCTATTTTCCAAACATGCATGTAGTTTGATGTGCATATAAAAATGGAATGCCAGGACTCCAGCATGTCACAAGTCTCTGTGGCAGGATGAACCTTCTTCTATTGCCAACATTTAGAAGTGTAAAATGGATCTCTCTCTCTCTCTCTCTCTCTCTCTCTCTCTCTCTCTCTCTCTCTCTCTCTCTCTCTCTCTCTCTCTCTCTCTGTAAATGTAAACCCTGCAGATTTTTTTCCCATCTCCAATGTGCCAGGTTGCCCTCCCCCATGGCATCCAAATATGGGGTGCCAATGTCTTTGGTAGAGATGAACATATGAAATAATCCATGTGCAAGAAACTTAAGCCATTGGGATATCAGATGGTGTGGATGCCCAACTCACGAAGGCAGGTGTCTCCAAACTGCTGCCACCCTTTCGTTTGCACTTCATTTCCCATCAACCTCAGCCAGCAAGGCCAATCCTGGGAATTATATCCAAAATATCTGGAGGACACTGAGTGAGGAAAGGCTGCACCAAATCTTCTTTACTGTAGACATTCACCCTGTGGTGCGGTAAGCAGGTGTGCATCATGTCAGGGACGTGACGCATCAGCATGGTTGAGCCTTTTCTACATAGAGAGGGAAATGAGTTACCATTGAATGCCATTGATTCACAGCAGGAAAAGGCATCTTTTACATTCCCCCAACCCTTCTATAATATTGTAACATACTAGAGCAAATGGACGCAGAAAAATTAACAAGTGGACCCATTGCTTAACAGCACTGCATGCTTACCTTAACCACTTACCAGTTAAAAGGTACAGTATAATGGAGAGCATGTAAAGTTGAGGCATATAACTCAAGCGAGCCATAAAGCTGTAGCATTTCTCCCTTTTCCTTCTTGCAAATGCCACGTCAAGCCTTTTACAATATCCGCTCAAGAAGGACTGCATTTCATTCTACTACGCCACTGCCTGCCGCACCATTCGCATTTCCCCAGTGCCAAAGAGGGGAGCCATGGCAATTAGGTATTTAGTTCTTTCAGAAGGCTTGTACCACCATAAAAATCACTTTCCTCTTTCACCTCACAGGCCTTGAACAAGAGGCTTTACTCAAAACGTAGCCAGCTTTTTTTTGTTTTTTGTTTTGCTGAAGAAAAGAAAATTGTAACATTCTTTCAGCAGTAGCCAGGGCCATGACAACAGATGGCTGTGGCTGATTAAAGAGACAAGGAGGGTCAAGGAGCCAGGGAAGATTCAGGTTCTTGTTTCAGACAGAGTGTGTTGGTTTTTTTTAGACATCTGCTGTTGCACTACCAAAAGGAGAATGTCTCTCTGTAGCCAAATCTGCTAAAAGAACTGAGAAACTGAGTTCTTGATTATCACCCTCTTGCAATGGGGAGACATGAAAGCAGCAAGAGGAACAAGAGAAATTATAAACATTCACTTTAAGGAAAAATAGCACTTGGGTAACTTTCCAGTCCTGTTGATCCACCTTGCTTCACAGTACTTTCTTTTGTTTCCCCAAGTTGTTCAGTCTGACCGAATTAATACACTACACATCCTTCTATATCTGGGTGCTCAAGCAAAACACCAGCCATGCCAGTAAAAGCTCTTTGAAGTCCCTCCTATTGAAATGCTAATTCCTGTCTGATTGTAATCAACTGGCCTTAACATTAACATGGTGGAGCCACACCTCAAATTTATGATGATAAGACTGGAATTGGCTACTGATTTTATCCTATCTGTATATATTATATCTTACAGAAGCAAAACAAGTTCAGGAGCCGTGTAGCCATCACAAAAATTAAATATGAAAATAGACCAGGTGATGCCTTTCGCCTACCAGTAAATTATTTTCACCTGGTATATTTTTATATTATATCTTGCATTTTATTGTACCTGCATTGTATTGTCTTTTGCTGTGAATTGCACAGAGATTTTTTTTCTGAACAGAAAGTGGTACAATTTTTTCTTACATAACAAGATCAACAAACATCTATACTTGCAATTGAGATCAGGTAAGCTTTTTGCATTGGGTGTTTTTGCTACCAAGGCAAGATGGATTTGTTCATTCAGGCATTATCCCAATTATTTTTCTGATTGTTCATGTTATTAGTTGAATTGCCTTGAATTGGTTTTATTGCCTTGATTGTTGTATTAATTTGATGGTTGGTTTTATTTGCCAGAATCCTATTTATGTATTCATAATGCCTTCAAAAGCTTGTTACTGCTACTTGAGGGCATGTCTCCCTCTTGTGCCTGGTATTTCTATTTCATTTATTTGTTTTGCAAGTGGCCTTGGGTCCTTTGCAAGGAGAAAGGTGAGGTAAAAACATTTTAAATGAATGAATAACATGTGCACTATTCTGGGTAGCTAACAGTTTTTCAAAAGGAAATATAGCTACTCATCCCCACTAATAAGGCATGGATAGCGCTAGAGCACTGAAATTGTTGGCTCCTAAGTCGGCAGTTTAGCGGTTTGAATCCCGGGTGTCATGCAGCAGAGTGAGCTCCTATTGTTAATCCCAGTTCCTGTCAACCTAGCAGTTTGAAAGCATGCAAATGCAAGTAGATAAATACCACCATGAAAAGTGGGAAGGTAAACAGTGTTCTGTGCACAGAAATGTGTTCAGCCATGCCGGCCTCATGGCCACAGACTTGCACAACACTGGCTCTTTGGCTTAGAAATGGAGATGAGCACCACCCCTAGAGTCGGACATGACTAACACACATGTGCGGGGGGAGACTTTTTATCTGATGATACAACTGAGAAATGCCTTAACAGCTAGTCAGTTAGATGCAGTTGGTTATGCTAAGTCACTCAAAACTTTCTATTTCAATTACTGAATGACAACCTTTAAAAAAGGATGTTTCCTTAATCTAATGGTGGGTGTATGTTAAAGTTACATATGTGCCTTTAGTGAACTGTAGCAATAGTTTAAAAATACACAGTTGCCTAGTTTGATCTAAAAACCACTCCAGATACTACCAGCTCACTCAGTCCTACAAATGACTGTTCGAACAAGTCCACTTGTCCCTTCTCCAGATGTACACCTGCTATTCTGCTTGTGTGTCTGTATTTGTTGTGTCATTACCGTCATGATAGACTCTTCGTGGCCCCATGTCCATGGAGTTTTCTTGGCAGGAATACTGGAGTGGTTTGCCAGTTCCTACTCCAGGCACCTACAGCACCTGGTATTCCCTGGTGGTCTCCCATCCAAGTATTAACCAGGGCTGAACCTGCTTAGCTTCCGAAATCAGGAGAGATCGGATGTGCTTAGGGCATTTAGGCAGCTGCTAATCTGCTTGCTCATCAGTAAAGATTAAGTAGTGGAGGAAGGGGGCTTTGCATTTTTTTGTTGAAAAAGTAAATGTTTCAGGAAGGTTTCTTTGCCAAGAAGGCGGGGCATAAAGGATTGATACTTAGCCTTTGTGGGGAATGTCTAAGCATGAGGTGGAGGATTGTTTATTTTGCTCAGCTGCTGCACTGAGAGCAATCTTGGAGGAGAATCCTGGGGGAGGAGAATAGAGATGGGCACGAAATGAGTGATTTTTCATTTTCGTTTTTTCATTTCATTACGCAATGAAAACGAAACAAATTTTTTTAAAAAACAAAACGAAAACGAAAACGAAATGACCAAATTTGCCGTGTTTTTCGTTTTTGTTGCAGCAGATGCATTGTACTAAAAAGAATGCTAACAAAACAGCAATTTTTTGTTTTCGTTTTCATTTTTTCTTTTCATTACCTAATGAAACGAAAATGAATTTTTTTGCGAAAAATGTCACGAAAACGAAAATGAACCGAAACGGACCCCTAAACGACCAAACGACAAACGAAACACCATTTTTTTGAGTCGTGCCCATCTCTAGAGGAGAATGCTGTACTCCATGTGGCTTCTGCAGCCAGTGAATCACAAGGGATTGAATGATAAGGTCCGGCCAGCCCTCAGCTGGGGGCAATATAACAATATCAGGTGAATTGAATAAACAGGGCTTGTTGAAAGTTCATGAGATGTATTCTGGCCTGCTATAATGATATCCAAATATTATAGGAAAGGAAGGTCTGCTTATAGATCATCAAAAATAAAGAGAACAGTCTTCAAAACAGCCAGCATAGTGTTCTTGTCCCCCATGCAAATATCTAGGAATGGATTTCTCTCTCTCTCTCTCTCTCTCTCTCTCTCTCTCTCTCTCTTGCACACCAGATTGACTTCTCGTGAAGTTTTACAGATGTTTCTCCTAAAAATGACCTTCCAAACATCATTTAAATTTCTCTTGGGAGGGGGGAGGAATCCACAACTTGATAGCAATTTCTTTTCTAGGTAAGCTTTTCAAAGTTTATTTGAAAATGAGGTGTAGAGAAGAAATGCAGCCATTCAAAGCCAGAAGATGAAAGGTGTCCTTTGTGCTGGTTAAACTCATGGGAAAATGGCTTTTAAAAAAAACTTATGCACAGCAAATGGGATATGCATTTTCAACATCCCATCTGAAAAGGGGCTGCACCTCCTCCCCTCCCCTGCCAGGATCAAAGCATGTAATAAAGACAATTGCTTTTTGCAACTGTTAAGGCAAATAACAACCATCTCGGGGATTCAGCTCCGTACCAAAGCATTCCTGCCAAGAGACACAAAAGTGAGGGATTTCAGCATGTTAGTCACAGCTGTAAAAGTATTGCGAAAGCATTGCTTTCCCTTGCATTCCTGACATTTTTACTCAGCTGGCCTGTAGAGCCTGCAGCTGACTTACAATTACTCCTTGGCTTACAAGCTGCAGCAAGGAATAAGGGTGTGCCATTTGTGCTCATCACTAAAAACCCAGCCTTCTTTCAATGGCTACAAAAGAGCCAGTATGGATGGCATACCCAAATTTGGTTTTAAACCTTGGCACTTAATGTCTCTCTTAGCTGCATCTCAAATGAGTTTTACTATACTGGACAAGATTCACAAAATATGTCCTGTGCTCTGGTTTGTAGTTTATGTAGAGAAGAGAAAGGCGGCGTAAAAATAAAGTTTATTATTATTATTATTATTATTATTATTATTATTATTATTATTATTATTATTATTATTATTATTATTATTATTATTATCAGCATTAGAGATGGGCACGACTTGAAAAAATTTTTTTTCGAGTTGTCGTTAGTCGGGCCGGTTCCGTTTCGGCTCGTTTTCGTTTTTCGCGAAAATTTGCAAAAATTAGTCGGTTCGTTTTTTCGTTTTTTCGTTGTCGTTAGTACTGGTTTGGGGAGGGGGTAGCGGACTCCTGGAGGGAGCTGCAGGAGTCAGCCAGAGCCACAAGTGACAGACTGGCAGACTCTTTGCACCCGCTGTGTCTCACGTACTTGCATATAGTGCAATGCAAGTAGATCTGGCTTAGGGTTAAGACGGCTTAGCGCAACGGCTAGGGTTAGGCTAGTTACGGGTGAGGTTACGGTGAGTATTGGGGTGCATCTGGGTGCCTCTCTGACCCACTTAGAAGGACAGTGTACTGGCGTATGGGTTAGGCTTAGGGTTCGGGTTTGGGCTACGATTAGTGGGCTGTTTATGCCCGATTGGCACATCTCAGAAGTCTCTGTGGTCAACCTGGCCAAGTGGCCATGCGATTGGTGGAAAATTTGCATGGTCTACTCCCATGGGAGAGCCCATCATTGCGAATGCGCAGGTGTAAAAAAATAAAATAAAATAAAATAAAATAAAATCAACGGAGACTTTTTTTGCAAGAAAAACCCACTGCTGCTACTGTAAAAATTCAAGCATTTAAAATAGCTAATTTCCGCATGTTTCTGTGGTGCTTTGGTGGGGTTTTGGGCAACAATTTCAAAAAAAATATTGCGGTCGCCATTTTGGATCCCCCCCCCACCGCATGGCAAATGGATGCGCCCTCCCAGCCTGGTACAGTCAGCAAAACCTGGCCATGCGATTGGTGGAATGGCTGCAAAACTTTGCATGGTCCACTCCCATGGGCGAGCCCATCATTGCAAATGCGCAGGTGTAAAAAATAAAATAAAATAAAATAAAATAAAATCAACAGAGACTTTTTTTGCAAGAAAAATCCACTGCTGCTCCTGTAAAAATTCAAGCATTTAAAATAGCTAATTTCCGCATGTTTCTGTGGTGCTTTGGTGGAGTTTTGGGCAACAATTGCAAAAAAAATATTGCGGTCGCCATTTTAGATCCCCCCCCCACCGCATGGCAAATGGATGCGCCCTCCCAGCCTGGTACAGTCAGCAAAACCTGGCCATGCGATTGGTGGAATGGCTGCAAAACTTTGCATGGTCCACTCCCCTGGGCGAGCCCATCATTGCAAATGCGCAGGTGTAATAAAATAAAATAAAATAAAATAAAATAAAATCAACGGAGACTTTTTTTGCAAGAAAAACCCACTGCTGCTCCTGTAAAAATTCAAGCATTTAAAATAGCTAATTTCCGCATGTTTCTGTGGTGCTTTGGTGGAGTTTTGGGCAACAATTGCAAAAAAAATATTGCGGTCGCCATTTTGGATCCCCCCCACCGCATGGCAAATGGATGCGCCCTCCCAGCCTGGTACAGTCAGCAAAACCTGGCCATGCGATTGGTGGAATGGCTGCAAAACTTTGCATGGTGCACTCCCATGGGCGAGCCCATCATTGCAAATGTGCAGGTGTAAAAAATAAAATAAAATAAAATAAAATCAACGGAGACTTTTTTTTGCAAGAAAAACCCTCTGCTGCTCCTGTAAAAATTCAAGCATTTAAAATAGCTAATTTTCACATGTTTCTGTGGTGCTTTGGTGGGGTTTTGGGCAACGATTTCAAAAAAAATATTGCGGTCGCCATTTTGGATCCCCCGCACTGCATGGCAAATGGATGCGCCCTCCCAGCCTGGTACCAGCAGCGCAGCAGTAGCAATAGCCAAGGAGAGGGGGGCGGGGAACCACCCCCCCCCCCCCAAATAAAACACCCTTCTGGCCTGGTAGGTGCCCTCAGACAGTTTTCGCCTACTTTTAGGGCCGGGAATCGGGTTTTTTTTTTAACTTTTAAAAACTTTTTTTCTGTGCCGTTTGGCATTGCGCGATGCAAGTAACGAGCACGACAAATCAGACCAAATTGTTCGTTCGTCGGTTCGAGCTCGAAGTCTGGGGCAGTGATTCCCGTTACCGTTTCCGTAGAGTAACGGAAACGAGTAACGGAAACGGAAACGGGAATACCGCTAAGTCGTGCCCATCTCTAATCATCATCATCATCATCATCATCATCATCTACTACCATGTAACACTGGTTTCAGACAAGGATAAACTTACTTATTTGTACGACAAATGAAAAATTCCACTAATAATGTGACCGAGATATTATTTGCCCCAACTATTACAGACCTATTCTAGGTGTGCCCAGTTAGATGAAGGAAGCCTCTTACTAGTTAGTGGGACTCACTCCTAGATAAGTATGTGCAGGATTGCAGCCTTGAAACACACTGATAGGTTCATAGCTAAATAAAGTAAGCTGTAGGTCTTCTATGTGTTTCATATGTTTGTAAGAGGGAAATTAGGAAACAGACTGGTAACTATTGACCCATGTTATGCTGCTAATACAGTCCAGGCTAAATTTATGCAAAATCTTTTGAGAATGTTCAATCAGTTTGTGTGTGGAGAAATAATCGTGGCAGGAAATAATGAAAAACTAGAAAACTGCCTGCTGATGGAGCAGGAATTGGAAATTATTTTTAAAAGGAATATTTAATTGATGGATGGAGGTGTTTAAACTCTAAAGGTAGAGGTTATACCTTTTTTTCAAAGAAATGTTTAGCTTTATAAAGGATGGACCCTATATTTATTTCAGAATCACTTGCATCACTATTAGCTCAAGAGGGTTTTGTCCCTATCCTAATATCTAAACATGCTCCAATAAAAGCCCAGCAGATTAATAATATTCAAATAAAAAAGCCTAAGATTTGGAACCTTGGTTCTAGCACACACACATACCCACACATTATTGGGGAGAAATATATCAGTTTTTTTAAAAAATGAAACAAATGATAATTCTGAGGTGAAGCCATCACTTTTATGGGACACTCCTAAAATTTATTAATAAGGGGGGGGCATGATTAATGGAAGAGGAAAACAGGTTGCAACTCAAGAACAATGAGAAAGCAAAATAAAGAGACTGTTAGAGAACATAAGAATCTAACTTTAATAAAATACTTCTTGAATTTATATGAACCAAGGCAGAACTTGAGATCTTAGATATAAGTAAGCAGCAATGAGTTATAAAAGAGGAATATAAATAAAAAAGCCCCCTAAAAGGACAATTGTTTCTATAAAAACAAATGTAATGTCACAGCCACAGATATTTACAATTTTTAAGGAATAATATGAAGAATTGTATAAAACAGAAATAACATCAGATATAGATATATAAAATGTGTAAGCTCATTGTCAGTTACTCTGATCTCAGAAGAGCAAAAACATCAATGCAATCCCCCCAATAACTCTTACATGGGAAGATGATTTTACAACAAGCTGTGGAAATAATAGCTAGAATAATAGCTATTCCTAAATCAGAAAAAAACTTACCTTCTGCCTGCATATTAGTCAATTACTTTACAAAATCAAGATCAAAAGATTTTCTCATTTATTTCGATCCAAAGGTTGAATAATTTTGTTACAAGCTGCTGCCACGCTGATTAACAAGTATTTATGCCAGGTAGATAGTTGCTCTAAAGGAACATAAAGTGGTAATACTTCCACTTGATTTATTTAAGGAATTGTTTAAGGCATTTGATCATGTGGAATGGAGGTATTCATCCTTATGAATACAGGACAAATATTTAATGCATTTGTAAAAAGCATATTTGAAGGGGCGCATTAATCATAGCAATGATTAATGGAGTAGAATCTAAGAAGTCTGAGTTAAACAGGGGAACAAGAAAAGGGAATCATTTATCTCCTATATTATTCTCTTTCATTATTGAACCACTTAGTACTTGTATTAGAGAAGATATTAGTGTAAAGGTTAAAACAGACAGCATAAAATCAATTTATGTACTGTACTAATGAGATCCTTTTATTTCTTGATCAACCACCTGGCAGATATCCCTTGATATTATTCTTTCATTGATCAGGGGGTTGGATTCGATAGTCTTGTAGGCCCCCTCCAAACTTCACTATGCCCTTATTCTATGACTCGATTATAAATCAGTATTTTCAAAGTATAGGAAAATGGTATCAAAAATAGTTCACAGACCATACTGGTTTCCCCCCCAAAAAACTTTGTAAAATGAATTAATAAGTTACCTGACATATTAGAGAAATTTTGCGGGTCTCCTGTTTGAAGGTCAAATCATTTGGCATGATATAATAGATTGATTGAGCAAGTTAACACAGCAAGATATAGTCCTTAATGAACCTTTACTATTATTCCCATTGTTCACAAGACAAAATTAGAATATAGTTGGTAAAGAGTTGGTAACAATCCTTGTCGCAGCTATGACAGACAACTGAAATGGTCTGAACATGGAAAAAGGACTTTCCTTCTGAAGATATTTAGATAGAATATGGTCAATAGCACTGACAGGAAAAAAGGAATACTCATGTTAGACTCCGTAGAGGAGAAATATTTCTCTACACCTCCCAATTCTTGGAAAAAGGCACTGAAAAAATAAATACAACAAAGTAAAGAAATGAACTAACAAAATGGCTCTTTTAAGAGACATCAGATGCATCAGAAGAAGTCAATTGTAATCTACAAAAGCTGTCACTGGAATACTGTAACTATTAGTCTTGAGGATCCTATAGGAGTTTTATTATTATTATTATTATTATTATTATTATTATTATTATTATTATTATTATTATTATTATTATTATTATTATTATTATTATTATTATTATTGCTGCTGCTGCTGCTCTGGTTTTTGTTTTTATTCTGTGTGGTTAACATTTTGTTGCTACCAAACACTTCGGGTGTCCCATGGCTGAGATGGACATGTGTTGTGAAGTTATTTCAAATAAATAAATAAATACATAAATACATAAATAAATAAATGTGATGTTTACTTGCTATGAATGGTGCCACATATGTTTGAAATGAGTTCAGTGCTTAGCTTCTACAGGGAACTCATAATATTTTAATAGAGCCATTGGATTTAAATAATACCAGACTAACTGAATAGCTCATACAGATGATGCCTTTTGATTTTGTTGTTTAGAAAACTGCTGCCAGCTCAGAGGTCTGGAGCTTATTACAATGATGCCTATGATAAATTACCCCCCCCCACAAAAAAATAAAACCAAACCAGGGCTAACTGAATATTTTTACCAAATGCAAGAAGCACAAACTGCCTGGATGATCTCAGACATAACAAGCAATAACAAGCATTGCTTGCACAACTGCTTCCTTGCAGGAGGGGGAAAAATAAAGGCATTTGAAATAGGTTCATAGAATTCATGTAGAGATGTAGATGTGAGAGAAGAATGGTATTTAGCCTGATCTTAGGGCTGCAGTGCTGGCAGGGAACCTATGAGCCATCAAATCCAGTCAAGGAGGTACCACGGGGGAACCAAATTACCAGCTTCTGGCTTCTGTGTATCCTCAACCAGAGGAACCCCACTAAGATAACTATAATCGACAGTGAAACTCTCAGTCAAAATGCATCCCCTTGTGGTGGCCCATTTGCCTTTGGGCTCCCACAGTGACTGCGTCGCGAGCTTGATAAAGATTCAGATCTGGCTAACTCAGCTCTGCTCTCAGTTCGCCTGTCTGCAACCATTTTGTTTTTCTCCTGACCAACATCAGCCAACACAGCAGTTACAGCAAACAGATCTTTCTGCTGCTAGAGCTCAAAGACCAGCTGCCGCTATTGCTTTTAAAACAAGAAGAGGGACAGTGGCTCCTCAGGCATCCTTGAGCTCAGAAGGGGGTTCAGTTTAGCATAGCTTCAAGTGGTGTATCTTGAACCCAGCTGTCCCTCAGCCACCCTGGCTAGTTAGGATTACATTTTGGGGGATCCAAAGTAAAGAAAGCTTTTGAAAATGAGCTGGAGGCTGCAATGCTTGGGGTGGGGTGGGGTGTGTTTTACTCCAGTAATATTTGCCTGTGTAGTTTCCAGTGGGGTAACAAAGAACCTGTTTGCCTTTAAATTGGCATGAGGCATGGAAAGGGCATCTCTCACTGTTGTTGTGAGATCTCCACAGCACATTCCCTACCCAAGGAGGGAATATATTAGCCCCTACAGGGTTTTAAAATGAAGCAATAGGCAAACCCTTCAGTTATGAAATTGATACAGGTATTTCTCATACCTTTCAGTCCCAAACTCCTCTGTGACCTCCAGGGAAAGATCTGAGAGTACATGAGAGTATGTCTGAGGTGCTGTTTAGTTTTCAGGCCCAGTTTCTAACTTTGGCTAAATTTTCCATCTCTCCAAATCGACTACACCAAACAACGTTACTAAGGTGCCTTTTCAAATGGTATGAACTTTTAAAAAGAAAGCATTGAAAGAAGAACCAAGCAAGTCCCTAGGAATGTTTTAAACTATTTTGGAGATCAGAATGAGAAATAAGGAATTACTTCAAAGCAGTCCCCCCCCTTTTTTTAAAATATCCAGATTGTCTCTTGATACTTTACTGAGCAGATAACCCCTGCAACATGGCATTTGTTAAGTCATATTTGAAATAAATGCATCTCCTTCTGGGAGATTCATGTACTTCTACCTCCACAGAGGAGCATATACATTTTCATGTACTTTTTTTGTATTTCTTTTGAAATCCCACTTACGTTAAGGAATGTCATTTTGAAAATTCTTATCCGTGCCTAAAATGACATATGTGACTTCTTAACATCCTCAAAAGCCCTGACGAACCTAAAAAAGATATTAAATAAACAACAAAGAAGGGGGGTGGTCCATGTATCCACAGGGGACAGCTGCATACTCAGGCAATCTGGGATGCATTGGATTAGGCATCTGCTTCTCTATTATTTCATGTCTTTATTTAAAATAGCTATCCTCCCTCCCCCTTTTTCCCTATTTTCAAAACAATGGGAACTGGGTTTCTCAGATTCCTGTGAAATCATTTCTAAATTTATTTCAGAAATTACCATTGGAATTATTGTCAAAGTATGGTTTAAGTCTCTGGCTGTGAAGCCAGAGGTGGGGAGTTCAATTCCCCAGTATGTCTCTCGGAGAGGGACTGAATTTGATGATTCTTAGGAGCCCTTCTGTCTCTGTAGTTCCTAGATTAGTATATAATTATTATGATACGTGTTTCTAAAGGTGTTATCTCACATATATTAATTTATGCTTTAAGCAGCGGGAGGGGTGGGTGTTTGAAGAATACCCTTTCACTCAGGTCCACCAATTGCAAACAACAGATATGCACCCAATCAAGAAGATGCAATTTTTTTAAAAAGAAACACAGCCACCTATAAACTTGGTGAGACAAGGGTTGATGATCTCCAACATCCAATTGGAAAGCCTTGACACTTCACAAGTGGGCTACAGAGCCACCTCCTTCTTCTTGTGGAATACCGAGAAAGAGATTCCATATTTGAAGTTTCCATGATTAAAAAATATGTGTTGGCTCTCCCCAACCATCATTTCTAAGCAATGACTAAAATGACTAAAATGATAATGGAGCAAAATTCAAGATTCCACTTTCTTGGTATTCATTGGGCTACCATTGCAAAATGACAAGGGCTGCTTTCACACAACCACTTTGATCCTGATCACCCCCTGGAGCAGTCACATGGTTGATGTCATGGATCGGATGTTCCCATGGTCGCGTTTTGAAAATCCACAACCATTCTAGTCCCACAACTGAGAACCACAGCAAAGACACCATAACGGGGGCGAAAAGGTTTTGGTGCAGATTTTCTGTGTTCCCATGGATGGGAGTAACGGTTTAAAACCTGCATCGGAACAGCAACAAGGATTTTACCACCTTGAGACCAGGTACTTGTAAAATGCGCTGGGTTGCGCTTAAGTGGGTGTAGTTGCACTTTATTTTTTTCAAAAGTCTGCTGCTCGTGAGGAAACGATTTTATGCTCCTCATTTGCGAGCACTTTGCAGTGGATTTTAGTGGTCGTGTGAAAGCAGTCAAGAAGAGTCTTTATGGCATTTAGTGACTCAGCATCTGAAATTCGGTCATCTGCCTGAGCTGGAATCAATCAGGAACACAAGACAATGACAGGCTGGGGGACAAGATGCAACTCCCCTCTCTGTGGCCCAGACATTTTGTTGTTCTCTTTCCAGTCTTTTTATTCTCATCCAGGTTGCATTTGGAGCTTCACTCTGCAAGGTGATGAATCATTATTCAAAACACAGACACTGTGCTCTCAAGTGCTATAATTGGGGGGGGGGGGCTTCTAGGTGCTGGTGGGGCCCAGATCATTGCCCTGGACAGGGAGAGTAATCTGTAACACCACAGATATTTTGTTCACATGTCTGACAACCTATAGGCGATGTTGCCTGGGGCTTCTAAGAAATGGACACATCAGTTATCTGGATAGCTAACGTTTCCACACACCTGGAGCAAATTTTCCTAGGTTAAACTGCTTGCTACCCTCTAATAATCAGGAAAGGGTCTCTTTCTCTACCCTGCTTTCCTGAAACACTATGTACCAAGATGCTTCCAGATTCATTGGTGTGTGGTTTTGACTACAAAAAACTACACTGGCTGCCAGAATCTCAGGATCTGTCCTCTGTGTTTGGCTTTGAGAAGTACTATAGTGAGTCTTTCTGAGCAGATCTCCAGTTTTTCCACAGCTGTTGGTAAACCACTTGTCTCAGTGTAAAGATAAGCGCTTCCCACCTCATTCCCTCAGACCAGATTACATGCATGTTATCAGGGGATGTGCTGAGGCTTCAAACAGGCAAACCCCAATGGAGCTACTTAATTTCAGTGGGTGGGATTATGGGGCTCGAATTTGGCTTCAGAAATTGCTCTCTCTTCAGCTCAAGCAGCCACACCGCACCAGAGAAAAGGGGCAGCGAATCGATTCGTACTGCACCTCAATGTATGCAGGGGAAAGACTTGGCAGACAGTGACTTTCAGAGCATTTGCAGATCATCATAGAAGCTTAACCTCTATTCTGACTGTCAAACACTTTAATGGAAATTGTGCCAGACAGTTAAATGAGGTATCTTGAAGTAAATGTGCTCCCTTAATGCTTTAAGAAGTTGCTTTGAATATCTGGTGCTATAACACACACTGTGTTTAAAGTCCTTCCCCATCCTCCCCACCCAAACCCCAGGAACAGGGCAAGCTTTTTTCAAATATCCTAACTCAGGCCCCTGTTGTATTAAAATGCCGTTACCAACTACCACACCACTGGAGAACCTCAAAATACTTCACTGTTGTTGTTTTTGCTTGTTATTAGGGAAAGATAAGATACATTAAGACAAACATTGGATTAAAATAATTTAAATGTCATTTAGAATCCCACCAGTGATGGGGTGAATGCTGCTTTGTCTCATGCTTGCATGCAAATATGAAAAACTCTAAAACTGCATTCCCTATTTTTGGGAGAGGGAAGTATTTCATGTCAGTTTTCTCAAAACAAAATAAAACCAATTACTGTAAGTAAAATTAGGCAAATAATACTGTAGTACAAAACAATACCCCTTCAATACACATGTGCACTACTAGAAGAGAATGCCTCACTCATTTTCTGCCCAGTAGCTCCTGGAGGAGCCTCAGTGGGGCTGTCACCTGCTGAGGAGCTTGCCAGCATCATCTGCAAGCAACATACATATTCTTCTCCAGCGGTGAGTAGAGGCCACGTAGAGGACAAGAAGGGTAAGCATCACAGGAGAGGACAAAGAAAAGCCAGAGATGTTCGCGGGAGAAAGAAGACACCAGAGATATGAGGAGCCCTGGGACAAAGCAACCATCTCCTGAGACATTTTGACACAGCAAAGCAGAGCAGGATTCAATAGGTACCCAAGGAAGATGGAGCTTTAAGAGATTCTTGGCCATGGAAGACAAGGCTGACCATAGTTGAGGGAAGGCTATATGAGACATTCCTTCCAATCTCTTCTGAAGTCATGAGTAGAGATGGGCACGACTTAGCGGTATTCCCGTTTCCGTTTCCGTTACTCGGTTCCGTTACTCTACGGAAACGGTAACGGGAATCACTCCGCCAGACTTCGAGCTCGAACCGACGAACGAACAATTTGGTCTGATTTGTCGTGCTCGTTACTTGCACGCGGCGATCGCGCAATGCCAAGCGGCACAGAAAAAAAGTTTTTAAAAGTTAAAAAAAAACCCGATTCCTGGTCCAAAATGGCGACCCCAATATTTTTTTTGAAATCCTTGCCCAAAACCCCACCAAAGCACCACAGAAACATGCGAAAGTAACCTATTTTAAATGCTTGATTTTTTACAGTAGCAGCAGTGGGTTTGTCTTGCCAAAATACGTCTCCGTTGATTTTATTTTATTTTTTCTTAATTTATTTTTTTACACCTGCGCAACGATGGTCTGGCCATGGGACGGGACCATGCAAATTTTTGGAGCCATTCCACCAATCGCATGGACAGGTTTTGACTGACACTTCTGGATGTGCCAGAGGGCATAAAAAGCCGAGGCAGTTCCAGTCCGTCACAGTCTGGGCTTGGATCTTGTGGAGGGTGGTCAGGGCTGGATTGCTGCGCTCAGTCTAGTTTCGATTTCGCGGTCGCAGTCTCGGTCTCGCTAGGCAGGGAGGGAATTGAATTGATATTAATTCGAATCGCAAAACATAATAATTTCTTCTATTCCCTGTGGGGAATAGCAACACAGTGTTTATTCTCTTTTTTGTTTTCTCCATTTTTGAGGAAGAGTTCCGTACGTTTTATATTTGCTTCAAGGGGGAGGGAAGATTTGAGTGGGAGCGGTAGGGGAGGGGAGGTGCTGCGGATTTATTTTGAAAATATATTATTTTATATTACACTACCATACAATTTCTTTTGTATCCCAATTTCCCACCAAGTTCATTTACTTGGCCAAGGTCCTTTTACCCTGCGCCTACAGCTTTTTTGCTGCTGTTGCGATTGGGGTTTTGGAAGGGAATCCAGCAACCCCTATCCTACCCTAGTAGCAGCTTATAGTTTTATTCCATTTATTTTCTATTTTACAGTTTATTAGCAAGTGGCAAGCAACAGCCAAGGTCCAGTAGTACTAGTGCTTAGAAGGGGAGGTTGGAGGCTGTGGATTAAATTATTTTAAAAATATTATACAGTACAGACTGAGTACTAGGCAGAGTCTCCCTCGCCAACCAGTGCACTCACTCAAATTTCTCAAACACATTTGTTTTGGCAACAAGGCTAGGGCACCTTCCTCTATAGAACATTTTACAATTTCATTTTACTTAACACTATAGATATTCTTTGAATTTCTTTCCCTTGTCCAACACCTCATTCATTTTTTTGCAGTCAGGCACTCAAAGAAACATTTGTTGAAGGGCAGGCACCCAGCCACCTCTATAGAACTTTTTCTTCAATTACATCTTTGAAGAAGTTCCACTCATCTTAGTTACTGTGCATTATTTGTGAAAGTTGGGTGCTGCCAGATTTTGCAAACCCCTTGCTTCTATTAGCTTGGTTTTTGTGCAGTTGTTGTATAACTTACATCTGTGAAGAAGTTTAGTTACAGTTCTCCTAATTACACTTGCCCTGTGCATTAATTTGTGAAACTTGTTTGCCAGGATTGGCAAACCCCTTGCTCCTATTACCTTGTTTGTTGTGCTGCTGTTGTGAGTCCATCTCACTCATTTACTTGTTGCCACTTGCCACCACAGTCTACATACACAATCCAATTACAACTGGGAAGAAATTACAGTTCTCCTCCTAATTACACTTGCCCTGTGCAGGGCATTGAGAGACTTAGTTGGGTGCCAGGATTGGCAAACCCCTAGCTCCTATTTCCTTGTTTGTTGTGCTGCTGTTGTGAGTCCATCTCACTCATTTACTTGCCACCACAGTCTACATACACAATCCAATTACAACTGGGAAGAAGTTACAGTTCTCCTCCTAATTACACTTGCCCTGTGCAGGGCATAGAGAGACTTAGTTGGGTGCCAGGATTGGCAAACCCCTAGCTCCTATTTCCTTGTTTGTTGTGCTGCTGTTGTGAGTCCATCTCACTCATTTACTTGACACCACAGTCTACATACACAATCCAATTACAACTGGGAAGAAATTACAGTTCTCCTCCTAATTACACTTGCCCTGTGCAGGGCATAGAGAGATTTAGTTGGGTGCCAGGATTGGCAAACCCCTAGCTCCTATTTCCTTGTTTGTTGTGCTGCTGTTGTGAGTCCATCTCACTCATTTACTTGCCACCACAGTCTACATACACAATCCAATTACAACTGGGAAGAAATTACAGTTCTCCTCCTAATTACACTTGCCCTGTGCAGGGCATAGAGAGACTTAGTTGGGTGCCAGGATTGGCAAACCCCTAGCTCCTATTTCCTTGTTTGTTGTGCTGCTGTTGTGAGTCCATCTCACTCATTTACTTGACACCACAGTCTACATACACAATCCAATTACAACTGGGAAGAAATTACAGTTCTCCTCCTAATTACACTTGCCCTGTGCAGGGCATTGAGAGACTTAGTTGGGTGCCAGGATTGGCAAACCCCTAGCTCCTATTTCCTTGTTTGTTGTGCTGCTGTTGTGAGTCCATCTCACTCATTTACTTGCCACCACAGTCTACATACACAATCCAATTACAACTGGGAAGAAGTTACAGTTCTCCTCCTAATTACACTTGCCCTGTGCAGGGCATAGAGAAACTTAGTTGGGTGCCAGGATTGGCAAACCCCTAGCTCCTATTTCCTTGTTTGTTGTGCTGCTGTTGTAGTCCATCTCACTCATTTACTTGTTGCCACTTGCCACCACAGTCTACATACACAATCCAATTACAACTGGGAAGAAGTTACAGTTCTCCTCCTAATTACACTTGCCCTGTGCAGGGCATTGAGAGACTTAGTTGGGTGCCAGGATTGGCAAACCCCTAGCTCCTATTTCCTTGTTTGTTGTGCTGCTGTTGTGAGTCACTCATTTACTTGCACAGTTCCTTGGTGCTTTTCCTTACTATCACATTATACATTCCCTGGCCTGAGCCACAAGTAGTGAGAAAAATGAGGAGGGGTCGCACAGCTAGAGGGCAGGGGAGGGGGACCCCTACTAAGATAAATAGGGGCACGTTTCTGAGGGAAGGGACAGGAAGTAGTGCAGAAAGTGATACTGGTGCAACTCCCTCCTCGAGTAGCAGTGCCAGTGGCACAAGCAGCAATGTGCCATCGTCTGTCACCGAGGGAAGCATGGATGAGGCGTACCAAATCCCATCTTCGTTACCTGACAGCCCCACCCTTGATCAGCAAGAAGACAAGGGCTCTGATTCTGAAATGGCATCAGAATCAGAATCGGGCTCATTGTATCTAAACCTGCCAGATTCTGAGGACCTGTTGGCAGGATCAGACTTAAGGCAGGCTCCAGGCAGTGACGGAAGGAGCAGCCCTCTTTCCACCCAGAGTACCACCAGTGAGAGCAGTAGTACTAGTCTACTTTCCCGGCAGGGCAGAGGCCACACCAGCACCACAGCAGCGGCAGCGGCAGGCAATAACAGAGGGGGCGTTACTTTCTGTAAGCCACGAGGGTGTCTCTGGGAGCATTTTGAGAACAGCCCCCAATATGCAAGGATGGCGGTGTGCAAGATATACGGGGTGGTCTTGCGCAGGGGGAATGACCCCAAACACCTCTCCTCAAGTGGGTTGCGCAGCCATCTGATGAGGAAGCACCCTGGGACTCTGCCTGGAACCCTGTCAGGCCCTTGCTCTTCAGGGAGGAAGAGAGGGGAAGAAGGGTTAGAGATAGAGAAAGAAAAACACAGCTCCGCTAGTGAGAGTGGGAAGAGGCAGGCCACTCTGCAAGAAGTGGGGCTGTTGGGTGGGACTTTTGTCAGCCCGCGAAATAGGGCCAAAGCACAGGAGACCACCACTCGAGTGGTGGGTGAAATGGTGGCCATGAACGGGTTGCCCCTCTCCTTTGTGGAGTTATCAGGCTTCAGGCACCTGATGAAGCATGTGGCACCATGGTACGAGACTCCATCCCGGCGTACCTTCAGCAGGCGGGTGCTTCCCTCCCTTTATGAGTCTGTCAGGGACAGGATCCGGGCCCTGCTGCAGGCGGCCAGAGGGAGGAAGATCCACTTCACTTCCGACCTCTGGACCGGTGGGCACCACGGATACCTCTCACTGACGGCTCATTGGTGGCAACCCAAGGAGGTCCTGGAGCCCCGGTCAGCCCATGAGCAGCTGCAGGGGGAGGCACAAGGCAGCACCCCAAGAGGGTATAGGGTGGTGCTTCTCCAGGCACAAAGCATGGAGGACAACGCCACAGGGATCAACATTGCTGACGTTCTCAAGACAGCAATAAGAGAGTGGGGATTGGGGACAGAGGGACAGGTCAATCGTGGAGTCATGGTTACAGACGCAGGCCGTAACATGACCAACGCGGTTCTTGGGGCAGGGTTCCAGGGCATCGTGTGCGTAGCACACAAACTGCATCTAGTGGTGGGCGATGCCATTGGCCTGGGTGCACCAAAGGACTCCTGGAGTGAGGGGACCACGGAGACCAGGGCCTTGCTGGACAAGTGCCGGAAGATCGTGGGGCACTTCGCTCGCAGTGTCAAGGCAGCCAGGATGATGCGTGAGAGGCAGGCGGAGACGGGCCGACCGGAGCACGTCCTGATCCAGGACGTGACCACCCGGTGGAACTCCACCCACGAAATGGTCAAGCGTCTGGTGGAGCAGAAGGAAGTGGTGGAATACATCATGTCAACCACCCCAGTCCTGCATGAGGGGAGGGAATTGGACCTTGGTGCTACCGAGTGGCTCGCCCTCTCCCAGATGGCGGGTATCCTGCAGCCTTTTGAGGAGACCACTCACGTCCTCAGCAGCTACAACGCCAGCCTGGGCCATGTTCTCCCCCTGGTCAATGCCCTTCGCCAACGCCTAGAGACCAGTATCCGGGAAGAAGGCAATCTTCTCCCTAAGAGCAGGGCATTGGCAGACAGGCTGTTGACCGGCGTGGATACCCGCCTTGGCCCACTCAGAAGGGAAAAGGTGTACCAGATGGCCTGCCTGTGCGACCCTCGCGTCAAGGGTTCCCTGGCGGCCAGCACTGCCGAACTGAAATCCTGGAAGACGGAGCTATGCCGTCAAGTCAGGGCTGTCTCCGATGAGGGCCAGGCGTTTCAGAGGGCGCACGGAAGCCAGAGCGATGCTGAGGAGGAGTCCTCGCAAGGATCCACATCCCTCTGTACTCCAAGAGCGTTCACCCAGAGACCAGGTTCCGTTCCAGCAGCCAACTACCTGGCCTCTGCCCTAGCCATGGCAGTTTCCTCCTCAGTGGAGGCAAGGGAGGAAGAAGTAGCAGACCCCGCTCAGACCATGGTGAAGGAGTACATGGCCGAGCCCCTCCAACCCCTCAGCTCGGACCCACTGCACTACTGGGCCAGAAAGGCAGACCTCTGGCCCGCTCTTTCAACTCTGGCGTTGGACCTCTTGTCTATCCCACCCACCAGTGTCCAGAGTGAGCGTGTCTTCTCCCACATGGGAGATGTCCTGAGGCCGCGCCGCTGTCGCCTGGACCCGGAGACGGTGGAAAGGTTGACTTTCATCCGCTTCAACCTTTCCACCTTGGGATTACCCCAACACTCCAAGAACTAAGTTGCTGCCTGTAACCTAACCTCCTGCCTGCAATCCTCCATGCCCGCCTGCAAGCCTGCCTGCCTCCCCTTGGCCCTACGAGCCTGCCTGCCTGCCTGCCTGCCTGGCCCTGTGACTACCTGCCGACTCCAGTGCCTAATGCCTGCAGAACTGCCTGCCTGCCTACCTGTATTCTCTCTCACACACAATTGAAGGGTACTATTAGTGGCCCAATTTTTCTAGCCCTGGCCTGTCTCCAAACCAGGCAGGGCCACTCAAAGTGTCATTGGAAAGGGTCTGTCTGTATTGGCCCAATGTTTCTCCTTTTGCCATGGCTGGTCTGAGAGAGACCCTAATACCTGCCTTCCTTGGTGCTTCACACCATTCCCTTGGCCCTACGAGCCTGCCTGCCTGCCTGCCTGCCTGCCTACCTGTATTCTCTCACACACAAAGTGGTGAGGAAGCACTTTACAACAACCTACCTCAAAGACTGAGTATCAGGGGGCAAGCTCCCCTCCTTACAGCCTTAAAGAAATAGACCCACCCAGTTCTCCTGCTTCCACTCTGTCTTCTTGGTTGCCAAAACCCGGTCTCCTGGGGTGGCGAGAGAAACTCTGCCTGCCAAGGGAGCCTCCATGTTTGGTTCTTGGTGGATACTCTGGCCCACACTGACTGTGTGAGTCTGTAATTTACACAGACCTAGCTCTGTCTCCTCCGCCACTCTTTCTACTGGGCTGCCAGCCGTGGCTCACAAAGAAGGGAAACGTCCTTGTTGTGTGTGCGTACTCCTGGCCGAAAGTCCCCTGTGTGGATCTTGGTGCTGTGCTGTGTGACTCATTGTGCGCACACTTGGTGCTTAAACATTTTATAATCATTTCTGCCCTAACCCCGGAACAAAGGCTGCCGGACCAGAAAAGTTACTGGTTGCAAATCTAGGTTGTGATTGATGATGATGATTGAGTTATGGGAACACTCTTCAGGAACAGCTGGTGGTTGGCTTAGGGTTAGGGTTAAGGGGGATGTTTAGGCCTCCGCTACTCTGTCCTCTGGGCTGCACCACACTGTGTCTCACTAAGAAGGGCTGGAGTGGAATGTACTTGCGCGTACCACAGTTCAGCACAATAATCGTTTGTTTCTTAGAAATAGAAGAGCCTTTCAGGAGGAAGTTCCAGGCTTGGCTCTTGGAGTTGTGGAACTGCTGTGATTCACTACGAAGGGCATGGAGATGGAATGCCGGCACGGCAGTTAGGAGCAGTCTACCAGCACACAGCTGGGAAAGAAAGTCAGAAAGCTTGGCTTGCTGTCCTTTTGGAAGCCTGTGTGGTCAAAGACTCAGACTCACTCTAGCTCTGTGTCTTCTCCCTGCCTGCCTGTCAGGCTCCCCCCACTTCCGGCTTAGAGGAGGCCTTCCAGCCGCTTCTCCTTCACCCTAACATCATGGTCCAGTTAGTGCTTCAAGTTCAGCCCTGTCGCCACTGCCCTCAACTTGCCCATGCAGCAACCACGGCTGTGCCCGCTTCTTGGCGGAAAACCTCTTGAAGACCAACTGTAACAGTGCATTCACACAACAACTATTTGTTTGCACACACTGTGCCTCACAGAGAAGGGAATTGTGCTTGTGTGCTAGAAAACAGCCGTGGGGTGGGCCCGTGATTAGGCAGAACTCATGCGAAAGCACCCTTGGACTCTGCCTGGGACAGTGACAGGACTCTGCAGGAAGGAGTGCCGCAGTGTGGGAGTGTTGTCAGCCTCCGGACCGCCAATTAGTCTTCAGTGGGCTGCCATTGCCATACACTGTGGCTCACAAAGAAGGGCAACTTACTGCCATGCTGGTGGCCCTCTGTCACCGTTACAAATAGGACAGTTTATCAGAAAGTTCAAGGCTTGGCTCTTAGAGTTGTGGGGAATGTGATTCACTACGAAGGGCATGCCACTGGGATGCAATGCACTGACTGTGGCTCTCAGTGAAGGGAGGGAGCAAGGAAGCCTCCACTCCAGGCTTGGTTCTTTGTGGGTACTCTGACTCACAGAGACAGTGAGCCTGTGTTTCTCAGGCCTACTGTCTTCCGTGGACTGCAAAGCTATGTCTCACTGAGAAGGGAACATGGCTGTGCTGGCCTGCTAGGAGTTTATGGCCGGGGAAAGCAGCACACAGCTGTGTAGGAAGACCCTCTGGCTTGCAGTCCTTTTGTCAGAGTGGTCTCAGGCCTCAGAGTCAGACACCATGTGGACTCTGCTTTTCCACTGGGCTGCCAACTGTGGCTCACGAAGAAGGGCATTTTCCTGTCGTCCTCCTCAGGCCATTCAGTCACGCTGGGGAGCTGGAGCTTCCTGGCAATGTTCCTCCCCTACGGAGGCCCTGTGGCCTCAGACTCAGGCTATGTGGGCTCCTCCAGCCACTCTTTCCTCTTGGATGCAAAACACTGTGGCTCACTAAGAAGGAAAGAGAAGTTGTGTGTGCAGCACGCACTCCAGTAGTTTCTCTGACAGTTCCAGGCTTGGTTCTTGGAGTGGTGTTGGAGCTGGGATTCACTACGAAGGGCATGGTAGTAGTTTGCAGGGAGTTTGTAATTCACAGAGAACTAGCTCTGTCTCCTCTGCCACTCTTTCCTCTAGGATGCAAGACACTGTGCCTCACTAAGAAGGGAAGAGTAGTTGGGTGCCAGCACTCCAGTAGTTTCTCTGACAGTTCCAGGCTTGGCTGTTGGAGTTGTAGGAGCTGGGATTCACAACGAAGGCCATGGTCGTGGATTGCTGGCCCAGCATTCAATTACTCCAGCTTGTGGCCTCCGCCACTCTTTCCTCTGGGGTGCAAGACACTGTGCCTCACAACGAAGATAAGAGGACTTGGGTGCCAGCCCTCCATTAGTTTATTGCAAAGTTGCAGGCTTGGCTCTTGGAGTTGTGTGGGAACCAACTGTGATTCACAAAGAAGGGCATGGTAGTAGACTGCCGGGCCGGCAGGTAGCAAGTCTACCAGCACACAGCTGGGGACTTGGGGAGGAAGAGTCAGACTCAGAATGTGGCTTGCTGTCCTTTTTGCAGCCAGTGTGGTGCCAGACCAAACTCAAGGTGATTGGCCTCCTCCTCCAGTCTTTCCTCTGGGCTGCAAGACACCGTGTTTCACATGGAAGGGGGTCCCTGATACAGCACCGCCAAGACTTAGTCAAAAAGTGACATGTGGTGGACGGTGGTGCATCGCAGGCAGTGTGGTGCCAGATCAAACTCAAGGTGATTGGCCTCCTCCTCCAGTCTTTCCTCTGGGCTGCAAGACGCCGTGTTTCACACAGCAGGGAGGTACTGATTTGAACAGCATTCGTACGTACAGCACCACACCAAGACTTAGTCAAAAAGTGACATGTGGTGGACAGTGGTGCATCGCAGGCAGTGTGGTGCCAGACCAAACTCAAGGTGATTGGCCTCCTCCGCCAGTCTTTCCTCTGGGCTGCAAGACGCCGTGTTTCACACGGAAGGGGGGTACTGATTTGAACAGCGTTCGTACTACGTACAGCACCACCCAAGAATTTGTCAGAAAGTGCCATGTGGTGCATCGCAGGCAGTGTGGTGCCAGACCAGACTCAAGGTGATTGGCCTCCTCCGCAACTCAGTCCTCTGGGCTGCAAGACACTGTGACCCAAGGCCAGTGGCATTTAAATTCCTGTCATGCCATTCAGCTCCATCCTTTTTATACTGGAGCTGGCAATGAGCCTGCCGCACTCTGGCTCTGTGCTGTGGTGCTCTCATACTCTGCCTTGTGGCCTGACCGGAGTGGCCGCCCTTACTCTGGCCTTATGGACCAGAGATAGTCCTCCTCCTTGTATAGCCTAGTGGGCTGGGCTGTGGGCTGTAAAACTTAAGCCAGAGCAACCCAGAGCCCTATCCCATTCCCATCCCTACCAAAACTATTCCTGGCTGTAGCTACTAGCTAGGTACGTAGCTTAACCACCTCAGGCTCTAACTGCTAATGTTTTTTTTGACCATGACCAAAAGCAGGGTTGCATTGGCTTTGGCTTTATTGCTTGTCCTTTAAGTGTGTGTGACTTTGACTGTGAATGTGAAGTGAAGGCAGAAGGACCTTGGTGATGGGGGGCCAATTTGAGAGGAGTAGAGGAGTAGACCCCTCATTCAGATTTGGGGAGGAACGGAATGTCTGTTTCTCCTGCTGCCTCTGAGAGAGGTGGAGGGGAGATGGGATGGATTCAAAACCAAACAACAAAAAAGTACAACAAACAGGCACGTCAGCCAGACCAAGTAGGGTGGCTGGCTGGTTCAGCATCAGCAGATTCAGCAGCACAGCAGACCAAGAGAAAAAAAGAAATGCAAATTTGTTTCTGCCCCACTTTGTTTGCTTAGGATGCACTAGCCTTGTTGTGCAGCAGCAAGTCCATCACCCAGGCAGGTTTAAACTGTATTTCGCCTGCTCATTTGCGGGACCCGCGCCCACCCGCCCACGCGCCCGACCGCGCGCTAGCCACTCCCCCTGCCGCTGCCGCTGCCGCCGCCCACGCATGTACCCCCGCGCCACCGCCGCCGGCGCTGCGCCCGCAAGCCGCAAGTCTCGGTCGGACGTCAAAATGCGCGAAATCGCGACAGAAACGGAAACAAAAAAATGAAAAAACGAACCGACTAATTTTTGTGAATTTTCGCGAAAAACGGAGACGACCCGAAACGGAACCGGCCCGACTAACGACAACTCGAAAATTTTTTTTTCCAAGTCGTGCCCATCTCTAGTCATGAGCAGTGTGGTAGCCTCCCTGGTACAGGTAGAGATGTTCCTGGTGGACCTCTCCTTGTGATTGAGCAAAGGCTGACAAAAAGATGAGCATGGTTGGTCCAACACTTTGATTAACATTACCACCAGGTGAACCTGATCCCCTGCTCTGCTCCTTTTCCTTTTTATAAAAATGACCCTGCCAAACTTACCTTGCCAGTGATGGTAATCCTACTAAATTTCTGTGTTCCTTATCCTGCCAAACCTACTGTCCATGTGGTCCTGATGCAGTTGACTTACTTGCTTGGTAGTTGCAAATCTGTTGTCTGGTGATCCTGCTTAAAGTTTTACCCCACATTGAGGTAAATGTCTATTTTATATGACCAGATGGCCACCCTGGTGCACTGAGATTAAAGAATGTGTGAGGAGTAGAGATGGGCACGACTTGAAAAAAAATTTTTTTGAGTTGTCGTTAGTCGGGCCGGTTCCGTTTCGGCTCGTTTCCGTTTTTCGCAGAAATTCGCAAAAATTAGTCGGTTTGCTTTTTTGTTTTTTCGTTGTCATTAGTACTGGTTTGGGGAGGGGGTAGCGGGCTCCTGGAGGGAGCTGCAGGAGTCAGACAGAGCCACAAGTGACGGACTGGCAGACTCTTTGCACCCGCTGTGTCTCACGTACTTGCATGTAGTGCAATGCAAGTAGATCTGGCTTAGGGTTAAGACGGGTTAGCGCAAGGGCTAGGGTTAGGCTAGTTACGGGTGAGGTTAGGGTGAGTATTGGGGTGCACCTCTGGGTGCCTCTCTGACCCACTTAGAAGGACAGTGCACTGGCGTATGGGTTAGGCTTAGGGTTCGGGTTTGGGCTACGATTAGTGGGCTGTTTATCCCCGATTGGCACATCCCAGAAGTCTCTGTGGTCAACCTGGCCAAGCGGCCATGCGATTGGTGGAAAATTTGCATGGTCTACTCCCATGGGCGAGCCCATCATTGCAAATGTGCAGTTGTAAAAAAATAAAATAAAATAAAATAAAATAAAATAAAATAAAATAAAATCAACGGAGACTTTTTTTTGCAAGAAAAACCCACTGCTGCTACTGTAAAAATTCAAGCATTTAAAATAGCTAATTTTCACATGTTTCTGTGGTGCTTTGGTGGGGTTTTGGACAACGATTTCAAAAAAAATATTGCAGTCGCCATTTTGGATCCCCCACACTGCATGGCAAATGGATGCGCCCTCCCAGCCTGGTACCAGCAGCGCAGCAGTAGCAATAGCCAAGGAGAGGGGGGCGGGGAACCCCCCCCCCAAATAAAACACCCTTCTGGCCTGGTAGGTGCCCTCAGACAGTTTTCGCCTACTTTTAGGGCCGGGAATCGGTTTTTTTTTAACTTTTAAAAACTTTTTTCTGTGCCGCTTGGCATTGCGCGATCGCCGCGATGCAAGTAACGAGCACGACAAATCAGACCAAATTGTTCGTTCGTCGGTTCGAGCTCGAATTCTGGTGGAGTAATTCCCGTTTCCGTTTCCGTAGAGTAACGGATACGAGTAACGGAAACGGAAACGGGAATACCGCTAAGTCATGCCCATCTCTAGTGAGGAGTGTTCTTGAGAAGATCACATTTTTGTGGGCTATTGCATGACTACTCCTGGTTGCAATGCACTGCTTTCTGTGGAAGACTTTTGAGACAATGAGAACAATGTAGAGGCATAAAGTGAACGGCAGCAGGCTTGAAAATGCTACATCTAGGAGCCTTGTTACATTAAAACTGTCTAAAGCAGTTGAGTCCTAACATTGAGTCTCCAGGCGTGCTTGGACTAAAACTCCCAGAAGCCTTTGCAACTAGCCATGCTGGCCAGGGTTTCTGGGAGTTGTAGTCCAAGCAAATCTGGCAATCTGAATTTGGAAAATACTGGTTGAAACCAACAAGAACAAAGATTTTTGCAAGCATTGTTTTCATCCTACATGTCTGGTGTGGGGAGAGAATTACAACACTTAATAATAAAACTAAAATTTCAAATTAAATTGCTAACCTTTCTACATATGTAACTGTGCAGGAGATTACAGTCTGTTGGCAAGATCAGAGCAAAAAAAAAAAAGCACAACTAAATCCAACTGAATACGAGTGAAGGAAGGTTAGCTATTTACAGTAACATGTTTTAGCTCAGCTGAGTCCAGTCTTGCTGATACTTATCTACTTTGGCTGCAACCTGATACCTATGTATTGTGGGATTACGTCCCATTAAATTCAGTAGGACCTATGCTGGAGGACCTATGTACAAAGTGGTGCTGTCTGTGGGTGTATATAAATGAAACACTGCAATAAATACATTTATTTATTTATTGCATTTGTATCCCGCCCATCTTCCCGGAGGAACTCTGCAAATTGCAACACATAGTTTAGTCCAATCCAGTAATTTTCTACTTACAGACGTATTTACTCCAGAGACTGGGGAAACTGTGGCCCTTCAAATGTAGTTGTTCTGCAGGTTCTATCTTCCAGACCAGCACTGGCTATGTTGTCTGGGGCAGAGGGAAGCTAGAGTCTCAGGTCAACTGTAGGCTTTCTACTCCTAGTTGAGTCTGTCTTTCCATGTTACAGGCTCAATGAGGATTTAAAAACCTACTAAAAGGAAAATGTCTATCTGTTTTGATTGTACTCTCTCTCTTTTCCTTCATGGGATTCTTAGCTACTGTAGGATCCCAAAACTGTGCAGTTGCCAAGTTTGCTTCTATAGTTTGACTTTGAGGAATTCCTAAAAGAATTCAAGTTTAATAAGAACCATGTTGTAGCCAGATAAGATGACAACGTTAAGGATGAAATTAGGTTAAAAGAGATTGGTTCCATATTCATTTTCTCTCTGTTATTCAATGAGTTCTATCTTCCCACACAAGCTATCTTTCAAAAAACAGTCGAATCAACTGCATGTTGTTAGCATCTAATGATAAATACTAGCCATTCTCCCCGTTCTGTCCCTTGAAGGGTGATCTCTGATGGAACTGGGGTACTGTAACCTTTCCATGCATTAATCCTCCTGTAGTTAGCAACAGCTAACATAAAAGCCAAGTAAGAATGAATGAAGATGGATTGTTTCCACAAGTATGATCTCACCATAACAATTTCCCTGGATAGTTGTAGGTAACACTGCTTTCCTATAAATTCAACTGGAATGGTGCTTTTCTTTGTAAATGAGATTGGCATGGAAATTCACATTAAAACAGAATTGTCGATCATGAATTTTGCCATTACTGGGACTCAAAAACTCAACAAAGGTAGGATCTGCCAGCTAAATTAGTAACAGATTGTACCAATTCCACCTGAAACACAGGAATGGTACTGTGTTAGACTGATAAAAAAATTGAGGCCAACAGACTCAGCTTTGTTTTATCCCCTTTTGACTTGTGAAAATATTGGCCATGTGTCCAAACCTGGGGTGTTATGATTTACACAACTCATGGAGGGTGTTGTAGAAATGTTCTCAATCTGGCTTCATTGTTAGGAAGGAGAAGTTGCTATTCTACCCAACGAGTTGAAATGTTGCTTTGTCCACTGTATTGGGCCAAGGTTATTCTTATATAGGTATGCATAAAAAATAAAATTCAGAATTGACTTTAAGATTCCCATTGCTTCCTATTTTGCCTTGTGTGGCTTATTTGCCTGCGTAGTCTGTTTTATCATGACGTTCCTAAACTAGCAAGCTGTCTCTGGTACAGTCTCTCGGTTCTGCTCTGTTTATCTTTGATCAAGATTAACAAGATGGCTCTGTTCAGCTCTATTCAGGTGTTGCTTATATTTAAAAGGTGACCACATGGCCAGGGAGCAGGTCATGCTGAGGAGATCTATTATAATGCCACACACTTTGTGTAGCTCCTCCAACTGGCATACATGTAGAACAGATATATGTAGAGAAGAAGCTCTGATATTCAGTTGTCCAGCAAAGGCCCTGACATCATATGTGCGGATGATAAGGCCTGCTAACACACACACACACACACACACACACACACACACACACACACACACACACACACACACACACACAAATCTTGGGATGCCTTTAGGACTCACAGAGACATTTAGTATCAGTATATATCTTCAAATACAGAAAGTAATTTTTTGTAGCTAGACAGAATTCCTTGTTATTGCGGAAGTAGTCTAATTGAAGAACTATCTTATATTTTTCTCTGCTGAAATTTTATAGGGATATAAGAGCTGATTTGTTTTCCTCTCAGTTCATTCAAACCAGGGAAATTCTCTTCTCTTTATTCATGGCAGATACTAACCAGGGAGATTCTGCTCTCTTTATTCATGGCAGATACTAACACCAAATTATTACATGGAGTCAAAGGGTTGCCTGTCCTGGATAAGACCTTAGGTGCTTCCTCTTCTTCATTCATTAGTGATTCAGATGGAACACTAAGATTGATTTTATGAGTGATTGTTCAAGATCAATTACTAGACTATGAACCTGCAGGCGTATTGTAGGTAAACTAGTTGTATGTGGGAAGTGCAAGAAGGCTAGCTAAAACGTGCATGTCTAAACATCTGATCTGGTTTCTAAAATCCTCACACCATGTTACATGGACATGGCTTCATTTCCTGCAGAATTTGGTCTACCCAGAAGAGGGCACAGACTCAGAGAAAAATTGGTTCATCCAGTCCATATAGGAATACCCTTGTGTTGGTGCCCCAGTTAATATGGCAGAAGCTACAGGCAGGCAGACCTCATATAGAAACATGTGATGTTGTTGAATGACTGACTGACTGACTAACTGACTGACTAACTGACTGACTCGGTTGGTTGGTTGGGTGGATGGGTGGGTGGGTGGGTGGGTGGATGGGTATGGTGAATAAATGAATGGATGGATCTCACAAAACTCAAGACTAAATTAGCTTGGCTGAGATCTCACAATGGACTGCCTTTTGTAGCATCTCCCAATTGCCACCACTGCATGCCAGATAAGGAGCCAGGTGTACACTCTTTGCCCTGTGCAGTCTGCCTTCCTCCATAATTGTGCACTTGTGGAATCCAAGTGTGTTAGCTTAAAAAAAATCTCTTCAGCACTGGGGAAACTGTTCAGCTGTCCTGAATGAGAAAAACAGACAAAGGTAGCTGATGTGTTGTTTGCAGATTCAAGTATACATTCATACTGCTGGATCCAATTATTTATTTATTTATTTATTTATTTATTTATTTATTTATTTATTTATTTATTTATTATATTTTATATTATTTATTATATCCCGCCCATCTGGCCAACATATGGAAAATAGAGCCCAAAATACTGAAATTCTTTAATATGTTCCAGAGTATTTCCCTTTATGTTCATATCTGTATACCGAATTACAGAAAATATGTCCATATTTTTCCCCATACCACTTCAGTAAGGTCACAGATACTAAATAAAGCACAGCCATCTTGAATCTACTCAATTACATTGTTTTGTGTGTGAACTTTATTCAACTCACCTATGTTGAATCAATGGAATGGATATGAATAGTGCTAGGAAAGAATACAATTTTATTGCAGATTGAATACCATGCCCTCTTTTGTCTGTTGCAAGGTCTGTAAAGTGTTGCATCATAATTACAGCTTGTCATGAAATAATTCAAATATTCCTTGCAGTTGTGTTAGAAAGCACAGGGTAAATCTCAATTGATAGCAGAACATGGAGTTCCAATCAACTCAGTTCAGTGGTTTAGGTACCAGGCTAGGGAGCCAGAGGTTGAGAGTTCAAATCCCCACTGTGTCTCCTTGAGAAGAGCTGGATGTGATATTCCATAGGATCCTGGACAACTCTGTGAGTTTAAGATTACAGTGGTACCTCGAATAATGAATTTAATTCATTCTCCGAGGCAATTCGTTATCCGAAAAATTTGTTATCTGAAACACGGTTTCCCGTAGAAATGAATGGGAAACCAATTAATCCGTTCCAGAGCCTAGGAAAATGATGCAGACACCTGGTTTTTTTGCTCAAAACTCTTTATATAGTGCACTTTAAAGGTATAGATGTGATGCAGTCCGGGATAGCTCTTTTTTACTGATGCATGCTGGAAATTCATCATCCGAGACAGTCCATAGGGAAAATTCATTATCCGAGGCAGCCCATAGAGAAAATTTGTTATCCGAGGCAGACCTATACCTGGAAATTGCAATTCGTTATCTGAAAAATTCATTATCAGGGGCATTCGTTATCCAAGGTATTACTGTATTATTATGTAACCAACTTGGATGGCAAATTATGGGGACGTCTCATTGCTCTTTGAAAAAAGAAGTCGAAAAACCCAAGATTTCCCTCTTCTTTCCTTCAACAAATTTATTGAAAATTAGTAAATCACAATTACTAAAGGATACCAGGTGCCTAGAAAAGACAACCAAACCTGAATGCCTATGAGATCAAACGTCTCTCAGAGGTTTTATTATTATGCTGTATGTTAACATGTGTTGGCACAATTCCGACCTTTGATAACATTTTTCAGGAGGTATGATTTCATTTGAAAGGAGAAATGTGCCCTTTTATTTTAGCTACAGAAAAAGAGCACTAGCAATGGTGACAAATGACACAAACTCGAGGTTCAAGGGGATATGCCCAGATTGCCATTTGATGCAAGAATGACCAAATAAACCACAGATTTTCCAGCCACTCTTTGCTTATCACAATATCTAAATACAATATCTATACGATAAATATGATATCATACCTATAGGATCACATAGACTTTGTGTTTATAACCACTTATAACCTTGTGTGATTACAATGACACTATGTTTTCAATGTTACTTTCAATTACATAACTTTACATGGAATTTTACTCTCCCTTTAACGCTCACATTCTTTTGTAGCTTTAATGTAATATCTTTTAATGCTGTAAGATGTTCTTCAATTCCATGTTCTCAATACCTGAACATGTCTTAATTGTACTGAACTGTATATTATTCCTCATCACCATAAGCTGCCTTGGGTCCTTTTCCAAGGAGAAAGGTGGGGTAAAAATACTCTAAAATAGCTGAATAAATAAGTAAATGCCAGAGAGACAAGCCAACACCAAACCATGGATTATTTGTATGGCTTCTCAGGGGAGAGATAAAACAGAGTGCTAAGTTTGGCTCTCTTGCGAAGGAAGGTATAGACAGAAGACTTGTGAATTGTTTAGTTGCTTCTGGATGACATACTGGGAGCAACTGCCTCATTCAGGATTAGCCAGATTTCTCAAGAATTCTAACTCAACACCATGACTCCTAGCTGTCTAGATGCCCTAAGCACTTCTGATCTCGCCTGATTTCAGAAGCTAAGCAAGGTCGGCCCTGGTTAGTACGTGGATGAGAGACCACCAGGGAATACCAGGTGCTGTAGGCGCCTAGAGTAGGAACTGGCAAACCACTCCAGTATTCCTGCCAAGAAAACTCCATGGACATGGGGCCACAAAGAGTCAGTCATGACTGTAACAACGCAACACACACACACACCATGACTCCTAAATACACAAATGCTCCACCACAAAAGAAAGAAAGGCCCCAAGTGCTCACTGGATTCGTTGAGTTATTCTGAATTAAACAACCTGTTTAATATTTTATCATGACTTAGAAGAAGGCTTTTATAGCCATTCAGAACAATGTTTGGTTATCTAAACTTGAGATGATTCAGAAGAAGAGACCCATGTTTTCCCTTAGCCTACTTGCAAAACTGAAAACATGATCAGATCGAGACCTTACCTTTTGGTGTGTGTGTGTGTGTGTGTGTGTGTGTGTGTGTGTGTGTGTGTGTGTGTGTGTGTGTGTGTGTGTGTGTGTGTGTGTGTGTGTGTGTGTGTGTGTGTGTGTTCCATTGTGCACCTAGAGGTTTAAACAGAGTAAGACATCTGGCCTTGGTACAATAAGCTCTTTCCTAAGAACAGAATTCCTTGCCTCATAACCAATACACCCAAGCCTAGAACCCATCTCTTTTCCTTCTATCCTGCCAAACTTCTGGACCTGGGATGATGTAATATTAATAACAATTTATAAAAACAAAATACCAGAGCAAGTAAGTTAATTGCTTACAGTATCAACAATATCAAAAGCCACTGAGGGGTCAATGAGAATACCCCTCCCCAATTATTTAACCCAGAGCAGGTAATCATTCATGGTTATTTTGGTACTGAATCCTGATATTGAACTGATATGGGCTGAGATAATTGATTTCTTCCAAGAGTATTCAAAGCTGTGCAACCACCACATGTTCAAGCATCTTGCCCCCAAAAGGGAATATTTGCAATAGGGTGAAAGATGTCACATACTTCAGGAATACGAAGGCGGAGGACACCATCCTCTGCACTTTTGGGACCACTTGTGGTTGAGTATGGTGCAAGGTATTTCCGAGCAGTCACATATGGAAATACCAGCCCAACCCCAATCTGTGTCAAATCTGTATCTGTTTCATCTAGCAGTAGAGCTCCTCTGTTTTTTAGGGGTTGGGGAGGGTTGGGGTTGGGGGCACAATGATTCTATGACAGACAAGAGGATTGATTTAAGAGTGATTGTCCCCAGCAAAGTGATCCTTCCCAGAGCAATCAGATGTGGTCCTTTGTCACTGTCCAGTCACACCTTGAGCACTCCGGTTTTCCTAATGTCATGGCATGCTTAGGATGGAGTTTGCTATGTCTCTCTTGAGAGTCAAATAGGAGCCATGTGCCTTGATATGAGAAAATGGAAAACATGCTGAGCAATTGGCAGTGCTTTGCCTGCCAGGATTAGGAAGACACAAAAATCTACATTGGCTTTATATGTACTATGGTATTTCACGTTGTGTCCCCAAGAGAAGTGCCTCATTTCTTTCACTCTACTTTGCTTATAAGTAACTAGTTCTGAACTGTGGAGTGGAGGCCCCTTTTGATCTTAGAGAAACACCTCCCCCCTCCATTAATAACGGTTTTTGATGTTAATTTAGAACAGGAGTGCTAGTTTCCATACAGCTTGTTGAGGAAATGCTCCTTTTAATTGAGTTTGAGGTATAATTCTGCATAGTTTATACGCAGCTCAACATATTTCACCCTTGAATATTGCAAATTTGAATCTGCACATTTCAGATGATGGCACAAAGCAAGAGCTTACATCTTCCAAACCAGGTGGGCTGGAATCCACAAAGTCTCTCTTTACACATTTATAACCTCTGCCCTTCTATGTTGTATGCACAGGACCGAAGAGGAAAAATGAAGTACTACTACACTGCAGGAAATGACACAGAAGGTTTTGTATCTGCTTTTTTGAGCTGACTTGGGGCCTTTTCACACGACCCCTAAACTCCGCGGCAAATGGCTCCCAGCTCCGGAGCTTAAAATTGTTTCCCCACCAGCTCCGGAGTTTACAGAAAATTAAGTGCAACTACGCCCACCTAAGCGCGTCCCAGCACACTTTTCAGGTACCTGCTCTCCGGGGGTGAAAATCCCTGATGCGGATGTAACCTAGTGAGTGCTGGGCTCTCCTTGCTTCTGTTTGTTGTTGTTTTGCCCCCCGCCCCTTTAAGAGACAGGAATCAGGACAACGACGGGGCTCGGGGAGGCTTAGACTGGCAGACGGAGGTGAGTCTGCATTCTTTTCTCCCTTTTTTTCTCCCTCCCCTCACGCAGACAGGAGCAAGGAAGTGCGGAGGGGTGGGAACACAGGAAGAGCAACGAACCCCCAAGATCTCTGGTCTGAATTTAAGTGGCCAGCGGATCTTAGGGGTCGTGTGAAAAGGCTCTTGGTGAAAAACAGATCAATATTTTATTTTATTTTTAAAGCCAACATTACTGGCTGATGCTCAGCCAGGGTACAAAAAGAATGTAGCCACCATTTCAAGGATAAAAGGTTAATATAATGACACAGGAGTCCTATGAGAAAGCAGCTCCTCTTTATACAATTCTTTTACTTTATCTCCATCCGGAAAGCATCGTATATTACTCATGAGATCAATTTCAGTCTGTATGTATTGACTTCAACTTTCTTTGACCTTCTTAGGTCCCAAAACCAGGACCTGAGTTGTTTCCTAAAAACAACAACAGATCAATAGGTGACCCATTTAGATTCATACTCTCTCCTCTCTCCTCTTCCCCCCTCTCCTCCTCCCTTTCAAATTCTGTCCTTTGTATACTTTTGAGATACTAAGGCCACTCTTTCTCATCAATATGTCTGGACAGGGAGATAAGTAGACAGCAAAATATCCCTTCTTTGGAGTAAACTTGAAGATCAAAGTGGGTGAGGCCTTTTCCTTCCATTTTGCTAGCATTTTGATTTTTTTTTACGCCTCCGAAGTAGGTAATCCTGATGTCAACAGTTGCCATGAATAATGACACAAGCAACACTGGGAAATGCTACTGTAGGGTTGCCTAAGCCACACCGAGTCTTTTAGAAAGTTTAGAACTTTTAAAATGTTCTGAAACATTTCAGATACATAGAAGTCAGCACAGATGAATGGGGGTTGTGGAGCAGTGGTGCCCAAAGAAGCTCTTGGTGGACACCAGTGCTCAGTTCTTGATAAAGCTGAAGATTTTGAGCATCGCAGACACAGTTTGTTAGCCTTGTGCGACACATCCTGCCCTTCTATAGTGTTTACATTAAACATTTATTTTGGTAATGTGTGTGCACGTTGTCCATTTAAATGGACTCTCTATAGAAGAGTGGTCCCTCCACCGTCATCAGCAGCATGGGTTAGCACCTTCTGCAATTATGAGAGGGTCCTTTCATGGTGTATCTCACCAAAGGCCTATGTGGTAGTAGAGCTCTTTCATAGCACACTTCAGTACTGCAGTGTTTACAAAAAGGCAAGTGATAATATATTGCATTTTATTTTGGTTAGAGATGGGCTTTTCGTTTTGGAAGTGGTCAGCTTCCAAAACAAAATGCAGGAGCTCAGGACGAGTTTGGGACCGGAGGAATACTATCAACCAATCCCTTATCTTGCGCTGGGCTCATATGGGAACCATGCAGGGAAATGCATCATCCCACCTCCCTGTCTGATTGGCCATTGCCAGGGAGAAGGAAATATGAAGTAAGAGACTTCTTTTTCATTGGAGTTTAGCCCTTCGTGAGGCTAGTGCAAGGTAAGGGATTGGTTGATTGTTTTCCTCCAGTTCCGAACAACACCTGGGCTCCCGCGTTTCATTTCAGAAGCTGATCACTTCCAAAATGAAAAGCCCATCTTTAATTTTGCTAGTTTCACAGTAGATCTGACATAGAGTGTCTGAAAATGCATTTTCAGAGAACTGGTCCTAAATATAGCAAAATCCTTTAAAAAGGACCTGAAGACCCACCTGTTCAGGGAGGCGTTTGGCGACCTTTCTATTTAGTTTTTTGTTTTTTTGTTTTTTTGCCCGTTGCCATCTCTGCTTGGATTATACCACCTTTCGTGTTCTGTTTTTTTTTTTTTACTACTTTTACTGTAAGCCGCCCAGAGTTCCCTCCTGGAAAGATGGGCGGGATATAAGCCTAACAAATAAAATAAATAAAATAAATATAAGGCCTAAAAAGGCAGAAGTCTGTGGTGCTGTCACTCATGCAATGGTCCTTTTAGTCTTTCTTATTTCTATGAATGCTAAATTCAATACCTCAATAAACATGTAAACACCTCTACATACACTCTTCAATCTATAAACCTCCATGACTTGCAGCTATCTTCTCTGAAGACACAATGAAAACCTGTGGCAGCTGACATGATTTTTAAGATGAGACAGCAGGAAGAGGTTGATGCACTGGGCATGTCAGTTTTCCAACTGCTTTGCAATAAGGGCAGCTGGCCAGTGGGCCATCAGTGGGGACTGTTATGGTGGTACAAGAGCCAATAGCACACGCCGAAAACACACATAATCAAGCAGGAAGGTGTTGGCAGCTGGAAGCTGAGGAATAAAGGAGGACTGGTGGAGCTCTGAAGAGGAACCATGGCTACTCTGAAGGTCCTGCTGCCTGCAATGGTCACATATGTAATGGTGGGACCAATCCTGCTGTATGGAGAAAGTCTCAAGATTTGGTAGGCACTAGGGAATGATTTGGGATGAACTGGGTCTGTCCACTGGGACAAAAGGGAACCCGATTGCTGCTACTTAATATTAAAATAATACAATAATCTTGAACATACCAATAGAAGCTCTTTTGATCTCAGCTACCACATTTATGTACCAATGTTTTGCTTGTAATACAAGCTTGGTCCCAGCCCTGGATTTCTATGGATCGACAGGTAATAAATCCCAGAAATAGTTTTCAGAACTAAAGACCTCATTTCTGTTTCATTCCAGTGGAACTTTGTGAATGCTAATTTAAATTCCTCAGTAGCCTGAAAACAATTTGTATCTGAAATGCAATTACTTTTTAAAAGGTAGACCAGGGGAGGGAGCATGGTTTCCATGCTGTTTGTTTTCTTATGACCTAATGGTAAAATTTAATGAGTATTTTATTACACAGAAGTGTTTCCCTCCTACTGCCTCGCGCAAATAAGGCTTCCCTAACGTTTGTGTTTATTTCCCCAGAAGCCAGAGAAAGGCTTCACTGTTTGGTTCTTGCTTTTCTTTCTGAAATTACGAACTCCAATTATTGTACCAGAAGCATATCACGTTAACCAGAACAATCAGCTTGCAAAACACACACACTCACACACACAGAGAGAGAGAGAGAGAGACACGTACACACAAGGAATAGTCTGTAAAGGTTTCGGAGACCTTACCTCATACAACAATTATGAGACAAAGACCGTCTATCGTCGTTTTTCCATCCCCTACCGTGTGAAACTCTCCAAATAAGACTGGAATGGTCGTGAATGCAACCATTCATGCTACAGTTTAAACTGATTATTTAAAATGGCCACATGTACGACTGTAAGGTCAAGTAGAAGAAAAGTCAGTTTCATTTGGGGAGAATGAAAAGAACATGGAGTCTGCTCTGGTTGGATGTTAAACAGCAACCCAACTCTAAAATAGGCGTTTCAAAGCAAAAGTGAGGATATTCAATCTGATCAGGAAAGATAAAATTCCTGAAAATATTTGCTAGACATTTTGTGCCTACCGTGATTACACAGGAGTGATAATATGCAAATGGCACAGGAAACTGTCATAATTGGCATTGCCAGCACTCTCCAGGGATCCAGCCAGGATTCTCTCCTACTTTTGCTACTTGAAGACAGTGGAGAACTGGAACACAGGATCTTCTGCACATAAAGCAGATGGGCTCCCACTGCTCTAGAGACTTTATACGACAGAATCATCAGGTGCGGCACAATGCTGTCTTCATAAGATTAGCCAATAAATGTGTAGCTTTACCTGGACTATATGCAGCTACTAAAATTGTTAGCTTGTCTGTCTCTAAGAAATCGTGCTCAGCAATACTGACAAAATTTGCCATATGCCACTTCTTGCAGAGCCAGATATAACTATTCCTAACATAAAGAGGGATCCAAAATAAGCTACACATGGCCCAGTTCTAGGCAAGTTTACTCAGAAGTAATACAATTGCACCGGCCATGCCTTATCTGTCTGATATTAACTCCGAAATCTGCCCTTCTTTGTCTCCATGGTTGTCCATCTCCCAGAATGCCCAGGGTTGCCAGATTAGGCTCACGAAAGAGCCTTGTCTATACTGTGGGAGGACTTAAATTAATAATAATAATAATAATAATAATAATAATAATAATAATAATAATAATAATAATAATAATAATAATAATAATAATAATAATAATAATAATAATAATAGCAAAGAACTGGTGGGATCATAAGCCTGAAAAAGTGATTGAAAATGAGCATGCAAAATTACTATGGGACTTCCAAATATAGACAGACAGGGTTTTGGAGCATAATACCCTGGATATTGTGATTGTGGAGAAGAAAAAAGTTTGGGTCATTGATATTGCTATACCAGGTGATAGTAGAGTCACCAAGAAACAACTTGAAAAGATTACCCAATATCAGGATCTGAAAATTGAACTTCAGGGACTCTGGCATAAAACGGTACAGGTGGTCCCAGTGGTAAAGAGTGCAGTGCCTAAAGAGCTAAGCAAGTACCATATATACTTGAGTATAAATTGACCCAAGTATAAGTCGAGGCCCCTAATTTAACCCCAAAAAACTGGGGAAATGTATTGACTCGAGTATAGGTCTAGGGTGGGAAATGCAGCAGGGCCTGGCAGCTCCTCCTTTGTGAGCTGGGGGAGTGGTGTGTGATGTTTAAAATGACTTTTAGCCACTGACCTAAGCACTTGCCAGGCCCTGCTGCATTTCCCACCCTAGACTCCCCTGTGATGCAGAGGGGGGTCATGAGAAGTGGCACACAATGTTTAAAATGACTTTTAGCCACCAACCCAAGCACTTGCCTCAGTGGCTAAAAGTATTGACCCGCATATAAGTCGAGGACCCCTTTTTTCAGCCCAAAATTAGGGCTGGATTACTAGGCTTATATTCGAGTATATACAGTATTTAGAAGAAATTGGAGTCGACAAAGAGCCTTTTTACACGACCCCTAAACTCCGCCGCAAATGGCTCCCAGCTCCGGAGCTTAAAATTGTTTACCCACCAGCTCCGGAGTTTACTGAAAATTAAGTGCGACCATGTCCACCTAAGCGCGTCCCAGCGCACTTTTCAGGTACCTGCTCTCCAAGGGTGAAAAATCTTGATGCGGATATGCCAGGCTCTCCTCACTTCTTTTTGCTGTTGTTTTTTGCCTCCCGCCCCTTTAAGAGAAGGAATCACAATGACGGGGCGGCGTCCACCAGCACCGGAGGTAAGCCTGCATTCTTTTGTCCCTTTTTTTCTCCCTCCCCTCACGCAGCCAGCAGCCAGGAAGTGCGGAGGGGTGGGGACGCACGAAGAGCGACAAACCCCTAAGATCTCTGGTCCGAATTTAAGTGACCAGCGGATCTTAGGGGTTGTGTAAAAGCGCCCAAAGTCACCATCATTCAGCTGCAGAAAGCAATCTTACTGCGATCTGCTCACATAATTCGCCGTAGTCCTAAACGCTTGGGAAGCGTTCAACTAGTGATTTGTAATACAAAATCCAGCGTATTTATCTTGATGATGATGATGATGATGATGATGATGATGATGATGATGATGATGATGATGATGATGATGATGATGATGAAAGTAGTTGACGTCATGGCTATCAGAAACTGATTTTGAAGCACCTTCCATGATTTCAAAATGAAGTCCAACAAACAGATTGGGGGGAAAGTTTATTGCTTGCAAAAAACAGAGTTCAAAAAGCTTCTTCAGGCTTGCAGACTCTTTGCAGGAGCCTTTTGCCTCTAGCCAAGGTGTTCTTTTTACCCACTGCCTGAGGTGTGCTCATAGCAGTGATCATGCACTTTAGTCCTGCCAAGATGAAAGATGAACATATTTAAAAGCAGTAAACGATGGGGTTGTCTGACATTAATTTAAGCAGAAAAGGGATCTCTAGATATGTGATTGGTCAGATTTCATTTTCAGGGTAGGAAGTCCCTAAGAAACTTTACTTAGAAGTGCACGCAGACGGTCTATAGCTTCCAAGTACAATCCTACTTGAGGTTGCTGTCTCAGCTGTCACAGAGTTTAAAAGGTTTTGCTGAGGCAGCTGAAATGACTTGGTTAAGCTGGGCAGGTGGGAAGAGCAATGGAGCCAGTTGCCCTATTGGGTGCTTTCACAAGTCAGGGCAGGTTTTTTAGCTTTTCAGCAAGTTAGTCACTTTGGTTTAGTCATACTCTGACAGCTCTTTGCCTTGAAATGTTATGTCCTGTGCCATCAAGTTGGAACTAGAGATGGGCACAAAACAGAAAAAGAGTGTTTTGTTCCATTTCTTAAGTAGTTTCATTTCCTTTCATTTTGTCACTAACATTTTTTTAACTCATGTACAGTAATACCTTGGTTTATGAGCATAATGCCTTCCAGAAACATGCTTGTAAACCAAAACATTCTGATAGCAAAGCAAATTTTACCATAAGAAATAATGGAAACTTGGATGGTTTGTTCTCGGTCCCTGTGAAACCACATAGTGTTGACACAAATTGCAAAAACTCACAAAATTTTGGTCTATTTGAGGGGCTAAATCCATGTAATTCCTTGACATTGTTGACAAGAAACTTTAAGCTTTATATGATATCATTGACATAGCATCCTGAAACTTTGAATGATTGGCTACAAGATATTATCTTCAAGTGTGATTTATTTTATTTTATTTTTTAAAAAATCTGTTTTTCCAAAAAAATCAAAATTTATATTTATTTAATTGTGTATTTTTTTTGAAAATGTACAATTGCATCATGTTGTATATCCAATGAAAGCTCTATTCATAAGCTTTAAAATAACACCCACCCCAGGTCTGTAGCTATTACAGGTATCTATTAAATGACATTTGAAATTATGGTGGGTAGTGAATTTTGGCATTTTTTTGCAGTTTTGAAAATGCAATATCTCAGAAACAGGTGGACCAAAGATCTGAAAAAAAAATAATTTTTAAGTATCTCATGGTAAGGTATAAAGGTACCAAAAATGAACCAAATCCATGACATCAAGTTCCGGTTCCGGCTACACTACGTCTAGACTTATCAAGTTGAATTCCTCCAGATAAATGGACCCTAATAAGAGTAAAGTTTCCTTGGAGGGGAAACAAAGAAGAGGCAGCAATTGTGGACCATGAAGGGAGCTGCAGCGAACTTTGTGGAAGCAGGAAAATGCTTCATCTTCCACTGGGGGAAAACCTTCGCTATTGTGAAGGTGGAGCTGTCGGTGTTGGACATTAAAAGCTGTAAATATTTGGTGTGTCATGAGTAGAATGCTTCTATCTCTTTCTGTGCAAAGGTTCTCCCTGGTATCTGGGAAATCTTTCCTTCAAACAAGCACTAACCCCCTCTTCTGAGGAAGTGGCATTTAGCAAAAAAAAAAAAAAAAAAAAAAAAAAAAGAAAAGGAAATAAAAAAGAAAAAAAGAAAAAAGAAAAAAGGGGAATATTTTTGAAAGATAAGCACAAGATAAGATAATTGTTTTCACATTATTTCAGGAACCATCTTTATAATGAAATACTATACCAGTATGGGCACATAATACAAACATGTCCAATGCCACCATCGGTCTCAATAAGTTGATATACAGCCCAAAAATACTGTAGAAGGACCCTTGTATAACAAACGGTTTGTGTAACATAAAATCTGTGCAACATAAACAATTCTGGAGATAGGGGAAATTTGCTTAACAGAATTGCCTATGAGGCGACTCCAATTAGGGATTACTCTGTTTTCAATGCATTCCTATGGGAAATTTGTATAAAGGAAAATTTATTTAACAGAATTTCATTTGGAATGAATTAATTCCTTTATACAAGGTACCACTGTATTGAATTAATTAAAACTTTTGATCTGAGCAGGGAGTGCAGAATTATAAAAATATATGAAATGTGGCAGATTATGTGTGTGTGTGTGTTGTGTCATTACAGTCATGACTGACTCTTCCTGAACCCATGTCCATGGAGTTTTCTTGGCATGAATACTGGAGTGGTTTGCCAGTTCCTACTCCAGGTCCCTACAGCACCTGGTATTACCTGGTGGTCTCCCATCCAAGTACTTAGTAACCAGGGCCAACCCTGCTTAGCTTCCCAAATCAGTCAAGATCGGATGTGCTTATAGTTTACATTTAATTGGACAAGATTACATAAGAGAGAAGTCTAGGAAATGGGGGTGTGATCTGGGTTGACTCCTGATATTCTGAGTGATCCATCAAAGTTTTACTGTTTGCCCTTTACGACGCAACAGTTTAGATGTTAAGTCTTGTTTTATTCTAGCTTGTGGTTTTGGAAATTATTTGACATGTGCTGAACAGATCATTATATGTTTCTTGTTCTGTATTCAGAGTGTCTGATTATTCAAAGCCCAGAAGAAAATACTAGGGCTGAACTAAATCTCTCTCTCTCTCTCTCTCTCTCTCTCTCTCTCTCTCTCTCTCAAAAGGGATTTTTTGCAAAAGGATTTTTGTTCAATTTGGCAAAATAACTTCCACCCTAATTTTTCTGTCTTTTAACAGGAAGGGAGGTTTTCTGAAGGCCACTTATGCACAGAAAGACTAATAAGAAAAAGCCACGTGATTCAATTGATCTTACTGCATTTGTCATCTGTTGTCCTCCAGTTTTCAGTTGATTTCCTATCACCATAACATTTTCCAAGGATTTCACCCCATTTTAGTGATATGGTGCCTTCTGGCTGAGGCACAGAATTTCCAATGTTGGAACTAAAAGAACTGCGACATGCCCCATTTTGGTGACTGCACTGCAGAATGAAAATTGGAGCTCCTTTACAAAACAAGATTTTTCGGTGCCTTTTAAGGTTGCAATTTTTGCTGAGAAGCTGGGTACACATACAAGTTCATGATTTCAGTGTCCATTACGGTCTCTTGATGATGGGAGGTTAAAAAAAAAAAAGACAAGGTTTGAATGATATAGGCCCTATACCTGTCAGGAAACCTATCAAGTGTCATGTCTAGAATACATTGTCATGGCATCAATCCATTTAAAAAAGGCATCATTGTCATGACATCAATCCATTAAAAAGGGCATCATAAAATACTATGGGTAAATCAGTGGCCTCTATGGGTATACAGTATCTAAAATGAATTGGCCAGTTTATCAAAATGAAAGTGATCCATATCAGATACAGAGAAGGAAATGAGAGAGACCAGGAGAGAATGAACAATCCTAACAAGCATAGTTGAATATACAGGGGTTTGAAGCCAGACTTCTAAAAACTAAGCACTCATCCTGCTCCGTCTGCATAGGTTATTGTCACGTTTCCTCCTATGTTCAAGTTTTAAAAGTTGCAAAATCCTTCTTGCAAATATACGCGGAAATGTTCAAGTCTGATGGATCTCTTTAAAAGAAGAATGAAGAAAAAATATCTCCCTCTTCACAGCACGATACATGTGCTCACAATGACCTTCTTAAGTGTAGTAGCTGCCAAGAGAGGTGTCGAATAGCAGTGGTATATAACTTGTATATAATCATGCGCCTTATTACCGAATCAGGACAGAGCTGTGACAGACCACCAGACTCTAAGAGTCAGCCATGAGAAGGTGATGTGACAACATGCCAGAGCAGCCAGCATCAACCTTTATGTCTGGAGAACGTTTCTGATACTGTCAATCATGTGGAGCAATGGCCCAGTTTTGTTATGGAGGAGTTAACAGCTATGGATAGGTTACTATATGCTCTCTGGACATAGAGTAGCTCAATTTCTTTTTGACATGGATACAAATCTATGCAGTTATGAATTTGAACCCCTCGAGCTAATCAGTTCAAAGAAAATTACTTGCAAGCACAGAGTATATCTTTCTTGGGCTGTATTACATAAAAAAGCTTATGACAGAATAAACTGTTCAGGCCAGTGCTGTATCCTGCTTTTCCTTAGCAGAAAGTCCCTCCAGCATAGTGCTGGACTCTATATGCACTTATGCAAGTGTACTGTTTGTACCGATGTTAATGATACACCAGGAGGGGGTGGATTGTCTTCACGAAGATGGTTGTGCAGCTGTGGCACTTGTATTAAGTCAGGCATATCCAAACTATGGCCCTCCTGATGTTTTGGACCACAACTCCCAGAATTCCAAGCCTGTATCTCCAATGGGAAAGGACTGTGGGAGTTGTCAAAAACATCTGGAGGGCTGAAGTTTGGACATGCCTGTGTTAAGTGATGCAATTCCATGTCACTAAGCTGGCAAGGACTTCCTGTTCAGTTAAAGTTCAAGAAGACGTCGACATTGTGCTTTATAGATGTCACAAGGCTCGAGGCCTTCACTGTTGGCTGTTTGATTTAATACATATTTGAGTTCACAGTCTTCTCAAGAGAAGTGCAGGTCCCCTGAACAGAGGCAGATACCTAGCTTTCAGCGTGGCTATAAGACAGCCTGGGAAGAAAACTTTTTCCTCTTCAAGGATCATGAGGGATACATTAGGTATGGTATGACTATATGCATGAGCTCATCTCCATCTATATTCAGCGTCAGTGAATTTATATACCCATGGGGGAGTAACCACAAATGCAAAAGGGGAAGCTGGAAGAATTTGATATCTGCGAATTCTTATGCAAACTGGTGTGATCTGCATTCCTCAGACTATTGTGAAGATTATGGGATACTATTATTTTTGGAGGTCACACTTCAGTAGATGTTGCTGCATTATAAAAACTGACCCCCCCTTGCACCAAAATTCTGCTTACTTTAGAATCAAGCCTCAACTGAACATATATCATGTACCTTTTAAGATCAAATGTGTTTAGAAAAAACTGGATAGTGAGAATGTGAATATAAATATGTTTAAATGTTTTCAATCTGCGATGGTGGTGGTGTAACAGTAGTTCTCCAGATGTTTTTGGAGTACCTCTCTTATTGTCCTTTGTGCAGGATAGGGTTGTTTAGAGATGCATCCCAGAACCATTGAAAGGCCACAGCTGCCAGGTCCTCTTACAATCTGAAGTTTGTTCTGTCCTCTTTCTGGTGGGGAAAGGGTGAACACTGTCAAAGAACTAATCATCATTACAGTTGCTCCAATATTTGCACCCAGCATAGTCAATAGAGGGAGCTGTTCCCATCACAAAGAGGAATCCATGTTGTTTTGGATGACCATGTAGCTATTAAAGATTAGGAGCTTGTCAGAATGAAACGGGGCATAACCATACCTGTCAAGTGTCCCGTTTTGGCTGGGCTATTACTAGTAGACATGGGCATGACCAGAAAAAATGACGTTTCGAGTTTTTGTTTGTCAGAACGGGTCCGTTTCGGGTCGTTTCCGTTTTTTCATGAAATTTTTCAAAAATTTGTTGTTTCGTTTGTCGTTTGTCGTTTGTCGTTTCTACCGTGATTTAGCGCGATTTGACTTCCCAGAGCATGGGGGCGTCCCGGCGCACACCTCCTCCCAGTCGAACCTCCCCCTTTACCCAATATCAGAAAAAAAATCCTCACAAACTGCCAGAGGGGAAAAAAAGAATAAACTGCTATTCCCTTCAGCAGACAAAGCTGCAGAGAATCAAAGAAATTATTTTCTAAATTCAATTCCCTCCCTGCCTGCCTAACTTAAATCTAAAGCCTCCAGCCTCCCTCCAATCAGCCAGCAGCAGCCAGCCACACAGCCCTCCACCCTCCACATCCAAGACCTGACTGTGACGTCTGGAAGGTGCCTCGGCTTTTTATGCCCTCTGGCACATCCAGAAGTGTCAGTCAAAACCTGGCCGTGCCATTGGTGGAATGGTTAAAAAAAAATTGCATGGTCCCATCCCATGCCCAGCCCAAATAAAAAAATAAAATAAAATAAAATAAAATAAAATAAAATCAATGCGATGTTTTATTGCTATAAAAAACCCACTGCTGCTACTATTAAAAATCAGGCATTTAAAATAAATAAATTTCACATGTTTCTGTGGTGATTTGGTGTGTTTTTTGACCACGATTTCTAAAGAAAAATTGTGGTTGCCATTTTGGATCCCCCCCCACCGCATGGCATGCGAGAGTCGACGAGGATGACCCCCCCAGCCTGGTGCAAGCAGCCCAGGACAGGAGAGGGGGGAAGGCCGGGGACCCCCCCCAGAAACCACCCCTCTGGTAGGTGTCCTCAGGCAGGAATATTTTTGCCTGCTTTTTTGGCCGGGAATCGTTTTTTTTTATTATTTTTTAAAATTTTTTTTCTGTGCTGCTTGGCATCGCGCGATCGCCACGAGGCCATTAACGACAACGAAAAACCCGACCCAATTTTTCTTTTTTCGAGTTGGGTTCAAGCTGGAGCGGCGTAATTATTGTTACCGTTTCCGTTACATAACGGAAACGATAACCGAAAATGGAAACGACAATTTCGCCGCTCCGTGCCCATGTCTAATTACTAGTTTTTTAGCCTTTGTACCATCATCTTCCTGGAGCATTTATTTTCACAGAAATGTCCCAGGTGGCGGTGGTTGACAGGGAGACATTTGGCTGGGGATTGGGTAGAGGGAGGATGAGCCGGTGTGGCTGTGGCTTGGCATGGTGGGAGAGGCAAAGTGCCTGCCTGCCCTCTCTTTCTCTGCCTCCTGCAATGATGACAACAGGAGGAGGAGGAGGATGGGGGCACCCAGCACTGAACTTGTTTGCTGGAGAGCCTGCGCCTGGATGGCGGGATTGGAGCAAGCGGGCGGCAGGTGGACAGCGGAGCACAGCCAAGCCGAACAGAGCCCAGCTGAGCCCAGAGACCACTGCTGCCGGGCCTCTCCCCCGTGGGGCAGCAATGCCTCGCCTGCATCCTCTGGTGTAGTGGCAGCCCTCTAAGGCTCCTCCCCCTCCCCTCCCCCCTGTTCCTCCTCCTCCTGCTGCTGCAGCAGCACTCTTCCTCTTGTTCCTCATTCTTTCCCAGGAGCAGTGGCAGTGGGGAGGTGGTGGTGGGCTGGGCCTCTCTGCCCAGGGATGCGGCCTCCTGGGCTCCTTGAGGGTCAGACAGCTCCTGCTAGGGCAGTGGTGGCGGCAGTGAGCTGGTCACTCTGTTGGAGGGCACTGCCCGCATTGCCTGCCTTCCCTTCCTCCCTGCCACACTGCGGAGGCAGCCAGACACGCTCACTGCATGGGGGGGGAGGTGGGTGGTGCATGCTTGATGACTTTGTGTGTGTGTGTGTGTGTGTGTGTGTGTGTGTGTGTGTGTGTGTGTGTGTTTACGCATGCATGCACATGTTAAACCTCCCACCTCCTGTCCCAGCTGGCACCGGGAAAAAGTTGACAGGTATGGGCATAACTGAAACGTCCCTTCACAGAAAAGAGAACAGGCTCATTCATTCGCCCAAGGTCTCAGATGTTTCTCCCATTTTTATTCCTAGCTCTAAAATAAAATAAATCTTCTGTTGAAGAGAGAGAATTTGTTGCATCAGGAAAAGGTTTCTGCTCAACTTGATTCACACATCACGTGGGTAACGTTGGTACTGTAAACCTGTGCAATTAACAGATTTAAATTAATTTAACAGTTTTAAATTAACAGATTGAAATTAAATTAACAATTTGGCGAGATGAGGGCAAACAGAACATATAAGAAATAGCCATCAGGCATTTTGGAGTGGTTTTGTTCTGTTTTGTTTTCAAATTTGTTCTATTAAAATATAGGATATACTGTTCCTTCTAGCAGTTGGCAGCCAATGGCTGAAGTGGGATTATCTCTGCAAATAAATGTGTGTGCCAGAAATTGTTACTTAAGGCCATATATGTGTTGAATACTACACTGACTATTCGAGTTCAAGGCTACTGTGCTGTATTTCAGCTGTACCAGTAGCTGTTATTTGACTACTTTGTGTCACATTACTAACCTATAACCCCCAGAGCTAACTTCAGAGTGATCTATAAAGAGACAAGAAAATGTATGGGTTAATCAGAGAGAATAGAATAGAATGAAAACATTCATTCTCATGAACTGGACATTGCATTTCATTTCTTGGATGAAAAAAAAGGACTGATCTAAACCTGGCACTGAAGTTTCATCCAAGCAAGCTGCCACACAATATAAGGGTTTTTCTTTAGATTATAGGGTGCAGTTGAGTCGGTGGGCTTACCAATTGAAAGATTGGCTACTGGAATCCAAGTGATGTGGTGAACTCCCATTGCTTGTTCCAGCTCCTACCAACTGAGCAGCTCAAAAGCACATATCAATGCATGTAGATAAATAGGTACAACTGCAGTGGGAAGGTAATGGTGTTCCTTGTGCCTGCACATTCAGTCATGTTAGCCACTAACCATGGAAATATGTAGATGGACAAACACTGGCTCGTTGGTTTATAAACAGAGATATATGTGCACCAGACCCTAGAGTCAGAAATGACTGGATATATTTGTCAGGGCAAAACTTGACATTTACCTTTAGATTAAATATATGAGGATATACTAGAAATATTTTTATAAGATACCTAATAGAGATGGGCACGAATAAAAAAAAGGCATTTTGTTTGTCGTTTGTCATTTGGGGGGTCCGTTTTGGTTCGTTTCTGTTTTTTATGAATTTTTGAAAAAATCATTTTCATTTTCGTTCATTTCGTTACCGTTTTGTTACCATTAATTTCATTTTTGTGATTTTTTTTAGCATTTAAAGCATTTCAATGTATTGCCGTAATGAAAACGAAACATTTCTGGTGTTTCTGTTCATTTCGTTTCATTTTAGAGACAAAATTCGTTTGTCATTTTATTTATTTATTTATTTATTTATTTAACTTATATGCCGCCCACTACCCAAAGGTCTCTGGGCGGCTTTTGTTGCATAACAAAATGAAAAAATGAAAATGAAATGAAATATTGTTCGTTTCGTGCCCATCTCTAATACCTAATAGTGGTCACATCCCTCCAATGTATGAAAAAGGCATCCATTAATGTCACTCTACTCTGTGCTTTCAGTCAATGAGAGGGTCGTTTATCCCAATGATGCTGTTTTGTTTGGGGTATTCAGTAAGGGATTGCTGGATGTAAACAAAGGCTGATACTTCACGTTCCTCTCGCTGCAGTTCGCGGCCCCGCTGGAGACCGGTTCGAAGGAACGGAACCTCACGTCCTTGTGGGGTCAATCCAAGTTCAAAGGAATGGAACCTCACATCCTTGTGGGGTCAATCCGAGTTCACCCCGACCACGCCCCCTGAACTGCGCTCCAAGTGGGGTGAGAGATTCCCATCCTGGACCTCGGGAATCTTTTCAATCCGCTTCTTGATCCATGTTGAAAACTGATTTCAACATGGAGGCAAGTTCACCTCGTCTCGAGGAAGAACATGAAGTAACCGTCAAAGACGAGAATCCTGTTGTGTAAAATATGCTTCATATGTCTGATGCTGTCATCAGTGAGGATGACTTTCCAGAGATTAAACAGTTCCTACTTCTGTCCTGAGGCACTCACAGCTCACTTTCATTGTCTTGAAGGAGAGGAGAAGGAAATCTTTAATCCTAGTAGCTGTGATTTCCAGTAACTAAAGACTACCTCCGTTTGAGCCCCTACCATGATTTAAGCCAGCATCTACAAAACAAGTCTACAAAGTTGACTAGACACGGCCCACCTTTACAGAAAATGTGCCGGTCCTTTTCCAGCAAGGCTTGCTCTCCCATCGGCTTTATCTTTATATGTTTTCAACTCAAACTAGGACTTTACCTCATGCTGCCATGATTTGCCTCAGAAACCCATCCTTACCTTATGAGCTGTCACGTTCACCCAGAGCCCAAGTCACAACATGTTCCAAGGTCGCAGAAGGAGGCAAAAACATTTGAGGAATGTCATGGGAAGCCCTCATTTTATGATAAAGCTAGATGTATTTTGTGGAAGGGAAAGGACTCACGCCATGCATACTCTCATGCTGAAGGGGCTGGTTTCCTAGGAATATAGACAGAGATGAAGAGATATAATAATTCACTCCTTCCAGGGTCAACAGGAAGTTTAAGTGCTCTCTTTATCTTCAAAGGAATTTTCTGTTCCTGTATTGACTCTGTTAATCCTCTTTATTCTCATAACAAGTGGACAAAACGTACTGTCTTGTCCCAGATTCTGAGCTTTTCTGGCACGATATTTCAAGCTTGGCAACAGCCTTGCTTGTGATTTTCCTCAATAGCCCGGCAATCTGCTGCATAATTGCATTAGGCTCCGTCTATGTATTGCATTGGCTTATGCAAACAGAAAGGATGAGACGACGTGATCCACCTTCTTGGAGGCTCATCAATACAAAACATCACCAGTTGAGCAGGAGTCTTGGCTCTGGGAATACTAGTAGACAACACATTAATCAGTCCTAGAACAAGGTCAGGAGACAGACTCAAAACACATGTTTGAATATGTGACTATCTGCAGATTGTACTCCTTCAGTTTAATACTCAGCATAGATTAATGCTATGATTTTTATTTAATCCCATTTGGCTCTTTGGGGGGGGGAAGACAGACAGTTCTCTTCAATATTGTGGAGTGTACACAAAATAAAAATGCTGTATTTGTGCTACAAACATATCCCAACAAGAATCAGTGGTAGACATGGGCACGACTTGGCAAAATTCTCGTTTCCGTTTCCGTTTCTTGTTTCCGTTACGTAACGGAAACGGTAACGACAATTACTCCACCAGAACTCGAACTCGAACCGACTAAAGAAAAATTGGGTCTGATTTGTCGTTGTCGTTCCTGGCATCGCAGCGATCACGCGATGCCAAGCGGCACAGGAAAAAAAGTTTTAAAAATAAAAAAACCCCAATTCCCGGCCAAAAATGAGGCGAAAATATGCCTGCCTCAGTGAGGGCACCTACCAGAGGGGTGGTTTCGGGGGGGTCCCCGGCCTCCCCCCTCCTCTCCTGGGCTGTGCAAAGTGCGCATCCTCGTCAAGTCGCCAACTCGCCAAGTGGCGCGGCAGAGAAAAAAAGTTTTAAAAATAAAAAAAACCCGATTCCCGGCCAAAAAAGCAGGCGAAAATATGCCTGCCTCAGTGAGGGCACCTACCAGAAGGGTGGTTTCTTGGGGGGGGGGTCCCAGCCTCCCCCCCTCTCCTCTCCTGGGCTGCGCATCCTCGTCGTCTCGCCAACTCGCCATGCCATGCGGTGTGGGCGGGGGATCCAAAATGGGGCGACCGCAATATTTATTTTGAAATCACGTGGTCCAAAAACACACCAAAGCACTACAGAAACATGTGAAAATAGCTATTTTAAACCTGCCTGAATTTTTTCAGTAGCAGCAGTGGGTTTTTCTTGCAACAAAACGTCTCCATTGATTTTATTTTATTTTATTTTTATTTTTTTACACCTGTGCAATGATGGGCTGGCCATGGGAGTGGACCATGCAAATTTTTGGAGCCATTCCACCAATTGCATGGCCACTTGGCCAGGTTTTGACTGAGACTTCTGGGATGTGCCAGTTGGGCATAAAAAGCCACTAACCGTAGCCCGAACCCTAACCCTAACCCTAACCCATACGCCAGTACACTGTCCTTCGTGGGTCAGAGAGGCACCCAGAGGTGCACCCCAGTAACTCACCCTAACCTTACCAGTAACCCTAATCCTAGCCCTTGCGCTAACCCCTAACCCCAAGCCAGATCTGTGCACTCGCATTACACTACAACAAGTACACTTCCCTTCTTAGTGAGTCACATCAGGCGCCCGTAGGGGTCCTCTCTCACTTCGTTCCCCAGCCCAAGTGCACCGCAGGCAGTGAGTCACAGAGGCACCCGAAAGAGAGGTGCCTGTGCCTGCTGCAACTGCAACTTAATGGTATGCATATCCAATTGGCTATGCATGCCATTTTGTAGCGGGCCAGAGCAGGCACCCACCCCAGAGAGGTGCCTCCAGGAGCCCGCTTTCCCTTCATGGCAGGCCAGAGGAGGCACCCACTCCAGAGAGGTGCCTCCAGGAGCCCGCCCCCCAAAACCAGTACTAACGACAGACAAAAAACCGACAAACAAAACAACAATTTTTTGGAAAATTTAACGAAAAATGGAAACGAGCCGAAACGAGCCGGCTCCGACACATGACAACCCGAAATGTAATTTTTCCTGGTCGTGCCCATCTCTAATCAGTGGGTATTTGCAGTTTGTATGGACCCCTGTCTCTGTACCCAGGTCCAAGTGTTATACCAATGTGAACTGATTTGGTTTGATTTTTTTAAAAAGAAGAAATTATGTCACTTTGCTTGTTTCCTATTTGCATGTAAGGATAATAAAGTTTCAAATTACTTTCCTAGCCCTGTGTGGAGGTGATATATTTGAGGATACAGCTGATTTTATTTATTTGTTTGTTTGTTTGTTTTGAATATTTTCCCCCACCTTTCTCCTTGGAAAAGGAACCAAGGTGGCTTACAATAATGAGGGACAATATACAACGAGAACATTTAAGGCATATTCAAGTTAAGAACAGGGAATTAGAAGAGGCATCTTAGAACTAGAGATGGGCACGACTTGAAAAAAAATTTTTTCGAGTTGTCGTTAGTCGGGCCGGTTCCGTTTCGGGTCATTTCCGTTTTTCGCGAAAATTTGCAAAAATTAGTCGGTTCGTTTTTTTGTTTTTTCGTTTTTGTTAGTACTGGTTTTTTTGGGGGGTAGCGGGCTCCTGGAGGCACCTCTCTGGGGTGGGTGCCTCCTCTGGCCCGCTATAAAGGGAAAGCGGGCTCCTGGAGGCACCCGTGGGTGCCTCCTATCCTCACCCACTAGGAAAGGGAAGCAGGCTCCAAGAGACCCCTCAACATGGGGGTCTCCCCTCCTCACCTGCTGCTGCTGCAAAATGCTATGCAATAGCCATATGGATATGCATACCAGTTGCAGACAGTGAAACTAGTGATGGCAGTGAACCCAGAGCCATAGGTGATGCCTAACTCAGGCTCTCGCACCACCATGTCTCACACAGAAGGGAATTGTACTTGCGTGTAGTGCAATGCAAGTAGATCTGGCTTAGGGTTAAGGTGGGTTAGTGCAAGGGCTAGGGTTAGGCTAGTGACGGGTAAGGTTATGGTGGGCTAGTGGGTTGCACCTCTGGGTGCCTCTCTGACCCACTAAGAAGACAGTCTGTGACGTATGGGTAAGGACTGGAGTCAAGGATTAGGGTTAGGGTTAGGGGGCTAGGGCAGGTTTTAGGGGGCTTTTTGGCACATCCCAGAAGTCTCCATGGCCAAGTGGCCATGCGATTGGTTGGATGGCTCCAAAAATTTGCATGGTCGTCCACTCCCACATGGCTGGCCACTCGGCCAGCCCATCATTGCGCAGGTGTAAAAAAAATAAAAAATAAAATCAAATCAATGGAGGACAGAGGAGGAGAGGAGAGACATTTTGTTGCAAGAAAAAACCCACTGCTACTGTGAAAAATCTGGCAGTTTATAAATTTTCGCGTGTTTCTGTTGTGCTTGTGTGTTTTTGGACCACGATTTCAAAAACAATATTGCGTTCGCCGCCCCATTTTGGATCCCCCGCCCGCACCGCATGGCATGGCGAGTCCGGCTGCCCAGGACGGGGGAAGGCGGGACCCTCCCTCCAGAAACCACCCCTCCGGTAGGTGCCCTGCGCCCTTAGTCAAGCAGGCATTTTTCCGCCTGCTTTTTTGGCCCGGGAATGGGTGGGGGGAGAGTTTAAAAGTTTTTTCCTGTGCCGTCCGTGCCGCTTGCTTGTGCTTTAATTGCGGCGGCCGGCGGCGAGACTGGGCTTTTTGCTGGCTGCGAGCCTGTGGCGAGTCCCACCAGAGCAGCCCAGGACGGGGGATGGGGGGGGAGGCCGGGGACCTCCAGAAACAACCCCTCTGGTAGGTGCCCTGAGGCACGGCAGGCATTTTTCCGCCTGCTTTTTGGCCGGGAACCGGGTTTTTTTAACTTTTAAAAACTTTTTTTCTGTGCCGCGTGGCATCGCGCGATCGCGCGATGCAAGGAACGAGCACGACAAAGCAGACCAAAATTGTTCATTCGTCGGTTCGAGCTCGAAGTCTGGCGGAGTAATTCCCGTTACCGTTTCCGTAGAGTAACGGAACCGTGTAACGGAAATGGAAACGGGAATACCGCTAAGTCGTGCCCATCTCTACTTAGAACATTAAAAGGTAACATTAAAGCTACATAGAGTACAGCAAAAGAAGAAAATCCATTATGGGGGTGGAAAGTAAACATGGAAAACAGCGGTATTCTTATGAAATCAGTCAATGCAATCATGCACAGTAATCCATATAAAAGTCTCATAGTAGGTACCCCTCATTCAGGGAAAGCTTGGCTAAAGAGGAAGTTCTTTGCCTGCTTCTGGAAAGACAGCAGAGATTGGGCAGTCCTGGCTTCCAGTGGGAGGGAGTTCCAAAGTCTGAGAGCAGAAACAGAGAAGGCCCTTTCATGTGTTCTACTGAGACACTCCTGTGAAGGTGGTGGGATGAAGAGAAAGGCCTCTCCTGATGACCTTAGCACCCGAGCCAGTTCATTCTGTGAGATTGGATCTTTGAGGTAGCTAGGACCCAGGCTGTATAGTGTTTTGTAGGTTAAGGTAAGCACCTTGAATTGTGCCCAATAAGTGACTGGAAGTCAGTGGAGCTGCTTTAGTAGGGATGTAATGTGATTTCTGTAACCTGCCTCTGTCAGCAATCTGACTGCTGCATTTTGGCCCAGTTGAAGTTTCCTGAGATTTTAATTAAACAAGAAGAAGAAGAAGAAGAAGAAGAAGAAGAAGAAGAAGAAGAAGAAGAAGAAGAAGAAGAAGAAGACGAGCACTACTTTTGTGCAAATAAAGCCAAAATGTGCAAATGACACAAATAATGCAAATTGAGCTATTACATGATTGTGCAAGACGACAACAGCTGTGTCTTTCCTTTTTTGCGGACTTCAGAGGAGCAGGAGTATCAGAGAGGGCTGTTTGCTCATTCCTAAACAATCAGCCAGCTGTCCTTTGGTTGTTGCGAGTTTTGTGCTCTGGTTCTCAATGGAAAATTATGCTGGTTTTGTGCAGAAACCTTGATGAGAAAAAATAGCACTAAGATTCTCAGAAAGACAGACTGTCATGGGGCTTGAAAATTCCTCTATCCCTTCTAGTCAAGATGATACAAATTGATAGGACCAAGAATTTAGTATTCTTTGGGCCCCTAGTACTGAGAGTCAGTTTCTGTATACAGTATCTTGGAGTCATTAGGCTTAGTATCATTCATGTTTGTCTCACATATCAAATGGGATAGAAATTGGTTGATGGTCACTTCTAACTAGTCTGAGTGTAGCTGGAGTGAATTACCTAGTAGACATGGGCACGACTTGACGAAATTGTCGTTTCTGTTTTCGGATACCGTTTCCGTTACGTAACGGAAACGGTAACGACAATTAAGCTGTCAGAACTCGAACTCGAACCGAAAAAAGAAAAATTGGGTCTGATTTGTCGTTGTTGTTCCTGGCATCGCGTGGCGATCGCGCGATGCCAAGCGGCACAGAAAAAAAGTTTTAAAAATAAAAAAACCCTGATTCCCGGCCAAAAAAGCAGGCGAAAATATGCCTGCCTGAGGGCACCTACCAGAGGGGTGGTTTCTGGGGGGGTCCCAAGCCTTCCCCCCCTCCTGTCCTGGGCTGCTGGTACCGGGCTGGGAGGGGGCATCCTCGGCGTCTCCATTTGCCATGCGGTGCGGGGGGATCCGAAACGGCGTCCACAATTTTTTTTTTTTTGAAATCATGGTCCAAAAAAACACCAAAGCACCACAGAAACATGCGAAAATTAGCTATTTTAAATGCTTGAATTTTTACAGTAGCAGCAGTGGGTTTTTTATAGCAGTAAAAGGTCACACTGATTTTATTTTATTTTATTTTTATTTTTATTTTTTTACACCTGTGCAATGATGGGCTGGCCATGGGATGGGACCATGCAAATTTTTGGACCCATTCTACCAATCACATGGCCAGGTTTTGACTGACACTTCTGGATGTGCAAGAGGGCATAAAAAGCCGAGGCACTCCCAGAAGAGTCGCAGTCCAGGCTTGGATGTGGGTGGGAGAGGGCTGTGTGTAGCTGGCTGCTGTGCTAAACTAGTTTTGATTTTGCGGAGCCTTTAGATTTCAGTTAGGCAGGCAGGGAGGGAATTGATTCAATTGAATTTTTAGGAAATAATAATAATTCCTTTCATTCTCTGTCTGCTATGGGGAATAGCAACACTGTTTATTCTTTTTTAGTCTCCTGCAGTTTGTTAGGATTTCTTTTCTGATAGTGCTTCAAAGGGGGGGAGGTTTGAGTGGGAGGGGAGGTGTGGATATATTTTAAAAATTTCATTTGCTTGGTGGCAAGCCAAGGTCCTTTCATACCCTGCCTGCAGCTCTGATGTGTGTGCACTGCCCACTTTTTTTGCAAAAATTGCAATTGCTTTATTCGATGCAGTCTTGTGCAGCAAGTCAGTTTAAAGTGTTTTCCGCCTGCTCTGGGTCATTGCGGGACCAGCGCCCACCGCCCGCGTGCCCGCGTGCCCGCCCCTCCCCCCTGCCGCTGCCGCCGCCCACCCATGCCCCCCCCGCCTGCCGCCTAGGGTGCAAAAACACTTAGCGCCGACGGGACGCCACTCGCTGGGACATCAAATCGCGCGAAATCGCGGCAGCGGTAACGACAAACGACAAACAACACGACGAAATGACAAATTTTTAAAAAATGTCGCGAAAAACAGAAACGACCCGAAACGGACCGGTCCCGAAAAATGACAACTCGAAAAAAAAAATTCTGGTCGTGCCCATCTCTATTACCTAGCTTGTTTGTTTTGTGAGGTAAGAGAGCTGTAGCCATCTAAACTAACCATCTGCCTTAGTGTAGGTGAAGACTCTTGTGTCAGAGCTAATATTGAAGTTAAACTCATGTGCTATTCCAGTCCATGGAATGAGGAGAGACCTTAGCTTGTTGTCTGTTTCACACATTAGAATACCTTGGGCCAGGTCTGGTAGACTGGTAAATCACGGAGAACCGATCTTCCTGTCTCAGTATGCACTGGAACTTGATCACCAACTACATACTGTATATGCCATTCAAAAGTTTAAGATATAGATATACCAATTTCTATGTCTTTTCTCTTTTTACAGACAACATATACAAGATTATTTTCTAACAAGAATTTGTGTGTGTGTGTGTGTGTGTGTGTGTGTGTGTGAGAGAGAGAGAGAGAGAGAGAGAGAGAGAGAGAGAGAGAGAGAGAGAGAGAGAGAGAGAGAGAGTTTGTAGAGGAATGTGGAAATGAAATTGAATTTTTTTGAGCAATAGATTAAATAAAAATGCAGAAGGCACAGTGGCCTAGATCATATCCAAGGCTGGTAAAGTTGTGTCGCCCTCCTCTATGTAGCCCAACAATTGCTAATTACTATCAGTGTCCTGAAAGGCACCCTCTTTGCTAAAGCAGAAGCTGTTTCCAGAGGCTGCTCCTTTCCTGAAGTGTTGGCCCTACTTAAAAGCATATATCCTCCAGTGGGAGCAGTTGCCACATTGACAACCACTGATGCTTTGCCATCCATCCTCACCTTGTCTCAGTGCTAGCACTGCTATCAAAGTGTTGTAGTCTTACGTCTCCCCTCTGGAACAAAGACACAGCCCAGGATCTCAGCAGGTGATAAGGCCTGTGGGAAGCATCTAGTAAAAAAATAAAAATAGGAGGAGGAGGAGGAGGAGGAGGAGGAGGAGGAGGAGGAGGAGGAGGAGGGAAATACAGTGTGTTTGCCTGACCTACCCAGACTCCTGGCCTTCATGCTGCCCTCTCTGGAGGACTCCTCCTCTGATTAGGACCTAGATCCAGATGTCACAGAGGAGCTAGTGACTTCTGACAACCCTGGCTTCTCAAAGGAGATCACAGCATATTCTGTGGCACAAGAAGACAGCATAGCATTGGAGTTCGAGGAGAAAGGTGAAATGTCAGAAAAGAGAGGCACTAAACCAAGCCATTAGCCAGAGAGGAGGCAACCTGATGCATTGCTAGGTAGACTTCCTTGGGATTGGGTACCTCCCCACTAGTCGGGAGACCTGATGCTGGAAAGCCTGCTGCACAGCTGAGTGAGATACTGCTACAAGAGGTTTCACTGCAGGCTGACGCCACTGCCAGGAACATTTGCAAGGAGAAAGGTGGGGTAGAATTAATCTAAAATAAATAAAAAGATAAAAAAAATATCTGTGGTTACCTTGAATGCCATCAACTCTACTTCCTGAGACTTTGCATGCCTTGTCTGCGAATGATCTGCTCTGTGCATTGTCATCTCTTACACTTCTTCCTTGGCAGATTCCTGGCTGACTGATATCCTGGCAACTGGCCCTTGACACTCTAATGACCTCTCTTCTGGCTGCTCCCTGCTCAGGCAGACAACGTGGCAGGAGTGTGATTTATGGCTTGAGAGATCAGGGACCTTGACGTTGCCATCCAGAGCGAACACCTGGACAGCAGATTCAGCCGGCACGTAGGCCACCCATAGCTGTCATCCCTACTGGGGTGAGATACAGCACAATTCTGTTTAATCTGCAAAAGAATATTTCAAATGATGCATCTGGTTCTGGTTCTTTTCTTTCTCCCTCCCTCCCTCCCTCCTACAGCCTATAGGAATGGCTGGAGGATGACACCAGGGAACAGGCAAATCCCAACAAAACTTTAAATGTGGTCAAGATCGAGACATAAAAGAAAGTGCAAACATTACCCACATGCAGGGTCTATTCGTCTCCCATAAGAGGGATATCCTGTTTCTCACAAGGAAGAACTTGGCTGATTAAAATAAGAAGAATGGCATCTTTTCCCGTTACGGCCTCTCTCAAGGCAAACTGAAATTGCATCCATCTTTAAGCTACTGATAAATGGCCACCATTTGCTCCTACTTTCCCACCTCATCTCTTCCAGCTGGGGCTAATTTAAGGCATATCAGGTGCTCCTGTAGCCACTCAGCAGAAACAAGGCAGTCAAGGATGTGTTGTTGGCTCCACGCAAGGTGTGATACGATTGGAAGAGTCCCATCAGGCATGAAGATGTAGAGCAGAGATGGATTTCCAAGGTGTAGCATTGCTTCTGGGTGACAGGAGAGCTGACTCGGCAACTCTTTTTTGTTTTCCCAGTCTAATTGCCATGGCTAGCCCATCCATCATTGGGATGTAAACAATCCCCAGTGGTCAGAATCTTGCAGCTTATGTACACTGGCATCAGTACAACAGCATAAACTGTATTCCTCGTTGTGTGCCAAGTCATGCCGCTGGTAGGCCATGAGGAATACAAGGGGCCCAGTAGCCATGTGCTGCTGTACATTGGCCTGCTGCACTTCTAGCAGCTTTTGTAATTGAGGGACTATATTCTCCATTTCCTTCATTTTAAGTGACCTCAACTGGTTGGAAAATCTCAATATAGCCTTTGAGGGCCTTGTGGGATTCTTCCCCCTCCTGAAGAGAGTGGAATAAAGCAGTGGTATTTTTTCCCAAAGTCTATATAATTTGTACAAATTGTAACTGTACAACACTGCAGACCTTTCACCATGACAAGCAAAGAAAATATTAGTCTCCCCTCAAAATAAATAAATAAATAAATAAATAAATAAATAAATAAATAAATAAATAAAAGAAGGAACTCAGCTTCAAATCCTTAAACACTCATGTAACAAAGTAGCAAACCCCATCTATTTTTATGCAATGTGTGTTCCTTACATTCAAACATATTTTGTGTCAAAGTATTGTTCTCCCAGTTTTGTATAGTTTTTATAAAAAAGCATTATTTTTCTAAAACACTGAAAATATCTTGTTTTTCCTCGGGGCAAGAAAAAAAATTCTGAGATCCTTGTTCCTTCAAGATTCCTATCACATCATTCATGCTATGGTTTCCATTTAGATATAATATGCAGTGGTGTAGCTATGGGGGGCAAGGGGGGGCATCTGCCCGAGGCATAGCATCTGGGGGCTCCCAGGAGCCATGGGAAGGTATGTCATGGGTGACCTGCCAGGGCCGGTGTGAAGGACTCCCTGGCCACAATTGCCTCATTCTACGTGTTACCTTAGCCCCTCCCCATCACTGGGGGGGGGGGTCGCAAAAACTGACTTTGTCCCCAGGTGCTGAAAACCCTAGCTATGCCTCTGATAATATGGAGACTGGTTTATTTAGAGCTTCAAAGGTTTCTCTCACAAGCAGTTAGTTTGCAGTCATTATTATGAGCAGCCTGGGGTCTAAGCAAGGTGCTAGTCATACCAGAGGCTGCCAATGGTTATGGATTTGTGACCAAGGAAATAAATCGTTATGGATACTCTTACAATGATGCTTAAAGTTATATCTTGTCATTCCCCCCCCCCTTAGGAAGTATTGTATGTTCAGTAGTGAGCATATGTGTGCTAAACAGTAGCCACAGGCTTCTGTATATGCCCATTGCAGAGGATTCAATGTGATTTTAAATTTGGTTTTGCAAAACTTTTTGTTATAGCAGTATGCAGACACAGAAAGCTGCACACCAGGAGCTTATGTTTTCAGTTGCCTGAAATTCCAGATAGTTTTAGATGTTTCAGCAATTATACCATTGAGCAAAGACAATCTCTCCATAGATCAGTCTCAATAAGGGCTTCATTAACGGGCTACATTAGTAATTTTATAGGTTTCTGAAAATGGACAAAAGTGGTTGAGCATAATTCTGCTTTCAGTCGTTTCTCCTTTTACCATGAGTGCTTATAGGGATCTTTTGCTAAGAGAATACTGATATGGCAAACAATTTACTTAGCATATGCTTTTATTGTGTCTATCTAACAAGGAGATATGGCAGTAGTCCATGAACATTTTCCTTGATGAGATTAGCCTTCCCGCACAGGAAACATCTGTCAGTACATTGTATTTTCTTGTGTATCTGTTGATGACTATTAAGGCAGCAGCCCTACAGTTCCAGGAACTCATTCCAGGGCTTATAACAGAGGTGCCCAATTTTTTTGTAAGGAGGGCCAGATTTGGTGGCTGAGAATGTGTCAGGGGCTGGTTGCTCCCCGATCCTGCCACCCCACCAAAAGCCCCACCCACTGACCCATAAGCCCCACCCACTGGCCCCTTGCAACCCCACCCGCAGGAAGAAAGGTGGGGATCAAGGGAGGGACCAAGGGAGGGAAGTGGAAACCAAGAGAGGAAGGAAGGAAGGAAGGTGAGGAACAAGGAAGGGAGGGAGGGAGGGAGGTGGGGACCAAGAGAGGGAGGAAAGAAGGAAGGTGGGGACCAAAGGAAGCACAGGGAGCCCTGGCCACAGGTCGCCCCTTGGAAGAGGTGATCTGTGCGACCTTGCACCCCCCAAGCTCCCAAGCGGTGGTGACGGCTCACCCGCCAGCCCACACCAAAGCTCCTTGGTGGTGGCAGAGGCCCACTGGCCTGCCCACCCCCACACATTCCCCTGCAGTGGCGGTGGCGGCAGACCGCCCATCCGCCCAAGCTTCCCAGCGGTGCCAATGGCGTGGCCTGCCCGATCACTGCCCCGGACATGCCCCCAACCTCACACATTCCCCTGTGGTGCCGCCCAAGCTTCCCAGCTATGCTAGTGGCAGCGGCCCACCCGTGAGCCGCCCTGTGTGCACGCGCTGAACTTCACAAGGTTCCCGGCGGTGTCAGTGTTGGCAGAAGATTTAAAAAACAAACAAACAAAAAACCACATGGGGCAAATGAGGGGGAGGGAGGGACGGGCCAGCCAGCCGTGGGCCATTCAGAATGGCCTGACGGGCCAGATTTGGCCCCTGGGCCGGACTTTGGGCAGGCCTGGCTTATAAGAAGGATAAGAACTCTGAGGCCTTTAACAGTGCTCAATGAAACTGTGGACAGGGAAGAGGAAAACTGAGGCCCTTCCTTGCTGCCACAAAGGACACAGCAATGAGACTTAACTAAGAAGTCTGAATGCTCCACTCAGAGTGGGCAAAACTAGGTCTAACATAGCTCTGGGCATGGATGGAGAGGGATCAGAGCAGGTTCTACCAGATCTCCACCCATCTATCCCTCTACATAAGAAAGAATGAAGGTGGGCTTCAGGGTTTTTTTAATTCACACTTTTTTGTGGCTAGAGAAATTCAGAGAAAAACCTACTAGTTTGTTGTCAGCCCTTTTTTCCATATTGTGCTTCAGGCAGCTTGGTTTTGAATGAGCAACAAAGGATCTGCTCTTGGTACAGAGAAGTACAGTTAGAGTGGGTTTGTTGACATGCATCATCAAAGCTGCTTCCACTGCTATACTTCCTCTGGGGCCATAGTTGCAGAGACCCTTGCAATGTGTACGTACTTCAGTGTGTTTACTACTGCACCTCTGCAACAGAGGAGCACTCAGTCTGGGAAGTGATAGGCAGTATCAAATGGCAAGCATAGCAAGAGTGCAAATGAAATGAAAGCAAAAGCTGCTGAAGTCCATTAGCACCATCCTTCTTTCCATGTGCCATACACTCAATCTTCCACACTCTCACACACTCAAAACACATTCAAAGCGAAAGTGGCAAGTAGGTAGACAGAATTGTAGGTGATTTGAAAAGTAAAGGGGGGAAAGAGAAAAATGCCCTCAAAGGACTTCAGAAAAGTGCCTAACTTGTTGACATGACAATGATCTCAGAAGTGACAAAATCAAAACACCCAGAATCAAAGGACAGAGATGAGAGGTCTGATTTGTTCACATAGCCTTTTATTTTGAATGTGTAGTGAATGTATCAAAAGGTGCACACACACACACAAAGAAACAAAGAGTTTTGGAGCAAATGCATTTTATGATTTCATTCCTTTACACCAGGATGACCTACAGTATGACCCCCACATCCGCTGATTCACTAACCGCTGATTCAGTTATCCATGGTTGGTGATCAGGATGCAGGGGAGGTCCAAACCCGGAAGCAAAGAGGGGGGAAAGAAAGAAAACTTACCAGTGCTGATGCTGGCCAGCCAGGGTCCTCACTGCTGCCGCCACATATCGGCTGCCCTCTGGAGAGGTGGGGTGGGGACTTAAGAGGACCCATCTGGCTAACTGGCCTTTGAACTTCCCACTTGGGTCCCGGGCGGTGACCAGAAGTTTCAACTTCCCACTCACACTTCCAATCCGCCGCCTGGGACCCAAGTGAGAAGAACAAAGTCCAGTTGGCCAGATGGGTCCTCTTAAGTCCCCACCCCACCCCTCTGGAGGGCCACCAGTATGGTAAGTTATCTTCACCCCCTTTTTTCCCTTGTTGCTGCCACCACCACATGCCATCTGCCCTCCAGTGGGATTGGGTGGGGATTTAGAGGACCCGCTTGGCCAACAGGAAGTTCAAAACTTCCGGTTGCAGTCCAGGAACCGAGCAAAAACCTCAAAGGCCGGTTGGCCAGGCAGGTCCTCTTAAGTCCCCACTCCACACCTCTGGAGAGAGGCTGGCATGCAGTGAGTGAGGAGCCCTGCAGGCCAGCTGCAGTAGTAAGGAGAGGGGAGAACACTGTTTTTTGAGCTGCTCAGTTAGTACACACTACTGTCTTAGCCAAGCAGATTTTACTGTGGAATATAGGTGTGTGTGTTGTGTCCTTACAGTTGTGACCGACTCTTCGTGACTCCATATCCATGGAGTTTTCTTGGCAGGAATACTGGAGTGGTTTGCCAGTTCCTACTCTAGGCGCCTACAGCACCTGGTATTCCCTAGTGGTCTCCCATCCAAGTACTAACCAGGGCCAACCCTGCTTAGCTTCCGAAATCAGGTGAGATCGGATGTGCTTAGGGCATCTAGGCAGCTTGGAATATAGGTAGTGAAGGCAAATTAAGCGCTAATTGGCTTCCTTTTCAGTGAGGATAAGGGAAAAGAGAAGGCTCCCTGTTGTTCATATCCATGAGGAGACAAACTGAGTGTTACAGATAGCTTGTCAAATGATGGTGACATTTGTGGAGAGATAATTCTGGGCAAATCTTCACGCCTGCCCTCACCTCCCAATGGCCAATGGCAAAACAAAGCCAGATAATTTGCAAACCACAGGAGGGGTGAAAAATGCCTTCTGTGACAATCAGTTGATTCCAGTGTTCTCATCTCAATTCCATTTTGTAATCATAGTCTATCTGTGACAGACAGCTGGGCCTTGCAACAGCTCCTCTTTGCCTTCTGTGATGTCATGAGCGTTTCATTCTCTCTTTAGACCAAGGTGAGAGAACCTCAGCCCAGCTGTTGGACAGCAGAACTTGATGCCCTTTTGACCCACACTCTGTCTTTGATCAACTCTTTTAGGACAGGCATAGAAAGACAATGAAAGTAATCGGTTTTGGGAAAGGCAAAGAAGAAGGAGAAAGTCCACAAAATGTTTTTCTCTCTCTGTTTTAGTGTAGCACCAACATTACTTTCCTGCATGGTCTGTATGCACAAATAAAGGGGAATTGTTTACTTAAGCTAATGGATTTCCTGTTATAATAATCCCTTGAACCACACAAAAACAAAAGATGATGTTAACGAGAAATGGGGAGGGGAAGGGAGAGGAGAGGAGGAAGGGTTATGTTACTTTTTTTACAGGGCATAATGCAGTCTTCGGAAAGTGGGGAGGGTGAGACCAAGGAGCTCCTGAAATCTGCAATGGCTTATCAGCCCCACCGTATCACAAAGTGGAGTGAGTTTGCTTTTTGGCCTTTAGCCGGTGGAAAAGAACAAGGCCAAGGAGTCCTGGTTTCAAAGCTCAGAGCCCCTTAGCAAAAGGTCGTCCAGCAGCCATGCACAAGAAATGAAATTTTTCAGGTCACATCGTCTGTTAGGCAATGTGAACTCATGAGTACACAAAGTGTCTTGAAGCTAGTCAGAGTCAGTCCTCTGAATACCAGAGAAGGCAGCAGGTGCTGCAGGCAGAGGGGACAAATCAAAGCCCCGGGCTGCATACATCAGGGACATTCTGATCAAGGCGCAATTAGATTTCTGCCGAGTTCAGCTATTCTGAGATGCTTTTAAATTCAAGAGCTTCAGCTTGAGGGATGGGCAAGATCTGACTAATTAAATCAGGTTTACATAAACGTTAGGCTCAGTCTTCACATTCAATCAGGTCTTTAATCACTTCAACCAACAGCATGTAAGTGCTGGCCTCTACTAAACCCAGAGTATTTTTAGGATTTTTCCAGAAGGGGAAAACATTCAGAGCACGGAGGGAAAATGTTTCACACTCAATTAATAAGAAAGAAAGAAAGAAAGAAAGAAAGAAAAGAAAGAAAGAAAGAAAGAAAGAAAAAGAAAAGAAAGAAAGAAAGAAAGAAAGAAAGAAAGAAAGAAAGAATACACACATTCCTAGGGTGTTGCAATTAGAGATGGGCACGGAATGAACTTTTTTTCGTTTCCGTTATTTGTTATTCATTCCGTTACATAACGAAATGACTAACGAAAATTGTGATGAAAATGGAACAAAACGAACAGAACCACGAAAATTGGGTTCGTTATGTTTCATTTTTGTTAATAGCGACGCACAATGAAATGAGCTGTTTTAAATGTTAAAAAATGCCCTGGACATCGATAAAAACCCAGCAATAATTATTTATACTGTCTGATAATACCTACCAGGGGGTTGGGGTCCTTAAAACGTGCATTTATGTCTTTTCTCAGATCGCTGTATTTTTTTCCTTTAAGAGGAGTTAGGGGACATCGAACCAAAATGGCTCCCAGATGCCTAATATTGATTGATTTCTTAGGTATTGAAATGCCCTGGACATCCGTAAAAACACAGCGATAATGCAGTAATTATTTGAAATTATTACCTATCAGGGGGTTGGGGTCCTTAAAATGTTTGTTTTTGTCTTCTCCCATTGCGATGTATTTTTCTTTTCCCTTTAAGGATGACAAAATGGATGTTGTCAGCCACAAAATAGAGGCAAGCCATGTGATGGGATCATGTTCAACCAATAGCATGCTCAGGTTGCAGACTGGGCAGTTCTGGCAGCCACAGAGGGCATAAAAAGCTCTGGCAGCCCCCGTCCTCCTTGCAGTCTCCGGTGGGAGTTAGGGTGGGATTGCTGTCTCTGTGACTCTAGCTTCAGTCCTGCAACCTCCCTGTATGCATGTGTGCGTACCTCTCGGTGAGTACCCTCCCCTGCCCCACAGTGCAGTCACTCTGCGGCTGCCTTGCACCCTGGGCAATGCCCACCACTGCCTTTGCAGCCTCCCTGCGTACCTAGTCTATACTGTGTCTCTGCCAGCATCATTTTTAAAGTGTTTTCCCTCTGGTCTGGGGCGTTCGGGGACGCCCGCGCATGGAAATGCTTTAAAAATCGTGCAAAAAGTGGGTAGAAATAAAAAATGAAAAAATGAAAAACAAAAATGATTTTTTTCCAAAAATTCACAAAAAATGGAAATGAACCGAAACAGACCTCTCAATGAAAATTGAAAAACCAAAATGCCATTTTAATTCATGCCCATCTCTAGTTGCAATAACATTTGGAGAGTTACATATAAGGAGAAAACACTAGCAAATAAACCATGGTCCTTAAATATCATGCCATAGTGCTTAAAGAACTATTTGGGCTCTTTAAAATTTGATTATCTAGGCTACACATTGTCCCCCACCCACCCCCCTACCCTGAGCTGGGTGCTCAGTTTCCTGACTTTAGAAGGATGAAAGAGTGAGTAAACCTTGAGCTGGCTACCTGAATTCGTTGGGACCAAACACAGGTCGGGAGCAGAGTCTCTTGACTGCAGTACTGCAGATTAACCACTGGTGCCAAGAAGCTCCAAATCAAGTTTAAAGGAAGGAATCGTCTCACATTCCAATAGTGATTATCTTATAATCTTCCTCATGGACAGTGTAAACGTAGGGGAGGGAAAATGTGTCTCCCCTACTCCCCTTGGATTCCTCCATACATAATAATGATTATGATTATTTTAAAAACTTTTTTTCCAGAAAGTCCCCTTGTACAATCCAGAGTGCACAGGAGGCAATGCTGCCCCAGAGCTGTTGCTGCCACACAATAGATTTTTTTTAAAGAATGAGGGTAATGCTCCCATTTTAATAGTCCTTTAAAAGACAATCAATGACGGGAGGGGGGTTCCCAGCTCTTTCTTAAATAGAGAGGGGTTTGTTCAGTGCAACAGCCAGCTTTCTGCCATCAGGGGCTGTAGAGGTTGCCCAAACCCAAAATGAAAAGAAGAAAAATAATTAAGCAACTGGTTAAGTAGTTTTTGAGAATTGAAGGCTCCTCTCCCTCATGCTAAGGTAGTCCTAGGGAACCTTAGAAACTCAAACAAGGGAAAGAAGTAATTAATTTAGAATATTTTTACTGGCCCAAGGTGATGTGCACAAATAGAATTTGGGCCTATGAGTCATCCTATTGATTTCTGTACAAATGTTGACATGTTAGAATTAATGACTATTCCGATCACAGTTCTTTGCCTCTAAATTGGCATGACACTGGTCTGTATGATTTCCATAATAGTATTCAAACTCCTAATGAACAGCAGGCTTTATCATTTTCACAAACCTATTAATCCAAATAGACAACCCAGGGTTATTTTAAAAAGAACTAAGAAATCGTATGACTCTTTCTATGTCTCCTGTCTGTTTAGGATTTCTAACTTGGGACATCACTCTCTGTTTTCGCGGCATGCAGCACATACCAAAATTAAAGCTTAAAGTATCCCTTTCTAGAAATGGGGATGAACTTCCAAAACAGTGGTTCATCCCGATTCGTGGCTTGTCAAAGGTGACAAATCACAAACCACAAATTTTGTGCTTACTTTGTCCTGTGGCCTTTGTCAAGCTGTTGCGTCTGTCATGGTGCAGTGGTTAAACGGCTGTACTGCAGCTAAAACTGTGCATACAACCTGGGGTACAATCCCAGGTAGCTGGCTCATGGCTGACTCAGCGTTCTATCCTTCCGAGGTCGGTAAAATGAGTACCCAGCTCACTTGGGGGGGCAGTGTTTAGCCTCCGTAAATAAATTGTAAACCACCCAGAGAGTGCCTTGAGCACTGTGGGGCAGCATATAAGTTGAACACTTTGGGTTTTTTGCAATGGCCAGCTGCCCCAGCAAATAGCTCACCACGTTGGGCTGCTATACATAGCCCCCGTCCCAGTTCATGGCTGATGGACTGGCAGTGCTTTTGCTGGTCCTTGAGTGCCTCCAGCTGACTCAGGAACACAACTTCACCCTGCCTCCCCTGCTTCTGGATGCCCTCTTCATTCATGTCATCCAGTGGCCAACAATGGGCACCAGCAAAGGGAGACTGTCAGCAACACGGTGATTGTGGCAGCAGCAACAGCAGCATCAGAAGCCCATGGACCCTTCTTCACCGCACAGCCTACCTACTTGCCACTGGCTTTGGCTCCTCCAGCTCTTCCCACGAGCACCCTCCACCCACCACTACAGTGGCTGCCACTGTACCACAAAACCCTTTGCCAGTGACATCAGTGTCAGGGAGGCCATTGCAGCAGCAGACAAGGTAAGGATGGGGGAGTGGAAATGTGGTGTGGGTGTGTGGGTGTGAGGGAAGGCTGTGGGGGGCTCCATCTGTATGTGTGTGTCATGTGAATGTGAGTGTGTTTAAACACCCATGGGCTGTCTTTTTAAAAAAAGGACCAAGGGAGAAATAAAAACAAGGAAATATATCTTTGTATTCATAGAACATTATTATTTTTAATTCACCCCCATCTCTATCCCTTAAATTTAACTTGGACCAAGACTTTCTATCTCTACCCATATGTGAATCTTCAGAACTGCATCTCTATAGCAGTACGTCCTTGTCACCCCCAAACTACAGTTTATTAAACAACCATGGTTAAGATCATTAACAATATGTGCACCTATTGCATTCCTGCCCTGAACAGTCCTCTCCCACTCAACTAATATGTACATTTCTGCCAATTGAGACATCTGATGCCTAAAGCTTATACTAAATAAAATAGGCTAGTGTTTTGTTTTGTATTGGTGGTTTTTTTTCCGAGAGAGAGGGGGGTTAGTGGTAGATATGCAAGATGACAGTACCACAGTGATCTCCAATTGTTTGGGGTCATTTGGACTCAAATTACAAATGGTCTTTAAGTCAGAAGCAAAAGGACAAAACTATGGGAAATGAACAGCTGTGATTTGTCATTAAACAGATTGCATGAAGAAATTTGGAATCCCACCTATCTGAAAACCACACACTAACCTTTTGGGGGGGGGGGGGAGACAAAGCCAGGTTACACAATGGCTGACGTCCTGTTGCTTAGTGTAGCAGGTCACAACTGGGGTAGGTAAACAAGTTCAGTGGGGATTCAGTGAGTCAACCCCTCATACATTCCATGGAATCAATGGGCCTATGCTAGTTGCAACTTATTACACTGAGAACCAGATGTCAGGCAAGATATTAAACATAAGCCTATTTGCATGGAATGCTTGCCTATCAGGAAATCAATATGTCCTACTTTATTTAGTATGGAGGAGGAGTGGACACCATGCAGGTAATGTGTGCCCCACCTCAGGCTGTTTTTTTTTTTTTTGGGGGGGGGGGCTCCACAGCTTGTACCTGTCCTAGACAATGTTCTGTCCACCAGAACCAAATAATGCTCCGGAGATGATTCTTTGTCCTCCTCTGCTGGTGCAAGACAGACAGGTGGGAATACCATTAGGTGTTACCCACAAGGCTGGCTGGGAGCAGGACCAGAGTTTAAGAGGACTGAGTGATGGGACGATGGGGAAAGCCCTCCAATTTAGCCGGCCAGGTATGAGCTATCCAAGGGACAGCTGTGACCAGAGACTTGGGACTTGGCTGTTTGGGGACAGGAAAGGGGTAATTGACACCCTATGTTCAGTCCTCTCTGCAGGGTGAAGGAGGTTGAAAGTAAAAATTAATAAAATGTTTCCATAATTAACCCCATCACCAGTGTCCATCTCATTATTCCAGGAGTAGGTGGTCAATGAGATGGCAATGCAAGTTGGAAAGTGTATTGTGATAGCTGTCTGAATAGGATTTTACCATGTTTTTTTTTCATTTCTTCCACATAGGCTGTTTTAAAATGTCCTCACCACTCAAAAAGCTGGAGGAGGGGTGAATGTCAGAAGGAACCATTAGATGTCCATGCTTATGAGCAAAAACGTGGATTTGTGTGCATGATGTAGATTTGGGTCCTAATGTAGCACCCTCCAGATATGCTTATAATTGCCTCTGCTGCCCATCGTCCACAACCAGCTGACACCAGCCTGGCTGCAGGTGATGGCAGCTGGAGTTGAACACCTCTGGTTGGCAACAGGTTGGGGAGGTCTTGTTTACGGAGACACTTGCAGTTTTGAATGGGGAGAGCGAGGCATGGTTAAACCAGCTGTGTATATAATACCATGACGAAATTTGCTGTGCAAAAAGCTTACACACACACACCCTTATTTTTCAACTCTCAGAGCATATTCTATGAATGCCACTGAAAAAAAGAGTATTTCAGTTTTCTAGCCCGGGATACTGTCTGTCAAACGTAACCCCATAACTCTTCATTCCCTGGGTCCCTAGAGATGGTAGTTCAGCATGAGGCCACAGAAATGAACCAAATATCTTCTGCTTCAGTTCTCTGGTTGTCTCTTTACTGAAATTACAGGGTGGAGTTGACAATGCAAAAAAGCTATTATTTCCAGGTTGGATCATCCCAGACCAGATGTACTGGGCAATAAAACATTCCCCTTTCTTTAAAAAGGAGCTGCCCTTGTTTAGATGCACTTTCCAGAAGAGATTTTCTAATCATGACAACATACCTCAGAGAGGTTCAGAACTGAACCACAAACTGACCTTCCAGACTCTACAGGGAGTCATACTGAAGTGCAATAATAAATGGAGAATGTCTGGCAATAAGCAACACTCCTTATGCCGGCTGTTCTGTCTTGTATATTCAACTCTGTTGTTGAGCAGTAAATTCAGTGCAATAAAATCAATTTTATATTGACAGGGACACAACATAGCAAGATGAAGATAAAGGGGTATTGCTTTAATTCAATGAGCTTGGTATGATTTATATTCATGGATTTTTATGGAACCAAACACACTATCTCCTGAAATGATATTTTAAATTATATACTACTGTCATATATATATATATATATATATATATATATATATATATATATATATATATATATATATATATATATATATATATATATATATATATATTGCTTTCAACAAAGGGATGTGCTGCTGAAACCTATCCTCCACCTTTCTAAAAGATAGCTTCACTTTTCCTACACCAGCAAAACAGTTTTATTTTCTGCTTCATTTTTCCTCCTTTTTTTCTGAAAGTAGTGAAAATTTTACTAAAGGAGTGTTTGTGCATGCTGGTTCAAAAGCAAGAATTGTCCATGGTAGAGATGGGCACGACTCTGGAAAATGACGTTTTCGAGTTGTCGTGTGTTGGAGGCAGTCCGTTTCGGCTCGTTTCCGTTTTTCGCGAAATTTCGCAAAAATTAGTCGGTTCGTTTTTTCGTTTTTTTGTTGTCGTTAGTACTGGTTTGGGGGGGTAGCGGGCTCCTGGAGGGAGCTGCAGGAGTCAGACAGAGCCACAAGTGACGGACTGGCAGACTCTTTGCACCTGCTGTGTTTCACGTACTTGCATGTAGTGCAATGCAAGTAGATCTGGCTTAGGGTTAAGACGGGTTAGCGCAAGGGCTAGGGTTAGGCTAGTTACGGGTGAGGTTAGGGTGAGTATTGGGGTGCATCTGGGTGACTCTCTGACCCACTTAGAAGGACAGTGTACTGGCGTATCGGTTAGGCATAGGGTTCGGGTTTGGGCTACGATTAGTGGGCTGTTTATGCCCGATTGGCACATCCCAGAAGTCTCTGTGGTCAACCTGGCCAAGTGGCCATGCGATTGGTGGAAAATTTGCATGGTCCACTCCCATGGGCGAGCCCATCATTGCGAATGCGCAGGTGTAAAAAAATAAAATAAAATAAAATAAAATAAAATCAACGGAGACTTTTTTTGCAAGAAAAACCCACTGCTGCTACTGTAAAAATTCAAGCATTTAAAATAGCTAATTTTTGCATGTTTCTGTGGTGCTTTGGTGGGGTTTTGGGCAACGATTTCAAAAGAAATATTGCGGTCACCATTTTGGATCCCCCGCACTGCATGGCAAATGGATGCGCCCTCCCAGCCTGGTACCAGCAGCGCAGCAGTAGCAATAGCCAAGGAGAGGGGGGCGGGGAACCCCCCCCCAAATAAAACACCCTTCTGGCCTGGTAGGTGCCCTCAGACAGTTTTCAACTTTTAGGGCCGGAAATCGTTTTTTTTTTAACTTTTAAAAACTTTTTTTCTGTGCCGCTTGGCATTGCGCGATCGCCGCAATGCAAGTAACGAGCACGACAAATCAGACCAAAATTGTTCGTTCGTCAGTTCGAGCTCGAAGTCTGGCGGAGTAATTTCCGTTACCGTTTCCGTAGAGTAACGGAAACGGGTAACGGAAACGGAAACGGGAATACCGCTAAGTTGTGCCCATCTCTAGTCCATGGCCTAGGGGGTAGTTAGGCACTTCTTACTTTGCAAGAAATCTTTGATATCCTGGTTGTTTTAAGAACATAGGAACAGCCTTGCTGGAACAGGCCACAGCCCATCCAGTCCAGAATTCTGTTTCACACAGTGGCTCACCATTTGCTTCAGGGTATTTCCCAAGCAGATGTCTTCACCTGCTTTTGATTCCTTGCAAATGGTATTGAGAGATATCCTGCCTATCTCTCCAATCCGGAGATTGTCCTTAGGCATCCATAATTATAGCCATTGATACCCTTGTTCTCCATGAACTTATCTAATCTTTTCTTAAAGCTGTCAAGGCTGATAGCTGTCACCACTTCTTCTGGCAGGGTATTCTAAAGACCAGTGATCCTGTGGGTGAAAAAGTACTTTCTCTTATTTGTTTGAGATCTATCACCCAAAAGTTTCATGGAGTGCCCCGTAGTTCTTTTGTCCAAACCGTGTATGAGTTTATAAACTTCAATCAGGTCACCTCTTAGGTGCTGTCGTTCAAGACTTAAGAGGCTGAGCTGTTGCAGCCTCAGATGGTAAGGAAGGTGTTCCTGTCCCCTAATCATTCTAGTTGCCCTCCTCTGTACTTTTTCCATTTCCATAATATCCTTCTGGAGGTATGGTGACCAGAACTGTACACAATATTCCAGATGGGGCCTCACCATAGATTTATAGAGGCAAAATGACACTTGCTGACTAATTTGGAAGGATAACTTCATTTCCCCCTCTTTCTAGTTGTCTTCTTGTAGTTTTGCAATTCTTCATTGGAATTATAATTATTATTATAACAGTAGTTGTTCTTGGGAATAATTATTATAATAGTTTTCTTTGCCCCTATGTGCAAATTAGGGTCCTGTCTAGAGATGGGCACGAAACAAATATTTTCATTCTGTTATTCGTTATTTGTTTCATTACATAACGAAACGAATAACAAACCTGGTGATGAAATAGGAACAAACCGAACCGATCCAAGAAAATTAGATTCATTATGTTTTGTTTTGTTAATGGTGACACACAATGAAATGAGCTGTTTTAAATGTTAAAAAATGTCCCACATTCAATCAGGTCTTTAATCCATAAAAACCCAGCGATAATTATTTATTCTGCCTGATAATACCTACCAGAGGGGTTGGGGTCCTTAAAACATGCATTTATGGCTGCCAGATGCCTAATATTGATTTCATGGGTGCCAGATGCCTAATATTGATTTCATGGGTATTAAAACGCCCTGGACATCCGTAAAAACACAGCAATAATTATTTATTCTGCCTGATAAAACTAACCGGGCGGGTTGGGGTCCTTAAAATGTTTGTTTTTGTCTTTCTCCCATCGAGATGTATTTTTTCCCTTTAAGAATGACACAAAATGGATGCCAGCCACATGGTTAATAGTTAAAACGTACAAGGGGGTGAAAGGGGTGCTGAAAAACATGCATTTATGTCTCTTCTCAGATTGCTTTTATTTTATTTTATTTTTTGGTATTTTTGAGTGGATTCATAGCTTCTTTGAATTTAATTTAATTTCTTTATATTGGTCCTTATTTTATATATCTGCATTGATCACAGTCACATGGGCAAGCCATGTGATAGGATCATGTAAATTCTTGGACAACTTCAACCGATAGCATGCCCAAGTTGCAGACTGGGCAGGTCTGGCAGCCACAGAGGGCATAAAAAGCTCTGGCAGCCCCCGTCCTCCTTGCAGTCTGCGGTGGAGTTAGGTTGGGGTGGGATTGCTGTCTCTGCGACTCCTTACTTTCACTTTAGGTCAGCCAGGCAGGCGTGTGTCTCTGTTTTAGATTTCGGCCAAGTTCAGCCTTTCTGAGATGCTTTTAAATTCAAGAGCTTCAGCTTGAGGGATGGGCAAGATCTGACTAATTAAATCTGGTTTACATAAACATTAGGCTCAGCCTTCACATTCAATCAGGTCTTTAATCACTTCAATCAAAAGCATGTAAGTGCTGGCCTCTACTAAACCCAGAGTATTTTTAGGATTTTTCCAGAAGGGGAAAACATTCAGAGCAGGGAGGGAAAATGTTTCACACTCAATTAATAAGAAAGAAAGAAAGAAAGAAAGAAAGAAAGAAAGAAAGAAAGAAAGAAAGAAAGAAAGAAAGAAAGAATACACACATTCCTAAAGTGTTGCAATTAGAGATGGGCACGAAATGAACTTTTTTCGTTTCCATTATTCATAATTTGTTCTGTTACATAACGAAATGACTAACGAAAATTGTGATGAAAATGGAACGACATGATCAGACCCACGAAAATTGGGTTCATTATGTTTCATTTTTGTTAATGGCGACGCACAATGAAATCAGCTGTTTTAAATGTTAAATAACGCACTGGACATCCATAAAAACCCAGCAATAATTATTTATACTGTCTGATAATACCTACCAGGGGGTTGGGGTCCTTAAAACGTGCATTTATGTCTTTTCTCAGATCGCTGTATTTTTTTCCTTTAAGGGGAGTTAGGGGACATCGAACCAAAATGGCTCCCAGATGCCTAATATTGATTTCTTGGGTATTAAAATGCCCTGGACATCCATAAAAATGCAGTGATAATGTGATAATTATTTGAAATTATTACCTACCAGGGGGTTGGGGTCCTTAAAATGTTTGTTTTTGTCTTCTCCCATTGCGATGTATATTTCTTTTCCCTTTAAGGATGACAAAATGGATGTTGTCAGCCACAAAATAGAGGCAAGCCATGTGATGGGACCATGTTCAACCAATAGCATGCTCAGGTTGCAGACTGGGCAGTTCTGGCAGCCACAGAGGGCAGAAAAAGCTCTGGCAGCCCCCGTCCTCCTTGTAGTCTGCAGTGGAGTTAGGTTGGGATGGGATTGCTGTCTCTGCGACTCCTTACTTTAACTTTAGGTCAACCAGGCAGGCGTGTCTCTCTGTTTTCCTGCTGGCTGCAGCCTGGCTCCCTGCATGTGTACCTCTCGGTGAGGACCCTCCCCTGTCCCGCAGTCACTCTGCAGCTGCCTTGCGCCCTGGGCAAAACCCGCTGCTGCCTTGCATCCTCCCTGCGTACCTAGTCTATACTGTGTCTCTGCCAGCATCAATTTTTTAGTGTTTTCCCTCTGGTCTGGGGCGTTGGGGGACGCCCGTGAGCAGAAAGGCTTTAAATCGCACAAAGCGGTAAAAATGAATAACGAATTAACGAACCAATGAAACATTTTTTGTGAAAATTCACAAAAAACAAAACCAAACAAACCCTCAATGAAACGAAATGAAACGAAACATCATTTTTTTTATTTGTGCCCATCTCTAGACCTGTCCGTATTCTTGTCCCCTTTTGTTCCCCATCTGCTGATAACAATTTTAAGCATTTCATTTCACCATCCATTGACACTTTTCTTTTCATTTGGCTACAGAAATAGTAGTTTTACATTTTATATTTATTGATATTAATTGTATTTCTTGTTTCAGCCCACCCTTTTTTCTCGGTCTTGGTCAACTGAGTTGAATAATAGAAATTCTTGGTTTGATATTAACATTATCAAATATATACCAGTCTGTTCCTGGGTTTCTATATTGGCCATCGGGTGATACCCAAGTGTAAAACTGCTGGCTTGGCTGCTTGAAACATGTACTTTTTAATAAAGAGATGGTTGGCTTCCCAGAATTGTGTGAGCAACATTCCATCCAAATGAAAGTGATTAATAATTGATATGGCTGGCAGAATTTTGCTCTTTCCCTCCAAGCCAACCATTTTCATACGTCACATTGACCTTCTAGAGTATTAAAGAACATTAATCATTGACCATGCTGGCATATAAGGCAGGGCACCAGTTTGGGGAATACTGAGTTACACTTTACAGAACACGGTGCTTTTTATAGTAAATACAGTGGTGTTGCACCTGCATTGTTATCCATCGTGCTTTTGCTAATGGGTATCATACTCCTGGGGCGTGGTGGCTCAGTGGGCTAGAGTGCTGAAATGTCAGCTGCAAAATCACCATCTTGGTGGTTCGAATCCCAGGTGCCACGCAGCGGAGTGAGCTCCTGCTGTTAACCCCAACTCCTGCCAACCTAGCAGTTTGGAAGCATATAAATGCAACTAGATAAATAGGTACTGCTGTAAGGTGGGAAGGTAAATAGTGTTCCGTGCACAGAAATGCATTCAGCCATGCCGGCCACATGGTCATGAACTTGCACAAGACTGGCTCTTAGGCTTGGAAATGGAGATGAGCACTGCCCCTAGAGTCAGGCACAACTAGCTTGCATGTGTGAGGGGGAACCTTTACCTTTTACCTTTACCATACTCCCACAGACACCTGTCTCAGCTGAGATGTAAAAATGCCTCTGTGCCTCTAAATGCTCTCATGCTAGATTAAAATTTAAAGTTGTGAAATGAGACTTTAAAGATCATCCCGATTCAACATCTTTAGGTATCTTTAAAGGTATCTGAGATTCTTTAAACAAGCCTCAGTAACTTGGATGTTCATGCACACATTCCCATAGGCTGGAACATGACTCGCATTTATCCATGGTGATTTCATCTTGCCCACACAAATCACTTTATTAGTTATAATGGTTTTAAATTGTTTGTATTGAGATTTAATGTACAGAATACTGATTTATTTTGCTATCAACAGAAGAATGGCCCAACACAGGAGGGGTAACAGCTCAGGACCAGAATCAGCAGTACACCTCCATTTGAAGGACAAAGGGCACTCTTTCAAAGATGAGGATGTACACATATTAGACAAAGAAGATAGGTGGTTTGAGAGAGGAGCAAGGGAAGCCATTCATGTGAGCATTGAAAACCCCTCCCTCAACAGAGGTGGTGGGCTCAGGCATAGTCTATCTGCTACTTATCAGGCTGTGCTTTCCAAAGTACACAGACAAATCAAAAAGCCTTCACCACCAAGGCCATAGCTAACAACCCATTCTTGATAGATTTCAGCACCTTAGGCCATTGTTCACCTTAAGGCTGTGGATACTATTGTCTCCCTAACAAGCCAATTCAGGCCATTGTTCATTTTATGAGCCTAATTCAGACCAGGGTGACAAGAGGTCAAAGCTGACTGACTATAAGATGGAGGACTCACGCTAGCTGTATTCAGACTGATGAAGCTGTTTGAATGAGCAGCGAAACGTTTCTTTCTCTCAAAAAGAAGTCCAGTAGCCATGACTCAACTTCCAGATCGTTTTCTTCTTCTTCTTCTTCTTCTTCTTCTTCTTCTTCTTCTTCTTCTTCTTCTTCTTCTTCTTCTTCTTCTTCTTCTTCTTCTTCTTCTTCTTCTTCTTCTTCTTCTTCTTCTTCTTCTTCTTCTGTTATCAAGACATTGAGTAGACCTAGAAATGGGATGCCAAGCATCAGTCAAGGTGAAAAACCTATAATAATCCAGATACAAATCAGAAACACATTTCAAAAGGCATCATTGCTTTAAGTCAGTATATTATGAAAAGATTGCCTTATCGAGACTGGCAGTTTTGAGGCAATCTTGAAATTGAGGATTCTGGCAATTTGGCCACTGGATTGTCAAACTAACTTGTGGTTAAAGATCAACCTGGTCAACAAATGGCTCCAACATCCCTTCTTACTGTTAGTTATGTAGTGCCACTTACCGTGGGCCCCACATGTGAACATTATGACATAATGTGTAATGGGGGCCCTGCTGTGGCCCTATGGAAAGATCTGTTAAGACCTGTTACATAATGCTGAAGGACATGTGTGAAAACTACAGCATGTGTGGACTACATGTGAAAATTATCACCTTCAGCTCCTCCTTGTCCTATGACCAAGCAGAATGACCATTATTTACATTACACCACCACCACCACCATCTTAAATAAGTCTAAGGGAATAGGGATTGAGGTGTGTCTATAATGGATACCTTTTCCAAATTCCAAAGGCTTTCTGGCCGAGTTTCTTCTTGCAGCTCAGTCTCACAGGTGTTCTCACTCTGGAAACATTCTTTCCATAAGGCTTGACATCATACTTCTACATATTTCCCTACAGCAATTACCAGAGAAGATTACTCTCTATCAGCAGTTTGCCTCAAAAACTAACTCGTGATCACCCATTCAGTCCCTCACTCTTTGTAATCCTTCTCCAGTGGACCGGAGATTCTTTCTGTCACAAAGCTCTTCCACGGAGCCTTTTCCGTTCCTCTTTCCATACAACAAACTCTGTAGCTCAAGATACTTGGACTAGGTTAGTCTTAAGCCTGTGAAATTAATGGTGACGAAACGGTAACAAAACGAACGAAAACAAAAATGATTTTTTTCAAAAATTTGCGAAAAACAGAAATGAACCGAAACGGACCCTCCACACGACAAACGACAAACGAAACGTCATTTTTTATTCGTGCCCATCTCTAATCAGGGCTTCCCTACAGGGGATGGGGAAGTGGTGGAGATTGTAAGGGAAAAAGCAGGGGAGCTCATGTCATATGGCATGCTTACAGGGTTTCTCTCATTTTAACATTAACGACTATAATATCTATAAAACTGTTGGAGTTATTTAGTTACAAATTTCTTTTTCATAAAAATTATAGAGTGGTTTCCAGCTCCCTCTTGCCTTCCATAGCTCTTTGTCCTTCATCAGCTCTGGTGTTATATCCATCTCTGCTGCCTCAATTTTCTCTCTCAAAAAGTTCTTGTTGAGTTGGTGTTTCAGTCAGTTTCCAGTACTAAGCAAGTGCAATTCTTGCTATCCTACTAATAGGCACGAACAAATGCTTCACTTTAACCTCCTTAATTTCTGGCATAATATTTAACACATGTATTTCAGGTTTAAACGGAACAATATAGCCTAAGATTTTTTTTGTAATACCTCATGTAGCATTTTACGGTATGACTTCTATTTCACATTGCACTTCCACCATATATTAAAAGAAGTCCCTTCTTTACTTTTACATATCTTGCACTCTATCCGATACATTTCCATTAGAGATGGGCACAAAATAGAAAAATAATGTTTCATTTTGTTGCTCATTGCATTTCATTTTGTTGATTTAAAAAATCATAACGAAACAAAATGAAACAAAACGATTCAGAAGTTGCCACCACCCAGCTGGTTTTGACAGCTCTGGCTGTGGGGAGAGGGCACTCCAGCTTTAGGCCCCCTTTCCCACAGCCTGACATGTCAAAATCAGCTGGGTGGCGGTGGCGAGAATGCGAGCGTGCAACAGGGTTTTAAATTGCTTCTCTCTCTAGTTGCTGCCACCGGCACCCAGCTAGGTTTTTTTTTGACAGGTCAGGTTGTGGGGAGGGGGGCCTCCCCCACTCCCCACAGCCTGACCTGTCAAAAAAACCCACATGGGGCACGACAGTGGGCGAACAGAGCAGGATTTCGAAATTCACGCTTTGTGCCCGATTCTCCCTTGTCATTATGATGGGGGAGAAGTCCTATTTTGTAACAATTACATTTAGAGATCCAAGATATTATCTTGGACTTTAACATACCATTTCCTCCTTTTATGAAGGCTGTCTATTGTGGAATCATAGGCCTCACTAAGCTATAGGGTTCTGCCCCCAATGTATGGTGGTGACCCTATAGGTTTCTTTCTAGTCCTTTTTATATTCAGGAAGAAAATGGCTCCTATTGCCATATCTTCTCCGTAAGATTCAACATTCCCTTCACAGCTACATGAAGTAAGAAGTCTACTGTAGTGGTATACTTGGTCTTGAAAGGGAAGTTTCATCATATACTATAGTTTCTCAGTCTGTAGCACCTTGTCTTTCTTTTTTTAAAATTTAAAAATTACTACTGACCCAGAATACAAAGCTATTCAAAGGAAAGCTGTATTTCACTGTTGGTTGCCAAGTGTGAATGACATCAAAATGGAAAGAGAAAAAGTAACATGGGGTGACTATATGGGAGTTGGTCCCACTGTTTGGCCTGCTATGAGGATGAGTTAGTTCATTCATTTTGCTGGCAATTAGACAACGCAAGTGCCAGTGTGAACTGGACCATTCCCAAGGAGTTACTACCCAATACTTTATGGGCCACTTTCTGGTGCTACTCTTTTTAAGGTGCAAGTGAAACAACTCCACTTTGGTTCATATTCCATGCTGGGATTAAATCAGAGCTCACTGCTTTAAATTTCCTTTCCTCTTTCAAATTCCCAATATTAAGTGGCTTAAGAAGATATCTTAGTCATTTCACAATACTGGGAAATGAAAAATGTCCTCTTCTCTTCCATGGAGTGGCAGGGGATGGAACCAAAAGCTTTTTAAAAAAAGGTTATATGAGGGTAGTGTTGACGTTCCTCTGGGGGGGGGATTGAAAGCTTCTTCTCAATAACTGTGTGAGATCAAGTCAATTCTAACTTATGTAGATAATTTCCAAAGTTATCTATGTAGAAAGGATTCAGAAGTGGTTTACCTTTTTGTTCTTCAGTAGGTGCCCTGGAATGATGCACCTTGTACATCGGCTGGCTTTTTTCAAACCAGCCTACTCCAGCTGAGCCATCTAGCCAAGCCAGTTGAAGGAAACTCTTTTTTTTGTAGCTGATACTCATTAGAAAAGGGCAAGAATTAAAAAGTGAATTGCAATGTTCATTCAAAAATCATTAATGTGTTGAGCCGCATTCATACAAATTGATACCTCTTACAAATAAATAAACTGTAGTGATTTCTAATTCACAAATTCATTGGGCCATAAAATCTCCCCCAAGGCACCCAGAGACACCACATTTTTAGGGTAGCTGAATAAAATACCTTCCAGTTTGACAAATACTGGATTTCGGGTATCTAAGCTATGCACCTGCAAAGACGCCCTCTCAAGAAAGTTCTTCCCGGGTGACCAAAGATTATCAAGTTGTAGAGAAGCTTCTTTGGACTCTCCCCCACAATCCTCCCATAATTGGAGAAGATTGGGTTTTCCAAAGCCAGTTGCTAAAGAGCACTTTCTTGTGGGGGCACTTTGTGGGTATATAGTTCAGATGTATGAAACCCAAACTTCACCAAACTTGGAGGGATTGTAAATGAACTTATTTTGCAAATTTGGTGTCTCTAGGAGCTCTGGAAGCAATTGTATAAGGTTTTATAAACTTATAAAGTAAATTTACAAATTGATTGGTCGATTGGTCAGAAATAATTGTAAATTCATTTTTTGGTGTGTGATTTGTTGACTTTGATGAATTGTGAATCAAAACGAATCACTATTTTTTCTAATTTTCCCCATCACTTTTACCCACATATCCTGTAGGCCAGTGGTGTCCAAAATTTGGTCCTCCAGATATTTTGGACCACAGCTCCCACAGTCCTTTGTCATTGGCAATCTACGCTTGGAATTCTGGGAGCTGTGGTCCAGAACATCTGGAGGCCCGAAGTTTGGACACCCCTGCTGTAGGCCCTAAGGGAAAAGACACTTTATGGACATGCCTCTACCTGCTTTAGCTCACAGCAAGTAGTACATTCTAGAAACAAACCCACTGATTTCAATGTGGTGTTCCTTTGAGCTCAGCTTGGCCTCTCCCCTTAGTTGGGTACCACCAGTTGCACTTCTACAACCCCTGCTCCAGTCTGTTTATTTTTTTCCAAAAAAAAAAAAAAAACCTTCCTGTTTTGCCTGTGCATGCTTCTTAGCACAAAACTCCAAATGAAATGGCAGGGCCAGATTATTTTTATTTACTTTATTTATTTTGAATATTTTAACCCCACCTTTCTCCATGGAAAAGGACCCAAGGTAGCTTACAATAATGAGGGACAATATACAGCCCAGAACATTTAAGACATATTCAAGAATAGTCAAGTTATGAATATGCGGGTTAAGACATTGTAAGGCCCAAAGAGGGCTGGGACTAGGACCAAGCAATTGGGGCAGAACAATCTAGAAGTCACCAATATCTAGTGGTCTATCTTTTGATGAGTATTGGAAAAAATAAATGAGAACAGCACCAAATGTTATCCATCTGTTTTTGTTGGTAACATTGGTGTTGTTGAAAGCATAAACTTTGCTTTGCTTTTGAAGAAGATATCACATATTCCCCCACCCTCTTTTCATGGAAGAGTTATGTCCATGCCTCAGGGCAGAGAGGGTGGGAGATGGTGCTAGTTGACCCAGGTGCCAAAATGGCTACTTTCAGCTACTGGCCGTACATTGTGTAAGGAATCAGAAGCTCCATTTCACCACCATCTTTTCAGCTTCTTTTGTTTTCTTTTGTTTTGAGGCCATTGCTTCTAAACACAAGCTAAATGTATTATCTAGCTTAATGTGGAAGAGATGTGCTCTGAGTTCCCTGTACAACTAGAGACCTGGTTTTGAATCCCCTTACGTTCGGTCACGTTGGCAGCGCTACTGCCCATCCTCTCTGGCTTCTTGTCTTTAAAAGCAATATGAAACTAAGATATGACATCATCCATCATCATTTCTATGGTGGGAAAGACTGTATCCATCAAATTTGGGCAGCATAGATGCCTACATTTTGTTCAGTTTCAAATCTGTGGAACTCTTTATATGTCTTATGGGTGGGGTGGGAAGAACCTTGACATTTCCTTAAAAAAATAACATCAAAGAAAAGAAAATCAAATGGATTTGTCTGCCCATAGAGGGAACATACCCAAATTCTTGAAACTTGGATTAAAAACAACAGAGGTGAGATTGAAGGACTGATATCTAGGACTCACAGCAGGATTGTTCCCTTCTTTAAACACACAGAGACCTTTTTATGGTGGAGGTTTCTATTCATAATGCACAAAGAGTTGGAACATTCATGTTAGTGCATTACACCAAAGATGAAACCACTTAAAGCAACCTTCAGGGTATTTCCATCATAAATGATTTTTTTAAATTTTCTTTTAAGGGGTAAACATCTTTTCCAAATCTGGATCGGATTTTAACTTTCATGCTACATCAGTTGTTGAACGAAGGATCACTTTTATCGCTCCTTAGCATGAATATCAGCCTTGATTGCCCACAAATGCTGGGAGTTGTGTAGACATCCTGAAGGCAATACATCTTAAGATCTGACAAAGAATATTTGGAATTTATAGATGCCTGAAGGCCTCCTCTGATATTTTTAAATATGGTCTCAGCACAAACTATTTTTGGCAAGGAAGAACAGATCCTTTGGTTGCACGCTGCCGTCTGTTTAAGTTTCCCTAAGTGTCTGATTATTGCATGAAGAAACGGTTGGTTAAGGTGTCATTTACTAATGGCATTCACTATCACAATGCCTCTTTGGCACACGCAAAATAATTTGTTCTCCCACCAACTTTGCAGAGGACATCAGATTATTATATACTGATTCTTTTTGAAAAAATATGTATTAAATTATTTGACACCATTCCAAAACCTCTTTAAATGATTCAGCAGCCACTCTTGAGCATTCCTATTTACACATGATGCAGGGGACCATAATATTTGTATGTAAGATTTCCACTCTTGCCATACAAAGTATTGCTCCAAGTGATAGTTGCATGGCAAAAGGGAAATTTCTTGCAAAAAAAGTTTGCAGGTTAAAATTTTAGTCCACTACAGCTCTGACCTTGATTTACGTATTTCCCCTTCTGTATCATGCAACCTTGTGGAGTGCTATTTTTTTTTTACCTTTCAGGAGGCTCCAGAGTAAATACTGGAAGCTTTCTCCCCCTAAATGGCTTTATGGCAATGCTATGCTACAGTATATAGAGTTATTATATAATCTATGTGTCTTTCTTCCCAGCTGTCAAGTTGGAACTGGTGTCTAGTAGCCATAGCAGGGCTTCCAAGGTAAGTGAGATAGTTAAGGAATGGTTTTGATAGTTTGACTGCCCTAGTGAGTTTTCATGGCCAAGCAGGGATTCAAACTGTGTTCTCCAGAATCCTAGTTCATCACTCTGTCAACTAGACTGCACTGGGAATTTCAATACAGGATATCCCAACAGAATCTAGACTCTATTGAGTAGAGCAGAGTAGAGTAGAGTAGAGTAGAGTAGAGTAGAGTAGAGTGAAAATTACAAATTACAAAAGGACAAAGTGATATTCTGTCCTTCGGACAGATGGGACAGCTTCCACTGCAAATGTGGAGATTTTGCTTTAGGTTTGTAATGTTTAATAATAATTTTAAAAATCACTTTTACTGCAAGACAGAGTGTATCCTACCTGTGAAATATGGCTAGCTCAAAAGTAAAATTCTTTCATATACATCTTCATTACTTTTCTTATTCGAAAATGTTGATTATTGTTAATGACTGTTAGTGATGCCATTATGTTCCTGACAGACTGGGGAGGTTTCTCAGCTTTTTAATTAAAACAAAGCACATTTGATGAATTTATATTTAATGAGTGCATTTGTAGATCAAAAAGGCTCATTTATCACTTAATCTTTATTACCATAATTGCAATGTAATTTATTTTAATTACAGTGATCAGGTCAATAAATAGATGGATTTTGTTGCCATGACATGTGGACTAATGCTGTTTTATCATTTTCCTGTTAACAGCCCCAGATGCAAGCAGAAACTGAGTCCAAGGCTTCTGAAGGCTTTTACATAGGATTCTTTAAAAAAAGTGGTTATTTGTTTGTCAAAGAGAAAGAGAGAACCTTAAAATCAGGATTCAGACACATAGGAAAAATCTAAGGGTGCTTTTACACGATCTCTAAAATCCGGTGGCAACTTAAATTTGGACCAGAGATCGTGGGGGTTTGTTCCTCTTCCTGTGTTCCCACCCCTCCGCACTCCATTGGTCCTGTCTGTGTGAGGGGAGGGAGAAAAAAGGGAGAAAAAATGCAGGCTCACCTCCGTCTGCTGGTGGAAGCAGCCCTGAGCAGCCCCATAGGGATTCCTGTCTCTTAAAGGGGCGGCAAGGGAGCCCAGCATTCACAGCTTTACAATCTGCATTGGAAGATTTTTTACCTCCTGGAGGCCAGGTACTTGAAAAGTGTGCTGGGACGCGGTTAGGTAGGCGTGGTCGTACTTAATGTTTTTAAAAGTCCGGAGCTGGTGGGAAAACATTTTTAAGCTCCGGATCTGGGAGCCCTTTGCCTCAGATTTTAGGGGTTGTGTAAAAGCGCCCTAACTTAGCTTCTAGTAGCAGAATTTTGAATCTTCCACCTTGGTTGTAACTGTAATATCCCTCCATGGTCATTTCAGTAGATGTGTGGAGGTAAAACAATGGATATATCATAATGAATACCTGAATGGAGGTAATTTAAAAATGTAATTTCATTCCCCCCCCTGCTTTGCTTCTTATTTATCAGAAGGTGGTAATCTCTTACTTGTGACTTTGCCCTCTTCCAGCCCAAATCCAACTTGTATGTAACCTCCCTGGTCCAGATATCTGGTTTCCTTTTTTCATTGTGGAGCTCAAGATAGCTGTCCTCTGGAATACTTCAGTAACAGATTATGGCTGAAGTATATGATGCATCTCTCACAATCCATGAATGTTTTTTGTAATGTGTTTGGGAGAGTGACATGGACTTTACAATTATACATATATGAGAAATCTCAGTTTTGTACATTGTGCTACTTCAGAAAAGCAGCGTATTTTGTGTCCTGGATAAGAAAACAAGGGTGAAGGTATATGTGGAGCCCATATATTCCTTTGGCAGCATATTTTGATATATAAATCAGTAATATATGCTAATAGTGCATTCTGAGAGTACTATATCTGGATAAAGAACCACTATGTATGTCAGTCAAATCATATCATTCTTTCCCACTGGCCTCCAGAATAGGCAATGTTCATGTAGGAAGGGACTGCATTGTTTACTTTGTTCAAACTGACCTCCTAGATCTGGAATGAGGAAAGTGTCAAGATGTTGTTGGAGTGGACCTAATGCTAATGTGACCTACCCAATCAAACTCCATGCAAGTGACTGAAGACTTCCATCGTACATTTACACACCCAGTCACTCCACCAATCGAATTCTAAAGTGTAATGCAAGCTGAGATCAGCAGCTGCCTAAAAGAACAGAAGAAAAAATTCTGCAGAGCACAATCTCCACCAAAAACAAAAGCATGGATAGGATAGGTTAGGTAATCTCTAACAGATTAACATCCTTTCCTTGCCCTGCCACAATGAGAAAGAGCAGCAAATCACGGGGCACGGGGGAATTTATCTAGTTGACCTGCGCTCATCCAGGAGCTCCATAAATGGGGTTCCTGGGGAAGCTTGGTGCTTGAGCTGTCAATCAACTCTGGACTTTCTGATTCTGTTAAAGTATTACTTCCATTTTCTGAGTGAGAGTTGCTGCTACCAAATCCCTGACCCCCTAGTTTTGGACAGACTTTTTAAAATGACCAACGTGCCAAAGCAATCATCCGTGCTTTCAAAGAGCCCAGATTCAAGTCAATCTCCACCTTGGCCTTCCTTACGACACTTCAGATCTGTTCAGAAGCTGGCAAATACCACAATTTCACATCGGATTTTGAACAGTTTTGAAACCTAAAGCACACCCCTGGTACTGATGATGTAAGCAGTAATTTAAGATGCAAATACTGCTAAGCTATAGTGATCTGTGCCGATGGAGGTGGTGGTGGTACAGAGAGAACAAATGCTAGATTTAGAAGTGTCCTGTGGTTTTTATTATTATAATTATCATGGATTATTCAAATACCTGCATGAATATTTTTAATCTAATTTTTCAAATAATAAAAAAAGATTTTAGCAGGCAGGAACTACATTCTAATACCAAAACAGAGTAGTAACATTTATATGCATCAAACATTTATATGCATCAAACAGAGACTGTTCTGGTACGCAGGGACAATTGAAGTGAATGTAATTTTAGCTTGCCACAGTGTTTTGCATTTGTCTTAAAGGGGGTCAGTAAAATATTTAAAGGAAACTAAAATGAAAGCTGAGAAATGAAGCTGGAAGTCATGGACAAATGTTGAGAAGTTGAAGTAAGCCAACTAGAGATGGGCATGACTTAGCGGTATTCCCGTTTCCGTTTCCGTTACTCGTATCCGTTACTCTACGGAAACGGTAACAGGAATTACTCCGCCAGAATTCGAGCTCGAACCGACGAACGAACAATTTGGTCTGATTTGTCGTGCTTGTTACTTGCATCGCGGCGATCGCGCAATGCCAAGCGGCACAGAAAAAAAGTTTTTAAAAGTTAAAAAAAAAACCGATTCCCGGCTCTAAAAGTAGGCGAAAACTGTCTGAGGGCACCTACCAGGCCAGAAGGGTGTTTTATTTGGGGAGGGGGTTCCCCGCCCCCTCTCCTTGGCTATTGCTACTGCTGCGCTACAGGTACCAGGCTGGGAGGGCGCATCCATTTGCCATGCAGTGCAGGGGATCCAAAATGGCGACCGCAATTTTTTTTTTTGAAATCGTTGCCCAAAACCCCACCAAAGCACCACAGAAACATGCGAAAATTAGCTATTTTAAATGCTTGAATTTTTACAGTAGCAGCAGTGGGTTTTTCTTGCAAAAAAAAAGTCTCTGTTGATTTTATTTTATTTTATTTTATTTTATTTTATTTTATTTTATTTTATTTTATTTTATTACACCTGCACATTCGCAATGATGGGCTCGCCCATGGGAGTGGACCATGCAAATTTTCCACCAATCGCATGGCCACTTGGCCAGGTTGACCACAGAGACTTCTGGGATGTGCCAATCGGGCATAAACAGCCCACTAATCGTAGCCCAAACCCGAAGCCTAAGCCTAAGCCTAACCCACACGCCAGTACACTGTCCTTCTAAGTGGGTCAGAGAGGCACCCAGAGGTGCACCCCAATACTCACCCTAACCTCACCCGTAACTAGCCTAACCCTAGCCCTTGCGCTAACCCGTCTTAACCCTAAGCCAGATCTACTTGCATTGCACTACATGCAAGTACGTGAGATACAGCAGGTGCAAAGAGTCTGCCAGTCCGTCACTTGTGGCTCTGGCTGACTCCTGCAGCTCCCTCCAGGAGCCCGCTACCCCCCCCCAAACCAGTACTAACGACAACGAAAAAACAAAAAAAAACCGACTAATTTTTGCAAATTTCGCGAAAAACGGAAACGAGCCGAAACGGACTGCCTCCGACACACGACAACTCGAAAACGTCATTTTCCCTAGTCGTGCCCATCTCTAAAGCCAACCTTTTTCCAGCAAGCTACTCATTAAATCTTTGGTATTCTGGAGACTGAGGCAATATTATATGTGTGTTTCAACCAAATTATATGTGTGTTTAAAAAGGTAACAATTGGGGCTAAAAACGAACAGAGAACTGTTAAAAGCAGACATCACACCTATTTTTTAATTTACTGTTCCTTCTGGGCATGATCTCTTCCCCATTCAGTCTTCTCAGAGGGAGTTTTTTCTCTGAGGGCCTACATAGGATCACACTGTAAGTTGTTTTAATTTTGGGCATTTTTCTGCCTTTATTTACTGTGGTTATTTTTTCATAAAAATTTAACAAACAAAGCAATAAAAACTGGACAAAATCAAATATTTTCAACAACAAAAAAGAAGCCTGTAGGAGGAATTATACACATGATTATCACTAACAAAGAACACCCTTCCAAAAATCAAGATGGGAGGCAGAAGGGAACCATGCATTTATAACCATATATTTTAGATTTATTCTAAAATTGGAATGGCTTCCCCGCGTCTCCTAGTGAGGCGCTGGGGAGGATTTGCCGGCTGTCAGTAGGCAGGCGGTGGTTGGGCTGCGCAGTTGGCATGGTTTACGCAGATTGCGCGGCCATATAAAGGATGGCCGCGCCCACTCCACCGCCTGCCAGCTCAGTTGACGGATCCGACCAGAGGAGGAGGACGCGTCGCTGGAGCGCCATTAGGCTAGGAAAAAGAAATTTTTCTTCTTCTGTTTTTATTAGCCTTGGGAAGGGACAGGGAGGGGGTGGGATCCCTGCCAAGCTCCGGGTAGCTTGCAGGGTGGTGAGGGAGGGGGGAAAAGGCACCCGGGACGGGAGGTGCAGGGGCGGGCTAACTCGATTTAGGTAGGTCAAGGGACGTCGTCGCAAGCCCTCCCCCCAACCCTACTGCTCTCCTACCTTATCGCCCGATCTCCAGCTGACGGGTGGGTGGCCTCGCGGCTACGGGCGAACCGCCGTGTCGGCGGCGGCCGCGGGCGCGCACTCACTCCCTTGCCTCATTAGGAGTCCTTCATCTGTTGTAGTGGTGTGGATTAGCGGGGAGGCCTAGGGTTTATTGCACGCCTTATCGCACGCCCGATCTCCAGCTGACGGGCGGGCGGCCTCGCGGCTGCGGGCAAACCGTCGCGTCGGTGTCGGCGGCGCGAGAGCGTACCGGCAGTGGGCCCGGGCACGCGCGTGCACTCACCCCCTCGTCTCATTAGGAGGCCTTCGTCTGTTGTGGTGGTGGGGATTTGCTAGGAGGACGAGGGCTTGCTGCTGAGGCTCAGGGCTGGGCATACCGCACTCCCTCTAACCTCGGAGCCGCAAACCTCAAGTCAGTCGTCTGTATCACTGCCCTCTGACGGCTGCCATTTTGAGTGGGCCTCGAACCATCCATCCCGATCCAGACCTGGGGCTGGCCATCCGCTTTTGCTTTGGCACTTATCAACGCCCGGACAGGGACCGTGCGGTGGGGTGCAGTATTCTGGACCCCTTACCTCCACGCACACCCATCTGGGTCTGCTGATTGTTGGCGCGTGGACAGCACCGACATTTTCCGGCGGCCATTTTTTGTTGAGGCCTACCCACTGGTAATTTCAGTGGTTAACTTTACATCTGGAGTCATCTGCCCCTGGACGACCTTATTTTGCTCCACGCGGTGCAGGGTATCAGGATTGGTGCCCTGCCAACCTACTTAAATCTTAATTTACAATTTTGAGCCATTTGTTTACACGCAGGGGTGGGACTGCCATCACCTGCAGCCATTTTGGGTGGCCTCTTCATTGATTGTCTAGGCCGGGGTGAGAAATCATATCGGGCGGCATCCATCCCTGGTTGCCCTTAATTCGCGGCAGGCCTTGTGGTATTTCATCAGTGGGACCCCTTACACTCTTGTAAATAGCCAATTTAAAAATTTCGATTTTGTTAATATGGCACCTAAGAAGGTTTCTAACAAGGGTAAGGGCAAGGCTCCCGCAAAAAAGAGGCCGCTGCCACAACCCACCACTGAGTCACCATCATCATCTGATGATGAATGGCCTCGTTTAGCGGCAGCTTGGAAAAAATTGTCTCGCTTGGAGCGGGATAATGCAAAAAAGCGAGGGATGGCAGCATCATATGGGGGTGGGCAGACACCTGGGGAAGGACCAGGCCAGAAGACTTCGGCCTTAAAAATTGTGACCGATTTAATGATGTCTCGTATTTCATCCCTTGAGGCGGCTATGGCCGGACCTTCCAGTAAGGCTACAGCGCTCTCCCTACCCAGGACTTCGGACGAAGCTGCACCTGTCCAGGAACCCCCGACACACCATCGGCCGATGGAGCTTGCAGCGCTCTTCGATACATCACCGGCAGCCTCGGAGGAGGTGCAACAGCACGCCATCGATTTGTCTTGCGCCACGGGATCCATGGCGCCGCTTAGGGGAGTGCCTGTGACCCGTACCGAGTGGGGTGAGTCATCTTCACACTATAACACTACACCCAGGAGAGTCACATGGCCTTGGCCCAATAGCACTCCGACCACTAGAACACAAGTGGAAGCTCCATTCCCGGCACAGCCTGCCTTGTCGGTGTACCGGCCGCTCAGGGACCACCCTCCCATGGCTAGAGCTGAGGTGGCAGCGCAAACTGAACCGCTATTGGACTTGTCGGTTCCCACATTAGCTGAAAAGCAGGGGGGTACAGATCCTCAGTCACCGCCTCAAACGACCCCGGCACCAGCCAAAGACACTGAGACCTCCAAACCGGGGATCGGCAAGCTGCCCGAGGGGGATGAGTCTTTGCCATTGGGGGATCACCTGTCCGAGGGCATGGTGGAGAAAATAGTCGCTGGCAAGTATATCGACATTTTCGATTTGTTAAATAGGGAAATCGACGTGAAAGAATTGGAAAAATTAGACGACAAGGAAAAGGAACAGATCCGGAAACGTAAGCCTGACCGCTCGTGGAATAATTGGCTGAATGCCTTCGTGATTTACGCTGGCATCTATGCAAAAGCAAACCCCCAGAAAGGCGCCGACTTATGGCATTACCTGGATTTGATTATTAGGGCGCGACTAGATTTCCCCACCATGGCCTGGCTCATGTATGATGAAGGGTTCCGCCGGAGGATAGCCAAGGACCCGACCCTGCGATGGGATAGACCTCACAGCTACCTTTGGCTCAGGGTAATTGGGTCTAATAGGGCCAACGACCGGTTCGATAGTGGCCACCCTGTTTTGCGGTCGGGCACCCCAGGAAATCCCCGCGCTTCCGCAGGCCAGCCTGTTCAACCACGGCTGGTTTGTTTCGATTACAACAGCCGGGGATGCTGTGGGCGTCGACAATGCAAATTTCGGCATATCTGCTCCACCTGTGGGGCTAACCACCCGGCTTCCTCATGCCCACGGGGCAGACCCGGGGGCGAGGGCGGCCGGGATCAGGGTGGGAAGCGCAATCAAACTAACCCCAATACGTCCACAAAAGGGACCTACTCCGATTAGGATAGCGACGCTGAGGGCGTGGCTACGTAGCTACCCCTCACAAGCAGATGCGCGTTATCTGGCCAATGGTTTTCAGTATGGTTTTCGAATTCCGGCCCTGGGCGAAAGGAGGCCGTATGTGGCCCCCAACCTCAAATCTGTTAGAGGTATGGAGGATATAGTCAGGCAAAAAATTGCGGCCGAAATTGCGGCTGGACGAGTCCTGGGTCCGTTCCCACAGCCACCCACCCCTAATTTCCGGGTATCCCCATTAGGCGTGGTGCCCAAAAAAGCACCTGGGGAATATCGATTAATTCATCACCTTTCGTACCCGGCTGGAGATTCAGTTAACGACAGGATCCCTCAGGAATTGGCTTCAGTCCATTACACCTCCTTTGATGAGGCAGTTAGGATGGTGCGTGGTTGCGGGATTGGGGCAGAGATGGGAAAGTGCGACGTGAAGTCGGCTTTCCGACTACTGCCCGTGCACCCGGATGACTGCGAGCTATTGGGCTTCACATTCGACGGGGCATTTTATATGGATTGTGCCATGCCTTTCGGTTGTTCCATTTCCTGTTCTGCATTTGAACGTTTTAGCAATTTTATTGAATGGGCATTCCGGCAACGAACTCGGGATGCCCATGTCATTCATTACCTCGACGATTTTTTGTTTGCGGGTGTAGCTGGCACCGGACGGTGCGCTCACCTTATGGCTTCTTTTGCAAGCATGGCGGCTGAACTTGGCCTGCCCCTGGCCAATGATAAAACTGAAGGCCCGGCCACAGTATTGACATTTTTAGGTATTGAGTTGGATACCGTAGCACAAACCTGCCGCCTACCCCCTCAAAAACTGCAAGACATTTTCCGGCGCATCACACTGATTCGGTCACGCACTAAAGTCACCCTGCGGGAATTACAGCAGTTAATTGGTCACCTAAATTTTGCCTGTAGGGTGGTCGCCCCGGGGCGGCCATTCTTGCGGAGGCTTTGCGATGCTACTGTTGGTTTACGTAGCCCGCACCACAGGCGCAGACTCTCTGCGGATATGAAGGAGGATCTCGACCTGTGGATTCAATTTTTATCCAAATTCAACGGCGTGTGTTTTTGGCGCGCCGAGACGGTCGCTGCTACCGACTTACAGGTTCAGACCGATGCGTCCGGGTCACTGGGCTTTGGGTTATTTTTCAGGGGTCGTTGGTGTGCCGGTTTATGGCCTCAGGAATGGCATCAAGCAGGATTGACTAGAGACCTCACTTTTTTGGAGTTGTTCCCCATTGTTGGAGCACTCTATCTCTGGGCTGACCTTTGGGCGGACACCGCAGTTAAATTCCATTGCGATAACCTTGCTGTGGTTCACATTATCAACAACTTAACGTCTAAATCCAGGAGGGTGATGCGCCTGGTCCGTGCGCTAACACTCCGTTGTTTGCAATTCAATATTCTTTTTCGTGCATGTCATGTCCCTGGTGTTCAGAACGACCTGGCTGACGCTCTGTCCCGCAAACAGATGGAGCGGTTCAGAGCGCTAGCCCCCCATGCTATGGCGGACCCCGACCGGCTCCCTGCAGAGGTATGGAGGCTTGGCGGGTAGAGGCCAACAGGGCGATGGGTTTGGCCTTAGCGCCCAGGACTCGTCGGGCATATTCCGCCGCATGTGCGGAGTATGCGCGATTCTGTGCAGGGGAGGGGTGTTCCAGACTCTGGCCGGCTACTGCAGACCAACTGGTGCAGTTTGCCGTACATTTACATTTTAAGGGACTGGCCCCTCGTACCATCCAAGGAAAGATGTCAGCCCTTTACTATTACGCTAAGGCGCAGGGCCTGGGGATTCCGGACTGCCAGTTTCGAATAGCTAAGATGGTAGAGGGATGGTCGAGGGAACGGGGCAAGTCACGTGACACCAGAACACCTATCTCCCCGACGATGTTGGTAAGGCTGACTCAGGCCTGGCTGCAGGTTTGCCTTGATATGTTTGAGGTCCACCTGTTTCATGCTGCTGCCATGGTAGCTTTCTTCGCCGCCTTGCGTATCAGCGAACTGGTAGCCTTCTCCAAAACCGATGACTCGGCCACGGCTCTTTTATGGTCTGACATGACCCTTGAAAACGACCAGGTTTTTCTGCATATCCGCAGGTCCAAGACGGATCAGCAGGGCAGGGGCTGCAAGATACACCTGCGTAGGTGTTCCGTGCCACAAATTTGCCCCATTTTAGCCCTCCAAAATTACGCCCGTGGGATTGGTAGGCAACAGGGTTACTTGTTCCAACATAGAGACGGGTCACCATTGACCCGTTATCAATTTTGGAACATTTCGCTGAAGGCTCTCCAGGTCGCTGGCGTACCGCCTCTGCGCTTCGGTACGCATTCTTTTCGCATAGGCGCCGCTTCTACGGCTGCTGCTTTAGGTGTTGAGCCCGAGGGGATCCAGCGGATAGGGCGGTGGAAGTCTAACCGCTATAAGGCCTATGTTCGTCCACTAACAGACCCGTAAGTCGGACCAGTTGTTTTCCTTTTCTGTTGCAGGTTCGACTGAAGGTCAGCGGACTCGGATAACCATCTACGGCCACAGTTTTGTTTACTGGGCCGCCAAGTTCGCCATTAAATCTGGACGTGGCCGCGATCTCGGCCTGGGGCGAGTGGCCGACTTGGTTTGGAAAGGGAGACGGGGCATGTGCTGGAATGCTTTCTTAGCTATGGCACTCGACGAGCCCCCTGACCCCTTGCCCTCCATTGTGGTAATTCACTTGGGAGGCAATGACTTGACCCGGATGTCGGGCAAGTCTTTAATCCTCAAGGTCATAGATGACCTGAGAGTTTTTAGAAACCAGCGGCCCAATACTCGTATCGTTTGGTCGGCGATTATTCCCAGATTGGTGTGGGGAGCGCGACATCATCCTCAAAAAATGCACAAAGCCCGTAAGGGTGTTAACAGGGAAATCGCACGTTTCATTAAGGCAGAGATGGGTTCCGTGATTTGGCACCCGGAGATTACGGCCCGTGACCTGAGTTTATTTCGACCTGATGGGGTACACCTATCCGATAAGGGCCTGGCAATTTTTCTCCGGGACATCCGGGAGGGTCTGTCTGCCGAGTTGTGCGGCTTGATGGGGTAAGAGACAGCGGTGCATCTCTTAGTGGCGGGTAGCGCAAGATAATATTGACCATCAGATTCATATTCAAACAAATAGTTTCAAGGTCCTCGGCAGTCCTATTGTAATAAATTAAATTAGGTAGCAGATAGGGAGGAAGTAATAACAACCCCAACACCATCAAGAGGACTGCCAAGTAATTGGTAACAGGGGGATGCCCAAAGTTACTCTGGCATCCTCCTGGCGGCATATATAACTGGCTGCAATAAATTCATTTCAGCAAGTGGACCTGAAACATCCAACCCCTTGCTCTTATTGCGCTACTCCACAGACCCTCCTATGAACTTAAAGTTCAGTTAATAAAGTTAATAACCTGTTCCTGTTGTTAATAAATTGTGGCCCTGTTTTAACCAAGCCAAAACGTGTGTCGCCTCGTTATTACTGACTAGCATGGCAATGGCTTCCCCGCGTCTCCTAGTGAGGCGCTGGGGAGGATTTGCCGGCTGTCAGTAGGCAGGCGGTGGTTGGGCTGCGCAGTTGGCGTGGTTTACGCAGATTGCGCGGCCATATAAAGGATGGCCGCGCCCACTCCACCGCCTGCCAGCTCAGTTGACGGATCCCCCGCCCGCCCTCCGCTAATTTTATGTGATGGTGATGCTTTGCTGGTCGCTTCGGGGCCGGATGGGAATTTTTGACTGCTACTCTGATTGGCCGTGAGTGGCAGCGCGTTTTCGCCCATCCCACCAGACACATGTGGAGTCGGGTTTTCTAACCAATACCGGTCACAATTTGGCGGGTAGCGCAAGATAATATTGACCATCAGATTCATATTCAAACAAATAGTTTCAAGGTCCTCGGCAGTCCTATTGTAATAAATTAAATTAGGTAGCAGATAGGGAGGAAGTAATAACAACCCCAACACCATCAAGAGGACTGCCAAGTAATTGGTAACAGGGGGATGCCCAAAGTTACTCTGGCATCCTCCTGGCGGCATATATAACTGGCTGCAATAAATTCATTTCAGCAAGTGGACCTGAAACATCCAACCCCTTGCTCTTATTGCGCTACTCGACAGACCCTCCTATGAACTTAAAGTTCAGTTAATAAAGTTAATAACCTGTTCCTGTTGTTAATAAATTGTGGCCCTGTTTTAACCAAGCCAAAACGTGTGTCGCCTCGTTATTACTGACTAGCATGGCAAAGTGTTTGTAGGTTTTCCATTTTTGAGGCATTTGCCAATCAAAGCCAGTTGCCAAGTCTTCCAATATGTGTAGCACCACCTGGTTTTCCGTTTAGAGAAAATCAACAATTTTAAAGAAAGGGAGAAAGATAACAGTAGGCTTGTATACCAAAGAGAGGAATTAGCTCGTACAAAAGGAACAAAAAGTCCAAACATTTGGAGAACTCCACATTTTAGTGTGTTATGACCCCTATTTTCTTATTTATTTATTTTTGGACAGGTAGCCCTGTTAGTCTGTTTCAGCCTACAGTTTACTTAACTGCATTTTAGACCACCCAGTACACAAAGTCCCCAGGCATTCCATAATACAGTACATTAAAAATGACACATAAACTGCAAGCAATGAAGCAACATTTAAGGAGATCTTGCAATAGGTTCAAGATAAGATCAGCAGCAAAGTGTACAAAAAAGGAAGGCATATGAAACTCAATTAATATAAGCAGCAAAATAAAAGAGACACAAAACAGAAGAACAAATAGAGTACTGCCAAATCGAGCACCTGGGGTGGTCCCACCACTAGGAAAAGTGAGGTGCTGATGTGATGCAGGGCCACCCCTAGCCACTCACTGGCTGTTTTCCACTGTTGGAGGGCCTCAACATTGCATCTCTTGCCAAATTGCATGTCATGGGGGGTCTGGTGCTTTCAGGTGAGGTGCAGGATGCTGCCCTGCCAACAGTACTGAAGTTCAATGTGTCTACCAGTCAAGGTTTCTGCTGCTGAAGAGATGGATTGACAGGTGCCATCTTGCTTTCACCTAATTTTTTTTAAATTTTGTTTGATAATTGTTCATGTTACAAATAAAAAGAAAAGGGAACGGAACATAATATAAGGAAACATTAACATAACACAGTAACCTACATTGCAATAATCTTACTTATTAAATATTTTTAACAATTGTAAGCATCAGTTATTTAAACAGTTTCACAGGGTTACATTTAATCTCAAATCCCCTGCTCATCCTAAAACATTACCAGCCAACAACTTAGATTATTTCTCATCCATGTTTCTCCTCATTTATGTATTTAATCTTGCTTTCACCTCATACAGCAAAATGTCTAGGGCTCAGTTTTCAGTGGAGTCCTGTTTAATTGTTTGCTCCCAATAATGATTAAATCCCGAGGTGCTGGGGCAAGTGAGAGCACTTTTCATGGTCTGTCACATTTTCAGCACTCAGCTTCATCAGCATCAATTGCCAAATTAAAATATGTAGTGAGAAGGCCTTCTCTTCTTTGTGAAGCCTTTCAGGAACCTGCATGGTAAGTAGAGTCAATTCCAAATAGTTTTTGGCATGAGACGGAGCAGTGAAAGTGTTGTCATTGTCACTATCCATTCAAGACTAACTGTCTAACAGCTGAGGCTAAACTACGCCAAGTCATTTGGGTGCATGAGGGAGAATATTCCACTAATACCACATCCAGTGCTAGCACTAGAAAGTCCAACAATAACAAAAGCAACTGATAAGAGTGTTGACCTTTCATGACACTCCAAATCTTCTACCTGAGGCAGGTGCTTCAGTTTGTATTCTGGTACAGCCATCCCTGGTAGTCAGAGTTCTAAATCACATGAGGAGCCAAGGGGAGAATAGTGGACTTCTTACTGCAGATATAGCTCATTTAATCTGTGAAGATTCTAAGTCATCTAGGTGAGTTTATCTGGAAGTTGAGTCAGGGCAACTGGACTTAAAGTAACAGATAACCCATTTAATGCACAAAGGATCAAACAAGGAACAGGAACATGTTTTCTTTTTTAAAAGGTAAAGCATTATGGCTTCCAGAACAATCCAGGAAGTCAGTTCTCTGGTTTTTGTCCTATTACAATAAAACCTTAGTTTAGGAGCGTAATTTGGTCCAGAAACATGCTTGCAATCGAAAGCACTTGGATATCAAAGCAAATTTCCCCATAAGGAATAATGGACACTCAAATGATTGGTTCTACAGCCCAAAAGTATTCATATAAAAATGATTGTGATAATTAATATATAAAATAACAAATAAAATACAAAATATAAACAAACAAATTCAAACAAATTGAATAAAGAAAAATAAAATAAAACCCTAATCTGCACTCACCTTTGAAAATCTTCGAGGCTAGTGTGAAGGAGACAAGAGGAGCACTCACCAACCTGCTGTCCTTCCTTCCTTCCTTCCTGGAGGGAGCTGGCAGATGGCCTTATTGTCTACCCTTCCTCTCTCCTCCCTCTGTTCTTGAGGCTCCTGAGATAGAACGTTCCATACACTCACAAGCCAGCAGGGGGGAAGAGAGAGAACCACCATTGGCTCACTTGCTCCAATGCTTCGATTGCAAGATTTAGAAGTAATGTTTGGTCATCTTGCAAAATACTCATTGACCAAGGTACTCGTAATCCAAGATTTTACTGTTCCTTCATTGTATAGGTCTAGTCAAAGGAATTCCTGAACAGATTCAGTGGCTGAAAGTTAATATGATTTCATATGAAGTTCAAATGGTGCCCTAGTGACCCACTTACAGTAATTGAACATCACTGATTGTTTTTTTTTCCTACAGTGGTAAGAAAAACAGAAGGCTATTGCAAAGCTTCAGGGATTTCTCCATCATCCACAATAAGTGCATGATTTTTTTCCTTTCTTTTTCCACTACTGACAATTTTAATACAACAGTTATGATTTCCAATATTGTTTGAAATGTGTTTCTGTCCCATTTTGTACAAATTCACCCACTGTTTCCCATTTTTGACTGTTGCTCCAAACATCCATCGTGTCTTCCTCTAAAACAACTTGAAAGTCTGTACCACCCAAGTGTTGGCTGTTTTTGACTTGTTCTCCATATATTTCTTAAGGCTCTTTCCATTAATTTTCACAGTACATTCATATGCAAAACCACTGATTGCATCAATATTAATAGCAGCCTTTGTTTTGGACACATCAACAACCCACATCTCTTTCCTAACTAATTTGACCATTCATTCATTTCTCATTATTTCCTTTCCATCTACATAGATAACATGTTTTTCTGAGGTAATTCCATGTTCAAATTTAATTTTGTGAACACCATCACTTAAGTCTTCTTCCCAGATAGCCACTAGGTCTCTCACAGTTGCCTCACATCTCCTTGGTCTCTTATGGTTCCCAAAATGGCAGTTGGACTAAGAGCAGGAGTGCCTGACACCTAACAATGTACCTGCCCAGAAGCAGGTACAACACAGGCCACCCGCCAGCCCATTCTCCATCACTGGAGTGAGGGTTTCATCCCCAGACTCCTTGCCCAACATGATTACTTGACATGCCTTTTAAGTACAGTGGTGCTTTGTATAAAGGAATAAATTCGTTCCAAATGAAATTATGTTAAGCAAATTTTCCTTTATACAAATTTTCCATAGGAATGCATTGAAAACAGAGTAATCCCTCAATTGTGTTTGCGAGCATTTTTATGTTGTACAGATTCGCCCCATAGACGATTCAGTTAATCAAATTTCCCCTATCTCTGGAATGTTTATGTTGTACAGATTTTATGTTATACAAGCAGTTTGTTATACGAGGGTCCGCTGTATTGAAATCATGTGTGTGTTTTAATCTTGTATTTTGGTTTTAACCCAGCATTGTAGTGAATTCGTCTATTGTATAGTACTTTTAATCTTCATAACAGTGTGTTTGTTAAGTTGGTACCCTGATCATGTATATGCTACTATTTGTACCTATGTTTTTTAATTGGTGGAGGTTGAAAGACCAATGTGACCAAAACAGCAATAAACACTAAATATAAGACTTTTAAGTTAAGGCAAATATTTTTTTTAAAATCATCCACAGAAGAGATGTTTGACATTCATGTGGAATCTACCTCCCATTTTGTTTTGTTGGCAGCCTGCCTTCATGAGGCAAGGACATAATTTCTAAACTATGCACCTTAACTCCAAGTTTTATATCATCTTTAACCAGTGGAGAGATCTGGAGAATGGAAGAGCTCATGTAATTTGTAACTTTTGAGCCACCCATTAAAGGTATTGTTCAACCTTCAGGTTTGTTCCTACAAATTATTATGAGAAACATAATAATACCTTAGGGTGACTACTTTAGGGTGGAGGAAGTGTTCTTGAATGGAAAATAAATAAATACTTTCAGACACTTCAGGAAACAACACCCCCCCACACACGCACACAATGCATTACTAAAATCATGCTGTGTAAAACAAAATGAAACACCCGTGACTATCTCTGTCTGGCCCTTTTTATGAGCCACCTTTATCAGCCTTTCTCAGTTACAGACCTCTTGCCTCTGAATTCATTGAGGTTCTCTTCATATAAGGCTTACGGTAGACAGTTTATCTGCAGCAAAATTCTGCCGCATGATCATGTTCAAAGAAACTTGGAATTATGGGAAAGATCCTTTCCACAGTTAGCAATCTTCCAGAGCATGTTTGTGGGAGCAATCAGTTCCTGTATAATAATTTGGCATTTCATTGCCCAGATTTTGAGATTTGCTTCCAGGTGAAGGTTCACAAGATCAACTTCCATACATATTACTTATATGCAGAGCATTGGCTACAATTCTGTGAAATTGCTTAGTTAAATGTAGTTGCACTGACTCCAGTCCCATTTCCTGTGTGAGACTTCAGGAAGTAAATAGTCTTTGAAGATGGTGCTGGCCATAAACATTCATTAGGAACAAAACCCTTAAAAACAAAACAGTTTATTTTATAATCATCTCCCTATGTCGCTGTAAGTGGATACTCTCAAACCTTGCTTTCAGTGGTGATTAACTGGCATGCTGGAGGATCCTTCTTCTTCAATCTGCAATAAAAGTAAATATTTGGAAAAGAAGGAACAAGTCAACAAGGAGTCTGGAGGCCATCCTGTGTTCTTTCAAACCTCATCTTGACCATGAATCTCATCACTGGGATCCCTAACTTTAACAAGCCATCCATCCTTCACATCCATGGAGCCAGCCAAGGCTGAGCAAAATTCTGGCCCATGCCCCAGCCGTGTCTCCAGTGACATACACAGGGGTTGTTTCTGAAAGGTACTGTACATGAAAGAAGCTGATTAGGCTTTTACTGAGCCCATCTGGGAAGCTTATCCACATGGACCTCCACAGGAATGGACAACTCGACTCGGTCCAAAAGCTGATGGCTGCAGTCTTACAATACTTTATGGACTACAGATCTCCAAATCTCCCACCGCTTTCATGACAGTTCTGGAAAACATAATAAAAAGTTTAAAAGAGAGTAACATTTCCAAGTCCTGGACCTTATTTACAATTTTAAACATCTCTTCATTTTTTGTTATTCAAAATAACTAAAATTGTTACTCTTTTTTTGGTTGCCATTAAGAAAAAATATCCAAACACTTTAACCTGCTGGCCAGTGTATGATACCAAACAATAGGTATCTGGAAGTTGAGTCATGGCTACTGGACTTCTTTTTTGAGAGATAGAAATGTTTCAGTACTCATCCAAACAGCTTCATCCGTCTGAATACAGCTAGTGTGAGTCCTCCATCTTATAGTCAGCTTTGACCTCTTGTCACTCTGGCATGAATAGGCTCATTAGGGAGACAATAGTTTCCATAGCCATAAGGTGATAGGTTTCAGCACCTTAGGCCATTGTTCACCTTAAGGTTATGGATACTATTGACTCCCTAACGAGCCTATTCAGGCCATTGTTCATCTTATGAGCCTAATTCAGACTAGGGTGACAAGAGGTCAAAGCTGACTATAAGATGGAGAACTCGCACTAGCTGTATTCAGACTGATGAAGCTGTTTGAATGAGCAGCAAAACGTTTCTATCTCTCAAAAAAGAAGTCCAGTAGCCATGACTCAACTTCCAGATAAACTCACCTGGATGACTGAGAATCTTCACAGACAAACAATAAGTAGTATTACTGGGTTCCATGCCACCAGACAGAGTAGTTGCCATATTTCTCCTATTAACTCCACAGAGAGATAAACATCAAGGCAAACAGCACCCAAAGAGAAGAATGTCTGCTTATTTATCATATTTAAAGCTTGAGCAAATGTCTCCATCCATTCCCACCTGGCATCAGCGTTCACAGGCTCAGCACATAAATGTCTCTATACATGTTGGAGTACCAAAAGACAGCTGATGAGAAAAGAAGATGGGGGGTGTTATACTCTCTTAGACAGCACAGTATGCAAAAAAATAATAATTCTGGGGAATATCTAGCAAAGCTGTCCATCATAAGTCATCACAATAAGGGTTAATTTCTTGAGATCAGCAGGTGGCAGGGGATTGACTTCAAGTGTTTCAGGATAGGTTAATTTTGTACTGGAAAGGAAATATATGGAAACTCCCCACGTGATTTCCTTGCTATTTCCACTCCCCTGAAAGTGTTTGTGACACCAGCATCACTCTTGATTTTCACTTCTTTCCAGAGTACAAAAGTGTACTCTGTGTACTTTGTAACTTATAGGCATTGTTGTTATAGGCAAATTCTTCTTCTTCTTCTTCTTCTTCTTCTGTTCTGCATTCAGGGCATGTTCTATATAAAGCCTGCTGTTCCCTTGACAGTCCTTCATAATTACTCCAACAAGGTTTAAATACCCTTGATCACATAGCAGACACTTCACTCCCTCCTGCCATGATTTGGCACTTTTGGATACATTCCAAGGAAAATCAAGCTGAGACTGATAGACTGTTTCTGTGGCTAACACTGCTCCATTATGTTAGAGAATCATGTGACACCCCTCTACTCAAGATGAAAGGGAAGTGGCTTTCCCCTTCTCTTTCTCGCTAAGTAATTTAGCTTTTAACAGCAAGAAAAATCCTTCTTGATATCTATTTTCCTTTGGCTTAAGAAGCACTAAGGTCACTAAAGTGAGTTTAGATATGTAAGGAACTGCAGTATTTCAAACACAAACAGAATCCTGTTTGTCTTCAATACAAATGGCCAGGTCGCAATAGAAGCTCTTCAGGATGATATGTTTTGTGCATAGAAACACATTTACACACTGTGTCTAAAGAACCTTCCCCAACCTTGGGTCTCTAAATTATTATGGGACATTAAACCTATTATTCTTAACTGGAATCTTATGTTACTTTCTGTACTACAGATTGAATATTTCCCATTCTGTTTGGCTCAAAATGAAAAATGAAATGCTGTTTCATTATGTAACAAAACATTTTGTTACAAAATGAAACGGTAGAACACGTTTCATGACAAAACAAAACAAACCACCATTTTTGGCTCTAGAAATGGAACGATTCATCCTAGAGGCACCAGATTTGGTGGGTAGCTCCATGAAGTTCCTCTGATTACTTCAGATGCTCTTCTACAGTTGATTCCAAGTTCTGAGTCTCTCTTTGTTTGAACATGACTGAATATAAACTTCTGCAGCAATTCTCAAGTAAGTTACAATTGCATGTATACCTGACTCTAGACATGGGCACGGAGCGGCAAAATTCTCGTTTCCGTTTTCGGTTATCGTTATCGTTATGTAACGGGTAACGGTAACGAGAATTACTCTGCTCCAGCTCGAACCCGACCCGATAAAGATAAATTGGGTCTGATTTTTCATTGTTGTTCATGGCATCGCGGCGATCGTGCAATGCCAAGCAGCACAGAAAAAAAGTTTTAAAAATAAAATAAAAAACCCAATTCCCGGCCATAAAAGCAGGCGAAAATATGCCTGCCTCAGTGAGGGCACCTACCAGAGAGGGGTGGTTTCTGGGGGGGTCCCCGGCCTTCCCCCCTCTCCTGTCCTGGGCTGCTGGTACCAGGCTGGGGGGGGCATCCTCGTCGTCTCCATTTGCCATGCGGTGGGGGGGGGATCCAAAATGGCGACCGCAATATTTATTTTTAAATCGTGGTCCAAAAACCCACCAAAGCACCACAGAAACATTTGAAAATTAGGTATTTTAAATGCCTGATTTTTTATAGTAGCAGCAGTGGGTTTTTCTTGCAATAAAACATCTCCATTGAATTTATTTTATTTTATTTTATTTTTATTTTTTTACACCTGCGCAATGATGGGCTGGCCATGGGATGGGACCATGCAAATTTTTGGACCCATTCCACCAATCGCATGGCCAGGTTTTGACTGAGACTTCTGGATGTGCCAGAGGGCACAAAAAGCCCACTAACCCTAACCCTAACCCTAACCCTAACCCTAACCCTAACCCTAACCCATACACCAGTACACTGTCCTTCTGAGTGGGTCAGAGGCACCCAGAGGTGCAGCCCACTAACCCACCCTAACCTTAACCGTAACCCTAAGCCTAGCCCTTACCCTAACCCCAACCCTAACCCAGATCCTTACGCAAGTACGCTTCCCTTCTTAGTGGGTCAGAGTAGAGGCACCCAGAGAGGTGCCTCCCAGCCAGAGCCCACTACCCCTACCCCTAACCTGTACGCCAGTACGCCAGTATGCTTTCCTTCTTAGTGAGTCAGAGGCACCCAGAGAGGTGCCTCTGCCACTTACCCCCCAACCCTAACATAATGTAATGTATGGTACGCGGCGGCTACGCGAAACGCTTCCCTTCTCTTCTTAGTGGGTCAGACGTCAGAGGCACCCAGAGAGGTGCCTCCCAGAGCCCACTTACCCCAACCCCAACCCCAACCCCAACACAAATGACAAATGACAAACGACAAACAGAAACGACAAATTTTTGAAAATTTCCGCGACAAACGGAAACGACCTGAAACGGACCCGTCCCAACAAACGACAACTCGAAATGTCATTTTTTCTGGTCTTGCCCATCTCTACCTGACTCTAGAGAATTGTATTCTCCTTTCCTGCACCCTCAACAAAACGAATATCACCAAGGGCAGATTTCCCTCCAAGTATTCTATATCTAGTAAAATATAATCACAAGAGTTCATTTTGCAGTTCTCTCTCCCCTTGCTTAGCCAATTACACCTACTGCTTCCTTAAACAAAGTGGAAGTCTATTTTATTTATTTATCTAAATTATTTTAGAGTATTTTTACTAGCATGGATGTATGATTACTACTTTAATTCAGAATGCTCATGCCAGCTGAAAAACAGAGAACCTGTACATAGACTCAGAGAATAAAGAGAGAATTGTGATCTAGGCATCTTAAGTACCAAGGTACTATAACTACCATGAGAGATTGCAGACAGGTATACATTTTTCAGGAAGCTACAAATATACTGTACTGTATATAGATATAGATAGAGATAGAGATAGAGATAGAGATAGATAGAGATAGCAAGGATGTCTTTATTTCTCTGACCAGTTGGCATGCTTTGCAGATGTTATAAACACTTTGCTTTGGCAAATAATCATTTTTAACATTGTTTTGGGGAAAAGGAAGCAAAAAGAAAGACAATAAAGCTGTCGATAATATAGCTTCAATATGGAAGTCACAAAGATAAAATAATAAACGAGGTCTAGAAAAAATATGACAATCAAAATCCACGAAGATGGCAATATCAGTGCAGCTGTTAATCAAGTAAAATATGGACTACTGGATGAACAAGGCAAATATAATGAGCACTTTGGATATTGGAAGGAAGCCACACAATTAACTGAGGGACTGATATTGCAACGAGTTCATGAATATAATCTCTTCAGTCTGCTGACACACAGATTAATGGACCTCCTGAAAGAAAAAGCCCTTTAATTAAGCTCAAATATTAGCAATCTTACAACAAGAACAATTCTTTGCATGCTGGTCCTTAAGTGGTCAGAGTGGCCCTCTTAGCACTATGGGGAAATATATCTGCATGTCCATAGAACAAGGAGCTTGGATATGACAGAAAGTACTTTATAAACAAGGAGTTTGATATGACAGAAAGTCATGCAATCCCCACCCTAACCCCATGTACATTAGGAAATGGCACCACAGAAAGTGGGCTTTATCACCTGTTTTTGCTGGCCACATATAACTGGCTTACAGAGGACAGTATTTAAAGCTGTTCATTAGTTGAAGAACAATCTGGTCCACATTGAGTTTAATACGTATATGTAAAGATGGAACAAAGTAGAACCTTTGCATTGCCCATCCAACAGGTAGCCATGAAACACATCACCAAATCATAGCCCTCAGTGGCCTATTTCTCCAATTTATTTCTACCAAATTGGGATTCTTTAGGCTTGTATACATTTTGGATTATAACTTTCACAATCCCTTGTTTTTAACCATCCTGGTGCAGTTTATGGGCTTTGTAGAACAAAATATCGAAGGATTTAAGACTCCTCCACCAAATTTTGATTTTTTAAATGTTTCAACGATTTCTGTTGATGTTATGTTTGCATGTTGTAAACCGCCCAGAGTGGCTTTTATTGCTCGATGGGCGGTATATAAATAAATAAATAAATAAATAAATAAATACTACTGAATTTGCATTATCAGTGCACATATTTTTATCCACACCCATGTCCTGTTTCAAAGTAATATTACCTACAGTTACCACAGAGATCTACCACATGATCCTCACAACAAATAATCTCCCATCAAATTCAAACACCATACAGCAGATTGCAAACTAATTACAGGCGTACCTCAGTTTTGGGCATAATTTTGGGCTCACGAAAGGAAATCAGTTTACATGCATACCTTGGTTTATGATTCCCCCCCCCCTGAAAAACCTTGGCTTACACATTTTTAAATGATTTTCCCCAGGATGCATTGTGCCCCTGTGTGTTTCCAGTTTACAATTTTTTCAAAAGATAAAATGTCCCAGGGAATGCATTAAATTCCTCAATCGAATTGTCTTTACTAAAGATGCTTTGTAAATGTGTGTAACTCTTTTTTAAAAGGTGTCTGTCTGATGAGTATCTAGGGCAGGTGTCCTCATATTTTGGCCCACAGGCTGGATATGTCCCCTGTCAGGGTCCTGAATCCATTCCCCGGGACCAATTGCACATCTCACCCACCCACCTACTTTGAAAGTGAGTGAGCAAGCATACCTTGGCTGCTTCTATTGCTGAGGCAGTTCCAAGCGGTGGACTGTGTGGCTTTCCCAACTCCACCCACCCACCACCCAGATTGGTGTGCTGGCTAGAGGGGCAGTTAAAAGCGAGAGGGCCCCAGCACAGTACCCCGCTCCCACCCACCCACCGCACAGATGATCGGCGCACCAGCATGCTGCTTCCTGGAGCCAAGTTGAGTGGGGCAGTTCAAAGCTCCACCACCTGCCACCCACATCATCGGGGTGCCTGCTGCAGCCAAGTGGGGCACTTTAAAACAGGAGGGACACAGCAAGGTCCCTTGCTCCCCCCACACTTTTATTTGGCATGCCCGCATCTTTTCCCCAAGTAGCTGCACATACTTGGCTGGATGGCTGTCTACTTCCCCCTCTCCTCCCCTCCTCGCCCCATCTGAGATCTGCATCTTCTCTGTGTTTTCTGTACCTTCCCTGAGAGGCAGGAATGGCAAGCAACAAAGCTCCCCCTGCCCCCACGGCCACCATTGGGGAAAGCACCATCAAAAATGTTAGTCCTGAATGGAAATTGCTAGCGGTGACAAAGACGCACAGAAGATGCAGAGCCCTGGAGAACTGGGGCCTAGCTGGCTCCAGCAAATGGGGGGGAGGATATCCTCTAATGGGAGCCAGAGGGAGGTGCTGGGTTGTGCTGGCGGAGAATGGATGGGGAGGAGAAGGAGGAAAAGGGAGGGGAGGCCATCAATTTTCTCAGGTTGGCAAGGGAGGAAGGGAGGGATGCGCCTGGGAAAGCTGCAGCCTTGTGGCACTCCTGCCACCCCCTGGAAGACCATTGCTTCCCACCCACCCATCCTGAAACTCCAAGCACGTGCATCCCCACCCACCTGCACAGGAGTCTGCCCCGGGAGAGGCGAAGGCACTTCCTGAAAGTGGCACCAAAGTTGGCTGCTGCCCAAGCCCTTTCCTCCAAGCTCCATTCTTTGGTAAGGCAGGCTGGCATCTCTCTGGCCAGGGAGGGAGCAAAGGGAGGAGAGCCCATCACCACTCTCCCTGCATCTTAACATGGATCCTAATCCACTGGCAAGTTGGACAACCACACAGCATGCCAGGCTAGAAGCAAACACTCTGGCTTCTAAGTAGGCACCTTCCTCTTGCCCTAGAGAGCTGGCAGGGGGCTGGGCATCTGATCTGTGAGATCCCCCCTTTTTATTTCCTCCCAGTGTGGAAGCTCTCTCAAGCCTCCCTAACACCAACATAGGCTTTCACCCCCTACACCCCACCCTACCCCACTGATCACCAACCGTGGATAACTGAATCCATGGATGGTGAATCAGCGGATACAGGGGTGGTACTGTAGTCCGGCCTCCAACAGCATCTGAGGGACAGTGAACTGGCCCCCTGTTTAAAAGCTTTGAGGACCCCTGGTATAGTGATATAATAGAAATATGAGGCTCTTGTCAACTAGGTACATAACTTTTTGATAGGTTCAGTGTGTTGGTTAGAATTCTCTGAATGTCACAGATTTCTTCTGAATTGAATGGAAATAAATTTTGAATTTTTTATTTAAAATGTGGCAGGAAATGAATCTGACAGATCCATCTAAGCAGAGAGCACCTTTGTTCTTAGCTCTTAAAAGTGTGGGTTTGAAGCCCTTGGATGAGGCGAGACCCGATAAAAACAGTAAGTATGCAACATTGAAGAAAAGAATTTAAAATTTGTTATATTAAAATGGTAACTTAGATCAATATTAAAACCTTTAAAACACAAAGCAGAGCAATTCATTTAAAACTCCTCTCAAACCACCTAGGGTACAGCCTGAATATACATGGGGGAAAGACAGAGTGAGGGAAGGGATAATGGGTTGTGTAAGTTTTTTCTTTATATCCTCCATGCGGAAAATGAATCATTTCCTAACATGTGCAAATAAGTCCTGGATCTACATAGCCATTTAGACACAGAAATCCTATGGTAGAGTAGAGAATTCATCAATAGATGCAGACAATTAAAACATTATTGGCAGTATTTTTAAAAGAAGATTGTTTTAAAAAGATTAGTACTGCATAAAGGAATTTGTTTTGGAAACAATGTGTCAAAGAGAGTGTCTGGTGAAAATTTTAAACAGGAGGAGAAAGATAATACTATGGCACTTCCAGAAAATGTAATTACATTAAGGAAAACTTTCCTAGAAGTATGGGAGCGTGAAAACCCTCTTTTTATCCCTTTCACTTCAACAAATTAAGCCAATTTTTTGTTACTGCCAATACATGTTCAATCATATTACCAAGGAATTTTGAATGGAGCCTTTATGTCATTTCAAAGATCAGTAAATTCTGGCAGACCTTTTGTAAAGGCTAATTTTTCCAACCCTGTGGGGTCTTTGAAAGTACATATCACCAAATTAGCAATTAAAGCAGCTGACAAGAGCTATAAATGGTATATACAATAGGGACATATATTAATGCATGTGGATTCATATATTAATGCACATGGATTGGTTGCAATTAGCATGGCAAAAAGCTCCACTGAAATATAACAGCACATTTATAAAAAGAAGCAGCTAAACTAAAACATCTTATAGGGAATTAGCTGAGCACAGCAATATTGCCCAGAATGGGATAAGTAGCTATAGCATGTAACAAAAGGGTCAGAAAAATCAACACTACTTGTTTAGCAATAAAATGTGAAATGGCATAACTACCAGCATGAGATGATAATAGGGTACTAAGAGCTGGGTTTACTAATAGGGCTCATATTATTTGTACAATGAAAGCTAAATTTATCAACCTTGATTTACAACTCTAGCAGACCTTTTAAATTTTTATATATGGTTCCCTATGGGAGCATCATAAGCTCAATATTTAGCACCTATATTCATATCCTACACCTCCATTTAAATGGCAACACCTAAATCAAGTGTGTGGTAAGATGCTATTTAAACCAAGTGGGGTCTTGGCCAGATTCAAAGATGAAGATGTACATGTATTAGAAAGAGAAGATAGGTGGTTTGAGAGAGGGGTCAGGGAAGCCATTCATGTGAGTATTGAAAGCCCATCTCCCAACAGAGGTGAGGGGCTCAGGCACAGAGTATCTGATACTTACCAGGCAGTTATTTCAACAATCCCCAGACATATCACAAATACAGTAGACTCTTGTATAACAACGGTTTGTATAACATAAAATCTGTACAACATAAAAAATTCCGGAGATAGGGGAAATTGGCTTAACAGAATCGTCTATGGGGGCGAACCCGTACAACATAAAAATAGTTGCAATTAGCGATTACTCTGTTTTCAATGCATTCCTATGGGAAATTTGTATAAAGGAACATTTGCTTAACAGAATTTCATTTGGAACAAATTAATTTCTTTATACAAGGTACCACTGTACTTCACACCCCCACCACCAAGGCCATAGCTAATGACCCATACTTTGGGTTTTCGCACCTTAGGCCATTGTTCACCTTAAGGCCTATTGAGACCATTGTCTACCTAATGAGCATGTTCAGGCCATTATTCATCTTATGAGCCTATTTCAGACCAGGGTGACTTGAGGTCTAAGTGAACTATAAAATGGAGGACTTGCAACTAGCTTTCCTCAGACTGACAAAGCTGTTTGGATGAGCACAAAATGTTTCAATCTCTCAAGGAAAGAAGTCTACTCCAGTTACCATGACTGAACAACCAGATAAACTCACCTGCATGACTGAGAATCTTCACAGACATACTGGTGAATGGTGGTCTTCATATATTTTCTTTCTTGGCTAATGGTTTGGGTTTCTGAGATATTTCTGGAGATACTGATAACGCCCACTCCATTAGGATGATTTTTGTAAATACATGTACACAAAAAACCTTTTTTGACTATTTTGTTCCAGTGCCCTGTCTTGCTTCCATAATGGCCCTCTGTGGCCTTCATTGACATTTACAGCTATATTACTTATGTTATAATATGATGCCATTTTGTTCAATGCAGGATCCATGACTGGTTTTGGAAAGTCCATAAAACTAATCAGAAGACAACAAGCAAACATAGAGAATATGATGATGAAGCAGAAGCAGATACAATTGGCACAAAACAGCTTTTTATAATTGGACAATTCCCAGTATAAAAAGTTTACAGTTTTTAACCCGCCTGCTTCCACAATCTACAGGTATATCCAAATTGTTAGTTTTAGTTCAGAAATCCAGAAAAGATAACATTTAGTGCAATTCTGTTGAAAAATAAGAACATCTGGCATTCGTCTTTCATCATTACTAAAGCAACAATATCACTATGACAATTACATTTTAGATGGCATCATTTGTTTGCGATACTCTAAAATAATATAATACATTTACAAATTCATACAATAGATCCATTTTCCTCCTGATTGTAGTGGGGCTTCCCACTATAATAAGCCTTAAAAGAGCATGTCAAGCAGAGCTTCTGTAAGGAAGATAAAGGATATATCGTATTTCAGCCACTTGCAGTGCGGCTGTGCCATGATTCTGCCTTGGATTCTGAAGGCATAATACAGTTATTTTTCAAGTAGCAGAGCTGTCTGAAATTTGAGGAGCAGGAGAAATAGTAGAAAATATATACCTGGTGTGATGGATTTATGAGGCTTGATTAAATTCATTGCCACAGCGAACCAGCACAATGCTTTGTTCTGTCTAGGGTATATGATTATTTTTTTCCGCTGCCTTTCATTTTAACACATCCACCAACATTTAGAAGGAAGGATAGAAATAGCAGGACAGAACAGGACAGGACTTAGCTATCTGGCTGAGGAGACAGAGTTTGAGAGTTTGATTCCATATTGTGCACCTTGACAGGGGCTAGATTCAGTGATCCATTTGGTCCCTTCCAGCTCTGCAGTGTTAAGACTCTAAGTAAGTATGCTGTTGTCCAATGGCAAATGGATGCTGAGTGCCTATTTGGATGGGAACGAGAGATGGAGGAAGGTGCAGACAATGGAAGGAAGATAGCTGTTGTGAGTTTTTTGAGCTGTTTGGCCATATTCTGGACATTTTTCTTCCTGATATTTCACCAGACTCTGTGGCCGGCATCTTCAGAGGCCAAGGAGCTCAGAGAACTAGGAGTTCTCTCTGTGCACTAGGGTATAGAATGAGTAAGATTGTAGGGTTTTAAAGTTGTGGGAAAGGGGAAACTTTTCCTATTAAGGAGAATAAGTGTTAGTCATTGTATTGCGATGAAGGCATTAAGACGTTTCACTGCAATTAGGGGTGACGATCCTTCTTTGTGGTTGATAGGTGTCATCAGCAGTGTAAGTGATCACTGGTGCTTGTGGCTGGGTGGAAATCATTGATCTTTTGGCAGGCTGTAGTTTTCAGTACTGGAAGCCAGGCTTTGTTGATTTTCAGACTTTCTTTTTTTTCTGTTGAAGCTGTGTTGGTGTCTGTGGATTTCAACGGCTCCCCTGTGTAGTGTGATATAGTGATTGTTAGTGTTGTCCAGTACCTCTGTGCCCTGGAAGAGGATTTCATGTCCAGTTTGTTTCACGGTGTGTTCAGCTACTGATTTTTCTGGTTGTGTTAGTCTGCAGTGTCTTTCGTGTTCTTTAATTCTGGTATGGATGTTGTGCTTTGTGGCCCCAAATGGAAGGAAGAGACAAATGGACTTGTGGTCCCAAGAGGAAGACACAAATTTGGGTGGAATCAGACAGACCTGATCAATTCATAGGCTGCCTAAGAAATTGAGGAAACAGTTGTGGTGCTTTGCATGTATTACTTCAATTCTCATGTCAGGCTGGGCTGTTCCACCCAGTTACTGAGTTTCATTTTTAACATGCATTCACCCATAAATCTGCTCAACACCAATTCCATGTTTATTTGAAATTATTATTTTTATACCATATGAACACTTGCATTTAAACATGCATTGTAAATCATACGGCCTCTCAAAGTCATGCTGTCCATGTATTAGCCAGAAAACATTTGGTGATTTATTTGTACATATGCCAAATAATATTAATCATCATGGTGACAAAGGACCACTAAATAAGTATATTGCTTTTCATGTATATGCTGCCTTTCCCCCAGTACTGCGATGTACAGTAAGTTGGCTTCATGGGGCAATTTAAAATAGCAACAAATTGAAATACAATAAAATGGCTGACATTAAAACAGGATTGAATTGAACCGTAGGATTAAAATGCAATTAAAATTAAAACACGTTAGAAATCAATTAAAATATTAACGGTTTAACTTTAAAACTGAGAGCAATGTTTCTCCTTGGAAATGGAAGGCTCTTAATTGTCAAAGGGCTACTTAAGGAAAAATATTTTTCACCTGCTACTGGAAGGACAGCGGGGAAGGGACAAACCTATCATCTCTTGGTAAGGAGTTCTAGAGCTGAATGTGGGCAATGAGAAGATCTTCCCTGGAATTCCCAAACATATGGGCCTCTGGAAGTAGAGCAACCATGAGAAAGGCTGTCCTAAAGATCTTTAATCCCAGGTTGTATGGTGGGATACAGTCCCACCATACAACTTGGACCCAAGTCATAGTGGGCTTCATAGTTCATAACCAACACTTTGGATTATGCCCAGATATGGACTGGCAGCCAGTGAAGCTCTTGGAGGAAAGGAATTATATGATGCATATAAATTGCTGTGGTCAGCAATCTGGCTGTGTTGTTTTGGATCAGCTGAATTTTCCAAGCACTCTTTCAAAGACCAACCTGTACGAGTGTGTTTGTGGCAATTCAGTCAGGTTGTAACTAAAGCAGATGCCATTGTTGCCAAGTCAGACATTACTAGGTGTGTGTCTGCTGCACGATCAAGCATGGACTTTGCAATGTGCCTGGCGTCTCAAAAGAAGACCAGAGTAAATCATAAACAGGATGCTGGATAGAGTCTCTGAAAACACATCAAAATATATTATCTGTCAAAACAGCCTTTTTTTGGGGGGGGGGGGGAACATTACCTCTCAAAATACATGTTTGGCAATCCCAAATGTGTATTAATACTTTGTGAGCCAAGAATTCTTCCAGAACATTTGAGAAAGTGAAAGCCAGTGGATCACATATCAATCTGTACATTAGATTCAGCAGAGTCAATGAGTTCAAACTGTGAATGAAAATTTACAATGACTGAATGCTGTGGAAGAAAAGGAAACCAGGAGATAGGATGAAATCCTGGTACACTGTTCTGCGTGCACAATGAGAATGATGTTATCAGCAATAGCAAATGACCACAGAGTTAACGGAAGGAGAACTTGTTCCAACAAGTTGGACAAGTTGTCCTTCCAACTTTTTGTTTTTTGGTTGATGTGTTTGATGTTTGTTTTTAATTGATATCTGCAATTGTTGTACACTGCCTGGAGCTCCTTCAGGAAGATGGGCAGTATAGAAATGAATGAATGAATGAATGAACTCAGCTTTCTCCCCTTCCTTCTCCTTACAAAGTACTTCCTTTAGCAATTTTGTGGTGCATGCCTTTAATCAGCAATAATTTGCCTTTGCTGATGACATCATTCCAGTTGTTAACATGGAGCTATTCAAGAGGATTCAAGCCACATTGTTGTTATTGAGAAAACTTCAAAACTGTATAAGGTGAATTCCCAGTACAGTATCTCAGTTTCATTTCTACAACCAACTGAAATAGACATGAAGATAAGAATAACTCTGAACCCTGAAGATGTGTTCTCATAATCTGTTTTTGCTCCTTCATGTCTCTGGCCCATTAATTTTCTTCATATTTACACAGTAACCATCAGTATTGAAAATCCAATAATTCTGAAAATAACCAGTCTGTTTCCAAAGCATTTCTCATCCTCATTATTATCTGTTTGATGGGTGGCTCTCATTGGAAGAGACTTTCCTTTTTCCCTTTTTTAAATTGGATTTTTTCACCAACCCTAACAACCTCTCTCCTCTGTTGCTGCATTAGCTGTTCCAAAAGCAATCTAGGGAAATAAGAAAAAATAAGCTGGAAAACAAAAACCCAGACAAGACAACAGCTGGGAGATTGTAAAAGAAGAAAAATGAAGTTCATAGGGAAAGTACAAATAAAGAAAGGTAAGTGGAACCATGCCATGGAAATGTTGGCAGGTGAGGACAAAGCCTGTATTTCTTTGTTGGACGGCATGGGAAGCTCATGTAGGAGTATGAACTATCATTCATTTGAATGGTGAGAGATTAGAGTCAGAAAGAAGAGGATTGTTTTGAAAGAAGAGGATGAAGAGTGCGAGTGAAATACAGCAGAAGCAAAGCAAAATAGATACCTTTACGTGATATTGAGACTATTAAAGTAATTCTTCCGTCAGGCACAGGAAGTCTAGTGTTATCGGTTTTTAGCAGCTCTGGGGAGTTTTTAGGGGATCTTTCTCATTTCGTTGAAGAATAGCAGGGAAAAGTGCAGAGAAACATTGACCCTGCAGATCAAATTTATCTCAGTCCCCAAGCAATGCAGAATGATATTGCACAGCACTTCTCACATCCAAAGACAACAATCTCCTGTACTAGCAGGAGAGGATTGAAGAGAAAGGTTCTCTCTCTCTCTCTCTCTCTCTCTCTCTCTCTCTCTCTCTCTCTCTCTCTCTCTCTCTCTCTCTCTCTCTCTCTCTGTGTGTGTGTGTGTGTGTGTGTGTGTGTGTGTATGTGACAGAGAGAGAGAGAGAGAGAGAGAGAGAGGAGTCAGAGACAGACAGACAGACAGACAGACATAGAATCAGGGAGACAGAGAGACAGAGTATGTATGAATGATTAGATTAATTTTGTCAGGTATGGCTACTCACAGATTCTCTACATAACTGTTTCACACACACACACACACACACACACACACACACACACACACACATATATATATATATATATATATATATATATATATATATATATATATATATATATATATATATATATATATATATATATATATATATATATATATATATATATATATATATATATATATATATATAATTTTATATATATATAATTTTATATATATGCATGTTAGGGTGGATTCGGGTTTCTTCCCGTGTAGAAATCTGGTTGTTTTGGTGACGTTTCGACGAGGTCTCACTCGTCATCTTCAGGCTGGTGTTCTGGCTTCTTTCTTCTTGAAGCAAAGCGTGATCTCAGTTGAAGTCCTTCTATAAATACTGCTGGGGGGGTGTGGTTTGCTTGCTCTGTTGCTGATTGTAGGTTCGTTTGTTCTTTTGTGATCTGCTGTGTGGCTGAGGCGATCGTTAAGGGCTTAACTGCTGGTGGGTTAGATGGCTGTTTAGAGACATCATGTGTGGGTGAGGTGCTGGATGTGTGTCTATTAGCCTTTTGTTTCTTAACGACCTTGGTGATGGGTGTTCTGGCAGCATCCTGGGCTTTGGTGGAGTGGGGTCCTGTGTCTTGTGAATTCATTTTGGTCTGGCTGCGTGTCTGTGGTCTCCCAATGTTTTTTTGGCGTGTGTAAGTGTGCTCCATGTGGTGGCTGGAGTGGGGAGTAGCGGTAGATGGTGCAGTCGTGGTTTTGTTATTGGATGGTGGTTTCGTTTCATCTGTGGGAAGGGTCTGGGTTTGTGTTTGGTGTGGATGGAAGGTGGTGGCATCTTGTGTCCTTTTGGACCTGGTGTCAGTCTTTGTGACAGAGGCTCGTCTGTTGACCAGGGCCAGTTTCCAGATGTCAGGCAAGCGGGAGGTGTCATCACGTTTATTCATGTTGTTTGGGTGTTTCTCTATTTCAATGGCTTCCATGATTATTCGACTGTTGAAGTGTTCAGTTTTGGAGATGAGTTTGGTTCTTTTAAAATCAATTTCATGACCTGTTGTTTTTATGTGCTGGAAGAGAGAGGAAGATTTTTCTTCTTTTTTGACTGCGTTCTTGTGTTCTGCGATGCGTGCGCTTATTCTCCTGTTTGTCTGTCCGATGTATGTGGCTGGGCAGACTTTGCATGGTATTTCGTAGACTCCTTGGTTTTCTAGATCAATCTTGTCTTTGGGGTTTCTTAAAAATGTTGGCTATTTTTTGTTCGGTGCAAAAGGCTGTCTTGATATTGTGTTTGTGGAGAATTTTGCTGATTTTGTCTGTGGTGCCTTTGATGTAAGGGAGGAGGGCAGTGCCGTTGTTCTCTTCTGTTTCTTGGTTCTTGGGGGGGTGTTTCTTTTTGGATTAGTTTGGTGATGGTGTTTTTTTGGAATCCGTTCGCAATTAAAGCATTCGAGAGAGTGTGTAATTCAGTTTTTAGGTGGTCTTTGTCAGCGAGGCGTTTGGTTCTGGAGATGAGGGTTTTTGCTACGGAGTTGATCTGTGCAGGGTGGTGGTGTGATGATTGTGCATTTAAGTAGCGGTTTGTATGTGTTTTTTTTTCTGGTAGATGGTATGTCCTAAGGAGCCGTCGGGTTTTTTGTAGATTAGGACGTCCAGGAAGGGGAGTTGGTTGTTGGCTTCTATTTCCATAGTGAATTGTATTTTGGGGTGTAGGCTGTTGAGATGTGTGAGGAAGTTGTTCAGTTTGTCTTTCCCGTGTGGCCAGATAACAAAGGTGTCGTCAACATATCTGAGCCAGAGTTTGGGTTTATGTTCGGACTTCTGTAACGCGTTGGTTTCAAAGTGTTCCATATATAGGTTTGCGATGACCGGTGAGAGGGGTGATCCCATGGGTGCTCCTTCTATCTGTTTGTATCTTTGTCCATTGTGGATGAAGTATGTGTTGGTTAGGCAGTGGTTGGTCAGATCTAGGATGTGCTTGGGGGGGTTGTATTTGTTGTGGATAGCTGTCAAGGCTTCTTGAATGGGCACTTGTGTGAAGAGCGAAACAACATCGAAGCTCACGAGTAGGTCATTGGGTTGTAGGTCTTGTTTCTTTATAATTTCTATGAAGTGGAACGAGTTTTGTACGTATGAAGAGATGGATTCTGCATAGGGCTGGAGTTGTTTGGCAAGAAATTTGGCGAGGTTTTGTAGGGGTGAGCCTATGGAGCTGACTATGGGTCTGAGAGGTGTTCCTTCTTTGTGAATCTTGGGGAGGCCGTAGAGCTTAGGGCATCTGGATGATTTCTCTCTGGGGATGATGCTTGGCTTGATTTCTTCACTTAAGGGTGAGGCTTTTATTTTGGCTTTGGTGGTTTTTTCCAGGTAGGTGGTGGGGTCTGTGTTCAAAGGTATGTAAGCAGGGTCTTGTAGTAGGTTGGATAGTTTGGCTTGGTAGTCAGATGTGTTCATCACCACTGTGGCATTGCCTTTGTCTGCTGGGAGAATGATTATGTTGTTGTCTTTCCTCAGGTTGGTGAGGGCTTTTTGTTCTTCTTTGTGTAAATTGCTTCTGGGTGGTTTGCTGGAGCAGAGGATATTGGTGACTTCGAGTCTGATTTTGTTGGCTTCATCTGGGTTGATTTTGGTTAGGCTGGCTTCCACTCCGCATATGATGTTTTCAGTGGGGATGTGTCTGGGGGCGACTGCAAAGTTGAATCCTTTGGACAGGACTTTGGTCTCTGCGGTGGTGAGTGTCCTGTCTGATATGTTGTGAACTGTTTGTTTCATGGGCTGCTGTGGGGGGTTGGGCTTCTGGCGTTTTTCCAGTTTGTGGAGTTTGTTGGTGTGTATGTCTGTCTTGTGGGAGGTCTCTGTTTCAGCTCTCCAGGCGGCGAGTTGCTTGGATTTGTTCCAGAGTGTTGGGTGGATTTTGTTGCTGAGTTTGAGGTGGAGAGTGAGTAGGTCTCTGTTGGTTTGATCTAGTAGGTATCTTTTCTTGTGTAGTTCGTTTCTGATTAGGGCTAGTTCTGTTCTTTTCAGGATCCTTTCGCTGGATGGGGTTTTTGAGTGGAATTTCAGTTGGAAGCTTGTGGGGATCACATTTTTATCTCGGCAGTTGCGTAGGAATGCAATGTCACATAAGATGGTGGCTCTTCGGACTTCTAGTTTCTCGTAGGTTCTGGTCAGCTGGAAGGTTTCCTCCCCGTAGAGGTCGGATATTTGTTTTCGTAGATTTTCACGGGTATAGGTATGCATGTTAGGGTGGATTCGGGTTTCTTCCCGTGTAGAAATCTGGTTGTTTTGGCGACGTTTCGACGAGGTCTCACTCGTCATCTTCAGGCTGGTGTTCTGGCTTCTTTCTTCTTGAAGCAAAGCGTGGTCTCAGTTGAAGTCCTTCTATAAATACTGCTGGGGGTGTGTGCTTTGCTTGCTCTGTTGCTGATTGTAGGTTCGTTTGTTCTTTTGTGATCTGCTGTGTGGCTGAGGCGATCGTTAAGGGCTTAACTGCTGGTGGGTTAGATGGCTGTTTAGAGACATCCTGTGTGGGTGAGGTGCTGGATGTGTGTCTATTAGCCTTTTGTTTCTTAACGACCTTGGTGATGGGCGTTCTGGCAGCATCCTGGGCTTTGGTGGAGTGGGGTCCTGTGTCTTGTGAATTCATTTTGGTCTGGCTGCGTGTCTGTGGTCTCCCAATGTTTTTTTGGCGTGTGTAAGTGTGCTCCATGTGGTGGCTGGAGTGGGGAGTAGCGGTAGATGGTGCAGTCGTGGTTTTGTTATTGGATGGTGGTTTCGTTTCATCTGTGGGAAGGGTCTGGGTTTGTGTTTGGTGTGGATGGAAGGTGGTGGCATCTTGTGTCCTTTTGGACCTGGTGTCAGTCTTTGTGACAGAGGCTCGTCTGTTGACCAGGGCCAGTTTCCAGATGTCAGGCAAGCGGGAGGTGTCATCATGTTTATTCATGTTGTTTGGGTGTTTCTCTATTTCAATGGCTTCCATGATTATTCGACTGTTGAAGTGTTCAGTTTTGGAGATGAGTTTGGTTCTTTTAAAATCAATTTCATGACCTGTTGTTTTTATGTGCTGGAAGAGAGACGAAGATTTTTCTTCTTTTTTGACTGCGTTCTTGTGTTCTGCGATGCGTGCGCTTATTCTCCTGTTTGTCTGTCCGATGTATGTGGCTGGGCAGACTTTGCATGGTATTTCGTAGACTCCTTGGTTTTCTAGCTCAATCTTGTCTTTGGGGTTTCTTAAAATGTTGGCTATTTTTTGTTCGGTGCAAAAGGCTGTCTTGATATTGTGTTTGTGGAGAATTTTGCTGATTTTGTCTGTGGTGCCTTTGATGTAAGGGAGGAGGGCAGTGCCGTTGTTCTCTTCTGTTTCTTGGTTCTTGGGGGGTGTTTCTTTTTGGATTAGTTTGGTGATGGTGTTTTTTTGGAATCCGTTCGCCTAACCAACACATACTTCATCCACAATGGACAAAGATACAAACAGATAGAAGGAGCACCCATGGGATCACCCCTCTCACCGGTCATCGCAAACCTATATATGGAACACTTTGAAACCAACGCGTTACAGAAGTCCGAACATAAACCCAAACTCTGGCTCAGATATGTTGACGACACCTTTGTTATCTGGCCACACGGGGAAAGACAAACTGAACAACTTCCTCACACATCTCAACAGCCTACACCCCAAAATACAATTCACTATGGAAATAGAAGCCAACAACCAACTTCCCTTCCTGGACGTCCTAATCTACAAAAAACCCGACGGCTCCTTAGGACATACCATCTACCGGAAAAAAAACACATACAAACCGCTACTTAAATGCACAATCACACCACCACCCTGCACAGATCAACTCCGTAGCAAAAACCCCTCATCTCCAGAACCAAACGCCTCGCTGACAAAGACCACCTAAAAACTGAATTACACACTCTCTCGAATGCTTTAATTGCGAACGGATTCCAAAAAAACACCATCACCAAACTAATCCAAAAAGAAACACCCCCCAAGAACCAAGAAACAGAAGAGAACAACGGCACTGCCCTCCTCCCTTACATCAAAGGTACCACAGACAAAATCAGCAAAATTCTCCACAAACACAATATCAAGACAGCCTTTTGCACCGAACAAAAAATAGCCAACATTTTAAGAAACCCCAAAGACAAGATTGAGCTAGAAAACCAAGGAGTCTACGAAATACCATGCAAAGTCTGCCCAGCCACATACATCGGACAGACAAACAGGAGAATAAGCGCACGCATCGCAGAACACAAGAACGCAGTCAAAAAAGAAGAAAAATCTTCCTCTCTCTTCCAGCACATAAAAACAACAGGTCATGAAATTGATTTTAAAAGAACCAAACTCATCTCCAAAACTGAACACTTCAACAGTCGAATAATCATGGAAGCCATTGAAATAGAGAAACACCCAAACAACATGAATAAACGTGATGACACCTCCCACTTGCCTGACATCTGGAAACTGGCCCTGGTCAACAGACGAGCCTCTGTCACAAAGACTGACACCAGGTCCAAAAGGACACAAGATGCCACCACCTTCCATCCACACCAAACACAAACCCAGACCCTTCCCACAGATGAAACGAAACCACCATCCAATAACAAAACCACGACTGCACCATCTACCGCTACTCCCCACTCCAGCCACCACATGGAGCACACTTACACACGCCAAAAAAACATTGGGAGACCACAGACACGCAGCCAGACCAAAATGAATTCACAAGACACAGGACCCCACTCCACCAAAGCCCAGGATGCTGCCAGAACGCCCATCACCAAGGTCGTTAAGAAACAAAAGGCTAATAGACACACATCCAGCACCTCACCCACACAGGATGTCTCTAAACAGCCATCTAACCCACCAGCAGTTAAGCCCTTAACGATCGCCTCAGCCACACAGCAGATCACAAAAGAACAAACGAACCTACAATCAGCAACAGAGCAAGCAAACCACACACCCCCAGCAGTATTTATAGAAGGACTTCAACTGAGACCACGCTTTGCTTCAAGAAGAAAGAAGCCAGAACACCAGCCTGAAGATGACGAGTGAGACCTCGTCGAAACGTCGCCAAAACAACCAGATTTCTACACGGGAAGAAACTTGAATCCAGAAATCTGGTTGTTTTGGCGACGTTTCGGTGCAAAAGGCTGTCTTGATATTGTGTTTGTGGAGAATTTTGCTGATTTTGTCTGTGGTGCCTTTGATGTAAGGGAGGAGGGCAGTGCCGTTGTTCTCTTCTGTTTCTTGGTTCTTGGGGGGTGTTTCTTTTTGGATTAGTTTGGTGATGGTGTTTTTTTTGGAATCCGTTCGCAATTAAAGCATTCGAGAGAGTGTGTAATTCAGTTTTTAGGTGGTCTTTGTCAGCGAGGCGTTTGGTTCTGGATGCTGCCAGAACGCCCATCACCAAGGTCGTTAAGAAACAAAAGGCTAATAGACACACATCCAGCACCTCACCCACACAGGATGTCTCTAAACAGCCATCTAACCCACCAGCAGTTAAGCCCTTAACGATCGCCTCAGCCACACAGCAGATCACAAAAGAACAAACGAACCTACAATCAGCAACAGAGCAAGCAAACCACACACACCCAGCAGTATTTATAGAAGGACTTCAACTGAGATCATGCTTTGCTTCAAGAAGAAAGAAGCCAGAACACCAGCCTGAAGATGACGAGTGAGACCTCGTCGAAACGTCGCCAAAACAACCAGATTTCTACACAGGAAGAAACCCGAATCCACCCTAACATGCATACCTATACCCGTGAAAATCTACGAAAACAAATATATATATATATATATATATATATATATATATATATATATATATATATATATATATATATATATATATATATATATATATATATATATATATATATATATATATATATATGTCAGTTGGAGCTAATGGCCCAGCTTCACTATCTCCCCCCCTCTCTCTGTGCATGTGGCGTCGTTACAGTCGTTGGTGAAAAAATACAATTTACAGTCGACTCTTCATGACCTCATGTCCATGGAGTTTTCTTGGCAGGACTACTGGAGTGGTTTGCAAATTGCTACTCCAGGCACCTACAGCACCTGCTATTCCCTGCTGGTCTCCCATCCAAGTACTAATCAGGGCCGACCCTGCTTAGCTTCCGAAATCAGGCAAGATCGGATGTGCTTAGGGCATCTAGGCAGCTCCCTTTCCCCCTACCTTCCACCAAATTTTCAATTGCCCATCAGGCGATCATAAATGGTCCATCTTATCCCAACATTGTTTACTCAGTGCAATTGGTCAGCAGTCTTAAATGTGCTTAGAAAACAAACCCCTCTAAAAATAATGGTTAGCATCTTGATCGATTTAAATGCCTGTGGAATCCCACTTGCAGAAACTGATGTGAAAGCCTGACCAAGTGTTGGTTGTGTGCCTTGTCATGCATGACTAGCATCTCGCAAGATCACTACACCAGCCTCTGCAAATGGAATTTCACATGCATTTACTTGTCCAAATAGATGCTGGCCAATAAGGCTTCCATTTCAGTAAATGTGCATGGTGTTGTCCCACTAAGCATCACTTTATACTAGAGATGGGCACGAAATGAACTTTTTTCGTTTCCATTATTCGTAATTTGTTCTGTTACATAACGAAACGACTAACGAAAATTGTGATGAAAATGGAACAAAACGAACAGAACCACAAAAATTGGGTTTGTGATGTTTCGTTTTCGTTAATGGCGAAGCACAATGAAATGAGCTATTTTAAATGTTAAAAAACGCCCTGGACATCCATAAAAACCCAGTGATGATTATTTATACTGTCTGATAATACCTACCAGGGGTGTTGGGGTCCTTAAAACGTGCATTTATGTCTTTTCTCAGATTGCTGTATTTTTTTTTTCCTTTAAGGGGAGTTAGGGGACATCGACCCAAAATGGCTCCCAGATGCCTACTATTGATTTTTTGGGTATTAAAACGCCCTGGACATCCATAAAAATGCAGTGATAATGTGATAATTATTTGGAATTATTACCTACCAGGGGGTTGGGATCCTTAAAGCGTTTGTTTTTGTCTTCTCCCATCGCGATGTATTTTTCTTTTCCCTTTAAGGATGACGAAATGGAGGTCACCAGCCACAAAATGGAGGCAAGCCATGTGATGGGATCATGTTCATCCAATAGCATGCCAAGGTTGCAGACTGGGCAGGTCTGGCAGTCACAGAGGGCATAAAAAGCTCTGGCAGCCCCCCTCCTCCTTGCAGTCTCCGGTGGGAGTTAGGGTGGGATTGCTGTCTCTGCGACACTAGCTTCAGTCCTTCAGCCTCCCTGTGTGCATGCGTGCATACCTCTTGGTGAGTACCCTCCCCTGCCCTGCAGTGCAGTCACTCTGCGGCTGCCTTTCACCCTGGGCAACGCCCGCCGCTACCTTTGCAGCCTCCCTGTGTAGCTAGTCTATACTGTGTCTCTGCCAGCATCATTTTTTTTAGTGTTTTCCCTCTGGTCTGGGGCATTGGGGGAACGCCCACGCACGGAAATGCTTTAAAAGTTGCGCAAAAAGCGGGTAGAAACAAACAAAAAACGAAAAACAAAAAACAAAAACAAAAATTTTCCAAAAATTCATGAAAAACAGAAACAAACCGAAATGGATCTCTCAACGAAAAATGAAAAACCAAAACACCATTTTTTGATTCGTGCCCATCTCTACTTTATACCTGTTAATGATCCTTTTGTAAATTACACTGATCTTTTGGTAGCTCCAATTAAAAGATGGGCTTGAAACAGCATTATGCCAGTTTGTTTGTGGAAGTCCATGAACCATGAATTTATGTTTCCTTCCCCCCCCCAGACAAAACACAAATCAGTTTGTTGGCTTGTTCTGGAATTTACTTGTTTTTAAGACAGGCCAGTAGTTTTCTAAAGAAAAAAAAAATCCTGGTTACTTCCCCACTCTCACAACCTGTCCCAACTTTCCACTGCCCTTGTTGCCTCCCTACCTTTTCCTGCTCCTTCTCTGATACCACCATCTTAAAGGGCAGGCTATGTGCAGAGGCAGCTGGCGGGGAGCCAGCCAGGTTGCCTTAAAAATAGACTAAGTTGCCACTAAGTTGGGGGAAATTAATAAATTATTGGTTTGTGGCTCGCGGATTTCCACAAATCACAAACCAAGAGGAACCAACATTTGGATGGTTCATGACCATCTCTAGAGGAGACACTTTTAAGGTGTAGTGTGCTGCATTTTCTGGAGGAAGAATCAATGTTGATTGTCATTGATTGTTTTTCCTGTATCCAGCAATTCTAAGGGTCAGTGAAGGTATAACCTAATATATAATTATCACGGTTTGAGAAGGCGCAGACCACTCCTCATCCCATCTTAAGACAACATGCCAATGCCATGACTTCATCAACAAATTCTTTCCCACTCCCCATCCCCCTTCCTACCTTTAGTAATTTTATACCTGCTGAAAAGATCTGGGGTCTCTTAAGGGTGGCATGGATTTTTGGGCCTTTTTGGTTGGGTCATGCCACAGGATGGATTTTGAAATTCATCTTATAAACTATACAATCTTTTTACTGTTCAGGACACTTGATAGGTACATTCCAGTTTACCTGCCACCACAGCTTCTCTTTGGTTGTGGGACAGAAGAGGAAACAAGATAATCGATCTGACCTTGTATAGGATCCATGCGGGCAGCTCACCGGCTCCGTAGAGCTGTGAAGTCTTTATACATTGCCTCTGCCCTAGCTGTGAAAACAATTGCACAGTAAGTGAGGTTAAACTCAGAAGGCAGATGGAATCTGCTAGTTAACCCTGCCTTTAATCAATCATCATCAGAATTCAAGACTGCTATATAAATTTAGTTAATTAAGTCCACAAATTCAAGTGTGCTGTGATGGTTATCAGTGAAACTTCTGTTCCCTTAAGTACTTTATAGATTTTTCCCCTGAGCAGGAAAACCCTATTGATTTATTTAACATTTAACAGATTGTGAACAATGAATTCTCATAATAGAGGCAACCTGCAATCCTTGCGCATTTGAAGTTGACGCAATGTTTCTTTTTTAAAGATCGAGACTGTTATCAGATACATATTTGAGAAGCAATCATTAGCATGACATAACTTGAACTGTACTATACACTGCTTAAGACCTTGGTAGTTAGGTGATATTCAGGGTGGATTATCTGGTTGCCTGGGTCATGTTAAACTATGATTTTATTTTTTATTTTATTTTCTCCCCACAAGAACACTGTAGAACCCTTTTATATGATGTAACCATTTGGCACAAAAGCACAGTAAACTTTATTAAATTATGACGTGTATATTTCATATTATACTCTGGAAAGTGGGGGAGCCTGATTTTTCCCCCCATTGGTGCTTCACAGGTTGATTACATTGAACATGGGTCAGTTGACTAAATCACAGCCAGACGGGTAACAGTCGACACTGAGTTACCTGCTGAGCTGATGTGACCCATTTCCCATCAGGTCACTTCCTTAATCACAGCAATAGGAGAAACATGTAGCTTTCACTACACTGGAATCTGGGTCAAATCCAATAGTCAGTCAGTCTATCTAGGATAGACACATCAAAAGAACTTGTTAAGTCAACATTTATGTAGATCCAACTGCATTGATTTACTTGACTACAAAATACTCTAGCTGGGGCTAACAAATTGGTTTATTTCATATCTATTAAGACTTTTTTTAAAAAACTAAATCACTTAAAAATGGGGGAAAAATTAAAAATGTTTTGTACACTATTATATTCTACCAGATCTTAAATTAGTAAAATTTAATTAGGATGGTTCAGGTTTCACATCATATATATTTGTACCTTTTATTTGCCCCGAGAAATGAGAGCAGTAAATAGAACTTTCAACAGAGTGCTATTTTATTGCAATATCTTAATTCCCAAGGGAAATATAACACTGTAGTATGTCTATGAAGATTCCCAGTCATGCAGGTGAGTTTATCTGGAAGTTGAGTCATGGCAACTGGACTTCTTTTCTTGAGAGATTGGACCTTAATATTTTTCACTAGGGAAGACACCCAGGACAACAGGCTGGCTTTCTTGGATTGTGCAGTCATCATCAGACCTGACCGTGGCCTGGGAGTAGAGGTTTACAGGAAACCCACCCACACAGATCAGTACTTACTGTTTGACTCCCACCATCCATTACAACACAAATTAGGGGTTATCGGGACCCTAAACCACAGAGCAGAGACCATCCCCACCTCCATTGAAGCCAAAAAGAAGGAAGACTGGCACCTGAAGAAAAGCACTTAAGGCCTGTGGATATCCAATGTGGGCCTTCAACAAAGCAGTGTGCCGTCCCAGGAGAACAAGGGATCAGCCTGAGACCCAGAGCTGATGGAAGAACCTGGTCATTCCCTACAAGGCTGGAGTGTTTGGAAAGCTTTAAAGGATTTTTGGCAAACACCACATCCCCATTTACTTCAAGCCCACAAACACACTAAGGCAGAGACTTGTCCACCCAAAGGACCCGACACCAAAACACAAAAGGAGCAATATAGTATATGCAGTCAATGCAGTGAGGAGTGTGCAGACCTCTACATTGGAGAAACTAAACAACCTTTAAACAGGAGGATGGCCCAACATAGGAGGGGCAACAGCTCAGGACCAGAATCAGCTGTACGCCTCCACAATTGAAGGACAAAGGACACTGTAACAGCCATTCCAGCCCAACAAGGTTTCAGAAATTTATTATTTGCATTTATTATTTGCATATTTCTGTATGGAAGACCTGCATTGGACCCTGTGTGCGTGTGTGCGTACGTCTTGGTGAGTACCCTCCCCTGCCCTGCAGTGCAGTCACTCTGCGCCTGCCTTGCACCCAGGGCAATGCCCGCTGCTGCCTTTGCAGCCCCCCTGCATACCTAGTCTATACTGTGTCTCTGCCAGCATCATTTTTTTTAGTGTTTTCCCTCTGGCCTGGGGCATTGCAGGATGCCCCCACACAGAAATGCTTTAAAAATCCCGCAAAAAGTGGGTAGAAATGAAAAACGAAGAAATGAAAAACGAAAATGAAATTCTTCCAAAAAATCATGAAAAATGGAAACAAAACGAAATGGACCTCTCAACGACAAATGAAAAACTGAAATGCCATTTTTTGATTCCTGCCCATCTCTACTCAAGAGTATGATACTACACTCAGATCCACTACTGTTGTCGGCCCACATTTATTTTGATAAGTCTTAGCAGGAGCAAGCAGAGTGGCGTAAGGCAGCCAGAGAAAGCAAACCAAGTCTCAGTTAATCAGAGGACAAAGTAATCCATGGCAAAGTACAATAAATGCAATTGATAGTGTTATAAGTAATGTAATTACACTGCTCGCCTGTTGCAACAAGAGCAAAGGCTATGCCGTTTTATAGCCCATTGCTATGAGACTTTGAACTGCAATAGTATGCTAACAGATATCTTTCCTAAAAGTGGCACATTCTTCTCTCTGGAGTAAAAATGGAGCACGTTTCACTGCTGTAATGCCTTTAGTTTTAGGGCGTGCAAGAATAAAAGCTCACTGGCCTCCACCTCTATGTCTGCTTGACTCCTTCTTCTTAGTGATTTTGATTTCTGTAAATGGAGCTCAAAAACATTACCTTGAGTGATTGCATGCAAGATTCAGAGGTCTCTTTGCCAGGAGTTGTCTGCTGCTGTTAACTTGGAACAGTCCATCATATTTCAATGGCTGCTTGATGAGAAAAGTGGACCATGCTGTACTCAGATTTTTTTTCTAAAAAAATGAGTTCTAGACTACAGAATCAGAAGGCCCAGAAAAGAACTGGGGAAAATGTCAGAAACATCAGGAAGAAAGTTTATTTCCTTCTATGGACAATTGTTTCGGCTTTTCCAGTGGAAAGAATTGGAAACTTCAGGGGATTTTTAAAAATGCATAAAATGAAAATAACTTTTTTTCAGAGTAGGTCACCAGGAGAGAGTCTATCCAAAAATGGATATATACTTTGCTTTATTTCAACAATAACAATGAAACGAAGTTACTGTCCTTAGCAACAAAACATACACATCCAGGCAATGCTTATCCAGCTACAGGGAAGTCCCACAGACATCAACATAGTACAAATAAAGGCCTCAGCTGCTGATAAAAAATGAAGAAAGCAGAGAAAAGTTCTATAAAGAATTTGAAACTCTTAGGACCCTTGTGAAAATGCAACACCCAGATATCATAGAATCATGCCGTGATTAATTTGGACGGGGTTTATAACGCTATTGAATCCCAACCCCTACTCACTTCAAGAGTCAAAATCAAAGCAAATCTGTCAGGTGGTTGTCCATTTTCCTCTTGAATTGGTTCCATTGTCATACTCCTTTAGCAGTTAAGAAATGTTTCCCGATATTCTATCTAAATCTGGCTTCCTGTAGCTTGTCTCCCCCACCACCCCTGGCCTGGATCCCTTCAAAAGGGTTGGACAGATTCATGGAGGAAAAGTCCATCACAGGTTACAAACCATGATGGAGATGTGTAATCCCCAGGCTAAAAACCGGGGTACTTCAAGGGCCAGATGCAAGGGAGTGGTAGCAGGAGACAGATATCTAGTCTTGTACACTCCCGGACGCATCTGGTGGGGCCACTGTGAGATACAGGAAGCTGGACTAGATGGGCCTTTGGCCTGATCCAGCATAGCTCTTCTTATATTTTTATGTTCTTATTACAAATCCTGCACACTGGGATGATCAAGAACAGATCTTCTCCGTTATTTCATAATGAGCGGTTGTAAAACTAACACAGGGAAAGGAGTCTTTGGATGTTTTGTTCAACTGGGACTACAAAATGACCATGAGGAACAAATTATACAGTTTTGTCAAGAAGAATTATTTGTTGCCATCAGAAAGACACATTGGGATTTATGTTAGTATTTTTTTGAGATGTATCTCACAGTGCTGCTGATCTAAGAATCTTCTCCCTACTCCTATTCCTCCTCCTCCTCCTCCTCTCCCTAGAGGAATTATACAGGGTAAGGCCTAAACTGAATACTTAGCAGTTCTTCAGAAAAAAAGAAGAAACTGTTCAATTTCAAGCAAGAGGGAATTGGAGCATTTCAAAGGTATGCACCAGTGGCATCACCGATTGCTAATTTATCCAGACTATTGAATTATTTAAGGGCAATTATACATAATGCCTGATATTTCTCTCTATATAGACATAAAAATTACATACAGGGAAATGGTGATTTAACCAGCCAGATCGGTAACCCTTTTCTAGCATACAAATTACTAAAGAGGGAGAAGATATTTTTATCAACAGCACATGGAACCACTTGGAAAGAGGTATCAGTGTTGCTGTCGGGTGACTAATACCTTTTACTATAGTTCACAGCTAAGCTTTCTGAATAAAGAATGAAATATGCTACTCACAGGGGCCTATACACATGATCCATATAACCTCAGCCTTAGCTTACAAAGGCCTTCATCGAAGAAGCTGAGGCCATGGGATCTGGACCTGTTCAAAATCCAAAAGTCTGCTCAATATAACACTTCCTCCTTTTACATTCCTTGGGGCATCTAAAAGACTCCTTTTGGAAAACCTTCTCTATCTACTTGTTGGCATTCCAATGTTCTCTCAGGTTGGATCCTGACTTTGCCACGATTTGCATTAAATCTTGTTACTTCTCACACCAGAGTATGACTCATTGAAGCCACTGTTGAATACAGTAGTGGGTCTACAGTTAGATAAGCCCCTTTGCTTCTATAAGGCTACTCCAGTTGTTGCTGCTAATAGGTTTTCCCAAAGGCCATATGTATCCCTCAGAGATGAAGATGTGTCCCTACCCTCCTTGAAGGTTAAAACAAGTATTCTGCTCAAAGATGCCCCGTGTGCCTTCTAGAGATGGTGCATGCAATTTCTCCATAGTTTTGTCCACCACCACCTGTATTTCCACTGAGGAAGACAGTCATAATGTTAGGAGGCTTAGTGGTATGTATCAATATTCCCTTCCACGCTGACAGTTCTCCCCATAGACCTCTGCTATATTCTTTCCCCCATAGTTTCATTCTTTCCCCATACAAAAGCAGAACATGTTTATACCAGATGGTCTGAGCAGAAGTTCAAAGACTAGCCTCCAAGTGACAAATATTCCTAGGATGGACAGCTTGGGGATGGATCTGTGTTGGGATTTTTGGTTCTGTTACCGCTTTGTCAGTTAGTGAAATGTAACCATAGGAAAGGTTTGACTGCGTACAGATATGCTTACTGAACAAATGTGTCTAACTGATGCTCCAACAGAAGGGATATAAAAGCTGGGTGCCTTTGTTTTCCAAAGCCTCAGCATAGGCCTGGAGAACATGAAAACCCAGACATCCTCAATCCAGGGTTTGCCTGCTTGCTGCTCCCCATAGACGCCCAACAAGCTGATGGAGTAAGAGTTTTCTCTCTGCTACTTGACTGCTCATGCTTTCTATTCTGCTGCCTCTTTAATGAGCTTTTGTGTCATTCCTTCATCAGTGTGCCCCTTGTCTCTTAGGACCTCTTAGCAGCCGTAACAATACACCACCCCAACTCCTTGCCAATATTTAAAAAAAAGCTTGCTATTAAAGGTAGAAGGAAGCTTTTTTGGTGGGTGTATTGATAGCATAGATGTAGCCATCCAAGATTCAGGGGTAAATATAGACAGCCTGTATACCTCAGAAGATATCTATCTTTAGATTAGATCCATTTAAGTCTAGGAGACCTCACTTATTCACACGATTGTCTTTTCAACACCTTTCTTCTACTGATAGCCAAATTTAGATCCAACCCAGTATACCTGATCTACCTTGTCAGAGGTTACAAGTGGACCACATCCTGTTCAGTGGAGTTGCCGTCCCTTTCCATATCTTTGTCACAAACAGGGAGCGTTCAGGAGAGCAGAGGGTGGCAACTTGGCACACACCCCCAGGCCCCACTATTTACGTAGGTCAACAGAACGCTTGAGCACAACATGACGACGGGACAGCTTTTTAGAAACATGTAGCTGAAATGTATATTTTAAATGTCCCTTTCATTCATTTGAAAACATAATAATGATCTTGCTGAGGTTGTTTGCTTGAAGAAGGCTATACACACCGAGAGATGATATATGCACTGTATTTTGATGGTCAAAGATGCTGCAATGTGCATCTTTGAGGATTTGACACTATCAAATCCTTAAATAATGACTATGATGTTTTGGCAACTTAAGCCCACATTGTCAAATAAATTCAGTGAACGGTCAACAAGGGGAAGGCTATTCGTGACTTATGGACTACTTGTAATAAGTTGAAAGGTTTTGACAGGCCAGAGGCTGCTTTGGAAACATCTAACAAAGTTTTAAAATCTATTTCTCTCTCTCTCTCTCTCTCTCTCTCTCTCTCTCTCTCTCTCTCTCTCTCTCTCTCACACACACACACACACACACACACACACACACACACACACACACACACAAATTCTGGCTGATATAAACTTCAGTTTTCTCTGCAGAAAAGAAAAAAAGGTACAGTATATGATTCCATCAGTGCATGACAGACAAATATGGAATTGTCTTGCTGAATCATGGGAGAATAGCTAGGCAGAAGGAAGAAGACCTGAGTCATTGTACCTGGCATGGAGCCAAGTCAGGTGACTTTTCTGCAGATGAGCAATGTGAGCATATTGCATCATGTACTGACCTATAAGCAGGCAGGTAACTTGCTTCAATGTGTGGGTGTATGGAGAAGGAGCAGTGTGTCACTTTGTCTGTCAGAGTTTTGGACTGCTGGACGGTGATGTTGTTATTTTTGCCTGCCAATTCTGATAAGGTGCTTGCCTGTATGTATGTATATGTTTTTGTAAGCACAGCTCTGCTGAAGGGAAAACACTGGAGTTTTGTTATTTTTGCCTGTGCACTGCCACTGGCTTTGGAGGTTCTAGCAAGAATCAAGCCAACACCTATCAACATTTTTGAATGCTTTGTCAGATTCATGGTGTACAATCAGGTGCAACCCAATGAATGAGTTAGGATATAAATCTTTATTGAACTTTGCAAACATGGGTGAAGTTTTTTGTGCTTTCAACACAAGCAAGAAAAAGAAAGAGGATGATTTTTGTACAAATTAAGCAAAATTGTGCAAGCTCACACTTTTCTTTGAGGAATCATTTCTTTCTGAACACCCATTGGAATATTGTTTATTTGAAATTATTCTACATTATGCTGCTGATGTTGTTTGGACCCATTATTGGTTGTGTGAATGGCCATGTCGTTGTATTCTGTTTGCCGGGGCATTTCCTCTGATGCCATCTTGGTGCTAATTTGTGTTGCGTTTGAGGTGTTATGGGATTTTTCCGTTAGGAAATGATGCCTGCTGCCTAAATTGTTTTTCCTGTTTTTTAAAAAAATAAACTTTAAAACTGTTTTGAAAATAAAATATTGCCACAGCATCCTATAGGTAGTGGAGTCTTTCTCTTTGTAAAACTGAGGAAGCATTATGCCACTTAAAATTTAAAAAAGGAAAAAAATTAACTCAGACAAGCTTACAGATGCATTATGCAGTAGAGATGGGCACGACTTAGCGGTATTCCCGTTTCCGTTTCCGTTACTCGTTTCCGTTACTCTACGGAAACGGTAACGGGAATTACTCCGCCAGACTTCGAGCTCGAACCGACGAACGAACAATTTTGGTCTGATTTGTCGTGCTCGTTCCTTGCATCGCGCGATTGCGCGATGCCACGCGGCACAGAAAAAAAGTTTTTAAAAGTTAAAAAAACCCGGTTCCCGGCCAAAAAGCAGGCGGAAAAATGCCTGCCGTGCCTCAGGGCACCTACCAGAGGGGTTGTTTCTGGAGGTCCCCGGCCTCCCCCCTCATCCCCCGTCCTGGGCTGCTCTGGTGGGACTCGCCGCAGGCTCGCAGCCAGCAAAAAGCCCAGTCTCGCCGCCGGCCGCCCGCAATTAAAGCGCAAGCAAGCGGCACGGACGGCACAGGAAAAAAACTTTTAAACTCTCCCCCCCACCCCCGGGCCGGGCCAAAAAAGCAGGCGGAAAAATGCCTGCTTGACTAAGGGCGCAGGGCACCTACCGGAGGGGTGGTTTCTGGAGGGGGGGTCCCGCCTCCCCCCCGTCCTGGGCAGCCGGACTCGAGTTGCCATTTCGCCATGCCATGCGGTGCGGGCGGGGGATCCAAAATGGGGCGGCAAACGCAATATTGTTTTTGAAATCGTGGTCCAAAAACACACAAGCACAACAGAAACACGCGAAAATTTATAAACTGCCAGATTTTTCACAGTAGCAGTGGGTTTTTTCTTGCAACAAAATGTCTCTCCTCTCCTCCTCTGTCCTCCATTGATTTTATTTTATTTTATTTTTTTTACACCTGCGCAATGATGGGCTGGCCGAGTGGCCAGCCATGTGGGAGTGGACAACCATGCAAATTTTTGGAGCCATCCCACCAGTCGCATGGCCACTTGGCCATGGAGACTTCTGGGATGTGCCAAAAAGCCCCCTAAAACCTGCCCTAGCCCTAACCCTAACCCTTGACTCCGTACCCATACGTCACAGACTGTCTTCTTAGTGGGTCAGAGAGGCACCCAGAGGTGCAACCCACTAGCCCACCGTAACCTTACCCGTCACTAGCCTAACCCTAGCCATTGCACTAAGCCACCTTAAAGCCAGATCTACTTGCTTGCATTGCACTACACGCAGCAAGTACAATTCCCTTCTGTGTGAGACATGGTGGTGCGAGAGCCTTGTGAAGGGCGGGCATGACGCTATCACTCTCACTGGTCTCACTGTCTGCACATTCTGTTATGCAATATCCATATGGCTATTGCATAGCATTTTGCAGCAGCAGCAGGTGAGGAGGGGAGACCCCCATGTAGAGGGGTCTCTTGGAGCCTGCTTCCCCTTCCTAGTGGGTGAGGATAGGAGGCACCCACGGGTGCCTCCAGGAGCCCACTTTCCCTTTATAGCAGGCCAGAGGAGGCACCCACCCCACAGAGGTGCCTCCAGGAGCCCGCTCCCCCCCAAAACCAGTACTAACGACAACGAAAAAATGAAAAAACGAACTGACTAATTTTTGCGAATTTTCGCGAAAACCGGAAACGAGCCGAAACGGGACCGGCCCGACTAACGACAACTCGAAAAAATTTTTTTTCAAGTCGTGCCCATCTCTATTATGCAGAAAGCTGGAAGCTTTTGAAATGTGGGCGTACAGTCAAATTCTGGAGATACCTTGGACAGCCAGAGTAACTAATGTGGGTATATTACAGCACATGAATAAAAATTTAGAAATCCTCAATACTGTAAAGAGAAGAAAATTGTAATATTTTGGACACATAACACACAATACGAAATACCATCTGCTGCAGGTTATCCTTCAAGGAAAAATTTATGGGAAGTGTGGCCCAGAGTGTAGAATATAATTCTGGCTTAAGAATTTAAGCCAATGGTCCACATTGAGCACAGGTGCTCCGTTTAGAATAGATTTAGAGAAGAACAAGTTCAGGCTACTGATTGCCAGTGTTCTATGAGGACATGGCACATGATGAAGAAGTACAAGTGCCGAAGGCAGGCAGAGGCAGAACAGATCCGTGGGTGGATCAAAGTGCCAACTCTGGGTCTATTTAAGGTAATTTAAAGAACAGTGTTGTCCCTTGTACTGAATCACCTTAGTTCAATTGAGACTGCCTCATGAGGACAACAACACAAAGAGGGTGTGAAATAAATCAATACAATAATATTCTAACACCACTCTCAGGTTATTTGGGCAATGTAGTTGCACCTTCAGTGACCCTCAGCAGTTGGAACATGCAGGAGAAGTCTTGGACTTCACAAGGCAGAGGTAAGGTGAAACTCTTAGGTGGTTACTTCACGTCCTTCCTCGAGCCGAGGTGAATTTGCCTCCGTGTTAAAATCGGTTTTCAAAACAGATTGAGAAGTGGATTGAAAAGATTCCCGAGCTCCAGGACGGGAATCTCTCACCCCGCTTGGAGTGCAGTTCAGGGGGCATGGTCGGGGTGAACTCGGATTGACCCCACAAGGACGTGAGGTTCTGTTCCTTTGAACTTGGATTGACCCCACAAGGACGTGAGGTTACGTTCCTTCGAACTCGGGTTGACCCTACAAGGACGTGACGTTACGTTCCTTCAAACTGGTCTCCAGTAGGGCTGCGAACTGCAGTGAGAGGGACGTGAAGTATTAGCCTTAGTCTACTTCTTTAGCGCTTCCTCAGCATCTTTCTTACAAGGTATTGGAGCTTTGGATTCCCCCACTCTTTTTTAAAGTGCATTTTAACCTCACAACTGCCAGATTTGACAAGGGATCTCCTTTGGGTGCCACTCTGAACTGTGAACAACTCTCTGGAATTTGCTCTCCTCCATACTGACATTAGAAATTCACAAATAGCCTTAATTCAGTCAGGTATACACGTGTCCAAAGATGGTGCACATATCTGGAGAAGGGTACTATGAGCAGACACAAGTGTGGGCAAAGAGTGAATAATCCCCTCTCCTTCCTTCCTTCCTTCCTTCCTTCCTTCCTTCCTTCCTTCCTTCCTTCCTTCCTTCCTTCCTTCCTTCCTTCCTTCCTTCCTTTTCCTTTCCATTTCTTTCTTTTATTAAAAGCCTTTCTGGCCCAACATGGGCCAGGGAGCAAATTGGATAAAAATGGGAAAATGAATCTCTGTTGTTCTCTCAGGCACAATCTGCCATCTGGGTTCCACCCAAAGTGTTGTTGTGAGGTGAATTGCAGTGTACTGCTGGCCAGGCTGGAGCAGATGCACTCCAAGGCCACAATTTGCACACACGGGCTCTACATATTGCAGTGAAAATGGGAGGGGAGGGGGTCAGCGCCATAAGGATTAGTGTGGAAATAATCAAAATAACAAAACATATGAGTTGGGCATTAGAAGGCTGCATTTTTTTCCTTTTTAGTACCTATTGTTCATATCACTTTGACCAACCATTTATTATCCATTATTTATTAACAGGTTAAATAATGCTGCATGGAGTGTAAAGAAATATTTTGGTTAGAGTTGTGTTTAAGGATATTTTCTGGCATTTTCCTGACGCTTGTCTTCCCAAATCTTCTGTTTTCTGAAATGGGATTCAAAACAGATTTTTCTTCCTTGTTCTTCTCTCCTGCTCTTGTCTGGATCTGCTGTATTTAGCTCTTTGCAAGCTGTCCCTCATTATCAGTCTTCACATGAAGTGCATTGTGTATTAAATCGACAAAGCAAAGACAATAAAAAATACATTACTGTATACCTTTTGGAATCCCTGCCTTTTACTAACTGTCAATTATAGGAGGAACAGGTGGCCCATAAACCATTGTTAGTAAATTGCTCTTTCAAAAACCACTTAGTTAACAATTTCCTATGTTAAATGCTATTTAGAAGCATTTATTCAAGTGTAGAAAATAAAACTAGAAATAAAAAATGAGAAACTGAAATTCGAGTGGTACGATTCTAAGCAATTATAGATCTCTGGGATGCAATTACTTCTCCTCCTCCTCATTTATGTGTGTAGCAGGGTGGGGGTGATCTTTATTGCTTCCTGAAATGAACATATGGAGATGTCTTTTCCTTAAGGACCAATATATTTTGCTGCCTGGGTCAGCAATAAGATGCCCTACCAACGAATCTGCATACAAAGCTTCCTGGACTGGCTGTCAGATCTTCCACAAAGTATCCCTTCACTCTGTATCATTACAGGATAATTGGGAAAAACTTAAGAGTCACAATTAGATGAAAAGCAAATACTTTGGGTACAGAATGTTTCTTTTTCTTTCTTTCTTTCTTTCTTTGAATCAAAGGACACAATACATTTCAAAATAAAAGGCACTTAACAAATGCACAGAAAAGAATCTTATTGCCAGATTGCAGCTCGGTTGTAGCCTAATGTTGTCCTATGCACTTAACCACTGCACAAATGCTTGAATCTCTAGGTTAAGGAATGAAACCAGATTATTAGATGTCAAATATTCAAAAGCATAGGATTTGCTATGTGATATTTCAGATTTAACTCCAAAACATTCCTAAACAATGTCTCTCTGCTTATTACTCTATGTGTCTCATGCGTGGTCAAACTGTTCTTTTGAGAACAGTGAGAAACTTTCTGTTGATGGGTGGTTTTGTTGCCTTATACCTGAAATGTTACATCTTTATCAACACTGCCAATATAGTATTGTTTTCAAGCTGTTTGAATTTCCTCAATAGAGAAGGAAATTAAGATATGCATTGTGAAATTCCACATGTGCTTACAATAATTATATTAGGTTTAGTTTACCTGAAGTATTACAGGGAGCATGACTTGTTACTTAACCAGCATACAAGTTGGTGGTGGAAATACATATGCAAGACAACAAAGGCAAATATGAAAAATGCAAAAAAGGAGGAGGAGGAGGAGGAGGAGGAGGAGGAGGAGGAGGAAGAAGAAGAAGAAGAAGAAGAAGAAGAAGAAGAAGAAGAAGAAGAAGAAGAAGAAGAAGAAGAAGAAGAAGAAGAAGAAGAAGAAGAAGAAGAAGAAGAAGAAGAAGAAGAAGAAGAGAAATGACTCTGGACTTAATATTTAATTGTGTTTGGTGGGTCACAAATGTCATCAACAAACATTTTTTCTACCAAAACAAACAAAAAACAAGGAGAACAATGCTATTCAAATATAAACAAGATTATAAGAGTAAATAATGTAATAAGGAATGTTAACAGGGAGCAGAAAGCAAAGGAAAACAGATGCGCAGTTTTGTCTTGGACTTAGTAGAGACTTAGTTTCCTTCCAGTCAAATTCCTCAAAACATTTTATCTCTTTTAAAGCCTCAATATAAATCTACTGACACCAGTTATATGTGAGGGGGAAGCAAAAAGCTTTATTAAAATGGTTCTGACTTCTATTGTTCCCAGAAGATCCTTGTCCTTTCTGTCTACTGTATTGCCCTCCGTGTGTCATTTTTCCTTAATTCAGGGTGCCTTTCATCACTGTTTGCCAGAATTAGCCGGTGAACCCACACCCATCTTATTGCCCTTCTTTTCATCAGCTTCACATAATTCAAGCATTTCTAATAAAACACTTGTCAAAATATGCCACAAATCCAACCTTCTTGCCCAAGGAGATTTTGTTCAAATCAAAACCTTATCTGTTTGGAGGAAATGGGGCCATTTCTCTAGCTGGGTCAGGAACATTTCATCATAGCACTTCACGGAACTGTTTTGATGAGATTTCCATGGAAGCTGCAAGAGTCAAAGGCATTCTTAACAATGTTGCTTCTTTATAAACAAAAGCCTCTCAGTGTAGATACTGTATTTGGTACAGATCCCACATCTTTCGATCTGACTACAGGGAATGCTTGAAACTCTTATGGGATAGATTTTGAGTTATTCTTGTTGTTGTGTCATTACAGCCGTGGCTGACTGTTTGTGATCCCATGTCCATGGAGTTTTCTTGGCAGGAATACTGGAGTGGCTTACCAGTTCCTACTCCAGGAACCCACAGCACCTGGTATTCCCTGGTGGTTGCCCATCCAAGTACTAGCCAGGCCTGATCCTGCTTAGCTTCTGAGATCGGATGGGCTCAGAGCATCTAGGCAACCTGTAGGGGCCTGCAAATAATAACTGCAAAATGATGATGACAATATTATTAATGCCTGGCTGTGGTATTCAGGTGCCTGAGATAAAAGATGGCAAGTAGTTTGAAATGGATTATACCTACATGCATCAGTTCAATTCTGACTTATGACAACCTAATTCAGGGTTTTATTTATTTATTTATTTATTTATTTATTTATTTATTTATTTATTTATTTGACTTACCGTATATATTGCACCTTCTGGCATAAGAGCCATTCTGGGCAGTTTACAGAATTTTAAGGTAAATAATAAAACATAATAATAGACTGTTGGGTTTTTTTGCAATGCACCCATGCATGAAGAAACCTCTTTCCCCTTTAATAGCCTGCTTCTTCTAGAAGCTTGTCTTTTTAGGCTTGAGGCACAATGTGGAATCAAACTCCTAACCTTTATGTCTGTCTGGTTTGAGAAAGACTTTTGTGCCAAATAGGCAGGAAGGAGAAGGGACCGGGAATGGAGTGCATGGCAACACACATGGCCCATCACAGAATTTAGACCAAGCACCACCATTTTTTGGTGTGCAAGCACTGGCAGCCACATGAAGGACCTGGGAAACAATTCCTTCTGTGCCCCCGGTTCAGCCCTGGTATATATATCATAAAGACAACCATGCTGCCTAGCTAATTGAAATCATCTAATACTAATTTTGGAGGCCCGTGATTACTTTTTTATAAATAGCTGGCAGTGGAAGCTGGCTCTTGGCTCACTATTGAAAGCTTGAAGAATAGACTCAATCTGACAGTAAGTAGTGCCTTATCATTGCATAGTGAATTACATCCAAGTCTGAAATCTTGAAGTGATTTTAAAACAATTCTGTCCCCTCAGGTTTTTCTAAATTTACTTCTGTGCATTTTTGTAAGATAAAAATGAGGCACAATCTCCATTTGTAGAGAGTAAACGGGTTGAATCAGTCACACTAGAAGCATGTCTAATATAAAGCTTGGCAGTAATTGTATATGAAATTCCGTTGGCCGATTGTTTTCAGAAGAGAGCTTTCATAGACACGTAACAGATACTTTTCAGTGACAGGCTTGCTAAAACTCAATATTTACCATATATGTTTTCAATAAACATTTGGAACACAATTAGCCCACAATAGCTTTTCTACCAGTATAACTCCATCAGTGCAGTCTTATCTTTGACACTGAGATCTCAGTGTTACATAATCAATGGCCAAGTTTTTTCCTTGCTGTCCCTTAAAATAATGAAATTTTATTTATTCCCTGGATGCAGAGGAGTTGAGATGTATTTATGATGCAGTAGTGAACTGGCCACATCTGTATAACAGTTGATGGAAACAGCTTGGTTCTCTCATCCATGGTCCTCTGTCAAGTAAAACGTTTTCTTAAAAACCTAAGAAGCTGCATTTAGACTTAGCCCTTCTTGCGTAAGACATGTTGAAGCCAAGTCAACTTTTAGTACTGATTGAGTCAAATCCCATTTATTTGGATTTAACGGGATCAAACCCCAGAAATTTGATAATTGATTCCCACCCCCCATTGAAATATAGCCATGGATGAAAAACATACACACAAAATGGAAAGAACTTCATGCTAGCTTACATTATTCAACTCCCTCAAAATACCTCTCCATTGTCTCCTGAAGAGAATCATTCTGAAAGTGGTTTCAAATTCCACCATAGGCAAAATGTAGGTCTTATTTGATGCCCTATAAGCAGGCATGTCCAAACTTTGGCCCTCCAGATGTTTTGGACCGCAACTCCCACAGTCCTTTGTCACTGGCAATCTAAACTTAGAATTCTGGGAGTTGTGGTCCAAAACATCAGGAGGGCTGAAGTTTGGATATGCCTGCCCTATAGTATTTGTCTTTTACTGAGGAAAGCTTGTTCATCGGTCCCAGAAGGCCATCTGGTCCGGGAGAAATCCACATGACACCACTGTGAAGAATGGCAAGGTCATTCAATAACGTGTGATCGATTCACACGTTGGGCCTGTTTCCTATGACACCATAAACATGAGCTAAACTTCTTTGAGGCATTGAGCACTTTTTATTTTCATTTGAAACTCCGTGGGTGCTTCTTTTGATGAGAAACCACAAAGTCCCTCCCTGCAAATATTTTGTTATATATAAAATTTAGTGGCAACTTGATTCTTGTTCTGAACTGACCATGAGCTGATGCTCTGGTCAAGTAAAGATATCGAAGCCAATTAAAACTGAGGGCAGAAAATGAAGCTTGACACATTTTTTTCTCCTCATGAAATCACTTACAGATACATATAAGCAGGCTCTCCTAAATAATAGCCAATGCCATTATTTATGTGTGAATCCAGCCCCAAAGGAGATGCTGAGATAAGAGTATCTCCTTACTCAAATCTCTGACTGTCACTGACAAAACATTGATGCCACATGGAACTTCTCTGTTAAAATGCAAAAACCAAGGCTTGGCACATGAAATCAGTTACAAACACATACAGTGCAAGCAAGCATCTCACAAAATGACAAATTGTGCTTTTCAACTTCAGGGGAAGACTCTTAAGGTTGTATTAGCTGGTTAGAGAAAATATGGACAAATTGAGCAAGGAAACAACACAGGAAGCGCAATGAAAATGATAAAATCACTTTAAAAATAATTCTAGGCAGCTTCTGAAGGGCAGAGCTTAGAGATGACAAAATAGCCTCTATAGACTCAAAAACACTTGCTACAAGAGACAGAGAGGTCAAGGACGAGAAATTGTTTGGAAAAAGATGGATTTTAGTCAAAGAAACCTGTGGATATTAGATTAATAGCTATATTCCCCTCCCCCAATTTGGATAAAAAAGGATATTGTAAACAATCTGAACAGACTCACAAACCTGTTAAGGAAGTACCATTAAGATGTTTTGTTAGAGATATAATGCTTTCTCCTGGATTGAACTCAGAGTGAACCTCCACCCTGCCTCATGTTTACAGCACAATCTGGCTATGCACATGAATTTTATTAACCTATGGTACTACTAATCCAACACTCCTTGTCCCTGAAGCATTTTGCAACATTAAATAAACATTCCTGATGTGTTGTATTTTTCTAAAGGGGAGAATGTAGCAATATCTTTAATTTATGAACTGATAAGACGTCTCCACCTTTACAGGGAAATGGACAAATAAGAGGGGAGTGTATTGTGGATATCAGAAGATTGAAGGAATAATTTCACAGTCGAGTCTTCTCTGGTTGCTCTTCTCTATGCAGTCATGCGGAGAAGCAGGGGAGCAACTTTGGAAGACACACGGGACATTTTGGGACGTGCAGGTGTACTAAATTAAACTCAGAAATAGCTAGACACTAGAGATGGGCATGAAATGAAAAACAAAATGCTGTATCATAGTTACGTAGTGAAACGGTAGGACGTGTTTCATCACAAAATGAAACAAAATGCCATTTTCCCTTCTAGAAATGAAACAATTCATCCTAGATGAATCAATGGCAGGGTGTCTAGGGGGTGAGTTATTAATCTCCAAAGGGTTTGCCCCTAGGGGAAAATTATTTCTAATTGAATCGGGATTCAGAGGCCAAGCCGCAAGTCGCTCACCCACAGGGGACCTATTAAAGCTTCCCGATTCAAATAGAATGTTTTTCCCGTTTGGAGTTTAATAACTCATCCCCCTGAACCCCAAACATCTCCAAATGTGGGGGGCTTACAGAGAAGAGCTTGAGGAAACTCCCCTGCCATTTTGTTGCCTCTAGGACCCAAGGGAGCATAGTGTTTTGTTTAGTTTCATTTCGTTTCATAACAAAACTACTAATTTTAAAATTCATTACAAATGAAACAAAACAAAACTACTAAAGTAACAAAACAAAACAGTATATTGCAGGACCGCAGTATATGAAAGGCAAGGGCCCCGGGGTAAGCTGTTTCGGCCTGTTTGAGGCCTACTGACAGGCTGCCCCAAATGGGCCTCCAACGGGCTTCCCGGGCCTGTCAAAGGCCCCAGAAGTGGTTTCCGACCAACTGGAAGTGACTTCTGGATTGCAAGAAGCCACTTCTGGGGCCCAGGAAGCCTATTGGAGGCCATTCAGGGCAGTGCCATGCCCCCAAGTCCTGACCTGGCTCAGCATCCCCATAACACAGATTTTCAATTATTGCAGGTTGGGTCGGGTCGGTGGGGGATTACGGTATTTCCCTTTTGTGCCCATCTCTACTAGACATGCTCTCCTCTGTATTTTTCCTTTAATGGTGGTTTTATGATTGGTCTCTGAAAATAAATGTAGGTTTCATTTGTTAGTCTGATTGCTGAAGCAAGTCTGTCTGAGGAAACCATGGCAAGACATGGAAAACATGTCAGTTGGGGGAAAGTACATATTCCATTTACCAACTAGCTTAACCCTCAAAATTATTTGCTCCCTACTTCATTTTCTTCTTGCAGTTCAATCTTGAAGTGAACACTGGAAGGAGATTTCATTTCCATTGCACTTTGTTCTTGGCACTGTTTCTGCTTTTGCTTCAGTTTCTGCTTAATCCCAGCTTTGGGTTACATTTTGGCTCTGAACTGCATCTGATCTTAACTACCCTTAGTGAAAACAACCCAGCTTTGCAATTCATGGTCTGAAATTGGTTTGTTTAAAAGACCACAGTTCATACCAATTTTGTCTGAGATAGGACATCGCAATAAGCTGCAATTTGGTCTAAAATGGAAGTGAAAGTATCACACTATTGCAGCTCTATCAGGGCGGAAGAAAGATTACAATCCCCTAGCCATACTTTTTTTCTCTTTAACACTCAATCTCGTTTTAGCATTATGTGGGAGATTTCAGCACCAATTATGAGCTTGGAGCTGTAGCATGAGTTATCTAAATGTTTATGTATGGTTTACCATGCTGATTTACAGAATAATTTTTTTTTCATTTGTCATAATAAGCTATGGAGATGGCAAAATTGCAATGGAACAACGATTTACAAATCTGTTCTTAAGGGAGTGACACAAATGTCCAGAACATGCATCCTTCATAGATGAACAAGTAAATAGATCAAAACAGTACAGTATATGGTTGCAGGAATAAGCTGCAGAAGCATTATACTAAGCACATAGAATAACTAAGTCTGTGAAGAGGGAGAAATAATCCATTTTAGATTTCTAATACTTCAGATTTTTGAAACTAAACAGCAAAATAATTTTATATCTCAGGATGGTTTTCAATTAAAAAAAAGATTAGCTGTAAAGTCCCAGACTTGATAGTTTTTTCACATCTTCATTTTAGAGGTCTCTTAACATTTTATTCATTTTCCAAGAGGGGATTTGCAAAACTGAAAAATATACCATGCATTTGCTATTACAAGCATTTTTCCTAGCATGTCCTAGCGAACTCTTCAACAAAGGTGCGCATCAGCAGAAATGAGGTAAGTTTAACTAAGGAAACGTCTGTGAAGATTCTCAGTCATCCAGGTTCGTTTAACTGGGAGTTGAGTCATGGCTACTGGACTTCTTTTTTTGAGAGATATTATTCCCTTCCATGACAATTTAGAAATGGGGAAAGATATGAAATTCCAAAATAAGAATAAATCTGTGCTAACTTAGCAATATTTGCATTAGTATATTAGCCTGTGGCACAGTGGTTAAAACTGCAGTACTGCAGTCAAACCGCTGCTCACAACCTGAGTTCAATCCTGACAGGTTCAGGTAGCTGGTTCAAGGTTGACTGTAGGAATGTTCCCCTGAAAGATATTAGGTATTAATAACCACATCCAGCAAGCTTCCTGCAAAGCATTCTGGGGACAATATTTGACTCTTTCTCCTGCACGGGAAAGCCCTGGGAGAGGGGAAATAGAGTCCCTAAGATTAAGATGCAGGAAGCAGATAACTGACTATCTTGTCCTTCCATTCTGACCACAAGGAACAAAAAGACCATTAATGATTACCCTCACGTCATGGGATGGGATAGCAAGCTGCTGGGGTATCTATCATTTCCATCCCTCGCTAGGTGACATGTCCACGTCACAGAAAGCCTTCCCCAGGAGTCCATCAAGCCAATGACAGGCTGACACATAGGACACCCCACGATATCTGTAACTCCGCCTCTTACAGCTAATAAAGGTGTGCCTTGCAGCCTGCTTGGAGAAGAGAAGAGCATGGCAGCCTGACACTTGAACCCAACCCCGTGTCTGATGCTGATGCTATTTTTTCAGTCAGTACCTTAATCTATTACCATATTAATACAAACAGAGAAGCACATGTAATCACTTTCCCCATAGTCAGTTTCTTTGCATGAACAAGCACAAATCGGAAAAGGACAGATTCCTGCTTGTGCGTAGGCTCTGCGTAGATTTTCCCAAGGTGATGGCTACCACGCAGAGCTTCCACATACATGAGCGCTAACCTTCCTTTCATCGGATGCATCCATGCTCACATGCGGAAAGTGGTGGGCCGTGGAGTTAGCTGCTCTTCTCTGTCCGTGATGCCGTGAAGCTCTGCCCAAAACTCCAAAGAAGACCTTGATTATTATTTTTTAAATTGAAAGATAACATCCTTCTGTTGGTGATCTTTGTTGGATCGGTTCTTGCAGATGATTTTTAGTTGCTTTAATGAGAGAGACACCTCTTGTGTTGTTATATAAAAAAGAACTATTTATTTAACTAGAAGGGAAGGGTACACGGGAGGTTTCTAACTCTACCTATTCTAACAGCCATCTTGCTAAGCCAGGAACATGCTTCTCTTGTCTAAGAATACAAGGCACACACACTCTAACTAGACTTCTACCAGAAGATTCCAAGTGGTGTGATCTCAACAACCAATCGACTTCGCTCTTCACATTAAATCCAGCCCATAATACTCTACATTCACATTAACCCTGTAATGGCTGAAATGTAAATGTAAATATTCCAACACCTGCACATTTCTTATACCGACATGAATGCCAAAGCATATTAGAGAACAAACGTGCCAAGATTTGCGTCATGGAGTCTCGTTTTGTTTTCTCTCAGGAAGGCAACTGAAAGTCTGAGAGCTGCATGTGCTGGCAGCCACTCACCTGTCCAAACCTTTCAAGATCTACATGGCTGAAGCAAAACCTTCAATCTGTCTTGGCATGTTCCATAATCCCCTATATGTTGCTATTGTTGCCTTCAGTTACAAAGAAATCCTCTCTGCTCTGAGAGGGCATTACAGTCTTTATTGGTTCCCTGCAAAGGAAACCATTTAAGATGTCTCATTCTGTGCCAGAAAACAATTAGTTCCACATCCGTATAAACAGTGCTCAGTGCTGTCCAGCAGCAGGGAGTAAATAGGGTAGTGGAGAGGAATGCACATTTTTTTCGGCTCTGAGGGATGTCAATGCCTTTCACAGTCAAAAAAGGAAACTCCATACCAAATTACTTCAGGCAGTGATAGTGAAATAAGAGAATGTGATTTTTACTATATATGTTTTGCAATTTCCACCTCTTTCCTAAAGTAGGACATAAGTTTAACAACTTTCTGAGCCTACGAACATGGGGTGCTTCTTGTCACGTGTAACTGACAAGTGTAAGAATTTTTGCACAGTTGCCAAGCATGTCCCAAGCCTCACATTAAATGTGCTTTCTTTTTTATGTGGTATGGAGGCATCTTCTACTCAGCACATCTCTGTCCTCCTTGGAAGTATCTCATTTGTTTTTCCTGTTCAATTAATAATCTTTTATGTGAAACCATATACAGAGAGATCTGAATTATTAGCTACACATGCTTCTTTGCATTCAAATTTGATGCCTCTGCAAATAAGGATTGAAAAACTGCTGAGAAACATTTTTTTTTATTTCTGACAAAATGTCTGCGAAGATTCTCAGTCATCCAGGTGAGGTGATCTGGAAGATGAGTCATGGCAACTGGACTTCTTTTCTTGTGAAATCAAAATGTTTTGCCTGTGATCCAAGCAGCTTCGTTGGTCCACACGCCCGTTTAAAAAAAAAACTATTTTGCAAATAATGTTGAAATGTAAGCAAAGACAGATACAGAAACTCCTGCACTCTCACCAGTTGGGAACAATTTTTTTCAGTCCTTTCCTGCTCACTTAAAAGAAAGAAACAATAAATACTTACATCCATACTTTCAACAAGGGGTCAGACTAGAGATGGGCACCTGGGTTCTAGAAGCACCAAATTTGATAGGTAGCTTCTTTGGACACTTCCCAGTAAGCCCTCAAAATTTGGAGAGGTTTGGGGTTCAGGGGGCTGAGTTATTGAACTCCAAAATGGGTCCCCCACGGAAAAAGAGGAAGAGGAAAAATGTGGCATTTTAAACTCAAGCCTCATTCCCCTCTGTTCTATTTTTGTTGTGTTCCCCTAGAGGAAGGAAGTGAATCTGGGAGTTTTATTGCTTTATCACTTAGCAGTAGAGATGGGCACGAAACGAACAATTTTTCATTTCCGTTTTTATTTTTTCATTTTGTTACACAATGAAATGACAAACGAATTTTGTCTCCAAAATGAAACGAAACGAACAGAAACACTGGAAATTTTGTCGTGCATTTCGTTTTCGTTACTGCAATACAGTGAACTGCTTTAAATGCTAAAAAATCACAAAAATTGAAATAAATGGTAACAAAATGGTAACAAAACGAATGAAAATGAAAATGAATTTTTTGCAAAAATTCACAAAAAATGGAAACGAACCGAAACGGACCCTCCAAATGACAAACGACAAACGAAACGTCATTTTTTTGATTCGTGCCCATCTCTACTTAGCAGCCATTCCAAGCAAGACCTATCAGTACTCACCTCAGCTCCCCTCCTTCTCATTCCACAACACAGAAGGGAATCAGGTTTGAGATTAAAATGCCACATTTTCCCTCTTCCTCTTTTTCCATGGGGGACCCACTTTGGGGTTTAAGAACTCACCCCCCCGGACCCCAAGCCTCTTCGGATTTGGAGGGCTTAAGGGGAAGAGTCCAAGGAAGCTACCCACCAAATTTGGTGCCTCTAGGATGAATCATTTCATTTCTAGAGCCAAACATGGTGGTTCATTTTATTATGAAAGGCATTCTAATGTTTCATTTTTGTAACAAAACAATTCATTACATAACAAAATGACAAAACAGAATTTCATTTTTTTTGTTTTGTGCCCATTTCTAGGTCAGACACCTAGACAGAGAATACCATGCTTATGAAAAATTTTTGCAGGTTATGCTCAAAGCAGTTAAACAGATGAAGGTTATCATCCTACTACCTTTCCATGCCTTCTATGAGTAAAGCCAGACTACATAACAAAATAACAAAACATAATTTCATTTTTCCTTTTGTGCCCATCTCTAGGTCAGACACCTGGACACAGAATACCATGCTTACGAGTAGAGATGGGCACGAAACAAGCAATTTTTCATTTTCATTTTAATTTTTTTGTTTCGTAATGTAACGAAACGAAAAATGAATTTTGTCTCCAAAATGAAACGAAATGAACCGAAACAACAGAAATTTTGTCGTGCGTTTCATTTTCATTGCAGCAAATACATTGAACTGTAATGAATGCTAACGAAACAGCAATTTTTCGTTTTCATTTTCATTTTTTCATTTCGTTATGTAATGAAACAAAAACATTTTTTTGCAAAAAATTCACGAAAAACGAAAACAAACTGAAACGGACCCCCTAAACGACAAACGAAACACCATTTTTTTGAGTCGTGCCCATCTCTACTTACGAGCAATTTTTGCAGGTTATGCTGAAAGCAGTTAAGCAAATAAAGGATATCATCCTACTAACTTTATGTGCCTTCTGTGAGTAGAGCCAGACTGTGTGGCTCTAAAAACTCACGAGCCTTACTTCAATCACCAGTGCTAAAGCCTGTGTGAGAGTCTGATCTAAAGGCTGAAATCTAACAGGAAGTCACAACTAGAGTAAGAGGATTGAATCCATGGACATTTAATGATTCCACACCTATGTAAGTTCCATTAATTCAATGAGCCTACTCAGGTGGTAGCTTGCTACTGGATTTCAGCCTAATATTAGCACATGTCACTTCCAACAGCCATTTCTACTCCTAACTTACTCTGCCTTTCCAGTAACTTCAGGTGCAGTAACAGCACTCACTAACATGCAGGCCAACAAGTGAAATCATGCTCACTTTCCCCACTGTGTTTCATAAACCTCTTTTCAAACAAGTGCCAAATGATTTATCTCCTCAGAAATCTCTTCAGAGTTCAGCAGCTTCCAGCTGGAGTCCTCCAGAAAACCGAGAGCTGAATAAAAATGTTTCAATATGACAAATCATTGAGTAAGATCTTGCCAAAATTAACACTCAACTATCCCACTGAATTTTAGGGGCTGAACACTGAAATCCAGGAAAACTCCAAAACACCTGACTAGATTGTGCAGTTTAATTTAAGACACATGCCTCACTCAAGGAACAGATGTAAGAAATTTGCTCCATCAAGGCTTTTTTATCTCAAAGTTTATTCACCAACTGATAAGCAACACTAAAAGAACATCTTTCCCACCTCCCACATCTATTTTCTTCAGGTCTCCTCCATCATTTTCTTTGGTTGGTGTATCACACAAGTGCTGCAGCAGAAATTTCTGCCTGAGCTCACAGACTAACTTTCTAGAATGCCGAGCTTCTACTAAGCATTGAAGGAAGGAAGGAAGGAAGGAAGGAAGGAAGGAAGGAAGGAAGGAAGGAAGGAAGGAACCAACCAACCAACCAACCAACCAAACAACCAAACAACCAACCAAACAACCAAGCAAGCAAGCAAGCAAGCAAGCAAGCAAGCAAATAAGTATGCAGGGATTTTCACCACACACTGGATGTCCATCTTATTCTGAAAATAAATATAGAGTGCCCCACCCACAAAGTTGGCCATAGCTCTTTTTTTAACCCATTGACAGCCCCTTGTCTCATCTGGAAACATACTAATGCCTGTAGAAAGAAAAAGAAAAAATCAGTTCAGGTGACTTCCTAACTGGTTTGAAAGAGGTTAGTCCTGATGTGTATTGTAAACATGTGGGTACAAATCAGATCAGACAATAGTTGCACACCTCTTCTTGGAGGCTGGTAATGGAAGAAGTGCATGGAAATATATTTCATAGATTCCTAATTTATTGAAATCACTACCATCATGAATAACAGTTGGCCACATCAGCTCTCTAAAACTGAGTCATTAGAAACAAGTATCTACATTCAGCTTTAAAGAAGTGAATATATAATACTGTACTTGGACTGGCAATGCCATATTTGGGTCCATAATAGAATGTGAATGGCAAGGAGCCTAACTGTAAACCAGAGCCTTAGAGCTGGATGTATGCCTAGGTAGTCCTGTGCAGCTGTATGAGTCCGCCACCCACTTTGTAAACTGTCTTTGAGATGAGGCATAAATAGAAATGCATTCTATCATATGCACAATATTTTGCAGCAATTGTTTCTCTTCACAACAATTTAATGAGTCATTTACTATTCTCACAATATCCATATGATCTGGGTCTAACAATACAGGGAAGTCTAAGTATCTCATAGAGTTCATGAAAACAGATTTTCTGGAGCCAAATTCAGTATCTTTTCCACTACATCACACTAGTATGTAAAGAAACATAGGACAGAAGTAAGGTGGGGAGAACTCAAGATAACAAAGGAGGGGAATGGCCAGAATCCTGTGGTGTAGTTCTGCCAGTGCAGTAGAAGTGATGCCACCAGCAGCAACAGATTGTTACTAATTGATGAACTCTTCTTTCAATCTCAGATTGTGTATGACTTTATCTCATAGCACACAATTCATGTGTTACCAAAAACTGAAGCACTGTTGCTGGCAGTGATGTCCGTCATACAATGCCAGTGGAGCTACATGAATAAACCTCACTGAACATCAACACCACAACCAACATGATATTTACATTGTATCCTCATTGTCCAACCTTGTGACAGATAAGAATTCAATTTCTTTGCATAGGAATATCTCCATATTTGTGGTGGAAAGAGTTAAAGGCAAAACAAACTGTGGAGAAGCATGGGGCAAAGTGAAGATGAAAGGTAACTCTTCAGATAGTTGTGAGTTTTTGGGTTTTTTTGGCTGTGTTCTGGAACTTATTCTTCCTGAAATTTCACCAGACTCTTTGACTGGCATCTTCAGAGGGCAAGGAGGTTAGGGAACTAGGAGTTCTTTCTGTTACCCATGTGGTCCATGACCCACCCTCACAGATCAGCACCTACATAAACATTCCAACCACCAACCACGACAAAAAGAGGCATAATCAAAACACTTGTAGACGACGAAAACAGAAACTCCTCAACACTGAACTCAGCCTTCTGGATTAGGCCCTCTAGGTAAATGGCCATTCCAAGAAAGAAATCATAAGAGCCATCAAACTGAAAAAACAACACCAAACTAAAGAAGAAAAACAGCCTCCAACAAACAAATTATTTCTGCCATACATAAAAGGAGTCACAGACTGCATGGACAAAGTGATGAAAAACACAACCAAAAATCAGTATTTAGATCCTCCACAAAAATGCAACAGATGCTACAGTCAGCAAAGGACAAAAGGAACTCACTCGCCACTGCAGGAGTATACCAGATAACTTGTAGTTGTAGCAGGTATATATTGGGAGCACAAAGTGCAGCATCCAGACTAGAACCAAAGAACATGAAAGACACTGCAGACTAAAACAACCAGAAAAATCAGTAGTAGCTGAACACAACCTGAAACAAACTGGACATGAAATCCTCTTCCAGGATACAGAGGTACTGGACAGCACTACCAATCACTATGACAGACCACACAGGGAAGCCATTGAAATCCACAATCATAAGCACAGTTTCAACAAAAAAGAAGAAAGTCTAAAAACCAACAAAGCCTGGCTTCCAGTACTGAAAATTAGAATCTGCAAAAGGTCAAAGCTCAATGAGTCCCACTCATGCAGAAGCAACAGTGGGAACAACTAATGATACCCATGAACCACAGACAAGGATCGCTGCCACCCCTAATTGCAGTGAAACTTCTTAATCCCTTCATCACAATACAATGACTAGCACTTATTTTCCTGCATAGGACAAGTTTCCTCTTTCCCACAACTTTAAAAAAACCTCACAGTCTCACTCACTCTATACCCCAGAGCACAGAGAGAACTAGTTCCCTGAGCTCCTTGCCCTCTGAAGATGCCAGCCACAGAGTCTGGCAAAACATCAGGAAGAATAACTTCCAGAACACAGCCAAACAGCCCAAAAAACGCACAACAACTATCAGATTCCAGCCATGAAAGCCTTCAAGAACACATTTAACTCTTCAGTGTCTGCTTTGAATTCCTGTGTATTCAACAATGTAGAGCTGAATTCAAATTGCCTTTTTTTTTGCTAAGAACCTCCTTAAATGTGTATATGGTGGAGAAGGGAATATAGAAACAGAAAAAGCTGCCTCACTGGGGATCAGACAGTTGGTCCAGTAAGCCCAGTACTATTGACATTGTATGATAGCTGGTCTCTAAGGTTTCAGGCTTCACACTTCTCCAAACCTTCTTTGGCAATGCCGGGGACTGAACCACCAATGAACTGTGGTCATGTTCTTTCCACGCCAGAAATAAGCTATCTGTCCATTTTGAGTGGTGCAAATCGGAAATTCACCCAGATTTGTAGATCTCTTTTTAATCTCCTCTCCTTTAGTAACTTTTATTATGTTGGGAAATTCACTGGAAATATACAGACCTCTTTGTTTTGGTTTGTTATGTACCCCCTCCCCAAGCCCATTGAAACAGTTCCAGTGTAAATATTCTTTGAGTTGTCCCTTCAGTTATACGACTGTTGAAGTTACAACAATAAAGATAAGACAATAGATTAATAACCTGTAGCACTTGGAAGCTTTTTCAGTGTGAGGCATAACTGAATACTCCTGGATTCAAACGCTAAGAAGATACAAATCTAAGGCTTCCAGAAAAAGGCATGATTATTTAGTGTAAGCCTTGCAGTACATATGTTTACTGGGTTAAAGCTGGGTTAAGTCCCTTTCTTAAGCCTCAAGAATTACGTCCTAATAAAAATTAGTTGCTTGTAGTCAGCATCCAGCCAAGTGGACAGTAACATGTATACAGTATGCTTTATGACTGGCTTCAAACCTAGTCCTCTGTACATCAATAAGTGGCAATTACATGCAAACATAATGAACTTCCAAGGCTGTCATTTATCACCTTGTAAATATGTATTCTACTGTTTATCCTGAAAAGCCAAGGCCACAAGCACAAGTGAGAAAGCCTTCTTTTCAATACACAATGACCTCACAACCCCTGGATTTTTCAGCTTGACACTAAGCTGAGAGAGAAGCTAGACTGACAAGACATAGAGAGACACAGGCAGCTCTTTTTGTTGTGGGCACATAGCCCTTTGGATTTCATTCAAATAATAGTGCAGATTTAGAAAACAGTGTCGCATATGATGCTTTATGGTTGCAAATTGAAGACTTTGACAAGGATAAAACAAAAGGAAGGTGACTGCATAGCTAGTCAGAAATCAGGGCCTCTATGCAGACAGCAAAAATTGCATCTGTGTCATCATGAATACAGAACTTCAACAGATTTACTCAAATTGCTTTCACACAACCACTAAAATCCACTGCAAACTGCTTGCAGATGCAGAGCATAAAATTGTTTTCCCATGAGCAGCAGACTTTAAAAAAAATCAAGTGCGACCATGCCCACTTAAGTGCACCCCTACACACTTTACAAGTACCTGGTCTTGAGGTGGTAAAATCCTTGTTGCTGTTCTGATGCGGATTTTAAACTGTTACTCGAGTCCGTGGGAACACGGAAAATCTGCACCAAAACTTTTCCACCCCCGTTATGATATCTTTGCTGCGGTTCTCAGTTGTGGGATCAGAACAGTTGCGGATTTTTAAAACACGACCATGGAAACATCTGATCCATGACATCAACCACATGATCGCTCCAGGGGGAGTGATCTGGATCAAATTTTGCTGCATATTTTAGTGGTTGTGTGAAAGCAGCTATACTCGGTCTCAGCAGTCCTTACTGCAGCAGTCAGTTAAGAAAGTAGCTGTCTTTGAAGTAGCTGTCTTTGAAAACTTCTGGGAGAAAATAATACAAGCCACAACCTTGACATAAAAGAAAGGTGAAGCACACACCCATTCCAAGATACCTCATTTTCCTTGGACATGAGGTGGGTTTGATTTCTGCACAGTGGTCCTTTTCAGACTTGTTGCCTTTATTTCCCCTTTTGCACATTGCTGAAGCTTTCAATTCTATCCATTAGACCAGGGGTGGCGAACAAGTTCGACAAAAAGAGCAAAAATTTTAAACTGTGAGAGTCAGAGAGCCACACCACGCAGTGACCTGCCAAAACAGACAAACACTCACACAAAAGCATATAATTTTAACAATAATATATTAAACACATAATATAACATGCTCAGTCAGGTGTTTTTTGTTACCTTGTTGGAGTGATGGGATGATAATCTCAGTGGGATTTCTGGCATCTTTTGTTTTCAGTAATCTTCTGCAAATCAGGTTTGTATTCAGTTGTAGCCACTCGGAGCAGTTCCTTTACATGAGTGTCAGTCAGAATGGACCGGTGCTTTGATTTCACGTGTTTCAAAGTAGAAAACACCTTCTCACAGACGTATGTTGACGAGAACATAGACAGCAGCTTGAGAGCGGCTCTTTTTACACACGGGTATTTTTCAGTTGGCACAGCTCTCCAAAACGTAACATGGCCTTCCTTCAAAAGAGATTTCAGTCTATCGTCCTCGCGTAGCTCAATCATTTCTAGTTCACTCGCTGCCTCATCAGTAACAAGTGGGGTTTTCAGGCAGTCGGTGTCAGCATTAAACGGGTCGATGAGAAAAGTGATCTGTGGTCTTTTTTGGTCCAAGTCCTCAAACCGGAAAGTAAACTTCTCTTGCAGTTGTGTAAGTTGTTTCACGTATCCAGCTATATCTGTTTTAACACCAGTCTTCTGCAGGGTGCTGCACTAAGAAGGAAAATGGGATAGATTGCTGTTTTGAATGTGTGCTTTATAAAGCTTCAACTTGTTTACAAAGGAGAATACACTTTGTGTCAGCTCAGGAAGAGTTTTTAATTTCCCCTGCAGGTCCATGTTTAGTTTATCCAAGTGTGAAAGCATGTCCACTAAAAATGCCAAATCCATAAGCCACTCGGGGTCTGAAAGCAGAGGATACGTTTTGTTCTTCTCTGCCATAAACAATTTTACTGTTTCCAAAAGCTCAAAAAAGCATGAAACTACTTTGCCTCTTGAGAGCCATCTCACTGCGCTGTGCAGTGGCAGGTCACCGGGCAAGTCTGCGTCAAGTTCTGCAATGAGGTTCTTGAATTGCTGGTGATTAAGGGCGTGCGTACGGATGTAGTTCACAATCTCCATCACAGGCTTCATAACGTGGTCTAAATTCAGTGTTTTGGACACAAGTTGCTCATGATGGATGATGCAGTGGAAGTTCCAAAATTCAGGAAAGGCGTCATCACCTTTACAAAGACCCACAAGTCCATTTACTGAGCCAATCATCGACGGTGCTCCATCCGTGACTATTGCGGTGAGTTTTTCAAAAGACATATTCGCTTTTTTAAAAACGGCAGTCATTGCCTCTTTTATGTCAGTACCGCAAGTTCTGTCTTTTAATGTGACAATGTCGAGAAGCTCTTCTTTAATCACGCAGTCCTCAGAAACCATTCGCGCAAATATTGCCAACTGTGGCTTGTCTTGTATGTCGCATGACTCGTCTAATGCAACACTAAAATAAGCACATGCGTTCAAGTCTGCATGTAGATCTGACTCAATCACATTATTTATGTCTGCTATTCTGGTTTCAACTGTGTGCCGTGACAGCTGGAGATCATTGATGGAATCTTTGAGTTTTTTATTGTCTGGAGCCAAGGTTTCAATTACATCCGCAAAACACTGTTTTAGAAACTCCCCCTCATTGTATGGTTTTTTAGCACGGGCAATGTTCCACGCCACTTTATAGGATGCAAGGGTCACAGTTTTTCCATGCTTGGTTAATTGCTGAAACATTTGAGACTGTCTTTTTACCTGGCTTTTCAAGGTGCTCAATTTTTGCTTGCGTAGTTCAGTACCTTTGGGTAATTCCTTGTCAATATTAGCATGGAGAGTTCTAAAATGACGCTGAAGATTTGAAGCCTTGAAATGTGATATCATAGTATTGCATATTAAACACAGCGCTTTCCCATTCCGTTAAATAAAGAAGAAAGCATCTTCCCATTCTTCCAAAAATGTCCTGTGTTCATCTTCATATTTTCGTTTAGCTTTGCATTTTGCCATTTTGTGTGAGGGTAAAAATCCTGCAGTGATGGTGAGGGTGTGCTGCGTCCTCCACACTAAGAACTAACGGCAAGATGTGACACAACATGTGACACATGGGTCCCCCCGCTCTCTGGCCCGTGCAGTTGTTTCCGGGGGATGGGAGACGTGATGATGCATCCTGGGGGCGGGACTACGCGCTCGGAGATCTCTCCTCAGAGGTCCCTCCTCAGAAGCAGCATAACAAAATCCAAACTTGGCAAAGAGCCACAGTATACAAAATAATGATAAGAGGCAAAGAGCCACATTCATTTTGGCCGGGAGCTGCATGCAGCTCGAGAGCCTCGTGTTCGCCACCCCTGCATTAGACCTATGAAAATCTGTCATTTCCTGGATTGCAATTTATGAAAACTTCTCTGAAAACATATTTCATCAAAATGGCTTCCAAATGTATGTCTTTTATGAGTGTACATGTTTCCAACATAATATTGGAAGTCATGGGATGCCATGTTAAATGTGGAAAAGAGGAAATTAACATCTGCCTTCCTTGCCAAATCTCAAATTTCAGTTAAAATTCTAATGAGGGAAAGCGAGCATGTAGGAAAGTGGTTGAAACACTAGGTCATTAGTAGCTATGGTGCCAAGTTTCTCAAGGTAGCAGACTGTACCTGCTGCATTAGGTGTGAATCTGCTCAGAATAATCATGATGTTAACTTGGCATACTTCCCAAAACTAAAATGAAAAGGAGAGTTAGTGGAGCAATGTAAATGGTGAACCCTTAAATGGGTTTAAATGTATTACCCAATCTCTTTTAATCATCAGGAGCAACAATTATATCTCTAAGTCCAATATTGGAATTAATTAGGGATGGGCACGGAACAGAAAAATAATGTTTCATTTTGATTCATTTCATGTTCACCCCATTTTGTTTTGTTTTGTTTATGGTTTTTTTTAAAAAAAATTCATACGAAATGAAATGAAACGAAATGAAATGGCTCCCCTGGGTCATAGAGGCACCATATTTGGTGCCCAGGACTCTGGGAGCCATTTTTAAAGGGCTCCTGCTGAGCTGTTATCGGTTGGACCCCTTTAAAACTGGCCCAGTCAGCACCAGGGGCTTCCCCTGGAGGCAACTGGGCCATGTTTAAAGGGGTACAGCCATTGACAGCTCAGCAGGAGCCCTCAGAAAATGATGGAACAAAACGGTTTGTTTCAATGGAAAAATAACTATATCATTTCATCTACAACAAAATGCTGCTTCCTCATTTCATTTCGTTTTGTTTTGTTATGTAACAAAATGACAAAACTGCATTTCGTTTTTCGTTTCCTGCCCATCCCTAGAATTAATGCCTAATTTTAAAGGTGATGTGCCTTTTCTTCATTTCCCCCTTCTACCCTTTCATGACAAACTGCACCAAATGATCTCGTATTGTCATACACTGGTTTTAAGGGTGCTTTGGTACTTTGAGGAAGAAGGAATCATCCCCCTCCTGGTTTTACTGGTGGGAGCAACTTTTTTTGTTTAACTATGACGTTGAACCCTGGATTATATTTCACTAGAATCTGCCTTCTAATTCACACAGACTGCTCTCTAGGGAAGCAAAAGCACTGGGAAGTGTACTTGGACCTCTCAGACCTTCACAGGATCAAACTATACAACGCAAGGAGAAAGTCACTAGAAACAGGTTCCCTAATTAAAAGATGCACGTTGCAAATCAGCTTACTTTTGTAGTTGGTCTTCAAGAGCCCTGCGGGTAAAACTGTGTTCATGATCTGGGGTTCAATCCCAGGTAGCCATCTCATGGATGACTCAGCCTTCCATCCTTCCGAGGTCGGTAAAATGAGTACCCAGCTTGCTTGGGGGGAGGCAATGTGTAGCCTGCATACTGTAATTAAAAACTGTAAATTGCCCAGAGACTACTTGAAGTGGCATGGGGCGGTATATAAGCAGAACACTTTTAAACATGGGTGTTCTCTAAAAGTCTGATTGTTCAGGTGTGGAGTTTTGAAGGAACTCCCTCGAGGGAGACATTTGCCCACGTCTGCTTTGCAAAGCTGGCATTTTGCATAGTTTGACCTGCAATCAACAGTTTGAGATTCATTTCAGCTTTTATCCCTTGGGTTAGGACCCAACTAGACATGGCAATTGACTTCCTCTTTTCTGGTGCTCTGTCCAATGAGGTCCCAACTCAAGAAATCAATATTGAGAGGACCCTCAAACTCATTCTTATGTTTGTTTATGTTTGTTTTCTATGGAAAGGTGGACAGAGGAAATTAGTGGAGGAAACAGACTTCACCATTGTTTCATGCTGGGGAAGGAAAACAATAGCAGGTAGACTCCCACAGTTTTCTCTTCTCCAAAGCCTGCCACAAAGGGATAGAGGTTGAGGTTCATTGTAGCCACTGCAAAAGGAGGGAGCCATGGGTGACATTCATCGCTATCAGACCAATCTCTCTCCCCTTCTTTCCCAACCCATTTATTTTATACACCATGCATGAGCAACTGAAGTAACTTTAATGAAAGAGCGAAACATTAGGCATGTAACTTCTTGTGTGTCCTGTCCATGCACCCAAGGAATGGCAATGTTAGCCCCCCCCCGCCTGCCACACAAGAGGGTAAGATATTTTGTGGCACAATCAGCAAGAGGACACCGTAAGAATAAGAATGGTTCTACAACGGTCCTTCTAGGCTTCCTCTGTGTGTGCACCTACATGTGCTGTTAGATGATAGTCAGGGAAAATATGTTGTTTTAGGTAGAATAGATGCGTCTACAAGTGTTCATATGTATATTTAATTGATTTGTTAAAATGGAGTCTAGTATATAATATTGAGTCACTGTAACACAGGTGTACACGTTTTTCTACTTAATGCCAGGTGTACATAATAAGATACTGTATAATGGGCAAAGCTGATGCAGTTTATTTGCAATAGCATGATGTAACCAGATTTGTGATTGGTTGTCATGAGTATAAAAGGGCACCAGAAATCAGTAGCCTTTAGACCTTTGGTGAGAAGGTACCCATGCTGTCATGCTTTATGTCTGTACTATGTTAAGCTGATATGCTGTCTCTATATTATTCTGTGATGTGATGTTGAAACTCTGTTTCATCTGTATATATATAATATAGCCATTTTTAAGAAACTCCTGGCTGCTTCATGTGGGTTTTGTCTCCCTAAAGTCTTAGCTTCTGCTGGCAGAATAAATTGCTAAACTCTGTCCTGTGTGCATGTTCTTTTCTTCTTAAAGGGAAACTAGAGGGTGCTTTTACATGACTCCTAAGATCCGCTGGCAACTTTAATTCGGACCAGAGATCTTGGGGGTTTGTCGCTCTTCCTGTATTCCCACCCCTCTGCACTCTATTGTTCCTGTCTGCGTGAGGGGAGGGAGAAAAAAAGGGAGAAAAATGCAGGCTCACCTCCATCTGCTGAAGCCCCCCCCCGAGCCCCGTCATTGTGATTCCTGCCTCTTAAAGGGGCGGTGGGGACAAAAAAAACCCCAAATAAAAGGCAAGGAGAGCCTGACACTTACTGCTTTATATCCGAATCAGAAATTTTTCACCTTAGGAGACCAGGTACTTGAAAAGTGCACTGAGACGCACTTAGGTGGGTGTGGTCGTATTTAATTTTTTTACAAGTCCGGAGCTGGTGGGAAAACATTTTTAAGCTCCAGATCTGGGAGCCCTTTGCCTCGGATTTTAGGGGTCGTGTAAAAGCGCCCAGAGATAGACACGGGTGGTGTCAAAATTTTATAGCTTCTCTCAGAAGTCGCAAAACATGCTTGAAAAGGAAGATAAAATCTCTTCCTTTCCAGTAGTATGGTATCATCCTTAACTACAGGCTCTTCCTCTATGGCTTTTAGGCAAGTATTAAGGGCTGCCATTAAAGATGTTTTATATCCTGGTCCTGTCCTCAATCCAAATCGGGAGTCCAGACAGGAAAGCAGAAGACAACTGAGACTTGGAAAGGTTGCCATGAAGAACTAGGAAAGAGCCCTAAGTATATGGGGGTTCACTGGAGAGCAAGCCTAAGGCACGTTGTGATATTCCCGATCATTATGTAGATATAAATGTGAAAGCTGGTCAGTGAGGTAAGCTGACAAGAAAAATGTGGAGTTGAGTTTTCGAGATACCAAGGACCACCACAAAGACAAACAGGTGGGTTCCGGGTTAAAGCTACCCTGAACTATCTCTAGAATGGGGAGTGCCCTAAACTGAATACAGTGGGCCCTCATATAACAAACAGTTTGTATAACATGAAATCTGTACAACATAAAAAATTCTGGAGATAGGGGAAATTTGCTTAACAGAATCACCTATGGGGTGAATCCATACAACATTAAAATGGTCACAATTAGGGATTACTCCATTTTCAATGCATTCCTACGGGAAATTTGTATAAAGAAAAATTTGCTTAACAGAATTTCATTTGCAATGAATTAATTCCTTTATACAAGGTACCACTGTATATTATGTACATTGGGGACATCATGAAATGATAAGACACACTTGATAAGATGATAATTCTGGGGAAACTTGAAGGCACCAGGAAAAGTTCTACACCAAGTAACATGTGTAGAGATGGGCACAAAAAAAAAATGGTGTTTCAGGTTTCCGTTTGTCATTGAGAGGTCTGTTTCGGTTTGTTTCCATTTGTCACGAATTTTTGGAAAAATTTCGTTAACATTTTTCATTTTTGTTTGTTGTTTCTACCTGCTTTTTGCACGATTTTTAAAGCATTTCCGTGCACAGGCATCCCCCAATGCCCCAGACCAGAGGGAAAACACTAAAAAAAATTGATGCTGGCACAGACACAGTATAGACTAGGTACACAGGGAGGCTGCAAAGGCAGCGGTGGGCATTGCCCAGGGTGCAAGGCAGCCGCAGAGTGACTGCACTGTGGGGCAAGGGAGGGTACTCACTGAGAGGTACGCAGCACGCACGCACACAGGGAGGCTGCAGGACTGAAGCTAGAGTTGCAGAGACAGCAATCCCACCCTAACTCCCACCAGAGACTGCAAGGAGGACGGGGGCTGCCAGCGCTTTTTATGCCCTCTGTGGCTGCCAGACCTGCCCGCCCAGTCTGCAACCTGGGCATGCTATTGGTTGAACATGATCCCATCACATGGCTTGCCTCCATTTTGTGGCTTGTGGTGATATCCATTTTAAAGGGAAAAGAAAAATACATCGCGATGGGAGAAGACAAAAACAAACGTTTTAAGGATCCCAACACCCTGGTAGGTAATAATTTCAAATAATTATCACATTATCGCTGCATTTTTACGGATGTCCAGGGCGTGTTTTAACATTTAAAACAGCTCATTTCATTGCGCGTCGCCATTAACGGAAACAAAACGTAATGACCACAGTTTTTGTGGTTCTGTTCGTTTTGTTGCATTTTCATCACAATTTTCATTTGTCGTTTCATTACGTAACAGAATGACTAACGAATAACGGAAACGAAAAAATGTTCGTTCCGTGCCCATCTCTAATCATGTGTATTAATTCAGTTTTAGAAACCACAGCCTTGAGTCTGCATGACCTGAGCAGAGATATTATTGACAGGACTTTATGGAAGTCACAGCTTGACCAAATGACTTGATTTACACATAGGAACAGTAAGGCCTGCAATGGAAATGTGGTTGGAAAAAATCTACTCCACTAAATTTTTGAAAGCTTATTCTAAAATAGGGAAAGGACTCTCTCATCTTTATGTATTTTACATATAGTGCCAGAGCTTAGAAATGGGAAGCTCTTCCTGCACTTCTTAATCTCCTTAATGTACATGAAATGAAAATAAAGTTATTCCTTGCTTTCAATCTTCATTCCCACCCTCATTCTTTCTGTGCTTTTCCATCTGCAGAATAAAGCAACTCCTGTTAAGCGAGTCCTTTAAAAAGGAGCCAAATGCTTTATTATCTGTTCACAGATACCTGCTTGGAAACTGATAAGTGGATTTGGGCAGCTCAACTCTGGATTCCGCTGGATTAGCAAAGGATGAAAAAATGCATGGATGAGTCCAGTTTGAGGAAAAGTCATACCAAATATAAACTCACCCGTCTAAATTCTGCGCTGAGCCACTAGTGACATGTCCATAATATATACGTATGAAATTGCTTAATGTGAAGAAGCTCATGCGTCCTCAAAATGAATGAGGCATCTGGACTCACATCTGTATTGCATTAAAGGGGAATAAACGATTTTACATTATATGTTCCTCTTGCAACCTATTAATATGAATAGTCATTTCTTGATATATTGCTTTGATTAGGAGAGGGCTTTTTTTAAAATGCCCTAAGGGTGCTGGAATAAACAGCTCATTGCAGCTGAATTGAATTCTTATGAATATGTCAAGCTTTAAAAGGCATGGATGAGGACAAGGCACATAAGGAAAAAAGGGTGGTGGTGTCTGTTCCATGAATAAAAGCCTTATTGAACAATGCACACATCTTTACTCAATACAGATTTTCCAGTAAATCAGCATATTAAATAGAATTAAAAATTTGGATGTCAAGTAGAACACAGAGAGCAGCTAGAGATGTTTCTCTCATATGCCATATTTGTCCAATCTTCCTTCAGGGGTTCTCTTCTCAAATTGGATCCTAACTGGCCATTGGTTTGAAGCCCCTTTTGACACATTTCTCAGAAATGCAACAGAAAGCATTCCTTTAGTACACATGCTTAGGTCCTGGATATGATACGTATGAGCTGCCTAGATGCCCTAAGCACATCTGATCTCGCCTGATTTTGGAAGATAAGCAGGGTCGGTCCTGGTTAGTACTTGGATGGGAGACCACCAGGGAATACCAGGTGCTGTAGGCGCCTGGAGTAGGAACTGGCAAGCCACTCCATTATTCCTGCCAAGAAAACTCCATGGACGTGGAGTCACAAAGAGTCGGTCATGACTGTGACAACACAACACACACATGATACATCACTGGTGAGATTGTACAAGAGTGCAGAGGTTTCTTGTCCAAGTTGAAGTCAAGGAAGCCAGAGTCACACTGAAATGGAAAGCTTCTGTAAAAGCATTCAAGTTCCCCAAAATGATTTTTCCAAGATCACTTTCCAAGGTAATCTACGGCCAATTGCTCTCCACCCATCCCAGGTGTCAGGATGACAGATGCAGGGTCACATGGCCAAGAGCTCAAGCATTCTATACAGATTCAGGAAATCAGCTGCTGCTCAGCAATTGTGGGGAAACACCCCACTCCCAGATTCCTGCACTATGATAAACCAAATTTTGTAACACAAAAACCTGAATTCTGCAGCATGGCTGGAGGCAAGCGTGGATGGTACTTCAGTATTGGCAAGGGTCAGGTTCTGTATTAACCCAGGGAATTGCCTGGAAATAATATGTACATTGCTAAGCACAAAAACTCATGGCTTAATAACCCCAATAAAGCTGGAGAGCTTTCATTCTCCTAATGAAAGTATGTGACAATCATGACTGTGAAGATTCTAGTCATCCAGGTGAGTTTATCTTGAAGTTGAGGCATGGCTACTGGACTTCTTTTTGAGAGATAGAAACATTTCGCTGCTCATCCAAACAGCTTCATCAGTCTGATGAAGCTGTTTGGATGAGCAGCGAAATGTTTCTATCTCTCAAAAAGAAGTCCAATAGCCATGACTCAACTTCCAGAGTGACAATCATGAATTCTCCTAAGGACATACATTTTGTCCTATTTTAAGGACTGTCAGAGGCGAGTCCTCTGTTTGACGTTATCATCTACTTGAAAGGCTCTTGAGTTATTAGATAGAAGAGGACCCTTGTAGTTGGCTGTTCCAAATCCTGGTGCAGCAACTCAAATGGTATGCAGGTCACCTGGCCAGTGTTTTCTTTACTTTAGTGCAATTTTGTTGAAATGATAGTAAATGCTCCCAAATTTTTGCATCTATGCATTTAAGGCAGAATAGGCAAAACAATATAAATGTGAATCCTTTAGAGCCTTATTCATCCTCCTTCTGGATAATTAGTAAAATATCACTCAATATATCATATGGGTAGAAGACTTCACATACACTCTGAGTAGGCATGTCAGGAAAGGACAGCTGAAAATGGAATCTGTTTTACCTTTTGCTGGTAAGGAACCTGCTGGGCCTTTGAGACATCTTTTTATTTACACTACATATGAGCCTTATTTTCAATATTATTGCAGCCTTTTGAGTATGTACAGTTATCATAGCTCACAGCCACTCAAATTCATCAGCATGGCACAAAGTAGTTTGGTGATTTTGCAGTACACACACTGGCATTACTGGTCTGAGTGTTGCCAATTTACACTTCTGTGAGGGAAATCACAAGTCTGAGTACCACGTTGTTGCTTCCTGTGTTGCTAGGCATATGGCTAACCACAGGATCAGGTCCATACCCAGTAATGCACCCTATTAATGAGCAACAATTTGCTGCAATGGTCAAAATCCTGTTGCTTGGTGAGTAAATCACACTCGAGTGGGCCCAATGAGGATTTAGTGAGTCAGCTTCTCCATAAGTTTCATTAAATCAAATAGACATACTCTAACTGCAATTTACTAAGCTAAGTAAGTCACACTTACAGTAGGCCCATTCAAATAAATGGAGTTTACAAAGGCATTCTCTCTAAACCGCTCTTGACACAATGGACCTACTTTAGTGTGATTTACTGAACTAAGCTACAAATGTCTAGCTATTAGACAAAGCGAAAAACGACATGCTGTCTCATTGTGTCGTAAGGTTACAAAACATTTCAAAATGAAACAAAACGGCAGACAGCATTTTGTTAGGAAATGAAATGATTCCTTCTAGAGGAAATGGCAGGGGAGCTTCCTCAAGCTCTTCCCTGTAAGCCCCTGAAATTTGGAGAGATTTGGGTTTCAGGGAGCTGAGTTATAAAGCTCCAAAGGGGATGCCCCTAGGAAAAAATCTTTCTATTGGAATTGGAAGCTGTTCAGGCAAGTGATAGCACTGCCACCACTTGGCTTCTGATCAAATTCAATTGGAAATAATTTTTCCTAGGGGCACCCCTTTGGACCTTCATAACTCAGTTCCCCAAAACCCAAATCTCTCCAAGTTTCAGGGTCTTACCTGAACTTTTGGAAAAGCTTGTTGGAGCAGGGAATAACTTGGACATCTTTTGTGGTATACCTATTATTGAATTTAGTTGCCCTATTGTTACAAGGCTTGTGTGTCTTAACTACCCAGATGTGTTTTGTGCCACCAGACAATGGTTTCAACATGTTTATGTGTGTGGTGTTCTTTTTTTAAAAAAAAAAATGTAAATAGAAAGGAATATCATAGTTACCTTTCAAAACAGTAACTGAGATGCTAACTACTCGGGTGGGGGGGTTGGAATCGAATCTGTAACTGTAACCAAATCATTGTTGAAAAAACAGCCAAGCAAAACAAACAAGGAAACAAACACTTTCTAACCTCTGGGCAATACAGGCAGGCAAAAACAATACTCCATTCATTTATGGAGGTGGAAAGGTTGGCGAAAGAGTTTGCATTGAGTTTTGTTTATTCTGCTGGTGACATTTCTTAAAGAAGAGATACAGAAGTAAACAGCTATGATGTAAGTAGCAGCAGCACACAAATACAGTGGCATTGTATGGACAGGAATGTACAAGGATAATGAAAGATGAACTCCACCAGACACTTACAGTGCTGCTCAGGGGGTCTTGAGCATCTTACAAACTACTTGTATGTCTTGACTACATTTTCAATCCTTTCTAGTTTTGTTTTGCTTTGTATATGGGCTGTTTTGTTTATAAATAAAGAAGAGAAAGCAGCTGCTGATATTCAAGATAAAGAACACAACTCAAATACAACTAGGGAAAAATTAAGACTTAAAGGGAATATTAAACCATGTTCCACAAGTTAACACAACTTTGTTGCTTACATGTTTTGGACCCACAGTATTGGCATACACAGATAAATCCAATGCATATTTGTTTCATATGCTACCAGTGGAGAAAACTGAGAAGCAGTACTTGAAAATATTGAAACAGGATTCTACATCTTCACATTAAACCGCTCTGCCAAAATGCAAAGAGCCAACTGGCAGCCCATAGGGAGGGTGAACTCAACAACAAAGACTTCTTCTTCTTCTTCTTCTTCTTCTTTTACATAAAGAATGTTGGCTTAAGAAAAGGTACAACATATTTTGAAATATCATTGCTTTGTAAAAGGGCCAAAGTGTACAAGGAAGGCAAAGGTGAAGAGATTAAATTCAAACTGGTACAGTACCTCAATTTCTGGTGTTGTATGGGCTATCATGTTTTACTTTAATTTTGCCATTTTGCAAGGCTGGCTGCTTCTACTACCATCAAAGAATGAAGAAAGGCATCAATAAAAGAATGCAAAATCACACCAAAAGAAAGGATATCTAAATTCCACATTTACTCTGTCTAACTTGTACATTAACTACTGCAAATTATATAGAGCACTCAGTCATGGGGAAGAGTGTGTGATCAAGTTATTCTAGTTCCTGCTCTGACTAGGGCCTGTGTGCTAAGAGTTGATGGACAAGATCAAGCTCTTTGCTCTCCCTTCTTCTGGTCCCTTATCTTTAAAGCGGACCTGCACTTGACAGCCCTTCAAATAGATTCTGCTTAACAGAGGATGTCACCAAACAGGACAGTCTCCTGACAGCTCTTCAAATGCTGGAATCTCCTCTGTCAAGTATATGGGGGCATGCTATCACTATGAAGGCCAGTTAAAAACACTGGGACATTTAGTGAAAAGGGAAAAAGAAGACTGCACTTGGTGTTATATTATAGGAATTGCTGCCAATAACTAACATTCTACTGTTGAGATTCACTGCAAGAAACATTATTACCTGAAAGCAAATGAAAATTTCTTGGTTTTTTTAAAAATTTTGTAGGATATTTGTTCAGAAACAAGCTATTTGCTTACCACGTACCCAGGGCCGGCGCATCCATTAAGGCGAACTAGGCAGTTGCCTAGGGTGCCAAAATGGACAGGGGGCACCAAAATGGACAGGGGGCGCTGCCCAGCTGGCTGCTCCCCTGCCACCCCCTGCCGCCCTACCCCCTGCCACCACTGCCACTGCCGCCGCCCTACCCCCCCGCCGCTGCCTGACCCCCCTGCTGCTGCCACCGCCACCCGATCCCCCTGCTGCCACCGCCACCGCCCCCACCCCCCTGCTGCTGCCGCCTGACCCCCCTGCCGCCGCCGCCGCCGCCGCCGTCCCCCCACCCCCCCTGACCCCCGCCCCTCACCTAGGGTGCGAAAAACCCTAGCGCCAGCCCTGCACGTAGCTATGAGTAAATGTGGATAACAAGTGGGTTCTTTTCAGTGCAAGTAAGAAAATAGTTAATTGCAACTGGTTCCTCTTTTTTTTAAAATGAAGATACAATATTACATTGTGATGGTAACTAGGATTGGCTAGTTGTGTTCACTCATTGCTTTCCAAAAGAAAGCAGGGTCAGGTCTGAATAGAAGAGGTCCCTTGTTTTGTTTATTTCTTTATTTATTTTTATATTTATATACCGCACCAAATTCCCAAAAGGGAACTCTGGGCGGTTCACATTAAAAAACACAAAAAGTCCACAAAATAGTAATAGTGAATAAAATGGCAATAATAATGATGAGTTCAAACAACAAGACAAGGAAAAATAATACAAACCCTAGTGATTGCCAGAGCGCCGGGCTGGCCACCTAGAAGGCCCGTTTACGCGTAGCTACCCTATAGGTCTCCTTGGGGGTGGCCACCCGGAGTGAGAGAGCCATGGAGGATTGGGTGGGTCTGGCCAATTCTGATATTAGGGAGATAGGCTCTGCCAGATAGTCAGGACCCAGGCCATGGAGGGTTTTGTAAACCAAAACCAACACCTTGAACCTTATTCAGGAGGCAACGGGTAGCCAATGCAGGTGAGCCAGAATGGGGGTGATGCGGTCAAACCTGCCATCACCAACCACCAACTGCAGTGGATGCTGCAGCATTCTGTACCCACTGCAGTGACCGAACAAGGGTTAAAGGGAGTCCCATGCAGAAGGTGTTGCAATGTATGTCCTACACACAATTAAGAATGCGGGGAAAACCGTGTCCTCTTCAGAATTCCTTTGGGATAGTTGGGCAGTATATAAGTGGAAATAATAAACAAAAAATGATTATTTCATTGCTGTTGTCTGGCTGGAGCTTTGTAACAGGATTAATGCAAAGCAAATTGTGCTGCTTATATACTTCCCTGTAACACTTACAGCACTCTCTGTTTGGTTTACAGTTTAAATACAAAGACTAAAAATTGCAACTGCCACCACCACCACCACCACCTCAGGAGCCAGGTACTCAATTTACCAACTCTGAAAGGATGGAAGGTTGAGTCAACCCTGAGCTGGCTACTTGAGCCCATAATTGAAAGGTTATTATGAGCACAGCCTTCACTGCAGTGCTGCAATTTACCTCCTGTGCCACGAGGCTCCTTCAGCCATAGACTGTTCCTCATTACATTTATCCACTTTTTATTTATGTTAAAGGGAGCATAGGGTATGGAATGGGACAGAAACATTTACATGAAAGAGTCTTACACAGTCTCCAGCTCCTAGGCTCAGTAACTATGCCCTTTAGAGAATAGGAGTTGTGAGGATTTCATCAGATGGGGGGGATTAAGAAACTCCTCCAGATATTTCTACATTGCTGGATGGGTATCTATATAAGACATAAGCACAGATGGCTGATTTTCAGTAACATCATCAGGGCAGGACTTTGGAGGCACCAGTCCATGATTCCATTCAGCCAAAGGTGCATTATAGACTCAAAATGCTACCCATTTGGAATTAATGCAGTCATACACATGCCATTTAAAAAGAGGTGGAGACTGTGCAAGATGATCAAGCACAGAGTCTAGAATTACCTAACAGTACCATGACCATTTTTGAATAATTAAGGAGAAAATCAAATTTGGGTGGTAATGTAAGAGGGGTGGGATGGTGATCAAAAACATAAAATTATATGCCCAAACTGATTGCATTGTTCCTGTTTGCCTTTGGAATGCATGGATTTTAAGAACAACACAGATACAGCTGAATAAGATTCCACCCCACTCAGTAGATGGATATTTGCAAGAAATTAGCAATTGTGTTTTGTTCAACTTAACCAAAAGGCCACTTAATTTTTTCCTAATGTGATTTGTTTTATATACCATATACCACTCTCTCATTTTTACTATGGAGCTTCTCTTTTGATCTAGTACTCCCTTTTAAAAATAAAAATAAAAATAAAGATGCTTAGTATGTGAAATATGTTGGCATGTTATTATTTACACTATGAATGGTCCAGCCCTTGAAGAGTTATAATGGAAAAATAAATTTTAAATAAAATTGGAGCAGTTCCGAGACCCATCGGAACCGGCCAAATACGCTCCACACTGTAACAAGCACGATACTCTTTACCCGGTCCAAAAATTCCAAACCGTTCCCGAGATATCAGGGAAAATACACAAACCGCCGCCTGAGCTGTCTGAGGCCTCGCTAGCGGAGCTAGAGGGCTTGGGTGGCTGGAAAACATCACTTTGAGTCAATTTAACAGTTTACGCAAGATACAAGATAACTGTGGCAGTACATTTCCATGGGAATCTATAACACGGCGGGAGTGCTGACAAGTAACTACCCGCGGCGCCCCATCCATTAATGTCTAGTTAATTACGGCCGCTTGACACAATTAAGATGGTGAGAGATTGGCGGGTAGACCGACCCAAGCAAAAACATCCAAGGGTCTCCCCACTGGAAAAATCTAAATCTATGGCAGACCTTCAGTTCCAGAGAGGCGGCCAGACTGTCAGCAGCACCAGCAGTACAAATTCACTCTCCCTACCCAGCCCTCAGCTCCAGAAACTCGGGTAAGGCAGCCCAGGGTAGCGACTCCTCTCGCTACCTCTTACCCGAGCTGCAGTTCCAGAGAATTCATACCTTCTCCTGGCCACTCATGTCTATGGCGATAGCCCGGTCCCCTTTCCACTTTTTCTTTGCTTGCTGTATTTATCTATGGCGGTAGACTAACCCCTGCTCCAGAGTCAACCAGACAGGGTTTCCCTTCTTGCGGAAACCCCTGGAAATCTGGTTTTCTCGGTTCCAGGGGTTCCCGCCAAGGAATAAGAGATGTCCCTTGCTAGTGTATCAGTTAACCCCTTCCTGCCCCTCTTCCCTTATTCCCCAACCCTGAAATCTTAGCCAGAGACAGAGTTCAGGAAAAATTCTTCCTGGACTGATGAATTATTTCCTTCATGCTCTTGGCTTGCAAGGGAATGATTCTGAATGACCATTCCTAAGGACCAGGGACTTCCTTACCTTTAGAAACTTGGTTTCCCTGCCTCTGCCTGGATGAACCCAAAACCCTTGACCCAGGGTGGTTCCCCCCATCTCTCTCTCCTCTTTCCTCCCACTCCTTCCCTGGATGTGCTTTAAACATGTTTCTACTCTACCCAATGGCTCCTATACCTGCAAACTGGGGCAAGGGGGGGGTTATGGCACAAGAACAGAGACATAATGGTGATCCCACGAAGCAAGTTACATCTTCTAGAAGCAGAATCCATCTTCCACAAAGTTTCCTGGCACGTCCACCACATATGTTCGCCGGATTATGCCACAGCCTGGGGGCTCTTCATTGTCACTTCTCCACATTCACAAAGGACTGTCTGGCTACCCCAGACTAATATCATCAGTTTTCCGGCTCCCCATTGACTTCCATATTGACCTTCCCCAACCTCCTATTGACTTTCCAATTTCCCAAGTTTACCTGGACTCAAGAACAATACCCTATTTCCCCTTCCTTATTGTCACACCCTGATGGCCTAATTAAAGGACATGTTTGACTCATCAACACCTGGGTAGTATCCAGTTCCAGCTTGCCAGGGGGGCATCCCCTGACCGCCCAGGAATGCCTCCAGACAGCCCCTGGACCACACTGATTGGACCATCTGAAGAACCGTCCCCTTGCTCACCCCTGGGCAGCGCCACTCGGGGGAGGGAAGAGGGAGAACTAATAAAAATGTGGTTCTTGTTGTGTTTGGGGTCGGACATCTTAGATTTGTCTTTGGCTTGTGTCCACCTGCTGTCCTTTATTAGGCCTAATAAACATGGTATTTTATCTGGGATCCCTCTCCTGTTGGATTCTTCATTGGGTCTCTGGGGTCCAGCAGAACTCAGCAGGATTAGCCTAGCTGAAATATAATTTTAAACTTACAGTGGACCCTTGTATAACAAAGCTTGTATAACATAAAATTTGTACATAAAAAATTCCGGAGATAGGGGAAATTTGCTTAACATAATTGCCTATGGGGAGAATCCGTACAACATTCACTCCGTTTTCAATGCATTCCTATGGGAATTTGTATAAAGGAAAATTTGCTTAACATAATTTCATTTGGAACGAATTAATTTCTTTATACAAGGTACCACTGTATTTTAAATTCAACACCATATATGTGTGTAAACAAATGGAATGGATTGTTTCAATGTCTCCTTCACCCTCATAATAATTAAATAAATGTTTAAACTGATCCCGATGTGTTTGTCTCATTGATCTCACCCATTGTTGCTGGATAGCAACGATATCCAACAGATTCTAAAATACAAACTTCCTGGGAGTCCATGGCAATTCTCTTCTCTGTCCTAAATCAAAATGTTACCTTTCTTCTGTCCACCCCACCAGGCCTGCTAAAGAATGAAAAATATCTTTCATCTCAATAGCATAGGAATGCAGAAGCAGGCAAGAAAAGAGAAAGATAAGCAGTCCATATGGATATTCCATGGAACTAATTTTGTCAGGTTAACAGTTGCTCATTCCGTGAGCAGTGAGTGATGTAGTGGTAAATTTGGAAGTGTAAGGTTTCATCCTGTCAGCCCCTAATGATGTCCCCACACCAGAATGATAGTCCAACTGATTTCTATCCCAGCTACTGCAAGGATTGCAGCTAAATTCAGAGGAAACCCTGAACCCCAAGGGATGGTGGTGCCTGATCATATCTTTTTGCCTGCCACTCAGAAAGGTCCTGGGCTTTGGCCTTGCAAAACCTGCCTCCACTTCACCACTGTTCCTAAGACCTCAGATTGGGCCTTGTTATATTATAGGAGTGGATGGGTCACAATGGAGAGATTTTGGGATGAATTGCTAAGGTACACTTTAACAACAGCTGGGGTATGGGCCCTAAACCCTGACTCAGGGACAAATCTTTAAAGCTACCCAGCCTGCATGTAATTGTGAATGTTTAATGATCCCATGAGCCCCTGGCAGAGAAATCACAAAGAGAGGACTGAGTCCCCATACTGCAGACCACCTGTATTTCAGCACAGTTTCTGTGTAATTCTTAACACACCTTACAATTCCCATCTCCTTAGCAGCCAAACAACACTTATTACTGCACACCTTCTAGAGAGGCTGGCTAGTTCCATTTGCAGGGGCAAAGAATCTGCTTTGCATTTTAGAGTGTCCTTTGTTAGAACTTAGAAGGTATCCAAGATGTTGAGCCTTATCTGAAATATGGCCAGAATCTTGGATAGCTCCTTTAAGGTTCAGACAAAAACATGGAATGAATTTACTGTTCTCACAAAACTGGGTTTACTGGCCTTCATAGAGTCTTTTTCCTGGTGTTTCCCCAAGGTAGTACTGAGCATACTTGCAGATTAGATGAATTACATAGAATGCACTCTAAATGAGTTATACATTGCTACCTTGACTTACAAAATTAATCCGTTCCCAATGCATTTTCCCAATGCAAAGTCAAAATTTTCATAACTCAAAGCAGAGTATCCCATGGAAATGCAGATTTCTCTTTGTAAGTTGATTTTTTTTATTACTCGAGGTGTCCGTAAGTCAAGGTACCACTGCACTGTATATTAATAATAGCTACAAATATATTACACTGCTACTAGGCCAAAGCCTGCACTGGTGTTTCCCAACCTGACACAACAAATGTATATCCCCAAAATGAAAACTGAACTAAGTGTGAAGCTAAAAATCTAGACAATACTTGTTAAACGGCTAGAGATCTCTGATCAAATGTCAAGCTCCTATGAATAAGCCATTTCTTATCCTTTCTACTTCATAATTGTTACAGGCTATCCTATAAACCCACTTGTCCTTCACTGTTAATTGTGGATTAATTTTCTGAGCTATTTTAAAGTTTAAGCACTAGAACAGGTCCCTGTTCTAGTTGTGGTTTTAATGATGAAATGGGATTGATCCACCCAGAGGTGTGTATTATATCTAGTTCCTAAAATAATTACTCACAATTCTGTTAATTCCACAAATTTAGTTCCACTTCTCAATTATGCAACAGCTAAAACCCACCCATTTTTTCACCTTGTAAGCATTTCACAATAAACAAAAATAATTGCACCTCTTTTTCTTCCCTTGGTTCTTCATTTCTTGAGCTTGAACACAATTGCTCCATTATCTTTAAAACTGTTTAATTAAACAGCACTGTATATCTCTTAATTACTAAAAAATTATGATCACATCCCATAGAGTTGCAATTAAGGACATTTTTCTCCTTAATGATATCCGTGTTATGATAAGACATTAACATTTACAAGAAGAATGTGATACATTATCCCATTAGTTGCTATGGGCAACAACTGCGAAGTAAAGCAGGGTGTGTGTGTGTTACATTTATACAATGAAAAAGCAGAATTTCATAACTGATCAACTTAATCAACAAGAGAAGTCAACAAAATTGTCTCTTAAGAAACAGAACTAAGTTGTTTCTTAGGCTGCAAGTGCAAAGCAACAAAGTCAATCAGTTACACACTACATAAGTGTTTATGTTACACATCTTTGCAACAATTCAAAAGCAGCATGTTTTATTCTGTTTCCTCCTATTTTATATTCTGTTAGGAGATTCAAAGATAATTACCAGGCCAAAGCCACTCTACATAACATGTCAGAATGTAAACTTAGCTCTCTCAAAGCCTAGTCGCCACACCCTAATCTGCAACTCTAATTACCACACCACACTGGAATGTTCTGATTGCAAGCCTCATAGGAGGTAAGATTTACCTCAGGACATTGTGATTTTACCTTCTTCCCAAACTTGTTTATTATTTTATTAACAAGGCAATATGCTAAGAATAAAAGCAATGCTCATACCATCTAAACATGTAGAGATTCATTTTGAGGATTAAATCTAGCTTTATTGTACGTTTTGTGCTCCATGCCGTATAGTTGGTTTTTTTTTTCTTTTGTATGCTGCCCAGAATAGGTCAGATGGGTGGTCTAGAAATTAACTAACTAAAAGCAAAGTGTTCTGCTTATATACCGCCCCATACCACTTTAAGTAGTCTCTGGGCGGTTTACAATTTTTAATTACAATGTGCAGGCTACACATAACGAACGAACGAACGAACGAACGAACGAACGAACTAACTAACTAACTAACTAACTAACTAACTGACTAACTAACTAACTAACTAACTAACTAACTAACTAACTAGAAATGTTTTATTTGCACAACATGAGGAGCAATTCAAAGACTATTATCTACTTCAAGCATCCAGTGCATGTATAACAGGAATGGAAAATAATTCAAAAAATATATTGGAACACCCACAATTGCTCACCATTGGAGCTGCCAGTTCTGTAGCTTCTCATTCCCAAAACCTGAGACAAGGAGATGGGTCCTGGTAATGCCACAAAGGTGGGGGAGGCAAGGGTTGTGGGCAGGGACAGCAAGCCCGTAGCAACAGCTGGGGAAGAGAACACGGGGGTCCAGGTGGGGGAAGAGGAAGAGGTGGGTCCTAGAGGCCCCAGATTTGGTGTTGGGGAGCCATATTCAGAGAGATCCAGCTGAGTTGTCATCAGCTGGATCGCTCTGGAAATGGCGCATTCGCCACCAGGGGAGCCCCACAGCGGCGACCGGGCCATTTTCAGAGCGATCCAGCTGATGACAGCTCAGCTGGATCCCTTTAAATATGGTTTAGTCAAGACCGGAAGATCCCCGTGGTGGCAACTGGGCCATTTTTAAAGGGGTACAGCCGATGACAGCTGAGCTGGATTGCTCAGAAAATGGCTCCCAGGCACCAAATTTGGTGCTTCTAGGACCCAGGGGAGCCCCCCCACCTCCCAGCTGAGAGGTGCTGACTGAGCCCTCCACCACACTGATTCAGCGGCATGAGGAGGAGGAGGAGGAGGAGGAGGCGGGAGCAACGGAGCAGCAGCGGGAACCATTTTGTCTCATTTATTTTTGTTTTGTATGATTTTTTAAAAACAAAATTGTAAGAAACAAAATGAAATGAAACAGAGTGGGCACGAAACAAAATGAAATAAACCATTTTTTCCTTCTCGTGCCCATCCCTATTCTGAAGCAGAAGCTGAAGACACAATCTAAGGGACCAGTGAATGGGGGTGGAGGAGAATCACCATTCCAGAACATTCCAAACCAGTTCTGTTCTTGGACCACAAGAAAGTTTCTAGAATTTCACTGCCAATGTTGCCAGTGCTGAGGGCTTCTGGGAGCTTTGTTGAAAAACATAATGAAACAATAACCCCGCTCCTCCCAAGTACTAAGCTCCATTCCTGAATTCTATCTAAATTTACTAAATGTTTTTCCTTGACATCCTTGACGGCAGATTTAAAAAAAACCATTTTTTTCTAGGGAAACATCTTGAATAACTCAAATATGGACTGCAGATTTTAGCAACTTATCCATGCTCTTAAGGTGTTTCCCCATCAAATATACACATCACAATTTATGTTCATTTACTAAGGTGTAAGAGAACTGTGCAAGAGTTTCCTAGGTTGCAGATGAGGGACTTCTTCCACTGAATATCTCTATTGGCTTTAAAGAGATTCTTATCTCCCATCACTAACCAGAGACAACAGCAAAAGCACCTTTCAGTCTGGATGAAAAACTGTGTAACCTGTAGCCAGTCTTGTCAGGCCAGAAGTCATCCATTCATGCAGGCGTGAAGTAAATCATCACACCGTGTGATTGTAAGTGCACTGACACTGGCAACAAAATGAATTCCCACCCTTGCTTTTATGCATAGAGAAAAGTGAGGGCTATCCATGGTAAGGTAAAAGGTAAAGGCTCCCCCCGCACATGCGTGCTAGTCGTGTCCGACTCTAGGGGTGGTGCTCATCTCTGTATTGAACCCGAAGAGCCAGTGTTGTGCAAGTCCATGGCCACATGGCCAGTATGGCTGCAGGGAAACACAGTTTTACCTTCCCACTTTTTATGGCTGTACCGATTTATCTACTTGCATTAACATGCTTTCAAACTGCTAGGTTGGCAGGAGCTGGGGTCATCAGTGAGAGCTCACTCTGGCTGCTAGGCGCCCGGGATTTGAACCGCCGAGCTACTGGCTTTGCAGCCAACAGTTTTCAGAAGCCTTAGTCCACTGAGCCACCACACCCCTTTACCCATGGTAGCAAAACACTTTAATAATAATTTTAAAGCATAGAAGAATGAGACATATTTTTCCTCTGAAGAGTCTTGGGGACAGTTGAGTAGCTATGTTACTGCTTTCAATAAATGCAATGGAAAGTGAGCAGCCCACATCCAGAAGAGGGCACCCAGTACAATGTAGTAAACAGAACAACAGAGATTTGGGTTTGCTTGTTTACTTCACCATGGAAACTCATGGAGGAGGGGGTGGCATTGATAACAAAAGAGCTCACTTAGCTTGAAAACCACATCAAGATAACTAAAAGCTTCACAACACAGAACACACACAAAAACAAAACCACTGTCTCTACTCCTTCTGCAGATAAAGGGAAGGGTTGTGAAATACAGTTTTGTCCAGCTACCAAGTCGATTGGATATACTTCAAACATGTTTCCATTATTTTATTGAACCCCAAAGGAACCAGTTTACTGCGTCCCCACATGTTCACCTCCACATTATTGTCGAAATATGTCAAATGTCACTATTAGATCTTTTGTATGAGTTTTATTCTTTATGGCTGGTTTTATTATCATTTGGACATGCCTTGATTGTATTTTGTTATTTCCATCTACCCTTCTATCTTACTGCTTTTAATATTATCAAATTTTATGATAAACAAACCGCCAGAGGACTTTTCACGATTTGGCCACATGTGCAATAAATAAGGAAGTAATAAAACAAAGGAAGTGTTTGAACGCAGACTCTATATAGCATATGTTTTACAGATAATTTCCAAGAGAACTGCAGAAGGAGTGAGAGTTTCTTGATGAAACCATGCAATTTGTTTTCTCTTGGTCCAAAGGGAATGGCAAATTTACTGTTCTTCTTACTCCAGTAAGGGTGTGGTGGTGATTCTGGCGTGGGGATTGCAAAAGAAAGGAAGACATGTTGAACAAAGTTATGTGTCCACTTTTACATTTTTATTTTAAAAAATCCCAGAAAAAAATTAAAAGGAACTTGGCTCAAAAATAGTCAATAAGAGGTCCAAATATTATAGGACCTAGAAGCAGTATTGTGCTACTTATAATATTCTTGATTGTTAGGGCAGCTGGCATTTGTAATCCAACCACTTTCTGAAGCTGTGCTGCCACTATGAATTAAATTTAAAAGACCAGGACATTCCTTTGAGTAACAGAAATCACAGTTTAGCTTTTTCATCGCTCTCTAACATGAGCAGGCTCTTTAAATTAGATGTGTGAAGAAATCCTGCCAGTTTTTTTTTAATTTCTAGCTGAGAGCCTGTTGAGAATTCTCTAGCCCCTAAAAGAAGTAGTGCTCCCAGCAAACACTTTCCCCAGTCATCTCTATTGCACTGTGTGCAAAAATGCAGCAATGCAAAGATATTGCTTTCCCCTTAAGCACACATACAGAGAAAGATGGGCTAAACGATTGGCAAGACTGAAACAACCCATCCAGTGCTACTGAATTTGCTAATTCATGCAGGAAGTCACCAAATGCCACAAATGACAATTGCATACACATTACAGAAATGTGCAAAGATCAGGGACTATTAATTAATACCGTTTAAGTCTTATGCGAGCACTCATACACATACACAAGCTCAGATTTAGACACCCATCTCTCTACATATAAATACTACTCAAGATGGGAACCAAATAAAAAAGGAATCAATTATATCAACAGAAAAAAAGAACACAACCTTGGCTGCCTTAGCTTAGGGGCCCATGTCTTTAAAACCACCACCACCAGCAGCAGCATCCTTGGAGATGGTCCCATCAAACAGATGACTAACTGTACCTGGTGATAAGCAAAGACCTATCACAGTGGGACTGCACTGGGGACAGTATTGAGCCTGATTTTGCCCCAGGCACAAAGTAGGGAGGTAATGGGACAGCTGAAAGTGGGGGTAGTGGGGAGTTGTATGAAGCTGTCTGTGTAATGAACCTCCACCTCTAATCTATACCTCTGCCTATATCTGCATATGTGTCTACTGGCCAATAACTCTCTACCAACTAAAAAACAAATATCTAGATTCCACTCATATTTCCCCAAGACATAACCCTCACTTGGTTCACAGAACAAGATTCCTAGCTTCTTAATAATGCCAGGGGTAGCCATAGGTGATTGAGAGGTCCATTTCCTGTTCATGCTCCACAAAGTATTTCACTCATCCTACTGAGGTCCTCCTTCCTTGCTCTGAGTCTGAGCCCTAGATGGGGGCATTGCTCTTCTGCAATTGGCTCTGAAATTTCCAGGTTGTCAGGTGGTGTTCTCCATTGGATGAAGGTATCCCTTTTGTATGGGCGAGAAGCAGGGGGTTGTTTGTTTGTTTGTTTGTTGTTAAAGTAATGACCGACTCTTTGTGACCCCATGTCCATGGAGTTTTCTTGGCAGGAATACTGGAGTGGCTTGCCAGTTCCTACTCCAGGCACCTACAGCACCTGGTATTTTCTGGCGGTCTCCCATCCAAGTACTAACCAGGCCCAACCCTGCTTAGCTTCCGAGATCAGTCAAGCTTGGTTGTGCTCAGGGCACCTGGCCAGGGAATAGTGTACCACTACAGCCATGCCGGCCACGTGGCCATGGACTTGCACAACACTGGCTCTTCAGCTTGAATATGGATGGATATAAGCACTGCTCCCAGAGTCGGACATGACTAGCATGCATGTGCGGGGGGAACCTTTACCTTTTTTATACTGTGAATAACTAGATGTTGTTGTTGAGGCTCCACTGGTTTGGCCTGGCCATGATTGGGCAATGAAAGTGATCAGTGATCTTTCGAAGCATGCTGGCCTATGGTTTCTACCCGCTAGCCCGATACAACTGGGAAGACGAGTCCTTTGGTACACAGGAGTGTGATAAGACTGAGGAGTTTATTGGTCTTTGGACTGGAACAGGTATTGAGGATGCCACAGTTTTGAATGATGATGGGGATGGTGGCTGAGGGCCTGAGTTGCAGGCTGAGAGCCACAGCCTTCCATGTGGGGTGATGGAGAGGGCCTCTGGAAACAACCAAGTGCCCCTCACACCTGTTTAGCCATCATCTCATTTTTACCAGCCAAGTCCTTGTGATCAAGAACAACCTGGCAATGATGTGATTTTACTTCAGAACTGTGTGGTTATATTTCAAAACAGTGCCATTTCTGCTGGCTTCCATCATTGACTAAATGCCCAGCTCCCCCACCCCACCCCAGACATATCCATCTGCTCCTTTAATAAGATATACCAGACACTGAAACTGGGACCCACAAAAACTGTACTTCTGAGCTACAGACCTTCATGTGGCGGTGTAGGAGGGAACTTCGGAAAGCATCCATAAGCCCTCAAGCTGGTTAGAACTGGTTATCCATCAACTTCCTTGAAGCTGCACACAGTCTCGGAGGTCAATATTAGCTTGTGCTTTCCTGGCAAAAGACTGCTTTTTGGGGGAAGCTGGTTCTGAGGGGTTGGCTTATATTAGGCTGCAGGAAAGGGGAACCATTTGGACAAAGGGCATAAGGAACTTCCTTGATGCTGTTGCCATGGTAACCTCAGCTTCTGAGAATGTTTGGATCCAAAAGGGAACCTTAGAATGGAAGGCAGTTGGCTTCAGCTGGGAGGCCACTTGTCCGTTGAGAGCCGAAAAGTCCAACCAAAACAAGCAAGCCAAAATAAGTCCTCATATATATATTGACTGCCAAGTGAATATTCCTTCCAAGCTGAGATTAATTTGGAGGTTTGGTGCAGACATGAGTGTAGCATTAATGTGATTGCCCCCAGCATTTCACAGGCTATTGACAAACACCACTTCTGATTTTCCTATTTAGCTAGTATATTAAAGCCTTCAGACTAATTTTAAGTTCAATAAAAACAAAAGAAGTTTGTTTACAAAGCAGAATCAAAATCATCAATGGTAACGTGTAGAGATGGGCACAAATAAAAAAATTGGTGTTTTGTTTCATTTCGTTTAAGGCTTCATTTCGTTTTGTTTTGTTTTTTTGATTTTTTTAAAAAAATCATTTTGTTGGTTTGTTAATTCGTTATTCATTTTAATCCTTTTTTCCCAGTGCCCACTGCATGGCCCCTGGGGCCCGGTCAGTGCTGGTTTTTTAAAGTTATATTTTCCCCTTTATTTTATGGTGTCAAGTCAACCAGGCACTCCTTTTTAAATTTTTTAATTTTAATTTTATTTTTTCACTTCCAGGTTTGCCCTGAGCTAAGCTGTAGTGCGGGGCCTTTCCCCCCTTTTTTTCTTTCAGTGCCGACCACCCCTGGGGCCTGGTCGGTCCTTTTTTTTAAAAAAATACTTTTATTTTATTTTTGTTAATAAAAGGGAAGGGTCAGCACGCAGCAGGTAGGCAGCAAGGGCAGGTTTCAAACCCAGGGAGGGCCGTGCCGTGCCACACTGTGCTGCGAGAGTAGCCACCACCTCCACACGGCGGGGCTTCCATCGCCTTCTCCACCATCCAGGAACGGAGCCTGCGGGAACTTTCCCGATCCTGAGCACAGCCCTGCCCCAGTCCCGCCTGGTGGCGCACCGGTCCCCGGAGGAGTCCTCCTCACCAGCAGGCTCCCAAGGCACTGAAAAGTGAAACCCCACGCCCTTTGCCAGGAGGCAGCGGGGAGACAGATGGGCCGTTCCACCTCCAGTGGCATCTATGCCCAGGCGCCTGGCTCGTGAGGAAGCCACCGCCACCACCGCCCGGTTTGGGGGAGCCCACTTTTAGCCATGCCACCCGCTAGCCCACAACCCTCCAGACTTCCACCTTGCACCTGCCTGACTTTGGGCTGGAAAAATCTGCCTCACCTCCACCTCGGTGCACCCTTTGGTCGGTTCCCTCCAAGACTTTTTATTTTTTATTTTTTATTTTTGCCCCCCCTTACTTCCAGGTTCAGGCCCTGCGCTACAGCTGTAGCGTGGTGCTTTCCCCCCCCTTTTCTTTCAGTACCAACTGCATTGCCCTGGGGGCCTGGTCGGTGCTGGGTTTTTTTATTATTATTATTATTATTATTATTATTATTATTATTATTATTATTATTATTATTATTATTATTATTATTATTATTATTATTATTATTATTTTAGGGTGCCTACCAGGCCATCCTTGGGGCCTGGTCGATGCTCCTTTTTATTATTTTTATTTTTCTTTTCTTTTTATTTTATTTTTTTACTGCTGACCACATGGCCAGGCTACAGCTGTAGCACGTCCGTTGGCTTTTTTTACTGGTTGCTGTCCCAGAAGCCAGAAAGACCAGAGCTCTGGACCAGCACCAGGTAGGAGACATCTCTGCCCCCCCATTAACAAAACAAACCTAACCGAACCAATTTTTCTCAGTTCGGTTCGGTACGTGTTAAATTTGCTCCTAGGGTCGTTATTCATTTCGTTACATAATGAAACAAATAATGAACAACGAAACAATTTTTTTTTGTTTCGTGCCCATCTCTAGTAACGTGTCGAAACAAAAACAAAAAGATGAATCCAGCTCAAACCCACTCAAGTTTGATAACTAATAAAGTTGAATAAATGCACACCTAGTTCCTAAGTTTACTAACTCTAAACACTCAGTTTTCTTCACAGACACTCTACAATCCTTTTTCTTCTTTAGCCCTCTCTGATTCTCCAATGGTGCCAGACCCTATCTGTTCATATCTGGACTTCTCTTCAGAAAATGTAGGTCTTTCTCTCAGCCCCTATATGGCTAAAACAAATGCTGAGCAGTGCCTTAAAACTCTTCTCAGGTCACTCCCCAGACTCTCTCATTGGTTTACAGACCCACCAAGGCCACAATGAGCACCAGGCTGAAGGAATTTCAAGCCATGGGTCAGACTATTTTGATTCAAGTATTATTCCCTTAGAAACTTTAAAGGCCTCTTAGTCCCCTTCCTTCTCCCAAAACAAAGCAGACAAACTTGCATCTACTAGACATCCCTCTAGATAATATCAATCCTGAGACTCAGGCCTATCCTTCTGCACCTCCTTTTCAGAGTTGTTGCTTTCTTTAGGAAAAGTTTCATGCCCTATGAAACCCCCACGAAGGGTCACAGAATTAAGCCTCACACATGGTGATCCTAAATGCCATGACATTTCAAGGAAGTAGTGTTGTAGCTAAAGTTGTTGGGTTGTGCCTTGTGATTGTTGAGCCTCAAACTCCTTGCAACTCCCACCAGCATCCATTTTCATGTGTTTACCCGATCAAACCTATCCAAAGACCTTCTACATTTCCCAGCTATACACTCATAGCTCCACAATTGGCTACTCTGTGACCCACATGGAAAATAACAGCCATTTGAACACCCCAATGGCTCAATGTTCTACCTGACATGGTAAGTTGACTGGGAAAGTATTTCCCCGAGTCACTGGAGAGAGCACTTCCACCACTCCTAACTGAACAAGTGTCTGGTAAAGAACAGGCAATGGAATGTACAATTGTTTATGTCTGTTCCTATGGTAATCTGCAGGTTGCTGGGGTTGGGGCAAGGAATGTAACTGCCACTGAATGGGATGATGTAAGATGGTGCAACCCAGGACAAGAGCGAGGAAGGGAGGAAAAACATGTACCCATTGACCTTTCTGCTAGCCAAGCAATTTTTTGGCTGGACAAGCCATTCCCTTTACATGTTAGTCTATTTATCCATCCATCTGTTCCATCCATTCAAACATTTCCTTTGCCATGGCCCATGACTTTTGCTGTGGAAAACCTGGTCTGTCATGCTGGCATTTTTCAAATATAGCTGATTTGAATTCCTGCTTGATATTTCTTTCAATGAGAGAACAATACAACGTGTTTTGTACTTCCCTAAAAGCCAGAATGGTGAGTGCATATAGCAAGCAGTAGTCTCTGCAAAGTCAATTTGCTGTTAGACTTATTGTCCCTAATCATATTTTTGATCCCTAGAATTGCTCTGCATGATCTCAGACTGTGAGCAGAGTCTTCACTGCAGTACTGCAGTTTAACCACACACAATTCTTTAAATTTAAAAAATTAAAAATTAAAGAAATTAAAAATTAAAGAAATTAAAAATTAAAAACAAAAAATTAAAAAACAGAACAAGAAATATTTTAAAAAATCCTCCTCTAGTTAATTCATTGAGGTAAATGATGAGCAGGCAATTGTTTATGTAGTCAAGTTACTGTGAACCTTTCTCCATTAAGGAAAATGGCCTTGGTTGGCAATATGTTGGAGAAGGCATCACTTCTCCACCCATTCTTCTTGGAAAGATATTTTGAGACACTTTACTACCACCATACGTGTCAAGAACCCTATTTTGGCCAGGAAACCCCCATTTCCTCCAGCCCTTTCCGACTGACTTCCCAAAATAGATATTTTCATATAAAAAAAATCTGGTACCTGCCAGGCAGGCTCTGACCAGCCCTGTGCTGGGAGGGGCAAGTCACTCTGGCAGGGAGCATGGCCAGTTGCACTGAGCTGAGAAAAGGGGACACAGCAATGGAAAGACAGACTGACAACACCTCCCCCTGCACATATGCATGCACACATACACACGTCCCTCTTGGCTTTGCCCCTTTCTCCCTCTGTGGCTACATGGCACGGGCACGCGGCTCATGCAGCATTATGAGAATTGTAATTTCCCTCCGACCGTCATGCCCAGCTGGGTGCACAGGGCCCCACTGGCCATCTTAACAGCTACTGCCACTGCCATGTGCATCAGGGGAACCACCAGGACCATGGGGGACTGGCTGTCCAAGGCTGGAGTACAGGGGACGAGCTGGTGTGGTGGCGGCTGGGTGGAGTGGGGGGCAAAGCGTGCAGTGGGTGTGTGGGTGTGTGCCTGTGTGAGCGTGTGTGCACGCACATTTATACCTCTCTCCTTCCACCCCGGGTGGCAGGAGAGAAAACTTGGCAGGTATGACTACCGCAAATGTGTGATTTTCACTCTAGGTGGTTCATCTGCTTCATCTTTTGTAACATTTTTGAAACATGGAAGGATACCAAATGTTGGAACTTTCCATGCTTCCCTGGCATCAAGCACTGCCAACTGTGAATAATGTATATAAATGCCAAATGTATTGTGCATTCATAGTTTTGTTGTTAGGCACCCTCAAGTCACTTCTGACTTATGGTGATAACAACCTCCAATCATTAACAGCTACTCAATGGTTCCAGGTTCTTATATAATATTATGACAGAAGTTGTTATACGTATATGACACATCGTTTAGTGTCATGGATGTGGGGAAGTCTAGATGAATTCTTACTCCTGTTGATTGAAAGAGAATGATCAAAGTCTTCTGACTTCCCCTGCTAAAACAAGGTCCCCTTCTCTCCCCACTCCCTCCCTTTCATTTCCCAGGTCTGAAAAAAAAGGAATAAACCATATCAATGCTTTCTTCCTCTCAACAAAATGTTTTATAATATCTCCAGTTATAATCCCTTCCTTTCACCACAATAAACAAAGAACGCTATTATGACCATAGGTAGTACAGTGAATAAAACAACATTTTTGTCTTATGAGAACATGTTTCTGTTCTGCTCATTTGATTCATCCCAGACTTCAGATAAAGTCAGGAGTTAACGTGACCCAGGGGCCTATAAACAAGATCAGATGTTCAGATGGGCATGGGTGTACATCTATATACATGTGCCATATTGGTATTTTAAAGCCTATCATGTAGCCATATGATTGTAAAAACATGTTTCAGGATCAAGCCACTATATTATATCTCAGCAACAGGAAGGATTAGATAAAGGAAAGGAATCTGTTTCTTCTGTTGTTGCTTCATTTACAAATGTGCCACATCCTGTGCACATTTCTTATTGAAAATGTTCATTCCTACTCTTGTTCATCTGAAGTTGAATTTGGATAACAACAAATATGAAATGTATACACAGCATGGAAGGTCAAGTCAAATGTGCATACCATTTGTACTTACTATGGTTCTTAGTCTGGTACTTGCTATTCATTGCTTTACAGCAAAGTACCTGTGATTGCCTATTCAAGCAAAAAGAAGTCCTGTGGGGCTCTGAAAAGCCAAGGAAAGTTTTATTTGGCATCGTCTTTCATGGAGTGCAGCCCAGGTCATCAGATGCATGGATCTGGTGAAGTAAAAACCAGCCTATGAAAGCTTATGCCATATAAAACTTGCTTTAAGATGCCAGAAAAGCCCTTGTTGATGGGCCTCTGAAAAAATAACTGGAACTCACCCAAAAATCATCTGATCAGAAGTGGGACATTGATAGCAAGTGCCAAAAAAGGGATAACTATATAGGTTGTATAGAATGCAGGATCTTACATCAGACATTGTTTGGGTGGAGGTGGAAACAATCACAACCTGTGTTATAGGCCAGGGCTGTCTGACTTTGAACTGGCCAAGGTCTACTTTTTCTGGCCCAAAGTGCCTGAGGGCTACTACTGATTCTTGCCCATCCTGGGCTGTTTGCAAGGGAACAGCTCAAGCTGGGTGAGGATCAATAGGATCCCATTGATCTTTGCCCAGACCGGGAGGATTGGGATGGAAGTGGACTTTACTTCCAAGCCGCCTGGGGTGGGCGAAGAACTATTTTCAAATGTCCCGCCAGGAGTACTCTGGAAAACCCCCAACCCCACTTTTTTTTTGCATTCCCTGGCAGGCTTCACCTCATTTCAGCAGCAACGTGAGCTTGCTTACCTTCTCTATGAGCGGCCCATTTGGCCTCCTCAATTGGCACTGCTGTGATCTCTTTCAGTGGCTGCCAATGCGCACTGAGCACAGTTGCGCTTGCTCTCTGGGAGTCCTGTGTGGTGTTTGATGGCAGCCACCAGCTCAGCATGAGGTTTGCACAGCCTCAGGCTGACTCGCGGGGCCCCAGGTCCCGAACCTGGCTGGTGCCTCCTCTCCTTTGCTGGCTTGGCACAAGGACTGCACAGCCTCCAGCTGATGCATGGGCCTTCTACTGTAGAGGAGCTCGGGCGGGAGGGGCATATGTCAACCGGCTTGGTGGGAGACCTGCACGGCCTCCAGCTGATGCGCTTGCCTTCTACCATGGGGGGGGGCTTGTGCAGGCAGAAGGACATTGCTTGGCTCGGCGGGAGGCCCGCGTGGTCTCCAGGTGATGCGCAGGCCCCCGTGTCCTGAACACAGACAGCACTTCCTGATCCATGCCACCACAATTGCCCGCTGCCAGGGTGGTGGCTTTGTTTGGCTGGCACGGCCCCACAGGCTACCTTTGAACCCTTCACAGGCTTCCTGTAGTCTGCGGTTGACCTGTTGTGAAGGCCTGTTATAGGCAATAGGTTGAGAGCCCTCAACCTGCCCTTTTCAGGATTTTAAGTTGATTGAAATCCTTCATTCAGCATCAACATGCTCCCAAATGTCCAGAGCTATTTCTCCTTCTCTTCCCTGCCACTCCGCAACAGTCAGACAACTCCTGACATATTCTACATGCCAGAAATTCAAAACAAGCATCTTGGAGAAGTGAAGAAATTTCATCTCTTATGGACAAAAGAGGTTTTCATGTAAGCTTTAAGCGTTACACGTGCTGTGAGCAAGCACGAAATCCCCCTCCTTGCTTTTAGGAATGTACAAACATACCATGTTTAATCCAAACCTACCTTCCCCAATGACAAGATGTCGGACCTGTTCCAAAGCCCATTGGAATCAGTGGAAACACACCCTTGGAAGGCAGCCATAGGCCTCAGCCTCAACTCACTCACTCACTCACTCTAAAGCTGATTTCCTTAGTGGAAACATTTGCTCCTTCCTATGACCTAGTTTGCAGCTAATGCTCTGCATCTGCCATTTAACCTTGCAAAAATTATCCTTCTTTAGATAGGGTTATGACACCTGTACTTAAAAATTCTCCAAAGATGCATTCCTGTGTTGTAATGAACAGGCCGTGAATCAGCCAAATCCCTGAAATTTGGGTGGAAAGAGATGCTTCACAAATATAAACATTTACCTGCCCTACCTCCTCAAAAAAGAGTGATAATCTGCTGCATCTCAAATTCATTTTGTTTTATTTTCTACATCCAAAACATCTTCCTTCCAAAGAAAACTAGGTAGTAGCCAACAACATGTCAATAGTTACTTTAGGAATACCAGCTGAAGCAATCTCTTTACAGGGAGTACTCTCTGCCTGGCCCTGAATATTCAGCTTCAAGAGGATCGGTATTTGGTTCCAATTGAACAACCTCATGGCATTAAAAACCTGGATGTTCACACAGGCATTCCAGCAGGCCAGAACATCACCACAGTGTTTATCCATGATGATTTTATCTTGCCCACCCAAATCATTTTTATTAGTTATAACAGTTTTAAATTGTACTGTGTTGCGATTGGCTGTATATCGTTTTATTTTGTTATTATTTTGTTTTGTTTGAAATTGTTACTGTAGATTTGCAGTTTTATAAACAAATAACCTTGCACTCAGATGGGTGGTATAGAAATCCATCCATCTGTCCATCCTTCCATCCATCCATCCATCCAACCAACCAACCAATCAACAAACCAAGCAAACAAACAAAAACTCATAGTTAACCAATTTTTACAGACATTCGCAGAAAAAAAAAATTCATTCCTATTGTTTCCCAGAAATAAGAATAAGATAAATCTTGAATCAAAGTTAATGGCACTGATAAAAAATTCTGTTTAGCTGATAGGTTCATTTTAATTGCTGGATGGCAAATACTTTCAAGTTCACTACACTTCTAATCCTCTTTTGGTTTCTTTCCCCCTTTTTGTGTTTCCTGTTTCCCCAAATTCTTGTCCTCCTGTGTTCCCTTAGATTTTTTATACTATAACTATCTTTTGCAGTAAAAGGAGGGCAGGTTTTTTTGGGGGGGTGGGGGAGCAGGAGCCACTGTCAGACGTTGTACTGCAGTCTAATTGGTATGCTACCATAGCTGACAAGTTTGGCAGTGGCTGCCAAATTTACCATTACTGCTGCAGCTGTCACAAAAATGCAGAAGCAAGAGCAGCAGCTGATTAGTTGTAAGGGTATGAAGAATTCTCATCTAATTTTTCATTTGCGACTCACGACAGCTGGTCAAGGAATTGCTAACCCCACAAGACTTCTTGTCCTCAGTGTGAGAAGATGAATGCTTTCCCGTCATCATGGGCAATATGTTCGGCATGTATTGTTCTCGTGTGCTAGAGAAGCATTTACATCCCTACTGTGTAATAGGAAGATATTGGAGCATCCTCCTGCTGCAGGCAGACCTGTGACATCATAAGACCATTTCCATCACTTCCGGAAAGCGACAGAAAGCAACAAGGTTTGTCACTAGATCATTCCTAGTGGCAGGTGCTGGTGCTGATTATGGGCCCAAGACTTTTGTTAATTGACTAGAAAGACTAAAACGTCACTATGAAAACTTTACTGCCTACTTGAGCTTCAGAAAACTTCGTGCGGCACCATGCCCAGGGAGATGGGAGAGCTGGCGAGCTGAAGTCCAGGAAAGCCCCCCCCCATTATGGTCTGTACAGGTCCCAAATGTGTACAGTTTGTTTGTTTGTTTGTTAGTTAGTTAGTTAGTTTGTTTGTTTTAGCCACCCCACTACCAAGTGGTCTCTGGATGGCAATGAACAGTTGTGTGCAGTAGGTCTATCCGTGGTTGTCTATCCTACCCTAGGGTGATCTCTCTGGTGCCACCTGATCTCTGGAAGGTCACCACACCACAGATAATGAAGCCAACCTTGCCAGACGTTTCTATGGAAGTGGAGGGCATTGCTGCCTCAGGAAAGGCTTATCCTGCGTTTCTGAGGGCTAGGAACCTTCCAAAAGCAGCAAGACCCACCCACACCCACCCACACACCCACAAAGAGAGAGAGAGAGAGAGAGAGAGAGAGAGAGAGAGAGAGAGAGAGAGAGAGAGAGAGAGAGCGCAACAACAATGTCCTTATTCTTACACAAGTGGAGCGAGTTATATAGAGCCTGCATTTTAGATAGCAACAAAAGCTGGGTTTTTTAAAAAGGGTGGAAAATACAGTACAAACGAAACACAGAAGTACATCTTGAAGCAATCATTCTACAGACACAGACCTGTCAACACATATTTTCCAGTCACCTTCACCTGATCATGTGTCATACACATGTAGTCTCTGTTAAGGCAAAAAGTTGGTGATGCCGTGGGAGAATCCTAGCTTCAAAGCAAACTTTGTTCTCCTTTGTACCAATTTAACTGCTAAATCCATTCATTAAACTCTTCTGGGCTCTGTTCTTAGTTAGCCAGCTTCTAATTCTGCCCATTTCAAACCCTTTTAGTTAAAATACGACCTCCAGTAGATTTTAAATCAATTTCTAAGCATCACTGACATGATGTCGATGGAAACATCAAGTCTCTGACTGATTCTGAGAATTTCAACCGGTTCTCAAAATTTGACCTGACTACAATAGATATCCTTCTTCTTTTTAAAATCAAAGTTTGTAATGTCTTTTGACAGCAACAAGCACTCAGCACATATGTCAGTATTTTAGTAGGCTGAAGAATACAGAGAATTCCAGTGAACTATAGTCTTCCCATTCACCCCTTTGGTGTAAAACTAGGCATGCATTAAGAAGGCAAATCTCCCCTTGTCAACACACAAGGACTGAACTATCACTGGAGGCTATCATAACTATCCAAGGGCTATCGTGTCCTGGATGTATCATGAGAAGACAAGCCTCACCTGAAAACTAAAACAAAACCATATTTCTAGGAAAAGCTGAAGGCAATGTGAAAAACAACAACAACAAAGAGTTAACATGAGATGAACTGACACAGCAGCAAAGACCTTAGCAGGCCTGGCAATGAGAGGATTCTTTTGAGGCTATTAATTCACAGGGTTTTCATAGATCAAAAATGAATTGACAGAATTAGAGATGGGCACAAAACACCAAACTGGTGTTTTGTTTAGTTTTTCATTTTATTTCCATTTTTCGTTTTGTTTGAAATGATTTTTTTAAAAAATATATGTTTATTTATTTTTGCTTTTTGTTTTATTTTAAAATCCTATGCTATTCCCCCCCAACAAGCCTGATTGGTGGGGGAGGCACAGGTTTTTTTTTTAATTGCCACTGAAGCAAGTGGTGGTCAGGATGTCACTGGGGCGGTAAGTGGGCCATTTTTAAAGGGGTTCAGCCAATGACAGCTCAGCAGAAGCCCTCCGAAAATGGTCAGGATGCCAGCGCGAGAGCTGAAACTGGTGAATGGACCATTTTCAGAGGGATGTGGGGAGAAGCTCTGGCTTTTTAAACTTTTTTTTTTTACCAACGAAGCAAACCATCAGCCCTTGCTTTGGTGGCGAAAAAAGTTTTATATTTTAAAAGCCTGGATCATTCCCCCTTGCCGGTGCCCCCAAGTGCCAATCAGCTGGTGCATGGGGTCCTCCCAGCTGCCCCCAGTGCCAACCAGCTGGTGCATGGGGCCCCTTCCAGCTGCCCCCAGTGCCAATCAGCTGGTGCATGGGGTCCTCCCAGCTGCCCCCAGTGCCAACCAGCTGGTGCATGGGGCCCCTTCCAGCTGCCCCCAGTACCAATCAGCTGGTGCATGGGGTCCTCCCAGCTGCCCCCAGTGCCAACCAGCTGGTGCATGGGGCCCCTTCCAGCTGATCAGCACTAGGAAGGGGGCGGCTGGCAGGGCCCCATGCTGCTTGTCAGAAATTTTAACAACAACAACAACAACAACAACAACAACAACAACAACAACAACAACAACAACAACAACAACAACAACAACAACAACAACAACAACAACAACAACAAAGAAGAAGAAATGGAACAGAATGAAAATTTCCAGTTTGTTTCATTTCATTTTTTTTAAAAAAGTACTTCGTTTTTCATTTCGTTAGGAAACAAAATGAAAAATGAAACAAAATTGTTTTGTGCCCATCTCTAGACAGAATAAAAGAATTTTCTTTAGCCACAAAGGGCAACAGTATAGTACAGTACATTAGGCCTCTTTCCCTGGGGGTGAGCGAAAAGACTGTATGAGAGGGGTACCCTTTGCATGCCTTGCCTGGATCAGCCAGCCAACACTAATGTGATGAGAGCAGGAAATGAGACCTTTATAAGGTGATCCCACCCTTCAGCAGGCCTCTTTGTGAGGTGAAGTTAAATTAGCCTCTGCGAGGCTAATTTAAACTGCTAATTTAAATTGCAAAGAGCCAAATCTATTCAAACAAAGGAAGCAGCTGGAAGCTTCCTCAAACAAAGGACACAGGGGTGGAGGTGGAGTGGAGCCAGACTAATTCTTTCCCTTGTGCAAGGTCAGCATCAGCCATTTTGAGCCAGGGTATGATCCCAAGCAGGTGAAGTGGTGAAGGCATGAAGTATTTTTGATTTGTCTGGGTATTGTTGAAATCACAGCCTAATGTGGCCTGTGCCTGAGCCCCCCACCTCTGTTGAGAGAGGTGTTTTCAATACTTACATAAATGGCTTCTCTGACCCCTCTCTCAAACCACTAATCTTCTCTGTCTGTGTACATCTTCATCTTTGAACGAGTGACCTTTGTCTTTCAAGTGGAGATGTACGGCTGATTCTGGTCCTGAGCTGTTGCCCCTCCTATGTTGGGGCCATCATGCTGTTTAATTGCTGTTTCGTTTCTCCAATGCAGAGGTCTACACACTCCTCACTGTATTGGACCATGTATACCATATTGCTCCTTTTGTGTCCTTTTGGGTGGGCGAGTCTCTGCCTTATTGTGTTTGTGGGTTTGAAATAAACAGAGATTTATTTATTTATTTATTTGCCAAAAATCCTTTTAAGCTTTTCAGACACTCCAGCCATGTAGGGAATGAACAAGTTCTTCCATTGGCTCTTGGTCTCAGGCTGATCCATTGTTCTTCTGGGTCAGGATACTGTTTTGTTGAAGGCCCACTTTGGATGTCCACAGGCCTTACGTTCTGTCTTCAAGTGCCTGTCTTCCTTCTTCTTGGCTTCAGTGGAGGTGGGGATGCTCTCTGCTCTGTGATTTAGGGTCCTGATGACTCCTAATTTGTGTTGTAATGGATCGTGGGAGTGAAACAATAAGTACTGATCTGTGTGGGTGGGTGTCCTATAAACTGCTGCTCCCAAGCCACGGTCAGGTCTGATGATGACTGCACAATCCAGACAAATCAAAAATACTTCACTCCTCCACCACTGAGGCCATAGCTAATGGCCCATACTTTATGGGTTTCAGCACCCTAGGACATTTTCACCTAATGGCCTATTGAGACTATTGTCCACCTAATTAGACTATTCAGGCCATTGTCTATCTTATGAGCCTATTTCAGACCGGGGTGACATGGGGGTCAAAGTGAACTATAAAATGGAGGACTCGCAATTAGCTTTCCTCAGACTGACAAAGCAGCTGGATGAGGAGCAAAACATTTCAATCTCTCTCTCTCTCTCTCAAAAAAGAAAAAAGAAAAAAAGAAGTCCAGTTGCCATGACTCAGCTTCCAGATAAACTCACCTGGATGACTGAGAATCTTCACAGGCACAAAGAGATTGCTTTAAACTCAGTAGGGCAGTATAGAAGCAGCATGCTTTGCTTTCACTAACATTAAACCAGTCAGTAACAAGATAATTAACAGAATAAGAACACAGACTATGGAGTACATTAGGCAGCAGCACAAGAAGAGTTTCTTGCTTGCCTCCACACAAACATACTCTGTTTGCCAGCATGCAAAAAATGAGATATCTAGATGATCCCTCTTGTTATTTAAATAAAGAAAACCGGGAGAAAACTACCTGTAGTTTGCTCGATTCGTTATCTTGGTGAAGTCAAATGAGAGAGAGGGGGGGAGGGGAGGGAGGGAGGGAGAGATCCCCCCATATCTTTGTTTTTCATCAGAAACAAAGGGATTATTTCTTTTCTTCGAATAAACCTCCTTGTTCTGATAGGCAGGAAAAGAGAGAGCTGAGAAAGGATGAGGTGAAATTCCAGATGGTGAGAAGGAAACATAGTCTCCTCATATTGCCCTTTTAAGAAAAAATCAAAGGGGACCATGGGCATTGCCCCTTCAAAGCTCTTCACTCACTCTTTTCCTTGTAGCTGCTGCCCTAGAAATCCTCTTCTATGACTCTTGAGAATGGTGCTTTCTCCTGGAAGCTGGTAAAGGGGAAACAAAAGAAAACAGTGGACCCAGCTCGGCCAAGTGCAGCTGCCTTGGCCAGAAGCCCTTCTGTCTGGGTAGCATTTTAGGGCTGCCCAAAACTCTGGGGCCTGGTATAGTTCCATTGTTTCTTCAATCTATAAGCAAGCCTTGTCCCTCAATGTTTAGTCAGAGCATTTAATGTAGGTAGACACCCCATGTATTATATTTCCCGGATGGTTTTTCCAAAACACATGTATGAAACAGCTGGAAAACGGTTCTTCAGGGGCATGTCATCACAGTCTGCAGAATAGCCAGACATGACTAATAATATGAGACTCTGGCAAAGCAACATGCTGTGCTAACTTACAGAACAGTGGAGGTCCCAGACACAAATCTGTCATGCAAAGACATGCAAATTTGGCCGTTTTCTGAGCCTTCTCTTTCAAATGTATGGTAACAGTCTAAACAAGTGTGGGAACATAGGTATGGTCCAAAAATAGCAGACTGGATCACTCTGAAGTACAGACGATAAATGCACGTGCGAGCAGACACAGCTTCCATTTTGAGTTTCACTTCAAAGTGAGGAGGGTCAGTTTCACACAAATGGACAAGCTTTAGGACTAGTCAGGATTAAAGGGACACAAAAGAAAGCATTTTACATCTAGTGGTTTTAAAAAAGAATTGCATCTTGTTTATTTTGTGTTACAGTGATCCTATGACTGAGGAACAGCACCTAAATCTATAATGAAGTTGGGAAGTTCTAGAGCCCTCTTGTAGAATCCCTAGCCGGAGACGTATAAATTTATTTATTTATTTATTTATTGGATTTCTATACCACCCATCTGGCAGCGAGGTATAAATATTAGACATGGGCATGACCAGAAAAAAATGACGTTTTGAGTTTTTGTTTATCGGAATGGGTCCATTTCAGGTCGTTTCCGTTTGTCACGAAATTTTTCAAAAATTTGTCATTGTTTGTCGTTTCCACCGCGATTTAGCGCGATTTGACTTCCCAGAGCATAGGGGCGTCCCGCAATCAGTGCCGGTGCTAGGTGTTTTTGCACCCTAGGCGGTGGGTGGGGTGATGGCGGGTGGCGGGGGGAGGTGCGGGTGGGAGGCGGTGGCGGGGGGCCATGGGTGGGCGGCAGCCGCGGGCGGGCAAGTGGGCGGGTGGCGGTGCGGGCAGACGGGTGAGTGGGCAGTAAGGATATCACTTAGGATAGAGGTTCTGTTCTTGGCTTGCACCCCAAATGTATGTGTGTGCAAGCAAATTGAAGTTGGGAAAATAGAAAATAAATGGTAGTGTATAATATATTTTAAAATAAATGCACACCTCCCACTCCCAGTCAAACCTCCCCCTTTATCCAATATCAGAAAAAAATCCTCACAAACTGCCAGAGAAGAAATAAAGAATAAACTGCTATTTCCTTCAGCAGATAAAGCTGCAGGGAATCAAATAAATTATTTTCTAAATTCAATTCCCTCCCTGCCTACCTAACTTAAATCCTAAAGCCTCCAGCCTCCCTCCTCAATCTTGATCGGATCACACCAGCACCAGCAGCCAGCCCTCCTCCCTCAACCACATCCATACACCCGAGAGCGATTTCTGGAAGGTGCCTCGGCTTTTTATGCCCTCCGAGACATCCAGAAGTGTCAGTCAAAAACCTGCCGATGCCATTGGTGGAATGGTTCAAACAATTTGCATGGTCCCATCCCATGCCCAGCCCAAATGGGCAGGTCTTAAAAAATAAAAAATAAAATAAAATAAAATCAATACGACGTTTTATTGCTATAAAAAACCCACTGCTGCTACTATTAAAATTCAGGGATTTAAAATAAATAAATTTCACATGTTTCTGTGGTGATTTGGTGTGTTTTTTGACCACGATTTCAAAAGAAAAATTGTGGTCGCCGTTTTGGATCCCCCCCACCGCATGGCATGGCGAGACGATGAGGATGACCCCCCCAGCCTGGTGCAAGCAGCCCAGGACAGAAGAGGGGGGAAAGGCCGGGGACCCCCCAGAAACCACCCCTCTGGTAGGTGGCAAAGCCTCAGGCAAGCATATTTTCGCCTGCTTTTTTGGCCGGGAGTCGGGTTTTTTAAAAAAAAACTTTTAAAAGCTTTTTCTGTGCTTCGCATTGCGCGATCGCCGCGATGCCACAAACGGAAACGAAAAACCCGACCAAATTTTTCTTTTTTTGGTTTGAGTTCGAGTTCTGACGGCTTAATTATCGTTACCGTTTCCATTACATAACGGAAACGATAACCAAAAACGGAAACGACAATTTTGCCGAGTCGTGCCCATGTCTAGTAAATATATAACAGGCTCTTTTGACTATTATAATAAATTAATGTCATGGATTATGTTAATTAAACCAAATTATATAGGTGTGCTTAATACTTTTGGTGGTACGATACTGTAATTCACTATCAGTGATGGATTATTGTAGACCAATTGAAATTTGGCTTATTCCAGAGACCACACTGGGATCTTCTTATGTTGCTAAGGCTGTGTGTAGGGTTATTTTTTCTTTCAGGAAGTGAGAAGCTCTGTGTTGACATTATATGTGTGCACAGTATGCTACTACCACACAGCACACCCATGTACATACTTTACATTTGAGGGGTTTGATTGGGGAGGGGCCCGTAAACACAGAGACCCTGTAGAAACTCACTGCATATTGTTGTTTGCTGCTGCGTAGAAAAATATTTTGACCTCCATCATATGATGTTTCCCAACAAATTGGCATAGAAAAATCTATTTAGGACTGAACCTTCATTTCATCCTTTATTTATTTCCATGACGTTAAAAGTTTCATCTTTGTATTGGGATGTGTTGATAAATGCACAGGAGCAGTGCCATAGAAACAATGTGGCCACCGAAATATATCTTAATCGTGCGATAAATTCTCAGGAAACGGGTCAAACAAAAATTTTCTGAGAACATGCAATTTTTGATTAGCCAAATAAACAAGTAAGAAGTTTGGTTCTCCTTGTAGGAGAAATGGTAGACCGTGAGGTCATGCACATACTTCACAGTCCTAGAATGCTCCCATGAGAAAGGAATAATAAACTACTTCTGAGAACTCTGTATCAATTGGAACTGATTTGGTGGTACATAGTTACTATTAATTCACTTTCATCTTTTAGAGGCCTGAAAGAACAAAAAATGTAAGCTGTAAAGAGAGGAAAAGTGATTCAGCTAGAGATATTTAGACATCTTGCCTTGAAGTTGGCAGTTTAGTTCCCCACCATGTTTCCTTGATGAGAGCTGGACATCCATAGGGTCACCTGCACCTCTGCAGTTCTAACATTTTGATGATGATGATGATGATGATGATGATGATGATGATGATGATGATGATGCAATCCGCACTTACTTGGGATATGATTTCTCACATACAGGAGAGCTATTTGGAATTTCTTTGTATAGCTGAGATAAACAACTCAACTACCAGGAAAACTTTGCCTGCACTAGACGAAGAAACGGCATGAAAAAATATTCTCATTTCACGTCTTTCTTACTAAGTGGTCAAATTCCCAAAACATGGAATTTGACCACATGTCTTCTATGGAAGGAGACATCCAGACATCCACAGCAGTAGCCCTAGGTATATATGGAGCCACCAGTTTCATGTTCCCGTTGATGTCTTCAACAAAGACTGATAGAGTTAATTGCTGAAAGTGTAGTGAATGTTGAAGAAAACCTGCTCAGCCTGCCTGGAAGAGCCCTCTTTTCCAAAAGATTAGTAACGTTTGTTGATCACCATCCAAAACAGAATACTGTTTTGAATCTTGAAAGTATTGTTTGTTTGTTTTTTTCTTCCCCTTTCCCTTCCTTTTCCCTTTCCTTTCTTTTCCCCTTTCTTTCCTTTCCTCCCCAACTTCCTAAAACAATCTCAGCAGTAGCCATGGCACCTGGAGCCCTCTAAAGTAAACATTTCCAACTTGGTGCTCTACCAGAGGGACGTTTGGCATGAGCCAGCCACAATCACCTAAAAGCTCTTGAATATTTTACCCAAGCAATAAGCCAACAGGGAAAGTTGGCCATGACTGCCTGTTGTTTGGACTGCACAAAATATGCAGATGATTACAAGATTAATCACTTTGACAAAGAGTAGTGGAAGAAAGGCTTTTCGCTTGTGTACACAAATGTGACTAATGAGACCTCATAATGCTCCCCACCATTGGCAGAACCACTTCTGACTACCGACGCTAGACAAGACTAAATGGGCTGCTTTCCTCTGTTGCTTTATTTACAAGAGTCAAGATATTTGGATTTTCAGCACGGCCATTGTTTATTGATATGCGAGTGACATTGGCTTTTAGCACATTGGAGTCGCCTTTGTGTGGTCTATATTCATTTACTCATAAGATGCTGAGCAGCCAGGGAAATCTCAAGCATATCCAGCTGACAGATGAGCTTAGTTCTGTTCTGTATGGACAAAATGATGTGCTTTTTATCCCCACATGGCACTGGAATGATTGAAGAAAGAAAGATACAGTCATACCTCGTACAACGTAGGGCTTGTATAACGAAAAATCCGTACAACGGAAAAAAATCTGGCCCCCCCTCCTTCCCCCTTCCCTGTTTTCTCTGCCTCTTCCTCCGCCGCCCTGGCCGCTCCGCACGGTTCCACCCCTCCCATTTTGTAAAAAGACTTTCCGGTCGGTGTTTGGGGGGGTAGAGAAGGGGGACAAGGAGGGGGGCCAAATCGCCACCGCCACCACCACCACTCACCGGGTGTCTCAGACCCGCCCGGCCAAGGAGGAGGAGGAGGAGGGCGCCCCCTCTCGCCGCCGGGCTCCCCTGGCCCCCGCTCGCCCCCCGCGTCTTTTCCTCCTCCCGGGGCCGGGGCGCCTCCTCCGGAGGTGTGTGTGTGTGTGTGTGTGTGTGTGAGTGTGAGTGAGAGAGAGAGAGAGAGAGAGAGAGGCGGGAACGGGCGGGTGGCTGGCGGGGGCTTTGGGAGCGCCGCCGCCACCCGTGTGTGTGTGTGTTTGTGTGTGTTTGTGTGTGTGTGTGTGTGTGTGTGCACGCGTGTGTGTGTGCGTGTGTGTGTGCGTGCGCGCCGAGCCAGCGGGTGTGGGCCACCCTCCCCCCCTCGGAACAAAGTCCGCCGCTGGTGCGCCCTCCTGCCTGCTGGCCGCCTCGGGGACTCCGGCAACAGGTGAGGGGGGGGGGAATTCCTGGCGCGGTCCCCCAAGCCCCCCGCCCCAGGCCAAGTGGCGCACCCCACTCCCTCCCCCCACCCCTGCGGCCACCTCCGTCTGACCACCTGCGGCCGGCCGGGAAAGAGGGAAGGAAGGAGGGAAGAGGAGGGACAGCAGACACGGAGGAGGGGTGAGCCGCCCGCCCGCCCCCCATTGCCCAAAAAAACTGCCCCCCGTCGCCCAAAAAAAACCATAGGAATGCATTGAAACGGATTAAATCCAGTTTCAATGCATTCCTATGGGAAATGACAATTCGTACAACGGAAAACTTGTATAACGTAATTTGATTTGGAACGAATTAATTACGTTATACAAGGTACCACTGTATGTCAACTCCTCAACCAACCTTTAACACACTATTATTCAGGTATAACATTGTTATAAAAACCCTGTAATACCCTTTTGCACTGTTTGCAAAAGATGCATATCTAGCAACCCATCCATGGAACTAGTGTTTTCTGGAAGGGAATAAGAACTTCCTGATGATTGGGGCTGTTCAGCAGTGGAATATGCTGCCATGGAGGGTGGTAGAGTCTCCTTCTTTGGTGGTTTTTAAGCAAAGGTTTTTCCACCAAAACTAAAACTCAAAGGGAGCAATATAGCATATGCGGTCCAATGCAGAGAGGAGTGTGCAGACCTCTACATTGGAGAAACTAAATAGCCATTAAACGGGAGGATGGCTCAACATAGGAGGGACAACAGTTCAGGACCAGAATTAGCTCTATACTTCCACTTGATGGACAAAGGGCACACATTCAAAGATGAAGATGTACACATAATAGACAGGCAAGATAGGTGGTTTGGGAAAGGGGTCAGGAAAGCCATTCATGTGAGTATTGAAAACCCCTCCCTCAACACAGGTGGGGCCTCAGGCACAGTCTATCTGACCCTTATCACGCAGTGATTTCAACAATACCAAGACAAATCAAAAATACTTCATGCCTCCACCACCAAGGCCATAGCTAATGACCCATATGGTTTTCAGCACCTCAGGCCATTGTTCACCTAAAGGCCTACTGAGCCTATTGAAGCCATTGTTCATCTTATGAGCCTATTTCAGACTAGGGTGACATGAGGTCAAAGTGAACTATAAAATGGAGGACTCCCAAGTAGCTTTCCTCAGACTGATGAAGCTGTTTGGATGAGCAACGAAATGTTTTAAGCTCTCAAGAAAAGAAGTCCAGTTGCCATGACACAACTTGCAAATAAACTCACCTGGATGACTGAGAATCTTCACAGACATAAATCAGCATGCATTAAATAGAAACCCCAAATAATGGTGAGATCATGGAAGTTAGATAGCTATTAAGTTCAGAGAGGATATTTTCTCTATCTTCAGAAACAGAAAAGGTACAAAGGAAAGTCAATATATTTGAAAAGAGAATATTATGAAAATGCTAATAAGAGGTCAAAAATATTGGCCACGGCCAGATAATGAAATGTTAACAGCAGGATGACTGCTCATAGCAAAACATAAAATGAAAAATAAAATAAAATAAAATAAAATAAAAAGGAAGGAAGCAAAAATGGGTTTTCCAATTGCATGAATAGTATAACAAAACTGACTTTGGAAATTAATTTTTGAAAAAGGAGAGTTAAAGATCAATAGATTTAACGAGATACAGTGTGGGATGAATTTATAGATGCTGTACTGGGTAAAGGGAAAGGGAGAGGGGTAAACCAAGTTTACACTGTATGTATTTTTGAGACGGATGTGGGGACATTTAAGAATGGATAGATTATTGGACATAAGTAAGGGTGTGTGTGTGTGGGAGGGAATTGAGTATGATATATTGGTCCTCAAGGTGAAGGCAACACTGTGTTTTGTTATTGCCGCTTCTGGCGTATATAATTTGTGTGATTAGAAGGTAAATTTATAAATGATTTAAAAATATATATATAAAATTAAAAAAAGGAAGATGTATCTAAATGCTTCTTGCGAAAAGATGACGAGCCCATTCTAGAAGGGTGGGGCCACACCTAAGAAGGTGTGATTTATGGTAAGTGATTTTTTAAAATTTCTCTTGGCACATCAGATCAAAGAAGCAAAACCTGGGAATAATGTGTAGGATGGGATTATGTTCTCAGGGAAAGAAACTTTGACAAATAGTGGGGCTTCAGACCATGAAGGGCTTTATAAACTAAAAGTACTTGTAACAATTTTTAAAAATCTCAAATGTAAACAAACTTCCACATGTTGATAAACAATCCAGAATATACATACAGATACATAAATGATACAGTGGCTAGAATTTGGGCCTGGGAATCTAGAAATCTGGGCTCCAATACATTATGAAACCTTGGCCCAGTCACACCGTCTCAGACTGACTCACCTCACAGGTTTGTTGTGCACTAAAGACAGAGAAAGAGGAAATGAGATCCTAGTTTAATACAATCATTCATTTGTATTTGCATAGATTCAAGTTCAGTATTTTAAGAGTTAAGCCATCAAAGCCCTGGGTCTGGTTGGACAAATCTGTCAGTTTTTGTTTTTGTTTTTTGTAAAAAAAAATTATTTAATTTTATACTACATACAAACAAATTAACAGATAACAATTAACAATACAAGTGTACCCCCACCCCCGAGACCATCCACGAGTTCTTCTTCTTACTCCGTCTTCTATTTTTCTAGTATTCTTCTTAAAGTCCTCTTCTCCAGAACTGTCTTGAAGTGTTCGTCGACTCTTTCCCCTTCCCTTCAACTAATACAAAGTCCAAATTTTCCCCAAATGTCATAAAAAACGTCTTTTTTCATTTCTCCTCATTTAACTTTTAGGCTACAAGACAATTTATCGTTTATAGCTATATCCCAAAGTTCGTTATACCAATCTTCCATCTTGAGATCTAGTTTGGATTTCCAGTTTCTTGCTATAATCAATCTAGCAGCTGTCATAGAATTTGCTATTAGCTCCTTTGTTGTAACATCATAATCTTTACTAGTTAACAATGATAATAGTGATGTCTCTGGATTGCAATCAATATCTAACTTAATCATGTCACTTAGCTCTAAAAAAAACCCTTTTCCAGAACTTTTGAACTATTTCACAATCCCACCAGAGATGCATATATGTACCTATCTTTTTTCACATTTCCAGCACATCTTAGAATATTCAGCATTCATTCTGTTCAGCCTAATTGGTGTTAAGTACCATCTAGAAACCAGTTTAAAATAATTTTCTTTTATCCTAACCGATAATGATCTCAAGATTCTCATATTCCAAATTTTTGCCCAGTCTTCTTTCTTTATCTCCACATTAAGATCTTGATTCCAGAGCACTCTCAGAGAATCTAACTCCTTCACTTCCGATGAATTCCCTATTATTTTATATATTTTACGTACTATTCCTTTCTCTATATTATCCTGGTCAGATTCCAGCGATAGTAAAAACTGTTCAAACTTTGTACATTCTCTAATTTGACTGTTTCTTCTGACCCATCCCTTTGTCCATTTTCCTAACTGGATGTAGTTTATCCATATTAGATCACTAGATTGCAGGATATTTTTATGTCATGGGTTGATCTAATTTTAGCCATCCAGTCTTTTAATCTAGCTATTTTCTTAGCTTTAAACAGTTCTAAATAATGCTTCAAATTTGTAGGAAAATTTTCCATGTCTGTTACTAAACATAATGGGGAGCCCTTCAGTGACAATTTTTTTCTATATATTCTCAATGTGGTCATTAAACCATTCAAAGGGGGATTCTCAACCTTTACTTTGTTTCTAAAATCAGAAAACAAGAATTTATTTATTTCCCCCTTTATATCCAATGACTCTTGCTCCCACCATATTACCTTCTCTGGTTTGAATAAAATTTTCCCCAAACTACTGATTTGATTAGCTATATAGTAATTTCTTAAATTGGGTATACCCAATCCTCCTTCTCTTTGGGATCTATACCACAAACTTTTATTTATTCTTGATTTTTCCCCACCATTGCAGTACCTATTTATCATGTCTTGAAGAGTTTTAAGTTCCTTTTCTAGAAACTGAACGGGTAACATTCTGAATATAAAATTGATTTTGGGTAGTATTTTCATTTTTACCAATGCTATTCTACCAAACCAAGATAAATTCAGTTTAGAATAGCTTAGTAATCTATTTTTCATCTCTTCTTTTAATTTTGAGATATTTTTTCCTTAGTTTTACTAAACTCTTTATAGAATTCTAATCCTAAATATTTAATACTTCTTCCATAATTAAACAGTAAACTTTCTGATTTTTGCCAATTTACACATAATCCAGTTATTTCCCCAAATTCTTCTAGATGGGTTTTTACTCTTTGGATACTCTCTATTGGGTCTAAAATTGTCAATAGAGCATCATCCGCAAATAGACTTATTTTTGTTGCCCCATCTTTCCCAATACCTTTAATGGATTTGTTGTCCCTTATAGCATTTGCCTGGAGTTCTATAACGATACAAAAGAGAACTGGAGAAAGAGGACATCCTTGTCTAGTCCCCCGGCCTACGGTAATTTGTTCAGTCATTCCGTCATTAACTATTATTGAGGAAGTACCCTTTGAGTATAATTGATTTATTACTCCTAAAAAAAGTTTCCCGAATCCCCATTTTTCTAGCAGAATTTTTAATGTAGACCATTGAACACAGTCAAAGGCTTTAAAAAGATCTAAAGATAACATGATATAAAATATCAAGTTCTTTTTCATTCCTAATGTGAAGATCTTTGCAGCATTTAGAAAATTCCTATTAAAATAAGCTGAAATCAAATTCTGCAGCACCTTCTTTTACTATATACTTCTGCTGCTTCGGTAGTGCACCATTAAATATTTCTCTCCCTAAGGAAAAACCCAAATGCTTTGTAGAGTTCAGATATGGTTAGAGATTGGAGATGGGAATGAATTAAACAAATAATTTTTGATGAATTTGGCCATACATCAAAATTTGTCAATTCCTATTCATCATAAATTAATATTCAGAAGAATATGAATTGACAAATTTAGCAAATTTTGATTAATCAATTATTTGGTCTATAAACTTCTCTGTCAGGGCACCTAGAGACAACAGATTTGGAGAGAGGTACCACTTGACTCTCCTTCACAATCCCTCCATGTTTGGTGGAGATTGCTGTTTTCAGGTCAGAGTTATAATCCCAAAAGGCCTCCCTCAGGAAAGTTCTCCCTGGGCAGCTAGAGATTCCAGACTTGCAGAGAAGCTTCCTATGACTCTTGTCTACAATCCCTGAAGTTTGGTGAAGATTGGGTTTCCCCAACTTAATTTCTAAAGGAAACATTGGGGGGGCACTTGTGGGTATATAACTCAGCTGTCTGAAAACCAATATTCAACAAACTTAGGGCGCTTTTACACGACCCCTAAAATCCGAGGCAAAGGGCTCCCAGATCTGGAGCTTAAAATTGTTTTCCCACCAGCTCCGGACTTTAAAAAAATTAAGTACAACCATGCCCACCTAAGCCCATCCCAGTGCACTTTTCAAGTACCTGGCCTCCAGGAGGTAAAAAATCTTCCGATGCACATTGTAAAGCTGTGAAAGCCGGGCTCTCTCACCTTCTGTATATTTTCCCCCCTGCTGCCCCTTTAAGAGACAGGAATCATGACGACTGAGCTGCTGGGCCTGCTTCCACCAGCAGACAGAGGTGAGCCTGCATTTTTTCTCCCTTTTTTTCCTCCCTCCCCTCACGCAGATAGGAGCAAGGGAGTGCGGAGGCGTGGGAACACAGGAAGAGCGACAAGCCCCCACGATCTCTGGTCCGCATTTAAGTTGCCAGAGGATTTTAGAGGTCGTGTAAAAGCGCCCTTAGAGGGCTTTTACAGGAGACCTCAAATAAAAGTTTGGTGTCTCAGGTGCCTGGGGGGAAATTTCCTTGGGGGCCTCTTTGGAGGTGCAGAGTTCAGATATCTGAACCTTAATTATCATCAAATTTCAGGGCTTGTATAGGAGAGTCAGAGAAAGCATCCCTGCAAATTTGGAGACTTTAGGTGCTAAAAGGTTCTTTGGGGGGCGGGCAAACCAATTCATTGATTCATCACTGGAAATTCCAGTGATTCATCCATTTGTTGATTCATCCATTTGCCAGCCCCAATAAATCATGAATTAACATGAATCACCATTTCTTTGATTCATCCCCATCTCTGTTCAAGATACATCAAAACTTGGTGCATAACATTTTGTTCCTGTACACTATTCAGGGTTCATAAGGGTTGGTTTTTCATACACAGCATTCACTGTAAACTGAAGTAAAATAAAGAATTCTTCATATTTCTCTTAATTTTGGTCATAAAACTCATCCTCAGCTTCCTTGCTTAGTTTTCTTCAGTTCTACATATTCTGCTCAACTCTTGACACATCTTTCTTCCAAGACACAAAACAAGAGTACAAGCTGTGATGGTGGAAACTGTGGTGAGGACAAATGATGCAGACAAACCCGATTAACATCCTATGAACTTGAGTTTACAAATGTTACTTTTCTGTAGTACAATGGTCCCCCGCCTTTTCGTGGTTCATATACTGCGGTCCCGCTATAACGTGGGACTGCAGTATATGAAAAAGGCCCCCAGAGGTAAGTGGCAAAGGCCTGTTTCAGGCCTCCCATACTTACCCCAGGACAGGGCCTGTCCTGAATGGGCCTGCGAGGGCCTTCCCAGGCCTTCTGGAGGCCCCAAAATGGCCTCCCTGCAAACCGGAAGTGACTTCCAGTAAACCAGAAGTCACTTCCGGGTCACCCAAAATCATTTCTGAGGCCTCTGAGGGCCTTTTTTAGGCCTATTGGAGGCCTCAGAAATGATTTTTGGTGACCTGGAAGTCACTTCCGGTTCCCAGGGAGGCCCGTTTCGGGCCTCCAGAAGGCCTAGGAAGGCCCTTGCACACTAATTCAGGGCAGCGCCAGGCTGGGGGTAAGTACAAGAGTCCTAAATTAAGCCCCCCAGGCCCAACCCGACCTGCATCCACATATCACGGATTTCCAATTATCACGGGTTGGGTTGGGTCCCTAACCCCTGCCACAGGTGGGGGGTCACTGTATACCTTGTAGTGTCAGGTCTATATGGGTTAAGGCCACTAGATGGTAACCAGAAAAAGGACAACTATTCAAAAAGGGCTTTGAAACAAAAATACATCAAAATGGTTTTGAGAGTTTTTTTTCTGGAGATCAGGAAAAAATGTGCAGAACAGTCAAATAATAGCTATACAGGCTCCCCTTGCTTGGTGGAAATATTATTTTTAACAGGATTGCTTTCACTTCCACAAATTATAGCAAAGGAAGTCAGCCTCTAACTTCATTACGGTCATGTAGACTTGAGTTGAACCCTATTGAGGACTCAGCAAAGAACTAATCAGAGACAAGTTGGTAGTGAGACATCAAGAAAGGCACCTCTCTGGGGCACAGGAAGATGACCTATATCTCAAACTAGATTCAGCCAAAGCCAACTTCTTTCAAAGTACAGCATAGAGAAGCAATATGCTGTCCTCAGGAGCATCCTAGCACAGGAGATCAGAGCTGAAGCCACTGGTGGAGCTTTGAAGACTATTTCAAAACTAAATATGTTTTTAGGCCATTTGCAAAAAACTATCCTGATGTTCTTAGATTTGAGAGCTCTAACCCTAGATCACTGAGGTGTAATTTATTGGCTGGTCAGTCCTTATGAACTTAGACAAACTGTATCAGAAAAGACTTCCTTCAGAAAATGTGGTTACTAAGGAATCAGTTAAGACAGCAGTTCTCAACCTTGGGCAACCACTGGTGTGGAAAGCTAATGAGAAGTCTTTTGCTGTCCACGAAGATCTGGGTTACCTAAAGTTGGAAACCAGAGTTAAGAGATAAGATCATTCCAGGTATGTTATGAAAGGCAGCTTTGCCAAGACTGCTCTTTCTGCTGTGTAGATCTCCTCTACAAATGACCCTAACGTGTAAACTGAGTCAGCTGCATTCTGATTTTTTATCTTATATAACCAATAAGGTACAAGGCAATATTAAAAATATTGGTATATTATGTGGACTTAAATGGTCTTCAAGAGAGATCTCTGATCTCCTTTCAAAAAACAAAAATACTAGAGACATTTGTAAGTTCAGGGAAGAGGGACAAACACATTTGAACATTCTAGCAGGAGCTGCACCCCCAGGTGGCCACCATCTTTTTGGGCATTGCATTGATTGCCAGTCTGCATGCACCATGACTGAGTATGTGTCTCTGTGTTGTGTCTTTACAGTTGTGACCGACTCTTTGTGACCCCATGTCCATGGTGGATCACAACAAGAACAAACAGTCCGCTCAAAGAAAATTTACCACCTGCAGCACCAGTTGGGTGGTATATTCCCATCATATAGGAAAAGCATCTGGGGCCATAGATTGTGCATAGGTGAACATTTGGTGATACTAGAAATAGAAGTTCTACAGAAAGTAATTGTTCACTGGAAGATCTGTGTTTGGAGACAGTAGATGTGGTCCTCACAGATGACAGAGCTCAGCTAAAAACGAGAAATGGAATGGGTATTGAAATTTGTGGCACAGCCCCTCAAGGTCTGAATGAAGAATTAGACTGTGTTCCTCCTCTCTAGTAATGTCACCTTTCACACACGTTCCCTAGGCCCTTCAGGCAATCAACTTTGGGACTGATGACTACGACCCCAGAAAACAACTACAGTAAGAGATCTTGTATAAATACACGAGCTTTCTCCCATCTTGTTGCATTATTTAAAGAACTGCGGATTGGTTCAGTGTTGGGATACCTGGCCGCAGAATCAGAGTATGGGAGTTCAAGTCCCCATGCACCTGCTGAACAGGTACAGGACTTGTGATCCATAGAGTCCCACTTGTAGTTTTCAGAGATGATGATGATGATGATGATGATGATGATGATGATGATGATGATGATGATGATGATGATGATGATGATGATGGTTAGCTTTAGCTTATTTTACCTTCTTTTTTCCTTTCTAGATGACCACAATAATTGACTATTTGTGATTTATTTGATTACTGTTGGTTTTATGTTAAGTGAATTATTGCCCTGCAATCTATGTTTGTTGTACACCGCCTGGAGTTTTTCTTGGAGGTATATAAAAGTATAAATAAATAAATAAATAAATAAATAAATAAATAAATAAATAAATAAATAAATGATGATTAATTTGCTCAGGAATACATCTCATTGGTTGAAATCCAGTAGTAAATCGCGACTAGAGCAGGCCCATTGAATTAGCAGAGATTTGGGGAGCCAAGTCCTCTACCTTTGCTTGATTCAAAAGCCCTACTCCATTTGTGGCTTACTACAGGATTTCAGTCATTGTATGTTCTATCTGTAAAAAATCGGAAAAGATCTAATTGGATCTAATGCAATTTCCTTTTGGTTTTCATCTCTCCAGCACAAATAGCAGCCCGCCTGAGCTATTTATTCCTATCTCCTATAATCCTCATCAAAAGGGACTCATTTTTATTACCTGAGCAACAAATCTTGTTTTCTAATTACTCCCCAACATGTCTTGGAATTACTTAACTTCCCAATACAACATCGGGGACAGGTATCGATCAAATAAAACAGACTCCCACCACCCCTTGGTCTGGAGCTCCTGAACATTGCAATTTAGATTGTGATCCACCATTTAGGCAATTTGCAGCATCCTATGATTTTCATCATATTACCTCCAGGGCACTGAAGTGGAAGAACCTGCAATCAAGTCCCTAAAGCAGCTAGCCTCCGATTTTTCAGTTTCCTACCCTGCTTTTTTGGCCTATTCTTCTACACCCTTGGCAACAGGTTGCTGATGAGATGAACGTTAACTGCACAGTCCTAATTTTTCCTTCTATGCTCAACCTACGTTGGCTTGGCTTCTGCAGCATACAGGAACAAGATGAGGCTTGCCAGGGGAAACGTTTTGACAGTTCATACTGCTAAATATTAAAGAGCACTGAAACTGCGCCAGGAAGTCCTTTGCAGTAAGCATGTTCTACACCAAGAAGAAGTGAAAGGACCGATTGAGACTCTTTGTTTCTGTTTCATCAGCAGAAACAATCTGTTGCAACTGAATGCATATGGTAGCAACAGAAGAACGATCTCCAAAATTCTCAGATATAGGCTTAACAACCTAGTCCATCAATATTGTACCCCAGGAAGGATCCTTGGCAGATGTTCCAGCATCTGTTTCCCCAAGGGAGTATTCATGCATAGAAGGAAAAGTGACCAAAGACTAAATGGGAAAATGTAGCGACTGTCAGCAGAGTAGAAGAATCAGAGGTATGAAGCTAAAAAACTGAGGGAATCTACTCTCCCCATCATATAATATAACAATGTGTTACAGAGAAGATAAATTGTTATTTCATTTCCAGGGGGTGGGAAAAGTGTGAATTGCAGGTTGCATAGTACCTCCAAAGCCCTCCCTCCAAACCCTAAGGAATAGTTGAACACTATATATGCTGACCAGAAATTGGCAGAACAGTGTTCTATGAGAAGCCACAAGTCTCCTTCTTTTCCTGTAATAATGTAATTCTCCAATTTCCTGCTGGAAACAAAAAGAATAATAATAATGATTTCCTTCCAAGCTCCAGTATAGGTTTTCCAAGGATTGCTGAGCCCAGGAATGGTTGCTGTTTCTGAAGCCGTTGCTTCTTTTAGGGTGACAAGCTGATTTAAATGCCATATTAAGTATGTTCCTAAAATTATTATACTATATTGCACCTTATTAATAAATTTAGCAGAAGTACAGTAAATCTTTATTTAAGGTTCTGATATTTTGGTGGCAAAGTGAATTAGAAGTTGTCTTTTGAAACTAACTCAAATAAATCTAAGTGGGTGGGGGTTGGCTTATTTGTATTTTGTCATGCCATCAAATTTATAATTAAATCTGAATGGGATCCAGAGGGTTTTCTTAAAAATGGTAACAAATCAATACTAAATATATTTACAGTTCCCTCCAGTCTTTAACATATGTTTGCTAAATGTGCCCATAATTTAGCTTATTTCCATCTTCCTAATTGAGCATTTAGTTACACACTGCCGCCTGGAGCATGGGTCTCCTCTGTTGGTCAGGGTCAGAAATTATTCCCAGCCATATATATGGTGCTGAAGTTCTTTCCCTCAACGTGTCTGTCCTTTTCTTTTCAGAAAGAAAACATCAGATATGTCTTCACATGTCTCCGTGCCACTGGATAGGGAAGGAAACTGCCAATCTGCATGAACCAGAGTTCATGCCAGGTCCTGTGCATGAGCATAGAGGCATGGTATCCAAATAAGCTGCAGCTCTCTTAACTTCAAATACTGCCTGCTTGGTCTATATCACTTGACAAGGAAGAAAAATAAGGAAATGTTTTTCAAGAGAACTACATATTGTCCCTCTAGTCTGGATTCATGTTGTCATTATAAAAGCATACAATTAAGAAGCTATCAGGAAGTATTTTTTAAATAAACCCAATGTAAAAATGAAGTATTTGTGCACAAATATTATGTATATCTTTAACAAATTCCCTATTCTCTGCCCACCTTTTATTAGAAAGATAGATGTTTTATTAATTTTTTTTAAAAAATCTGACTTTCCCCCTCCCCAATAAACCTGTACGAGAGAATTTGAGCTTCCTGAGTAAAAGCTTTTAAAATTATAGAAGAGTAAAAACACATATCAAGGCATCATAAAAATGCAATAAAGGCAGCTTTTAGCTTTCTGTGTTTTATATTTCGGTACAGAAGTGTACATATCTGTAACACATGGCCTTAACATTTGTTCCCAAATGATTAGCTCAAGCCTTAAACAACAGCTAATTTCCTCCCCTCACCCCCCCCCCCATTTAATGTAGACTAAACTCTGATGAGGTTGGCAACAGCTATGAGGGCATCTGGAAGGTATTTTCTTAACAGAAGCTGAGCCAAGGTAGTGTTGGAATTAAACATGTGGACCTGGTGTGTTAACTTCAGCTACATGACAAAAGTAAAGTAAGGACCTCGTTGCATTAAATCTTGAAGCCTTCCTTTGATGTATGAGGCTAGGATCTGAAAGGGGATTGTGCTCGCCCTGTATGAATTTCTTTAAAAAATGTTATTATAGCCCCAAGTGTATTCCAGAGCATAGTTACCCATGGCTGAGGCTCGTTTGCCATTGAACATAATGGCTTGCAGTTCAGAAAGCAAGAGCCAAAAGGACTAAGGGAAGTGAGGAGAAGAGAAATACAGGCATCTGGGCAGGCAGGGGATTAAAGTTGTGCTGGGATGGGAGGAACGGACCCTAGAGAAGCTTCTAAGAAGCTTCATGAGCTCACCTCTTTTAACGTTCCAACTTAGTTAAATAGTTGCTGACAGGGTAAATTCTGGGAATTCAAAGAGAACCTAATCACAACAAAAACAATCCAGTGGATCTAATCACACACTGGGTTCATTTGAAACACAGGACTTAGAGATGGGTGTTTTTTGTTTCAGAAAGGGACTGGTTCTGAAATGAAACATGCCAGCACAGCTGGCGCTTGGAACCAAGTCCCACTCTCCTGAACAAAATCAACCACTGTTTTACCTTGCTGAAGTTCACGCTGGGCAAAATTCCAACCAGGAGGCAGCCCCTGAAGTGTCATATTTCCCTCTCCCTGGCTCTGGTTAATCAGACAGGGAGGCAGGATGATGCATGCCCTTACACAGTTCCTGATTGGCCAGCACCAGGGAGAGGGAAAGTTGATGCATCAGAGGCTGCTTCCTGGTTGGATTTTTGCCCAGCGCTAACTAGAGCAAGGTAAGACAGTGGTTGATTTTGTTCTGGAGGGTGGGACTGGGTTCCGAGTGCCAGCTGTGCTGGAGTGTTTCATTTTGGAACCAGTCCCTTTCTGAAACCCCCATCTCTAACAGGATAATATACACACATAGTCACAGATAATATACACACAAGCTAGAGATGTGAAGAAATCCTCATCAATTTCCTTATTCTTGTCAGCACCACCTGTCAAGTATTCATGAGCATCTAGGCGTAAGAGCCAGGTATAGTTAAATAACTATAGCATGTAGAGAAGTACCAAGTTTAGTATTCCAGGAAGGTGGGAGAATGCATAATCCCTTTCTCCCCTTTGGAGATGCCCATGCCTCAAGCACAAGAATAAGACAAGTACCTCTCTTTTTGACCCATCATATCTTTCTCCAATTGCACACATTGCCTCTGCCTCAAACTAGTACGCTTTCCCTTTGTGGAGATAACCCATGATACATATAGCAAGCACAGAGCTATCAGATTGGTGGAAAAGAGGCAAACAACCCATCTGATGCTTCTAAGATTTAAAAAGCAACACCCCCCCTTAAAAAAGCTCCTTTATGCAATTCCTAGTATGTAGAGTCTTAAGGTCATTTGCTAAATTGATTTATTTCAGTTTGTTTACTATGTGGCAAATTTGTTTTTAGGGATCCCCACTGCCTTTCTGCTAAATAGGACCCTAGGTATACAGTACCTCCCATAACCTTGTTTTGATGTTACCAATAAGGAAACAATATTATTTCACTGCTTGGGATCCCCCCCCCCCAGATTGCTACCATCAGAATCCCAACAATGCTTGCTGAGGGATCCTGGTACTTGTAATCCCCAAAAAGGTTAACATTTTCAAGCTCTGTGTAAGACATGAAGTTCTACACTGCTAGAGAAAAAAAATTAGACATGAGAAAAGCCACCATACACTTCAAAGTATTTATCATACCATTTATTGTGCAAATATTGGTTTTCTTGATTTTTAAAAATATTTTTATCTCTATAAATAATTCCGATTGGGGATTTCATCATGCCACAAAGGAGAGACATCTATCTGCTTTAGACATGGGCACGACTCAGCGAAATTGTCATTTCCGTTTTCGATTATCATTTCCGTTACGTAACGGAAGTGGTAACGATAATTAAGATGTCAGAAATCGAACTCGAACCAAAAAAAGAAAAATTTGGTTGGGTTTTTCGTTTCTGTTTGTGGAATTGCGGCGATCACGCAATGCGAAGCACAGAAAAAGTTTTTAAAAGTTTTTTTTTAAAAAAACCAGACTCCCGGCCAAAAAAGCAGGCGAAAATATGCCTGCCTGAGGCTTTGCCACCTACCAGAGGGGTGGTTTCTGGGGGGTCCCCGGCCTTCGCCCCCTCTTCTCCGGTCCTAGGCTGCTTGCACCAGGCTGTGGGGGGTCATCCTCGTCGTCTCGCCATGCCATGCGGTGGGGGGGATCCAAAATGGCGACCGCAATTTTTCTTTTGAAATCGTGGTCAAAAAACACACCAAATCACTACAGAAACATGTGAAATTTATTTATTTTAAATGCCTGAATTTTAATAGTAGCAGCAGTGGGTTTTTTATAGCAATAAAACATCATATTTATTTTATTTTATTTTATTTTTTATTTTTTTAGACCTGCCCATTTGGGCTGGGCATGGGATGGGACCATGCAATTTTTTTGAACAATTCCACCAATGGCATTGCCAGGTTTTTGACTGACACTTCTGGATGTCTCGGAGGGCATAAAAAGCCGAGGCACCTTCCAGAAATCGCTCTTGGGTGCATGGATGTGGTTGAGGGAGGAGGACTGGCTGCTGGTGCTGGTGTGATCCGAACAAGATTGAGGAGGGAGGCTGGAGGCTTTAGGATTTAAGTTAGGCAGGCAGGGAAGGAATTGAATTTAGAAAATAATTTATTTGATTCCCTGCAGCTTTGTCTGCTGAAGGGAATAGCAATTTATTCTTTATTTCTTCTCTGGCAGTTTGTGAGGAATTTTTTCTGATATTGGATAAAGGGGGAGCTTTGACTGGGAGTGGGAGGTGTGGATTTATTTTAAAAATATATTATATACTACCATTTATTTTCTATTTTCCCAACTTCAGTTGACTTGCACACACACACATTTGGGGTGCAAACCAAGAACCGAACCTCTATCCTAAGTGATATCCTAACTGCCCACTTGCCCGTCCACCCACGCCGCCACCCGCCTGCGGCCCGCGCTGCCGCCCACCCACTCGCCCGCCCGTGGCCGCCGCCCGCCCGATCGCCTGCCCCCCGCCCCGCCCCCCTCCTAGGGTGCAAAAACACCTAGCCCTGATTGCGGGACACCCCTATGCTCTGAGAAGTCAAATCGCGCTAAATCGTGGTGGAAACAACAAACGACAAACGGAAATTACAAATTTTTGAAAAATTTTGTGACAAACGGAAACAACCCGAAACGGATCCGTTCCGACAAACGAAAACTCGAAACGTCATTTTTTTTTCTGGTCATGCCCATGTCTAATCTGCTTCGTTACAACCATCCATGTAAGGTCGATTCATGCAAGGGCATTCCCATAGAGCCGAAGAATAATAACCACAGGTACCAAATAAAATTGATTATACAAGCTCGCTTTGAAAGGGACCCTTCTCAAAAATGTTGATTTTTACTGAAATGCTAGAAAACAAATTCAGTTGGAAAAGCAATTAAAATCGAGCAGTTTGCCAAATATAACATGTGTTTACTGCAGGCTGTTAATAACCAAGGTAGCCATTTATGTCTCTATGCTGTGTGTGTGTGTGTGTGTGTGTGTGTGTGTGTGTGTGTGTGTGTGTGTGTGTGTGTGTGTGTGTGTGTTGCAATGTTATTTTTTTTTTTGTCCTACATCTGTTTGAACCAGAATTGTTATCCTTTCTAAAGCTGCACATTCTCCCCTTATGATTTGTTGTTTCCATAAAGATGATGGGGAAAATACCTTGCCTTTTGAGAATTATGATCAACTGATGTTACGTGAACACATTCTGTAAGCCAAGATAGTCACAGAGGAATTGCTAAAACCATATGTAAGAACAACATGAGCTTTATTGAAACTTCCACACAACATGGAGCGGGGGGTGGGGGGAATGACCCTTTTCTGAATCTGTAGGACATTTTAAACTACTACGATTTCTTTTCTTTTCTTTGTTATCATATGGTAACACTTCACACATTTGCTACCTTGGCCCTCTCTTTATAAATCAACCCTACTGTCAACTCCGTGGAGTTTGCTTTACTCTCAGGGGCACGCTTCATTTCAATTTTGGAATAATTTCTGGTAGCCAAATAGTGGCACCCTGTGTTGTAGTGGAACCTTTGTTGTGCTGAAATTGGATTTCAGGACAGGACTGAGTGACTTTGAGGATGATTGCCCAAACCAACACATTTTCAGAAACATGTTTGCAAATGGGTGAAACGTTGCCTTAGGGCTCCTATAGCAAACAGGAGTTGCTTAAAAATAATCAGCATTTTCTCTGTACTTTGTTGATCAGGATGTCAAAACCTGGCAAGCTGACCCCAGAGGGACAAGGTCCATAATTTGTTCAGCCCAGAATAAAGAAATTTGCAAGGGGAAAAATGTTGATCATTTGAAATGTGGTGCTAGAGGAGAGCTTGCAGATATTCTGGGCTGCCTGAAAGATAAAAAAGTGGGTCCTAGAACAAATTAAGCCTCAGCTATGACTAGAGGCAAAAATGTTGAAACTGGCACTGTCCTATTTTGGTCACATTGTGAGAAGGCAGGATACAGTAGGACCCCCCCCCCATATCCACTGAGTCATTATCCACTGATTCAGTTATCCACAGATGGCAGAGAAAACAAAATGAAATAATTCAGCAGCCACAAAGCAAGGTACTGTAACAAACAGCAGCTGTAAAGCAAGTTACTGTCGTAAAACAGCAGCCGTAAAGCAAGCTACTGTCACAAACAGCAGCCATAAAGCAAACTACTGTCATAAAACAGCAGCTGTAAAGTAAGCTACTGTCACAAAACAGCAGTTTGGGGAAAATTTTGGTGTTCTCTCTTCTCCACGGTTTTCATTATCCATGGGAAGGTCTGGAACCAATCCCCAGCGGACACTCGGGTGCTACTGTACTTTGGAAAAGAAAACCATGCTGGGAAAGGTGGGAGGTAGCAGGGAAAGAGGAAGTCGAAATATGAGATTGATTGACCCCCCTGAAGGAAGCCACAGGTTTGAGTTTGAAAGACTTCAGCAGAGCTTTTGAGGACAGGATATGTTAGAGATCACTCATTCATGGGGTAGCCATAAGTCGGAAGCAATGTAGCTGCATGTAATAACAATGGAGTTAGGGAAAGAAGCTTTTTTGGAATACAATTCCCATAACCTCACAAATGCAGTCCAGAAACCTTACATTTCCAAGTTCTTCTTTAGCCTTTTCCACCTACACCAGGAGTTACTGACTAGCATCAGCTTCATGCATGAAAATGTTGAATCCTAGCCTATTGTTCCAAGTGGACATGGTTTTTGGCCCAAATCCTATTGCATAGTTACATAACAGCCATAACATTCAGAGGCAAATTTCTGCAAGTTAAGAAGCTTCACTAGTAGATATAAGCACAAAACAAAAAACAAAACACTGTTTTGTCGTTTCATTACTTTCATTACAAATTACTTTGTTACCTAACAAAACGGCAGGGCGTGTTTCATTTTGTTTCGTGATAAAAGACAATTTTTCCTCTAGGACAAAAAAAAAGTCATCCTAGAGCAGTGATGGCAAACCTTTTAGAGACTGAGTGTCTAAACTGCAATTCAAAACCCACTAATTATTCGCAAAGTGCCAATATAGCAATTTAACTGAATACAGGTAGCTGTGAAGGAGTGGTGTCAGGTGCCCACAGAAAGGGCTCTAAGTGCCACCTTTGGCACCCATGCCATAGGTTCACCAACACTGTCCTAGAGGAATATATGGTAGGGGAGCTCAAGCTCTTCCCTAGAAGCCCTCCACATTTGGAAAGGTCTGGGGATCAGGGAGCTGAGTTATGAAGCTCCAAAGAGGGTGCCCCCAGGCAAAACAAATCTTTCTAATTGGAATTGGAAGCCAAGCCACAGCAGTGCTACGCTCGCCCATGGCTTGGCTTCCGAAGTTCCAATTACAATAGAAAGATTTTTTTCCCTAGGGGCACCCCCTTTAGAGTTTCATAACTTAGCCCTCTGAACTCCAAACTTTTCCAAATTTCAAAGGCTGGCTTAGAATTGCTTGAGGAAGCTCCTCTGCCATTTTGGTCCTTTAGGACCCATGGAAGCATAGCATTTCATTTAATTCCTTTTTTGTTTCATAATGAAACTACTTTAAAAATTGTTAAAAACAAGACAAAACAAAACAGCTATAGAAAGGAAATGAAATGCTATTTTGCCATTTTGTGTCCATCTCTACTCCCTATGCATTACTTTATTGGGTGTTGAGTTTTGAGATGCAGCATGCAACCAGTAGCATCTACAGAGATCTCTTAATTTCCTGTATAGCAATGTTTCTCCAAAATGTCACATCATTTGTGTCACTACACAACAGGATTTGAGCCACTGCCTGCTAATCCTCTTTTATATCATTGTGTTGTCAGAAGTTTTTTTGAGTCCAACAAAATCTGGAAGATCCCAAGTTCCCAGCCCTGTTGTCATTTTCATGACACTGTTGTGACGTAGTGAATCCCCTTGCATTGCTTTTGTAACTGGATGTCATGTTATCGACATGCATCCAATAAAAACTTGTGCACCAAAACAAGCCCTTGAATGAATCCAAGGATGCTTACCCATTCTATGCTGTGCAACTATGGGATCATCTGAGTGTACAGTAATTCTCTTCTCCATTAAATCCTTTTTCTCAGACAGAGCTGAAGCTTTTTTCTAACCGGCGCCTGGAAACTCCAGTTCTGGGTGTAGCTAACTTTCTGTTTCTAAGGGAGCATCTCCACTTTCTCATAATTGCTTTGAATATTTTTGATTGTCCGATACTGCAAAATAAGGTTCGGCTACATATCTTGTAGGGACGATTTAAAAAATTGGGGATGGTACCACTAAGACTCGTGTAGGCCAACATCTTTTAAACAAACACAAAGTGGGATTGATTCATGCCTTTATAAATCCCCACCGGGCCTGGCTGTTTTCATGACTAATTTCTTTCACTAACCACAGCTTTATAGCCTCTAACCTTACAACAGCAAGCAGGCTGTAGGAAAACATGGGCTTGATGTGAGAGGGCACGCTTTCACTCATCCACCAAATCCCTTGTGGCTTGTTAGCTCTCCGGGCCAAGAGTTGTAGCCAAATGAAGTTGTTAGTTGTTAAGGATGGTGAATCCAACTTGCTATCCATGAGGATTGGCATGTGTACGCACGCATGTGCCTGCACACACACACACACACACACACACACACACACACACACACACACAAATCCACAATAAAATCCGATAAATAATATGTACGAGTCAGATGTAATTATTTCAGAAACAAGAATTTCCTCATTCCTAAAGCGAGAGGTTTAGTTAAGATTAGAGAAACAAAGAAGAAGATGAAATTGGCAGGGGTGGGGGAAGATACATCAACCTAACTACAGAGAAAAATGCAGGAAAAATACGGGGGGTGGGGGGTGGGAATGCAGAGGCAAACAATTTTCCAGAGATATATACAGTATAGTAAGTCCATTCTCCAAATACCAGTCCTTAATGTAGGCAAAAGGCCCGCATTTATATATAAATGTATTTATTTATTTATTACATGTATATCCCACCCATTTGGGTGACTTATGGCAGTCACAGTAATCACAATTATATATAACCCCGCCCCCAACAGATAGGAGTAGTTCACCCTGCAGTATTGTTTTTGGCCACACCTGTCATCTTTCCTGTTATTTCCAGTGATCAGGATGTGGTTGTCCTTGTTGGTGCCACGTAGCTCTCTCAGAAGGGAATATGGGAACCATTACTTTTTTAAAACTACAAGTTCCAGAATTCCCCAGACAACCTGGACACTGTCATTAAGACTATGATGTTATATTTAGAATTTGTTTGTTAAACAAACTTTTGCTATTGTCCAGCAGTTCCTTTCAATCACCACTTGGGATGGGCACCAAACAAAAAATGAAACACTGTTTCATCATTTCGTTAGCTAACAAAACAAAATGAAATGAAACGAAGCGGTGAAGCAGTGTTTCATTAGTAATAAAATGAAATGGTGGGGTTGGGTTTTTTTTGTTCAAAACAAACTGATTCATTTTGCTGTAAAATGGCTCCCCGGGGTCCTAGAGGCACCAGGGGGCTTATTTTATAGAGTAACAAATCAGTTCGTTGCTGTTTTGTTTTGTATGTATTTTTTTTAAAAAATATTGTTTCTAATGAAACAAAATGAATCACATGAGGAAACAAAATGAAACAAAATGAAACACATTTTTTCTGGTTTGTGCCCATCCCTAATCATCACCATTGGCTTTGTCGGCAAAGGATAATGGGATTTGCAATCTAACAATGTTAAAAGGGGCACATATTCCTTCCTCCCCTGTGAAGGGGGATTTGCAAACATTTCCAAGAATGGATTAAGATATGTTCAAAACTAATATTATTCTCACTGTGTCATTTGTACAGTATTTAAAACCAGTAATGTAACAATAAAAGTACAGTCAGTAGTAGGTCAGGTGCCTTTTTATGTGGACCAAGCTTGTAGGAATATGAGTTACAGGCTCAGTGAGCTAGAGTACTGAAATAGTCGGCTGCAAAGTTGGCAGCTCGGCGGTTCGAATCCCGGGTGCCACGCAGCGGGTGAACTCCTGCTGTTAACCCCAGTTCCTGCCAACCTAGCAGTTTGGAAGCATGTAAATGCAAGTAGATAAATAGGTAGTGCCATAAAAAGTGGGAAGTTAAACAGTGTTTCATGTGCAGAAATGTGTTCAGCCATGCTGGTGACATCGCCATGGACTTGCCCAACACTGGCTGTTTGGCTTGGAAACAGAGATGAGCACCATCCCTAGAGTCGGACACGACTAGCAGGCAAGTGCAGGGGGGACCTTTATTATTTATTTTATTTTATTTTATTTTATTTTATTTCTATTTCTATTTATGCTGTATGGGGCAATATATGTATAAATTGAAATAAACAACAGTACTAGGATTCCTGACAGAGAATTAATCAATGTGGGGGGGGGGGGGAGAAGTGATGCTGAGATAATAAAAGATTATCCTTTCCCTTCTTGTTCTCTCACTCATCCAAAAGACAGCTCAAATTTTATAGCACTAACTGGGAAGTTATTATTTCTATAGATACAGAGCTACTATTTAAATATTTGGATATGTGGCCTTCGTCACATGTGCATTTTGAATTACTGGCTCATGAGGCAAATAACTAGAGAAGAAATTTTTAAACCACATATGTAACAGGCAGGGTCCTGAAGAGCTGAAAGTTAAACTTTGTTATCTGTGTTTGTAGATTTCCCCCCTGGAGATTATGGCTGTATTTGCTGATCTGCAAATTCATTCGTGCCAGAAGTGAAAGTTCAGTCAGAATCTTTCTAGTCATATCTTGTTATCATAGCCAGACATGGACTGTACAATTTTGAATGTAGGTAAGGTTTGTAATGTTACTTTTAATAGTAATTAGTTACACTTTTACTTCCAAAGACCCTGATAAACATAGTCGCCATTAGATATGAGCACAAATAAAAAAATGGTGATTCATTTTGATTTGTGATTCATTAATGTCCAAGAATTACCATTGTTTCCTGATGGATAAATGAATGAATTTGTAAATTTATTTATTTATTTTACTTTGAAACCCTGTAAAACGGTTGCCAAGGCACCCAGAGATACCAAATTTGCACGGAAGATTTCTGTCACCATCCTCTACAAGCCCTGCATGTTTTGTGATGGTTGGGTTTCAGACATCTGGGTGATACTATACACCCACAAAGTATCTGTATTTGCCTTGAGGGCCATTTTATACCTTAGTGGAATCAACAAATCAAAAATTGCCCAAAATTTCCAGTTTGTCTTCCTTGGCGGTATCAAATTTGTACAAATACAAATCAAGGAAGTTGTGATTTTTTAAAAAAAAAACAATTTTGGAATTTATTTTTAAATCATGCCCATCTCTAGTGGCCATGATAGTTATACTTCTTAAAAGTAACTCTGGACTTGGTTGATTCTCAAAAGTTAGCTACCTAAAACCTCATATCCATTCTCACAGCCATTACCCTTAGTCCAAAGCAAACTCCCTGTCTGTCCACCTTGCCATCTCATGAGTGCCACCAGCAAAATATGAGATAGCAGCATGAGGCACAGCCCAGTCATATACCTGAACTGTGAGATAATCCTTTCCCACTCTTCAACAAAGCCACACCCCTGTAACTATGCAAGTCACACCATAAAAAAGACAATACATGGTGCCGTGTTACTTTATAAATATAAAATAAAGCACTTACGTGTTTGTCAATGGAGGACATAAAGTACAAGTTACTCATTTTTTTAACCAGTTACTCCTCATCTCAGAATGTAGGTCAAGTGGTCTGTTTGGGTATTTGTACAAGACCCCTAAACTCCGCAGCAAATGGCTGCCAGCTCCGGAGCTTACAATTGTTTCCCCACCAGCTCCGGAGTTTGCAGGAAATTAAATGCGACCACGCCCACCTAAGCGCTTCCCAGCGCACTTTTCTTGTACCTGCTCTAGGAGGGTGAAAATCCCCAGGTCCGGATTTAATCTGGTGAGTATGGGGCTCTACTTCCTTCTGTTTTGTTTTCTTTTTGCCTCCCGCCCCTTTAAGAAAAGGGGTGGGAGGCAAAAAAAAAAAAAGAAGAGAAGGAATCAGTACAATGACAGGGCTCCGGGCAGCTTCGGAGGTGAGCCTGCATTTTTTCCTCTCTTTCCCCCCCCCTCCCCTCACGCAGACAGGAGCAAGGAAGTGCGGAGGGGTGGGGACACAGAAAGAGCAACGAACCCCCAAGATCCCTGGTCCGAATTTAAGTGGCCAGCGGATCTTAGGGGTCGTGTGAAAAGGCCCTTTGTTTCAGTGGAATGATGCAAGTGCTGACGTTTAACTCCAAAGAGCCTGTTGCTTCAGTTTTATGGTTGGGCTAAGCAATTTACATGTGAAATTTTATGCAAACATTATGCTGCTATTACTCCCCAGGTTGGGAAAACTCCTAAAACCTAATTAAATCAGGCTACTGAGTTTAAAAAAACAACTGGCAGCAGGACCACTTCATGTTTCTCTGTTTGTTGTTTAAACCCACATTAATGTTTGCCTGTGGGTACCAGGAGTTCATGGGTGAAGTAACTCTGGACAAGGCAGATGCCTGAAAGAGCATATGTATTCATATTTATCCTCAATTTCTGATCACACTTGTTGATTCAACACAGGGACCATCAGTTTTACATTCTATTGACTTCATAACCACACAGCAGCAGCTCTCCATCTGACACCACATGCTCTACAACCTGACACTGAAATGATGAACTGCTTCTTTAAACAGGCCTCCATGCATACCTTTAATTACCGGGATCTGGTGAAAGAACTCATTCAGCTGAATCCTTTCTTGAGGAGAATAAGCATTCCAAGACCTGAAGGAATCCTTCATTTGCTCCTATGTATACGGTAAAGCTGGAGACACACACACATACATAATCAGCAATATAAATGCAGAAAAAAGGCTTTATTATTTTGGTTTTTCTATAAAATTGCTACTGAAAACTGCACAAACACTTTTTAAATGCACCACAGTTTTGTTTTTCAAGGAAATTCCTCAAAACAAGCAACCACCCTGAAGAAAATGCAAATGCTACCTCTGTTTGAGACTTTCTTTTGAATGAAACACTTAGAGTCATAGAGTCATAGAATCATAGAGGGGGAAGAGACCTCAAGGGCCATCTAGTCCAACCCCCTGCCATGCAGCCCCCCCCCCCGCCATCACAGTATCTCTGACAGATGGCCATCCAGCCTCTGCTTAAAAACCTCCAAAGAAGGAGTCTCCACCACCCTCCATGGCAGCTTATTCCACTGCCAAACAGCTCTAACTGTCATGAAGTTCTTCCTAGTTTTCAAATGGAATCTCTGTTCCTGTAGTTTGACACCATTGCCCCGAGTCCTAGTCTCTGAAGCCATGGGAAACAAATCTGTTCCCTCTTCAATGTGACATCCTTTCAAATATTTAAACATAGCTATCATATCCCCTCTCAGCCTTCTTTTTGTAAGGCTAAACATTCTCAGCTCCTTAAGCCGCTCCTCTTCATCAGAAACATATGGAACAGGCAGCACCTGCAGCCTTATGAGATTTATATGTTCTCCCCAGTACAGAACAGGATGAAACAGAAATAGCTAACAGAAAACTGTTATAACTTTTTAAAATATTGAAAGTTACTAATCGAATTGATAAAAGGTGTTCCAATAGGAAGTTAAAATCAAAGTGGAGAGCCACAAGAGCCAGGCTATTTCCTTAATTCAATCAATGTGTCACTCTTCAATAGAAATACAGTATATCCAGAATAAAGAAATTGCAATGGCCAGAATTCTATAAACTGAATTCTATAATTGTGAGTTGTGGATTCGATTCTTGCAATCCTTTTCAGGGGGTTTCTAGATACAAAGCACAATTCCCTTCTTCTGGGGGCTTCCCAGATTTAGGTCAAGTGGTGCAAATCTCACCTGCACAACATCTTATCAGAAACTGCTTCTTCCTAGCTATTTTAAATCAGAGATTGGATTCCGCAGTGGGCTGGGTTGTGTACATATGGGTGTCTTTTTAAGACTAGTCAGTACAGAAGCTTAGGGAAAGGGCTCCTTTTCAACAATGCACTTAAAAAGATGAGACATGGCTTGTTGGCATTGAAGACACATGTTCGATACAGGAAAAAAATATCGAAAAACCCCATCACAAACAACCATTTGTGCATTTTCCCTCTTTTATGTTTCATGTTCTGTTTTTCATTTTGGAACATAGCATTTTCATGTAGAAATCAATTTCCATTTGGGGAAAATAAAGTGGAGTGGAAATATCTGACACACTTAAAAGTAAAAAAAAAAGGGAAAGGGAAAAATATATCCTACGATGAACATGTAATAAGAAGCTGATTTTCTGAGAAGACAATAGAGAGTAGAGGACAGTAGTAAAAGAGAAAGCCTTGATGTAAGATGGATTTTCGTAATAAAAGGACCTGCCACATTTAGTTTGCAAGATCTGGGCAAACCTGTGAATGACAGGAATTATTAGCAGTAGAGATGGGCACGGAATGAACATTTTTTCGTTTCCGTTACCGTTTGTTGTTTCCGTTACGTAACGAAACGACAAACGAAAATTTTGATGAAAATGAAATGAAACGAACAGAACCACGAAAATTGTGGTCGTTACGTTTCGTTTCCGTTAATGGTGACACGCAATGAAATGACCTGTTTTAAATGTTAAAAAACGCCCTGGACATCCGTAAAAACACAGCGATAACTATTTATATTGTCTGATAATACCTACCAGGGGGGTTGGGGTCCTTAAAACATTTGTTTTTGTCTTCTCCCATCGCGATGTATTTTTCTTTTCCCTTTAAAATGGATGTCACCACCAGCCACAAAATGGAGGCAAGCCATGTGATGTGGGATCATGTTCAACCAATAGCATGCCCAGGTTGCAGACTGGGCGGGCAGGTCTGGCAGCCACAGAGGGCATAAAAAGCTCTGGCAGCTCCCATCCTCCTTGCAGTTTCTGGTGGGAGTTAGGGTGGGATTGCTGTCTCTGCGACTCTAGCTTCAGTCCTGCAGCCTCCCTGTGTGCGTGCGTGCTGCGTACCTCTCGGTGAGTACCCTCCCCTGCCCCGCAGTGCAGTCACTCTGTGGCTGCCTTGCATCCTGGGCAACGCCCGCCGCTGCCTTTGCAGCCTCCCTGCGTACCTAGTCTATACTGTGTCTCTGCCAGCATCCAGTTTTTTTAGTGTTTTCCCTCTGGTCTGGGGTGTTGGGGGATGCCCACGCACGGAAATGCTTTAAAAATCGCGCAAAAAGCGGGTAGAAACGACAAACGAAAAAACGAAAAACGGTAACGAAATTTTTCAAAAAAATTCCCGACAAATGGAAACGAACCGAAACAGACCTCTCAACGACAAACGAAAAACCAAAACGCCATTTTTCTGTTTCGTGCCCATCTCTAATTAGCAGTAAGTAATTCTTAAGCTTACATTGTAGAGCAATTTGACAACAATTTGACATCATCATCATCATCATCATCATCATCATCATCATCATCATCATCATCATCATCATCATCATCATCATCATCATCATCTGCCACATTTCTACTCTAGCTTTCCATTATTAAATGCAATCACTGTACAACATAACAAACAGACATTCAGCAATAGAATCAATAAAATCAAATAAGTTCCAGTGGGAGTTATTTGTTAATAAAACAAATTCCCCTGAACTCCAGTCACTTTTTTTCATCTCACTAGATTCAACCATTTGACACTTCTTTGTCATGGCTAATGCCTAAAAGAACAGCAAATTCTTAAAGCCAAGAAGTGGCTTACTCTTTTTGAACACCATGCAGACTATGCTTTCCTTGTTACACAAGTCCCTTAGTTTTCTGCAATCATCTGTGCCAATAACATACCACCGACCAAGGCTTAACTGCTCACATATGTGACAAGAAGATAAAAGTCTCCCTGTTCACTTGGGGTTTGAAAGCATATTTCTGCTTGGCCAAGAGCTTTAATGACCAGTTGAGTGTGAAAGTGTGTTTGCCACAAGTTCATGATAGACCCATGGGGTCAGAGGCAAGTGTTCCTTTAAAATGCCTCTGTGGGTTGCTTACCTAACCAACCCCCATGTAGGCAAGCTTCCTGGACAGCAGACAGGCCAGCTGTCCCCGCAGCATAATGTGTGCATTCAGACAGATGGATGGAGTATTTGGCAGGCAGATGCAGGCTGACCTGCGCAGTGTTCCAGGTCACCTGCCTCCTCGAAGTGTGGAACAGCTTGCCATTCATGCACATAGTCTCCTCCCCATGGGGGAAAAAAACCAGTGTTATCTAGGATGTGGGGAAGTCAACTGATAGGAAAGCATTCCTGGGTGCCTCTAATCACTGGTGTGCAATGTGCCGAAGAAATAGATATAGGCAGCAGAAGGACTGAGCAAACAGAGCGCCAGGTGTCAGGTGACTGGAGCTAGATATATCGCCTTGGCCTCTGAACTATTCCTGTGGCACAGAAACCTGGGACATAAAATCCTCTTTGATAGATCTCACAAGCCTTTCAGGAGTGCCTTTGGAAGTTCAGAATTTCCTGAATGCCCCTTTTGTCCGTTGTAGCTCCGAGACGGCGCGGAACCAAACTCAAGTGCTGAGGATTAGGCAGGAAGAAAGTTATTATTAAGCAATTTTGAGATCTTTTCAGGTACAGCTATATGGTCCTCACAGGCAATTCATATTATATGAACAAGCACTTTTCCTTTTTGCATCTGGATATAGCTCTGACCTCAGAAATAAAAATATAGTGTAAAGGTAATTCGTTGCATTGACATTTGGCCTAATGATTTAGTTTTATAATTATAGCTTTAGGAGACTCTAATATTGCTTTGGGCAGCTTAAAGTCGCAGCAAGAACCACTCTGTTAATATGGCACGGATACCTTCAAGTGGCATATAGATGAGGGATGTGTGCTGTTTTCAGGAAAATGTGCAAACATGAAATGAAACATGGGCATATTTTCAATTCTGAAGTGACTATAGCACGGAGCAAGGAGCCATGCTTCACACCCAAGGCAGTACAACATAACACGACATCCTTCATAGACTAATCAGCATTTGTAAGGCTGGCCCACCAGTAATAAAGCTCAAGACTCCAATAACTAGAGATGGGCATGACTTAGCGGTATTCCCGTTTCCGTTTCCGTTACTCGGTTCCGTTACTCTACGGAAACGGTAACGGGAATTACTCCCCCAGACTTCGAGCTCGAACCGACGAACGAACAATTTTGGTCTGATTTGTCGTGCTCGTTCCTTGCATCGCGCGATGCCATGCGGCACAGAAAAAAGGTTTTTAAAAGTTAAAAAAACCCGGTTCCCGGCCAAAAAGCAGGCGGAAAAATGCCTGCCGTGCCTCAGGGCACCTACCAGAGGGGTTGTTTCTGGAGGGAGGTCCCCGGCCTCCCCCCCATCCCCCGTCCTAGTGGGCTGCTCTGTGGGACTCGCCGCAGGCTCGCAGCCAGCAAAAAGCCCAGTCTCGCCGGCCGCCGGCCGCTGCAATTAAAGCGCAAGCAAGCGGCACGGACGGCACAGGAAAAAAACTTTTAAACTCTCCCCCCACCCATTCCCGGGCCAAAAAAGCAGGCGGAAAAATGCCTGCTTGACTAAGGGCGCAGGGCACCTACCGGAGGGGTGGTTTCTGGAGGGGGGGGTCCTGCCTCCCCCCCGTCCTGGGCAGCCGGACTCGCGAGTCGCCATCGCCATGCCATGCGGTGCGGGCGGGGGATCCAAAATGGGCCGGCGAACGCAATATTGTTTTTGAAATCGTGGTCCAAAAACACACAAGCACAACAGAAACACGCGAAAATTTATAAACTGCCAGATTTTTCACAGTAGCAGTGGGTTTTTTCTTGCAACAAAATGTCTCTCCTCTCCTCCTCTGTCCTCCATTGATTTTATTTTATTTTATTTTTTTTACACCTGCGCATTGGATGGGCTGGCCGAGTGGCCAGCCATGTGGGAGTGGACGACCATGCAAATTTTTGGAGCCATCCCACCAATCGCATGGCCACTTGGCCATGGAGACTTCTGGGATGTGCCAAAAAGCCCCCTAAAACCTGCCCTAGCCCTAACCCTAACCCTTGACTCCGTACCCATACGTCACAGACTGTCTTCTTAGTGGGTCAGAGAGGCACCCAGAGGTGCAACCCACTAGCCCACCGTAACCTTACCCGTCACTAGCCTAACCCTAGCCCTTGCACTAAGCCACCTTAAAGCCAGATCTACTAGCTTGCATTGCACTACACGCAGCAAGAACACTTCCCTTCTGTGTGAGACATGGTGGTGCAAGAGCCTTGTGCAGGGAAGGCATGATTCTATCACTCTCACACTGGTCTCACTGTCTGCACATTATGTTATGCAATATCCATATGGCTATTGCATAGCATTTTGCAGCAGCAGCAGGTGAGGAAGGGAGACCCCCATGTAGAGGGGTCTCTTGGAGCCTGCTTCCCCTTCCTAGTGGGTGAGGATACGGGGCACCCACGGGTGCCTCCAGGAGCCCACTTTCCCTTTATAGCGGGCCAGAGGAGGCACCCACCCCACAGAGGTGCCTCCAGGAGCCCGCTCCCCCTCCAAAAAACCTGTACTAACGACAACGAAAAAACAAAAAAACGAACCGACTAATTTTTGCAAATTTTCGCGAAAACCGGAAACGACCCGAAACGGGACTGGCCCGACTAACGACAACTCGAAAAATTTTTTTTTCAAGTCATGCCCATCTCTACCAATAACATAAACACAAGGGAGGCCCTAAACTGAGATTAACCGAGAGAGAGAGAGAGAGAGAGAGAGAGAGAGAGAGAGAGAGAGAGAGAGAGAGAGAGAGAGAATTGCTGCCATCATTTGTTAATTCACACAAGACAACCCACCATGTTTCAGTTTCACAGAAAATGTGCAAAGATTAGTCTCACAATTAAATAAAGTCTATCCAAGTTGAATAATAGCAAAAACCTCACTATCTTCTGGTGAGAAGCCCCACCACCACCACCACACACACACTTTTTGCTGTTTGAAGAATAAATAATCCAGGGTTGTATTGACTCTTGTTGGTGGCTGACTATCAGGTGTATTTTAACTAAATTATATTGCTGGGCAGATATCTGATCATACATGCTTTCTTTCCAGAGAAACTCATGATGATGTTCCCAGGACACATTTGTGGCTCGTGCTGTCCCACTCGTAAATTGCTCTAGTCTTAACCTGTAAAAAAATAATCCAGGTTCGGTATCTCAGTCTGAGACAATAGCTAGTTTATTTTCAAAATTAAATTTCTTACGTAACTGTTAAACTGCAGTTTTGCAAATGTCTTGATAAAAATTTAAAATTAAAATTTTGTCCTCTATGGATGTAGGCCTGTGTCATAAGGGATGTGATGAATATTCTTTTCAGGCCAAAACTTCTCCCTGCAACAATGAAGTTTCCTCTCTCTCTCTCTCTCTCTCTCTCTCTCTCTCTCTCTCTCTCTCTCTCTCTCTCTCTCTCTCTCTCTCTCTCTCTCTCTCTCTCTCGTGTGTGTGTGTGTGTGTGTGTGTCCCTCAGTTTTGTTCATTTCTCTACACTAGAAACTGCTACCTCCTGTGAAGCTCAATTCCTTTTCTAGGGACCCTTGCACAGGAAAAATACCATGTTGCTGAGGAATTTTAACAATTGTAACAAGCTGTTGTTCCTTCCTGGAAAAATGATTTAAGCAATGTCTGAGAAATCTCATGGAATTCTTGGTGGTGGTGGAGATGGACACAGAGAATTCTCTTTGTGGGTTTAATGAAGTCAGTTGTAGTGTCACCGTGCTTTGTCCCCGGCTCTTTCACAGGCTATTGACAAGCACTGCTTCTAATTTTTCTCTTTTGCTGCCACCAACTAGCTTCTCTAGAAAATTAATGCTTTCAGACTGATTTTAAATTGAATAAAGATAAAAGAAGTTTATTTATTACATAGCAGAATCAAAGTCATAAAGGTAAAGTGTTCTGCTCATAAAGGTAACGCGTTAGGTACAAACTAAAGGAAGAATATAGCTCAAACACACTAAAGTTATGTTACAGACTATGGTGATCACTTGCACACTCAGTTCTTACATTTACAGGCACTCCATCACTTATTTTTCCTTACAGAAATTCTAAATCCTCTCTCTAGTATAAGTCTCTCAGTCAGACCCTATCTGTCCCTATCTGATTCTCAATGATTCTATCAGATTACCTATCTGACTATTTCAGTGGTGGGCTGAACCTTAAATCCTCTCAGGCTACTCCCCCAGACTCTCCAATTGGTCAACAAGCAACCAATCAATATAGACACTTCTCATGAATTATTCATCACCCAGGGGTAAATACCACATCAGTTTCTTGCCAAATGTGAGCAGCTGAGAAAGTCACACCCCGGAACTAATTGTACATAGGGGAGAAATACTGGTAGGGGCTGGTCTGGAAAACTTTGCCTTTTAACTTTTAACTAGAGATGGGCACAAAATGAACTTTTGTTTCATTTCATTATTCGTTATTCATTTTGTTATGCAACAAAATGGATAACGAACTGCCCCCTCTAAGAGAAACTAAATGAAATGAAATAAAATGGAAATTTCCATTTCATTTCAGTTCGTTTCATTTGCCAGTGTCTCCTACCTGGTGCTGTTCCTGGCTGCAGGGAAGGGGCTCCAGAAAAGAAAAGAAAAACTGACCATCCGCACTACAGCTGGTAGGTTGCCACATGGTCGGCAGTAAAAAAAACCCAATAAAAATACAATAATTTTTTTAAAATCTGGTGTGCAGGCCCTGGTACTGGCCTGCGGGTCGCCAAACTGGCCCCATGCCAAAAAAAAATTTTTTTTTTAAAAAAAAAGCCAACTGGCCCATGCTACAGCTGGTAGGCAGGCCATGTGGTCAGCAGTATAATATATAAATAAATAAAATCAAAATAAAATCAAAATAAATCAAATCATATTTTTAAAAAAGGAGTGCCGACCCGGCCCCAGGAGTGGCCAGGTCAGTGCTCTAAAATAAATTAAAAAAATAAAACAAGTGCCAACCCAGCCCCAGGGGCCACGTAGTAGGCCCTTTGGTCTAAAAAAAGGAGCACTGAGTGGCCCCAGGGGTGGCTGGCCCCAAGCCAGCACCTCAAAAACCCCTGCCGCAGAGGCCAGGATCCGCTGCCGCCACCCGGTAAGGACCCGAACCGGTTCGGATCATTTCGGCTTTGTACTATTTTTTTAACAAACCGAAGCAAGGGTGGGCCCGAAACAGATGAATCCAAACCATGGTTTTTCTGTTTCATGCCCACCTCTACTTTTAACACACAACCATATACTGTACACATAATCTTCTATGGTATCTGTTTTTCTCTTGTTCAGTTTTCTCCACGTGCTAAAAACAGCCCCCTAAGAGAGAATTTAAATTAGGCTCAGTGAGATGTTTTGCTCTGAGTCAAGTCTCTTGAAGAATTATTGAAAACAGCCAGAAGCTTACTTATTCAATTTGGCACCTAAAGAAGTGTGAAGATAGCAAACATAAAAGAGGAAACAGACAAGAGTCAGGGAGCATCAACTCAGGGCGATTAATTCCAGAGGGTAGCTGCATCAGCCTGTTACAGCAAACACTGCTCCAATTTTAATAGAATCATGACTAGAATTTAACATGAATTCCTGCTCCTCGGGAAATATTTTCCTTGTATAAATATAAAGCCCTTGGAGTTTGCCATTGCAAATCTTAAAATTAAATTGTCATTGATGAGTTCATGAGGAATTAGTCACACAACGGCTTGGAGCAATCAAGGCTGAAACAAACATTCCAGAGTTCTGTGTAACTCCTTCCACCAGACTGTTTATTCAAATGGAAAGCCGGCACGGAGGCTGTGAGCAAGAGGGAAGGTGGCAGAATCTGTACTATGTTTTCTGCTCCATAAATCTATCAACTTGAGTTTCATTTGAGGTGCCCCACCAAATGCCATGAGCCTGTGAATGGTCTGAAACATTCTCAACTTGGTGCTCCACATTGGTAACCCGGGCTGTTAACTCCCATTGCCACCATTGCTAATGTGCATCCAGGCTGAAAATGCCAAGAGGTGTGGCCCAGTGCACAGAGAATCAGGTTTGGAATGAATGGCTGAGGGCATCATCCCTAACCTGCGGGGCCTAAGCAAGGGTTGAGCAAAGTGCAGGATTGGATTCTGGGCCCTCTTCTCCTTTAGAATGGGAGCACAGCCCCAAATGCAGCACCTGTGGCCCAAGAAAACACTCAACATGGATTTAATCAAGTCCAGAGAGTTAGGTACAGCCAATGAGCACTAAGCCATAGCATGAAAACAGACAATATCTGGCATAGCTTTTAGCAGATGGTGTACTAGAATCTCCTTGCAGTCCAGGGGACTCTCAAGAGTCTCCTACAGCACCACAGCTTAAAAAAAAGTGTCAAATCTACAGCGACCAGCCTTCTTTATAGTCCAGCTCTCACTTCCATAGACTGCTAAGGTTTTCCCAGTATTGATGGATGCAGGGCCGGCACGTCCATTAAGGCGAACTAGGCAATTGCCTAGGGCGCCAAAATGGACAGGGGGCACCAAAATTGACAGGGGGTGCTGCCCAGCCTGCTGCCCCCTGCCCCCCTGCCGCCGCTGCCACCGCCGGAACCCCCATGCTGCTGCCGCCGCCGCCCTACCCCCCCGCCGCCGCCTCTCTACCCCCCGCCACCGCCACCCTACCCCCTGCCACCGCTGCCCGACCCCCCTGCTGCCGCCGCCCACCCCTCTGCTGCTGCCGCCCGGACCCCCTGCTGCTGCCGCCACCGCCCTACCCCCCCCCCCCGCCGCCACCGCCCAACTCCCCTGCTGCCACCGCCCGCCCCCTGCTGCTGCCGCCACCACCCTACCCCCCCGCCGCCGCCCGACTCCCCTGCTGCCGCCGCCCACCCCCCTGCCACCACCACCACCTGCCCCCCCGCCGCCACCCACCCCCCCGCCGCCCCTTGCCTAGGGCGCAAAAAACCCTAGCACCGGCCCTGGATGGATGGAAGTGAGAGCTGGACTATAAAGAAGGCTGATTGCTGCAGATTTGACACTTTTGAGCTGTGGTGCTGGAGGAGACTATTGAGAGGCCCCTGGAACGCAAGGAGATCAAATGTATCTATCCTGAAAGAAATCAACCCTGAATGTTCACTGCAAGGACAGATTTTGAAGCTGAGGCTCCAGTACTTTGGCTTCCTCATGAGGAGAGAGGAGTCCTTGGAAAAGTCACTGATGTTGAGAAAGATAGAAGGCAAAAGCAAAAGGGGACAGCAGAGAATGAGATGGTTGGACAGCGTCATCAATGCAACCCACAGGGATTTGACCAAACTCCGAGAGGCAGTGGAAGACAGGAGGGCCCCTGATTGTCAAAAATTGTTAAAGCTAAGGCTAACCCTTTACTGTTTACTCCACAGGAGTCTGCTACAGGGGAGAATTCATTTAACCCAATGTTTTCTTTCTCAGATGCTGATTGTACTTCTGAAGTTGTTCAAGTTAATCGTACCATTTCTGATTATGTAAATGCTGAAGCTAATGATGTTATTTATGTGTGTTGACAAAGATGTTTATGTTTCCAAGGTTTCTAATGTATTTCTTTTGAAACCAGGTACAGAGTTTAGAGAGAAAGTTCCTAAGTTTAGACATGATCATAGCCCAGACGCCGGGTTTTCATAGCTGCTCATTAGAAGCATTGCTTATTAGGCATCCCACCACTGCCACCATGCAACAGAATGCATGGGATAGGCTATGCAGCTCATATGTCTTTGCCCTTCAGTCCCACACCATTGCTTAATCCAACATCTGGCTCTTGAGGTTGTTGCCTCACTCTGCCTAATAGGAGGGCTCTCCCAGAGGAAGCCTGTGACAGTCATCTACTGGAGAATATGAGCAGGAGAATTTAATTGCCCTCGTGTCCTGCCTCTAGGCTTCACACTGATACCTGCTATAGAAAACAAGATGATGGACCAGGGTATAAAATAGACCAGATCCACTAGATAACATCATACATGATGTTCTGTACCTTGGAAGAAAAGAAGAACCGAAGAACATATATATGTAGCAAAGTACCTCTATCATTGAATATATGATGTTTCACATGCCACCCTGTGGATATCTACTTATAAACATAATAGTAGGACATGTTGGCAATTTAATTTAATGCTTGTTTTCTAAACAGAGGCACAGGCTAGATGGCCATGAACCAGGGTGATGCAGATTTCAATACTGTGATGATAGCTCCTGAAGCCTACATGGTCCTGGAGCTTCATTGTTCCTTAGCAGACTATGAGGATAATACCAAGCCCTAGTTGTCCTTGGGTGCAAGACATTAGGTGAATGTGGTGGGCCATACAATTGCCCCTGAGAACATTTGGGTTCAGTGATTATTTCTGTAACCTGGTGCTTGAGTCCTCCTGTCTTCCCCTTTGATCCAGGGCTCCCTCTCCTCCATCTCATGGGTGGATATCATCAGCCAGCTTGCTCACAGCTCTGGGTCATCCATCCCCCTTGTCTACCAGAAGCCCAGGAGCTATGCCTTCAGACAGCACATCCAGGGTGCCATTGGCACCCCCTCACACTACCTGTTCTTTATCCTACCTGCATCAGGCCAAGGCCAGTCTCAAGAGTGTATTTATTTAGATCAAAGCCACCTGGACCTGGGGATTAAAAGGTTACTTTGCTTTGCCCTTTAGTCAAATGCTTTGAAGATGTCTTTGGTATCATTTTACTATTTAGTCAAATATTGTCTTATCACCAGTTAGTCCCTTGCTTTCTTAGTTTGCCTATTTATTGAGAAGAAATATTTTATGATACCAATTGGTGCTGCAAATGCCAACAGTAATAGAGTTGTACAAGGTCAACAAAATTTTTGTTTGGGGAACCTAAAATACAGGCCATTCGCAGGATGGAGTTGTATATCTCAGCTCACTTGGAAGGAACCACCCGCTGCTGTTCTCCAGGGGCTCTTTGCAGCAAAAAGGATGTGGCTTGTATCTCATTTATTTTGCTGTTATTCTGTCATCTTGCACTTTCCTGTATTAGTGCTTTTCTTTGCTAAATTACTTTATATGATTACTATTTTAAAAAGCCTTCCATAGCCTATTACACAGGCCTCCCAAAGCCTTAATTTTGGATGATGATGATGATGATGATGATGATGATGATGATGATGATGATGATGATGATGATGATGATGATGATGATGATGATGATTGCTTCCCATTATTTTCAGGATAATTGTCTCTCTTCTGCTGCCATCTTTTGCATATGTTACCTTGTATTTACAGTTACCATAGGATTGGTTTTCTTTGTTTGCTGTTTTAATTTGATGTTTATTACTGAATTTTCTTCATGTCTATTTCTGCTGTATTGCATCATCTTAAAATCAATCATTCTGTGATATATTTCTGTTGAGGCTTTTCCTACTTTGTCATCTGTGAAATAATTTTTGTACAAGGAGTTGCCAAAGTATACAGTTAGGTATATTCCTTTATTAAAACAAAAATGGATTTTGGAATTTTTTAATGGCCAAAACAACTTCTTGTTATTTTTTTTGGTTGGGTCTATATATGTGTTTCCAGAACACTTTATTTTTAAAAAAATATCTGCCTTGATCCCCACATTTTTATGCATACTTAAACATGCATTATAAAAATGCCTTCCCTCAAAAAATGCATTTCCATTCTAAAAACATTTTCTCTCAAATTTTATTTTATTCTATTTTATTGCATGAAGAACTACAATGGGCCACTGGAGAAGTGTAAAAGTTTGTGGATAACTAATTCTCATCCATGCATTAGTCCAAGAAGGGCAGATCAGGTTGGTTTATATCAGAAGAAGTAATAAACACTATATTCTTCACACAGCACTAAAAATCAGGAACACAGAGAACTATTCACAGTGGCATTTTTATAAGGCACTTTCAAAATGGTTTACATTTTCCTTCCTGCTATGAAATGTTAAGTGGAAATTATCTATCTGCGAGGAAGCCCCTTCCTCCCACTCATCAAAGACATTCGCAGTCTGGCTGTATTTTAAAGCCGGCAAAAGGCAGTTATCTGATATGTAGAAACTAGAGATGGGCACGACTCGGGAAAATGACGTTTTCGAGTTGTCGTGTGCCGGAGGCAGTCCGTTTCGGCTCGTTTCCGTTTTTCGCGAAATTTTGCAAAAATTAGTCAGTTCATTTTTTCGTTTTTTGTCGTCGTTAGTACTGGTTTGGGGGGGTAGCGGGCTCCTGGAGGGAGCTGCAGGAGTCAGCCAGAACCACAAGTGACAGACTGGCAGACTCTTTGCACCCGCTGTGTCTCACGTACTTGCATGTAGTGCAATGCAAGTAGATCTGGCTTAGGGTTAAGATGGGTTAGCGCAAGGGCTAGGGTTAGGCTAGTTACGGGTGAGGTTAGGGTGAGTATTGGGGTGCATCTGGGTGCCTCTCTGACCCACTTAGAAGGACAGTGTACTGGCGTATGGGTTAGGCTTAGGGTTCGGGTTTGGGCTACGATTAGTGGGCTGTTTATGCCGGATTGGCACATCCCAGAAGTCTCTGTGGTCAACCTGGCCAAGTGGCCATGCGATTGGTGGAAAATTTGCATGGTCCACTCCCATGGGCGAGCCCATCATTGCGAATGTGCAGGTGTAAAAAAATAAAATAAAATAAAATAAAATAAAATCAACGGAGACGTTTTTTTGCAAGAAAAAACCACTGCTGCTACTGTAAAAATTCAAGCATTTAAAATAGCTAATTTTCGCATGTTTCTGTGGTGCTTTGGTGGGGTTTTGGGCAACGATTTCAAAAAAAATATTGCGGTCGCCATTTTGGATCCCCCGCACTGCATGGCAAATGGATGCGCCCTCCCAGCCTGGTACAGTCAGCAAAACCTGGCCATGCGATTGGTGGAATGGCTCCAAAACTTTGCATGGTCCACTCCCATGGGCGAGCCCATCATTGCGAATGCGCAGGTGTAAAAAAATAAAATAAAATAAAATAAAATAAAATCAACGGAGACTTTTTTGCAAGAAAAACCCACTGCTGCTACTGTAAAAATTCAAGCATTTAAAATAGCTAATTTTCGCATGTTTCTGTGGTGCTTTGGTGGGGTTTTGGGCAACGATTTCAAAAAAAATATTGCGGTCGCCATTTTGGATCCCCCGCACTGCATGGCAAATGGATGCGCCCTCCCAGCCTGGTACAGTCAGCAAAACCTGGCCATGCGATTGGTGGAATGGTTCCAAAACTTTGCATGGTCCACTCCCATGGGCGAGCCCATCATTGCGAATGCGCAGGTGTGTAAAAAAATAAAATAAAATAAAATAAAATAAAATCAACGGAGACTTTTTTTGCAAGAAAAACCCACTGCTGCTACTGTAAAAATTCAAGCATTTAAAATAGCTAATTTTCACATGTTTCTGTGGTGCTTTGGTGGGGTTTTGGGCAATGATTTCAAAAAATATATTGCGGTCACCATTTTGGATCCCCCGCACTGCATGGCAAATGGATGCGCCCTCCCAGCCTGGTACCAGCAGCGCAGCAGTAGCAATAGCCAAGGAGAGGGGGGCGGGGAACCCCCCCCCCAAATAAAACACCCTTCTGGCCTGGTAGGTGCCCTCAGACAGTTTTCGCCTACTTTTAGGGCCGGGAATCGGGTTTTTTTTTAACTTTTAAAAACTTTTTTTCTGTGCCGCTTGGCATTGCGCGGTCGCCGCGATGCAAGTAACGAGCACGACAAATCAGACCAAATTGTTCGTTCATCGGTTCGAGCTCGAAGTCTGGCGGAGTAATTCCCGTTACCGTTTCCGTAGAGTAACGGATACGAGTAACGGAAACGGGAATACTGCTAAGTCGTGCCCATCTCTAGTAGAAACACAGAAATGTATTTTGGAGCTTACATGTCTGCTACATCTTACCCACCACAGATCAGATTCCGTGCAATAGATGGATGAGTGGGGTAAAATATCCCATGGCCATACATGTCTATCCTGGCATATGCATCTTCAGCCCCCCCCCCCAATCTGTGATGAGCACCTCCTTTGCAAGTGCAGTAGTGTCTAAATAAGGAACGGGGACACTTTGGCCCTCCATATGTTGTTGGACTAGATGCAATATATGCCACTCCAGAACCTAGGGCAGACTAGGAGGGGCTAAGGATAACTGGAGTTCAACATTATTGCTGCATGGGAGCGCAACAAATGATATTGTGTGGTAGACCAAATCAATATTATGCAACATTACTTTGAAACTGGACCTTGGATCACCACCAAATTTGGCACAGATGCAGCAGCTAGTCTGCTCTTGATTAATGATTATATTTGGAGCAAAATGTTTTCCAGGTATGGTTTTTAAATGCAAGACTGACCCCCAGCACAGAAATAAGCAATCATTTTTTAAATCTGCAGATTGAAAACAGAGAAAAATACATTTAAAAGACCAACAATTTCCTAATTGTCAAATTGGGATCATACTTGGAAAAATATTCCTGTGAATACCATACACACACAGGACTGTCTCACATAAGCATTATCCCAGCTAAATACAGTACTCCTCCTGTCTAGGTATCTCTCATCCCACTCAATGAATGTGTGCAAAAGAACAAAGCACCACATATTATCTTTAAAAAGGGCTCCCCAGGGTACAAGAAGCACCATTTTTGGTAGCTTTCTTGGACTCTCCCATTTAAGCCCCCTAAATTTGAAGAGGTTTGGGGGTAAGGGGAGTGCCCCTGGGAGCCTTTTTTCTCATTGGACTCAGAAAGAAGCCAAGCCGTGGTGATTCATTTCCATTTCCATTTCATTACTAACATAACTACTTTAACATTTCGTTATTAACCAAATGAAATGAAATGGGGGTGGAAACAAAATCAAAACACTATTTTTTTGTTTCGTGCAGTGGTGGTACTAGCAGAGGTAGAGGCAGAGGCAGCAAAAGGTAGGGAAGTGACAGGGGCAATGGGAAGGTGATTTTAGTGTCTCTTGGTATGTGGAAGCCCATTCTATAGGGCTGATGAACCAAGGACCAGATGAGTGGTTCATTCAGGAAAAGTTTGGAAATTTATGATTCGTGGACTTCAACGAACCAAGACAAACCTCCATTCTGCTGGTTCATGTCTCAGTATGGAAGGAGCCTTCAAGTGCTGGTTCATGTCTCAGTATAGAATGAGTGTTCAAGGAATCTTGCTTGCTGATTTCAAATGATTTCATGATTCCATCGATGGGCTTAGAAGCATTTAAAAAGAAAAGAATAATGTGCATGCTAAGAAGTGGACTCCCAGATGTGGGAGAAGACAGAAGACACAAGTAGTAGGATTTTTTAAAATGTCATTTGCTTTTAAAAAAAACAGAGGTAGGCTAAATCGGATTGCTTGAGATAGAAATGTCATGTGCATGTAAATATTCCCTAGGTGACATAACACATCTCTACCCAATCTCAAACAACCCAACTGAGTTTTCACCAATCCTCTCCAAAGGAGTCATGTAGCCAAGCTTTGACTCTCAAAAATATGTTCAGTGGGACTTACTCCAATAATACTTTTATCTGTTAAAGACTTTTAAATACTTTTAAAGACTTTTAAAGACTTTTATTTTTTTAAAGACCTTTGACCAATGTACTTACTGTAATTATAATTCATTGTAAGAATAAATAGGGGTAATATTTGATTCATATTCGGACTCTCACTATCATCTGTCTGGAGTTAGAACTATCTTTCCTATCTGGTGTTTTCTGGATTGCCTGGGCTATACACTACGCATCAGCTGTAATGGAGGAGATTTGAAACCCTGGTCTAGCATTTGGAAAGCTTGGCAGAGGCTGAGTTAGAAATCAGACTGGGAGTTGCTGGAACAAACTGCCCTCGCATAGTTATTTCCCGATGCATTAAAATGTTTGGAAATGTGTGTTGTTTATAAATGCAAATAATATCCTGCTTTTTTCATTTTCTTCAGGGCTGGAAATGTACAAATGTATGATGTTTTGCTTTTTGACTATAACTTTCTGCATTATGATGGTGATCATTGCATTAGTTTAAATTTGATTATGATTTTAAAATTCTGAAGCGTGATAAGAGTTTCCTGATAGTTTAGATTAGTTAATCCTTAATAAACCATATTTTACGTGTAAAGTTTTTGTATGTTACTGCTAGCATATTTACAGTCTAATGATAAGAGGAATTACTGTTTTAGTTTTTTTCTGATTATGGCTACTCACAAAATCAATTTGTGTAATTTGATGTATAAACAAAGGCCCTCCGAGTTAACACTAAGCCAAAGACATGCCGCCTGAGCAGAAGGATGGACCACATCTTTAAACTATTACCGGTTTTTACTTTGTGAATGTTCATTGGAGTACTGGAAGTTGTCTGGAAGACCACACAAAGTCTGATGTTCAACAAAACTGGAGTTACCATATAATAGGTTGAGATTTTTTTTTCCACTGCTTGTAGCTTTGAAGGTTTGCAGCACTCTCTGGCCATTAATCTCCTCCTGTTTATTGCAGAACAATATAGCATTTTAAATGAGTAAATTGAAATTTAATAAGTCACTTTGGGGATTAGGCTTTAGATGCACATTGGACAGATCGTTGTTTTTTTCTGTCACTTTTTGGAAACTCAGCGTTTCATAGGACCAAACACGTCAGCTGGCTTCTGGTGTTGAGAATGTAATTTTATCATTCCAGGCATCTGGCTTTCCTAGGACTTTTTAATGCACCTCGGAAGCTGTATGACATTTTAAAGGGGCTTGCCGTGGGAAGGGCAAGGGGGTAGGGCACCCCGGGCACAGCAATTAGAGGGCACCAAATCACCTACCGCCCCCTGCCATCTCCGAGTCCAGCTGCAGGCAGGCAGGTGTGTGAGAGCAGTGGCTGCAGCGCCCTCCTCCTACTCCAACTCTTCGTTGCCACGCGCGGAAAAGGACCATGTGCTGGGTGGATGAGATGGAGTTGAGGAGGGCCGAAGGGGCACAAAGAAAAACCCTTTGGCCCAAGGCACCCCAAAACTTTGCTATGCCACTGCGCGCGCATGTGCGCGTGCACACACACACACACACACACACACACACACACACACACACAGAGAGAGAGAGAGAGAGGCTTAAGTGACACTCAAAAACAGTGTAACAATTGTAAAGCCAAAAACTGTGTTTGAGGTTATCTCCAATCTGCCCTAGAAATCGGTTCAAATAACCCTTCTATGCTGCTATGGACAGTACTTCAAAGATAGATAGATAGATAGATAGATAGATAGATAGATAGATAGATAGATAGATAGATAGATAGATAGATAGATAGATAGATAGATAGATAGATAGATAGATTCAGGATGTCTAGGTTATCTTTTCACTCCTAGTCCTCAAATGATTGAACCTAAAGGTGTAATCAGGAATAGTTGGCAAAGCTATGTTCTACTCTTAAATTTACAGCATTTTGTAAAACCCAAATCAACTGCAGAATAATTTAGTAGTTTAGGAATCTGGCTGCAGAACTAGAGGCTGAGGTTTCTGTTCCCTACTTTTCCTCCCTGATGCCTAGGGTCCCTTCCAACTTTGCAGTTCTAGGATACATGTTACAAATGTGCATAGACCTGTTGAAAAATAATTATGATATTTAATGCCATTGAGTTATTTATCTAAATAAAGGATATTTAAGCTTGTATTTTCACTGTATGGCCAGATAAGGGAAAATGGAGTGGTTGTCTTAGATGGCAGATGTTGAAAAGCAGGGCTGTCTCATCTTCAGCATTGAAGAAAAGTTCAGTGGGTAAAAGTCTGTTTGGCTTCTCTATGGAGATTGCATTCAGCCAAATGTCATGCTCTGGCCCTGTTTAAAGTAATACAGAACAAACAGAGCAGGAGTAGAGAGGGGCATGAAATGTTTTTTGTTTTGTTTCACTTTTTGATTTTCATTTCATTTCCTAACAAAACAAAAAATGAAGTACTTTAAAAAAAACTGAAAATTTTCATTTGTTTTTTAATTTTAATTTTAATGTTTTGACAAGCAGCACGGGGCCCTGCCAGACACCCCCTTCCTAGTGCCGATCAGCTGGAGGGGGGCAGCCAGCAGGGCCCCATGCACCAGCTGATCAGTGCTTGGGGTGGCTGTGAGAGCTGCATGTGCCAGCTGACTGGCACTTCGGGGGAGCTGGCAGGGGGGAATGGTGTGGCCTTTTAAAACTTTTTTGCCACCAAAGCAAGCACCAATGTCTTGCTTCACTGGTGAACAAAGTATTAAAAGCCCATGCTTCCCCCTGCATCCCTCTGAAAATGGTCAGGTCGCCAATTTGGGGTTCTCATGCTGGCATGACAACCATTTTCAGAGGGCTCTTGCTGAGCTGTCATCGGCTGGACCCCTTTTAAAATGGCCCAATCAGCACTGGGGAGGATTTTCTGATGGCAACTGGGCCATTTTTAAAGGGGTCCAGCCGATGACAGCTTGGCAGGAGCCCTCTGGTTGGGTCGCCAGTTCGGGGCTCTCGCGCTAGTGTCCCAACCATTTTCAGAGCACTCCTGCAGAGCTGTCATCAGCTAGACACCTTTAAAAAATGCCCAGTACCCAGCTGGGCATCCCTCTTGTGCCAGTTGGTCCATTTTTAAAGGGCTCCAGCAACTAACAGCTTTGCAGGAGTCCTCTGAAAATGGTCAGGACACTAGTTTGGGGCTCTCACGCTGGTGTCCTGACCACTGCTTGCTTTGACAGCCAAAAAAGAAAGAAAGAAAGAAAGAAAGAAAGAAAGAAAGAAAGAAAGAAAGAAAGAAAGAAAGAAAGAAAGAAAGAAAGTTTCAAACCCCCATGCCTTTCCCCCCAATCGGGGCATTGTGGCAGAATGGCACGGGGTTTTAAAATAAAACAAAAAATGAAAATAAATGAAAAATGAAATGATTTTTTAAACAAACAAATTCATTTCAAATGAAACAAAATGGGGGGATGGAAACAGAATGAATTTTGGCATTTTGTGCCCATCTCTAAGCAGGAGACTTGGAACAATAATTCTATGTCCTCAGCCATTGTGCTTCAAATCCAGCTTAAGCACCTTATATGTTAATTATCTTTACATGCTTATAATAATAATAATCCTATACCTGCAAAGTTGGGTGCCATCAAGTCCAACCCTTATCAAGGAGGCAGCCTTGAACTCCTAACTAGAGATGGGTGTTTCATTTCGGAAGGGGGCTGGTTCCAAAATGAAACATGCCAGCACAGCTGGTGCTCGGAACCCATTCCCACCCTCCAGAACAAAATCAACCACTGTCTTACCTTGTTCTAATTAGCGCTGGGCAAAAATCCAACCAGGAAGCAGCCTCTGATGCATCAACTTTCCCTCTCCCTGGTGCTGGCCAATCAGTAACTGTATAAGGGCATGCATCATCCTGCCTCCCTGTCTGATTAGCCAGAGCCAGGGAGAGGGAAAAATGATGCATCAGAGGCTGTTTTGCCTAGCGTGAATGACACCAAGGTAAGACAGTGGTTGATTTTGTTCCAGAGGGTGGGACTATTGTGTGTTTTATTTTGGAACCAGTTCCCTTCTGAAACAAAATGCCCGTCTTTTACTCCTAACCTCTAGCTCTGGAGACAGATTCCTAAACTACTGGGATTTGTGATTTGGGGAGTCAGTTAAAATGACCTGCTGTGGTTCAAAGAACAGAACAGCATTATAGCTCTCAAGAAGAGAGTTTGAAATACCACCTCAAACTACCAATCCCAGTATTCCATGGGATAAAATAATGGCCATTAAAGTGGGGCCAACTTGCTGTTACAGTTGGTGGAAGAGGCTTCCTGGTGGATTTTCTACTCACAGATTATTCTGGATGTGGACTCTACATTTAGGTGTATTTTTTTAGATTGCCCATCTTTTTATTCTTGTTGCTGTGTCAAAATAGCAGCAACCCCCCAGGTGAATTTTCCATGGGTAAATGAATAGCCACGAGGGATGGGCACCAAACGTAAAACAAAACACTTATTTAAAAAGAACCATTTCATTCCACTTGTAAGAGGCCTGGTGCTGAAGAGGTGTCGGGACCGCTAGAGTCCCCCAACAGGGGCCTGAGATGGGAGCGCTGATGTTTAGCATTCCCCTCTTAGCCCCCTGCCGTGGGATTCTTCAGCGCCTCTCAGCTGGGAGGTGGAAGCAGAGAGTCCAAGGAAGACCAGTGCCGCTGCGCCCGCCTCCGTTGCTGCTTCGCCGAGGCAGGCAAAGGAGCGAGCTAGGAGATGAACGAGTCTTCCTCTGACACTCTTCTCCGCTGCCGCAGCCATTTTAAACAGGCTCTGGAGCCTGTTTAAAATGGCTGCGGCAGCGGAGAAGAGTGTCAGAGGAAGACTCATTCATCTCCTAGCTCGCTCCTTTGCCTGCCTCGGCGAAGCAGCAACGGAGGCGGGCGCAGTGGCGCAAGTCATTCTGGGACACTCTTCTCTGCCCGCTGCTGCCTCCCTGCTGGGAGGCAGTGGGGAATCTCATGGAAGGGGGCTGAGAGGGGAGTGATGACATCAGTGCTGCCCTCTCAGCTCCCTGCTGTGGCATTCCCTTACCTCATTTCATTTCATTATTCATAAGTAACACAATTATTTTGAAAAAAAAAATGTTGTTACTTATGATACGAAATGAAATGGAGGGGGGGAATGAAACGGAATGAAACAAAACTTAATTTTTCCATTTCGTGCCCATCCCTAATAGCCACCTCCTGCTTTGGGTCAAGATGGGTACACAGTAGGAGAGACTGGGCTGTGCAACATATAAACTGGTTGACAAGAGCAGGATCAGAGCCAGAAAAGGTAAAAAACAGGATGATTGTGTACAGAAGTGAAAGCAGGCATGGCATTCCAGCTGGCTGGATGTGACCTCTAACAGGACTGGGAGCAACATCTGTTTGCTGTGTATTTATAGAAGAATGGAACTGATCAATTCAGTGGTTATCATTTACAAAGAGCCATTCTGCATAGATGTCTGTGTTTTTTTAATCTAGCCCTAATTGAATGAAGCTTAAAAGGAAGATTGAGTTGTAGCACAGAGGAAAAGAGGTCAAAAGGGAAGCCCACACATTGATAGTTATCATAAATGGATACTTCTTGATGATGTGGTGGAGCTAAAAGAAGAAGAGAAATCCACCATCAGACACACACATCTATCAAAGAAACACCAAGAGGCAATTTGTTCAGGTCAAAAGCCATTTGGGGTTAAGTGCTGAGAAATTCTAGCCTTAATCAGAAGTTCCACAAAGAAGCAAGCTGATAAGTAAAACTTTATCATCCTTTACATCAGGAACTGGTGTGTTTTATATATTATATATCAAAGCTAGTATTTTTAAATAGGTAAGCACATCCATCCTTCTTTTTCTTGTCATCTGTCCCACTTGGTGGTGGGGTCTGGTATTCTGGTTTTTGTCCTCCACTTTGCACGGCCATGGGCTTGTTCTGGGTGAACCTGGAACAATTTCATGTCATTGTCAAGGGTGTTCATCCAGCCCTGTTTTGCTCAGTTGGGATCTGCTGACCTCCAGCTATCTATGAGGAAACATATATGCCTAAAAATGAACAGCAAAGGTCAGAATTATGAAAGTGTGTGTGTGTGTGTGTGTGTGTGTGTGTGTGTGTGTGTGTGTGTGTGTGTGTGTGTGTGTGTGTGTGTGTGTGTGAGTGAGTGTGTGAGTGAGTGTGTGAGTGAGTGAGTGAGTGTGTGAGTGTACAAACACATGGGTGGCTTATATTTTTGTGTATTTTAGTCTTGGGATTTTCCAAAATCCACCATTTCTTCATTAATTCAAAGAATTTAATTTGAGATTTACAAGCTTTGAATGTGGCAAATGCTTGGCTCTTAAGAGTCTGGGTTTGATTCGCTCTACACTCAGCTAGTTTTACAGCAATGGGCTGGAGTTGCCTACTCTCCTTTTCTGCATTCCTCCTCGACATTAAACAGGGACATGAATCCCACAGCCTCTCCTTCTCAGTGAGAAAACAAGAGAGGGAAAATCCCTCGTTTCTCCTCTCAGAGAGGTATTTCTGCACAAGATTTTCAGGATGTTGCAGGAATTCTTATTTTCCCTAAAATAAATATATAATTAAATTTTAGAAACCCAGTACTATTACATTTCCTGGACAACATTCCACAGAAAGGACATTGAGATGCATAGAAATGGCAACTCCTTATGCAAAAGGAGAAACAGAGGGAAACAAGACAGTGGGGAAGGGGTTATTTATTTATTTATTTATTTATTTATTTATTTATTTATTTATTTATTTATTTATTTATTTAATATATCACTTTTCTTCTTAAAAAGAAGCCAGAACAGCTTGGGAAGTCTCATTGGTGCAGGCAATTGTCTTGTCAAGATGACCTGGAACATTAAGTCGTGGACCTTTTTGAGTATTCATCACATCCCTATTTTTTTTAACTACATGACATTCCCAGATTTCATTGTAGAGTCAATAGAAAGAATTTAAGATTAAAAACTGCAACCAACAGAAGGTAGGGAATGCATCGTTCTGTTACATCTTTTCCTGTGAGCTTGCTAATTTCTGGCAGTGGTGCTGTTTTGCCCATAGATGGGTTAACGTTCTGTAATGAACCCTGACATCAGAACACCAGTATTAATTCTGATAAATCACCAGCTGTGCTAAGAAGGCAGCAAGCTGCTAAAACTGTATTTCTCACCTTGTTCTAGACAAAATGTATGGCCCAAATATCAGATTTTAAGCACCATTATCATGCGCCCTTGCAGGAGAAGAAAAAAAATATTTCATGCTTACTAAAGCAAGCAAAATATTTGGCTTCCTAGAAAAGCAAATAGAAATCTACCAAGACTATGATTTCTCAAGACACCATGTGCACTCAAGTTTTATAAGCTGCTAAGAAAGTGCAGAATAGTTACCAAGTCTGTAGAAATAACCATTTTTGGAGGATAGGAAATTTAAATTTTGATTGCTACATTTTAAAATACTTAGCCGTAATGAAGATGGGAAAATGACAGTACATACCCAGCATTAAAATGATCCATATGTTCATCATGAGCATAAAATTTGGATTTAACAGATCCATTAGTCCTAGAATACATTGTTGAATTTTTAATTCTCCAGGAAAAATTAATACAAGGGCATTCGTGTCCAATAACTTACATTAAGGAAGGCAAGACTTAAATGATCTTGGGCTATAGTTACCTGCCAGTGGACCAATGCTCTTCTTTTAAGAGTACTTGGATGCACCATGATTAGGCAGTAGAGGCAGCGCCTCATAATTATGGAATTTTTTTCTCATGTGGATTTACTGAAATCTGATTCTGAACATCCTACAAGAAGTGCGAAGCTCCACCTCTTTAGACTAGCTCTAGGAACTTGGTTTGAACTTGAAAGTGATAGCTCAGTGATTGAAGTATCTGATTGTGGAGCCTCCTTGAGGGGCTTGCCTTGATGCTCCATAGGTTTCCTTCCAGTTCTGCAATTCTAAGATGTTCAAAAGCCTCTAAGCCAGGAGAATCCATCACCTTATAAAATAACCTGTTTCATAGCTCTTAATTCCAAGGAGTTTTTCCTGAACTTCTAGTTTTACTTTGCATTTCTTGCACCCCTGTGAAAGATGTTAAGGATCATGGATTCCAAATATATAGTATTTTCCATGTAAAAATATATTTTTCTGTAAAATTGTTAGACTAAAAATTGGGGGTTGTCTTATACACAGAATAAGCCAAGGCGCGAACCGTGTGGTTGCAAAGCTTTAATTTTGGCTTGGAAATGCAGGCGGCATCTTATAGACAGAGAAATATGGTCTCTTTTAATCTCTGATTGTCCTCCCAAAAATACTAACAATGGCTTTGTTATTTGATATAGAAATGTGTGGGTGGCATAAGTGATGGATATGGTTAATAAAGACTGCAGCTTGGAAAGTTACTTTTAAAAGCAATTCTTGCCTGTTACTGTTTCATATGCTCAAAGAGCAAACGGGTGCTATTGCTTCTTGAAGCGTTGGAAAAACAACTTGCGGCAATGCATCGCCTGATGGTTTCCCATTACCTTGAAGTGCAATTTTGTAGGGGCAAAAAAGGATGGAAAAAATGATTGCCATGAAAAAATTCCTGCCCAAAGGGCTCTTAAATATCCTTTTAAAACAATAGCTGCCAAATCATGACCACGAGGATCACAATTGTGGTTGATGAGCCAGTGGTGAATCCCCCCACACACACACTATTGAAGGCTCCTACCCACACCCCATGATTTCTGCTGATGCAAATCCAAATATATGTATAAAAAGAAGAAAAGATTTTTGTTCCATTTGTTCTACATGGCTATGACCACTTGCATGTGTGTGGTAGCAGCATTCTTTTCCCCAGGCTCAAATAGTCGGAAGAATGTGCAAAGTCAGAAGAGGCAAGATCAGGAATATATAAAGATAAAAAGAGGGCAACAAATGCTCTTCTGGTTGTAGCATGAGATGTTTGCTTTACAGAATTTCCATCCATAACACTATTGACTTTTAAAACAAATGATATAAGCCACGCTCTCGCAGCCGCGTCTGTTTTCAGAATTGTTGAAATGGTGGCTCTATTTATGACATGCTTCGCATGGATTATTTGACTTTTTAATGTAACAGAATCCCTTCATTTGTTATCACCAGCTAATGAAAGGAATGAATAATATCTGGCGGCATGCAGGATCATGAGTTCAGATAATTCAGTAGGGAAAAAATGCGAAGGGAGCTGTCCAAGACGGCTATATTTTAAAAGCTGTAAGCACTTGAAATAATGACTTTGCCAGAACAGGCCAAGTGTTGTTAGGAAAGGAGGAGCCGCCTTAGCTTGACATCCTTCCAGCTCATGGCATGACTCTGTCAGCTGCATATGAGCACACACGGGCCACCAGATGACTCCTGTCCACGTTCTAAAACTGGTCTCCTTTCCAATAAGAGAAATCTCCATCTCATTCTCTGGTCATGACAGCTATATACACACTCAGAAGGGAGAGGGGCTCGTACAATAGAAGGCTCTTGCTGTATTTTATAGATTGGAATCTGTTTTCATAAAAGCCAAACTTCAGTACAAGAATCTTTTCAAGAAAGGGAACTTGGTGGGATGCAACCGATATATTTTAAGGCAGCAGTGCAATCAGGCAAAATGTCTGTGATGGGCTAATTGCATTTACCCCATACTATTATGCAAATGAATTATGATTTGGCTCATTGACATGTGCTAGACAAGAAATCACACACGTGGAAACGTCTTCCTTTCAAGGCAGGGAGATCAATTTTATTTTACTTTCTTTCCTTGGTTCATTTACATTGGAGGAATGCTCTTGAGGTGTTTGTGTAAATGGGCAAAATTTAAACTACAGTTACTGCTGTGTTTTTTGCACAGACTGGTAACACCTAAAGCACCACATGGGTTATTTGCATCTTTCTAAGTCCGTTCCTTTTTCCTTGCTCTGTATGTGTGCTGAAGTTAAAGATTGGGAGTCCACAACAGATGTGAACATCTGAAAATCACCCGAGTTCCAAATTGCACAGAATGCATCTGGAGGCAGAGCTGTTTTTCTCTCTTCAGAAGATCACTCTTCATGTGAAGAGAGGCAGAAGTGGTGACAGAGAGATAGTGAGGCCTTATACTGCACTAGAAAACATGACCATAAAGGCTGCAAAGGCCAACCTCTCCTTCTTATTCCCCCAGCAGTCTCCCATATGCAGGACTGCAACCTGGAATTTGCCACCATTGATGGCAATAAGGATTTATGCTTCTGGAAGGGGACTGCTGAATTGAGGAAGAAGGAACCACATGCAAATAAATAAATAAATAAATAAATAAATAAATAAATAAATAAATAAATAAATCTGGCTGCAATTCCTCAGCTACCAGACACTCAGCATAGAGAGAGAAACACCTCAAGAGGGATGCAATCAAAAGCAGTAAAAGACCAGAGATGTGTAAAGAGTCCAGGGTTGATTCGTGTGTCTCTGTGTTTCTTTGAATCACACTTGCATTTTCTTTGCATCTGAAATGTACAAGGGTTCCAAGACAAACAAGGTGTTTACACACATGGGTACAGTTCTTCTTATTAATGGATGACAACTGAAGCTGTATTCATCTCTTACCTTGCACAGAGTTGCTAACATGGACTGCTGTCCTCTGTGTTAGCCCTACATCCCCTCTCATTTCCCCCCTCTCCCATACTACTGGGGGTAAGTCTGAATGGAACAGGTTCTTGCTCACCTGTATATTTACAAATGGAGCTTTTGCTCAGGTGTAGAGCCTACACATAAACAGAAATCTCTCCTCTTCAGGCGCACCCATTCTAGCATGAAAAAAGCAATGGGAAAAAGCTGTTTACTACACCTGATCTGCATTGATGACAACAAATAAGCCAACAACTGAATAGGGCTTAGAAGGATGACCAAGTCTTTGCTTTGTTTTGTTTTTCAAAATGGGGTTGAGTCCATGAAGCAAACAACAGAATGGCATTGCAATTGTAAACCTGTTTGGAAACTAGATCACGAAAATATTACAACAGGTCAGAAAGCTTGTCTCTCTAAAGCATTTGATCAAAGCTCATGGAAGCATGCAAAAATTCAGGATTTTTTACATATTTGTCATGCTTCGTACTTCGCCCTTTTCCGCAGAGTGCTGCACATAAATTGTCGTCCTGCTAATGAGCTCTCCTTTGCCTTGTGATTTTGTTCTGGGCTGCAATCATCAATCACAGCCAGAAAAATGCTGCTTACTCTATTTTGCATCTTATTGAAAGAAAACCCTGTACTATGTGTCATGGAATACATTATATTGCTCAAGCTTTGATATTGAATTTCTGCCATGATACATCAGTCATTTACAATGGCTTTTTTTTTTTGCTCCAAATTATGAGCCATTTGTCTCTCTAGTTCTCCTGCAGGCCTTTTGGTATGTGTAAAAATGCTGAGTGACAAAATAATACTATAACAGTTCGTTTATAGGACTGCAGAGAAAGGCAGATATATGAGACATCCACAACTGACATTCTTAGAGACTGGAGCAAGTTATATATGCATCAAGCTTGAAAAGAAATGTGCTATGAAATTTCATTCGCTATGAAAACATTTTTGCACCTCCCAAGATTGACAGTAAGACAAAGCAATCTGGTTTTGGAAATTCATACATTTCGAGGTTTTTGATATGTTTCAGCAATGAAAAAAATGCATTCATAACCATGCATGCATTCGAAAAATGCATACTAATGCACTTTAGTCAATAAGAAAAATGGAGACATTATACAAATGGGGATATTACAATAATTTGTCCAGAGAGGGGAAGGACAAAAAGAAATATGCAGATATTTTCATTTGGAAAGGGAAGAAAACCTCTTTGCAACCCAACTTGGATGTGGGAAGAATGACAATGGGGTTCTAAGAGATGCAACCAAAGTGATAGTGACAGATTACCCATCCTTACTGATGTACTCCTAATAATAAGCAAGCATAGGTGCCCAGTGTAGTAAAGTGGATAGAGTAATGGGCTAGGGCTCAGGAGATCTGGGTTCACTTGAAAAAGAAAATAAGAAGTGTCAGAAGAAGAGAGGAGCAGAGTTATGCCAATGTCAAACCTCCAGCCCAAGGAAAAGCCACAGTGTTGGCATTAAAAAAATCAGCAATGTAAAGCCTCACATCCTGATGAGCAAAAAGAGAGTAGTGGGGGAATCCAATATGGAGTTTCAGACATGCAACAAAACTGGGACTGAGGGTTTTAAAAATCTGAATGAAAAACTCAGGGGATCAGTTGGAAGAAGAATAGATATAGTGAAGAAAGGGTGGGCATTTAATTTCAGTTCATAATTCAGTTTTTAAAATTACAAAAAAAAATTCAGATCTTTCCCATATTGGGGAAGAAAAGATTTCAAGGTTTAAAAATGCATGCACTGTGAATGAAACTAAGCTAATTTGTTCTCCCAGGGCCAGGGCTTTGGGTAATGAGATCCTTGTGCATGTAAACATATTTAATCCTGGTGTCTCTCCATCCCTACCCCCATCAATGAACTCAGAAGGCTCATCATCAGGTAGAGCAACCTATACTCAAAAATATGTCCATTTTAGATAGTTTTGAAGGGGCAGGAGCCTCTTGAAATCTTGTCCTTGTGTTGCCCAAATTTTAACTCTGCTGATACTTCTGGACCTGGCAGCACAATCGCTGGTACATATGAGATCAGTCACTGGTAGAGTCAAAACAGAGGTGAAAAACAGGTGCAGTGAAAATCCTGAGACTAGGCTCAATCCATACACCCCCTCAACCTAGACTCACAGCCACCCTACCAACACAAAATTAGGTCAAGGTCAGAGTATTCCAGGGGTCGTTTTAGTTAGGTACCAGCCATCTTGTCAAGGCAGGGTTCTGTCCTACAAGAGTTGTATGACAGGAAGAGCTGAAACGACTTTTTAGTCATTCATTCATTCATTCATTCATTCATTCATTCATTCTTCCACTGCCTGAACTTCTGGTGGTTCATAACAATATAATGCTACAATAGCATCAAGTCAGAGTAAAAATATTTTTAAAAACCAGCAAAGATGGCAGCAAGTGCAGTTTTGCCCGAATGCACCAACTTTAGAGGCCCATAATGAAGCCATCTTCAATGAAACTTCTGGAACTGTCCTGATTGGCTGGTCCACAACTAAAAGAAAATGGCACAATACACCAGGCCTTTAGGGTGTCGATGGAAAGACATGCTGGCCTAACTAAATATTGAATATAGAAGACAAAACATTCTGAACATACATTTTAGACACAATTTTTATTAGAGTCTTGTGCTGTATTTTTGACAGCTCTGGCAATGCGGTTGCTCCCCTGTGGAGGAAGGAGAGGCTGGCATGGCAAAGTGTTCAGTGCTGTAATTACTCTTTGCATTTCACACCATTAATCCCAAAGCTGATTTGAGGGCCCATTTGGGGCTGCCATAGTTATAGCTCATCTTCAAGCCAGAAATAGCTGTAACTTTCATGGTTAGCCAGCGTTGATTAACGTGAATGTGTTTCAGTTCCTTTTAAAAGAATTCCTTACATGTGCTGCTTTCTTTCATATGTAGGGTGGAAAGGAGGTGTGGTTTAAAAAACTAAAATCAATTCAGATGTCCATCCTCTTGCTCACAGGCTCCGCCAGTGGCTAGAAAGGACAGACATATCAACAAGTGCCTCCATTTGTATATTCATTCATTCATGAATTTTGCAAAATAGCTTTCCTCCAATCACATCTATAGTTTCTAGTCATCTCATGAATTAATGGCAATGTAGAGGTTTTCTGTTTTCTTATCAAAAATAGGATACTACAGATTCCTTGTTCAAGTGAAGGAGAGGTGGGCAGCCGATGCTTCCAAGGACAAGCTAGCAGGCCAAGTTTCACAAGTATATTCAAGATACATAGCTGAGCTTTGTCAACAGCCTACACGATAGGAATCTCTGAGGCTCAATATGCACGTATACTCGCATACGTATCTGCTCAGGATAAATGCCATTTTATTTAAACTTTAGGCAAAGCACCAACATACGTGTCAGGTGGACAACCCTGCAGGCATAGGTTAGTCAAAATATAGATTCAGATCTTCCTCCCAGAAGTGTGGGTTAGAATGATAAAACATCCTCATTCTCACTGCCTCCATTTGTCTGTGTTCGTCAAGACTGCAGGCATATATGAGAGCCTTTCATTAGTGTGATCTCAAGTCTCAAGCACCATCCTGCTTAGGGAAATGTAGTGTTCTAAAAGCCCAGATTGTTTTAGAGCCAGTGCTGTGGAGTAACTGTGAGCCATAGTGGTACCCTAATAAAGTCTCTTCTTCCCAGTCTGTAATATGAGGATAATTCTGATAGTCTGCAGGGTTTTGGAAATATCACCAATGATATACGTGAAGCATTATAAGCAGTCTTAAAACACTGTGCGAATCCAAAGTATTAAATAACAATTCTCAAAAAATGTGATCTCAGGAGGTTTCTGATTAATGGTTCAGTGGTATGCTGGAATTAACACATAAACCATCTTTAAGGCAGTATCTATCCAGGGTGAATTTCAAAGAGACAGCTTTAGTAGTCAGTGGAGAGGAGATTTCTCTTGCATCACCTAACTGTATATTACTGCTGACAGTTTGTTAATGCATAAGCCACAAGCCAGTGCATCAAATGCAGGAATATAAAATCTGGGCATTAAAACCAGCCACAATAACAAATGAGCAGTTTATAGAAAACAATATATTTCCAAAAGCATATAATGAATAACGCTAGCTCTAAAACTCTTGTAATCATAATATATTAAAATAGTTCACTGATAAAACCTGTTGGCACTCAGTTTAGTTATTGTACAAAGAGAAGTTGTCTTATGTGTTTATTTATATATAATCATAAACATATCTGAGTCACAAGATAAAAAATATACAGCCAACTATACATACAATATGCTTATGTATATTTGACTGTATATCTATGTACTGCATGCCATGATTCAGGTGTATGTACACACACACACACACACACACACACACACACAGAGAGAGAGAGAGAGAGAGAGAGAGAGAGAGAGAGAGAGAGAGAGAGAGAGAGAGAGAGAGAGAGAGAGAGAAAACTATGTATGTACAAATGCATGATTATATATAATTTACATGCCACCTTTCACCCATTAGGGGACCCAAAGCAGCTCACAACAATTACAGCCACACAATAAAAAGTTAAAATATTATACAAATTATTTGTGAATGTATCAAAAAGGGAAAACAAGCTTTAAAGGTTGTCCCCCCCCCCAAGATTAGCCATGCTGCCTAAGGAATTATGTGATTTGCAGTCCAAAAAGTAATTTCTTGAACACTAATATTAACATATGTTTTCCAGGACAGGAGACAAAATATCAACTTTAATGTGTTAACAATAACAATTTAGAGATAGCTGTAGAGAGACCAAACACAAATTCTCTAATCTATGCTATTTAAACCATATTTTAAAATTCAGATTTGTTTTTTTAAAAAATCATTAAGTCTAGTGTAAATAGCCCTCAGGTATTCTTTCAAATGTTTCAGGGTTGTTTATCATTTATTTTATTTTTTTAATTTCCTCTTTGGATATACCGTACATACTTGAATATAAGTTGAGTTTTTCATCCCTTATTTTGGGCTGAAAGAAGGCCCTCAACTTGTATTCAGGTGAAGGAAAAGCGGCAGGTTTTTAAAACTTTTTTTCCTCTCCCAAAACAAGCACCAATTTTGGCCATTGGCACTTGCTTATGGAGAGGAAAAAAGTTTTAAAAACCCGCCGCTTCTCCCCCCCCTCCATCAGACACGTAGAGGGAGACACAGTGGGTTTTAAAAAAACAAAATCCCCCAAAGCAAGTGCCAATTTATGCCATTGGCACTTGCTTCAGGAGAAGAAAAGAAGTTTTACAAACACGACACTTCTCCCCCCTCCATCCGGTGGTTACAGGGACAGTCTACTGCCGGGGCATTCAGACTCCCCAGGCAGCCAAGGTATTCAGTGGCCACAGGGGGATTTACCACCAGGCCGCTCAGCTTCCCCAGCTGGTGAGGGCCTTCAGCAGCCATGGGGCAGTCTACCATTGGGCCACTCAGCTTCCCCAGCCAACCAGGGCCTTCAGCGGACACGGGACAATCTACTGCTGGTCTGCTCAGCCTCCCCAGCCAGCCAGGGCCTTCAGCAGCAGCTGGGTGGTCTACCACGGGGCTGCTCAGCCTCTGAGGCCAGCTGGGGAGTGTGGCAGCGGTGGCGGCAGAGGAGGAGGAGGAGGCCCAGGCCGGCCTGCTCAGCCTAGCTGGCCCCCACGGCGGCGCCCGCAGCATCAGTGGCTTCAGCACAGTAGAGGAGGAGGAGGAGGAGGCCTAGGTTGGCCTGCTCGGCCTGGCTGAGCCCCATGGCAGTGCCTGCAGAAGCAGCAGTGATGGAGGAGGAGGAGGTGGAGGAGGAGAAGGAGACAGAGGCCCAGGCTAGCCTGCTGGGCTCACTCTCACTTTCTTTGGACTGGCTGGGCGGTCTCACCACCAGCAGGTAAGGGACCAGTTTACAGATGGAATGAAATGGTCCATTTCAATGAAAAAAAACATCATTTTGTTTCGTCTGTAACAAAATGCTGCTTCCTTGTTTCATTTCATTTTTTTCATTTTGTTATGTAATGACAATATGAAACAGCATTTCGTTATTTGTTTTGTGCCCACCCCTGGACAATTCAGTTCATGTTTCAGCCTGGTTACAGAACTTACTTAGGGTGCAATTACATTTGTACAGTGGTACCTCGGATAACGAATTTAATTCACTCTCTGAGGCAATTCATTATCCGAAAAAAATTGTTATCTGAAACACGGTTTCCCATAGGAATGAATGTGAAACCAATTAATCCATTCCAGAGCCTAGGAAAATGACACAGACACCTGGATTTTGTTCAAAACTCTTTATAAAGTGCACTTTAAAGGTACAGATGCAATGCCACCCGGGATAACTCTTTTCTACCGATGCATGCTGGAAATTCATTATCCGAGGCAGTCCATAGGAAAAAATTCATTATCCGAGGCAGCCCATATAGAAAATTCATTATCCAAGGCAGACTTATACCTAGAACTTGTGATTCGTTATCCGAGGCAGCCCATAGGGAAAATTCGTTACCCTATACTTGGAAATTGTGATTTGTTATCTAAAAAATTCGTTATCGGGGCATTCGTTATCCAAGGCATTACTGTATTTGAAATTGCAATCAATGCTCACACAGGCACACTGGATTGATTTGGGTGTTCACCCCACATACCAGCCATGATGCAAGTCACACTTCCAGCCCACAGTCTCCATCTTCTGTCCTTCCTTCCTCTGGTCCTGCCTCTGCTAATACTTTTAATGTTCACTGCAAAACCGCTTTCTCATTCAAAGTTTCAGACTACTATATCTCTTTAAAACTTTTCTCCAGAAGAAATGACATAGAAATAACATAGAAAGCTACTTAACAGTCATAAGTCACATATCAGAATGATTCCATAATATTCTGATCTTACGAAATCTACCTTCTCTCTACATTGTGTGTGTGTGTGTGTGTGTGTGTGTGTGTGTGTGTGTGTGTGTGTGTGTGTGTGTGTGTGTGTGTGTGTGTGTGTGTGTGTGTGTGTGTGTGTCAATGCCTTTCAGAAAGCCTACCTTACTAGGCATGCTGTAGTGATAAAGGGACATGGAGGAATCCTGTATGGTTGCCATGTACATTGGTGCTCCATATAAATAATAATGAGGTTTTATCATGTATATAATTTGATCACTTCCATTCTTTGCCATCAGTTTCTTCTGATATATACAAAAATAACAAAACAAGGCACAGTCATATGAGAATACCAAAGGAATCCCCGACAAGGAATACACAGGCATCTAGTTTCCAGGAAAAGAAGTCAGGAAAGTGCGGTCAAAATCTAAGGAGTGATTTCCATGAAAGTTATAAATTGTGTGTTTTTTATTACCAGAAAATATTGTAACTTACATTTTAAAGTCCAATTCCACTTCAAATCACAATATATGTGTTCATCACTTTGCGCATACCAGGATGCCTGTGTTACCATCCAACTACTTTTTATTAATGACCACATCTAAGGTAATGACCACATCTAATGATCAATATAAGTAATTGGGAGTCCCATATCAAGTCACCGTCCTGACTACACTCTTCCATCTAACTGTTTATATAACAAATAGAGATGGGCGCAAAACGCCAAAATGGTGTTTTGTTTCGTTATTCATTGCCCTGGCCCCCATTTTGTTTTGTTTATTACAAAACAATTTTTTTTAAAAATCATTTCATATTTCGTTGGTTTTGTTTCTTTTTAAACTTTTGTTTCATTTTTTCTGCTTGGGTGTGGCTGAGGGACATGTTTATTTTTTGGGGGGGATATTATTTTAAATAGTCCCTGTTGTGGGGCTTTATTTTCCTTTTTATTTTTACAGCTGAGAAGCGCTGGCTTGGGGCCAGCGCTTCCCAGCTGAGAGGCGTTAGTGCCTCTGTTGTTTTTTTATTTCCCCCCTGGCCTGGCCCAGGAGGACAAGGTAAGTGAGTGACACCGGAATGAAAAACAAAACAGAATAAAACGGAAATTTCCGTTTCGTTTCATTTTGTTTTTCTTTGATGGGTTCCTTTGTTATTTTTTTGTTCTCTAATGAAACAAATAACGAATTAAAATTTTGTTTCATGCCCATCTCTAATAACAAATTGGGCAGTGCTCTGTAGGTGCCCCTCCAATGAGTATTGCCCAGTTGTGTCCACTTTTCCTGGATCTAGATCCCTTCCAGACACCTACACTGAATGGCTACTGTTTAGTTCATTCCAACTGACTATTCTGGAGTATGGAAATAGATTATTAAGATTGCCTGGAAGAGCGCTTTTTTGGATTCCACTATCCTGAATCCTCCAGCCAGCTTGATCGTGGAGTTTTCTGCCAGTCGTCTTCAAAGAAAGTAATTTGTGAGTTACTTTCATGAAGTTGTCCTTACAAGTTTTGGTTCTTACTAATCTCCTATGCAGATTTATTTAGGCAGAAGGCCCGTTTAACTAAGGGGTACATATATCTGTGTAAGAAGTTCAAGTACCATAGTTCCAAGAAAAATAGAAGCAGAAAGGGACCTAGTAGAAGAATGTTATTGTTCCCTTATCATGATCTGAAATCTCTTTCCAAAAATCTAAGATTCAAAGTAAGCATGAGCTCCAGGAGTTCTGTCTCCGCACTCCTCTTGCAACTGCCAACTCCTCCTTTCCTGAGCTAAGACCCCAGAACTGTATTAAAGATGAAATTGAACTGGGGGATGATGGGATGTCCCCTTCTGGAAGCTTAGAAGGACTTGTAACATCTGTGCTTGGAAAAGTTCCTTTTTTCTGCCCCAACCCCCAGAAATGAGACTCATGAGCCAAGATCATAACTTTTTCCAAGCTTGGGAAAATATCACCATGCAGCAAAGGACACAGAGTACATAACAGCTTGAATCAGTCCATAACTGATGGAGATACAAGTTTTTTTGCATGGATATTTTTGCTTTCTTGTGCACCCTTGGCATTGTTCCTTTTTATGTTTCCAGGCAGCTCTGCAAGAGAAACCTCAGTTTGTCATTGGGCTGCAGACGAGCTTTCCCAAAATAGTAATATTTATCCAGTGAAGGATGTGTGGCCAGGAGCGCACTTGCACAATTAAAGCTAGCATGCAAATTAAGCCCGTTTCTTGCGAAACCAGCTCCGGCCATGGTGACACATGCCCTAGTGACATCCCAGCTAGACTACTGTAATGTGCTCTATAGGGGACTTCCGATGAAAAGTCTCAGGAAACTTTAGTGGGAAATGCAGCAGCCCGATTGCTGACTGGGGTGGCGTACAGAGATCACATTTCACTCCCAATAAAGCAGCTGTACTGGCTACCAATCAGCTATCAGGCACAGTTCAAAGTGCTGACCTTAACTTACAAAGTACTGTACGACCTGGGTCCTAGCTACCTCAAAGATCGAATCTCACAGTATGAACTGATTTGGATGTTAAAATCGACTGGAGAGGCCTTTCTCTCCATCTCGTCACCCTCACAGGTACGTCTCATGGGAACACAGGAAATGGCCTTCTCGGCTGCTGCGCCCAGACTCCCTCCCAAGACTACAATCCACCTTCTGTCCTTTTCCAAAGAGAAAGGTGGGGTAAAAACACTCTAAATAAATAAATAAATAAATAAATAAATAAATAAATAAATAAATAAATAAATAAAGGATTATTTCAATCTCACTGTTAACATCTTTTCTTACTGGCTAAACACGCTGAAAGGCTAGTTTTTTGCATGAGTGAAGAAAACTGTGACTTGATTGTTTGTCTTCGGTCTCCAATTGCATAAGGGTAGACACTAGTTTTTAAACTCTGGGAATCTGAGCCAGGATATGGTCCAAAGAAGCACATGGTGGGATGCCTGGAATCTGGGCACAAGTCAAGCGATCACGCGACACATCAAACTAAAACTCCATGCCTTTTTGTTTTCCTAAGAATAAGAAAAGCCAAAAGCAGGAAGAGATCTTGAATCTCTGTTTTTGAAATAGAACAAATACAACAAATATCCTGTCATGGGAAGAGTTTTTGACACGTTTTTCTATAGTCAGTGATGGATATGATCTCAGATGATGGATCAAGTAAAACCAGGTCAATAATCTCGTTTGCTTTAACATGTGTTGCAGGGGAAAGTACTTGGTAATTCAAATCTCAATCTAGACAGTATAAATTCCTAAGATTACCCAAAGGTGCCTGCTCCCTTCTTTTACAAAGGACTATGGACATCAAACTAGCTAGAGCATGGGTGGTGAACCTTCGGCCTTCCATATGTTTTGGGCCACAACTCACATGGTCATTTATCCTTGGCAATATAGTCTCAGAATTCTGGGAGTTGCTGTTTAAATCATCTGGAGGGCTGAGGTGTCCCCACTAGAAATGGGCCTGGAACAGAAAACTGGTGTTTTGTTTTGTGTCATTACTCATTGCATTTTTTGGTTTCATTACTAAACAAAATTTTAATAGAAGTTTCATAACAAAACAAACTTTGTAACAAAACAATTCAGAAGCTGCCCCCACCCAAGTGGGTCTTTTTCACAGGTGGGGGACAGCCTGACATATCCAAAAACCCTTCCGGGGGGCAGCTTCTGAATTGTTTCTCCACATCCTGGCCTGTCGAAAAAAACCCAGCTGGGTCTTTTTGACAAGTCAAGGTGTAGGGAGGCCTTCCTTCTCCATACCCCAGCTGGGAGGTGGGGGAGCGGCAACATGGCTGAAGGGAGCAGGCAGCAGTAAAAACTCCTGGTACCCCTCCCCCGGCCATGCTGCCCCTTCCCCGGCCTGCCAGGTGGGACTTTTTGATAGGTTAGGACCCAGCTGGGAGGTGGGGGAGGAGGTGACAGGCAAAAAGGAGCAGTTTTTTACCCCTGCCTGCTCCCTTCTGCTGTGTCACCCCTCCCCCTGCCTCCCTCATGTTTTTTTTTGACAGGTGGGGGTGTGAGGAGGGAGGGAGCCCCCCCTACACATTCTGAGCTGTTAAAAAACTCTCACAAAAAATACCATGAAGAGGTCTGAGAAGACACAGCAACAGCAAACCAGAGAACAGAGTTGGGAGGCTTGAACAGTGGGAAACTCAAAAGCCTCCTCCTCCGCTCTCCAGTTCTCCCCACTGGCACCCACCTTGAGCCGTCAAAACCAGGTGGGTGGTGGCGGCGGGAACCGAGCAGGGAACCATCTGACAGGTCTCAGTGCAGCCCCTTGCCTGAAGTGAGATTTGGCAGTGACTCCACAGTTCAGTTCCTTCGAACTGAAAACGTCATTTCATTTTGGTTCTTGATGACACACTTTCCGCCCTTTTTCATTTTGAAACATTTAAAAATCTTACAAAATGATGAAACAGTGTGTCATTTTTCCTGTGGTGCCCATCTCTAGTCCCCATCCCTGAGGCAGACACAATATTGGGTGTTGAGGAGATTCTTCATATGTTCAAAATGGTGCTGCTTTTGGGGGGCCCTTTTTGGTCCCAGCAGAAGTAGCAGACATCCATGTTAAAATGTAAAACTTCATGAGCCTTGCTATGATGTCTGAAATTTCTTCCAATTTCATCTTTAGACACCACGAAGACTAAGGCCACTGCTTCCTCATCAAACAGAAGAGAATGGAGGACAAGGAACACCAAAAATATTTTTTCACACACACAAAAAGGAGAACATGTGGCATTAAATTAGCATATGGTAATTTAAACTAATATATACAAATATCACCACAACTCAACATTATTACTATAATTTAAGTAGAAACACATGGCAGCCCACCATATTGTTCAAATCTGTTGTTATATGGGATCATGTGGGATCATGTGGGAACCTTTTGCATGATTGTGGCTGTATAACCATCTTGAGATATAGCACTGGAAAAAATATGGGATTTAAACTGAATAAATGTATATGGCATAGTGTTTATTATTTCTTCAAAATGCCATGTGACTTGTATTTTCTACAGTTTACTGAAAATAAAGCCATACAGAAAGAAAATAAGCAGAGGCCAGTGCAGCTTTGTTAAAATGTTAAGCTAGGCAACCCATTGTTATTTCAAAGAAATGGTCTGAAGAGAGCTTTCAGAATGCCAGTGCTGAGACTCACCTCACAACTGCCATTCATGCAGAATTGACGTGCTACACCATGACTTTCCTGACACTCATCAGTAGAGATGGGCACAACTGGGAAAAATGACGTTTCGATTTTTCGTTTGTCGGACCGGGTCCATTTCGTTCCATTTCCGTTTGTTGAGAAAATTTTTGGAAATTTTTCGTTTCGACGTTTCGTTTGTCGTTTGTCGTTTCTACCACGATTTAGCACGATTTGACTTCCCAGAGCATGGGGGCATCCCACAATGACCCAGAGCAGGCAGAAAACACTTTAAACTGGTGATGAATAATATATTTAATAAATATATCATAGCATAAGACTGCATCCTATGCAATAATGCAAACAAAGTGGGCAGAATGCAATATTCTCTTTTTCTCTTGTTCAACTGCTGACTGAACCGGCCACCGTACTTGGTCTGGCTGCCTGTTATACTTTTTTTTTTTTGAAGCCTTTATCCATCCCATTTCCCCTCCACCTCTCAGAGGCAGCAGGAGACACAGTATTCCGTTCCTCCCCCAAATCTGGATGAGGGTCTTCTCATCTCAATGTCCCCATCTCCAATGACACTCCTTGTAAAGCCAAGCAAATGCCACCCTGGTCAACTAGTGGTCAGAGATTCAGTCTGGTAGACAGATGCTTTCCCCCTCCCCACTCATCTGGATGAGTGCCCCTCCTCTCACTTTCTCCCCCAATTTCCAAACCCAATAAAGTTCCCCTCCTCTGAGGGAATCCTCACCAGATGGAGTATCCCAAGGAGCTGACAGTGACAGCTGACAGGAGCCAATGGAGGCCCTCCAGAAAACCCTGGAGGTCAGTCCACCACTCTTTGTGCGGGCAGCTGTGTTTGATTTCTAAATTCCAAACAGGGCTCAGTGGCCACATTCTCCCCCAAAGCAGGAGACCGAGTTCCACCCAGGAGGCAGAGTCCACACAGGGAAGCCACAAAGCCAGAGTGCCAGGGAAGGGATTGTTTCTGCCGCCTTTGGAGGCCAGAGTGACTTTCCAACCCTCCTTATTTGTAGGATAGGGTAGGGAACAGCCTGGTGCCTCCTTGTCCTCGGGATTTCCTGCCTCTTCGAGGCCAGAGTGAGGAAGATTGGGAGGTGGATTACAAAGGTGAACCAGCAGCAACCTATGCTGCTGCTGCTGCTGCTCGGGAACAGCCTGGACACCAGGCCAGAGTTTTGCCTACCCAGGAGACCGGGTTCCGCCAACCCAGTGGAGAGACACAGTCCATGCAGGAACGCCACGAAGCCAGAGCGCCCGGGAACTTGAGGGAGGGATTCTTTCAGCTGCCTACTTTGGAGGCCACTAGGCCAGAGTTTTCCCTACCCAGTGGAGAAGACACAGTCCACGCAGGAAAGCCACAAAGCCAGAGTGCCAGGGAAGTTTAGGGAGGGATTCTTTCTGCCGCCTACTTTGGAGGCCAGAGTTTTGCCTACCCAGGAGACCGAGTACCACCAACCCAGTGGAGATACAGTACACGCATGCAGGAAAGCCACGAAGCTAGAGTGCCAGGGAACTTTAGGGAGGGATTCTTTCAGCCACCTACTTTGGAGGCCACTAGGCTAGAGTTTTGCCTACCCAGTGAAGGAGACACAGTCTACGCAAGAAAGCCACAAAGCCAGGGTGCCAGGGAATTTTTCTTGGGGAGGGATCCTTTCAGCCACCTACATTGGAGGCCAGAGTTTTGCATAACCAAGAGACCTAGTTTCACCAACCCAGTGGAGACACAGTCCACGCACACAGCAAAGCCACAAAGCAAGAGCACCAGGGAAGTTTAGGGAGGGATTCTTTCAGCCACCTACTTTGGAAGCCAGAGTTTTGCCTACCCAAGAGACCGAGTACCACCAACCCAGTCCACGCACGCAGCAAAGCCACGAAGCCAGAGTGCCAGGGGCAGGGAAGTTCTCTGGTCTGTGGTCTGTGAACCAGCAACATTTCGTCCTACACAGTACCAGTGAGTCTAGATGTCCTCTACTTCCTGCTGAAGAGTAATGCAAAGGTGGCTCACGCTGGGAAGCCAGAGTTCCAGGAAGATCTCTAGGGAAGCGATTTCAATATTTTAAAGCCTTTGGGAGGCCAGAGTGTTGCATACCCTGGAGACCGAGTACCACCAACCCAGTGGAGGCACAGTCCACGCACGCAGCAAAGCCACGAAGACAGAGCGCCAGGGAAGTTTAGGGAGGGATTCTTTCAGCTGCCTAGTTCGGAGGCCAGAGTTTTGCCTACTTAATGGGAACGAGTTTCTCCATCCCAGAGGAGACACAGTCCATGCAGGGAAGCCAGAAGGTCAGGAAATTAATTTCCTATCCTCCTCATTTAGAGGATAGGGTACTAGAAATTGAAATAAAAGTAAAAATAGAAATAGAATAGAAATACAAATAAAAATAGGGTTAGGGTAATAGCAATAGAAATAGAAATGGAGAGGATAGGTTAGGATAGGGTAGTAGAGGATAGGGTACTAGGGAACAGCCTGGAAACCAGGCTTGAGGCTATACTTATGCCAACGCAGGAGGCAGAGTCTGCGCAGGGAAGCCACTAAGCCGAAGTGGCATCTTTTCCTCCATTTTTCCAGAATTAGAAAACTCCATGAAGTCTGGCTTGCAGGTAGGAAGGCAGGAAGGCAGGGTTCCCATGCAGGCTAGGGAAGGCACAAAGCCAGAAGGGAGGGATTGTTTCAGCCGTTGAGAGGCCAGAGTGAATTTCCTACCCTCCTCTTACAGAGGATAGGGTAGGGAACTGCCTGGAGACCAGGCCAGAGTTTAGCCTACGTAGGAGAGACCGAGTTTCTCTAACCCAGGAGACACAGTCCATGCACAGAACCCATAGTGCCAGGAAGCTTCCAGGGAAGGGAGACCAGAGTTTTGCCCACAAAGGACACCAAGTTCCACCAACCCAGTGGAGACACAGTCCACACACGCAGGAAAGCCACGAAGCCAGAGAGCCAGCAGGGAACTTGAGGGAGGGATTGTTTCAGCCGCCTACTTTGGAGGCCAATTTTGCCTACCCAGGAGACAAGAGTTCCGCCAACCCAGGAAGGGATGGTTTCTTTCAGCCTTTTGGAGGCCATAGTGACTTACCCCACCTTCTTTGGAGGATAGGGTACATGGGCCAGCTGCTTATCTGGCAGGAAAAACCTGCTGCAGCGGATGCCATGGGGTGCCAACCTGTGTGACTGCCATGATGCCCCCTTTTGGAGGCCAGAGTTTAGCCTACCCAGGAGACTGAATTCTGCCCAGGTGGCAGAGTCCACGCAGGGAAGCCACAAAGCCAGAGTGCAAGGAAAGGGATTGTTTCAGCCACCTACTTTGGAGGCCACACAAGGCCAGAGTTTTGCCAACCCAGTGGAGACACAGTCCATGCAGGAAAGCCAGAGTGCCAGGAAGTTTACTAGGGAAGGGATTTCAACTTTTCCAACCCTTTTGGAGGCCAGAGTTCAGGCTACCCAGGAGACCGAGTTGCCTTGCCTGTGAGCGATGGCAGCCAGACACAACTTTGAAAGAAAAGAAAAATTTATGTGAATCCCTGGTTAGTTCCACGTACTTTCAGCTACCTTTGGAGGCCAGTTTTGCCTACCCATGAGACAAGAGTTCCACCAACCCAGGAAGGGATGGTTTCTTTCAGCCTTTTGGAGGCCATAGTGACTTACCCCACCACCTTTGGAGGATAGGGTACATGGGCCAACTGCTTATCTGGCAGGAAAAAGCTGCTGCAGCGGATGCCATGGGGTGCCAACCTGTGTGAATGCCATGGTGCCCCCTTTTGGAAGCCAGAGTTTAGCCTACCCAGGAGACCGAGTTCTGCCCGGGAGGCAGAGTCCGTGCAGGGAAGCAACAAAGCCAGAGTGCCAAGAAATGGATTGTTTCAGCCTTTGGAGGGCACAGTTTAGCCTACCCATTTTGCATTTCAGAGAGAGAGAGAGAGAGAGAGAGAGAGAGAGAGAGAGAGAGAGAGAGAGAGAAAGGCTAATTAGACACCAATCAAAGCCTCAACTTTCCCCACTCTGTCAGGGAAACCTAATAATGGTGATAGGGAGGAGGCCAATCACACAAAGGTGGGTTTGAATCACCCAAAAGGAGAACAGCTTTCCAAATGGAGGGTGATAGCCATATTTACATGCATAACGGTATTGGAGGTGGGAATTTTATCATGACGCACATTTAAGCTATGTCATTAAAACACACATACACACACACACACACACACACAGAGAGAGAGAGAGAGAGAGAGAGAGAGAGAGAGAGAGAGAGAGAGAGAGAGAGAGAGAGAGAGAGAGAGAGAGAGAGAGGAGAAACAGAACATAAAAGGTTTCTCAGACATACAAACCTACTATAAGAACAATGGCAGGGGATGATCATGGCAAGCTGTATAGCTTTGTCCAGATGCCTCCTTTTAAAAAATACGGTATATCAACACAGACACCAGTTCTTCAAAACAATCTAATGAACATTCACAGCTTCTGGAGATGGGATATCAGCAGAATCTGACACTTCATATAAGCCAATATTATGGCATCTCTTAATATTCCAGAGATGTTTTTCAACCAGGAGATGGAGATTCCTATCTGTTTTTCAGTCTTGATTGCAATAAAAGCCCAGAGAAACTAGATTTTAAAATTGCCATCTGAATTTTTTTAAAAAACTAAATATGTCTTTCTTTTATTTGCACAACCCTCTGGGTGTCAAACTCTGTCCTCTATATCCACATATATGCATCAGTTTATAAAAATATAAAACTTATTTCTATAGAGAGATATAAATACAGGTATGATACAGACTCATATTACTTGCAGCTGCCAGCATAAGGAGAATGAGGGGACAGCCTAAATTACTGCTCCAAATTGCTACTAGTGAATAAATTAGTGCTTTCACTTCTTGTCTTGCACCAAGTCCTACAGATAATGCACAACAGAGAATGCAAACTTTCTTATCTAGAAGCAATTCACTATACCAGTCTGGCCCATTTTACTTACACCAATGGCTCCAATGGGAATCTGGCCATACTTTTAAAAATACACATACTTTTGAAATTGTGTGTGTGTGAAGACAGGGGGGGATGGATGGAGAGATACCCAATACCTTGACACAACTTTAATTTTGGGCAGCATGCATATAGTTGATTTGTAAATTTCAAAATCTAGACATCTGAAGGGGTTGTAGAACTCTCAAGAGTTTGAGGGCAGATAAGGAGCACAAAGAACTGGAATTCTTTATGCTTAAGTCATTGTTGGAACATCATGACAATGCTTAAAATGTGGCTGAAATCTGGTAGTAAGTTGGCAGTTAGAGTAGGCCCATTGAATCAGTGGGGGTTTCGTGAGTCAAGTCCTCTGTAAGTTCCATTAATTCAATGGACCTGTTCTAGATCGCCCTGGAGGTTAGTGGATCCTGACTGAGGGGACGGCCAAAACAGTTCTGGAAGAACACCTTTGACAATGACATGAAGTTGCCCCGGGTTCACCCAGACCTAGCCCACAACCGTACCAAATGGAAGGCAAAAACAAGAATAGCAGACCCCACCACCAAGTCAGATGAATGTGAAGAAAAAGAAGTGTCTCTCCACAAATAACCCTACTTCTTGTTTTGCAGCATCACTGCTAAGTGATTTTCCTTCTCCATCTGGATGCCCAGCTGCAGCAGTGTTTGAAATGTGTTCATGGCAGTGGGAGTCATTTATTCTCACAGGTGACATTGCACTGCACACACAACGGAGCCACTTGAACTAAGCTGAACCACCCAATTAGTTCCATGATTACTTTCATGACCTCTCCTAATTTATGAGCACAGAGGTCACGCAAGTGAAAGACTAAAACCGACACAAATTTAGGAAGCAACAAGAAAGGTCAAAGGTCAAAGATCAGGGCATAGGGCCAAATGGAGATGACAGCAATAGGCCACATGACAAATAATCCACATACTACTTTCTGTAAACAAAGTCCCTTTCCCCCTGCCTAACAACCTTGACAGAAGCAAAAGTTACTTCACTCAAGAAAATATATTGATTTTCTTTTTATCACAATAAAAATGTTCTTATGGTTGTTAAATGTGGGTAAGGGCATGGAAAGTTCAGTCAGATCCCATGCAGAGAATATTTAGTAACCTTTAAAAATATATGACTGATACATTTGTTTTTCTTTTTAAAAGAAGGGAGATGAACATTCAAATCCCTTAGATGACACAATATCTTAGCCCTTGTATATATGTCATCATAACTGTCTAAACTGAAAGACAGCCAATATATCATATATATAGCTCTCCCGATGTGAAAACCTGTTTGTGGTGTCATATGCAACCTTGGGTTGTGTGTGGCTCTCTGGTACTATGAAATCACAACTCCCATCATCCATCAACATTGGCTATGGAGGTAAATACTATTTTGAGTTGCTGTATCCAAAAGAGGGCATCTCCACAATGCTATGATCAAACACTCATGCCCACCAAAATCATTTGTTAAAAGAAAAAATAACTCCAAACTACAACTCTAAATGTGACTACTAGAGATGGGCATGAAACAGAAGTATAGTGTTTCATTTCATTTTGTTTCATTTCATTAATAACAGATTTTTAAAATAATTTTTATCACAAAACAAAACGATTCGCAAGGCTATAAATAATGGGGAGCTTTCCTTTTTTATTTAACAGGGAGCCCACTGCCCTAAATCGAGACCCTCCTTAAACCTTTCAAACAAATAGCCCTCTGTAAACAAGCAGGAAACCTAAGGGCTAGCTGCTGCAGGGAGTGATCGGAGAGATAAGCTCAACAGCTGATCGGCAGGAGGAAGGAGAATATAAAAAATAACCTCAATTGTCCTACTTAATCAGGAAAGGAACAATCAGTTTAAACTTTAAATCAACTTGCAGATACAGGGACAGCCAGCACAGGGAAGGGAAGAGGTTAGCTGCTAGCTAGCTTCAAGCAGGCAGATCAAGATCGGAAATAAGTAACAGATGAGGCATGGGAGGGAGGGAGGAAAACAAATCAATCACTTTGAAAATAAAACTCCTGTTCTCAAGACAGCTGGATCAAGAGGCTTCTCGCCACTTGGACGAATAATTTCATTTCCGAAACAAAAAATGGTGGTTCATTTCATTTCTTGATAACATGCTGTTTGCAGTTTTGTTTCATTTTGTAAAGTTTCATAAGCTTATGAAACGACAAAACAGTGTGTCTTTTTTCATAAGGTGCCCATCCCTAGTGACATTCTCAAATAATCTGAGGATTGTGTTTGAGTATTACTGTACCAATTCATATTGCATACTGTTTGTGCCACTCTCCCTACCCATATGAGGCATCCTCTGTTGAACCAGGTTGATTTAATGCAGGACACTATACTGCTCTTTAAAGTGCCTTAAATAAACCCTGGGATTGGCACTTTGATCTGCCTATGGGTCTGTCCTGACACCACCTGCATTCTGTCTTTGCCCATAACTTTCTTGTCTAGAGTTTTTCCTTGCTTTTATTCTAAGTAGCATAGCACTGCATCACTTTTGCAGAAAGAAAGACTCAAGCTCCTGAGTGATGCAGTACTAAAACCAAATAGCTTATTTTTTAATATAATTAATAAAGGGAAACAGTTCAGACAACAGGAATGATTACTGATGGGACTACACCCTGCACCACATCAAACACATCATCAAGATGCCCATTAGTATAGGGCAGTGATGGTGACCTTTGGCATTCCAGATGTTTTGGACCACAACTCCCACAGTCCTTTGTCATTGACAATCTAGGCTTGGAATTCTGGGAGTTGTAGTCCAAAACATCTGGAGTGCCAAAGGTTCACCACCACTGGTATAGGGAATGCCTCCAGTCCACATGTAGAATACAGCAACATGGCCATTCACACAACCACAAATGGATAAAAACCCAGCACATTCTAGAACAGTGGACCCCAAACTTGGGTAACTCTGGTGTTCTTGGACTTCAATGCCCAGAAACAGCCAGCACAGCTAGTGGTGAAAGCTTCTGGAGCTGCAGTCCAAGAAAAACTAGGTTACCCAAGGTTGGGAACCACTGCTCTGGAATTATTTGAGATAAACACCCTCCTTACAGATGTTCAAAAAGAAAATATTCCTGGAAGAAAAGTGTTGGGGGTGTTGAATGTGGGACATTTTGAATCTATTTGTACCATGCTGCATTGCACTTTCTCATGTATTTTCCTCATGAGGGAGGAGCCAGCTGAAACTTTGCACTGGGTGTTTCTCATCACTCTGGACAGGGAGGTACACAGAACAAAAGATGTTGATGTAACTTCTTAAGAATGTTTTGTGAACTTCAGTCTGAAAGACAGATTTACTTCCCTAATGTCATTCAATAAAACCCCACTGTCACAAAACTTTATGGTGACATGTATGACAACTGAAGATAAGGTTAACCATGGATTTCTGGATGAAATGCTGGTCCCAGAGACCTTTAGCTTAACTTCAGAATGGGGGAGAGGGAAGGGAGAGAGAGAGAGCAGGAAAGAATAGTTTGCCCTATTATCAGCGTATGATATTTTGAAATATAAACTTTCTGACAGGCTTTGAGGTGTTTGCCAAAAGCCATTCCATGACATTCTTGGCTGTAAATGGATGTTGCTCAGGTATTTGGCCAAATTGTTCTGTCTGTGGAAAAATGGAAACAGACTGACTCTTGATTCAACTCTTTAAAAATGAGAGGGATGTGCTGGTTACACTTAATTTTGCTTTCCTTCCTTTTTAAATACGAGCCTCCCCTTAAAGGCATAGTATGTGAAGAAGGGAATTGCCCCTAAGGATCCATAGAGTCAACCATAGATTTCTACAAAATCTCCCTGACAACATATTGTCATGTTCTGTTACTCCTGGGGGGATATATATACTTATTGTGACTGGTACAAGAATCATATGTTTCAGATGCACCAAAAAAGCTAATACCTATAGGGGAATAATGCAGAAAGAAGAAAAATAAATACCAGCCTTGGGTTAATCTTGGGCTGGAATCCACCATCCCCACCCCCATTTTACAAATAATTGTTATCCAGACTGATGATGCTGTTTGGGTGAGCAGCAAAACATTTCTATCTCTCAAGAAAAAGAGAAGTCCAGTAGCCATGAGTCAACTTCCAAATAGACTCACCTGGATGATTGAAAATCTTCACAGGCATATTGTTATCCAACTGTTCCTGGAGATTTCACAACAGGATGAAAATCAGAGTGGTGGATAGCAAACATTTACTTTATGATACACATACCTTAAATCAATAAAAAGAGACTAGATCAGGGTGGCATGCAAAAATAGGTAAGTCATTAACATGCACTTAAACTACAATTGGTATTCAACCCCATAGTAGGCATGTTGGCTGAAAACCTGTTGCTTAGCCCAGTAAATATCACTAGAGTAGACACAGTGAATTAGTGGGAATTTGGTGGCATAGCTCCTCTGTATGTTCCATTGATTGGAATGGGTTTTCTTGAGTTGCAAGTTGCAACTTACTCTAGCATAATAGCTCACCACTCAAGTAGGACAATTTGAATCAAGGGACTTGATGGAGGAGCTGGTGCACTCCATCCCTACTGGTTCAGTGGGATTTAGTGTGCCTGCTCTCTTGTGAATAACTATGCTAAGCAACAGAATTGCAGCCATTGAATCAATGGCCAAATGAGTCAGCACTTAAATGCATCCCATTAACTCAATGGGTCTACTTTCTTGGAGTCTACCAACTAGAATCAGGCCCAAATCAATATATGTGAAACTTTGATTCTTCACCCCCCTTTCACAGCTAATCTGTGGTTTAAGTTTGACTGATGTTCTTCGGATTTGTGCTCAATATATACACCAGCCATTTACCTATCTCAACATTATTTCTCATACTGGAGTTGTAATTTTCTGAGATTTTGCAGAAGGAGAGTCCTAAAATGAACCATTTGAAATGGAGGGAAAAGCTATGCAGTGAAACCAAATCTGGAAATCGTTGTCCTAAAACCAAATGGTTCACAAGAGGTTTAGAAGGAAAGGGAAGCTGCTATTTTCTTTAATAGTCTATAAATGAAACAGTCTTAATTTTAAAATCCTGCCTAAAGGTGTAAATTACAGAATGACAAAGGAGCCCCTTGAGATGTTCAAAGGTCACCGTCACTTCATTTGATACTACTTTTTGTTAGGAGCTCCTATTCTAGCAGGAGTTTTTCAGGATGACGTTCTGTCTGTAGTTACCGGAATTAATTCTTTATAATGCAATGTAACAATTGCATCATTCATAATGGGAGCCAAACTGGGCATTCTAAATCTGAGCTTTCTAGTTCACAAAGTGGCTTTATTTAATATTTTTATTAACCTTCCTATGCCAGGATTTTTTTAATGGGGGGGGCATTTTCTGACCCCAATGAGAATTCCAGTGTGTTATGGGACATAGGAACCCCTGTGACCAAGGGAGCCTTTGTGTGTGCAAAATGAAATCTATTCCATCCAAACTACATGAGGCAGAAAACACACAATGCAATAAAAGTAAACTATAGCCAGATGAAATCAATTGGAATGGAATGAAGTGACATGTGTAGTGCTTATATCATGGGGTATTGTCTGATACCAGTGATGTCAGGCTTTCCCCAACAGAAGACATTCTGATTTTCCTTGAATTGGGTCAGTCCATTCCAACCACTCTCAGAGCAAGCCATGCTCTGATATAATATAATACAGTATAAACCTTTTATATTGCTTTGCCTGCCTTTAAAAGCTTAAATTCAGACATTTGAATTAAATGTTGTTGTGCTGATTTTATAGGTTTTCTGTATAGTTATTTAGTATGTTATTTTCCTTTCTTTTATTTCATTTTTATTTCTTGGATATTGTTATTGTGTCATATATTTTGTTGTAAACTGCCCAGAGTAACCTTTGTTGCTAGATGGGTGGTATAAAAACTGAATTAATTAATTAATTAATTAATTAAACATGTGCATCTTATTTGCTAAACAATGCCATGGGATATTTTTTGTCACAATATGGTCCATTGGTTGAGACAGCAAAGTGCCCCAGTGTCGAACATTCATTGATTTGTTGGAAATAATTTTATTTATTTATTTATTTATTTATTTATTTTAAACTTATATACCATGCCATCTTCCCGTAGGAACTCTGGGCAGTTCACGTCAGATTGTCTCTGACATCTCTTTGTAGAAAAGCCAAAATCTGGGACCAATGTTTACAGTATTTTTTATGTCTGTGAAGATTCTCAGTCATCCAGGTGAGTTTATCTGGAAGTTGAGTCATGGCTACTGGACTTCTGACCGATGAAGCTGTTTGGATGAACAGTGAAACGTTTCTATCTCTCATAAAAGAAGTCCAGTAGCCATGACTCAACTTCCGGAGTATTTTTTATCTACAGATTGAGTCCAATTCATTGGGTTCTGAAACAAAACATGATGGAGGGAGATCTAAAATGTCCCATTCTGCTCCATGGTGGTAACATTTGAATGCAATTGACTGGAGGAGCCTATATGGTTGGATCACTCATGTGATAGCCCATTGAGTAAGACATTTGACTTTTACTATACACAAGGAAGGAGACAGCCATATCTACTTATGTAATTCTTAAGCCCTTTTCCTTCCAGCAAGGTGACTTCTGCTTAGGCAAAGGGATGCAGGATACCAAGCAGGACCTCCATATGTAGAGTGATACACTCCACTTTTGTTAAGTTGAATTACAATTCCAGGCATTGATTCGGACTAAGGTTCTACAGGAGGTCTCTCTAAAAACACAACCAGTGTCTATGTATTTTAAAAAGAACAGTCCTGATCTGCTGGAGATAATTAGTGCTGCCAACCTGCATTGGATATGAAACCAAATACAATGGCAATTTGAAATTCTAGATCTCTGTGTGAGAATACAAGCAGTCTTAACCTACTATATCTATGATGCTGCAGAGTACACATAGTGTCATACCAGGTGGTGGCAGTGGTAGTAACCATGGTGGTGTTTGCTGCTGTTGCTGTTGCTGCTGCTGCTGCTGCTGTTATTTGTCCATTAAAACCCTCAGATTATGCCTATCATTAAGACATCTCTGTTGTATTCTGGTTGTAGCAATCAAATATCAAATTTGTATTGGTTTCAAATCTGTTTCATCCTCATTGCTGGAGACAACAAATTCAGAGGGTGAAACTGCACTGTGCTTCTCTGCACTTGGAACAGCCATGGAGGCTCAGAATCATCATAATCAGTCAGCTGATCAGCAGAGACAGTGTGATATTTTCTCATATCTAGTTCAATGCCATAGCAGTCAATTTGCAGGCACAGTGGTTCATCATGACAATCTCCATAGCCAGCCTCTCCTTACAAGTGGAACCCACAAGTGCCAGAACCTAGACTGGTTCATAGAACAAATGAAGAGTGGGTCTCTTGTGAAGCCAATGTTTCCTAGTTGCCTCTTTAAAATAGAGCATCACAGTACTTTGCAATGCATTAAGAATTGATTATAAGGACATACTCTTACAATTTCACTTTTCTAAACTGTTGTGGGGATTGCAGTTAAATTCAGAGGAAACAGGAAAGGCTGATGGTGGTGTAGAGATGTCATCATCCCTGCTAACGAGAAAGTCCCAGAGTTTTGATCCTGAAAGCTCTGGGCTCCATTACTCTACTAATCTAGCCATTTGTGGACAGGTAGAGCTATCAGGAGTAGAAATGGGCATGACTTTAACAATGCACTACATAATTATTTCAAAAATTGCTAATTTGAACATTGGTATTCCTATGAATTGATACCCCACACACACACAAATATGGTTGATGAATGTCTAGACATTTTTTATTTTTGCATTAGGTGGATTATGAAATGGCCCACTTAGATTATGAAAAGCACTTAGTTACAACAAAATACAGCCAGGGCATCTTCCCCTTGAACCTTCCATACAATCCTGACTGGATTTCTGGTTTCCAAGTTATGCACCCAGAAGTATACCACCCCCCAGGAAAGTCCTTGCACCCCAAAAAACCAAGGACATAAAACTACAGGGAACTTTCCAGGTTTATAACCCAGATATCTGAAACACAAACTTCACTAAATTTGGAGGATTTACTTGAGAGTCATGGGAGGCCTCCCTGCAGATTTAGGTTCCTGGGGACATGTTCCTAGGGTGGTCTCTTTGGAGGTGCGTAACCCAGGCCTCCAAAACCCAAAGTTTATTACATTTGTCGGTCTTGTAAAGAACTGTCATGGGAAGCTTCTCAGAATATTTGGTGTCTCTAATGGTCTGGGAGGCCATAATATAGGGTTTTAAAGTAAAAAAAATGAATTTACAAATTTATCACTTTATCTGAAAAATGTAATTTTGTTTTCCCCCCCGGATTTGTTGACCTTGATGAATCTGAAAGCAAAGCAAATCACCATTTTTCTGATTCATCCCCATCTCTAATCAAGAGCAAGATGCGCCCAGTCCACATTGTCTGAGAAAGGGAAGTACAGTGGACCTTCGTATAACAAGCGGTTTGTTTAACAGAAAATCCGCTTAAAGGAAAACATTTCCGGAGATAGGGGGAAATTGCTTAACAGCAACGCCTATGGGGCGAATCCGTACCACAGAAAAACGGTCACAATTAGGGATTAATCTGTTTTCATTGCATTCCTATGGGAAATTTGTACAAAGGAAAATTTGCCTAACACAATTTCATTTCGAACAAATTAATTCCTTTATACAAGGTACCACTTGTATAAACCCTTACACAGGTCCAGTAGAAAAAAAATACAGACTGGAAGAACATCTCTAATGAAGTCACAGAAAACAAGGAACATACAGTAGAGGTCAGTATTCTTAGGGGCCAAGCAGCTGGACCTGAGGAAGAGAAGCCAAGAGAGAAAAAATGCTGAGGAAAAGGCATAAGGCCAATGGACAAGGGAGTGATCAATTACTCAGCTTTGTAATCTAGAGGCATTCAGCTTCAGAATAGAGATGGGCACGACTCAAAAAATTGTGTTTCGTTTTTCGTTTGGTCGTTTGGGGATCTGTTTCGGTTCATTTTCATTTTTCGTTTTCTTTTTGAAAAATTTTTCATTTCATTTTCGGTTCATAACGAAATGAAAAAACGAAAACAAAAATGAAAAATTGCTGTTTCATTAGCATTCTTTTCAGTTCAATGGATTTGTCACAACGAAAACGAAAAACACGGCAAAATTGGTCGTTTCGTTTCCGTTTCTGTTTTGGTTTTTGAAAAATTTTAGTTTTCGTTTTCGTTACAAAACGAAACGAAAAAACGAAAACGAAAACGAAAATTTCGCTGAGTCGTGCCCATCTCTACTTCAGAATGTTGGCATATTCTAGTGAACAGGTCATTAAGTCTGTGTTAAGTACACGAGTTGCCCATACATATCTATGTACAATTTGGAAAAACAAAGGGGGGAAATTATAGGCACATTCAAGGTTAAACCCTTTCAATTCCCACCAATGTTATTCAGACAGAATTAAACATGGGCTTCATTTTCCATCTTAAATCAATGGAATGTGAAAATACTTAACTTTGGCTGGGATCATGCCCCACATATAAACCTAGAAAAAGTCCTAGGAACTTTAATGCAGCCTTTAATGGAATGTCTGAAACATTTTAATTCCCTTCCCATCAAACAATACTCCTTCCTCATCAAAGCAGTCTCAACAAAATGGATGCCTGTGAACTCGCCCTCATACCAAGCAGCTGCACAGATGTGTAAAAAGAAACACCAATGATGGCAGCCCTCAAAACACAATTAATAGCTCCATTCTTTCTTCCTCAATTTGTCCCAAAGAGAGGAGAAGGGAAGATGTTACCACAGCCTTCAAAAGTGAGCAAGATGCTTTACGTGGCATGTAAACATTATGAATGTGATGCTTAGGAAAGACAGAGAAAGTCTGAATTCTGCAGCAAAACCCAGCATGCCATTATGAGCATCTGTACCAGGGTATGCTGCAGAACACATTGTTTCCTTTAGCATGATCTAATGGAATAAATTCCCAGCTTTATCACTCTGCTAGTAGCACCACAGAATTTTGAAGAAATGCTCTCCCTCAGCGTGTTTTTTGGATTAAATACTCCCTCTGCTGGTGTACAGAGGCCAACTCCAGACTTTGGAAACAATTCCAGTGCCATACAGTTCAATGCAACCCCATACTGTCCAGAGTAGAGATGGGCATGAAACAACGTTTTTTGTTTCCGTTATTCATTATTTGTTTCACTACGTAACAAAACGAATAACGAACATTGTGATGAAATTGGAACAAACCAAACAGAACCACAAAAATTAGGTTCGTTATGTTTCGTTTTTTGTTAATGGTGATGCGCAATGAAATGAGCTTTTTTAAATGTTAAAAAACGCCCTGGACATCCATAAAAACACAGCGATAATTATTTATACTGTCTGATAATACCTACCAGGGGGGTTGGGGTCCTTAAAACGTTTGTTTTTGTCTTCTCCCATCGCAATGTATTTTGCTTTTCCCTTTAAGGATGACAAAATGGATGTCACCAGCCACAAAATGGAGGCAAGCCATGTGATGGGATCATGTAAATTCTTGGACAACTTCAACCAATAGCATTCCCAGGTTGCAGACTGAGCAGGTCTGGCCACCACAGAGGGCATAAAAAGCTCTGGCAGCCCCCGTCCTCCTTGCAGTCTCCATTGGGAGTTAGGGTGGAATTGCTGTCTCTGTGACTTGTTATTTTCACTTTAGGCCAGCCAGGCAGGTGTGTGTCTCTGTGTTCCTGCCGGCTGCAGCCTGGCTCTTAGGGGAGAGAAAGAAGAGATTTCTCTCCAGCTTCAGTCCTGCAGCCTCCCTGTGTGTGTGCGTGCATACCTATCGGTGAGTACCCTCCCCTGCCCTGCAGTTCAGTCACTCTGCGGCTGCCTTGCACCCTGGGCAATGCCCGCCGCTGCCTTTGCAGCCTCTCTTCGTACCTCGTCTATACTGTGTCTCTGCCAGCATCATTTTTTTAATGTTTTCCCTCTGGTCTGGGGCGTTGGGGGACGCCCGTGTATGGAAATGCTTTAAAAATCATGCAAAAGGTGGGTAAAAATGAAAAATGAAAAATGAATAAACGGAAATGAATTTTTTTCAAAAATTCGTGAAATATGAAAACAAACTGAAATGGACCCCTCAATGAAAAATGAAAAACCGAAATGCATTTGTTCTCATCTCTAGTCCAGAGGATGATTTCGAGATGGCTATAATTACAGCTGCATGTGTGCCCACGTTGCTGGCTCTTTTTTTGTTTTGTTCACAAAATTGGACTTCAAAAGAATCCAGAGTTTCAAACCCTGAATACCAACCACAAAACAAAGCAAGCTAATCTGTGTACTATGATTGCTGAGAGCAAGCCTGCTGTACACTCTGATACTTTCATTCGTTAAGCATTTTCCTCTTCTAATCATACACCACTCTGTGTTTGCCAGGACAAGGGACTCCCCCCCCCGGTGCCAGCTCTTGTTCTGGCAAACTGACCACTGTTATATTTCTATTTTGCTTAGTGGGGATACGTGTAGCACCTGTCATGACTAACTTAAGCAAAACTACAATAGACTATTTGTGCATCAATGTTTCCGCTTTTTTTCATATCCCAGGGACTGCCTAGGAAAATGGCTAATTTTGGTACTTACTCCAATCGGTTTGAAATCCTTTGTGACCTTCAATAAACATTTCTCATAGTGTTTTGCTTTTTAAATATATTTTTGAAAGGCGGAATGTGTTTTATTTCAAAGATCAGCTTTCAAGAGAGTACAAAGTAGCTACTATCCCAACAGGATTACATATAATATACAAATAGCAAATAGTCTAGAACTCAAGCACAATATCATTAAAACAGATGCAGTTAAACATTAAGGAACATAACATATTAAAGGTTCATTGACCCTTTGTAAACATATGGCAATTACCTCTTGGTCCCTCTGATCCAAGTCTGCCAGCAAAACCTCCAAGACAAATGTCAAGGTCTAGGCAGGCTCATATGGGAATTTAAAGCAGAGCTTACAAAAAAAGAACCACTGTTTTGGACTACAACTCAGAATCCTTTGGCCATCCTTGCTGCTAGAGCCTGGGAGCTCCTCCTCTCTACCTCACCAGCTCCTCCTGCAAAATCACAGGGACACATCCTTCATTTGTGAAACACTGTGAGGCTAGGAAAGACAAAGGGGGGAATGGACCTCTGTAAAGTGCTTGTTTATTAAAGGTATGCGTGTCTGCCCTGTCATCAGAGCTCTCTGCATACAGGCAGATTTCTGACAGGGAAAGGCTATAAGGTGCTTTCTCACATGAAGTGGTATGTGGGGGAGTCAACAGAGGATATGGAGAAGGAAGTGGATAATGTCTGTAATGTATGTGTCTCTCCATCTAGACCCAGCAGGATGCTGAGAGGAGCTTGGAAGAAGCAGATACACAATCCAGCTGCTCAGCATCAGCCCGCATATTACAAGAAGCATAAAATTTCATAAATTACAGAAATGTGCATGCTCCACACATTGCCAAGGAGAAACCAGCAAATGTCAAGTTTCTCCAAATCACATCATCAAATTTTTGATGTCTTCTCCTGCAAGGAAGGGAAGGGGAAGGGAAGGGAAGAGAAGAGAAAGGAAAGATGGAAAAAGAAGTGACCCACCAAACCCTACTCATCCCAGCCACCCTGGATAGCAATGCTGGCACAAGGGAGGGAGGGATTGTGTCACTGCTCACACCACCCTTACCCTCATCTCCCATGGCACTCAATGAAGGGGAGGCAGATGACAGAGGTGCCTTTCCCACCACTAGCATCCCCTCTGACCACTTGCTCTTCAGCTGGCTATGTTAATAAGGTCGTGGTCCCAAAGGTCTTCAAGGCCAAAGCAAAAAATATGTATTGCAGGGGCCTTTGGGAAGGGGCATCTCTCTCCATAACACCTTGGGTCTGAGGACACTCAGGCTAAAGGCATTATTCTCACATGGCTGGTTGAAAAGGGCCTATCATGGAAGCAGGGAATAGCAGTCACTGGTGACAATGACCAGTGTAGGCAACTGAAAGGGATGATAGTGGCTCTAAATTGCCTTCAGCGGTCCACAGCCTTGGGCAACCACCTGCTTCTGGCTAATAAATAGCCCAGCTAACTCTGCTAGAAAGAGGTGTTGTGAAGGAAATTCTCTAAAAGTCTCCTATGGAGTGAAATAGACACATTATTATTCAACAGCAAAACATCCCAATTTATTTAGTTGCTAAATTATTTCTTTCAGAAGTGTTGTAAATGCATTTTCCCATACAATCTTTTTTTCCCCTTAGGGCTTTCTGATTCTATTCTATTCTGTTCTAGCTTGATGGTTCTGATTGCCTTGCAGTTGTATTGGTAATCATTTATTTTTCCTTTGCTGCATGCAAAGCACATTTTAGTTCTTCAGTGGCTTGTCCCCAGAGTATTTTGATGTAGTGTAAAATTATTATTTGCATTTTGAAAAGGGAAATTGAAGCCAACCGTAAGCAAATGCTTTTTGCCCAGAGATAGCCTGCAAATACATTGGCTTCATATATTCATTGATTCCAAATTGCAAGACAGACCATCTTGCAACCCCTTGGGGCCACTTCAATATTTGGTTCAGGATCCACTTAAAGCTGTAAATTCTGAAAATGGCAAGCATGTTTTCAAATATATGCACTGATCAAATATATGATCATAAAAGAGCCAGTAATGCTGCCTTCTTTGTCTGGCTGAATCCAATGATTTTTTCCTGAGGTGCTGAGAGGATTTAAAAAAAACATGTAAGGTAAAACAGCCGCAAATCAGTCTATCAGCACATTCCATCCTCAGCCTAGTTGGTACACTTACATAGAGAGAGGAAGTATTTCATTTTTGTTTTCAGTTTCACATATGAATTTGCAATTATTTAGGTGGAAAGCAACTGATATGTTTGTGGAACTAACATGTGAGAACCCAAAACTTACATAAGGTTCAGATTTGGGATGCTTGCTTGGTATAAAACTCAGCTCAGCTTCTCTTCACTCAGCTATGTTAATATTAGGTTGAATATGTCATCCCCCCTCCAAATGCACTTATATTTACATATTCATGGTAGACACCATGGCCTTCTCACTTGCAGGGAAGAGAAATAAATTTGCTTCCATTCATTTTTCAGGACTGTGCCATAAACGTACAAATCACAGATGCAAGGCAGGATGATTGTGAGGTATTTAGAACCTCAAATGCTGGAGCAAAAGAAGCATTTAGATTTTTCTCATCCCTTCATTTACATGCAAGAGAAAAGAGCTTACCATTTTTTACTCTCCACTGAGCATCTGGAACAGGTTATTGGGGGGGGGATTGAACTAAATAGGTAGGAAAGGCCATTTAGAACTCAGCAGAAAGCTCCTGATGTGACTTGAATTTCTTTTCCCTGGGTCCTTCTGCCCAAGCCCACCTCCCACAAGGGGGGTCGCACAGCTGCACAAGAAACACTGCTGCCCCAATTCCATGAATCTCTGCCAACATTAAAGAGAATATGAAAACATTCCTGTAGCATTAGAGAGTTGAGAAGACATGGTGAGTAGGTGCTAAAGGCATAATGGGATTATGGTCCACAATATAGTCCAAGCTCCATGCATTCCACCATGCTCATTAAAAGTCTAACTCAAAAGTTCATGCAAATTATCTTTCTGGGTCAACTCTCCTGTAACAAGCTGTTGACGCATAGCGAATGCACAGTATCTGTGAAAAGCGCCATAACAGACGCTGAATTTTCATTTTATGCCTGGAAACCCTAAACTTCCTCAGGAGCACTCATTTGCTAAGCGAAGGAAGTGGTGGTTTATTTGAAGTTCTAGTATAAAAATGAAACTAGGTGTTAGTGGTAGAGATAAAAACAAGTTAGCAAATCACTTTCCCATCATTAACCTACAATATGTTATTTCAGTAGCCCTTAATGACCCATACAGGATGTAAGCCATGGTTAATACCATGGCAGAATTTGCATACAGGACAGGCACTATAAAATGAATATAATAACTCTGAAGAGATTGTGACATGTATATAGTCCTCTGAGATAGCCAGTCTCTAAGTCACCTGGTTTACTAACTAAACCCAGCTCAAATCTACAGGGATATGAACAAAGATAATAGCTTAAGCTTTTCTTTAGCTACATTCTCCCTCTTTAAGGAGACATTGCCATCAGTAATACAGTTGGACCCCGGTATCCACTGGGGATTGGTTCCAGGCCTTCCCATGGATAATGAAAACCATAGATAAAAGGGAATGGCACCCCGCCCCCCAACTGCTGTTTCATGACATTAGCTTGCTTTATGGATGCTGTTTTACAGCAGTAGCTTGCTTTGTGGATGCTGTTTGTGACAGTAGCTTGCTTTGTGCAGCTGTTTTGCAACAGTATCTTACTTTACAGCTGCTGTTTGTGACAGTAGTTTGCTTTGCGGCTGCTGAATTATTTATTTAATTTTTCCTCCACCAACTGTGGATAACTGAATCAGTGGATAATGAATCATTGGATATGGTGGTCCTTCTGTACTAACTTAGAAGCCAATTATATATGCTATTGATTTCATACATTGGAACAAATGGAAATGAGCAGTCTTAGGACCTCACCTGGATTTCAGACAGAACCAAAACTGCAGAAGCTACAGTACTAATTATGGTCATTTAGCTGCATGTCCGTTTTGTTCTGAGCACAAGACCAGATATGCAGCTAGGCACCCAAACAACATGCAACCAGCACCTCTTCAATTAGCCATAAGGACTCCTGCACTTTTCCTTTCTTTCACATAAAAAGATGGATTCTAGAGTAATTATTGAATTTATTTTATCTTAAGAGATTGGGCAAGGAACCTTGTGGCACAGTGATTAAATGTCTGTACTGCTAAAACTGTGCTCATGACCTGGGGTTCAATCCCAGGTAGCTGGCTTGTGGTTGACTCGGCCTTCTATCCTTTCAAGGTTGGTCAAATGAGCACCGAGGTTGCTGGGGGGTGTAATGTGTGGCCTGCATAATTAAACTGTCAACCCCCCAGAGTGTGCTCAAAGTGCTATGGGGGTATATAAGCAGAACACTTTGCTTTGCTTTGCTTTAGTCCAGGCCTGCATAACAGGTAGACCGTGGGCTACTGGTAGCCGATGAAGGGTTCAAAAGTAGCCCGCTGGGCATCAATGAAAAAAGTGAGGATATAAGTCCTCACCCACCCCAAGGACCACCACTGCCCTAGCAAAGTTCTGGGTCTGCCAGCCCACTGTCTCAGCTGAGTAGGGCAGTTCAAGTGCCATGGTGCAATCCTTTGCTATCCCCACTGGCCAGATGATTGGTGCACCACTGTCTCATGACCAGCTGAGTTGCTGGTGCAGAGTGGAGGGAGGGGAGGGGAAGGGACAGGGAAATGTGGGGTTGTGGGTGTGCTTACCTCCTAGTGTGGTGACATCTCCCCTCTTCTTTCCCCCCTTGAAAATTCCTTCCTCCCACCCTTCCCTCCTCCTCCTCCTCCTCCTCCTCCTCCTCCTCCTCCTCCTCCTCCCACCCACAAGACTGCCTCACAGAGATCATGACCCACTGCCGCTGCCGCCGCTCTTCCTGCTCCCCTTCAGATCCATTCCCTCTTCCTTACACCACCATGAAGATGTGATTGCCCCGCTGCTGGCTCGGCCCACCCCAACTGCATGGCGAACATGACATAGGTGAGTGAGAACTGTGGGCGGCTGCAGCAGTGGCAGTGAGGGGGCTGGAAGGGAGAAGGGGGAAAGAGGAGGAGGAAGAGGCTGGAGGAGGAGGTGGAGAGTCGAGTCAGGCCCCGGGCAGGTTGGGAGGGAAAACACATCTTTTTTAAAAAAAAAAAAGTCTTCCAGCAGCCTGGACAAGCGGCGGTGGTGGATCCGCCACTGCCACTTGCCTGGGCTGCTCGCAAGCATGCACGTGCTTCCCTTGCACCTGCCCACACCGCGGGTGCAAGGAAACTGTGCATAGTCAGCCTTCCCATAAAAATGCATTGAAATGTGTTACCTCCATAACAGATTAATTGATTTTCAATGCATTCCTATGGGAAACTGCTGCTCTATTTACATTTTTTTTAACTTATGAGCATGTGCTCAGAACGGATAACATTCGTAAGTAGAGGTCTTAGTGTAGTAGCCCTCAGGCACTTTTGGCTGGAAAAAGTAGACCTCGGCCTGTTCAAAGTTGGACACCCCTGCTTTAGGCAGATAAGTAGATAGACAAAGAACAGATGTTGATGTTTTGCAAGACATGTTCCAGTCAAAAGCATAGATACATACACATTTCTTCCCACTTGATCCATTTAGTGGGCATTCAGATTCAGCAAAACATACACATAGCCATGTCCTGTCTGTGTCCAGGTAAGCTTTCTACAAAAGTGAAGCCTTCTGTGGCTTGTGGGATATTGAAAACCAATGTGAAATGTGCATCTAAGTTCCAAAACCCTGTACTAGTTGGCTTTGGCTGGCAGCGGGATTTCCAGGGCTGAAAGACTGCTACGTCTTAGCCTTCCAGCTTAATACTTTTCAACTATGCAGCTACAAATTCAATTCCAAGTACAGCAGTAAAACACTGGGGAGAGAGCAATTTTTCAATTAGCAGAGCACTCAAACCAACAAGTCATGAATAATTTCATTTTTGATGCATCAGTGCGAGGACGCAAAGTAGACCACCCTTGCTCCGTATAGAAGATTTCACTGAAATTTAAATATATGGCTGGAGAAGTCTTTATTAGAGCTACAGTATTTGCAAGCAACATAGATACAGGCGAGTGGTTCTTTGTGGGGAAAACATGTAACACCACTAGCAGTTGGAAAGTTATTTTTATGAGCAACGAGTAACACCCAGGTATTTTTAGAGGTTATTTTCAAATGGATGTTTTGAGGAATTTCACGTTTTTGTACCATTCATTTGTCAATAATGGCTTAATTCTTCTTTAGTTTTATCTTTCTTACTTAAGATATAATATAAGGATCGGCCTCAAGGGGAAACTAGAGAGTTTTTCCTTATATTTTTCAAGTGTATTGGTAAGGCACAAAACAATAAATTACTTTTTGGAATGACTGAATGGATGCAAAAAAGGAATACATTAATATTAAGAAATTAGGCCAAAAATCTGATGTCTGAAATTTGTCTGTAAAATCCTGTCAGTTTCTTTGTGTTCTACTCTCTCCTAACTCAACAATACACCCAGGGCCGTGCGTCCATTAAGGTGAACTAGGCAGTTGCCTAGGGTGCCAAAATGGAGAGGGGGTGCTGGCCAGTCTGCCGCTGCCCCGCCACCCCCCCCACTGGCCACTGCTGTCCGTCCCCCTGCCTATCGCCGTCTGCCCGCCGTGCCCATCGCCGCCCACCCCCTGTGCCCGTTGCATCCCCTGCCTGCCCGCCCGCCCCCTGCCACCCCCACCACTGCCCCGCCACCCACCCCACCCTGCCCCTCGCCTAGGGCGCAAAACCCCTAGCACCTGCCCTGAATACACCTCAGCCACATGTGCATATGCCCTGTTGGCAAAGGGACATGGACTTTCACCTCTGTTACTTCGCTTCTGAAGGGGGGAAAAGAATTCTAAACTATTTTGTACAAATTGTGGCAGGGGTGGGGTGGGGTCAGGTTAAAAAATGCAAGGTTTCTTTGACTCATATCAGGGCTGAGATGTTTTGTGTGGAGAATCATGGAGGTGGAGGCCAACTCATACGCATGGCCAGAATAGTCCAAAATAATGACAATGTCAACCTGTGAATGCTTCATGGGGACTAATTTCAGTTAATAAGTATGTTACAGATAGGTGTGTGGCACTCAAGATGTTCCCATAAGCACTGTTCCCTTAAAGACTGGCCACCATAGACAATTCTGAGGTGATGCTAATGGGAGTTGTTGTCTGAAAATATCTAGAAGGTCATGCATCCTCTATTACTGGACACTATGTGCCTTCATTATTCCAAAAAACTCTAAATGAAGGGTAGAGAGATCCACTCAAGATTAGGACTGTGCCATGTGGCAAGGATTGCTTAATCCTTTCCCCCTCACTATGAGCCTAGGAAACTCATCACCTGCTCTTGCTGAAATGAGAAGGATGCTGCCATCAGATGCTCCCTCATGGTAACCAATTTGGTATGTCAGTGACACAACCCAAAAGAGTTCAATCACATACATTTAATGCAACATCTTGTGTAGCATACATATATACTGTACATGCATATACTGTAGTAAAGTTTGATAGAAAAAAATTCTGAACACCCTTCCCCTTTCCTCCTCTTTCTACTTCCCAGGTTTCCAATTGAACTTTTCCCAGCTTCTTTCCTTTCCACAGTTACAGCATTACAGTATGTATAATTTTCATTTTCCCCCACCCCCAATCAGATCTAAACAGTTTTCAGAGGTGCAAATAGCTACATGTGTTCAACAAACTAACTATTAGCACAAACCAATTCGTTTCAATTTAGTTCATTGTTAGGAATGACATTCCTTGAATAGAATCTTGCCATCTGATCTTCCTAATCTAGAAAGGAAGGAAGGAAGGAAGGAAGGAAGGAAGGAAGGAAAAAAAAAAAGAAAAAAGAAAAAGAAAAGTTTTTCTCATGCATTATGAACAAGACCCTGTCATTTCAGGGAGGAATTGCCCTGAAAGGAAGGGAACTGGAATTACCTCAGGAAAAGAAGTCCTTTATTTTATGGTAGCTCATTCAAGTGTGAGACATGTTTAAGTTCAAGTAGAAAGCTTGACAAGGGCAAAGGGTAGGTGAGTGGGAACTCATCTAATCCTGTTATATCACTCTATTAAAGAGATATTGAATGTTCATTTAAAATGTCTGGCATTCCAGTTGGTTAACATGAATCAGAAAAAATTACATTCTTATTGCTTTGAAGAACAAGATGCATTCCATTCAAGAAGCAATTTCCCCCAATAAATAAATAAATAAATAAATAAATAAATAAATAAATAATGGTGGGGAGATTGGGAGGGTGCCTGTCTTTTGATGTCATATTAACCTTTACAGTTTTCATACTGAAGATTAAGCAGAACTGTTCTTTGTTGCCTTGGGGACAGGACTAGAACCTATGGATGGAACGGTCATAGAAGCAGATTTTGATTAAAGATTTTAATGGTACAAACTGCTTGCTTGAAAAGTCTGTCTCATGTGACTGGGACATTCTGGATGGGGACTCACAAGTTGAAACTTGCCATCAGGTAGACTTAAGATGTCCCGTTGACTTGACTTGGAGTCATCTTTGGGTTTTCCCACAATGACTCTCACGTATCTCACAATTTGGAACTATGTCAATTCCCCTGATGCTTGGCCCCTGTTCTAACATTTCCGGCCCCCGTCATACCCATCACATATGTCTCCTGCTGCAGAGCAGGTTTTGTGTGTATTTCAGATTTTTAATCATCAGTAGAATACCTGGAAAGCCTGAACAGATTTCTGACTGCAAACTGTAGCCTTCTTCCTGTTCGTTTTATAAAGCACCATGATGTAAATAATGCAATAAAGAAAAATGGAGCTGGTTCTCTCATGCATATTGATTGGCATGATTTAATAGATATTTGAGCTGGACTTTTAAATCAATCATTTATGGTGTCTCTCCTTCCATTTATTTGCCATGCAGAGATACTTCATTTTACTACTCACTTAGCAGACAGCTGAGCTCATTCATTAACCTCTGTTTGTATACTAAGGATTAACTTGAACTTTGGAACCTTACAAGTATTTATTAGCTTTAAGAAGCCATATGTTTTAGAACCTCTTCTTGTTAGGTCATTTCCCCCCTTGTACAGATTCTTAGATGGCCTTTAGGTTTAAGGTTCTTTACAGCTATCAGATTGCACCCAAAAGTGGAAAAAGCCCTACAATTATTGGGTGTCACAAATTAATGGGAATCCAAATGGCAACTGTTAACAGTCTGTAACACCAGAAAGTAAAACATGTGTTTTTCCAAAAGACATAAAATAAAAGACTCTTTACCACAATAGTACCCTTCAGTAGTTTGTCACAGATTATGTATCAGGTCAGTTTGTTTCCACAAAGCAAATTTGCATGTTACATAGCTCTTGGCTATGTAAATATAGAAAAGAACAAAAAAGGAACTAAAAGACTCAGACTTGTTTCAGAAGCCATATTGTACATTCAAGACAACAAACGTTTTAAGAAATATTTAACAGCAAACTGACTCAAGGTTTCCTTCATTTCATTTCACTCAAGCTGAGTATGCAGCTGGTAACTCCAGTGGACGAAATCCATGTGAATTGGCTGACTATAGAGAGACTTGTTTTTACCTACTTTAGCCTTTTAAAAAAGAAAAGTAGCTAAAATGACATGCTGAACATGTGTGCTGTTTTGTTTTCATTTTTTTTCCAGTGTAGGAGAGCCCCATTACAAGTTTTCAAAAGATTCTAAAAGGCCATGATGGCCAGATCTGTACACAGACCTCTGCAGGGCAATGGCAATGAGAATGGGTGAGGATTGAAGAATAGCAGAGTTGTGCCTTATCAGTCATCTAGGTAAGTGTCCCTCAAAGATGGCCTCAAGGGTAGAGTTTGGGAAAGAGGATTATCTATTGACCGAAGTAGGCAACTGGGACAGGCCCCCACAGAAGAGGATGAGACTAGGTGCTCCAATATAAACATGTTTTTCTTGTCAGCTTTTATAATACATGAATATGGTTTTTGACAACCAGACATGGAGTAGTTGAAACAGGCAAGGCTCATTCCCTGAGCCAAGGGAAAACAACAAAAGCCTTTTCCTTGAGTTCCCTCTTTTATTGAAAATGCCATACAATGCAAACCAATGGAATTGTTCCAACACAAACCAAACCCCAATATCAACTGAATGTACTCATTACCCCATCCGGGATGCAAATCATGCTCTCATTTGCTCTGACATGCTAAAAGGAGATCAAACCCACAGGGCAGTTTCTTCCCATGGTTTTCCCAGTTGTCCAGTTGCACAAAACTGGCAACTGCAATCATTGCTGCCATATTGTTGCATTGGCTTTTGACAAGTAGAATCATTAAAATGGATGACTTGCAGCTCTATGAGCAATCAGTCTGCCATCTATGTTGACTGGTGTGGGTACGTTTGCTTAGCTTTGGAAAGTAAGAAGAAGGGCTGGAGATGGCGTGCCTTAACTGCACAAACTATGCACACACAAAAAGCTTTTGGTGTCTCAGTGTTAACCTGGAGTCAAAACTTCCTATTACCCCTGAGAAAACCCTGAAAAGCTATTTTGACCATAAACAAGACATTAGCAAGTTTTCTTCACATCTTGAAGACCCGGGCCATGTATGCTTAGCCCAACTTTTAAAAACTGGTATTCTATCCAACAGCTATTGGCATGAAAGCAAGGATTGAGTTTGAATTCCAGTTATTATTTTTTCTGAACAGCTGGTTCCTGAGATTACAGCTGTTTCCAATGATGATGATTTTTAAAGAACCATACATGTGAAAATATGACTGACTGCTTGGGCAACAGGGTACACATGGTACACTCACAATGCCTAGGCATGTTTGTCCCTGCCATCTAACTAAGGATACCCGAGGCTGGACTGCTTGCATGAAAAGCCAGGCTGTTCAACCTCACTGATAGATGATCAAACATCACCAATAATTGATTTAGGCAGGTACTTAAAAGCCCTACCGAACAGGGAATACTTTTGAGAGGTCCAGTTTCATCTGATGCATACCGTAAATGAGGACAGAAGAGATGATATTTTCAGGGTTCACCCTAATTTGTGATTGGCTTGAGAAAACCTGTAAATGAGCCCTGGCAAATGCTTTCCAGACGCATCAAGCTCTTGAGTGCAAAAACCCAGGAGAAGCTGTACTGAATTTCAAGCTGCCTACTGCCAAATAATCATTTTATAGCCATTTAAAATGCACTTACAAGCAACAACTAATAGCAAAACTTTCCCAGTCTGTATCCACATGGAGTATCATCTTGGCAGAGTTTATGTATTACAATGAGTGATGACAGATTGTTACAATTAAGCTCAAATGGTGGTTAGCAAAAGAAAAGCTTTTAATTGCTAACAAATCTTAGGCCAAATTTAATTGAGGGAAGTAATATTACACACATCTTGAGAGACAGGTATGAAGATAACATCACCCAACTAAAATAAAGCTTTGGTTCAGTTTAGAATGTTATTCCTGTTTTCCACTTTTATAAGTTTATGCAGGGCTGCTCCATGGGTTTTGTATACTGCTTGTTTACCTTGTTGTTGCAAGCTACCGTACTTTCCCCCTGGAATATAAATCCTAAATGCAACATTTTTTCTCTCTCGTGAGTGACAATGGCAAGGAATTTGCTAGATATTTGATAGAATTACCTCAGTACTATGTTCTGTCAAATTTGCCAGGTTTACATGAATTGCCCCAAACTAGGATGGCTGTTGCTTTTCTGAAGCACTGTTTAGGCTGTTTGAATATTTTGAAACAGTCAGGGGTGTATCTAGGGGGCAGAAGCATACATCTCCCCGGGTGCAGCGGCTGGAGGGGGAGTAGTAGGAGGAAGCCATGCACCCTCCCACCGCCCAGCAGTCCTCCTTTCCCCTAAAGCTTGGTGACGGCACCCCCTCCACCGCTTCCGCCACTGTACACCAGGTGAACGGTGAAGCAGGCAGGCAGGCAGGCAGGAGCGTGGTGGGCACGGTGCCCTCCTCCTCCTCTTCCTTGCCTTGGTGGGAGAGGTGTAAGGCATGCAGGCAGGCGCACGCGCACACACACACACACACACACACACACACACACACACACACACACACACACACACACATACACATAGGCCCATCTGCACAGGTGCACACATGCACATGCACCCACCTACTCCCACAGGGTATGATGTGGGGGGGCAGCAGGAAGGGTGCAAAAATGACATTCGTCCCCAGGTGCTCCAAATCCTGGCTATGCCTCCTGAAACAGTCAGCCAATCCTCCTAGAGCTACTGGGTCTGTCCTTTACTTCTCAAAAGGAAAGGACATTTTGCAGAGATTAAAGCTATGGAGATCTTGATGGGAGGGGGGAGCACTCTATCTTGCTTTTGGCCATAGGTGAAGACTCTTACAGGACTCTGCAATTCCTCATCCAAGTGCTTGTCTCCGTGAAGACAGCCTACACAAAAAGAACGTCAATCTTCATTCCATCTCTCTAATCTATTAGCATAATAAACACCAACACCCCCCCAAAAAAAACCCATATATTGACATATATATTGAAGGAGCAGTATAAACTGTGATTTTTTCTGACAAGCAAAGAAAGGTAAAGTTCAGAAAGTTTTGTAAATGTTTAATCAAAGAGGTAAAGGGATACTGGGCGTTTATACACGACCCCTAAGCTCCGCTGCAAATGGCTGCAAGCTCCGGAGCTTAAAAATGTTTCCCCACCAGCTCCGGAGTTTGCAGACAATTAAGTGCGACCCCGCCCACTTTAGCACGACCCAGCACACTTTTCTTGTACCTTCTCTTTGGAGGTGAAAAATCTTTGATGCGGTGCAACGATAGTGAGTGCGGGGCTCTCCTCGCTTCTGTTTGCTGCTTTTTGGCTCCCGCCCCTTTAAGAGCTACTTTTACAGAGATGAGGGGGTTGGACTTGGTGGCCTTACAGAGATGAGAGGCAGAACGAGGTGAGCGGCATGCTTTTCTTTCTCTTTTTCTCCCTCCCTCACGCAGCCAGCAACCAGGAAGTGCGGAGGGGGTGGGGACAGAGGAAGAGCGACAAACCCCTAAGATCTCTGGTCTGAATTTAAGTGGCCAGCGGATCTTAGGGGTCGTGTAAAAAGGCCCACTTAGAATGAAAGGTTCAATATGGAGGATGGGGGCGGGGAGAGATTGAATGGAAACTGAACCCTGGAAAGAATGTAAAAAGAGTTATGAAAAGTTGAAATCTTATTTTGATGAAATAGCAAGACTTTCAATTAGTTACTAAGGATACAGGGAGACCAAGAAGCCTCAACGTCTGTTAAACACAGCTACAGCCCAACAGAGTATAAAGATAGCATGTTTACCACTAGCTCTAGAGATCATGGCAATGTCAATATTTAGCAGAGCCCAAAATGCTGGACTCCATGGCTGTTTCCTTGGCAATCTTCTTCCCATTCAGTAGCACTGGTCTAACAAAAAGATGGCTTCCCCAAGAAACAATGTCTTCTGTATATAAAGCTCTGGATCCTGTAATCCTTTAAAATTGTGTTGATGCCTTTGGGATTAACCAAACACACTAAAACAGGCTCCCCAAATCAGACTTAAGCCTTTATGTAAACCTAGAGAGAGTTATTTCTTAATAGTGTGGTGTTTTGGCATACCACAAGGTCATGTAAGTGCTCAATAGGGAATTGTCTCTTTTCTGGCATCTGCCTGGGCATTGTATTCACATGTAAAGGTACAAAAATGATTTATCTAAAGAGATTATGGTAAAGGGAGTTAACTCTTTCCTCCTCTCTAGTCTTACCTCCCTGAGATATCTTGCCAAACCCTCTTTTCCCCAAACACTCCTTCAGTATTGAATATCAATCTGGATAAGAGGCAAATTGCCTGAGGCAATGGACTACTAGAGAGGAAGAAGAGGGAACATCATAGCTCATCTTACCCTGACAATCCTTTTGCTATTAAATTCAACCCCCTGAGGACAGAAGATATTGCAATTAGAGATGGCTGTAGGTCATTTCCCCTCACCCCGTTTCATTTCGTTAATTACAAATTGAATTTTTATACAAAAATTGTTTCATAATTTGTTTTGGTTCAGTTCGTTTTCCTTTTTTTTTAAATTCCAGCCAACCAGCTGTAGCATGGACAGTCGGGGATTTTAAATTATTATTTTATTATTTTATTGTTTTTTAATCCTGCCGGCCCACAGGCTGGATTGGTTGTTTTTATTTTATTTTATTTTTTAAATAGCTGACCAAATGACTGGCGTATCAGCTGAAGAGCAGGCTGGTTGGCTTTTCTTTTTTTAAAAAATAATTTTTAATTCTGCCAGCCCGTGGGCAGTTCTACAGCCCGCGGGTCAGGTTGGTGGCCCACGGGTCAGGTCTGGGGCTTGCGGACTGTTTCAGCGGCCCACAGGCTGGATTGGGGTTTTTTATTATTATTTTAAATTTTCAATTCTGCTGGCCCATGGGCTGGTTTAGCAGCCCACGGGTCACATCAGCAGCTCACGGGTCAGGTCCAGTGCTTGTGGACTGGTTCGGCAGCCTGCGGGCCGGATCGGGTTTTTATTTATTCATTTATTTATTTATTTATTTATTTATTTATTTATTTTAATGGCAGCTAGTGCGCACCCAGCAAGGTTGGGTTGTGGGCCCACGGGCCTGGACGGTGGTTTATATATATATATATATATATATATATATATATATATATATATATATATATATATATATATATATATATATATATATATATATATATATATATATATATATATATATATAATGTACAACATGTGCACAATGAAATTAGCTGAGTCTCCCATGCCCACCCCCACCACCATCCTGCCCCCATCTCACTGGCAATCACTCAGTCTTATTGCACCCTGTGTACTTGACACAGATTGCGCCAGCCCACAGGTCAGTTCTTCTATACTTGTCCTGGGATTATTTCCCATTCAGCAGTCTGACAGCCCATGGATAAAAACTGTTCTTCAGTCTGTTGGTACGGCAGGCTATACTACGGTATCTTCTACCTGATGGTAACAAGGTAAAAAAGTGCTGACATCCTTAAGAATTTTTCCAACCCTCCTGAGGCAACGATCCCTAGCGATGTCGTCCAGTGCACTCAGGGGACAGCCCATGATATACTGAGCTGTGCTTACCACCCTCTGTAGTGTCTTCCTGTCAGCAGCTGTCAATCCAGCATACCAAACGGTAATGCAATATGTGAGGATGCTTTCAACTGTGGACCGGTAGAAGGAGATAATCAGTTGTTGCTTCACTTTGTTCTTATGCAAGACCCTAAGGAAATGCAGTCTCTGCTGGGCCTTCCTGACTACTTTGGTTGTATTAATTCCCCAGGATAGATCCTCACTGAGGTAAACTCCCAGAAATTTAAAGGAAGAAACTCTCTCCACACAGCCCCCCTGGATGTACAATGGGGCTAGTTCTTCTCTCTTCCTCCGGAAGTCCAGCACCATCTCCTTTGTCTTGGTAATATTTAGATGCAAGTTGTTTTCTAGGCACCATGTGGATAATTTTTGGCCCAAACTGCGATGCAAAACCCACTATTATTTTTTTTTTGCAAAGTGCCAATACTGCAATTTAACCTGAATACAGGTGCTTGTGAAGGGGCAATGTTGGGTGCCCACAGAAAGGGCTTTGAGTGCCACCTTTGGCACCCGTGCCATAAGTTCGCCAACACTGTCCTAGAGCAAAACAAGCCTATAATGAAACTGGTGGTATTCTACACCGGGCTCATCACAAAAAGGAAGAATTCGGGGGGGGGAGGTTGAAGAAGGCAGGAGAAGAGGAAGTCTCGGTGTGGGATATATTTACTCCTTAAAGGAAGCCACAACATTGACTTTACAAGAGCTGAGCAGAGTTGTTGAAGGGGATCTTTTTTTTCATAGATAATTTGATGGCACACAACAACAACCTAATTCTGAAGTCAATTATGTTTTGTTTTAGATCACACTACATTGCATTATAAGGAAGTGCTCTGTAGCTCAGTAGTTTAAGTCTCTGGCTGTGGAGCCAGAGGTTGGTTCCTCGCTGAGCATCCATGCAGGGGCTGGACCTGATCCATAGTGTCCCTTCAAGGTCTGCAGTTGTAAGATTTTCGTTGTTGTTCCTTACAATGCTTCTTCTAGGACCAAAGACACATACACAGGGAGGGTGAATCTCCCCCCCCAAAAAAAAAATACTGATAGTCTGAAATTTTAGGTATTTCTAAATGGGTTAACTATCCCAGAGCATTATTTTGATTCATAGTATATTAAATGTGCAAGGGCGTCAGCTTGCTGACAACTTCTGCATTCTCTAAGACACACGGGGTGTTAGATGTGCAAAGGAGGGTTTTGAAATATCTTCCGGGATGCAAAACCACAAAATTGTTAAATGCTAGAGCCAATGTGAAATGCTTATGTGACAAGATGTTGAATCAGCAAAGAAGTGTCACTTTAGAAGTATAACTTTAGCCATGTTCAGAGGAACACCAGGTCATATCAGGTAAAGAAAAAGAACAATTATATTAGTATATCAGCTAACTGTTCTAAGCTAGTTCCCGTAAAAGTGGATCTGCTGTGGAACATTTTGGGACTCTGTGTGTGGCAGGCTGAAGGGTAATTAAGGAAGTGTTCTGGACCATTTGGTTGTCCAAAATTTCTGTGACCACTGTTAGCGTCACACAAATTCTGTGACCCTAAATGCATTTAGCTTTAGGCCCTGGATCTTTGCAATCAGTATTAGTATTGCTGGTTCCAATTCCCCAGATGGATGGTACCACCATCTGGCTTCCTGTCTCTCTGTCATGTGTTGTGTCAACTTTCTATTTTATGCACTAACGCTTTACTTGCCCCAGAGAGCAAGGTGATGCAGTGTTCTTTTTAAACCAAACTTAAACTTATTAGTACATTTCCCATACCTGAAAATGGAGATCTGAGGTGTCCTCAAGCAACCCCTCCCCACACACACAATTTCTGTTGTTAATCAAATGCTGCCAGACACGAGCTACACGCCCTTTCTTATTAGTATAGAAAAAAAGCTAAGACTTTCAGGTCCTTTCACAGAATAGCAGATGACACACAGCGCTGCTTCTCAATGCCATAGGCTACTCCTCCAAAGTAGCTTTCATATCCATGTCTATGGAAAACAGGCAGCGAAAAAATGATCCTTCTGGCTTTGAAAAAAAATGACAACACAACAGTGGAATCTAAAAAATTCAAAATACACATGACAGGCTAGAGCTGAATGAATCATACAGTTTGTGGTTCCAAATGCATTCAGCTATAACTCGGTCCCATCACATTTCTACATCCATCAATGACTTTCTTCCTTTTTTTCCTTAATGGGAATAAAGTTAGCAGTTATTTCCTCTGCTGTCTCCTTTAACATAATTTTTTTGTGCACAAGTCTCCCTCATAACCACATCTTGTGTGTACAGTACTTTCCTCCAATATACACATTTTTTTACCATTTTTAATCAAAAACTACATTGCCAAGTGACGAGAGGTACTGCTGGTTCCAAATAATTGTTCACTATGCATCCGCCTGGGGAGTGTTAATAAATGAGGCCACCAACTGAACCAGGTTCTTCTCCATACCTAGTTTAGAGCCCTTTTCCAATTGTGCACATTTTAGACAGTGTCAAACCATTCCTTGAGTGTTTCCATATGATTTATTCCATTGAACTCCCTCCCCCTTTAAAAATCAATCTAGAAAGCTAATTTGACTTCAGCTCAATTTTAATCAAGAGCCTTAAATGAACGTTAAAGAGACAAGAAGCAATGTGTTTCAATCAGCAACATCTTATGAACACCAAGCATTTTAATCCAGAACTTTTGAACAGATCTGCTGCCCTCTCTCCAGTTCTTCTGAGAGGCCCAGTGGCAAAGCAGACCATCTATTTATAAAG